>LT598465.1:0-1414338 GCA_900074745.1 Lachancea mirantina
CGCATTCCAAATTTGGATCAATGTTACGGAAATTGTATAAAAGGAGCTGATATGACCAGGATCGTAGTGTTCATGGTTGTAAGATAGCCACGGAGAGATATAAGTACTCAATTCCTAATCCGCTTTATTATTTAGATCAATTATGAACGAATTAAATGAACAATTTAAAAACCTATCAACCTCCGACAAGGAAAAACCTCACCATTATCACACGTCATCCATTAAATCACTTTTGATGCAATGGCGGGATGTGACCACACCATGAAGGTCATTGGAATCATTTGGTTTCCATGACTTCCTGTTCAGTTTATCATGAACTTAACAGAAAATTCCGTCTTATTTCAATCTGTCACAGTGATCAAGCGATGCTGCAACTTGACGATATCCCATCTCCCTATCTCCTCCGAACAACTTTCTTAGTCGTAGCGTAGTAGACCTGGGCAACTTTTGACAACTTCCGGTACTCTCCGCCGCACTAACCAAAACCCAGGGGAGGGTGTGAGGGTGGAGGAGAGGGGGGTATTTACTTGTCGGATTAAAGAAGAGGGAAAAGTAACGGTAACAATGGCTTCTGCTGTGATGTACAATTATGGGTGTATGGGTGCGTGCCTGATGAGTGCCTGCAACAGGGGCTAGGCCGAAGATTTACAGACAGTCGATGTCCGACTACGGAGTTTGTAGGACTCTAAGGAAAGTATCAAGTGATGCACACTCTAAACACTATATGAGCTACGCAACGCGAACGCCTTGCGCCGACCTTGAAAATTACCGATGTAATTCTGGCCTTTTGCCTTTGTCCAACCCATGAGGTAGTTTCATCACGTGACTAAACTCCGTCGGCGGTCTGTACGTAATTTATATAGTCGACGCTAAGCAGTTCAAGGGCGGTTAGTGTAGTGGTTATCATCCCACCCTTCCAAGGTGGGGACACGGGTTCGATTCTCGTACCGCTCAAAAAAATTTGGATTGTCAAGATAAATGCATTGAGGATGAACAGCATAGACGATCGATAGTTTCTCGAGTTGTTCACTCAATTTTTTTTTCATTTTGGTTGTTGATTGTATCGCACATTAAGTACTTATATAAATCTCTCCGCTGTTAGCTTGAGAATATGGTCGCTCTGAAGCTGGTCATAACGTCCCTTTTGTAGGTTGTTATAATATCATTTCAACTTACCGTCTGTTACCTTCGTTAGGATAGAGAATAATATCTCGCCCATATCACCCAAAATGCTAACTACTACTTTATTTCAGCTGTGTGATGCTCCATAACAGATACTAGAATCGCTTCGACTTCCAGACTTCCTTGACAATGCCAACCGGCCGTCGAGTTATCTTATTTTATGCTGTCACTATAGTCACGTGATAGAAGCAACCAAATAATCCAATCTAATGGTACCATCCGCCGTAAACTCTTTTCAATAGTTACAAACTTAACAGGTGGTCATGTCGAAACTCGGCCCTATACCAAATATTGTGCTTGATGGAGGTGTTTGACAGCGCGCTTGGATTTCAATGATTATGCTCACGGGTCTCTTCGCAGACGGGCTTGTCTATATCAATTTGAACGATGTAATCGGACATGATAAGGGGAAGTTCGGAGTTTCAGAGGAAGGTCACCCATATATTTTTGTAGCACGTAACAATTAAGAATATGCTGAGGATATTTATACGATACTACCTAACGGCACGGCCAGCCTGCAACCTCGAACTGAGGTCTCACTTTCATTTATCGACAGATTAGTCATTTAACCACATATCAAAAAATATGGAAGTTTGTCCCGTCGCCATTTAGAAATAGTTCGGGCCCGTACTCATGGGCAAAAACTCTGAACAGCCACAATGGCTCCGATAACCAGCTCTGAGGCAGGCATGCTGGAGTCTTATCTTTAGGCCAGTATACCATCAGTACACCATCAGAAGTGATAAGGTGTATAACCCTGCAGCCGTATTTGAGCCTCAGTGCCTTCATATGTATTCTGCCGCCAGGCCAATCAGCGCTTTGAACTCACGGTAAACACACGATGAACGCACTCGGCCATAAGTAGCCAATTCTGAGAGAGTGCGTGATTCGTTCGCTCGGCTAAGTTGTCAATACCCATGTCTGATTTGGTATTTCAAAATCTCTTGGCGAAAAGCGATAAGGAAGTGCCTGCTTTATCGAAAAGATTGATCTGCAACCTTTTCTTTCTTATCTGTGTGCGATAGCTATATTTCAAGGGTGCTTTAACTAGATTTTCGTTACTTACCCAATCGCACATCACAGTCGAGAGATGACTGCAGACGTCGATGCCCGCCAATTGTTCTTTATTTGCTCAGAGTCGACAGCAGGCATCTGCAGGTATATGCGCAACAAAGGAGTGAGATGTGCAGCAAGATAGGATCTGTAAATGCAGGACAGAATAACCCTATCTTATCTTGATAGAATGTACTCGACTCAGAGTAGCTACGAGATAGCAATGGCATACAAGCGCGATGGATTAAGGGCGTTTTAGTCATCGAGGTTATCTCGAGTATATACAAACGAGCGTTATAACTTTTGAGTTAGTAGTTTTGAGTTAGCAGTTTCAACATAGTAGCTTCCACAGCAAGACAAACAAGCAGCACTTCTCGAAATGGTTGAGCCAATTCTAGGGCAAGCCTATGGCTACTGCTACATCCTTGTGTTAGCCGCTGGGTTTGCAGCACTGATGATCTTTATTACAAAAATTTTGTCAAAACTGCTTGGCGAGAAGCAGAACTCGGAGCGATTCACCACCTCTGGGCGTAACACTTCCTCTGGTTTAATTGCTTCTGCGGTTGTCTCATCATGGACATGGCCCGGGACGCTTCTGACTTCCAGTGGTATGGCGTACTCTTACGGTATCTGTGGTGGTGCTTGGTACTCATTTGCGTTCACGATCCAAATTACGTTCTTTGCTGTGCTGGCGTTGGAAATCAAACGGAAGGCGCCCGGCGCCCACACGATTTTAGAGATTGTCAAGGCCAGATTTGGCAAAGTTGCTCATTGGATCATGCTGTTCTACGCCTTGGGTACCAACGTTATTATCTCTGCAATGCTTCTACTCGGCGGTTGCCAGGCCATTAATGTCATCACTGGTATGCATTTGGTTGCTGCAGCTATGCTTTTACCCATCGGCGTTTTTGTTTTCACTGTCATGGGTGGCCTTAAAAGTACCTTCATTTCGGACTGGTTTCATACCATAATCATCTACCTTGTCATCATTATAAGCATCTTCAATACCTTCACCAGATCAGAGAAAATTGGTTCTATCGACAGGATGTATGAAATGCTTGTTGAAGTCGCTGAAACACACCCATCTGCTGGATACAAAGGGTCCTATTTGACGTGGACCAACAAAACCGCGTTGCTAAACGGCTGGAATATCGTCATTGGCGGGTTTTCCACCGTGTTCTGCGACCCTTCTTACTCCCAAAAGGCCATTGCTGCTAGGCCAAAGTCCAGTATGTTTGGTTATTTCTTAGGTGGCCTATGTTGGTTAGTTATTCCACTGGCACTTTCTTTGGCCTCTTCGTTGGCAAACTTGGCCTTGGTCAACGACCCTACATCCCCTACCTATCCGAACTTGGTTCCAACAACTCTTGTCAACGAGGGTATTCCTATGCTGTATGGTTTGTTTATGACTTTGGGTAAGAGTGGGTGTGCAGCAGGTCTACTAATGATCTGGCTAGCAGCCACCTCTGCTACTTCTGCGGAATTGATCGGGTTCTCTTCTGTTGTGACATACGATGTCTACCGTGCTTACATAAACCCAAAAGCCAGCGGTAAGCAGCTTGTTAACGTCACCCACATCTGTGTCACTCTTTTCGCCATTGCTATGGGTGGTTTGACGGTTTTGTTCAACTACATTGGTATCACAATCAGCTGGATTATTAGTTTCATTGGTGTCATCTTGGGACCGGGTGTCTTCGCTTTCACTTTGAGTCTCTTCTGGAGCAGAATGACCAAATTCTCCATCATTATTGGTCCGCCTTTAGCCTCTATCATTGCTCTAATCGGCTGGTGTGCTTCTGCTAAGTCCTTCTACGGGGCTGTTAACAAAGATACTTTAGGTGAACAATATTCATGTGCTGTTGGTAACTTTATCGGTCTTTTTGGCTCCCTGATCTTCATAATCGTTATTTCTCTGCTTAAGCCAGATAAGAAACCTTATGACTTTGAAACTCTTGATGAGAATTTCGTTGCTGCAGATGATGCGACCGTCGAAGAAGCAACTGCCATGAAAATCAAAGATCCAAACGAGAAGCGCGAACTAAAGATATACTCCTTTTACTCGCAGATCATTGCGTGGTCTTTGTTCTTTATTTTGATCTTCTTAATTCCAATGCCCATGTATGGTCAGAATTACATTTACTCTAAGAAGTTTTTCCGCGGCTGGGTAGTTATTGTGATGATCTGGCTTTTAATCGCTGCCACAATTATCATTCTATTACCAGTATACCAGAGCAGAAACACACTACGCAAACTTTGGGACATTTCCAGAGGAAAGCAAGAAAGGATTGAAAAGGAGTTGTTATCTGCCCAACCCTCCCATGTAATCGAGGGACTCGAAGAGGTTATCGAAATTAACGTCGAAGTGAATTCCAAAGAACGCGAAGCTTGATATTTTAATTTTGTAAATTGATCTTTCGTCTTTTTGAATGATTTCGATAATACATAATAATACAAGGCAAAAATTGGAGGTTAACGACATCGCTGGTAGGAAGATCACGAATTCGGTTGTTCAGTTTACCCAATTTTCCTTAACAGTCGTATAGATATTCTCATCAAATTATTTTGTTTCTCTATGGTTGTGATTGTATGGACGGCAATCCACAATTCCACGACTTTGTTGTAGGGTATTCAAACCTTCAGCATAATTACTACCAAAGAAATTCAAACTTGACCGTATCCTTCGATTAGATGACGAGATAATTTTCGTGCGAAATTGTAAGTTACCAGTTTTTAAATATTCGTAGCTTCCTTCGAGCCATCCTTTAACCTGGGACGGATATTCCGGTTGCATATCTCTTATTTAATCATTTCGGCACGTCGTCGCTAATCGAAAATAGTAACGGAGAGATGTCCGAAATTCGCACTTGCGCTAATCCGCTGGACCACTTCATTGATGAAATGGTGTCGAATGGACAAACTGTCATCGACGCTGGTAACCACAACGACTATCTTATTGCTTTGTGACGGGCGATAAAAATAGTCAGTCCTTGCATGCTTCGAGCAACCTAACCGTGAGAAAACTTAATTTATAAATCAGCAAGAGAAAAGGCCTTGAAGCGTGAAGGAGTAGACAGAAGCAGCGCATCTTCTATAAAAAGATCCCTTTGCTCATCCCACTTCCATGCATCGCGCCAACGCTCAAGTATGTGATCTTCAATGACCGGTCCAACGCTGTAACTTTTGTGCATCGCCTCAATCTTTGCAAATAATGTCACAATAAGCGCAATCAACCGCATATGCTCTGTATGCATGGAAGTCAACCCAGGATTAGGGGGGCTAACGGGGGTTGACTCCTTGGCTGATAGTTTTAGCGAATCAGTGTCCATGCGGAGAAGAGGGGTATGGGATGTAGGGGTGTTACGAGAGTCAGAGAAGCAAGAGAGGGAGACCACGAATGGACGACAGCGGCCAGGGCAAAATAGACGTGGGTGGGGTGTGTGCGGAGTGCGCTCTTAACGTTCGTGGGGTTCGATATGTTTGGAAGGCGGTACCTCTGGAAGTTCAGTTTACGGTAAAGGACAGTATTTCTTAGTGGGCCACGCGTCGGCCACCATGGAAACAGGAGGAGGAGCGACCACATTCAAAGACAACTCTGTCCTCTCTGGGGCAGGCTTTATTAGCAGCTGTCAGATTTGAACAGCCAATAATTTTTGCTTTTAACCGCCAGTGATCTTCATTGACCTGGCAGCAACTTGTCATAGGGAACTGGGAATTGGCATGTGTATACTCCATATCAAACTATGTAATATTCGAACTTTACTATAATAGTGTCTCACTCTCCGGAGTAGAAACGCGCCTTCACCGTCTTACACACTTGCCAACTCATTGGCCAAAGACTCCCCAATCACCTTGGCCCCACACAACGTTTAAGTCTAACCTCTTTATTTTCCACAAACCGTCCTCTTTGGACTTGACAAGATCCGCGTGGTATAACGAGCCAGCAAGCAATGGAGTAGCACTCCCGCCTTTTCCTTCACCTTGCCGATAGTGCTGAGCGAGAGCTGAGCAGGTGAGTTCGGCGTTCATATCTCCGTCCAGGATGTTGATTCGTGGATTTGTCAAAAAGTGAGTGGTCTCCAATTTCGAGAGCACATCGAAGGTCTGAGCCTTGACAGCATCTCTTCCATCCATGACCGTACCATCCATAACAAATACGGCATCCTCAGTGAAAGCAGACTCGAAGAGCGCCTTGTCATTAATGTCGAAGGCCAACAGGTAACGGTAAAGAGCATCTAAGACCGCCTCGCGCCCACTTAGAGCGGGATTCAGAGTAGCAGGAAGGGAAGAAATTGGCATGATAAGGTGCTTATTTAATTCTGATCTATCTTTTGATCAATTGAGCTTGAAAACTTCTTGGTGCAATGGTCATGGCATCACAGGAAATCCCGGCTTTTTATACCCAAGAGAGCTTCATGACTCGGCCTTTTTGAACTGCGCCAATACGACTCATAGACACCTTTCACCTCGAACTAATGCCAGTGGGCTCCGGAAAAACTCCCCTAGTTTCCGTCTTAACGCCATCGGAATTTCTATCAGGCAGAGCGGTATTTTACTACAATCATGGACATTTGAATAACATGGGAACGTGAAAAAAATAGAAATGGTGATCAACGCGGTGAAAAGTCCGCCTTAGAGCCGTGAACATCTTCGTATGGAACCTTCGTGTAGATTTCCGCAGCAAGTTCTATGCAAACGTGAGCAAAGAGTTACATGAATCTGAAAAGTAATGAGCAGCAGCGAGTAAATGACCAAGTTAATGGTTTTTTACCCACAAGCAATTTTGAGCAACACACAGGTAAGTACCTCTATGCATGACTGGTGACTGGCGAGAACTTTACGTGTGCGATCTGTCTGTTGGCTGCTAGCGTCTTTTCTTCTAGCCAACGCAATCGTATCCTATACAATAGTATGGAATTCAAACTGCTCAGCAACTCCTATTGGTTCTTCGTCCATCTCACTGTATGAATCCTCGTCATTCAATTCTGGGTCGCTACCGCATAAAGTATCATCAGAAGCAGCATAAAGCTTGAAAGAGTGGCATGTAATTTTCATTCTCATTGATGTCATACAGGTCATCGCAGAAATCACGAAGCGCGGTGGGACGATGCTTATAAAATCCAAAATTAACAAACCTGTCTCTCAACAGCATCAAAGATTGAAAATTTAGGGATGAGAGCCGGCTTCTATCTTTCCTCGCAACACGCAATGCCAACGAAATCACTCTTTCTACTTCACTTGAGCTGATTTTGGTATAGAAAAAGCAAATGGCGAGAGTAAAGAGTCTGGGATACCTGGCCTGATGCTGATACCACCATGAAATGGCGCTTTACTTGGATCTCTCTTTAAGACGAGGCTCGCGTCGATACGCATAATATTCTTCCATTGGCTGCTCATCCTCAACAGACAAGGTGTCAGTATCATCTAAACTCTGTGAGTCGCCAACGGCGCACGATCGCTCCTCTTTGTCGAATTCAAAACTATAGGTTGCCTGCTTAGGCGGCCTCACACCTGGGTTGGGAGCCAGCGAGTCAACACAATTACTGTATTCCTTTAGATAATTTTTGATGAACTGATTGGCTTTTGAGATTTTCGCGTCTGCTTCCTCATTTGACATCATCTTGTAGAGCGTATCCGCCTTAGCACTTGGGTCCAGTATCGTTGCCACATAATAAAGCTCGTCTTCGCGAACAAAATCCAAATACTTTTCTTGAATTTTTTGGGACGCACAGATTGCTTCCAAAACAAGCTTCTTGTCGCTGGGTAGCAGCTGCGTTGTGCTATTCAAGCACGAAAAGTCAGGGCCCGACTTGCTTCGAGAGATTTGTTGGCCTTTAAGAGCCAGTGCCCACACAGAATAAAAGTGGTCGACCAGATAGTAAAATGGTACACCATTCGACAGATGGTTGTAAGATTTACTCCGTAGCTTAAGTGACAAATCATTGAAGAGCTGAAGACTTTTTACAAACTATTTCAACATTTCCAAGGTTCGCTTGTCAAAATAAATAAACTTTCGAAGCTGAGAGACGAAGTCGGTATCACCATGTTCGTCATGATTCTTGAACCACGTCCAATATTTTTCATAGTTGGCGAGAAACGAACTAACCTGACGCCAAAGGTACATCCACTCGGTGGGACCTTTATGCGGAATGCAAGGAAATTGGCGCTTTTCATCCTAGAGCAAACTCGACTGGAGCACCTCATGATTTTAGCTAGCATCTTAATTCTACGCAATGCTTTGGCAAACTCCTCATTTTTGAATAGCGCAGAAACTATTTCCTCGAAGTGTGACTTCAACACATGGCTTGCACAACGAATGTAGCGTGTTTTACCAAGGAGACGGCTCGCTAAAGGTTTCCTTTCATCAAAAACCGAGTAAGTGAATAACTGATATATTGAGTCATTCCTACGAGCATTATTCATGGTTATTATTGCAACATTGTCAGTCAGATTATGCTCTTCCATAAGTTCCGAAAAGATACTCAGAATGTCTTGGCCAATAGACTTTTTTACTCCTAAGCAAACAAAATCAAGCAAATGCGTATTTTGAGCTACCCCATCATAGTTGAGCAATATTTTGTGATCTCCTATCTCTTCCAATAGATTTTTGTCCCCTACGTTAGGTGCAAATGAGACAAGTAATCCTATGTTAGATTCTCCACTTCGTGCGGTCCTAGTATCTAATTGAATATTCACAAGGTGGGTATTTCTCAGATTGAGAGAGAGAGTCTCGTCTAACATAGTGGAATAAGCCTGTAACTTTTTCGCAAACGCTGCACGAGATCTAATGGGGGCCGCTGATCGATCCTCGATACCAAAAAAACTCCACGTCGAAAGCTTTACAAAGTCAAGCGGAAGAAATCCGTCTGCAACAAGTTAAGCCGTTTTGAAAGTGTGTGGATTCTTCTTGAACTCATTTGAAATTCACTGAGAAATTTTGAGTGTTCTCTTTTTTACAAAAGCATCCAGTCCCCTGTTTTTGGTTACTTTTCCATTATGGGCTCTGAATGCTCCCGGATGTAACCTCCGACGTGCTTAGCCATGTTTCCCGTGGATTCCCCTTCTTTGTAACATTTTGTGCAATGCTTACATTCTGCAGTCCTTCTGCCATCTCGAGATTTCATTTCAAAAAATTCCAATAATGAAGACCTCTCCATCCATTTTCGTTCTGAATTAGCTTTTTCAAATTCGGAAGATCTTCTCTGACGGTTGATGCTTTCTCTAAAATCGCTCCCTGTATCTAATTTAGGGGTAATATCGATCTCCCTTAGCCGCTCATGAATTTCGCGAGCTTAGAATGGCATTTCTTGCTCTATGATTGATACGCTCTCCCGAGGCATTTTGTTCTACCTTGCTACACGGGAAATTGTCTCTTGGGCTCGAAAGTCGGAAGCATTCTGTTCAATATTCCATGCAGCTTGGCAAGCATTTCAATTATAAACCTCCTGCGCTGAATTCTAACGTAAAGCTCTTCACCAAAACCGGGCTCAAAAAGATGCAAAAGCTGTTGCAGGGAATTGCCTGATGAAAACCTTCAAAAAAGACGCCTATGGGAAAAGCTTTTTTTGTCGTCCAGATGTCATAAATTGAGGCGTGAATATATAAACTGTTGATGGACAACTAGAGAAGCAAGAGGGCGGCCGCCAAGAAGTATAAAGGTTTGGCAGCGTTTGCAGAGCCTTCGCCGGTGAAAGTTGAAACAGCTGCAGTGGTGGAAGAAGACATTTTTGGTGCCGACGATGATGAAGCCGTCGCTGAGTTTGGTTGCGTAGTTTGAACAACCAAAGTAGACGCCGCCTTGACCATTGACGAGGCAGCGGCCTCAATTGATGCAGATGGTCCACCAAAAGAGTAAGAGCGTGCTTTAGACGTGGTAGCCGCTGTCAATGGACAATAAGTGGTGTAAGTAGTAAACTCGTTTGTGACGGTTGTAATTCCGGTGGTCATGGCGACCTCAGAGCACTTGTTCTCGGAGCAAGAGGTAATAGTGACGACAGTGGTGGAAGGGGAAGACACAGTTTCTGTCGTGCTCGAGTTAGCAGTGTACCCAGCCCAATTGTTTGAAATGGCTGGGGGCTCGCCAGCAGGAGAACCGCCTGGTGCAGAGCCGCTTGGGGAGGAACCACTTGAGGCAGATCCACTTGGGGAAGATCCGCTTGGAGCCGAACCGCTTGGGGAGGAACCGCTTGGAGCCGAACCGCTTGGGGAGGAACCGCTTGGAGCCGAACCGCTTGGGGAGGAACCGCTTGGAGCCGAACCGCTTGGGGAGGAACCGCTTGGAGCCGAACCGCTTGGGGAGGAACCGCTTGGAGCCGAACCGCTTGGGGAGGAACCGCTTGAAGCCGAACCGCTTGGGGAGGAACCGCTTGGAGCAGAACCGCTTGGGGAAGATCCGCCTGGAGATGAACTGCCTGGAGATGAACCGCCTTGGGAAGATCCACCTGTAGATGAACCGCCTTGGGAAGATCCAGACGTTCCGGCAAGAGAATTGTCTGGTGCATCAGAACCACAGTAGTCGCTCAAATAGCACTGGTAACCTTTCGAACAGGTGCTCTTAATAGTTCCCTCAATTTCGTATATTTGCACCCCATTCGAGAGCGCATCGGATAAAGACGCTCCACTTTGCGAAAGGGCTCCATTGACTTCCGACATTATACCGACCGGAAACTCGGTTGTGGCAAAAACATCCTGAACGCATTGTACAAGGCTTTGCAACTGACCTGGATAATAAGTCAAAATATTTGAAATACCGTATTCGTATTGACAAGCAACTCCTTTACCATAGCCGGTTATACAGTCATTAAATGAATCGGTCCAATAGGGGCTGTCCAAGGCCGGAGTAGAGAACTCAACATTGATACCACCCAAAGCAGGAGGAGCAGACATTTCTAATTGTATTTTTTTTGATCTTTAAGCGAGTGTTTTTCTTTGAAGAGAGCTAAACTTTGTACTTTGTTGAGCCCAAAGAAAAGAGGTGGACTTAAATATTAAAATTCCGAAATGGACCGGCCTTGTTTTTGTTTATCGGTCGCATTTTGGACCGTCGGCATCTTTTCCTAATCCTGTGGGGCGCTTTCTTTGGGTCTACGTCGAGCAAAGAAGGTTTGTGTGCCTATAGGCACAAAAGTGTATGCATCATGTGCATGTATCATTCTGTAATCTTGCATGAGGGCTCTTGGCGACCCGAGATATCCGGTTTTTTTTGTATTTTTCCGCCAAACCCGTGTCAAAGCTAGTCAAGCAGACATGACCGTAAACAGTACTGAAAGATGGGAGGCGGAAAGCGCTGCACGAAAAAAACTCGCACTACCGGGGCCTTACTAGAGTGATCTCTATCTGAGGGCGAAGAATAATTGAGGCTTACTTTCATGCCGAGGCCTTTATGCTAAGGCGGAAAATTTTTAAGTTGATGAGCTGCATTGCGCGGTTTATTTAGGAGTTCTATGCTTGTCAAGTGCCACGTGCTTCGGCTCTAAGCTCGGTATGCATTTCCTCCTTCGGAGACTTTTCTTTTGGTTTTCAACCGAATTGAAATTATCTGGGGATTTTCATTCGTGCATTTAGAACCCCTTATCAAGGTGCCTTTAGCTGCCTGGAGGTGACTGTGCCTTCTCCCGCTTATGTTGTCGTTTGAAGTTTCTTTCTATAGACTTATTGATGGGGATCAGCACGTGGCACCTTGAAGGTGGACGATAATTGTGAGGTTTGACAGTCTTTCGAAGAGTCTGGTAACAAAATGATATGATGGACAACCCGAAAAAGATGCCTAGCTACGAATTTGTACTAGTACTTCTTTTTGGGATGTAGGCGGCAGACTATGTTAAAAAGTTTTTCGAAATTATGTTTAGTAAGGCCAAAGCGACATTTCAGTACTTTGATTTTTTAGGAGTCCGTTAAAACCTGCGCTTGCTTTACTTTATTATCTGAAGTTTGAAAGAAATATTCAGCCTTGGATCGGTATAATATCGGCATCAAAAGCGTCCACATTCTTTTGAAATCTTTCACGCGGTAAGAAAGCTCTGTAGAAGAAAGTTTTTAATTCTGAAATTAAAAGATATTAGCAGATAGCAGTCTCGTAAGACCGTAAGGTAAACGTGCCAGCAGATACTGTTGTTCATAGAACGTGTTAAGTCAAGAGATAGCGAGAGAATATAATATGTTAAATGAGAAGATCTTTTCGAACTGGCATGGCGCCCATTGTGCCTCACCCGTGTATAGGCTGTTAGACTTCTGACCAGAAACGTTTAGGATATGTTTGAACTATAAGAGAACCCGCTTTCTCCCTTTCAATTTTTGTCGCTAAAGCGCGAAAGTCACATGTACTCAGGCACAATAATTCTGCACCGAAATCATCCTAAACGACGAATACCGCATACCTGATTTCATTTATAAAGCTGATTCAGGAACTGAAACCCCTTCAAATATGTTATTACACAGTAGTCGTAACTTTTACACTAGAGGCCAGCGAAGAGAGCATCTCATAAGGGGGTCTCCGCTAAAATATGTTCATGCTTCTTGACGTTTAATTGTTGTATGAATTGTTATGGCGGCCTGGTTACCTCAGAATATACAAAGAAGGCTTCTTTTATATTTCTTACAGAAAATCTCTCTTTTTTCTCAGGTTGATGTATCGACGCTGGACGTCTCTCTAGGTTCAAACTCCCAGTTTTCTTTCCATCACTTAGACCTGGACGTAGAGAGTCTCATCATACCCAATGTTGTCGTTAGGAGCGGCTATGTCAAAAAACTCGATCTCAAACTAACTGTGAGTGGAGGAGTCAACGTCATCGCCGATGGGCTGTCGTTCGTTCTGAAACCTTCTCCAGACGATAATCTGGATACCCTCGGGTTTTCGATAACCAAGACCGTTCTAGATTTGACAAGCTCCATGGTTGATATTCAAAATGGAGAAGCCAAGCCTTTGGAAGCAGAGGATTGGAGCAGCGATGGCGAAGATTCTCACTCTCAACTACCGAAAAATGTGCAGCCTACTTTATTACAGTCTATGAGAAACAAGGGACTAGAGATTGCATTGGCGAATTTATCTGTGTGCGTTGAAAATGCCACATTCACTTTTCTCTTTCCCGAAAACATTACCTTGGAGGCGACGCTAGCAAATGCAACTTTCAAAACTTCTTCCGAAAGACGGTTAGTGGATTTGCAGGAGTTCAAAGTGCGGTGTATCCGAAAATTTGAAAGCCTGAAGGATCCCCACCTTCCCGAGGCTTCGAACGAATCAATGGGAACGTCCAAAACGGAGTCAACGTCACTCTATTTGAGCGCCCTTCAAACGGCGCCAGACCCTTCGGAAGAGGAATACTCTTCCATGACTAACAATTGCGAAGTCGATCAGCTTTTTTGCATTAATAATGCTCAAATGTCTTTTGAAGGATTTAGATCGGTGGATGATTTTGAGGTGCGAGATTTGGAGGTTAAGATTGACACCATCGAGGTGGGTGCTTATGCTTTTTTTACGTCAAATTATCCTGTTCTGAAAACGCTAATGAAGATCATCAGTCTAGAGACGTCAGCACCCAAGGTTAAAGCAGCAAATTTGAATAATTATAAAAGATTTCAGTTAGAGCAAGAAATGGACGGTGCTGTACAGTTTTCATCTCTGAGCATTTCCCGGATCGACATTTTGCTGTCATCGAAACTCAGGCTTGTGGTGAAGAACTTAGGAATCTCGAGGCGGCAAACCGAGTTGATTCAAATGTCTGTTAATAACATACATTTTCTTTTCGAAGGAAAGAAGCACGAGTGCTTTTCACAGGTAGATGAATTGGAAATATTGAATTTCTCGTTCAACTGCAAAACCTCCTTTTTGGATGTCAATTTGTATCATGAACTGAGATTAAACATTTGCGTTGAAGTTTTAGATGAACTGATGGATTCGTTTGCTGCGGTGTCGCGAGCTTTAGAAGACTGGCAAACGTACACATCTAATAAGCGAGTTTCGTCGACAAATTCGAGAACTTTGTTTCACAAGATCAATTCGCGTCTCATTTTGCTAACATTAACTCTTCCAGAGGGCTCTTTAGATTTTAAGATACCCAGTTTGGAATCCACAGACACCAATCTTTTAACTATGCCCGAATTCACAGTTACTTTTCGTGATAAGTTCGGCAACCATCAAAAGTTTTCGATGAAAGACGTCGCCTTAAGAAGCCAGACAACAATGACACAAACTTGCACCTACGATATTGGATCGAATGAGCGATTAGTTTCTTCAAAGAGCATTTGGACCATAAAAGATATCTCATTTAGTGGAAGGCTAGAAGACATATTTTGCTTGTGCAATAGACTTCAATTACTGTCGACACGATTGAAAGAAAAATTCAAATCTTCAAATATTTCCAAAGCGAAAGGGCCAGGTCCCCCTAGGAAAAACCTGAAGAAGAGCGTCCGAATTATGAATGCCTCAAGCATCACGTACAAACAAAGTCTTGTTGTAAAATGTGTGGTTAAAATTGATAAAATTAAAATTATTATCAAAGAATCATTAGGGGAGGGATTTGGCAATATTGAAGGTACTGTGGAAAAGGGAATCATTCACATTCCGGATGACGGTGACTTCACTTTTTGTAGTGAAGCAATTGGACTCAAGCGAGTAGCAAATGGTGAGAAGGAGCTTTTCATTTCCAATTTCAATTTTACAAGAGACGTTACCAAACCATCTTTGTTGCTCCATTTGAAAAATGGTAAGACATTACAGCTCATTTTGAACACATGCTCGCTATATTATCATGCCAGGTTGCTCGACTTTCTCCAAGATACGAAGAATCAGGGCGAAAATACGAATGGTAAGAAAACGATGCATCCCGAGAAAACAGCTCCCGTGACTGATAATAAGAGTGTAGAGTTGAAATTGAATGACTGTGCTTTACATTTGAGACCTTACAGACTAAAGTCAGAGCTTCTAATTGCGGTTAACAGGTCAATACTAGTGATTGAATTCCCTTCTTTGAGTTTTCGTGGATCACTCAAGGCTCTATCAATTCTTCTCATCGATGACCTGGCCAATATCAAGAGCACAACCAATATCACAACATCTCTGTCGTCACATTTTGTTAAAAGTGGCTTCGCTAATCTAGGAAGACTTGATGTGGTATCCTTGTCAGGATCATTTAATGAGTTAGGTTTGAATTGTCAGGTAAATGCTGGTACGCTTTTTCTTTCTGTATGTGCCGATTCAAATCACACTCTCACGCAAGTCTTAGCGGACTTGAAGCCACCAATATCCTTCAGCGACGATGCAAAATATCAGACGCGCATTCCCTTGACTGATGTTTTTGAGGATGTGGAACCATTCTATTTCACTGAAGATAAAATACAATCAGGCGATCTCAATGTTAAAGAAGAGTCCATTGCGGTGATAGATGACTTTTTTAATCAAGTTTCAGATCTGCCTAGCAACCAGTCAAGTGTGCTCCTAGGTTCCACCGTCGCTGACGCCAGGGTATCAGGAAGTTTGTTACAAGCCGTTGAGGGATATTTTGATACCGAGAAGAGTGAAATACCGACCGCAAATTCTGGAGATGACACGAACTGTAATGTTTCGCTGTCTGTTAGCGTTTCAAGATTGTCCATAAAACTTTATGACGGTTTTGATTGGAAGTTTACGAGAAGCGGCATTTCGGAGCTTATTAAAACAATGGAAAATGAAATACGTCAGAATCACAAATCTCAAGCCGGCGAGCAAGTAGCCGGATCTGCTTTTGACTCTATCTACATCTTTGCACCCGGCTCTGAATCAGGAGAAGTTAAATTGAGACATATTGTCAACGAAGATATACAGAGTGGGCAGAAGCTCAATCTGGAGGAGGAGAATGAAAAATTACGGTTGAGGCCGTCGAAAGCACACAAAGCTCTCATCGATGTGCAGCATTTAAAAATTACTTTCAAGGGTTTTGACATTGATGGATTGACTAAGTCTCAGAGCAATGAGTCTGCTGACACTCTAAATGAAATCAAACTATGCTGTAACAGCTTTGAGATTATAGACAATGTTTTCACCTCAACATGGAATAAATTTTTGACCCGTCTGAAGGGTGAGACTCCTTTCGAAGGTGCTCCCATGCTTGATGCTAAGATAAAAACTGTAAGGCCAATCGATTTCCTCGCAGCAACCGAAATTATTTTAACTGTACGTGTCTCACCGTTGAGATTGCACGTTGACCAAGACACTTTGGATTTTTTAATAAGATTTGGAGAGTTTAGAGATACCAGGTTTGCCTTAATTGATGAATATCCAGATATACTTTATTTTCAAAAGGTGGAGATAAATTCAGTTGATGTGAAATTGGATTACAAGCCAAAAAAAGTCGATTATGCTGGTCTCAAATCAGGGCACACAAGCGAGCTCATGAATTTTTTCATCTTAGACGGTTCTAAAATAAAACTTAAGCACGTTGTCTTATATGGCGTTTTTGGGTTGCCAGAGTTGAATAAAGCTCTGAATAAAATTTGGACCCCTGACATCACTGGTACCCAGCTGGCTGGTGTTCTTTCTGGAGTAGCACCCATGAAAACGCTGGTAACTTTGGGTACTGGTATCAAGGCTCTGGCTACTCTGCCGGTGCAAGAGTATAAGAGGGATAAGCCAGTCATAAGGGGCGTTCAGAAAGGGGCACAAATATTCATGAAAGTGGCAACTGGCGAAATTGTGAGGCTCGGGGTCAAAGTAGCGTCGGGAACGCAAAGTGTCCTGGAGAATACCGAGGGCTATTTAGGTGGGAAAGTCTCAGCTACAGCCATTTTAGATGATGAATTGGAAGTGGACCTCGTCTCGGAAGCCACTTTCCGAAAATACGAAAAACTGATTGGTGGCAGAAATCCAACGGCAGGCGGAAGCTCAGATCCAGATGCGATCGTGGTAGAGCAAGCGTCTTCTGTTGGCTCACCTCGAGTTTTCAGCCTTTATGCGAACCAACCAGGGACGATTCAGAAAGGACTTAGCCAAGCAAAAGGTGCCATGGAACGAAATAGTTCAATTGCTTACGAGGCAATAAAAAGAGCACATAGAGAATTCACAGCAGCCGCGAACGCTCAAGAGTCGGCTTCATCCGTCGCGCATGCATTGCCTGTGGCTATTTTGAGACCTTTAATTGGTGTCACGGAGGCGATATCAAAGACTCTTCAAGGTCTATCCAATGAACTCAATGAAAACCAGCTACAAGAATTAGAACAAAAGTATAAATCACGCAAAAGATGATAATCGTCATGTCGCTGGGTTTGGGCTGATGAATGTATAGTTTCAAAAACATAGACAAGATTTTGTCACGTGATAAAGAAATAATCAACGAAACAATAGTTCTCCACTTGACAATATAGCGTGTTATGTTGTAGTCTATTTGAAGGTATCACAGCCAGAGTTGGTTTTCGTTCCCAGGATCTTGAGTTTAAGATTCGATTCCAGCCTCATTTTGATCCTCTGTCAAATTTTTGGAGAGCTCTAGAGTATGAATCTCGCAGCGGGATTGTCGAACGCCCATGTTTCGGCAACACACGGAGATCATACAGACAACCCACGATATCAACTACCATCCAAACCAGAAGCTGCGTACGGGGGCAAAAGATTGGTATCGACTGCTAGGCCTACGTTAAGCCCTCGCCAAAGTTCGAAAACAAGCAAAATATGCGCTCGATGTGGTACCGCTATACACCAAGGATCTTTGAAGGCCCTCGGAAAATATTTTCACGAAGAATGCTTTGTCTGCTTTGATTGTGGTGATACCTGCAGGCCAAAGTATTTCCCATTCGAAGACCCCAAAACGCATCAACTAATCCCTCTTTGTCAACAAGACTACTTCAAGAGAAATAACTTGCTCTGCCATGTGTGCGACAAGCCTTTGAGAGGTGTTTATTACAATGCATTTGGCAAGTTATATGATGAAGAACATTTTTGTTGCAAAATATGCCACGAAAAGTGCGGTATAAACACTTGCTTCAACTACAATGACGACCTGTATTGCAAATATCACTTCCTCAAATTGTTTTCACATCGCTGCAAAGGTTGCAATTACCCAATTTCAGACCAGTACATTGAATTTCCGAGAGGGGATGAGGTTCACAGATGGCATCCGGAATGCTATGGAATTCATAAGTACTGGCACGTCAATATTCCACCCGAGGCGGTGGGACTCCCTAGACTGAAGGAGTACAAAGAAAACACCGATCCAAAGAGTTTTGAAAAGCTTCATCCCTCGCGACAAGAGCTAGAGAAACAGGTGAATAGCTTCGGAAACCTCATTGCGAAAACATGGTCTGTCCTTTACAAGTTTGAAGAAGAAGCTGCAGTTTGCATTTCTGATATGTTTCAATACCTTACAAGTCTGGATCAATTGAAAGGTCTGCATTCAGCTGCTCTCCTTGTCTTGAAAACGGAATGCCTTTTTAGAGGGCTGGACTCTCTAAACTCTCTGACAAATTTTGATATGAAAACTCCAAATTCTTCTCTCACTGCTAATGATCCTAACCATGTTCTCCTGGATGTGCCTATCGAAATGGAATCGGCTGCATATAAGTATGCCAAACTCCCTCGAAATTTCTCTACGAAATTGATGATTTATTTGCAGTTGCTGCGCAAGCTCAGTGCCGCCCCTAGCGACAAGGATGTTAATGTTTCTTCGTTGATGTCAGTAATCACAGGGCTGGCCCACTTTTTGAAGCTTCTTGTTAGACATGGACTTCAAACTGCACTTGAGAGAAACAGATCTGTCCACACAGCTAATGCTTTGATCAAGTTTCTACGTGATATCGAGCATAATGAGGCTTTTGTGGACAAACCTTTCGATCACGTTGATGTTTCAATCGATGCTACAGATTGTTGCGCACATTGCCGAAAGTACATCCAAGAGGCGTGCCTTCAGTTCCGCACTTACCGTTGGCATAAAAATTGTTTAGGCTGCTCTAGTTGTCAGGCTCCAATTGATATGTATGGTGTCGCAGACGCGGCATTTGATCTAAGAGAGGAAAAGGTTTTCTGTGCACAATGTGCTGTGAGAAACCCTGAATCATCTCCAGGATTCAAGCCCGTCACCAAGCTTGCTCAGCTTATATTTTTACTGAAAATCGCCTTGATACGGTCAAAGGCTGTCATGGAAATTCAGCTTAAGAATAAAGATGCTCTCAACAGGTCCAACAGTGTGAAAGAGTCAATATCAATGCAGCAAACTTACATCAGAACCCTTAATGACATCAAAAGGCTCAAATCAAGACGACAAAGTGTTCCTCTGAGCAGTAACAAACGGGAAGCACGACGCTCCAAAATCATCGAGACTTCTGAAATGGATTTAATAGACGAAGAATCAGCAAAAGAAAAGTCCTTAATAATTCAAACCGAGAGAATTAATCTACCCAAGGAGGGGCAAAATATGTTTAACAGTACCAAAACCTTAACACTCGATGACATCTCCAGAATTGTGGCTGCTGAACAGGCTCGAGAGTTGAGACCTAACGCCTTCACATACTTCAAAAAACTGAAAGATAATGACGACGAAGTGGTTGGAATTGTGAACAAAAAAGGTGGCATCTATTTTTCTGAACTTCAACCTCGTGAAATGTATATAGTGAGGTTATTGGCCTTGGCCTTGCTTGGCGCTGAGCCCAATAGCCCGTTGTCAAAGTTTCCGAGTCAGGTACAGAAATTAATTCCTCAGCCTCCGAAAGAACCAAAACAACCGTCAGGAACGTTTTGGTCGAGAATGAAAATTATGATGTCAAAGGACACTAAGCGAGCTTCCTGTCAAAAGGTTTTTGGGTCAAGTTTAGACCTTTTGAGTAACGAGTGGGGTACCGAATCGGACCTTGGTATAGGTCCCTCGAAGATTAAAATTCCGATAATAATTGATGAGCTTATTTCTTCATTACGGCAAATGGACATGTCGGTTGAGGGTATTTTCAGGAAAAACGGCAATATTAGGAAGTTAAGAGAGCTCGCTAATGCAATCGACAGCAACCCTTCCGAAGTGCCGGATTTATCAAAAGAAAATGCTGTACAGTTATCTGCTTTATTAAAAAAGTTTTTGAGAGACCTTCCGGATCCACTGCTTACCTTTCCACTATATGACATTTGGATCGAAGTTGCCAAAATTGACTCAGACTTCGAAAAGCACAAATACTATAATTTGCTGTATGCACTGCTGCCAACATCACATCGGAACCTTGCTGAGGTGTTGTTTTCATTCCTCCACTGGACTTCGTCGTTCTCTCATATCGACAGTCAGATGGGATCCAAAATGGACATTCATAATCTCTCAACTGTCATCACACCTAATATTCTTTATCATCTCGGTAACACATCAACACAACCTACGGTGAACGGTGGAGCTATTCACAACACTTACAAAGACGCATTTGCTCAGAACGAAGGAGAGAACTATTTTCTAGCAATTGAAGTTGTAAACTACTTGATAAACCATAATGAAGACATGTCAATCGTTCCGAAATTTATGATGAACCTACTGAAAGGAGCGCAGGAGAAAAATCTTTACGACCCAGAGAGTCTAAAACAATTTGCACTGGCACATGTAAAGGAGGGGAAAGTCACCTTTTCGGAGTACAAAGTGGGCGAATCTGTTACGATGAAAAACTCAACTTCTGTCGCAAGAATTGAGATAAAAGGCAAAGAAAGAATTGGTATGGATTGAAACGATTTCACAAAAGTGCCATTTGTATCTATATATAATCAGAAATCTTATCATGAGGTGGAACTAATTTGTGTCGGCTTCCAAATGAGGCAATTTATATGCTCTTGTGAAGTATTTCGTTTGCCATCCGACTCATTAAGATCCTGTGGAGTGTTTCACATTTTTGAAACTTTAGACTGGTCTGGACTGGAAACAGGCCATTGGTATAAGCCCTGTTCCTCAAAAACATATTTATGCTTTTCCAAGTACTCAGCCAAATGCTTAGGTCCTCTTGAGCCGTAAGCGTATAGCTCTGGCTGTGGAGCGTCAGGGCCCTCCAAGAAATTGAGAAGTGGAGTGAATAATTTCCAGCTTACGTCAAGTTCGTCGTCTCTCACAAAATTCGAGTGAACTCCTTTCAACACATCTCTGATCAATGCCTCATACGCCTCTGGAATCCAGTAATTTTTATAACGCTTAGCATATGTCAAATCAAGTTCTGTCACCTGAGTGGTTGTCGAAAGTCCAGGAGTCTTTGAGTTAACTTTCAAATAAATGGCTTCATTTGGTTGGACTCTTATGACCAATTCATTGTGAGGAATATCTTTGAAAATTCCAGAAGGAACAGCTTTGAATTGAACTCTTATTTCAACTTTGCCTTCGTTTAAAGCTTTTCCAGCACGCATGACGATTGGAACACCATCCCAACGCTCGTTACGAATTTTGAAACCAAGAGCAGCAAAAGTAACACATTTCGAGTCCGGGTTTACAGTTTCGTCATCAAGATATCCTGGCTTTTCTCCGTCCTCAGATTTTGTATACTGACCAGTGAGAATGTCGTTGGTGTCAATTGGGGCAAATGCCTTCAAAACGCGTACTTTCTCATCGCGAACAGATTCGGGATCGAAAGAAACGGGACGTTCCATTGTCAACAATGTTAAGATTTGTAACAAGTGGTTCTGCATGACATCGCGGATTATACCAATTTCGTCAAAATAGCCACCTCTACCTTCTGTGCCAAAAGGCTCTTTAAAAGAAATCTGTATCATTTGAATATTTTCTTTATTCCAAGCGGCATTGAGGAACGTGTTGCCAAATCTGAGCAAAAGCAAGTTTTTCACTAGCTCCTTGCCCAAATAATGGTCAATTCTGAACAGCTCGTCTTCGGTGAAAAGTGGAGAAAGGTCCCTTTGAAGTTCACGGGAAGATTCTAAATCATGGCCAAAAGGCTTTTCGACAACAACACGCGTTATACCATTTTTAGCGTAAACAAGCTTCTTTATGTTGTTCGCCACGGGCATGAAAGCGCTTGGAGGCAGCGCAAGATAAAACAGCCTGTGAGGCTCCTCTACACCCTTTTGTTTTTCGTACTCCTCGATCTCCGTTCTCAATGTGTTGAAGCCTTGGTCTTCATCATAAGGCCCTGAAATGTAGCTCACCATCTTGAGGAATTGCTCCGCTTTTTCATCGTCTTTAGCTCCGTTAGGTTTCTTGAGATTTGGCGCTATTTTACCTCTCAAATCCTCATCGGTCAATTTTGAACGTGCATAACCAATAATCTTTGTACTGGAATCCAAATACCCTTCTCTGAAAAGACCAAATAAAGCCGGAAACGTCTTTTTCTTCGATAAGTCACCACTTGCTCCAAAGACAACAACAACTGTGTTCTCTTTGAATTCTGTATGCGTGCTCATTTGGTAATGTTACTTTACGAAATTTATTAACAGTTCTTGAAGAGCCACTTACTGCCAAGCCTGCTTTGTTTTCTTTAGAGCAAATCTTGAAAGCAATCATGATTCTCCCCTCTCCGCATTGGCCCTTTTATAGTATCCTTTCATGACAAATTCAGGTGGCACTCGAGAACTCAGAATCCGTACAAAATGCTTATAATCTGAAATATCACGTGATTTTCCGTCACATGCTATTGAGATCAAAACCAAGATGTGACACCAATGGAAGTTTTGAATTAATAATCTAGAAAGGTAGTAGCTGATACGAATTTTAGTTCTTATGGGCAACGCCAAGCCACCCGGCTGATGCTTGTGTGGTCGTGTCTTTGCCGGAAAAAAATGGCAGCCAAAAGACTTTGTGGAAGACGCTGTTGGTCGGACGGTGTTTTTCATAAACGAGTCTTGAAGTTGACAAATACCTCTTGAATTTTAACCGACTTTGCCATATTTGTCTCTTGCATCGGTTTAGACTCGGTTTTACCAGGTGTTTCCTACTGTTACGACGTCAGTGGATTTTTGAATGGCGCTGAACTTGTAGCGATTACTGGAAACAAATTCTTCCGAGCATTCAGTCTGTGGTAGAAGAGTAGAGTACTGAGTGTCTAACTTCTTTGCGAGGGCGCGACGCCGTGTTGTGTTTGCCTCCTCATTAAGTAGTCCACCCCCGTTGATGCAGCCTCCTGGGCACGCCATTACTTCTATAAAATCCGTTCTCGCCGGCTCAGGCTCAGTAGGCTTTGAGTCGCTTGCATTTTTCTCGCTTGCGCGCTTTCTCGTTATTACTATGTTGCGACTTGTTCTACGCGCTCCCCCGAGCTTGCGCACCAAGTTTTGTATGTTGCGAAATCCGTATACTTCGCTAGATGACGCCAGGACTTGACCACTGGTAGAATCCACTAGTCTGTATTCGCGTATGTCCGCATTCTTTCCCATAATTTGAATTATTTCAGATCCTGGATTTGACCGCTGCTCGTTGAGAACGTACTGGAACGCAAATCCCCCCGAACTACTACCTGAGTTAGACACCCAATGCAAGCGAGGGTTCCAGCCCTCAGGCGTTAGTCTCTGCTGAAGATCTTGTAGGCTGGGCCCGTTCAAGAAATCGCTGAACGCCAAATTCAGTTCTTGCAGCATCGAAATCATCTCTCGAGGGGTTATCACGCAATCAACCTCTCCCTCGGTATCAGCTCGACTGGCCTCTAATTTTTTGTCAAAACAGGGCATCACAGCGAGATGGTAGATATTTTGATTGTTAGCCTTGAGAAGCGCTCCAGTGATCTGCTGTGGAGACTTTACATCCAGCAGATGCGGCACCAGCTCAGGTTTGGTCTTCTCGGAATATAGGACGAAACCGGGACAAACCGCACAAAGCTGAGGTTTTTTGTATTTATCCAAAGTTTTTCGGCGGCTCAGTTCATAGTTTGTCTCACTAATGCTTAGAGTCCTGCCCATTTGTGTGCCAACGACATAGCGAGCCTCAAAATAGCAAAGCATAAGGTTCAGAAAAGCGGCGTCAAACACATCCAGAGACAGGTCGTAAAAGTTCGCCAACGATAGCCGACATTGTGGAGAGATGCTGACGGCAAGACTCATGCCCGCTGTGAAATTACTTTTAGCTTCTAGGAAGACTTTGTGATTCTGGCGGCCCAAGAGAATTTCTTCGCTAGAAGTTATGCAGCCAGCACATGCCAGGCAATCTTGCAGAGAGATCGACACCTTTTGAGGCTCGCTGGGCTCTTTCCCAACGACCAATGCATCTTCCGAATTTTCTGGTCTTTTCTGTTCGTTTTGTACAGGCTTTATGCAGGCCAAACCTGGTGAAATGAAATCATTCAAATCTGCTTCGGAAAGTATCGAGCTCATGAGGGTATCGTAATCCGTCCTGGTTTCTGTAGGTTAAAGCGATAGGAAGTCTTTTGATTATCAATATCTCTAACAATGATGAGCGTAACTTGAAAGCAGCATCAACGACTTGATCACGTGCATCCATATTTGGCTTGAAGGAAGAAGAATAGTAAATCATAAAAGCACCAATTTATCCGCCCGGAGGCAGTGCTTCAGCAAGAGTTACGTAGCTATATTACTTAAATTCGCTTTTGCACCTGTATTGCTCATTTTGCCGCTAATTATGTTACAATTTGTTTACTTGGGGGCCTGCGCTGTGGGAAAAAATTTCTCTTCAATAGTAAACTAGCAACAATCTTGATTACCCTTGCTTGACATCATGAGTTTCGTGTCTGTTCAATACAGTGATATGGGTCTACAGTACGTCAATGTCTTTCTCGATAGAGCTTTGACACTTTAATGCAACACTGGATAACGAATCCCCCAAATACGGTCTCTTTTCACGATTAGCTAGTTTATCACTTTCATCGGTAAAAGTATACTGAACCCCCCACGAACCATTGGCCGAATCACTAGTTAAGCCGCTTAATCTACTTGAAACATGATTGATTTATGTGGCTACTCAATTTGTTCCTTTACTGGGCCATCGTCGCAGTTAAGTCGCTCTATTGTCACGCGGGATTCGTCTCCAGTGCTGGGTAGACGCCATTGACGACGAAATCGGCAAGACATGGCTCATTCCACCAATAGCGTTACCACGCTGATGACGCTGCTCAACATTTGCCTTTCCATCGTGTGGCTGTCGTTCTCGCAGGCTCTTGCCGTTGATAGCTACAATGTGGCATCTTTTTCGTTCCTAAGTTCTTATCTTTGAATTCGTCTCTGGAGACTTCGGAAGAGAATAGATTAGTACTGTAGGGGATATTTGAGACGACTGTAGACAACCTTATTCGACCCTATAAAACGGAATCTATAGATCTCTTACTAACAACTGGAAGAAACGTTGAATCTGCTTAATAACCATTGCAATAGCCACCGCAATTACTCTAAAAATGTCTCTTAACATCAAGCAGCTAAAGAGCTGGAACGACGAACTAGGCTCAAATTTGTCGCATCAACTGGGATGCACTGCACTCAAGAATTTTAACGCAGACGAAATTCTACTTGACAAAAGCAGGCTTCAAAAAAGCTATCCGCGTGTCTTTAATGTCACGGTCGACCTCGATGGCACACCTGTGACCAACCAAAGGTCCTCCGGCAGATGCTGGCTGTTTGCAGCGACCAACGAGCTTCGTTTGAACGTGGCTCGTAAACTCGACTTGAAGGAGTTTGAACTGTCGCAGGCGTATCTGTTCTTCTACGACAAACTAGAGAAGGCCAATTACTTCCTCGACCAGATCATTGATACCTACCAAGAAGACGTGGATTCGAGACTCGTGCAATATCTCTTGTCGGGCCCAATCGAAG
Organism: Lachancea mirantina; assembly: GCA_900074745.1. Taxonomy (NCBI): domain Eukaryota; kingdom Fungi; phylum Ascomycota; class Saccharomycetes; order Saccharomycetales; family Saccharomycetaceae; genus Lachancea; species Lachancea mirantina. The sequence goes on from LT598465.1 coordinate 25,904, forward strand.
ACGGCGGGCAGTACAGTATGTTCATGAATTTGGTAAACAAATATGGACTAATTCCTAAAGATCTGTACGCAGACCTGCCTTTTTCCACCACTGCTTCATCTAAAGTGAACGAGCTATTAACCGGGAAGCTGAGAGAGTTCGCCGAGACTTTGCGCGAGACTCTGCACAAAAAGGGCGAAATCTATAAATTGAGAACCTCGATGCAGAAAGAGATATTTCGCCTGCTAACACTCTTTTTCGACCTCCCCCCAGTTAGTCCTGATGAGGAGTTTGTGTGGCAGTACGTGGACAAAGAAAAAAAGGTCCAAACTGTTCGCAGCACACCAAAGAGATTCGCCAAGGAGTTCGCGAACTTTGACTCCCGCAAAGCTGTCTCGCTCATCAACGACCCCAGACATCCATATGGGGAATTGATAAAAATTGACAGATTGGGCAATGTGCTCGACGGCGATGCGGTCATCTACCTCAACGTCGACAATGAGACTTTGACTAGTTTGCTAGTTAAAAGATTGAAGAACAATAAAGCCGTGTTCTTTGGCTCCCACACTCCTAAGTTCATGAACAAGAAGTATGGTGTCATGGATACTGAGCTTTGGAACTACAAAGCCATTGGCTACAATGTGGATTTATCTAAAGAGTCTCGCATCAAGTACAACGACAGTCTTATGACGCACGCGATGCTGATAACAGGATGCAATATAGACTCCGAAGACACCTCGCCTTCTCGCTATCGCGTGGAAAACTCATGGGGAAAGGACTCAGGGCTAGACGGATATTACTTGATGACTCAAAAATATTTTGAGGAATTCGCTTTCCAAATTGTTGTCAGCCAGGATGAACTGCCTGAAGATCTAGTCAAGAAGTTAACCAGCAACGAGAAGACTCCTATTGTGCTACCCATCTGGGATCCAATGGGCGCTTTAGCTAACTAAACGCATATACTTACTACCTTCATCTAACACGCACTTACTTGATTTGCCGGAAATCACCAATCACATGACCGAAGAATTTTGGGAAACATTAGTTACGTAGAAGTCTGATGCACTCCATAACAACTTGGCAAGAGGAAAACGCATGGAGACTTATCTTCCTCTGATTTGATTCTCGAGAGCACTATTAATTTAGTGGAATTCTCCCTCGGTTTATTTCTCTGTTTTTTTTGATGAACGGTGGTTGTGGACTTCTCAGTCTTACTTTGACAGTCTTTGCACTCGCGGCGTCATGCATTCAAATACCGACGAAAGACCACCAAAACCGTGGATATTTTGCTGTCCAAAGTAAGCTGAGCTCAAAGGAGCTTTTGGCTCTGCATCCCGACTGGACTTTCGAGCACGATGTGCGGGCGCTTGAAAATCACTACGTATTTTCCCACAGTAGCGAAGCAAAGAAGAGTGAGATTTATGAGAAAAGGGAATTTAGCGGAATTGAAATGATCCATGAACTACCGCCAAAGCGCCTGAATAAGCGGCTTCCTGTGTCGGATTATCCAACGGATTCAAGCTCTGCCAGGCTTTGGGACGTCAAGGAAAAACTGGATATAGCAGACCCACTTTTCGAGAGACAATGGCATCTGATAAATTCAAACTACCTTGGAAATGACGTAAATGTAACTGGACTTTGGTTCGAAAATATAACAGGACAGGGGGTTGTTGCAGCAGTGGTAGATGATGGACTTGACTACGAAAGTGAAGATTTGAGAGACAATTTTAGTGCGGAGGGATCTTGGGATTTTAATGATAATGGCCCTTTACCTAAACCTCGTTTGAAGGACGACTACCATGGGACTCGATGCGCAGGAGAAATAGCTGCGGTCAGGAATGAAGCCTGTGGATTAGGCGTAGCATATAATGCAAAAGTTGCCGGAATTAGAATTTTGTCGGGAGAAATAACATCTGAAGACGAAGCCGCCTCTTTAGTTTATGCGCTTGACACAAACGACATATATTCGTGTTCTTGGGGCCCATCTGATGATGGAGCGACATTACAAGGGCCTGACGACCTTGTGAAAAAGGCAATGATTCGGGGAATTACCTCTGGAAGGAAAGAAAAGGGAGCCATTTATGTTTTTGCTAGCGGAAACGGTGGTGTTTTTGATGACAATTGTAATTATGATGGGTACACTAATTCAATTTATTCAATTACAGTTGGTGCCATCGACCATAAGGGCTTGCATCCACCCTACGCTGAATCTTGTTCCGCTGTTTTAGTCGTCACGTACTCGTCTGGGTCGGGTGAGTTTATACACTCTACAGATATCAATGGCGGATGTAGCGAGACCCACGGTGGGACTTCAGCGGCTGCCCCGTTGGCCGCTGGCATTTATGCCTTGGTATTGGAAGCAAATCCTGACTTGACCTGGCGAGACGTTCAATATCTAACAATTCTTTCATCAGTTGAGATTAATACCGAAGATGGGCTCTGGCAACAAGGGGCTCTTGGAAAGCGCTATTCTCACAAATATGGCTACGGAAAACTAGACGCATATCGAATAGCACGCCTGGCGCGAGATTGGGAAAATGTCAATCCACAAGCATGGTATTACTTGCCAACCACGCCGGTCGACAAAAGCTCCAAGTCCGCCTCGGATGAAATTCATTCTACTGTGACTGTGAGCGAGGAAGATCTGAAGCGTTTTAATCTGAGGCGCATTGAGCATATTACTGTTACTATAAATCTCGAGACCACTTTTAGAGGTCGTACGGTGGTCGATTTAGTTTCGCCTTCCGGAATGGTTTCAAATCTCGGCGTTCCTAGACGCGGTGATAACTCACCTCAAGGCTTTAAGGACTGGACTTTTATGTCTGTAGCTCACTGGGGTGAGACAGGTGTTGGAGACTGGAAGCTCATCGTCAAAACAATAAACGATGATAACAATGTCACGTTGAAGGACTGGAGGCTGAAACTTTTCGGGGAAGCGATCGATGCGCAAAAAGCTGCAAAGTTCGAATTTGGGAATGATAGAGAATTTGTTGGATCGTCTACGGGAGTAATGTCTGGAGATGGTGCGCAGAATGCGGCTTATTCCACGATCTCCTTGTCGAGCCTCGCTCAGAGCCCCACAACAACCCCTATGACGTCCACGCAAGACCCAGCTGAAACCGAAGAGCTTATCCCTAGCTCCACTGCGGTGGCTGATGAACATGGCACAAATAAGGGCAATGTCATTAACAACTCATCATATGCAATGCATTACTTCATTGCGCTCTTCGTGGTGAGTGCAATATTCCTTGTAATGTATGTGCTTTTCTTTTCAAGATCGAGAAGACGCATTAGAAGGACTAGAGCAGAAGCTTACGAATTTGATATCATCGACACAGATTCAGAAAACGACTCTTCCTTGGATAGCTCTCGAAACACGACAGCACCCATGATAGATGACAGCACCGAATTCGATTTCGATTTGTCAGACGAGGAACTTTTGAGAAGCTCCAGTAATTCTCCAATCAATCAACATGTGTCAGCTGCCCCGACGAATATTGATGCTGTGATGGAAAATATCACACAGGAATCAACGAAAGTATCAGGTGCTGGACTCACTGGCGAAACGAAAAATCCTCATTGAGCAGGTTAGACAAATCAAGACGTTTCGGAAGGGACTGAGAAGCGAAAAAAAAGGTGGTAAATCTCTGACAACCGTTCCATTCAGCTTGTTGAACTCTAAGAACAAAAGAAGCCCAAACAATCGCGCTTTTTAGACATCAGTGCCTTGTGAAAAACAGCTTTTGTGACTATAATTATTGAATTCAAGAACTGACTAACGCCTCCCCCACGAGAATACGCACGAGCCACATTTCCTCTGTGCTATAGTCTCAATTACCGTCCTTCTTCCAAAAACCAAGCCTCATAGAGGAATTATATAAGCAATATTATAATATACAGCATGTAGGGCGCAGGAGTTAGGACAATGGGATTCTTGAACATTAGGGTACTCGCAAAGAGAGACTCTCATTTGTGATGCGGTAGTTGAAAGCTATGATTGTAGGCATCAACCAGTAAAGGTTCCGTCTCAGCTGAGTCGTGCTTATAAAAGGGAAACGCAAACTCGCTTAGTATGAACACTTGAGTTTATTCATATATTGAAATTATGAAAAGCCTGTCCAAAACCTCACAATTGTTTTCTTATTTATAGGTTAACGTGAACTTTTCTCTCTCGTCGCTGCCTAACAAAACTCTTCCAATGAACTAAATTAGATCTTTCGGAGTTAAGAAATTTCAGTTAGCGCTAATTAGCGCAGAGAACAAGATCTTAAGAATTAAGGTCATAAAAAAGTTACAGCTTTCGAAGATGGAAATGGACAATAATGAATGGGTTCGTCCACAAATTGTCGATGCGGGGTCTAAAACTTTCCACTGGCTGTGCTCGGTTTTTTTGCTTCTGATCGTACCTTCGCTGTCAACTTCGCTGGCATTTGCAGGTCGGCTCTATTCTTCCTTGATTTTGCAGTTCATCGCACTTGGATATGCAGCAGTTGAGGCTTTAATCCTGAGGTTTCCGGATGGAAACGGAATTGAAAATCGAACGTCGAGGGGAACTGCTTGGTTTCTTGTGCTCTTGCTTGGGATAACGGTTTTTTTCGGTAGTGTTGCGAGTGGTTCAGGAGTGCTTATCGAAAGAAAGAGGCTAGAGTCATTTGTGACCAAGGCTGGTGATGGGAGGTTGAAGTTTTTTCATAGAGGTCTGTCGTTCGCAGTCGTGTTGACAGGGTGGGTCAGAGTATGCCTTGCACCGGCAGCGCTGTTTGGTTTTTGTAGAGAAAAACATACTGGACAATGCATTGCGCATGGGATCATGGGCTCATCTTTCGTGCTCTATGGGTTCGTTTATTCACTGGTTCTAGTGATTCCGTGGATTAGAAATTCAAAGAGAGCCTACTCGCAAGACCAGATCGATAGCTGGGTTATGTGTATTTGGGGAATTGTGAATACATTCACTGAGCACAGATGGGGAAAAGAAGGCTGGTCCCATGGCGATTATCAGCACACAGCTATGGGTATCCTGTGGTGGGCTGGGGGGTTGTTGGGGATATTTCTGACTCGCGGTGGAAAGAGGTCTTTTGTCCCTAGTTTACTTATAGTTTTCACAGGATGGGCCATGTCAGAACACTCGCAACACTTGGTTATTAGCACGAAAGTCCATGCTTTGTTTGGCTTGGTTTTAATGAGCGGAGGTGCTCTAAGAATTATTGAAATTTCGTTTATCTTGAAGGACCGAAGAACGGACACTGAGATAAGATCCTTTCAGTACCTAGCTCCTTTTTGTCTCGTATGCGCCGGAATTCTTTTCATGAGCGCAAATGAGGAGCAACTAGAGCTTGTTTTAAGACTTGGCGCAGATCATAGTGCCTACATTTTGGTCGTAATTTCGGCAGCTTTTGTCACATACCTTTGGATGCTACTTTCGCTCGAGTTTTATTTGAAGTTGACAGGGCTATCTCACGAACACCAATCAATGAACCTGAATCGATTGAGCACGCAAGGTGGTATAACAGACTTCGAGCTTGAGGACCTTGAAGCGGAACATTGAAATTGGAATTTAAGGCGATAAGCTCATAGAATCGACCCTGCCGATAAGCTACCAAGTCAATTCCGATTCAAGTTTAAGAGGTTTCTCTTTTAAGCATCAAACCGTTCTAATTTTTTGAAGAACTAAGTGCGCCAGAAGCACTTATAAGTTCTCAGGTCCTCCACACAATAGGTTATAAGATCCCTTCTGTTCAATTAACGCCTCAAGATCTATTTTGACTACTAGTAGGCCTAAACCGTTCTAACATTGTTAAGAAAAGCAACAACGATTTCGATCTCTGAAACCAATGTTAATTTAACTATCACCGCAGAGAACTATATACACTAGCACAAGTTACTATGTTTCGGCCATGCCAATGAACAAGCTACTATATTCCAACATGAAACAGCCTCAGTAATATACAACACTGCTTTAAGGTGGTGAAGGCGGCCACAGTGCATTCAACAACAACCCAGCTAAAGTACAAATGTACCAGACTTGGATATCGAAATCTGTAAGTCTTATAAACCTGTCCTCATCGACTGTTATAGTTGATATTGTTTTTAAAAAGGTTTCGGAGAGTGCTAAAGAGAAATTCGGTTGCAGTCCTCCCTTAAATAAGGCCCAGAATTTAAAAAAAATTCAAGAGCTCGAAATGGAAAGTCATAGCGAACAATCAAAAGTCAGGGCGTAATATCCTTTATTAAAAGCTAACAAAAACGCCAAGGTCCATCACACAAGTAAGTAAACTAACCTCGAATGGAGTGTTGACTTAAAGCATCCAGAGCTTTAAAGTGAAATTGCTCTATTATAAAGTTTATTTTAGTTGACGGAATTAAGCAGTTATAAGGTGGGCGAGAAGAAATTTAGTCGCTGTGTACGATATGTGATGAAAGACATCTTGACCATGTAAAGCCTCTCTAATCAATACCTTCCACAAGGTGTGCGTAGAGAAGCCGAGCCATTGAATGTTCAGTGCTGGAATTTCGGGACAGGAGCCAGTATCCTGGTCAAAATGCGGACTTTTGGCTTACGGTGATAGAAAGGATATCAGGTCAAACCTGGTAATAACTTTCCTAGAGACAGTTAATGGCAGTAACTGGAAATTCCACAGGTCAAGAAGGTATGCGATAAGCCCGCACATTTTCGAACAGAATACTTCGAATTCAAACGGTACAAAGACAGGATCGGCTGCGGGCAAAACAGTCAATTGCCATTACCCGATATCTTCTCTTCATTGGAACAATGTTGGAACTCTCGCTGGGGACATGCTGGCAGTCTGCGATCAGAAGGGAAATGTTACTTTTATCGTCGCAGGTCATGGTGCGGAAGGATCAGGCACACTTGACAGGCTTTCAGTAGTATTTCAGGATACCGTATACAAAATGAGCAGCCAGATGATGCCTCTTGTCGAGGCCAGATTCGGCCCAAAATTGGGCTCGAAGCCTTCTAAAAACACCGGAAGCTCTCTTGTGATTCACTTTGAATGGCTGAGCGGGCAGAAACCGGCGATTTGCATGCATGGCGCAATAAAAGATCAAGCAACCGGATTTTTCAAAAGTCAGGTTCAGCAATGTGAACCATGGGGTCTATTTCATCCTGCAAGTATTAAAAGTGCATCTTTTGCAATAAGGAGAAACGCTCAACTAGATTTTTGGTACCAGTTTTCGAACTCGAAAGAGCACAAGAAAATATCGTTGCAACTGAATAACCTGAGGCAGCAACAAACAAAACAACTAGAATGTCTGCGGTTCGCAAAGTGTGCGCATTCTTACGAAGGAAATTCAAGCTTGGTGGGGACTTATTCGGCCTTAGAAAATAGATTTTCCCTATACAAATTGGACATCAATTGGAATTCGACCACTACTGACACAACAAACGAGCCCTCTGTCGCTTTACATCAAATTTTTTGTTTCAATCCTGATCTACTGGGTCTCAATGGTGAGTTGCTTGAGCTATCAAATTTTGAGATGATTTCAGCCTCATACGATAAAAAATCTCGAGCGGAGCTTCTTCTTTGTTACACAATTCAAGAGTCTTCGAGGAGCTTGATCAAAAGATATGAAGTGACCAGTTTCTCTCCAGCTACCGAACTTACGGCTATTTTCGGCACAGTTACGTCACAGACAGCCTCTTCGGGCCCCACGAATTTTTCCTTGTCCGATATGGGCAGTCTCGAGCTCGATGGCGAAGTTGTGGGTATAGAAACTCGTAATTTTGATACTGTTGTCATATTTCGACTGAAAAACGGTTATTTCAAAATATTCAACAGATTTTTGTGGTCTGAGGAAGGCGTCACTATAGGCGATGCTCCTAAGTTGAACGACTCAAAGAAAATAACCTCTATTACTTGCAGTGGAATGAAGTATCCGAAAGTTCCAGCACTAGAAGTAATAGACTGGGTTCACCTCTCCCCAGCCATGGGAGGTTATGCGTTTAAAATGAAATATCAGAGCGAAGCTTCTTTTAAAGCCATTTCTATACCAGATCTTTCTGACGAAACGGAAAACATAATGCACGCAGTTTCGTTTGCGCACGCCTTTGTTGTCAGTAATCACCAGCAACTGTCTGGGGAAGATCTATCAATTGCCATCAAGGAGGTTGCGCTAAAATGGGGGCAAGAAGATAATAAGAAAGGAAGGCAATTCATGGTAGAAGTGATCAGACAGGTAATGCATTTATTCGGCTTAACGCCAGATACCCCGAAAGAGCTAAAGGATAAAATTATGATGAGCAGACCAATACAAAGAGCAATTTTGTTACAGCTTGAACTTGGTGGCTCTTTTGACAACAAGAACATGTATAGCTTGCCGCGTGCTATCATGCTGTTGCGGAACATCATGTTCGCCTTCAACGGCGTCTCAAGAAATATTCAAGTTATTGTCCACCATATCACCACAATGACCATACAACAACCGGCCAGCAAACTTTTTCAGTTTGCCTTCTCGAAGCAAGACCTAATTTACTCTCTAATCCCATGTGCGAAGTGGTTTGTAAAATTCATCACTTTTCTCACTCAGCAGTTGATAGTGCTGGTCAACAATTCACAAATGAAGGAGGAAACTCTTGTGCTTTCAGTATTGGCATCTAAGATTTCTCGAACATTACTGCTATCGATACTCAGCGAAATTAAGAAAATTGTTCAATTAATAACCAAATTTCCCGAGACCAACTATCCTATTCTCAATGAGTCCTCTGTATACTTGAGAAAGGTGTTAGGTGACTCTCAGGTTAATTTTGAAAAGTTTGAAACTTTTCTGGTGGACGTCAATAATAAATTCACCTCTCTAGGAGAGCAGCAAAACCAACTTTCGCCCACCAACGCCGATACCTATTTAATCTTTGATGGTGACTTTTCTGAAGATATGAAAAGTATTAAAGATTTTCTTCTGACGTACTCCAACATGGCCATTCTGTCCCACATAAAGCCAGCGGACGTCTACTTTGCGGACACTAGTGCTCTTCGCATTTTCGCATCTGAGTACTTTTCGCCGGAAGTATTTCGACTTTTGCAGCCCATCGAAAAGGGTCTTGTCATAAAATCCAACGATTTACCGGAAAACGCATCGTCGGAGAGGTCATTTTCTCCGCTCACTTTTGACAGCATATCTCATGAACCTATTAATCCCGCCAAAACGCCCAAAATCAAAAGGTGTTGTCGTTGCAGCGCTATAACCCGCACTGGGTATCCTATCAGTAAAGAAAATACTGTAATACCTACTTCAATTTCTGCTAAACGTTGGTCTAATCTATACTCCAGGGTGTGCATGTGCTCAGGTTTCCTTTACGAGCTCGATGACGACTGAACTTTTAAATTCTTAAGTGATCAAAACAGAAAGTATACATATGGGCAGAACAAAAATTAGGCATTAATAAATAGGCTACAATCAAAGACATTCATTTAAGCAATCAAGTATGCCTTTGAAGAGCTCATGCTACCAAATGACGCTGCTTCTTTAAGCGATGTTTGGCATCAGTGTTCAAACCTCATCAGGGCTTTGACGTTAGGGCTAAATTCTATGGATTCGTATGGTGGTACGTTCGCATGATCGTTGAAGGTGGCAAAACATCTGCAAAGGTCAACTCTAACCTCCAACCTCATCGACCTGGGCTAAGTCAGCGTAGATTGTGGTATCATGTTTCTAACTAGAAGCGAATACGATAGAGGAGTGAGCACATTCTCACCTGAAGGTCGTCTTTTCCAGGTGGAATATTCCCTGGAAGCGATCAAATTAGGGTCGACAGCTATTGGAATTGCGACGAGTGAGGGCGTCGTTTTGGGCGTTGAGAAGAGAGTAACATCACCACTACTTGAAAGTGACTCAATTGAAAAGATAGTGGAAATAGACAAGCATGTTGGGTGTGCTATGAGTGGCCTGACGGCGGATGCCAGGTCTATGATCGAGCATGCTCGAGTGGCGTCTGTAACTCATAACCTGTATTACGACGAGGAGATAGCTGTTGAGTCATTGACTCAGTCGGTATGCGATCTGGCGTTGAGGTTTGGTGAGGGTGCTGCTGGTGAGGAGAGACTTATGTCGAGACCTTTCGGAGTAGCGCTTTTGATAGCCGGTTACGACAAGGACGAAGGATATCAACTATATCACGCCGAACCCTCGGGAACATTCTACAGATATAATGCCAAAGCCATTGGCTCTGGATCTGAAGGTGCGCAATCAGAACTGCAAAACGAATGGCATTCGTCTCTCACATTGAAAGAGGCGGAGCTTCTAGTTTTGAAGATTTTAAAGCAAGTCATGGAAGAGAAACTTGACGAAAACAATGCTCAATTGAGTAGCATTACAAAAGATGATGGGTTCAAAATATACAGTGACGCAAAAACAGGTTCCATTATTACCGATCTCAAGGAAAAAGAAGAACAAGAGAAACAAGGCGACCAGGATGTTGAAATATCTGACTGAATTGTAATATGTAAATGCATATATTGAAGGCTTTACATTACGAGGTAAACTGATCGTGCATTAATCATAATCTTACATTATTAATCTACCAAGTGGGAATACTCTGGAAGTTCCTTCAGTTTGCTGTCCAAAAATTTCTCCAGCCTATTGGCGTACTTGAAGTACGACGTGTTCTCTCCGTTGTATGCTCTACAGTTTTTAAAGATCAAACGAGCATCGTAAACAAAATTCTCCATCTTTTCGTAGCGGTTGTTCTCCAATTTCATTTCCATTGTGCTTAAGTCCATTGGTTCTTTGATAAACTCGTAGTAGTCTGGCACCTCATCTTTATTTACGGGTTGCAGAAACGGCCATGCGGCCGCATGGTTTTGCAATTCTGTTAGGATATTTTGCATAACTGCATGTTGAGGCCCTCTCTTGGGCCGCTGAGCCAATTCGTCCATTTCTGGGGTCCATCCCGCCTCCTTTAAACCCGGAATTTCCATTGGATCCATAGGATTTATATTGTCTAGATCCTTAAATTGAGACAATCCACTGTAAACAATATAGCTCTTGGAGACGGATCGGATTTTTCGTTGTATAGCAGCCTCTTGTAGAAGTAAGATCTTAGCAGCATCCAAATACCTGATTCGGGGCAGCATCGTGCACTGCATAAGAGTACCACCTTCATAGTCCTTGATGTATCCCATCCAAATGCTTTTTTCTAAAGTAATCTCTTTCGTGAAACCTTGTTTCTTGAAATACCCAATCGCGTAATTGTCGGCATAGGTTAAAAAATGCTTGATGTCTGAAGTCGCCTTCACATAATCTTTCAAATGGTTCATGAGATGTGCACCGTAACCTCGTACCTGCTCCGTTGAGCTTATAGCACAGAAAACGATTTCTGCGAATTGTCTGTTATTGAACGGCTTGTATGTGATGCCTCCCACAACCGTCAATGGCTTTCGCACAACTGCCATAGATAGATGACTTCTATCATACACAAGTCGTGCAATGTATTCTTTCGGCATTTTGGGCAACTGTTTCTGAAAAATGTTTTTGAGACCTGTCAAAACCATCATGTTTTCCTTAGTGTTGTCGTTATTCACCACTCTGAACTCAATTTTACCCTCTTTTTCTTCTATTACACTGGCCCGCTCCTTAAAATTGTATTCGGACCCTCCAAACATAAATTTGGTAACACCGTTCTCTTCACTCTCTTGAATTCCTATTGTTTCTTTCTCATGAACGATTACTGGTTCTTCTATGCCGCCTTCATCTTCTTCAAAACCCTTGATGTCATTGGTATCAATCGATTCGTCCTTTTCCAGCTTTATCCTTTTACTTTCGTCTGCTGGCTCATGTGTACTTTTCCTCCGTTTGGTTACCATTTGAATCTACGATATCTTTGTTGTCATAAACTCGGATCTTTGATGTTAATTTGTCTTGATCTAATTTTTCAAATGTTGATGCTTATATCCCGTCAAGGAATATTTGATATTAGCTACAGAACAATACAAACAAATTCCCGTCTCTGAAATCGAACTGGCTCATCCTATCACATAACATCGTCTTCGTATTCGTCGTCTGACGTGAAAACGAGACTACTTGCTGCTTTTTCAGCTAAATCTTGAACTTCCGAGAGGCCAGACAAGTCTTCAACGTACTTGTAGTTGTTCATGGCTTGGCGAACAAAATCCCAACCACAAGTTTTCAGTTTGTCTACAACTGCTGAGCTACAAGCCGAGCAATGCACATATGCTGGTGTCCTCAGTTGTAGCGTTTTAAACTCATTTAAGAAACCTCGGATTTGATGAGGAATGCTACCGAGCACGTTCACATCATCTGGAGTACAGTTGGCACGCAAAGGATGTTGTAATAATGACACTAAAAGTTCAACACTTTGCGAAGAAGCCATCAAAGCCACACCAGGTCTCGTTACAGTGCACATTTGGTCTAAAGTCCTGTCTCTTAAACTATCGCTGGGAGCAACGACATCGTTGCAAAAATAACATCCTAGCCTCATATTAGTGTCATTACAATTCGAAGTGCCATGTCGCATGACAAGATAACTATCAAAACCTAGAGCTGCGTTAATGACTGTCTTGTTTTCGGCGTAACCCAGCACGGTTGGTAACCATCGAGTTTCCCTCGAATCCATTAGAAGAAATACGGCGTCATGCTCCTTGATTAGACGCACTAATTCGTCGTAGTCCCTATGTTGTGCGATTTCGTTTCGAACAGGATGGCCTATCATAGGTATTTCCAGATTGTAACCTGCAGCATCAACCATGGGCGCGATTTCTTTTAGTGCTAGGGCAGCCTCAGCCGCCTTCGGTTTGCCATGGCTGTCAAATTTGTATAGCGATTGGCGTACAGGATTCGATAGCGAAACAGTACTATTATCGACAAAAGTGATCTTTCGCACTCCCCACGCAAGAGCAGTTCGGGCAACGTAGCATCCTAGGGTTCCAGCACCAAGAAGGAGAACCCTGCAACTTTTAATCGAGTCTAAATCAAGTTCAGGTGCTATGCGCCATTTCATCAGCTTCAAATTGAGATCTACCGACTGTTCTGCAAGTTTCGTGGGATTCACCAAAGAATTTAAATCTGTGAGTTTAGGAATTAGCTTATTTTGTACATTGCGCTCCCAGCCAGAAGTCTTCAAGTAAGCAGCGTCTTTACCCTCGTGTCGTTTTATCTGAATTCTAAGCCAATAAGAAGTATCGCTTTCATTTCTAATAAAGTAGACTCTGATGGTTTCAAGTTTCGGTCTCTGGTGTGCGACCAATGTGATCAGATTTTTGGCGAACGCGGACGGTGTTTGAGGTGCAAAGCTCGTATCTCGGATCATGATAGCACTCGCATCATTAACAACACTCCACTGATCTCCCAGGTAGTTTTCATTCTTGTCAAGGAAGCCAATCCACTTATTTTGCAAGTGTCCAGCCAGCATATCAAATTTATTGACGTCTCTTATAAACTCATTTCGGTTGACCAAAAGGCTTGTATCACTCATTTGGAAGGAGGGGGCGCAGATCCAGTGGTAAAACTTGTACTTCTTGAGGTCGGCAAAACTCAACATGAAAAATTGAATGCAGTGATTAGGATCTTTCAGGCCTTGCTCAAACAACGTTCGAGCTTTCTCATTTAGAAACTTGGTCTTATCGAAATCTCGGAAATCTTCTAAGGTATTGAAGTTGAGTAAAGATCCACTTAGTGGAACATCCTTCGAGCTGCCCTCAGCATCAAAACTTTGTGAATCTAAGAACAAGTGCCCACTTTGCGATGATTGATCTCTGTGATTACAATTTATTGTGGAGTAAAGACTTCGAAGTTCGGTATCTAACTTGAATACCTCGAGTTTGAGGCGCGCCAATTCCTGGAAAAACGAGATATCAATGAAGGAAATAAAGGGATAACAAAACTTAAGCTGGGTTTCTGACATACTAGTATTGCTCTCTTTATCTTGACCCTTCAATTAGATCAACCTGGGATGCTTCATAGTTTAATTCTAAATAAGATTGCAGTGGTCATCTCCTACGCAATTAACCATTGAACGTGTCACAGGGATAAATGCAAGGTTATAGTCCACTTAAGCTGTGCTAAGTTATGTAGGAGAGTTTTTGATCCAAAAACATGTTACATATTTGAGCGCATTTAGCAAGCGCGTTATCGATCAAACCTGAGGCTCTGATCCCTCTTCCAAAGTCATCTCATCAAGCTCGTCCAAGAGTTCATCGATGTCTATTTGAGGGGAATCGTCCTCTTCATTGCCCTCCATATCACCCCCCTCATTAGTTACTTGCGGTTGCTGCGCGCTCTTGTACATGTTGATAGTTTGTCTCATTTCAGCGTCTTCTTCAAGTTCTTGTAAGAACAACTCGTAGTCCTTCTCGGCTCTCTCCATTTCCTGCTTCTGCTGTCTTGAAGAGTAGTCCTGGGATGCTTCAATGTCATTGTGTTCTCTGGCCATTCTCTTCAGCTTCCAGTTTCTGTTCTTCCGAGTCTTCCTAATGTATTGTTTCTTCACCAAAACCACATCTGGGACATAATCGTTATTGAGGCCATCAAACAAATCTGAATTATAGTTGGAGTTTGCAATAAAATAGCCCATGACGCTGTCACCAGCGTGACAAATACCTCCCAAATGAGAACGAACAAAATAGACTTGATCGTTAACGCCGAGATCAGAGGCACGCGCCACTGTGATGTCAGCGAGTAGCCATCTACCATGCGAGTAGCCAGTTGGATCAACATCTAATACAATGAACTCGACCAACTGCGAAACGTCCGCCAAAGACTCAAACGCGGCTCTCCAATAAACAGGAGCCGACAAATCAGCCGTCTGCAAAGTCGTCGGATCTAAAAACTGGATCGTATTTGATATCTTGGAGCACAAAACAAACTGTGAAATCTGGCCCATGGACTTAGCAAGCTTTTTAGGAAGCACAACCAAGTCGTCTCTGCAAATGGGCACAATTTCGACGGAGTAACTGAACTTGTAGGTGGACGCCCCCGTATGGGTATCTTGGGAGACCAGTTCTTCTGACTTCTTGTATTTGATAGGAATCACCGCATTCAGAAAATCGATCATTTTAACGGCGTGATTCTTTTGGCCATAAAAAAAGTCAAGACCGTCTTTGGCCTCCGATATGTTGATGGTGTCCACATGGGCCCTATGTTTCAAAATTAACTGCTCCAAATACAAGAATGTACGCTTGTGTGAAACCTTCTGTCTGATTTGCACGGTGGCTCTCCAGGTGTTAGTCGTGTACGATCTTGCACAGTCGGCACATTGCATGGCTACCACGACGTATTCGACTTCAAAAGTTTGTTGGATAATAGTGTTGCTCATTGCTTCGCCCTGAACGGTCAATTTCACCCTTATACGCCTTGAATGGGGTTCTGTCCATATGAAAGATGCATCTACCAGTCTGACTTTATTCAACCCCTTCAAGCGACGTAAACACAGCGCAAGCAATTCGCGCGACTCCAACTCTGCCCGCACCCATTGCCCCGGCGGCTGCAAAAATCTCTCACAGTTTCGACAAAAGGAAACATGCGCTTCTCTTGGAATTCCGGCAGTAATGTCCACATTTAGTTTTATGCAGTCGTAGCACATTACCAGGCCCGTTGATCCATCCATGGGCACGCCACAGTTACAACATAGCACCGTAGCAGCTTGATGATTATGCATGGCATTATGATCCAAAGGAGTATAGTTCATGACGATTAGGCTTGCTTCTATGCTCAAGGATGCTCTTTGTCAGATCAAAGACATAGATGAGATGAGTTAAAATTTTTCTTTTAACTGGAATCAAGTCCCCATTAAAAGAAAAAATTAGCGATGAGTTAGATCACCTGACCACGTGACAACTCATCGCTATGCTCATCGCTATGCTCATAGCCATGCTCACCGCCTTGCGAATATGCTCATTACTTCCTTTTTTTCTTTGTTTTCGCGGCAAACAAAAGTCCAAAACTCTTAGGTGCTGTCTTTTCTATTCGCTCCCCCTCGTCATCATCGCTGCTGAGTTGGTTGATTTCTTCGTTGACGAGTTTGGGTACGCCAGTTTCAAGACCTGCCTTGACCGATAATCGGTTTCGCAGCTCTTGGCTGTGACCCTTTCGCATCTTGCGCTTGAGTGCAATCATGGCCCTCGAGTCCTGTGCATCATTTTGGTGTATACTGTTCTTTGAAATTGGTCCTCTGACCTTCGAGACTTTCTTTTTCGTAAGAGAAGAGACCTTTTTACCACTGTCGATGAACTCGCCGATCGTGGATATGTCATTAGAATTTGAATCGTTGCCACTAGTATCTAGATTTAAGCCAGATCCTATTCCAATGACTGGGAGATCGTAAAAGCTGTTTTGGGAATCGGTCCGCCCGTCATTTTCTTTTTCATGTTCAGGGCCCGATGAGTTCGCCGCCTGTGCGTCAACCAACCATTGCGAAACTTTAAGCTTCTTATTCTGGAGATTGGCTTGGATATGTACTTGCAGACTGAGCCTTTCGCTGATCTCCTTAGCTCTTGACATTACCGTCGGTTTCATTTTCCTCCTTACAGAGGCAGCCGTTCGAATTTTTAGTGTTAGTTATTTCACTTGATTTTTTCTATCCTTTTGGAAAGATACTGGCCTGCAGGTCATCGCACTGTTTTAAATCTAAAATGAATATCGAAAAAAGAATGAGGATTCTGTTGAAATCTTTAGCTATTTACTGTGGAGATGCTATCCAATTTTCTAGATTCTAAAACCTTTACCGTCCTTTTTCCTGGCCTGAGTTTTCCGACGTTCACCGAATCCTTCCTTCTCCATGGCCATCAAGCTTTCTCTCTTCGCCGCAGTCACCTTGTTCAGCGCCTTCCTTATAACAGCAGTGTCATGAACATCAGTGAACTCCACCATCTTCGTGTTAATTCTTGACTCAATCGCTTCAATTCTTGTAATGTCTCTCTGCGTAACAAAACAGAGGGCATCACCGTGTCTTCCAGCACGAGCAGTACGCCCTGCACGGTGAATGAAGGTGTCAGGATTGGCAGAAATGTCGTAATTCACCACAAGCTGGACTTGCGGTATGTCAAGACCTCTGGATGCCACATCGGTGGCGATCAAAACACGGGCTGCGTTTGCGCGGAACCTATGCAACGAGTTTGTTCTTTCTTGTTGCGCCATTTGCGAATGAAGCGATGCCACTTTTATATCTAGATGCTTCAATGTTCTTCGTAAAATCTCAGCAGTGGCAGTTCTGTTCACGAAAACGATAGCAGTGGACTCGAGGTACTTTTCACTAGCTAGAATTTGAAAAAGGTAGGCTTCCTTGACATGTTCAGGCACAAGCAGGTACGCGATACTCAAGGTTGACGGAATAGCCACATTATCTAAGGACTCGACTTGATATGAGAACAGGGAAGGTTTTCCGTTCGGTTTGGGGGCTATCTGTAATTTCTGCACTTGATCAGTGACCGTAGCCGTGAACAACAACGTTTGTCTTTTGTCCTTGGGTGGAAGGCGCCTTATGCATGTCGTCAAGTCACTGCTGAACGTGTTCGTTAGCAAAATGTCTGCTTCATCGAGGACCAGAAATTTCACACGACTCAGCCCACCAACTGTGTCCTCTCCACTATTCATAATGTGATGCGCGAGTCTTCCTGGCGTTGCTATTATGAAGTGAGGTTTCTTCTGGAGCGTGATAGCCTGATCGACTATGCTTTCTCCACCGACAACCAAAGCGACTCGAATATTCATACTGCTTCCGAGAGCTGTGAACTGTTCCGCGATTTGCATAGCTAGCTCACGAGTCGGAGTTAATACAATACCAAACATGCCACTTGGATCTTCTGACCATTTTGTTAACATAGGCGCAGCAAAAGCAATCGTTTTACCCGAACCCGTCTTAGCCCCTCCTATACAGTCTCTTCCTTTCAGAATTTCCGGAATGCAAGCTCGCTGAATGTCTGTTGGCGTATCAATTCTCATGGCGTTTAGAGACTCCACCAACCACTTAGAGATACCGATTCTTTTAAAGCTGTCTAAAGATGAGTTCATTTTGTCAAAGCTGAGACCTCTCGCGCACCTTAGGCGTTATTCTGCTGATGCTAGAAATGCGTATTCTATGTGAATCCATGCGATGAGATGAGCTTAGTTTTTCAGTAATTTTTCACTGATGATGGATGGATGTCTGCAAGAAAAAAAAATGCTTGCAAACGAATATTTAAAACTAAGTAAGCCTGGCACAAGTCATCATTTTCTCAATAAGTACGTCGATATTATCTCCTTTTCGAGCACTTATTGGAACGATGTCCCAATTGTTTTTGAGGCAAAACTCCTTCAATTCAATAAACCTATTGTATCCTGTGTCGTCTTGAATCATTTTGACATCAACCTTGTTGCAAACAACTAGGACGTTTTTCTTCGAGACTCTTTTGATGCCTCCCAACTCATGCAGTAAAATATTGAGATCATCGAGAGGGTTTGGTCGAGATAAATCCAAAACTATCACCCAACCCTTAGATCTTTCAGTGTGTCGTAAAAAATCCAATCCCATGCCTTTGTCTTTCGATGCACCCTCTATTATTCCTGGAATATCAGCAACGGTGAAAGAGGTTGTCACGGCATCTTTCATAACTGTTCCTATTATAGGGTGAAGGGTCGTAAACTCCCAGTGACCAATTCGAGGACGAGCGTTAGAAATCCTATTGAGAATCGTGGACTTCCCCGCATTCGGAAGCCCCACAAGGCCCAAATCCGCGATCGTTTTCATCTCGAAAATGAAAAACTGTTCCAAGCCTGCTCGTCCCAACTTGGCAAACCTTGGATTTCGAATCATGTTGGTCAAAAAATGCATGTTACCCAAGCCGCCACTACCCCCTCTTAAGATGCAAACAGGTTTCTCTGGAGGTATACTAAGGTCAAGGCCCCTCAGGGGAAATTTATCCTCATTGGTTTCTGATTCTGTTTGCTCTTCTTCATAAACTTTGACCTTTTCGTCCAATTCTGTAAACCACGCTTTGCTCAAATGATATTCCTTATCTTTGCCCTTAAAGATCCACCCGTCACCGCCGCTGTAAGCGTTACGAAATAGCTGAATGTCGGTTGGTCTTTGATCCATCTTGAATTTGCCGGTGCAATGCAATTCAACCTCCACATTATCGAGAACTTGACGTATAGGTTGCTCTGTAGACCCTTCGGACTCACCGATAATTTTTCGAACTACTTTCGGATCCATAGCCAGCCTGACGACTGTACCAACAGGCACAGATATCAAAACGTCTTTTCCTCTGGCGCCATCAAGTTGATTTGCAGCACCGTCAGCTCCGTTGCTAGCTATATAGCTTGTCTTGAGCTTTGCCAAGCTATTCAGGCCCCTTACAGCCTGAACATAAATACTACCGCCCTTACCACCGTCGCCCCCATCGGGAGGTCCAATAGCTCGACCTGCGTCGCGAAAAAACGAAACACTGCCATTACCTCCAACGCCACTCTTGCATTTGATGATTCGTAAATCAACGAGGCCCTGATTTTTAGATATATGATGTTGGTTCTTTTTCACATAGTTAACAGACGTGAACTTAGATAGCGGTGCTTTAACGTTGATGAACGTTGAATCTGGAGGAGTAGACACTATCTTGAAGAAGTCCGTTTCGTTGGGGCGCTCTTCACGAGTCACATAATTGTGCGTCTGGGAGTCATCACTGCTATGATTAGCTTTATCGTTGGGATTGACTATACAATGCTCTTTCCTATGTGCTTGATCCTGCAAGTTTCTCAGCCACCGCTCGTTATCGGAAGCGCAGGGTGCATTATCGGCAACTTTTGAGAACAACCTCAAAGAGAAAGATTTTGATATCACAGGATTGCCAAAATGCAGGGAATGGGAGCGAAGCATACACTTTAAAATTTGTCCTTTTTACTCACCCTAGTTCTATTTTGTCGCTAGAAAATTTATACTGATTGTTGTGGAGTATATCAAGAAAAGAACGAAAGTCCAAAATTCATCAAAGAAGATTTGACTTAACACAAATTGACTGAAGAGATGGTAAGCTTTTAAGTGGGAGCCAAACTAAATTTTCTGGTTTTATAATTGTTCCAACTTTTATCAAGTAAGGTTTTAGAAGTGTGTAGAATGGCATCAACAATTATTGCAAGAAAAAAGCACCACAATTTCCGCTAGTTTCATTGAACATCTGTATTAGGCGAACCTGCCTTATGTACACATTGCGTCTTGAAGCTTGGAGAAAATTTAGGTATATTAGGCTTTGACATGTGAGTTTCACGGTATTGGTAGCCTGGGCATCTTCAAGGTCACGATCCAGAATGACTGGTACAAGGATGCGTGTGACAAATCGAATGCTCAATCGTTGGATTCCAATAGGGGCTTCATCTTGTCCACTTCGTGAAATAAGCTCAACATCGAGCGAGGTCCATTCCCAAACATAATATCTTCCAAGGATTGAAACTGTTCTTTCCATTCTGTGACCTGATGCGCCAGTTGGCTGAAAACCTCTTTTAGGGTGTGCTGATTCTCTAGCGAGTATTGCGCTTTTTCAAGCTTCTGATCGTTGATAAGTTCCATCAATTGATCTCTCAGTTTGGTCAACTCGTCCTGGCTCGAATTTGTAGCGCTATATTGCTTCAGAAGTTGGTGGAAAACATTTTTAGTCGCGTCATCGTCTTTGGCTGGCCGAACAGATCTTTCATTGGCACTTTCAGAAAGGTCTAATGACGCAGACAGCCTCCCTAATAGACTTTGATGCTCAAATAACGATAGCTCCAACTCTTGGACTTCATTTATATATTCGAGCAGTTCGGAGCCCTCTGGATGACCTGTTCTACTGAAAGAAAGTTGGCTTCTGGCCACGTCTGCCGAGGGACTAAGTTTCATCTTTGTGTTATAGCATTCGATCACAGCAGTCTGTTGATCTCGAATCTCAGCCAAAGAGATTATGTGCGTTGGAAATATCATTCGCAGCGTCGCCATGGCATCTGAACAAACGCTAGATGTTTGTTCTTCGACTACCAAAAGTGCCACTTGATCCAAAAGTTTCGATGCAACATCACAATTCACATCTATCGACTTCTTGATGTCGTGCAAAAGCTTCTCAATTACACTGAAATCCATTTATAATGCGCTTCTGTTTGATGGATTTTCAATACTGCTTTAATTTTTTGTGCTAGTGATATACACAAACCATCAAGAATACTTGACCAATGACAGCTCAACGAGGTAATGGACGCTTCATTCCTTCGACTCATTGGTGACCTTAAACTGAAATTGAGAAGATCGGCGAACGATTTACTGCGATGGAAGCTTTATAATTCTTCAAAATGGTCCGCTGAGGCACTGTGTGGACTGTGCGATGAACAAGAAATCAATAACAACCATTCTAAACAAGAACACGTCGATGAGTCGCCGTTGAAGAACCGACATAGTTTTCAGAAGCCCAATACTGAGAATGGGACACGAGAACAAATATCAGCAAACGATGGGATGTCAAACGCTGAATACGACTTATATCTTCTTGCGTCGGCTCTTTTTGATTGCAAAGAATTCGACAGGTGTGCGTACTACTTAGCAAATTGCGCTCATCCAGGACTATTATTTCTCAGGCTTTATAGCAAGCTTTTGTCGTGGGACAAGAAGACACAAGAGAGCGTTGAAAATATTATGACTTTGGAAAGTGGTCTCGACGAAGCGGGACGTTATTCTAATGATAACAAGACACTACAGAAACTGAAAAAGTACGGCCATCACAAGGGTGATGAGACAAAGAAAGCGCAGAAATGCGTTGATTTGGGTGATGGAGATCCAACCAGTATATCGATCCTTTTGAAAGAACTGAACGATTTTTTGGGATCTGGAATCCAAAAAACCGGGCTGGGCATGGCGCTTTTATATTATTTGCGCGGTGTACTTTATAAACATCAAGGGATTCCATCCTCTGCAATAACATCATTTTTAACATCCATTACCTTATATCCCTTTAATTGGACCTGTTGGACGGAGCTTCTCAATTGCCTCACAAGACCAGACGAATCATTTTTGTTATTGAAACTGCTGAATGAAAAATTCGTGAAAGAAAATACCGACGAGCTATTCTTCGATGGAGATCAGGTAATGCTTCGTTTCTTCAAGTTGGCAATTTTTCAGGAGTTCAGTGGGAACATTGATGAGTTTCTGGAGGAATTGGACTATCTTCTTATGGTATTTCCAAATTTCGCTTTTTTAAAAACTCAACACGCTCTCATAAATTACCACTATATGGACTATCCCAATGCCGAGTTTATTTTCGATCAGGTTATCAAGTTGGATCCTTATCGTTTGGACGATTTGGATATTTACTCGAACATACTGTACGTTACGCAAAAACCATCCAAGCTTGCCTACCTCGCTCAGTTTGCATCCGGTGTCGATAAGTTTAGAGCTGAAACCTGTTGCATTATCGCCAACTATTATAGTGCCAAACAGGAGCATGAAAAATCGATAATGTACTTTAGAAGGGCCCTTTCTTTGAATAAAAGTTGCACCAGTGCGTGGACTTTAATGGGCCACGAGTTTGTCGAACTTAAAAACTCACATGCTGCAATTGAGTGTTATCGCCGTGCGGTGGATATAAATGCTCGCGATTTTAAGGCATGGTATGGATTAGGTCAGGCCTACGAAGTCCTCGACATGCATCTGTATTCACTTTATTACTTTCAAAAATCATGTGCGCTCAAGCCATTGGATAAAAGGATGTGGCAAGCCTTAGCAAGCTGCTACGATAAGGTCGGTAACTCTCGAGAAGCAATAAAGTGCTTTAAGAGAGCTTTACAACTGTCTGTCAACCCGGAACAGGATACCGCGTTGCTATATTGTCTTGCGGTCCTTCATGAAAGACTTGATGACTTGAAAACTTGTAAGGGATACATGGAAAAATGTGTTGCGGTGGAGACTAATTTTGATGGGATGGTTAATGATGAAACTGCAAAAGCCAGGCTGTGGCTGGCCCGCTACGAATTCAAAGTCAAGAATTTTGCAACTTCTTATAATCTTGCTCTAGGTGTAACGCACGGTACCTCACAAGAGATTGAAGAAGCAAGAACCATTGCTCGTGAATGCCGGCGGCGAATGGACTAGGATGTATAAAAACCCCGGGTGGGTGCTACAAAGTTTTGAAAAGTCGATGGGAGAAAGCATTTTCTAGCCCGTCATCATTTCTCTTCAAACCTGCGCCTATGTTGTAATGATCGCCAAGCGCACTGATTGAACGCATCAAACTCCTGCCGAATCAAAAGAGGAAACATTCAGAGTAACAGAGGAAACGAGAATTTAGAATTGGTCGATAATATCCCATAAAATCTTAGAGAATATCGGATCATTTTTCAAGTTTGCCTGCTTACTATCGACCGGAATGAGGATGGCAATGGGGAGATTGAGTCATCAGCTACTGGCAGGACAGAGCTGTTAAGTTAAAATACTACTATTCGATCGCTGAAGTTGCTGAAATAGATATATTGTTAAATGAAATGGCATTAGGCTTAGCGGACGCTAACTATCAATGGGCTTGGCCTGCTACCCGCAGGACTCACTTTCCCATATGGCACTTGATACGTCAGCCGTAAAAGGAGATGTAAGTATGTTTTTTGATATCACAGCGTCAATATTGACATACTAGAGATGAGCCAATACAGTCTTCCACTAAGGAATCGCCAAGGTCTCACTGAAGCGAAAAAGCTACCGGAGTTAGATCTCTTCTTTTTCAGAAAGACGGCTAATTCTCAAGCTTGCAAAATATTCCCGTTTCTGAGCTTCGAAGAGTGTATCATTTCTGGGCTAATCGCTTGAGATGAGCGGATTGCCTCCTCCACCACCACCTCCTCCAGGCTATGTTGGGCATCGTAACATGCCCCGAGATGGTAAAAGGGGCTTTGATAGCAATACAAGCTTAGGACGCACTGATGCCTTGGACAACAACGTTACTTCCCAGGCTAGGCTTCGCCCTCCTCCTCCGCCCCCGCCAGCTTACTCAACGGCGTCCCGTGTGCTGTCAGCCCCTCCTCCACCCCCTGTCTCACCTCCACAAATCCAATTAGATATAACTCATTCCAAAAGACCCAAATGTGACCAGGCTAGGCCTTCCACGCCGAGCATCAGCCAAGAACAACTCCAAGAAAAAAGCCGGCATTGGGCCAAGGTTCAAAAGAAGAGATTTAGAAAATCATCAAATGTTGTCTTACAAAAGTCTGGCGTACGAGGAGGTTTGAGTCATGCACACAAGGCAGATATGCCTCCAGAACATTTGAGGAAGATCGTCAATGATCATTCCGACATGACATCTAGACGTTTTGATCAAGATAAGCGTGCATTTTTAGGAGCATTAAAATATATGCCACATGCTGTATTAAAGCTATTAGAAAACATGCCACAGCCTTGGGAGCAAATGAAAGAGGTGAAAGTTCTGTACCACAACACAGGCGCCATCACATTTGTGAACGAAATTCCTCGCGTCATAGAGCCTGTTTACATTGCTCAGTGGGCGTCTATGTGGATCGCGATGCGTCGTGAGAAGAGAGACCGGAAACACTTCAAAAGAATGCGCTTTCCACCTTTTGATGATGAGGAGCCGCCTGTTTCCTACTCTGACCACTTACTCGAAATAGAACCTTTAGATGCAATCACCTTAAGACTCGACAATAATGACGATGGAGACTTAAAATACTGGCTCTTTGACACGAGACCTTTGATCGACTCCGAACAAAGCACAAATGGCTCGTCTTACAAAACATGGAAGTTGAACATTCAAACAATGGGCGACCTTCATCGACTTTCTATGCCTATCTTAGCAGAAGTCAAAGACCCCAATTACTTCTATCTTTTTGACAGAAAGTCCTTTTTCACAGCAAAAGCTTTAAACAACGCTTTACCAGGCGGCCCAAAATTTGAACCACTTTTTCCCGACGAAGAGGAAGAAGACTTCAATGAGTTCAACTCCCTCGATCGTACTATCTTTCGTTTGCCGATAAGAACCGAATATCGAATTGCATTTCCCCATCTCTATAACTCGCGCCCAAGAAAGGTCCAATTGTCTCACTATCATGATCCAGTGTTCTGCCTCATTGAGATTGATTTAAGGGACAGCTCCAACGTGTTTAGGTTTGACAAGACGCTGCATCCGGTCCTATCTCGTCAATTCACAGAGCCAAGATTGCTGGGTTCTCCCCATACCAATAAGGGTTGCTCCCTACCACCTACGTTCAAGCCTTTAATGCATGATGAAAAACTGATTCTTCCTAAAACTTCAGATGCTTTAGCGCTCTACTTCGAAACACATCCATTTGACAAGAGGTCTGGAAGTATGAAGCGAGCGCAAGATATTTCTCTTGTGAAGCGCTGGTGTCAGGAAAGACCCGATACGGATGCACCACTAAAGGTGAGAATTTCGCATCAAAAGCTTTTAAAGAATCATGTTTTCAATGAATTGAAAGGCTCGCGAACGTCAGGGCATAGAAAACAGAGAATTCTGAAAAAGTTACGACATACAAAGTTCTTTCAACAAACTTCGATTGACTGGGTTGAGGCGGGCCTTCAATTGTGCAGGCAAGGTCATAACATGCTAAACCTTTTGATCCACAGAAAAGGACTCACATATTTGCATTTGGATTACAACTTCAATCTTAAGCCGACAAAAACTTTAACAACAAAGGAAAGAAAGAAATCCAGATTTGGCAACGCTTTTCATCTTGTTCGAGAAATATTCAAAATGATCAAATTGATAGTCGATGCACACGTTCAGTATAGAATGGGGAATGTTGATGCATTCCAATTGGCCGATGGATTGTACTATATTTTAAATCATCTTGGTCAACTGACTGGTATCTACCGATACAAGTATAAAGTCATGCATCAGATTCGTACCTGCAAGGATCTAAAGCATATCGTCTATGAGAGGTTTAATCGAATTATTGGCCGAGGACCTGGCTGTGGATTTTGGCAACCCGCTTGGCGAGTGTGGATTTTTTTCATGAGAGGTATTATCCCCTTGCTTGAACGCTGGCTTGGTAACCTATTGGCCCGACAATTCGAGGGTCGCTCGAATGAGATCGTTAAGACTGCAACCAAGCAAAGATTTGATGCATATTACGATTTGGAACTGAGGGCTGCGGTCATGAATGATATTCTTGATATGATACCGGATGGCGTGAAGCAAAATAAAGCAAAAACCATTCTACAACACTTGAGCGAGGCGTGGAGGTGCTGGAAAGCGAATATACCCTGGGATGTACCAGGCATGCCCTTACCTGTAAAGAACATAATCGAGAGGTACATCAGAGCCAAAGCAGACGGCTGGATCTCCACTGCTCACCATAATCGGGAACGCATAAAGCGCGGCGCCCACGTCGAAAAGTCTGTGGTTAAAAAGAATCTAGGAAGACTCACTCGAATGTGGATAAAAAGTGAACAGCAACGCCAGACGGAGATTGAGAAAGACGGTCCTGAGATTAGTCCCGTTGAAGCTACTACAGTGTTTTCAACGATGGTTCAATGGTTGGAAGTGAACAATTTTGCGCCTATTCCTTTCCCTCCGTTGACTTACAAAAACGATACAAAAGTTTTGGTACTTGCCCTCGAAAACCTGAAAGATGCTTACGCTTCAAAGATAAGGCTGAATGCTTCAGAACGCGAGGAACTAGCTCTGATCGAAGAAGCTTACGATAACCCCCACGAGACTTTGAATAGGATCAAAAAGTATCTGCTAACGCAGCGGATTTTTAAGCCGGTAAAACTCTCAATGAAGGAGCACTTTCAGTATATTTCACCTGTTTTTGATGTTGATCCTCTTGAAAAGATCACAGATGCCTATCTAGATCAATACTTGTGGTACGAAGCTGACAAAAGACAGCTATTTCCCAACTGGGTAAAACCTGGTGATAACGAAATTCCCCCTTTGCTAACTTATAAATGGTGTCAAGCGGTAAACAACTTGACTGACGCTTGGGATGTCTCGAAGAACCAATCCATGGTGATATTTCAAACCAAGCTGGGTAAAATGCTGGAAAAAGTCGATTTCACCTTATTGAATCGATTACTGAGGTTGGTTATGGATCCAAATTTAGCAGATTATGTGACTTCAAAGAACAACATTGTTTTAAGTTTCAAAGATATGAGCCATGTTAACAAGTATGGTCTCATTCGTGGACTTCAGTTTTCTTCCTTTGTTTATCAATTTTATGGCCTTATGATTGATATTCTGCTATTGAGTCCCCAACGAGCTTTGCAAATCAGCGGTAGTCCGGAAAACCGCAATGAGTTTTTACAGTTCAAGAATTCTGATGATGAGAATGGCGACGTAATCAAACTTTACTGTCGTTATCTGGATACAGTGCATATTGTCTTTCGTTTCACTGAGATGGAGGCGGCTGAGCTTGTTAAAGAATATTTAGCGGAAAATCCTGATCCTCATTTCGAGAATGCGGTCGGCTATAACAATAAGAGTTGCTGGCCACGAGACTCTCGAATGAGACTGATTCGCTTTGATGTCAACTTGGGACGAGCTGTCTTTTGGGAAATAGAAGGAAGGGTACCTCGGGCTTTGTCTCACATAACTTGGGAAAACTCTTTATCTTCGGTGTACAGCAAAAATAACCCCAATTTAGTATTCACCATGTGTGGATTTGAAGTTAGGATTTTACCCAATGTTAGAACGAGTGAAGTTTTATCAACGGACGAGGGAATTTGGGACCTCGTAAATCAAGTAACAAAACAGAGAACAGCAAAAGCCTACTTAAAAGTCTCAAATGAAGAAGTGGAAAAGTTCAACAGTAGCATACGCAGTATTTTGATGGCATCTGGTTCAACTACTTTCACTAAGATCACAGCGAGATGGAACACCGCTTTGATATCTCTTTTCGCTTATTTTAGGGAAGCCATCGTGGCAACTAAGCCTTTACTTGATCTCTTGGTGAAGTGCGAGACGAGGATCCAAAACAGAGTCAAGCTTGGGCTCAATTCAAAGATGCCAACGAGATTTCCTCCCGCCGTTTTCTATTCACCTAAAGAATTGGGTGGTTTAGGTATGCTTAGCGCTTCTCATATTTTAATTCCGGCCTCTGATCTGCAGTGGTCACGGCAGACAGATACTGGAGTGACGCATTTCCGCGCAGGAATGACGCATTATGATGAGAAATTGATTCCAACGATTTTCAGGTACATTACAACCTGGGAAAATGAATTTTTAGACTCTCAGAGGGTATGGGCTGACTACGTTGCAAAGAGACAAGAAGCGTTAAGGCAAAACCGCAGACTTGCATTTGAAGAGCTAGAAGGATCTTGGGATAGAGGTATTCCAAGAATAAGCACCTTGTTCCAAAAGGATCGTCACACTCTAGCTTACGATAAGGGACACAGAGTCAGAAGAGAGTTCAAAAAATATTCGTTAGAGCGAACAAATCCATTCTGGTGGACAGATGCACGCCATGACGGCAAGCTTTGGAATTTGAATGCCTACAGAACTGATGTAATTCAGGCACTTGGTGGTATTGAAACGATTTTGGAGCACACTCTGTTCAAAGGGACAGGGTTCAACTCCTGGGAAGGTCTTTTTTGGGAAAAAGCATCAGGTTTCGAGGATTCTATGCAATTCAAGAAGCTTACACATGCTCAGAGGACGGGTCTCAGCCAAATTCCTAATCGACGTTTCACATTGTGGTGGTCTCCCACCATTAATCGAGCCAACGTTTACGTTGGCTTCTTAGTTCAATTGGATCTGACGGGCATTTTTTTGCACGGAAAAATCCCTACGTTAAAAATGTCACTGATTCAGATCTTTCGCGCCCATCTTTGGCAAAAAATTCATGAGAGTGTTGTATTTGATATATGCCAGATTTTGGATGGGGAGCTTGATGTTTTGCAGATCGAAAATGTTAATAAGGAGTCAATTCACCCTCGCAAATCATACAAGATGAACTCATCGGCAGCTGACGTCACGATGACCAGTGTATACAAGTGGAACATTTCAAAGCCTTCTCTACTTCACCAAACTGGTGATGAGTTTAGTGCGGCTACCTCAGAAAAGATGTGGATCGACGTACAGCTTCGATATGGCGATTACGATTCCCATGATATTTCTCGCTATGTCCGGGCCAAATTTCTTGATTACACAACAGACAACGTAAGCATGTACCCATCTCCTACAGGAGTAATGATCGCTATTGATCTTGCCTATAACATGTATGATGCTTACGGAAGTTGGTTTGAAGGTATGAAAACTTTGATGCAAAATGGTATGAAAACGATAATGAGGGCCAATCCATCACTCTATGTCCTTCGCGAACGAATTAGAAAGGGCTTGCAAATATACCAGTCTCAAACCCAAGAACCCTTTTTGAACTCTTCCAACTATGCTGAACTCTTTAGCGATGAACTCAAGCTGATGATAGACGATACCAATGTCTATAGAGTTGCTGTCCACAAAACTTATGAAGGGAATATTGCCACAAAGCCGATAAATGGATGCATCTTTACCCTCAACCCAAGGTCAGGGGAATTGTTTCTCAAAATCATCCACACCTCAGTTTGGGCGGGACAAAAACGCTTAAGTCAACTTGCAAAATGGAAAACAGCAGAAGAAGTTAGTGCGTTGATCAGATCCTTGCCGAAAGAGGAGCAACCGAAGCAGATAATTGTTACAAGGAAGGCAATGCTTGATCCTCTGGAAGTTCACATGTTGGATTTTCCGAATATATCAATACGACCTACCGAACTGAAACTACCCTTCTCGGCCTGCATGGCAATCGATAAGCTGTCCAACGTTGTTCTTCGAGCTACTGAACCTCAAATGATGCTCTTTAATATTTATGATGATTGGCTTGACAGAATTTCCTCCTATACCGCATTTTCTCGTCTTGTGCTATTGTTAAGGGCTTTGAAAAGTAATGAGGAATTGGCAAAGTCTATACTGAAGGCAGATCCTACCATTGTGATCAAAGAGCACCATCTCTGGCCCTCATTTACAGACGAGCAATGGATTGAGGTTGAAGGCAAAATGCGAGATCTCATTCTATCTGAATATGGCAAAAAGTACAATGTTAATATCGCCTCCTTAACTCAGACTGAAGTTAAAGACCTTATTCTCGGGCAAAACATTAAGGCACCATCCGTCAAAAGGCAACAAATGGCCGAGATTGAGAACGCAAATAATTCTACTGAACAAAACCTTGATGAGGCAACATCCTCAGCAATAAAAGTGAAAAGTACCAATGCCCAAGGGGAGGATATTACTGTTGTTGC
This sequence comes from Lachancea mirantina, assembly GCA_900074745.1. NCBI lineage: Eukaryota > Fungi > Ascomycota > Saccharomycetes > Saccharomycetales > Saccharomycetaceae > Lachancea > Lachancea mirantina. Next base: position 56,079 of record LT598465.1, read on the forward strand.
TTCTGCTAACTACGAATCTCGAGCCTTCAACTCCAGAAGCCAGTGGCGGAAAAATGCTGTTACTAATTCGCTGCTTCATTTGCGTTTGAAAAACATTTTTGTTGCATCAGAGGACTTTGTTGAAGAGAAGGACGTCTATGTTCTACCTCACAATCTGCTCAAGATGCTTGTGGACATTGCAGATTTGAGGATACAGGTAGGGTGTTACGTCTACGGTTCCTCGGTTAAAGGGCATAGAAATGTAAAGGAAATTCGAGCGTTGGCTCTGCCTCCTCAGCTGGGTAATAGTCAATTTGTCCAGATGGCTTCTATTCCATCGTCTCTTCCTACTGGCGGGGACCTCGAGCTACTTGGTTGGATTCATACACAAACAGGCGAAACACAGTTTATGTCACCAGCTGATGTTACAATGCATAGCAAGTTATTTCAGTCAGGAAACAGAGATGCGGTCAACATAACCGTCAGTTTTAACCCTGGCACGGTTTCGCTTTCTGCGTTTAATCTTTCCGAAAAAGGATACACATGGGGAGCTCATAATATGAATCTATTTGACACATTGCCGGAAGGATTCGAGCCAGAATTCAGTGAACATTCTCAGTTGCTTTTGTCAAACAAGATAAAGGGCTACTTCTTTGTTCCTTCCACCGATTTCTGGAATTATACTTTCAGTGGAACTGCTTTCGCACCAGGAATGCCTTACGAATTGAAAGTAGACGTGCCGCTCGAATTTTACAATGAGACTCATCGTGCTATTCATTTCCTGCAATTTAGCGAAATTACCGACGATCAGGACCTCGAAGCCATACAAGACGATGTCTTCGCTTAGATAGTTAAGCTCATCTCAAACCCGTTTGAAATGGTGACATAATAGGACTGTAAACTCTGTATTATAAAAAGAAAAAAAAGCTTGATAATCTAACGCGATCGAGCTTTCAGAATATTTGATCTATCTTCGGTGCTGCCGCCTTCCAGTCGCATCGCGATGTCTTGTCTTCTTCATGTCTCTCTTTACGATAAAGACTGAAAATTACAATGGATTAACTTTGAAAGTTGACTATTCAAAATAGCTAGTTCATGTAAGGACTTTCAGTTTACACTTCCTTGCTTTCCATTTTTGCTTATCTACGAAAACTCAGCTCACAAGCAAGAAGGTTTTGTGATCATATAAATTTTTATCAATTCGTCGTGTTTATTTAAACAACTGGTATGCTAAATGAAGTATATCTTCCACTCAGAAATTTAAAGTCAGGGGACAGAAATACTTTACTTAAAGGAAACTTGACAAGCAATACTGGAGGATCGGTTTGCCATGTTGCTCTATAGAAGACATGTTCTAGCATCTGGTAATGCGTTAAAAATTAGATTATTCAAAAGATTTATGTCGATTGTGAATTCTTCCTCGTTGACGGCTTTCAACTCTAATCATGAACTTTATGATAAGGTCAGACCTGGTTTTGACCGAAACAAGAAATTTCTAACCGAATTCATTTTTGATCAATGTCTTACCCGCGGCGAAGCATGCAATGTGCTAGAGCTTGCCGCTGGGACGGGGAAGTTTACCAAGGCATTCCTTGAAGCTGTACAAATGAGAAACAGAGAAGTAAATGTAACGGCAGTGGACCCGTCGCAAGGGATGCTGGAAAGTTTCCAAAAGAATATTGAAGTTGGAAGAAATGTAGCTGTTTACCAAGGCTCGAGTTATAGCATTCCGCTTCCGGACAATTCGGTCGACTGTGTCATTGTAGCGCAAGGTTTCCATTGGTTTGCGGATTCTTCTTCGTTGGCAGAAATTCACAGAGTTTTGAATAAAAAAACTGGTAGACTAGCATTAATTTGGAATTTTGATGCTGCCAGCGCTGCTCAAAAAATACCAAATGCTAATACAAAAGTGCACATTAGCTATGGGGACGACAAGGTCAGGCTTTATGGGAAAATATACGCCGAGACAGTTAAAGAACTCGAATTCAATGGACTGATTGATAGTAGCGATCGCGTTTTCAAATTGGTGGAAATGCTGGTGGGTAAATTAACGAGTTGGGATTTACTCGCAACGCACGTTTATAGGTACGATCACGCTGTGCCCCAATATCGACATGGCGAATGGCGCCGCTGCATGGAAAATCAAAATTTTTTTGATGCAGATCGTGCTATCGAGAGCTTTGACATGGGTATTGACTCTATGCCAAAAGAGCTTGTATTTCCTTATTGGCTCTCAAGAAGCTACATCACGAATTTGTCTGATCCCGAGAAACAGGCCGTGGAAAAGTGGATGTCCGAATCAATAAGTAAATTTCCTATGCAACATTTGTCCGCTGACGGCCAATTTGTGAACAGATTTCTATCAACTCATACCTATGTCGTGCCAGTCAAAAATATTTCTTAAATTTAATCCTGAATATTCAATAATATTGTTATTCGATATTTTACTTTGATCTTAAACATACTATAACAAATCTTTACAATCATGACTTTCGTGAATAATAGAGTTCTTGTTTATTTGAGGTTTGAAGATGGAGGGAACCTTGATTGGAATCTAGGCTCGATAATTTTCAAGATAATTACGAAAAAGTTATCGATAAACTGAAATGACAACCGAAACTAAAGTTCATGGCAGAATCTCCAAATATTGCGCCTTCGAGCGAGGTTCTGAAAGAACTTCAGGCCAAAAGAAGAGCTTTACTGGAATCTATAAGCTGTAGAAAGCAAGAACGCGATCAAAAAATCATTCAAAAACATACACAGCAGGAAGTAACCTCAGCTATATATGAACTCACGAGGTTGGGATATGACTTTAAACGACTGTTGGCGGAGTCGGGCGTGAACAAATCGTTTTTGAAGAAGCAATATGAGCTGCTCAATATGCCGGTAACGGATAATGACCATTATGACCCCATTGAGAAGGAGTCTTCCGCGTCTGCTGGTGATCATCACGGTGAACTTCCAAGGAAAAGACAACATACAAACAACGAAACCTGCGCCGGTCCTAGCTACGAAATTGAAACGAATGGAGTGAGCCTGTCAAATGTTGAATTAAATGTCATAGACGTGGGAGAAGCTTCGACAAAGATAGCGAGGATACAAGGGAAACCGGACTGGCTAAAAAACTTAGTAATACAGATAGAATCAAGCGATGAGGAGGATGCAGTTCAAACTGACACGTCCACGATTGTGCCCACGCAGGAACAGCCGCTTACTCCACATCTAAACTTAAACGCAGAAATGTCGCGAATATTAATGCGGCTTAAAATCGAAATTCTGCGCTTAAAAAGGCGAGCCGCCAACACAGACGACGATTCTAAGTTGAGTGCCTCCATGGTCGAGATTTTGCTGGCTAAAAAGCAGGATGTGTGTGATGATTTAGATGCGTTTTTGAAGGAATTTTCACGGCAAGACGAGTAGAGCATAATTAATTTACCGTGATTATTCCTCCTTGCATTAAAGTGGTATGTTGTGCTACCTCTTCATCAAAGGATAGAATTGGAATTCAAAGATTTTTAGAAAACATCTGGAGCAATCCTAATGCCCTGCAAAATCTTGCACATCTCATCGCAATCGGTAACATAAATTATCGACTTTGACAACTTTCCTCTCAATCTTGATATTTATTAATCTTGTCCATTTCTCTTGTCTTGTCTTGTTCATACGCTACTTTAATTAATTAAAACTAATAAATAAGCATAAATAAGCTGGAAATGAGTTATCAGGAAGCCTCTGGCTTGCTGAGGCTTGTTGAAATTTGCAATTGATGACCTATAAGCGAACACACACCGAAAGCGGCTTTTGATCGTCGAGGATGTGGATATCACAAATTACGAATCATGAAAAATGAAAAGGAGATTATGAGGACGTTTTCATGATGAGGCTCTCAAGAGGGATCTATGTAAGGAAACCCAGACTTACTCACTTTTGATAACGCGTTAGACTGCTCATGGATTCTGAGATTGCTAGGAAGCGACGAGCAAGCTTGAATGCATCACCGGCAAAGCCAGAATTTGTGGAATATGATCAGAGCGAGGATAAGGGCTCGGCGGCAAATGATAGTGGTGTCGACAAACCATTGAAACCGAAAAAGAAGTATCGGTTCACTCCATTTGGTAAGGAGATGGTGCAGGATAATAACCAGGATACAATTCTACGCTCGATTCCTGTTTCCTTTGTTAAAAATACGAGGCGCGTTCAAATAGCACAAGCAGATATCGATCCACCACAAGCAGAGGGGGAGTCGGAAAATTACGAGAATTTGGGGGACCAAGTGGACTTGGGGGAGCCGTTTGTTCGCTCCGAAGTTCAAAACCCAGAAAATGCACCGTCAGAAGAAGTTATATGGCAGTATTTTCCTTCCAAAGTTTCTCGGGAAATCACTTCACGTCAAGAAAGAGGAGTTCTATCGTCTTCTCAAGAATCCCTTCTAGAAGTGGCACACCAATCGTCTACTCCAATAGTTCATGACAAGTTCAAAACTGTGCTCAATTTTTCGCACATTAATATAGATGAAGGTAGGGATGAAGAAGGTAGACTTTTCGAGTCAAGGAAAGCTTCGTTGAGGCAAAGCTCTACCACGAGAAGCTCCACGATACAGCCAGCAATTCTCGCTTCAACGCGGGACATTGAAGATATTATACATGATATTGAGGGTGGATTTGAACGGAAGTCAAAATCATGCTGCGCAGATTTACCGTCCTCACCAATGAAATCCCATCCTCCGAATAGAAATGGATATGAAATCGGCTTGCCCACTTCAGACTCTATTGAAGATGATGATTCATTAATCCATATACTTACTCAAAGGTACACAGACGAAAAAGAGCAAGCCAAATCCTCCAATTCGTATTCTTTACAAGATGATGAATCTAGTGAGCATTCGGACGACGACTCTCTCCTCGACTTGTTGGAAAATCAAAAGGATCAAGAGACTCAGAAAGACGACAGGTTAGGAGTAGAAGAGGGTCTTGACGTGGTTCAGGAAATCTTTTCTCAAAAACTGTCGATTTCGGAGGAAAAACTAGAGGCCTACAAGGAATTGGTAGACTTTTCAGTTGATAGAGAAGATTTTGTAAGGCTTGTCATAGTGAGTGTTAACGTACCAGCTGTACACAACGCCACAGGGGAAAAGCACCTGACGTGTATTAACAAACATGGTGAAAGAACCAGTTTGACAATCCGCCCTCCATGGACAGTTTTAGAATACGAGGAAGGAGATGTCCTTCACATAATAAAGGGCCAAAACGTTAACGATTTCAGCGTTCTTTCTAATGAAGTTAACCCTAAAAGTAAGCGAATCAATGACAATTTGCTCGTACAGAATCCGGATATTCTTCTTTCGGCAACAACAGTTGGAAAATCCGTTGAGTGTTCTAGAAGATCTCTCCTGTCTAGTCTATTTTCTGGTCCTATGGAACCGAGTCTTCCTGCTTTGATAGGAAATATTGTACACGAGATTCTTCAAAGTGGCCTTCGTCATCGTTTGCAAAATGACTGTGTGACTCAACATTTATTGAAGTCACAGTGTCAAAAGGTGTGCGACGAATATGAGACTGAAATTGTGATGTGCGGGTCTTCGAAAGACGCTGTCGTCGATATCGTCTGCGAGGAACATATACCCAATATCGTAAAGTTCATCAACGACTACGTCACAGAGCAAGGAGAGTCCCTGATAAATGTGAGTGGGACTAGATCAAAAGAGCCCTTCTCAATTAATAATATAATAGATATTGAGGAAAACATTTGGTCGCCAGTTTTTGGTATCAAAGGTTTTCTCGATGCTACTATAGAAGCCAGATCAGCTGAAGGTAAATTTTACGTTGCACCTCTCGAGATCAAGTCAGGTCGGACTAAATCTTTGGCCCATGAGGTACAAGGTAGCCTCTATACCCTCTTACTGAGAGACAGATACGAGATTCCAGTATCGTTTTTCCTCCTCTATTATACAAGAACAAATGAATTTGTCAAGCACAATACGATTTTGATGTCATTGAAGCACTTGCTAATTCTTCGAAATCAGTTGTCGAGGCATTTGAAGCATGGAATAGATGAGATACGCGATCCTCTATGGAAAGCGCGAATGTTACCATCAATCCTAAGAAGCTCTGCCTGTGACAATTGCTTTACGAAAGAGGCATGCATGGTCATCAACAAGCTTAGTGAAAGTGGTACGGCACATGACAGTGGTCTCAAGCCCGGGGAATACGAAAGCATAACGTCGCACCTTAATACAGGTCTTGACAAGGACTTCTACGAGCATTACGAAAATTTAATTACCAAAGAGGAATCGAGTTTGAATGGAATTAACAATGAAATGTTTCTTCTAAAGAGTACAACAAGAGAATCCCTAAGCGGCAAATGCCTTTCCGAATTATGCATTTCGGATTACAGGAGTGGTGACGAAAATATTTATTTCTACACGTTTGTGAGGAAAAACTCCGATTTAGTCAAACCGCCGATGACGTACTCACAACTATCGCTTTATGATATGGTTATAATAAGCGATGAGCAAGGGCATTTTGCGTTGTGTACGGGACGCGTATCGGCAATTATGAAGGAAAGCATTACAATCAAAACTACCCGACGGCTCGACCTACATGATGTTCACGGCTCGGACTTTGAGAGCAAGGATAAGCAGCGTTACGAAAGTGTATTGAGACCGCGCTCGAGCTTGCGACAAGCAAGTGGTTCAAATAATATTTCCTATAGGATTGACAGGAACGAGATTCAACAAGGTCTTGCTTTGGCTAGGTACAATGTGCTTAATCTCTTTCTTCCTCCCGTATCCAAAGGTCCTGCTGCAGGCGCTGAACAAAATGACGATCTCTTACCATTGAAACCCTCGCTTGGTGGAGATAGCAAAAGGCGGGAGCTTATTGTGGAAAACAGGAAGCCTGTTTTTAAGCCTTTTGATGCGAAATCCTTGATTTCGAGTCTCAAAGGTAAATTTAATCAAGATCAAATTCAGGCCATAAAATTAGCACTCGAAGCACAAGATTACGCGCTCATTTTGGGTATGCCAGGAACAGGAAAAACAACGGTCATCGCCGAAATAATTAGACAGCTGGTATCTATGGGAAAGACTGTTCTACTGACGTCTTACACGCATTCCGCTGTCGATAATATTCTTTTGAAACTTCTCAATGACAATATTTCTACGATTCGTTTGGGCCATAAACATAAGATTCATTCAGATGCCCAGAGGTTTATGCTAGATTTCACGGAATCTCAAAGTTACGAGGATCTTATTAAATCAGTTCAAGGTGCCAGCGTTGTTGCGACAACATGCCTTGGAATTCATGATAGTTTGCTAAATTTCCGTGAAGCAGATTTCGATTATGTTATTTTAGATGAGGCGAGTCAACTTTCTCTCCCAATCGCCTTGGGGCCTCTTCGTTTCGGAGAAAAGTTCATCATGGTAGGCGATCATTACCAGCTGCCACCTTTGGTGAGAAATGAAGCTGCGCGCATAGGTGGGTTAGAAGTCTCGCTTTTTAAGAATCTCTGCGAAAGACACCGCGAGTGTATTGCCGAACTGACGTATCAGTACAGAATGTGCGAAGACATAATGGCGCTTTCGAATCATATCATATACGATCAAAAGCTAAAATGTGGTACAGAACAGGTTAAGAATGGAAGACTTGAAATTCCTAATATTGATAAGCTGGTGGATTATAAATATATTGTGAATTCGAAGAACTGGCTTTACGACGTTCTCGATAGTGAAAAGAAGGTCATATTTCTGGATTATGACGACTGCGAGGAAATTACAGAGATTTGTGACAAAGACAACATAAGAAATCCAGGCGAGGCTAAACTCGTAGGAATCTGTGTGAGGGCAATGGTTAATTGCGGCGTTGATCGAAGATCTATTGGAATCATGACCACGTATCGAGCTCAGTTGCGCGTTTTGAAGAAGATTTTCAGTCAAAAGGACGATGAGAACCTTGAAGTCCTCACAGCAGATCAATTTCAAGGTCGTGACAAAGACTGCGTAATCATTTCAATGGTGAGACGCAACCCTCAACTCAATAGTGGTTCCTTACTAAAAGACTTGCGGCGCGTAAACGTAGCAATGACAAGAGCGAAAACTAAACTAATTATTATCGGGTCAAGAAGTACCATTGGCTCAACTGAGGTTCTAAAGGATTTCTTTTCGATGCTGAAGGCTCGAAACTGGATTTACGAGTTACCGAAGGACTGTCTGAGAACCTATCGTCTGGACTACAAAGATTCTTCCCAAGGAGACGCTGTAAGAAAACACATGTCTGTTCCCCTCAGAGTCAAAAATATCACCTCTGATTCTAAGTTGGTCGAGGACAAACCCATGGTCCGCGACATCCTAAATGGTATGTGAGTGTCATGCGGAGCGCCTCAAATGCTGTCGTCGGCTTATTTGGCTCCTACGATAGACCATCTGTCATCGACTATATTATTTTCGGCCGAAATATCACGTGACTATGGCTTTTGATTCCCGTAGCGACCGTTTAAGCTTTTCTTAAAGGCTGCAAAAACCAGGAGCAAATAGGGTGACAAAATGGGCTTCCCATTGAAATATGACAGCTGCACGCTGCTTTATTATGCCGCGGAATTTCTCCTACGGCCGCAGATTGTCCAGCACTTAGCTGAGTGATTTGAGCTTCGCCATACCGGTCAAAATCTTAAGTTATTCTGAAGATACCCGGCCCAGGTAAAAAAAGGAACCGGGGAAGGTTTTATTACTTAAAACTATAAGGGTAATAATATACCTCTCGACAAACAGCACAACACCGAGCACAGAGAGGCTAAGCTAAGGAGGGTCATTGACTAGTAAATTGCGGAAGAATTTCTGAAATCAGGCCCTACTTTGTTAGTCAATTCATTTCGAAAAGTCGACAGGTGCGGAGTTTCCAGGAAGTCGGAGCCGAGATTTGAATTTGAGAGTGATTTTTAATTTCGCCCTAACTTCTTTTAAGTCCGTTTGGTTAAATAATAGGGCAAAAAACGATCTACTTTATAATTAAGAAGATTCAAGAAGTGTTTCATCATTTTGAAGCCTGTTTCAAGATTGGGATTTCAAAGAGGTACCACTGTCGACGTAAAGATGACAATATCTGAAGATCCGGAGGTCTTCAGTGTTTCGAGTGGTCTGGGGGACATAGTGATTACTAACGGTGCTGGTGATGTTCAGGAGAGTAAGTCGTCGGGAGATGGCAATCTACACGAGGAAGAACTATCTAAGGCAAGCACGCCAGGATCTAGTGTGTCGCAGTTGGAACAGTTGGCCAATACCAACGTACTTACGGTAAGGGTTAAATGGAGGGATAATTTGATTATGGATTACAAGAAGACCGAATTTTTGAACAGATTGCATGAGGTAATTCATGCGCGTAGGGGATTTGCTGTCAACCCTTCGATGATTGAGCACTATGAATACCTTTCAGACAAGGAAAGGTTACGGGTGATTGATAAAAATCGCGAGGTTTACATTCACGAATCTGGGAATCAAGAACTTGCCAAATCTCCCGAAGAGGTGGACGATGGGAATTGGCTTTACGACTTTATCTTGCATGCGCAATTCAAGGTTTATTCCGATTTGCAGTCTGCAGCAGATGCTGTGACCACTCTTCTGGAAGAGAGTTCTTTTGTTGGTAAGTGGTCTTTGAGTGCTAATCCACAAGCTTTGACACACCCTGGCAATTTATATGTGCGTGGTATACCCAAGGATTTGACGGTTGAAGATTTGGTCCCCATATTCTCCAAATTTGGACCAGTTCTTTCAATGAAAGTGATATGCGACTCTACTACTGGCGAATCTCTTGGTTATGGTTTCCTTTCCTTTCCGCTCGGATCTCAGGCCTCTTTCTGTATAAAAGAGCTGAATGGTAACCTCATGAATGGTTGCCCGCTTTTCATTAACTATCATGTCGAGAGGAAAGAAAGAGAGAGAATTCATTGGGACCACATGAAAGAAGATAACGATGACGAGAGATTCAAGGGTGTTTTCATCGGAAACCTCCCAACTGAGGACAAAGATGGTAAGCTTTTAGTACCAGAAGATGTCATAAACAGATTTAAGGAAATGCTGTCGGATGAGAACGGATCACCGGAAATTATATCCTACTACTTTCCAAAGCGAAACAGCAAGAGCGAAATAGAGTATAAGGACGATGACGACGTTATGGACAATGCCGAAACTTGCGAATCTCAGCATGAAGAGTCCCCTTTGAAAGGGTATGGTTTTATCAAATTTGCAGCTCATGAACAGGCTGTCAACGCTATTACGTCTTTTAATGATACAGAATGGCTCCAGCATAAACTGGTGGTGAACAAGGCGGTACAAACTAAGCCACACCATCATCACCATCATCATCACCACCATCATCATCATCATCACAATAACAATCATCACGGGCCATATGTGCATCATGGTATGAGCCGTCGTCACAGCGATCGTTCTTTGCCCTCCAGGCAGTCAAGCATTACGACATTTCCGATTTATCCCCCCTTTGGTGGATTTCAGGGAGGTTTCACGTACTATCCAGGTGTACCTAGTAGTACCTTTCCTGGTGCCATGCCTGCTAACGGCGAACAGGTGGTCCGCGATGGTGATGATGCTTCTCCAATATCGTCTCCTCCTTCAAGCCGCGGCTATATGAGCTCAAACCAAGTGCCATATTATGCTCTGCAGTCAAATATAGCGAAGACTTCAGATGGCTCGTCAGTTCAGTCGTCAAGAAGTGGGTCAATTTATGGCACTCAGCAGGGGCTTTTATCCCCGGCGCCTTTTTTGTTGCCAATTCCAACTAAAGATCAGCAAGAGTCCAATCTTTATGTCAAGCACCTGCCACTAAACTGGGGAGACGATGATCTATATGAATTCTACGAAAAGTTTGGTGAGATTATTAGCGCTAAAATCATCACTGTGGGAGGTAGCAAAAACGAGGAGCAAGGTTCTCAAACGGACAAAAAACAAGACGAATTGCCGCTGGGCACTTCGAAAGGGTACGGCTTCGTTTGTTTCAAGAATCCGCTTGATGCCTCGCGTGCGGTAATGGTTACTGACAGATATCAAGTTGATGAAAATCACACACTCTACGTTTCCTTTGCGCAGAAAAGAGCCAAATCGGTAAGCGGGCCAGATGCGAGCTCAAACAATGTATCAGTTGGGTCAAGACCGTCGTCGAGGAAGAACTCCCAAAACGGACCGAATCAAGGACCTGATCTCTTCGGGAACTACAACCCCAAATTTTTGAACGCCATGTTCCAGCAGCAAGGCAATAGAAAGTCGTTTTCAAGACCTAGGGGAAGCTGGCCGGCGTCGATGGGAATACCGGTAACTCCAGCTTCTGTTGTACCTTGCACACAACCTTTACATCCTCAATATCGGGGGTTCGGTCAGGAGTCGACCGGTAAGGAAGAGCCTCAACCTACGGATCCACTTGATATAGCAAGCGAGTTGAGTGCGCAGTGAGGGTTTTGCGAGTTCAAAAATTGAGAAAAAGATATCGTTTTTGCTAACTTAGATTAATGTAGTCAAAATAACGCCACCAACCTGTTTGAGACAGCAAGCGAGTTGGTGGCCAAAATTCGTAACTTCAATTGGAAAATGATGAGAATAACATATATATAACAGATATATTTGTTTAGATTTGAAGTTAAAGCCTGCTCGGTAATGTTACATGTAAGTATGTTCGACTTGTCCTTGGGTGAAGTGGTTTGCGTCGATTGGTATGGGGCGAGTTCGGGGCGTCAAGACTTCTTTTCGAATTCTTCGGATTCCCCGAGATCGGCAAAGCTGGTTCGGGCGCCGCCTAGACTAGCCGACGGATGTTTGTGATGATCTACGCTGCTAAAACGCGGATTGCTGAAAATGGAGTTTTTCTGGGACGATAAACTGGAAAATCGGCTATCGTGCGTCGGAAGCAGATGTGCCGTAGAGGATCTTACGCTGCTGAAGCTAGAGTGGCCAGACGGGAGCAAGGAAGCCTGCAGCTGTGTCCAACCCACATCGGTACTTATGAGCTCGTTTTTGAGAGCTTGTAAGCTCTCGAGTATAGGAGCTGGGTCTTGCGCCGGGTAGTGTTGCAGCAGGTCCAACGTCGAGACCATGCATCGTTGGAGCACGTCGATGTTGACGTGCAGTCGATTGAGCTCTTGGCCCGCGAACGGGTGCACGAGGGGCGGGAGCGGCGGTACTGCAGAAGGCTTGAGCGTGAAGGTCGCCTGCGATATTTCGGGGGACGACCAGCAGCGCGGGGGCGGACCCTCGGCGAGGGGCGGCCGCAGACTGGGTAGCGGAGCGACCCGGGCCTTCGGTACCGCGGGAGACTCCGCGGGAGACCCGGCGGGAGACCCGGAGGCGTCGGTGGGATTGGGGACGCTTGCCGGGCGCGAGGGCGCCAGGGGGGTCTTGCTCTCGACGTAGTTGACACATACAGGGGACAAGACGTTTTTACGACGCCCATCCCGCCCCACACCGCTAGTCTTGCGCTGGATCCGGTTCAGGCCGGCCAGCTTCGAGTCTCGCGTGAACAGACCGGACGGGTGTGAAAACTTCCACACGACGGCGTCGCGCGCCTGGCGGGTCGGGCTGCTGCTGGCGCCCAGCTTGTGGAACCCGTACATGTGCAGCTGCCGCACAAAACTGCTCACGTTGCCGTGCTTGAAGAACCGCTTGAGCACGCGACACGCAAACTGCGCGTCGTAGGGCCGGAGCGCGAACACGCCGGGGTCTGGCCCGGCCCCGGCGTGGCTCGCGTCGCTCGCTCCGCCCCCTCCGCCCGCCTCCGCGACCCACCAGATCAGCGACTCCAGCTCTGCGCGCGCGAGAATCCCGTGCAACTGGTGGATAAACGTCTTGCACTGCATCGACTTGCCCATCTGCCAACGGCTCCAGAGTGCTCGGTGAGGTGTGTAGCTCTCCCCACACATCGTCTTGATTTTCTACTCAACTGCTGCTGTGTCGAACGACACTTGCACGCACATCTGAAAAAGAAACTCGCGCCTGCGGCCTGCAGCCGGCCTGTATCTTGCCTCTCGGCGTTTGCTCGCCACGGGTCGCAGCGCGTCTTTGCATCTCCTTCTACGCGCTGCACTGCGCGACGCAACGCCTTGGCTGCAGCGGCGACTGCGCGACGCGCCGTTGCCACCCGGCGCCCTCTCTGCCCAGATGCTGCGCGGAACGCGCCCGGCGGCCGCCCGGCGGCGCCGCCGGGCGCCAAACGGCGCATCCGCCCCGCTGCGGCAACTCCAAGCGCCATTCCCCCCACACACCGCGCAAAACAATGGGCGCGCATGACGCAACCCCCAGAAACATCCGCAAAGACAACCGCAAAGAACACACCCACAGGCACGCGCTCTCACGCCGCCGCGGCCCTCACATATCGGCTCGAGCGGCAATGTCTCCGGCGGCTTCTGTGTCCAGGAACCACGTCGTCGTGTGAGGGCACTCCGCGTTGACGCGCGCGCAGGGCAGCGGCGTATCGGCCGAGTCGTGCGCGGTGCCATCGGCCCCGCCCAGAATGCGCTGCAGGACGGCCCGCTTGCCGGCGCCCTGTGCGACAAAGCACAGGGCGCGCGCCGCGCGCAGAACCGGAAGCGTGAAGGTGATACGGTCCGCAGGGGGCTTGGGAGACTCCGGACACCACATAACGGGGCGTTTTTGCTCTTCGAGCAAAAACGCGTGGCGCTCACCGGGGAACAAAGAACAGGTGTGCCCGTCTGGGCCACAGCCTAGAAGTACCAGGTCGAACCCTGCTCCGGGTAACAGTGACGCGTATTCGTCGGCAATGCGGTCGTTTTCGTCCAGTCCCACCAGCGACTCGTTGATCGCGTAACAGGTAGGACCTAGGATAGGGGGCGTGGCGTTTTCGTGGTGCGCCAGAAGCGGGTCGAGCACGTGATGCTTGAAGGCGCCGTAGTTGCTGTCGGGGTCGTTTAGGGGGACAAGGCGCTCGTCGCAAAAGTAGATGTGCCATTGGGCCCAGTGGACTTTGGGCGCGGAACGCGGGTCTTTCACGAGCGCCTCGTAGAGTTGGGACACGAGTGAGCCGCCGCTAATGGCTACGTTGAAGCGGTTAGACCGCTTCAACGCGGCGTCTTGTTGGTCGATGATGTAGGCGGCGAGCGCTTCCGTGAATGCAGCGGGGGTCGAGGGTACTTTAACGGAGACCATGGGTATTGGGTGCGTGCAGGCTGTGTAGTGTGTAGGTGTACGTGTAGGTGCACGTGTAGGTGTACGTGTAGGTGTACGTGTATGTAGAGTGCGGCGGGGCTGGGCCGGTTTTGTGTCGCGGCAAAGAGCTGTTAGGTGGGAAAGCCCGGGGAGAGGTTGCGGGCGGGGGCAGCGGGGGGCGGGGCGGCACGTGGCGTGCGGGTAGCCTGTCACGTGCCGACAGACGGAAATGGTTCTTGCGTAACTCATCACCCATTACGTACGCTACCTGTTGCGTACTCATGAATTCTGGTCACGTTAAATGTATTATCCGCTAGAATGAAGCATTAGACGTCGGAAGCAAGTCGGAAGCAAGTCCTCGCGTCATTGAGCAGGAAACGTCAAACCAAGCTGGAGTGGCTATCAGCGGCCACAGGGAGCCGAAGCAAGCGCAAGACCGGAAACTTGAGCAGGCATGTTCAAGTCTTACACCCGGCAGCTTTTAGAGCCCAGAATGGAAAGATCAGCAAAACGACGGCATTAGATGCTTTGTTGAAGAAAAGAAAGTCACTTCAAATTTCTCAGTCTATATCCAGTGAGTTCAGAACGGCTCTAATTGTTGTAGAGGGGTTTGCCGCTCAACTTTGTTGAGCTCACAATGTGGAGTACCTTTGGCGACGAGAACTGTCCAGCTCCGATTCGATCTAGAGCGACGTTTGCAAAAAAGCTCCAGAGTTATTCTGCCATGTTAGACGAAACACTGTCTCTCAACTTTCACACTGGCAAGAACATTCTGAGTATTTTTTCAGACCTTTTGAAAAAGCATAATCTTACGGACAAAGTCGCCACGATACGATGGACAACGCCAGCAACAATGTTCTAATGTACCAGTCGTTCATTTTCTCGCGTTTTAACGGTAAGCAACCCCTGGCTGGCCGTCTCCTCGGTAAGACGCGCTATGAACACACATCTCAAGGCGATAGTTTCAGAGTTATTCAGAAATCCTGACGTTGCAGAAGCACTGCGTAAATAAAGGTTTTAGCCAAAACTATGAGGAGGTCTCCTCGAATATGCGCCAGTTTGAAAGATGCTGGTATATCATTAATGCCGCTTGAAGCACCTACCCGGTGGATGTACACTTGGCGTCAACTAAAACTGTTCCTGGAAAATTATGTTAGGTACAAGTTATGGCTCGAGGGGCATGAGGACGGCGGTGACACGGACATCATCTACATGCTTCGAGGCTACATTCATTTTGATGAGAGAACTTTGAGCATGTTGCATTATTTCGTCAGAAGTCTCCAGGTTTTCAATGAATTTTCGATGAAATTGATAGACAGCTTCTATTCTTATTGCAAAGGTGCTCTTCAGGGGCACGAGCTCCCGAAAAAGAGGGCTGGCTCCGATTTTTCATGCTTAAATGGAACGCCAGAGCTCCTTCGCAGCGATAAACGGCTCGTTTTAGAAGCGATTCTAGCGTCTGAAAAAAGCCACCAAAAGTATTTGACTTGGGTCCGCCAGAAACCACTGTATTATGTGGCAGTGATATTAGATCCAGGCGCTAAGGCGGGTGCCTTGTACAGAATGATGTCAAACGAAGAGGCCGACGAGCGCATGAAAGAAGCAAGCCACACATGGATCCGGCGATCTCATATTCGACAGGGAGGACTTTCGGGAGACATCTGAGAATTCGCAGGCTTTAAATGATGCGGATACACTAATCACAGATGAGGAGGAGCTTATGGAGGAGTATTACACTTACCTGCGAGAGCCGTTGTTGAAAAAGAGGTCTACTGAAACCGCGGTTGCTTGGTGGTACCAACAACGGAGCAGATTTCCGAGGCTCTTACCACTTGCCATATCCTTATTCTACACTAAATTAAGCTCGTGTGAAGTGGAGAGAACGTTTTCATTGGCCTCGAGGGTCACGAGAAAGGATAGAACCCGACTTTCAGCAAGAAACTTCAAATCCCTAATGTTGCTGCGAGACAGATTTGATAGGTTTGGCTTTTATAAGGGCGGCCCCTCTGCGCTCCGTGATGTTTGCAACGAGAAGTATGACATCTACGAAGCTCACGATGAGGAGTTGGATCCGTTCGAACTTCACGCTGCCTCTGATGACACTCTTTGCGGCAGTGACAGAGAATTAGATGATGATGATTTAGAACCGGAGGCAGCCGAGGAAGATGAAGAAATCATGCGTGTAGCTGAACAAGATGGTGTGTAATTACTGCTTATAACTTTGGCGCTAGCCGCCTACTGAATCACACCGTACGTAAATTGTCATTGGGTCACGTGGCTTATGCCTACACCTCTACGCTGGCCAGGACCTGCCACTCAGCGACGCCGCCCTCGCAACGCACCACCTTGAACTGGCCCGGCAGCCCCCACCCGCGCAGCTGGCGCGCACACAGCCAGGCCGCGTCGTCGCCGTCAGCGACCGCCGCACACGGCCGCAGCTCACCGTCCAAGGCGTCCTCGATCCGCTGCACAAGCACACGCCGCACCGCTTGGTTCACGTGGTACACGTCCGAATACACCAGCGACACGTGGGGCGCAAACTCGCGCACGGCCCAGTGCGACGCCTGTTCTGCGCTGTCGCACACAAACAGCTCGCGCATCAGCTGCGCGACGCTCACCAGGTACTTGTTTGCGACGCATTCCAGTCGAACCTTCCTGAAATAGCTCTTGCCTATGCCGACACCGGAAAATGCGACTAAATCCTGCGACGTGGCGTCGCCGCCGCGCCCCACCGCGCCGCGCACGGCCTCGACGGCCGCGACGCACGCGGCCAGTATCTCGTGCGCTTGCTCGCGAGTCTCGCACTTGAGCTGCGACGTCACGGTCAGATGCGGCTCGAAGCTCGGTGCGTCTGGGAACAATGTCTGCAGCGACAAGATCAGCGACTGCAGCGCCACGTAGGTGTTGGAACTGGCCTGCGGCACAAACCACAACGCAACAGCCATTCTAGTCGGCAGCGAACTGGTTCCTCTCGCCTCTGCCACGTCGGTGAAGACCCTCCGGCGCATTAAGCAGAGTCGCGATCCGCAGGCGCGATTGCACATGCGTCGTGGCGCGCGATACAGAGCTGCGGATCACGTGCGTTGCTGTCGCTATGTACGGAACCGCCTGTCTGCCGATGCCATAGAAATCAACACAAGACACCACCCACTGAAAGCAGCACACCCCCACATTGGCGATGGTCAAGTGTAAAAACTGCGGCAGCTCCGAGTTCGAGCGCGACATCTCCAACGCAAACAATGATCTGGTGTGTAAACAGTGTGGCACGGTCTCGGAGGACAACCCTATTGTTTCCGAGGTGACCTTTGGCGAATCGAGTTCTGGCGCGGCCGTTGTTCACGGAAGTTTCGTCGGCGCGGGCCAGTCGCACGCGTCCACAGCTCTGGAGTCCCGTGAAGCGACGTTGCAAAACGCTAAACGCAAGCTGCGTGCCGTCTCGCACGCGCTTCATATCCCAGAGTACGTGACGGACGCTGCGGGCCAGTGGTATAAGCTGGCACTGGCCCAGAACTTCGTTCAGGGAAGAAGGTCTCAAAACGTGATAGCCGCGTGTCTTTACGTCGCGTGCCGAAAGGAGAAAACGCACCATATGCTGATCGATTTCTCTTCGAGGCTGCAAGTCTCCGTATACTCGATCGGAGCCACTTTTCTGAAAATGGTCAAGGCGCTCAATATCACCAAGCTTCCTTTGACGGACCCGTCTTTGTTTATCCAGCATTTCGCCGAAAAGCTAGATCTCGGTAACCGGAAGATAAAAGTCGTCAGGGATGCCGTCAAACTCGCACAGCGTATGTCCAAGGACTGGATGTACGAGGGACGACGTCCCGCTGGTATCGCAGGCGCGTGTCTACTGCTGGCGTGTCGTATGAACAATTTGCGACGTACCCACTCGGAAATAGTCGCCGTGTCGCACGTCGCAGAGGAAACTTTGCAGCAGCGACTGAACGAGTTCAAAAATACCAAGTCGGGACAGTTATCTATCAAGGCCTTCAGGGACCATTCGGGCGAATCGTCGGAAGCTCCGCTGGGATCGGCCGCAGCAGGCGAAACAGCAAGCGAACCAACAGATGCTCATGCGGGGGCCGGGCCCCCATCATTTCAGCGGAACCGATTGCGTGAAAAAAGGAAACAAATGCAACAATCCTCGCAAGAAAACGAGTTTGAAACCAGTGACGAAGCATTAACTAAAAACCCGATCCTGTCACAAGTCTTGGGTGAGCAAGAACTCTCGTCTCGGGAAGTGCTGTTCTACCTCAAACAATTTTCTCAGCGTCGGAAACAAAGCGCGACCGGGACAGCAAGCTCGCCAGGTGCGAACGAAGATACCACGGCCCGCGCTCTAGTCTCTGACTCCGATCATGCTCAGGATGAGCATCCAGGTTCAATAGACGGATATTCCATTGAAACAGACCCACACAGACCCCGCAATTTGCACCTCCTGCCGACAACCGAGACTCTCCTTTCGAAGGTGTCTGACGACCCCGAGGACCTGCAAGACGTTGATGACGAGGACCTGGATGCGCAATTACTCGACGAAGACGCAGCGCGTCTCAAGGAGCGCATCTGGATTGGTATCAACGGCGAATTTTTATTAGAGCAAGAGAGCAAGCGGCTGAAACAAGAAGCAGACCTTGCCGCCGGCAACGCCGTCGCCAAGAGAAAACGGGGTGGACCGCGTAGCCGCAAACGGAAGCATGAGGATGGGCTCAACTCTGAGACTGTACTAGCCGAAATTAAAGACGATTCGGGTCTACAAATGGCTCTCAAATTGGCTGAAGATTCTGGGGACTTGACTACAGCAGAAAACGTGAAAAACATGATCCAAAAATCGAGTTTCTCCAAAAAGATCAATTACGATGCCATTGATGGGTTGTTTGGAGGCTCCTGATGGCTCTCCTCATTTGAGGAATGTTAAACTTAGAGATGAACCAGATGTTGTGTAATTATAATCGCTGGCATAAACTTTTGAGTTAAGATTGTCCCGGTTTTACGGTAAAATACATTAGCACAAGCTCTTTCTTTCAGCCTCAACGTCATGAAGATGGACAACCTTACTCACTTGTCTTTTCCTCTGGCCTCCTTCGTATTTCGGAGTACGGCTTTCTTGAATTTCTTTAGCGTTACTTCGATCTCTAAAACAAAATTTTTCACGAGGGCATCGCATCTCATCGCAGGATAAGAAGCTTTAGGTGGTAGAAAAACTTGCATCTGTGGCCTATTTCGACGATTTTGAACCATGGCAAAGAGATCTAGAGCCTCTATTTTACCTAGTAATGTCATTTTACTGCAAAATTTGGTCAAGAGAGACCCAGAATCTTACCGTGAAGAGTTTCTGCAACAGTATTCGCATTATGGATCGCTACGAGACATTTTCATGCTAAATGCAGTCGAAAATGAGGCGAACGATGCTTCTGCGACGGCACAGTTCGTAGAGCTCATTGGTTTTGTCAGTCAAGTGTGTTCCTGCTTTCCGGAAGAAACAGCTAACTTTCCCAATGAGCTTAAACAGTTGGTGCTAGAACACCACAAGACTTTACCTTTCGAAGTGCGTGAAAAGATCATCACAAGCTTGACTATGCTGAGAAACAAAGGAATTCTTTCTCCTGAAACTTTGATCCAGACAATGTTTCCACTTTTGATCGCATACTCTACGCAAAGTAATGCGCTTGCTTCGAATTCTCACGCGCGCGAATTGCGGAAACTTATTTATGGCACGTTGGTTTCGCTGCTGAAAAGTTGTAATACAGGTTCCAAGAATCAAAAGTTGAATAGGTCCACTCAGTCGCTGTGCTTCAACCTGCTTGAGCAGCCTGACGCTCAAGGTATGTGGCCAGCAAGATTGACACGTGAATTATGGAGGCGCGGCATCTGGGATGACTCGCGTGCCGTCGAAATTATGACTCAGGCTTCGTTGCACGACGACGTTAAAGTTGCATGCTCGGGTATCATGTTCTTTTTGGGTGCAGACCGCGAGCGTGAGGAGAACTTTGAGGAAAACTCGGACGACGAGGATGGATTTGACATGACCGCGTTGAAACATAAGATGCAAGTCAATAAGAAGAGCAGTAAGAGAGGCAAAAAGCTGGACATGGCCTTGAAAACTCTCAAGAAAAAATCCAATGAAAAATCTAATCCGGGGCAGAACTTTTTGAATTTCAGTGCTATTCATCTGCTACGTGATCCGCAGGGGTTTGCTGAAAAACTGTTTGCAAAGCATTTGTCAAGTAAGAACAGCGCCAGGTTCAATTTGGACCAAAAGATCGCCTTGTTGCAGTTACTTTCGCGTTTGATTGGTACTCACAAGCTGATTGTTCTTGGAGTTTACACTTTCTTTCTAAAGTATTTGACGCCCAAACAGCGAGACGTGACCAAGATTATGGCAGCTGCTGCCCAAGCCTCACACGAATTAGTGCCTCCTGAGACCATCTTTGTTATGGTAAGAAAAATCGCAGATGAGTTCGTATCCGATGGTGTTGCTTCGGAAGTCGCCGCTGCTGGTTTGAACACCATCCGCGAAATATGTTCGCGTGCCCCATTGGCAATGGACGAGACTTTGCTTCAGGACTTAACTGAATACAAGGGCTCGAAAGCCAAAGGTGTGAGTATGGCGGCAAAATCTTTGATTTCCCTGTACCGTGAAGTTGCACCTGATATGTTGAAGCGGAAAGATAGAGGTAAAACTGCAGCTATGGAGCTTCAAAGTGCTCAACGCCAGGGGCGTGACTTTGAACGTCCTCAGTTTGGTATTGAAAACAGCGTGCAGGGTATCGCTGGTATTGAATTGCTTGCGAAGTGGAAGAAAGAAAACGAAGAGGGAAACGAAGCTGGAGAAGAAGCCGATGACAATAATTGGGAAGTGGCTGAAAACGAAAGCGAAGAAAACGACAGTGATGAAGGTGATTGGGTCGTGATGGAGGATGACAAAGAGTATGACGTCGACATGGGCGTCAGCGACGACGAGAAGAATCCTGATTCTGAAGAAAGGGCTCAACCAAAAGCCATGAGTTCCGAAGAAGCGTTTGTTGAATTAGCGTCTAATCGCATTTTGACCCCGGCAGATTTTGCCAAATTGCAAGAACTGCGTACAGAACAAGGTGTCGCCCGCTTGATGGGAAACAGAAACGAGGAGACTGTGGACTCTGATAGACTTGTTGGTCCTGTAAAGCACAAAAACACGAAGGAAGAGAGACTTCAGAGTGTTTTAGAGGGACGTGAGGGCAGAGAGAAGTTCGGCAGTCGCAAGGGAAGAAGAGAAGCGGCTCGTTCGACTACGAACAGAGAAAAAGAACGCCGAAAGAATTATGTGATGATGATTCACAAGAGGTCAGTGAAAGGCAAACAAAAAATGTCTTTAAGAGACCGTCAGAAATTGCTGAAGGCCCACACCACGAAACAGAAAAAGCGTGGCCATTAACTGGGGGGAATTGAGCCACGCATTTCATTTATTCAATTCCGGAGATTATAAAATTTTATGTATAATAGTGCAGTTTCATACGGAAACGTCTGATAAAAGACAATAAACGCAAATACTGGAGATTCATTATCGTCATTCGACAGTCTACTTCAATAAACAGCCCACCAATGGATTCCGCTATTTCCATTTGCCATTGTTATCTGGTCGTCGGTTGTTTACATTGAAATTTTTGAAATGCGATGTTTCTGGCCCCAAATATTAAATTCTATTAAATTAGACGAAGGCATATAGCAAAGAAGTAGAAACAAGAAGACATTTGAGAAACCAGTAATCTTGGGATGCATATTGGAAAGATTATTTAGGAAGACTTGCTCTTTTTGGTTTCGTTGGTGCTATAAGATCTCTTCCACATAACATCTACATCCTCTTCTGAGGCTAAAGTCACATGACCAAAATCAAATGAACGGACCCCGCAGTTTTTGAAATACCGTTTGCGCTACTCGACACAACAGAAATTTCTCTGCTTTAAAACAAGACAATCTGTCCAATTGATAAACCTATCGATAAACCGATCGAGCAATCCAATCTTAAACAATTGATCAGCTGACTTAAACAGTGCCATCATCGATAATGTTATCCAAAGCGACAACTTTGAAAGCGGGCCTAAGAACAAGAGTGCTTGCCTCCGGACAGTCTGTCTCGAGACAAAGGAGAATGCTGTCGATCCACGAATTCAGATCTGCAGAACTTTTGAGAAAGTACAAAATTGGTACACCTGCTGGCAGAGCCGCTACGACTCCTGAAGAAGCTTACGAAGCTGCTAAGAGTTTGGGTCACGACAAGTTGGTCATCAAGGCGCAAGCTTTGACTGGTGGTCGTGGTAAGGGTCATTTTGACACTGGATTGAAAAGCGGTGTGCACATGATTGAAAGCGCGGAACAGGCGCGTGATTTGTCCTCTCAGATGCTGCAACACACGCTGATCACCAAGCAGACAGGGGCCAAGGGGAAACCAGTCAGCGCTGTCTACGTTGTTGAACGCGTTGATGCGAAACACGAAGCTTACCTGTCTTTCTTGATGGACAGGCAAACCAAGAGATCCATGATCATTTGCTCCCCTGAAGGTGGTATGAACATCGAGGAAGTCGCGAAACGCAACCCAGATGCGATCAAGAAATTTTACATCACAGAGTCTGAGGGTTTGCAGCCTGAGACCGCCCGCCAAGTCGCCCAGAACCTTGGTTTTTCTTCCGAGGCTGAATCAGACGCTGCAGACGCCGTGACGAAGATGTACAAAATCTTTAAGGACAAGGACGCGACTCAAATCGAAATCAATCCCTTTAGCGAAGTCGTTGGTCAGGACACCAAGGTGATGTGCATGGACGCCAAATTCGGGTTCGATGACAACGCTGCTTTTAGACAGGAAGAAGTGTTTTCGTGGAGAGACTTGTCTCAAGAGGACCCTGACGAAGTGATTGCCAAGAAGTACGATTTGAATTTTGTCAAGTTGCAAGGCAATATAGGGTGTCTTGTGAACGGTGCCGGGCTGGCAATGGCCACCATGGACGTTATCAAGCTTTACGGTGGTGACCCAGCCAACTTTTTGGACTGCGGTGGTGGTGCCACTCCCGAGACGATCGAGATCGCGTTTAAATTGATTCTATCCAACAAAAAGGTGGACGCTATCTTCGTGAACATTTTCGGAGGCATTGTCAGATGCGACTACGTCGCCGAGGGGCTTGTTGCTGCTACCAAGAACCTTGCGGTCAGCGTTCCGATTGTGGCTAGATTGCAAGGTACCAACTTAGAAGAAGGCCAGAGAATCATCAAGGAATCCGGTCTCAAGATATATTCGTTTGATGAGCTGGACCCAGCGGCGCAAAAGGTCGTGGAATTGACAGAGGGGAAGAACTAGACGGCGCGATGGCTTTCTCTAGGTCTTTTCTTTTCTCGCTTCTTCCACACGACGTTTCGCGACGGTCCAAGTGTGATTAAACTATATATTCGCGGTATAGCTTTTGACATATTCGGCAAACAAAGGCAAATATGATATATGCTAGGTATTATAATTGCGACGTCCTATAAAACAAAATACTGTAAAAGTGATGTCAAAGAGATCGTGGAATGCAATGGGGGGGGGGGGAGGAGACGGGAGACGGCGACCCTAATCACGCAGGCGAGCCGTGGCCTAAAGTGCCACGGCCCACGTTGCCGCCTTGCACTTTGTGGATGCGGTCGTCGTCGCGATCCAGCGCGTCGCCTCCCGATGCAGAAGAGTTGGGACCATTGGACGATCCGCTGTGGCCGTCCTCACCACCAGACACCGCTTTGCGGGGTCCGTTGATGAGATAGTCTGCGAGTTGCGGGAGAGAGTCGCCCTCCGCGAGGCGGAATCGCGTGATACGCGTAAGCTGGTACCCAGCGGTGCACCCGAGGAAGAAATTGACGGAAGCAAGAAGCATGTTCTTGGGCCGGATCACGAAGGACCACCGCGTCCAAATGAGCGCGGTCGCCATCAGGGACAGATTCTGGGTCCCGGAAACGGTCTCGACGGGCCGCCTTAGATCGCTGAGACCTGCAAACACAAGACTCCACTTGAGGGTCGGGGCCTGGTAAACTGATGTTAGTAAATCTGCTTGAGCCAAAGTCGGGACCGGAACCAGCGACTCCGTGAGAGATGATAAACACAAGCAAGGGCGGGTAACAAAAACCAGAACAAGCATAGATCACATGACCATTTTCATTCTCACTCGCTGCCGTACGTAGCGACCGCGCACTTTAACTTGCGCCTCGCGCGCACTTGCACCACCGCTCCCGGCTTGGGGGCCTCACTGCAATCCCGTGTAAAAAAAATCATTCACCACATACCCAAAAGTGGACTGTTTTAGGACCCGTTTCGCTGTTTAGAAATCGTCTGAACGCTCCTGCTGCCGCGGACATTGTTGTGTAATTTGCTTGTTAACCTTTAGTATGCCTTCTATGGCTATTCGGTGTTTTGATCGGTTGTTTGATCTTATAGACTTCTTCTAACTGGCTTTTACATCGTACCCTCTCTATATATATATGCACCACATAAGTTTGGCCCGCATGGGTCATTCAATTCATGACTAACAAAAACGATGGAGAGGAGGCGGCGCCGTATAGGACGCGCCCGGCCGGTGCTCCGAGCGGGCCCTGGGCCCGCGGGGGACAGCGAGGAAACGCCAGCCACACAATTTGAAGGGAAAGAAAAAATTTTGCGGTAGTATATGTTGGGTCCCCGCCAGGGTTACGAAGCCTAGTGGCACTAGCAGGGGAGCCGTGCCGGTTCGAGGAGGTGCGGATGCGTCTGAGACACGTCATCAAAAACGCAGATGCGCATGGTTCTGTGCATCTAGGAAAAGCCCGAAGGTCGGCTTATGCGGAAACGACTGGGGAGGGGCGAGCGGGGGAAGTGGGGGGTGTGGGTGTACACAATACGTAACTGCAGACGGGAGAACAAAGCACGTGGTGTAGTCGCTATGCACGGAAAATAGAGATACCACGTGACTTTGATTATTGTCATTAACCACGGTAAGAGAGGCATGTGACGCGTACGGAGCGATAAACATCACGTGATGTATGTCACCACATACGCACCGCGATGTTGGAGTTCCGCTCCGCGACGCGTTAAAAGAGAGACACGCGACGCGTTAAATCCGTCCGCTCGCTTCGCACACGCACCGCACGACACATGAAACGCAGCTGTGGCGACCTGCTCGAGCGCCCTCTAGATCCTTGCGAGCTCAGCTTCGCAACTGCCAAGAAATGTCAGCGCTATGCTGCTTCGTCGGGCGCCGACGCACTACTTGCGCTGATGCGCGCTTCGCGGGGCGGCGCGAAGCGCGCCACCCAGCCGACAGAAGAGCGTAAAACATCGGACCAAGCGCATGCCGCGTGTTACTACTGTTCTTCTGTACGCGCCACATCCGCGTGCGCACTCTGCTCCAACCCAGCATGCGGTGTCTGCTGCGTCGGCTTGCCGGTATGCCTGAACTGCCAAGTCGAGCAACGAGAAGCGGTCCGTACGAAATGCTAACACTTGAGATTTTCAAATCACGTGATCCTAGCACCATCCCGAGAAAAAAGCCAGGGCAGCGAGCCCCTATACCAAACCATCACATCTGGTCTTACAGAACACACTTGGTTACCAAGCAGTGGTGATACTTCGAGTGAGCCACACCAAAGCCAAGGCAAGGCTCGCAACAGCACAGTTGTCTCACATCGTGACGGGTCGCGACTCGATAGATTGAACTCTGCACGGGTTGTGTCCCTTTTCCTCCTTTAAGTGTCGGAGACTTTGAACGTACGAACTACAAATTGCGCCAACAATGACCACTTACGTGAAGCTCGTCAAGGGCGCAACAAAGATCAAAATGGCGCCACCAAAGGCCAAGTACGTTGATCCGATTTTACTCGGCTCGGGCCAGCTCGATGAGTTTCGGGAGATCATCCGGGCGTTGCAACAACGCGCCCAGGACACGGCGTGGACCGTCGTTTACAAGACGTTTATTGTGGTCCACCTACTGATCCGTGAGGGCGAGAAGGACGTGACGATCGATTATCTCTCCAGACATCCTGATTTTTTCCGCCTCAAAGACGTTTTCAACTCCAAGCTTTCTTCGGGCGATTTGCAGGCGCTACGCCGCTACAAGGAGTACCTGCAGTGCCGGTGCGAAGAATATGACCGTACGGGTCGAGACTTTGTGCGCGAGAGCAATACCAGTCTCAAAACGTCGGGAAAGGCCGCGAAGGAAGGACTCGACTTAGTCGAGTCTCTGGAAGTGCAAATCTCCGCACTCATCAAAAACCGGTACTCCCAGTATGATCTTAGCAATGATCTGCTCATGTGTGCTTTCCGGCTACTGGTTCAAGATCTTCTCGTTCTCTACAATTCCTTGAACGAGGGCATTATCACGCTACTTGAGAGTTTTTTCGAGCTCACGCATGCAAATGCAGAGCGTACTTTAGAGCTTTACAAGCGGTTCGTTGAACTTACGGAGAGCGTGGTAAAGTACCTCAAGACCGGGAAAGCAATGGGGCTCAAAATTCCAGTTATCAAACACATCACCACCAAATTGATCCGATCTTTAGAAGAACACTTGCGCGACGATGTCAAGAAGGGCCAGACTTTTTCCAGTGATGATGCGGACGGTAAGACTTTTGCCCAGAAGCAACTCGAGCAAGTGCGAGAGCAGAAAAGGCGTTTGGAAGAACAATTGCAGTCGCAGCAGATGGTGCTGTCGCCAACGGTACCGCAGCAATCGACGGGCTACAATCCCTTTGGCGAAAGTTTTTCCTTCGAACAGCCATTGGTATCTCAGCCAACTAGTAACCCTTTTGTATCACAGGTGCAGACGCCGCAGAACGTCCAACAACAGCAACAACAGCAACAGCAGCAGCACCCGACAATTTTTCCACAATACACGTCGCAACAACCACAGCAACAAACTGCTTCTGTACAACAGTTCACACCGCAACAACCACAGCAACAGAGTTTTGTCCAAAACCCTGAAATCTCGAATGCCTTTCCAGCCCAACAAATGCAGCAAAACATGCTGACAGGTGCCCAAACGGGGCTTCAATTCCATCAGCAGCAGGCTCAACAGCAGCCCCAGCAACAGGCTCAACTGCCACCTCAAAATTTCGCGCTCCAGGCTGCACACACGGCTCCAAATCCGCAGCATGCACAGTACACACCGGTGCAATCATTGGATCCTTCTTTTGCGCCAAACCAGGCTCAAATGGGAGGCCAGCTGCAGGCGCATCAGACCGGGTTCTATAGCTCGCACACTGAGATTACGCCGTCCTTTACCGGTGCTGGCTTTGGTGGTTACTCGCCCGACAAGTCCGCACAAGTTCAGGTTCCGGCAATGACGGGATCCAAAAACCCGTTCTCACTGGAAAACATAGCGAAAGATAGAGATGACCGGGAACGTGTCAATCCTTTTTCCCAGTCGAACTACATGGGTACGCAACCCGGCGCACAGGTTTCAATGCCCACGGGACCTCAGCGTCAAGCTCACACATTTGGAGGGCTTGAAAACCTGCCTACGGTTGCTGTGTTCCCGCAGCAAACGGGGCAACCTATGCCCCATTATACAGGACAGCAAACGGGACAAACAGGGCAAACTACGGGTCAATTCACAGGGCAACAGACGGGTCAGCCGTTCCAACAAGCACAGACACCTTTCAACCCTTTTGCTCAGCCAATGCAATCGCCTCAGAACTTGCAGGGTCAGAATTTCCAGAACCAAAATTTCCAGCAACAAAACCCACAACAGCCCCCGCAGCAGCAATTCCCTCAACAAAATCATTATCCGATGTACAACGAGGCGCCTAACCTCATCGACATTTGACTTCATTGTATCTCTATAATCATCTACAAGCTTATCCTTCTGGACCAGAGACCCGCCAGTCCAAATGCGATTCGTCAAAAAGTCATGTGACAGACAATCGCTATCCACGGCTTGATCGCAGATTCTCGTAAACCCAAACATCCTTAACGAACCTTTTTTGTTTCGTAAATACTGATAGAGGAAAGCGACGCGCGCCGCTAGCTTCCTGAGGAAGCTGAGCCTGTAAGAAAAGGAAGCCAGCCCATAAGACGGCAGGAAGACCTGG
This sequence comes from Lachancea mirantina, assembly GCA_900074745.1. Classification (NCBI taxonomy): domain Eukaryota; kingdom Fungi; phylum Ascomycota; class Saccharomycetes; order Saccharomycetales; family Saccharomycetaceae; genus Lachancea; species Lachancea mirantina. The sequence goes on from LT598465.1 coordinate 84,271, forward strand.
TGATGGATGACGAGCACAGTAAAGGAGCATATATAAGGCGAATTTGAGAAAACCAGTGGTGCTACGGCGTAAATAAAGCGCATCAGAACAGCGGAATTGATCATTGAGATCGATCTACAATGACGCAGGAGTCTATATATGGGGTTGCCTTTCGTTCTGTCGCGACGGCAGACGAAGCTGCCTTCAGAAACACCATAAAGTTTTACCACAAGCTAGGGTTTTCGACGGTCCGGACCTATGACAAGTTCAGGGGTGCCGGCGAGAATATTTTGCAAGTCAGCGGGACTGCTCAGGAATCGATCAAAGAGACTTGGTTAGAGAGCTTCAAATTGAGTGAAGTGGACGCAGATGGCTTCAGAATTCCACAACAAGAAGCCTCGAACCACGAGCAAAGTGACGGTGCACTTTTGAAAATCAGATTGGTCGCCAAGGAGTCTCTAAAGGGAACCGGTTGCGTTGTTACTTATTTTTCCGCTTCGCTGGACGAATTCGCCAAAGAGGTCTCAGAGGCCAAGAAAATAAGCGAGGGTCTCTACCAATTGACCGACCCGCTAGGGAATGTTGTCAACGTTTCTAATTTGGCTCTCGCCACGGACTCCAAGCCACTGGACAAAGATTTCTTCCTGGACCACGCTAGGGGTCTAAGCGACGCTAAAAAGGCACAGAAGAAAGAGGCCGAAAACACCCCACCTGATGCTGCCACTTTCAAGAAGAAAATAGCAGTGATGACTTCTGGTGGTGACTCTCCAGGTATGAACGCTGCTGTCCGTGCTGTGGTTCGGTCCGGTATTTTTTACGGATGCGACGTTTACGCCGTTTACGAAGGTTACGAAGGTCTTCTCAAAGGCGGTGACCTTCTGAAGAAAATGGAGTGGCAAGATGTCAGAGGCTGGCTCAGCGAAGGTGGTACACTCATTGGTACTGCTCGTTGCATGGAGTTCAAAAAGCGTGAGGGTCGTAAACAAGCTGCTCGTAACTTGATATCTGAAGGTATCGACGCTCTTGTTGTGTGCGGTGGTGACGGTTCTCTAACGGGTGCCGATTTGTTCAGATCTGAATGGCCTTCTTTGGTTGAAGATCTCGTCAAGGACGGCACCTTTACTCAAGAACAAGTCGATCCTTACAAGAACCTCACGATCGTTGGTCTTGTCGGCTCTATCGACAACGATATGTCTGGTACTGACTCCACTATCGGTGCTTATTCTGCCCTCGAAAGAATTTGTGAGTTGGTCGATTACATCGATGCTACTGCTAAGTCTCACTCGAGAGCCTTCGTGGTCGAAGTCATGGGTAGACATTGTGGTTGGCTAGCTTTGATGGCAGGTATTGCTACCGGTGCGGACTACATCTTCATTCCAGAGAGAGCCCCTGCTGCTGGCAAATGGCAAGAGGAGTTGAAAAGGGTTTGTCAAGCTCACAGAGACAAGGGTCGCAGAAACAACACCGTTATTGTTGCCGAAGGTGCCATTGACGACCAATTGAACCCTATTACCTCCGAGCAAGTTAAGGATGCTTTGATCGATCTTGGATTGGACACTAAGGTGACTATCTTGGGCCATGTTCAAAGAGGTGGTACTGCAGTCGCTCACGACAGATGGTTGGCGACAATGCAAGGTGTTGATGCTGTTAAGGCCGTTTTGGAAATGACCCCAGAGACGCCATCTCCGTTGATTGGTATCTTGGAAAACAAGATCATTAGAATGCCTCTCATGGAGTCTGTCAAACTTACGAAATCCGTTCCTGCGGCTATTGAGGAAAAAGACTTTGACAAGGCCATTTCCCTTCGTGACACCGAGTTTATTGAGCTGTATGAGAACTTCATTTCGACTACAATTAAGGACGACGGGTCTGAATACCTACCAGAGGATGAGAGACTAAACGTTGCTATTGTTCACGTTGGTGCCCCATCTGCTGCTTTGAACGCTGCCACACGTGCCGCTACGCTATACTGTTTGTCGCGTGGACATAAGCCTTACGCTATTCTCAATGGTTTCAGTGGTTTGATTCAAACTGGTGAAGTCAAAGCATTGAGCTGGATTGATGTCGAAAACTGGCACAATTTAGGTGGTTCGGAAATAGGTACCAACAGATCCGTGGCAAGCAGTGACATGGGTACAGTTGCCTATCACTTTCAAAAGAATAAGTTCGATGGTCTAATTATTCTCGGTGGCTTCGAAGGTTTCAAGTCTTTGAAGGAGCTACGCGATGCGCGCAGTGACTATCCAATTTTTAACATTCCTATGGTTCATATCCCTTCGACTGTTTCTAACAACGTCCCCGGTACTGAATACTCTCTAGGCGTCGACACTTGTTTGAATGCTCTTGTGAATTACACCGACTGTATCAAGCAGTCCGCATCTGCCACGAGGAGAAGAGTATTTGTTGTCGAAGTTCAAGGTGGTCACTCAGGTTATGTAGCTTCTTTCACGGGTCTGGTTACTGGTGCCGTGTCTGTCTACACTCCCGAGCAAACGATTGATTTGAGCACCATCAGAGAAGATTTGAAGCTGTTGAGTGCCAACTTTCGCCACGACAAGGGAGAAAACCGTAACGGTAAGGTGCTAATCAGAAACGAGCAAGCTTCTTCAGTTTACTCTACTGAGATCATTGCTGACATCATTGCTGAGGAATCCACTGGGAAATTTGGCGTCAGGACCGCCATTCCAGGACACGTTCAACAGGGTGGTGTTCCTTCTTCCAAAGATCGTGTTATTGCTTCCAGATACGCTGTCAAGTGTGTTAAATTCATTGAAGCATGGAACAAAAAGAACTCCGATCAAGAGAACAAAGATTTTAAGATTCTAAGATTCAAATACTTGAATGGCGAGAAAATTTACACTTTCCAGGATGAAGACGCTTCTGCTGCTATCATTGCTGTGAACGGTTCACACATCTCATTCAAGCCTGTTGCTCAGTTGTGGAGAGAAGAGACTGACGTTGGCTTGAGGAAGGGACGCGATATCCACTGGCATGAGTTCAACGAGATCGGCGACATACTTTCCGGTAGACTCAATCTAAGAAAAGAGCTGGGAGAACATGTTGACGTTTCTAATTTTTAAAATGGGACAGCAGTTTCATTAGCATAGTTGTACGATATAGAGTGTATGAATGAAGTTATATGAAAAGAAATGAACAGATAATGATAGACCGAAGACAAGGCGTACATCTCTACAAATTGGGCGTCTTTTGATTGATTACTCAATTCGCCTTTTCGTTTTCATTCGTAACTGTCATGACCAAATATTGACCTAAAATGGCTCCAAATAGCGGCGTGAAGATGAGAAGTAGAACGTTTCTTATAAAAAGAAGGACACCGCTGGCCAACGGCATGTTTCGTAACATTATTCTGGGGGCTACCAATCGCCATGCAGTGTAGAATACTGTTAAAAGGGAGCTGGCCACTTTCCAGTTAGTCACAGAACTAACAAAAAGGCGGCCAAAAACCCAAAATACACGCTTTAACGAGTGAATCAAAATCATAATGGCGAAAAAGTCCTGCTTTAGAATATTAATATCACTGTCGATTTCATTAATGGTGGTCAAAGTGGAGTTGAGATTACTATTAATTTGTCCTAACGTTTCGTCTAGATTTTGGTTCAAAGCGCGCATTTTTCCCTCAATTAATGTGTCTGTCATCGTTAGGGCCTTGTTTACTTGCATGCTCAATTTATGGACTTGGGGTATTAGCTCTTCTTGTATGCTCGGCAAAACGAGATTTCGCACTACCCCGTCAAAACCTTGCAAAAACGTGACGGCATCTGAAAAAGCAATCTCGAGCTGTTGGTCCATTTTGTTCAGCTCAAGTATAGCATGAGATTGAACTTCAGTCATCATTTTCTCGAATTTCTTCATATCTTCCTTCTGAGAAGCAGCTACATGAACCGAGTCTCGAGAAAGAGCCTCCAAGTTACTCAAATGTTCGTCTTTTAAATCCTGTATTTGACGTGAATAGCTCGAGTCATTAAGGTCAGCGTAAAATTCTCGGAAAAGCTTCCTGATCAATTGCAATCCGTCGAAAACGTCTGAGCCTAATTCATCGACGAAAGCATTTGTATGACTCAAGCTATTTGAGAGTCTTTCAGACAGCTCTTCTTGAAAATGAGCAACTTGGCTCGAAGTCGCACTTCCATGGGCTTTGGTCATGTTCTCAAATCTTTCATATTGTTCTTCAAAAAACTGTTCGAAACGTTCGTCATTCTCGGCCGAGAGGTCTTCGAAAGAACTATACGCCTCCCTCACATTTCTGTCAAATACTGCTTGCATATCCTCGTATGCTCTCGTAATGTTCAAGAAGAGCTCCAAGATCTGTTCCTTTTCATACGGAAGCGAGTTTTCGTAGCATAGAGATGAAAGTCTTTGAAAATTCCCACTATAGGTTGTCCACCATTGGGGTAACGTCTCGAGCTCGCGAACGCAATTTTCTATGGTACTACCATCAAATCTATCGCAGTTCTGAGGAATTGACTTAAGACCAGATGCTTCAAATTCGCACATTGAAAGTTTGATCGCAGTCTTCACACGGAGTAAAGACGGAACTGTTTCCAACCCATGTTGCAAGCATAGCGGTAGCAACTCGCTTAGAGCAAGACTAGCACAGGAACTCCGGAAAAATGGGAAATTTGAAGAAACTATTTGTTGTAACTGATTATCCCGAAAATCATAATCAAGCCCATCAAACACCCGATGATTAGATGGTAAAGAAATTCCAAAGCCACCCACGACTACCAAGAAAAAAATCGGCAACACGAGGAAACCAGAATTCATGATTCCGAGCTTATCATGACTGATTGATTTTTTTCGCTTACTTCTCCACCTATAACTTTCACTAATAGATCAATCAATAAAGAAGTTTGAAGTTGATACCACGATGAAACATAGACTAGAAAAAGTGAAAAAATCAACGAAGATGAGAAGTCAATGTTTCGAATTGTACAGCAGTCTGAGCTTCACTTTTACTATCGGAGCGATTAGGTTCCAGCCATAATGTATCTGTAAACACAATGCGATCGAAAATCACTTCTTATAGGAGTAATATTGATTAGCCGTCTGACGGAAGGCTGCTAGTTGGCAGATTTTATGATGTTTTCTAGTTGCTGCCTGCTATGTTTATTGAATCCAACGACATTTATGGCGCCGTCTGATTTTTGATTGATTGCGCCCAGCAAATTGCGTAATTCTTGAGGAGCTGGAGGCTTTTGAATCTCATTCAAAAGGAATCCAACCATTGAAAAGTTATCATTGAGTGCGAACTGCATTGCAAATTCGCGCTGGATGTCATCAAGAGGTAAGCTTATCCTGACATTAATGACGCGATGATATAGTGAATTTAGTCCGATCGAATTTTGAAGTTTATCCCTGGTCAGAGATCCTACTCTCTCAATGAAGTGAGGCAAACTTTCTGTGAGAAGAGTATCGCTCAAATCCGAGCTTTCAATTAATTCTAAGAGACTACCCACTTCATTAAAATGACGGCAATTCGATATCAAATGATGAACGATCTTAGGAGATAAAACTGTGCGGAACACCGGCAAAAAGTCTGAAATGTAGGCAAATCTTCTTAAAATTTGATCGCGATTATTTTTTGAGGGATATGCGCTGTCGACTAAGTTCAAATACGTCTCAATCAAATCCTTGTTTGGACAAAGCCCTCTTCCGATGAGATCGCTCATTATAAATTTACTGTCATTCAGATTGTTGACGCTCACCATGAATTTTAAAAGCTCCTGAGAAATCTTAGCATCCTGGCACAGTAAATAATGCTGGGCGTTAAAGCGGTCTCCAATTGCATGCAGAAATTGAGTGACACTAGAGGCAAGCTCCGGAGTCGGTTGGGAGTCAAATTTTTCGATCGAATAAAGCGCTTGCAACAGAATTAGTTCTGCGACGGCTACTTGATCAATGTCAATAGTCAGAAATTTAGCCGCACAATTTAAAATCGCTATTAAATCTGATTCTGAACGACAATAGTCCTGCATTAGGCATAAAAAGACTTCTTCACTGAATAATTTTTGGTCGTTTGAACGATTTTGCAGGTTTTCCAGACCCTGAAGAATCTTACCCACTCTCAAAGAAGGTTTTGTAGCCCCAGAAGCGTCAAATAAAGCCTGCTCTAATTGATTCTTTTGTTCTAAATTCAATTTAGTCGGGCGTACATTTTCAGAATTACTGTTTGCCTCGATAATGGCTAATTTGTTGGCGTTAACAGACTTTTCTCTTAAATCAGTGATCCATTTACTTACACCGCGAACCGTATCAAACTCGCATCTTGCATTTACCAGGATCTTTGTCAAATTTTTTGGGTGTGTAATAATAGCCGGCATAACAGGTAGTCCATCAAGCAGGGAAGGCCTTACTTCTGTCATACACAAAGACACGCATTCCGCCACATTTGGAGAGTAAAATGCATGGTTAAGATCGTTTGTCTGAGGTACAACATGATTTGATCTGCAAAAAGGCGAATTGTTATCGTGCTTATACTGATTTTTCGGAATCGAACCAATAGCCTTCATATCGGCACCCAGAGACAAGAACCGTTTACTTTGCAATTTCCATTTGGTCATATTTCAAAGAAAGGGATACTCGCTAAACGATTGAGGCTTAAATTGTCTTCAATTCAAAGCTTTCTTTCTACACGCTCGGCACTGTTTAACAGACAAATTTTTCGACGCTGAGGTTCTTAGATCTTCATCAACTTCATCAGTTAAACATCAAGAGTTAATACAGTGACGAAGACCGAGGCTCTAGGCCCTTTAAACTTGTAGTTATCTATTAACGGCTAGAGAGCTTAAAAAAGCTCATAAAAATGGTATGAACTGAGCGACTTATTGTTGTTTGTCGAGCGACGAAAAGCTACGCAGAAGAAATTTGAAGGGACACTCTGAAGTGTCTCGACGCAGGCCTTAGCGATGATCGCGACTTGATCTAATACCTTTGCCTAGATGGTTCTCTTTCCATTATGTTTCTGATGGTCGAGGCGTACATACCGGCAAATAGATAGAATGCTGAATCTCACAATAAATTTCACTCGGTCTCGACAGCGTGATTTCTTGATCAAACAGCGACAGTAATCATCAGTCCCTCGCTACGTATCGTCTCTCGTGAAACCGACTTGAGGTTTCTGATACAGATGGTTGCTCTGCAAGTCGTCAAACGTCGAATCCTCTGAAAAAGTTGGTCGTAAATCAGAGGATTTGCCTTGATGTAACGGGATGAACTCAACCTCGTCCTTTCCGTGTAATCGATCGTATCTCTGTATGGAATTCACTCTTCTCAAGAAACACATGACGCATGTAGTAATGACGATCAAAATGATACTTACGAGCAAAAGCCAGCCTGGCCAAGCCAGGTAGGGGACGAATAAGAGGATGTCAACCAAATAGCTCAGAAGCGAAAGCAATACTGTAGGTATTGACCACAGCACCATCCCCAAGATAAGCTGACGTGATTGTTCGAATTTCTTACAATTCAGAACAACGGCCATAGCCCATAGCACCGCCGTGAAACCAAGTGCAATAGGATGTACTAACAATAATCTGGATAAAGTCGCTTTGGCTCTTGATGGGAAAAAATCCTCCTTGTAGTAATATTCGATTTCTTTCATAGTTGTCGTATACCGAATGCTATCATTCGCGCATGTATTCCCATCAACCGAACACCATCCAAAAACTCCAAATTTTCGGTCCTGATACATACAGAGGTAAAGCGACTCGACAGCCGGGATCGATATAACAGGCAGAATTTGAAATGCTAAAGCCACTGAAGTCAGGACGAAAACGCCTTTTCGATAGATTTCCAGCATTTCCCCGCTAAGTCTCAAAAAAACGTCAACCAGCGACCCACTTTACGGACGTTGTCATCAGTTTTTCCCAATCAAGGTTTAAGATTTAATCGTTAATGCGGTTCTTGGTCCTTTGTCGTCTACTAAGTCAGTTTGATAAAATGAAAAATTTGTCCGAGATTCGAATCTTCGCGATGAGATGAGCTATCGATAGAAAAAGCTTCAACAAACCAAAGAACAAACCAGGTGGCATTCGAATTATAATAGCCTCATGAAACAGCAGAAAGGATACAGCCGCAATGGTAATAGTGCTTTCAAGGTTTCGAAAACTGTAAATTTTAGAGGAAAAATTGGCGATGAAAGCGATGAGCATAGCGACGACGATATTGTCGAGCGTATACAAAATAAGCACCGATTGAAAGAATGTTCAAGAAGCCTTTTGAAATTGAGACAAACTCTCCCGGTTTATAAAAGCAGGGAAGCGATATTGGGTCATATCAATAAGAATTCTGTCACAATTTTGATCGGTGAGACGGGTTCGGGGAAATCGACTCAAATTCCACAATTTCTATTAGATCAACTTGGGAACGGCAATAAGAAAAAAATTGCCGTTACTCAGCCCCGTAGAGTCGCGGCTATCAACTTGGCGTCACGGGTTGCCCAAGAACACGGATGCCGCTTGGGTGACAGGGTTGGATATTCCGTGAGATTCGATAATAAATCGGGCTCGAGGACTAGACTGAAATATCTTACGGATGGTATGCTTTTAAGAGAATTGATGCTCAACAAGAAGTTGAGTGAATACTCGCATGTGATTATAGATGAGGCGCACGAGCGAACCATTTTGACGGACTTGATACTTGGGTTTTTGAAAGAGTTGCTCAATGGTGCTAGACCAGACTTGAAAGTTATCGTTATGTCTGCCACTTTACAAGCCGACAAGTTTAGCAATTTTTTCGGTGGGGCGCCGATCTTGTTTGTCGAGGGCCGTAAATTTCCCGTCGAGCGAAACTGCTTGAAGGAGCCCTGCGACGACATTGTCGACGCCGTAGTGCGATGCTGCGTGCAAATCAATCAATCCGAGCAGACAGGCGATATCTTGTGTTTCTTGCCCGGTCAGGAAGAAATCGACAAAGCGGTTCTGGTGCTGAAAAAGATTTGTGAACATTTAGACAATTCAATGCCGCGTCTCGTGCCGCTGCCATTATACGCAGCTTTACCACCAGCGGAGCAGAACAAGGTTTTTTTACCAATCAAGGGATTCAAGCGCAAAGTCGTTCTTTCGACCAATATAGCCGAGACCTCCGTTACGATTCCAGGCGTGAAGTACGTGGTAGATTCCGGGCTGCGTAAGGTCAAAGTTTGGCGTCATCAGCTCGGACTCGCGACGCTGCTGACAGTTCCAATTTCAAAAGCAAGTGCTGCTCAAAGAACCGGTCGTGCTGGCAGAGAAAGCGCCGGCAAGTGTTTCCGATTGTATCGCGAACAAGATTTTTTCAAATTGCCAGCGCAGACAGAGGCTGAGATTGCTAGAAGCGACGTCGTGTCACCGGTACTGTTTTTGAAAAAAATCGGTGTCAAGGACCTCGTAAACTGGTCTTGGCTCGAGAGCCCAGGCAAAGAGGCCATTTTGCTTGCGTTGCAGGAACTGTACCAATTAGGGGCCCTGGATGACAGCGGGACCATCACTAACAGAGGACAACAGATGGCGTTACTGCCGTTGGCACCACATCTCAGTAGCGTGCTGCTTCGCGCACATGAGACCGGATGTCTGCTACCGGTAATAGACATAGTGTCGTGTCTTACTGTCGAGAACCTGCTCCTGAACCCGCAACCCGAACAACGAGACCAAGTGAACGAACGTCGGTTTTCCGTCGCTACCAAAGGCGCGACCCACGGCGACCTTATTATGTTGAAAGAGCTCTACGATGCGTACGGGTCGTTCAGCGACAGAGGCGAGCAGAAGGACTGGTGCAAAGAGTTGTGTATTTCCCAGCGTGGATTCAAGAATGTTGTCAAGGTAAGGGCCCAGTTGGTGTCGTACATGGAGCGACTGTTCCTATTCCGAGCAGGCGATGCTGCAAACGTCGTGAACGACACAAGCGACACCCTCGACGTTGAGTCGATTCTCAAGTGTTTTCTCGCTGGTTTCGTTAAGAACACGGCCATCGGGATGCCCGACAGATCATTCCGAACCGTGACTACGGGCGAGCCCATCTCGGTGCACCCCTCCTCGATGCTGTTTATGGACGGAACATGTCCTGCGATCTTGTATATCGAGTACGTGTTTACTACGAAGGGCTACGCTCGGAACGTGAGCCGCATAGAGCTGTCGTGGCTCCAAGAGGTAGCCGGGTTAACCGCGGCAAAGGAGAGTGCTCGCTGACACGGCTGTGGCTTGTTTACGTAATGCATATATACCGAGGATGAACCGTTGCGGGGGTACCGCCGAGGTCCCCTAAAGGGGACCTCGGCGGCTAAACTCACGAAAGCCCGGCAGTCACTAGTGGCCTGAATGACTTAACAACAACCCACACATTATCATTTCAACACCCATGCATTTGTGTGTTCGGCTATCGCTACGGCCGTTGACCGCGACAGACATAGGTTTCGATCCTTTGTAATCATTGCAGGGCCCCCCTCGCAGCAATGACGTCATATGCTGCACTGAGGCCCGCCAAGGACATCAGCGGCGCTAATGAAATGAGCGCTCCATACGGCTCTAAGCACGAACCTCATCGTAGTGTTTACCCACGTACTACAGGCATATGCCCAAAAGAAACAGATACCGCTAGACGCATGCAAAGCAGAAGCCGAACCGAGCAATTATACGACCCAGCTACGCTCGGACCAACGGACTGTCACCGCCTCCTTCGAACGTTCCCCGGACTTCTCGAGACTCACACGGGCCCCCCAAAGCCTCATCCCCCTTTTGCCGCCCCACGAGCCCTTACACCCCTTATGCGTTGCAGCGGAGTTCCCCGCCAAGTCATAGTGTCAAGCGAAAAAAGAAATCTACGTGCTGATACTTGCATTCTCAAAGACGTACGTACGCTACATATGACGTCTTTCGTCCGGGTTTGCTAATCCCTGCGTCGAGCCTCCAGCGCATACGTCTTACGTCAAAAAACTTCCGCCGGCCCGAGGCATCCCATCGGGCATCTCGCCGGCTCTGGCGTTTCTGGGCAAAAAATGTCCGAAAAAGCGGTCGACCCAAGAACGCCCAGACCTTCTGTCGCCGCGGTTATGTAAGCGTGCGTCGTAAAGAGCGTCTTGTGGCTCAGAAACCAGGGCACATGCTTTGTAAGCCCAGCTACGAGGATTTCTGTGCGTCAACCATGCTTTCACTCAGAAACATCCGCACGGCGCGTGCGGAGTTAGACATTTCTGCAAGCAAACGCTAACTCTATACTTTTGTGAGAGTATGCAGATCGGCGCCAGGGCTACTCTGAAGCAAGGAAGAGCAAGTAGAAACTCGTCATTTGGTTGGGCGTGAAAGGCAGTGATGCCCTCAGGGAGCACCGCAGGGAGAGCAACAGAAATAGACAAAGCAAGCGAATATAAGTTTCAGACGTTGCAGATGTATATAAAAGCGGGTGATTATTAAGTCTGTTGGGAAATTTTCGTGGAGAAATCTCAAGAGTTCATCAAGAATTAGCGAGTCCATTTTGAACAAGTGACAAGAGTTCGCATCTCGAGTTGTTTTAGAGATTTTAGAGACTAGACACTTTTAGAGACTAATATTTTACAGATTTTACAGATTTAACAGATCTTAAAGAAATCGCCGTCGTCTTAACTTTCGAGACTTTTACACATAACGCTATGGTTGGAAAACTCAGATTTGGCGGCAGAACCAGCACCATGGGCCTTTCGGGTCGCGCTCTACGTCTGGCCATCACGATTACCGCGGTGACTGGGTTTTCACTTTTCGGATACGATCAGGGTCTTATGTCCGGTCTTATCACCGGTGACCAATTCAACTCTGAGTTCCCAGCGACGAAAGCACACGATGACTTGCGTAAGCCGGTCGTCGTACAAGGTGCTGTAACTAGTTGTTACGAAATTGGATGTTTCTTTGGATCCCTCTTCGTCATGTTCCGCGGTGAACACATCGGGCGTAAGCCGCTCGTGATCATTGGCGCCATCGCTACTATCGTCGGTACCGTCATCTCTACAGCTGCATTTGGGCCCCACTGGGGTCTCGGTCAATTTGTCATCGGCAGAGTCATCACTGGTATGGGCACCGGGTTGAACACATCTACTATTCCAGTGTGGCAATCCGAGATGTCCAAGCCGGAAAACAGAGGTATCTTGGTCAACTTGGAAGGTTCCGTCATCGCGGTAGGTACCATGATTGCGTACTGGATCGATTTCGGGCTGTCGTTTGTCGACTCCTCGGTCCAATGGCGTTTCCCCGTCGCCATGCAGATCGTGTTCGCCATCATGCTTCTAGTTGGTATTTCCGAACTTCCCGACTCGCCTCGGTGGCTCATGTCCCAGGGCAGGCGCGAGGAAGCCATCTATGTTTTAGCGAAATTGGACAATCTCGACGAGAACGATGACTCGATTGTCGCCGAGGCCACTTTGATTCAAGACGCCGTTAACAGATTTAGACACGAAAAGAGATCTATCAAGGACTTGTTCACCGGAGGTAACACCCAAAACTTGCAGAGAGCGCTAATTGCCGCTTCTACCCAGTTTTTTCAACAGTTTACTGGTTGTAACGCGGCCATTTACTATTCGACCGTTCTTTTCGAACAAAGTATCGGTCTCGAGAGAAGACTAGCGTTGATTTTGGGTGGTGTCTTTTCCACCATTTACGCTTTGTTCACTATCCCATCTTTCTTCTTGGTCGAGAGCTTGGGTAGACGTAACCTGTTTTTACTCGGTGCCACCGGTCAAGCCGTCTCTTTTACCATTACTTTTGCATGTCTAATCAAGGACACTACCCAGAATGCAAAGGGTGCTGCTGTGGGTCTGTTTTTGTTCATTTGTTTCTTTGGTATGTCCATTTTGTCGCTACCCTGGATTTACCCACCAGAAATCGCTTCCATGCGTGTTCGTTCGGCCACCAACGCGTTCTCTACTTGTACCAACTGGCTCTGTAACTTTGCCGTTGTCATGTTCACGCCTGTTTTCATTTCCGATGCTAAATGGGGTTGCTATCTCTTCTTCGCCGTGATCAACTGGATCTACATCCCAGTCATTTTCTTCTTCTACCCAGAAACTGCTGGTAGATCTTTGGAAGAAATCGACATCATTTTCGCTAAGTCTCATACCGATGGTGTTATGCCATGGAGAGTCGCCGCGACTCTGCCCAAGTTGTCTTACTCTGAAATTGAGGACTATGCTAACGCCATGGGTCTGTATGACGACGATCTCGAGAAAGAAGAGATGAACGACGACGAGAACGAGGAACTTGAGAAAGAGGCCAATCAAGGTGTCAATGGTTACACTCTATTCCAAAAGAAGCCTTCAAATGAGGAAGAGATCCCAAGTCAGCAAAACGCTGAAGGTTCTTCTACTACTTCTCACAAAACAGAGTGATTTTAATTCACAAATCTCCACCCTATCCGTCATCACTTAATAGATTCCATTCTGCTATCTTTCCCCTTAATTGCATTCAGATATATATCATGTAACGTTTGAATATCAGAGAAAGAAGAGTCATAAATATGAAAATTTGGTTTATTCTTTAATTTTAGTGTTGTTTACTATTAGCCTCAACCGCTTTGACTGTTGTGACTCTTAATCGCCTTTTGGAAACTACGAGTCTTGGCAGTTTCGACAGTCCTGACAGTTGTGACTCTTAGTCACTATTTGATTTTCACGGTTGCAAGCTAACCATTACGCTTAAAAAAAACACTTTTAAGCGGATAAGCTTTACTAATTTCTAACAAGCTTTTTGTTCAGTGGTTATCAATCGTTAAGCAGAGATGAAAATTTCACTTTCTACGTGCCAAAAAGCTGTGAAGTCTATTGATAAGTACTCTCTTTATGTACCAAAGTCTGGAGTGTTTCCTCAAGGATTTAAAGCGGGCTCTTTAGCATCTGGGGTTAAAAAGAACGGGAACCTCGACCTTGGCATTATCTTGAACACCAATAAATCCAGACCATCCACTGCAGCAGCTGTTTTCACCACGAACAAATTCAAAGCTGCGCCAGTTCTATTATCGAAGAAGGTTTTAGATATTTCGGGAGGTGAAGGAGTTGATGCTATTGTAGTGAATTCTGGATGCGCTAACGCTGTTACTGGTGATGTTGGATTGCAAGACGCAAAGCAGATGGTTGGTGTGGTCAATAAAAAAATTGGTTCTGAAAATGCGACGTTGGTAATGTCGACGGGCGTTATCGGCCAACGTTTACAAATGGCCAAAATCTCCAGTGGTATCGACCAAATCTTTGATGCAGACAAGTTTGGTGACGATCATGAATCCTGGTTGAATCTTGCCAAATCGATTTGCACCACCGATACTTTCCCTAAATTGATCACTTCCAAATTTAAGCTGCCAAGTGGCACTGAGTATACGCTTACAGGCATGGCGAAAGGTGCAGGTATGATTTGTCCTAACATGGCCACACTTTTGGGTTTTATTGTTACCGATTTGCCTATAAAGAGCAATGCTTTACAATCCATGCTTTCCTCCGCTGTGACAAGATCCTTCAATTGCATATCTGTCGATGGCGACATGAGCACAAACGACACGATTTGTATGCTAGCCAATGGTGCTGTTGACACCGCAGTTGTTGATGTTACGTCCCCAGAATACGAACAAATCAAAGATCAGGTTACGAGCTTTGCTCAACGTCTCGCTCAACTTGTGGTTCGGGACGGAGAAGGTGCCACAAAATTCGTTACCGTGAATGTTAAAAATGCGTTGAATTTTGCGGATGCCAGGGTCATGGCTGAAGCAATTTCGAACTCCATGTTAGTGAAAACTGCCTTGTATGGCCAGGATGCCAACTGGGGTAGAATTTTGTGTGCGATTGGATATGCTAAGCTTGGCGATGTGGCCTCTTTGGATCAATCGAAAATTAACGTAAGTTTTGTCTCCACGGATGGGTCAGAGCCTCGCGAATTGAAGTTGATCGTTGATGGCGTACCACAACTGGATGTAGATGAGGAGAGAGCGTCTCAGATTCTAAGTTTGCCAGATCTCGAGGTTCTAGTTGACCTAGGCACAGGTAAGGAGGAATGTCAATTTTGGACCTGTGACTTGACTCAAGAATACGTTACCATCAATGGGGATTATCGCTCGTAGTTGAGCCAAGTTGGCGCTATTGAAGCTTTGATCAGCCGGCAGAATAATAAACACTTTTACAATATATAACAATGCATTCTTAATTGACATTTGCTGGAATACTGACATTTTCACTCAAATATTTGGCCAGTTTTTCGGCATCAAGGACAGCAGTCTTAAAGTACTGTCGCTTTGGAAGATTTTTCAACAAATTAACGAGATTTTCAGACAAGAACTCTTGCGTTTTTTGTCTTTTGTTGCCATCGTCATTAGTTTTGGAGGACTTCCGGGTACGCTTGCGACGTCCCTCCGTATCGGTTGATTCTAAACTCATGTTCTCATCCTGTGAGCTTAGATAGGTCAGTTCGAGTGATTTAATGAAGTTTTTGTCTTGGATCTGATACCTATCGGAAAATACTTCAATCTTCTCCAAGTGAGGAAACCTTTCGAACAATCTTTTCTCGATGGAATACGCACTACTCAAACTCCCAAACTTCGATTCATAATTGATGACTTTCTTGTAGATAATTTGCAATTGATCCAAATCGACCACCTTATCCAAAGATGTTTCGAACAGGGATTTAACTAATGTTTCCTGATTAATAAGGATAAGGAAATCCAAACATTTGTTGATATATTCTCCATTATCAGAGAAGTATTTCAGACCTAGCTCCAAAACTTTGCAAGCAGTCTTGTGATTGGAGTTGTTATGGAACTCCAAATGAGCATTTTCAATGTAGATTTCATGAGTTAACATTTGCTTAAGTTTCCGGCATTTCCCGAAAACTTTTCTGGCCGCCGACAGCCCAGAGACCCTTTTCATGGCATTCATGTATATGCAATAAAGAACTGTGAGCTTTTGCCTTTGACTGAAGACCTCTTCCTCTCGATCTTCGTCTATTAACATATGATACTCTAATGTTAATCGATTGATACAGTCTTCGAAGCAAAGCTGCGTTTTTTCTGGTTCATTCTGTATCTCGTAATGCTCTGCCAACTTGAAGGTCAGCGTGAGCGATGCCATATTTGCTTTAACTCCCTGAGCCAGAATTTCCTGCGCCTTGTCTGGTTCACTAAACATAGAGTAGTCATACCAAATCTCTGGAGCAAAAATAAGATACTGGATTGCCTGCTTATACACATATTCCAGTCTTTGGGTGTGTTGGTCTTCAGGTAAGTCAAGCTTATTGGCAGATTCCCACTTGATCCACTGCATCCACGTGTTCAGTTGGCCAACGTCGTAACCGCCAGGTCTTGGTAATGTCTGTTTATTGCATTGCGAAAATCGGGTCGGTAAAGCTCTTGTCAGGCCCTTAGTAACGTTCGACCATTCTTGATATAGCGAACGAGCTTTCATGTAGCTAGCAGAAAGCTCGGCAATGAATTTTCTTGCCGTCAAAGGGTTGACGTCCTGCTCCCACTGCGTGTATTTATTCCAACTCTTTTCCAGACCATCGAAAGGAATGCACAGCATTCGCTTATAAAGAGCTCTGGTCAAGTCTGTTCTTTGCTGTTCTTCCCATCTACTCACAGGCTTCCAGTGCTCCAAAAATAGTAAGTAGTCATTCCAGAACACAGAAGAGCGCGGTTCCCAGCTAGCACATTTGGTGGCAACCACGTCAAACGCTTTCAAAACAACCGCCCGGGCCTCTTCACCGCCAGTAATTAAATTGTTTTTTCTACGGACATAGTCCAAGTACATAAACCATAAGCCCAGGTCGTTGTTCTCACAGCTCCCCGACAAACACCGCGTGAGCAGCGATTCTGCGTGCCCGAACTCGTCTCTTTCCAAGTCATAATTAACCTCCACTGTCCATAAGGCAGAAAATAGCGGAAATTTCTCGTGCAAGTTTTCAAAAACCTCTCTCACCTTGTCAACTTGCTCAGCCTTTGCGTAGTGATCTATAAGTTCGACGTAAAGACTCATATCACTCGGTTCCTCTTCAATCAAATCTTTCAACCTATTTTCAACGTCATTCTCTGATCGCTGCTCACGCTTCGTGGGACGCACGAAAGCCGTCTCCCCATTTTTTACTAGCTCCGGCGTGGCTGACATAGTGGCAAGTACTCAATCTTTGGTCTAATATGAATTAGATGATCAAGACTTCCGCTTCACACTCACTACTTGTATGGCTAATTAGTTACTAGTTAGATATTCGTCTCAATATCAATCTCAAGTTCTTATTTACCAACGTCCTCGTTCACGAAGAACCCGTTTGATACTCATCTTCCCGTAATCATCACTGTGTACGTATATTCACCCAAATGATCGTAAGTACAAGATCAAGATGCATCGAGAGGATCTATCACACGCAGTAAACCCTGCTAAAGAACACATCTGAAGGACACCTTTGTCAGATTAATGGTGGGGAATCTGCATTTGTGGGGCTTCAAGGGGAAGCCCAACTTGGTCTCGCCCGAAAGTATAGCGCTTTTCTGGCTTTTGAGCAGTCAGAAATGTAACAAAAAGATATGCATAGTGTTCTCGAACAACACGGATCTGTCCCCTAACGGAGAGCTTCCGGTGCTAATAGAGGAGGGCCAGAGCATATACGGGTACGGGAACATAGCCCAGTACCTCTTTGAGCAAGAAAGCGCACTAGAAACGGCCCTGCTGGAATTCGCGCAGACCCAGATCTGCGCTTTGACACAGTACCAGCTGTATCTTGAGCGAGAGAACTACGAGCAGTTCACGCGCAAAGTTTTCGCACATCTGTTGCAATGGCCGTATTGGTACAACACGCCACTGCGGTACCGAGCTCTGGCGCGTAAGAAATGCGAAAAGCTCAAATATCTGAGTCACCCAGACGACGAGGAGAGCGACGAAAACGTTGCCGTTGAGGAGATGACCCAATCTTCCGTCTTGAAACTTTCGAGTCGTGCCAAGTCACGTGGCCGCGAATTGCTCGCCGACACACGTCACAGTGTCCAGTATCTGTCAGAGCTGGGCGAGCAACTCAAGACGTGGCTTGAGGCTCGCGGTCGTCTGAACAAAGAAGTAATTGCAGCCGATTTTCTATTATGGGCGAACCTGCACGTACAGCTTACCCTACCACGTGGCCAGCGAATCGGTGACTATCTTCACGAATTTTTGGGTGCAGAGGCATACCAGGAAATCCAGGAACAGCTCCGAAGATGTGACAAGCTGGCATGCAGTCTCGATCAAAGACCGCCAAATTTTGCAGAAAACGGCAATCCGCTCATGTCCACATACGCTGCTGTGCAGAAAGTGTGGTCCCTTTACGTCGTCTAATTCTTTTTCGGCTTGTGAAGTCCCTTGTAGATAAAATAATACACGATGGTTCCGTCGTCGCTCACTATTGCCAATGTGATGCGTTCACTTTTTACTGAGTGGAAGACGGTATCCAAAATTTCCAATGTTAATCGGCCACATCGGTATTGTAGCAATTCTACTGGAAGTACCCATTCATCGCATATGTCGTCATCATCGTTGCTCAACTTGTGCGCAGGACGTCCTGTCAAAATCCAGCAATTCAAATTGGTCAACTGGGTCTCTCTAACGTTGTCCCACAATTGCTCGAACGCCAAATTCGTTGACACTAACCGAATTAATCCAGAGTTGTCCATTTTAACCATCAACTGGCTATGAACTTGTCTTTCGATTTGGTTAGCACTTGACCTTTTAGCTCATCTTCTTGTTGTGAAAAATTCAATCGTTATTTGACATTTTTCACTATTAGATCAGTATAAATCACTCAAACTTGAACAGGTCTTTGATCGTCGTTTAGACCCCCTTTGAGACCTTTACAAGCTCCAAATTGCATGCAATGCATTTGCTGAATATTGTGATCTTCCTTTTAGTAGGTTTTGACAGCTTTGTTTTGGGTATACGTAATGTTATTGAACCGAAGCCCAAGACAACAAGCTCGGAAGAAATCAGACCGTGGATGAGAACAATCTATTCTACTGTCAAGGAGGTTGTCACTCCCACCGTGATCGCGGGGGTTACGTTTTCTCGTAAGCCCTTAGCGACGCCAGATCCTTTAGAACCTTGGGTTTCTTTGAATAAAGAAGGTCTGCCTAAGACGATCAAACCTAAAATAAAAAATGGGCGCACCGAAAATGCGTCGCCAACCTACAGCACCTATTTTAAGACCGTCAGCACCAAGACTTTTGACTATGAAGAGTTGCAAGCACACAACATGGATCCCAATGACGTCTACGAAGAAGAAGTCTTTGAAGATGAAGACAAGACGTACGTGTCTTTGAATCCGATTATCAGATGTACTCCAGACCGGTACCTTAACAAGGGACTTGCCAAGAATGTTCCAAGCGAGCCTTTCTGCACCCCGCGTGAAAACAGCGAGTTGAAAGTTGGTAAGACCTATTTTGTGACTTGGTACACCAACTTCTTCCGGAGCGAGCTGACAGACGAGACCGCTGAAAAAGTCCGGATTCACTTGTCTTATGTGAGAGAAAAATCACATGAAAAGGGTTTTGGCAAAAGAGATATGCGTGCGACATTTTTCAGTTCAGAATGGATAAGAAACGTCGATGGATTATATCCGCTTGAAATTTACGAAGAATGGCTAAATGGCAAGTATGAGCGTAAGGTGGTCTTGTCGGTTCAACCATCTACCATCCCGGACGATGAATTCAATCATTTGGAGCATGGTTTGCTCATAAATATCGCGCTTGGCTCGAGAGTTTTCAAGAAAACTAAAGAACAATTGGCTCTGGAGGATGCTGGAATTATGGACGACACTTGGTACTACGTGGCGCTATCGATTCCCACAGCCGTTCTTATTGCCTGTGTGGGCATGTATTTCTTCTTGTATTTGAACAGGCATAACCGTGATATTAGCGATGTCAGACGGTTTGCGCTAAGCAAGAGGCGCCGGGTCATTGGTAAATTCAAAGATATGAAAAAATACAAGAATATCAACAATCGTCGCTACGATGAGCTTCCGTCATACAACAAGAAGAACAGTAAACAAAGTTAAATAGTTGTTTGTATACGATTGTATACGAAACTAGGCCCATTCTTGTCTTGCTGCTACTTCACAGATCTTTTCTAGAGTTACAACCCTCGGATCGGGTGCGGAAGTGGTGGTTTGAGATTTCATGCAATCGGTGGATTCACCGGTGTCCTCAATGTAATAGAAAAAGGGCTCCAAAACGAGCATTATCTTCCAGAAGTTGTTGGAGCTACAATTATCGAATAAAACCTCTGTCAAGCTCGGTAGATACTCCATTTCAATGTACTCCTCGGCACTTGAGACGAACTCGCCGAGCTCATAATCTTGTTCGTCGGTCGACAGTGTCGAGTACATTTCAGACAGTAAAGTAAGCTCCTTGCTGATAGTCTTCGGTATATCTTGTCGAGCTTGCCACAGCAGCCGCTGTGCAGTCTTTAATTTACCGCCCTCAGCCATGCCATCATGTTCGTCTGGAAGGTCGGAACGATCAGAGTCCTCCGGCGGAAGAAACCCGCTGCGTTCACTTTTCTCCATGAGTTCGTTGTACTCGTTGTAAAGTGAAATGATCTTCATCATAGGCTTGTAAAGCTGCTGGCACACTTTCATCTCGCTCTGCGGTATAATCACTTTTTCAAGGTAGTGGTTTATGAGACCTTCCATAAAATTGGCCCAAATCGAGCTCAGCACGTAGTTTTCGTCGTGTATCAGCTCGTTGAAATCTTCATTTAGATTGAAACGCATTATCTGTTCGGTCAAAGTGTAGAACCGTTTTTCATTTTTCTCCACGGGTGGATCTGCGTTTTTTGGTTTCAGGTTTTCCTTTGATTCGCCGTCTCTGTCGATCCAGTAATCGGGTCCTCCTCGCTGGGAAAGAGTCACCAGTAGCAGAAAAAGCTTGACTTTGTCCCAGGCCCACATTTGCTCGATCTGCTCGTCGTTGATCGCTGAGACCCCAATATTGATTTTCCGATGGATACATTTGATGAATTTCCGAATGTTCACAGCACTCTTTTCGCCATACTTTCGCGCCAAGTAAGACATCGAAGTGATTTCTCTATAATTCGTGCGATCCACACGCAAATTTTTGGTGAAACTGAACTTGTATCGCACGGATCTCCTTTGTTTCTTGGGTTTGGTGGTCTGCACGCAGTTCGCACATGTACAGGGCTCTTCGGGCCGTAATTCGGTTTGCATCTCGGATCGAGGGTCAAAACGGCTTTCGCAATATATTCCTGAAGGTTGAAACTCTGGGATACTTGATCGATTCCAAGCTCTAAGCGTTCAATGGATGTCAAATTAGGTCACTTTGTTCTGTTGAGATGCCTGTTCGTTTGAAGTCGATCGATCTATAAATTTTTCAACCGCTATATGGGGCATTCCAGTAATTATCACCTACTCACGCAAGAACCGGAGGAGCCTGAGGCTCCTGCAGAGCATCATCTGGCATCGCAGACCGTCTTTCCACGGGTTCGCTCAGTAGAATTAGTATTAGTTATAACGAATTAGTGTCTTGTCTTATCTATACACAGTGCGGCGAGTTAGTGCTTGGTTTCGACCGTCTCGAGTGCGACCTCCTTTTCGACAGAAGAATGGTTGGTGTTGTCGTCGTCGCGACTTGCCTCTTGCAGAACCTCGTCGGGCGAGATGTCGAAGTCGGCCATGACTCTTTCTTCGGCGTTGTTCATGCCCATGAGCCCGTAGACGCCGATGGTAACGAGCCCCAGAACACCTGCGAGACACGAGAAAAACATGGCAACGATGCCCTTCTTGGTAAACCCGGGAGGAATGGATTTTTCCTGGACGTTTTCGCCGGCCAAGTCGAAGAAATCGGCCGAGTTGCCGGCAGCGTTGCCCTCGATGGGCACGCCCAGGTTCTGGCAACACTTGCGGTGATTGTCGGAAAGCGCCTGAGACGCATTTTGTTGGATTCCGAGCGGATCTTCGATGAGCACGATCGCAAGCCCCTGCAGCAAATGCCACTCGATGTGGCAGTGAAAAAACCACACACCTGGGTTGTCGGCCTTGAATCTAATGACAAAATTGGACTGCGGGCGTACGTACAAAGTGTCACGGATCATGGGGTACTCCGGGAACGCCGGGTGATCGCTGGAGTTGTATAGGTGCACTTGTTCGCCCAGGTCCGCGTTGTACTCGCGGTCGCGCACTAGGGCCTGAAACGTGTGTCCGTGTAGATGGAACGGATGTGTACCAGTGTCGCGGTTGTTCAGCACAAGTTCGATCACTTCATCTTTCTCCAACACAAACGCATTGACGTTCGACCCGTAGATAGACGCGTCCGTTGCGTTCTCGCCAGCGCTCAGCACTGTCAGTAGCGTTGGCACCTTGGGCGATGTCCACGTGAGGTTGTTGAAAAATGCGTAGTTGACTCCACTGATGAGGTTGTCCATCATCACGTCCACAGTGATGGTGTAATCCGGCTCCGGTAGCACTTCCTGTTTCTCGTACGGAACGAGATAGAAGTCGTCCAGGAACTCCAGTTCCTGGACGATGTTTTGCTTCGGTAGCGCCGCACTAGAGTTGTAAACCATGTACGAAGTACTGTTCAGCTCGAGGTCGCTGGGCACCACGTCGAGCATCGTGTCGTCCACCTTGTTCATGATCGCGAAGTTACGCGACGTGTCGTTCTTGGTGTGCACGAGCACCGAGTACCGCTGCGCGGTCGTAATGTAGATCATGTCCGTGGTGTTCTGTTCCGTGTAAACGCCGTCGACCTCGACCACGGTCATGTTATGGTCTTCGATCCAGAAATACTGCGACACGAACCCGCCCGTGTTGACGAGCCGCAACAAATAGGTCTTGTCCGGTTCGACGTTCCAGGTCAGGTTTCGTGTGCTGTTCAGAATGAAATTCTGCGGGATGGGTTCTGCGCCCGTGGGATTATACAGGTTCATGAATGTGGGGATGAGCACGTCTGTCGTATCATGGTACCACTCGCCGATCTGCAACGGGATGTCGTAATCGTAGTGGTAAGGAAACGCGTCGTCTTCGATTATGAACACTCCGCGGAACCCGTCCTGATACTGACCCGCAGTGTGCGAGTGGTACCAGTAGGTGCCCACGTTACTGTCGACAGTGAAATTGTACAGGAAAGTGTCGCCCGGACCAATGGGGCACTGGGTAACGCCCGGTGGGCCGTCCATCTGGTTGGTACCGCGCTGGAACAGCCCGTGTAAATGGAGAGACGTGTTGCGATCGTTAAACCCGTTGGTCAGATAGATGAGCACGGTGTCGCCCTTATTGACGCGGACGTCGGGCCAAGGGAACTGGCCGTTGCACGTGATGACTGGCCGCTCGAGCATACCGTCGGCGTCATAGTTGCCCCATCCGGTAGTCCAGTTGAAGACTTTTGTGTCGGCGGCTACGGCAGGGGAAAGAGCCGCAAGCGCGGCTAGCGCACCGAAGGCCATGCGGGGGAGACTGGGCATGGGTGGTGGGGTATGGGTTATGTATAAGAAGAAGTCGAGACAAGACAGCGCCTAAGTGGGGGACCGACCAGCGTGTTCATATATATGGCGGTTGGCGGGCGGGTGCGGGAGGCATTCCTGGGTGCAGGGTGTGAGTGGACGGTGTGCATGCGTTTCTAGGCAGGTGTGTGCAGGGTGTGAGAGAGCATATGCGGGCGTTTCTGCGCGGGGCATGCAGTCCAGGGTGTAGCGCAGGGTGCAGTGCAGGGTGCAGTTTGGGCGTGAGTGAAAAGGTGTGGAGGTTGGGTGCAGGGGTGTAGGTGTAGGTGTAGGGTGTAGGGGTGCTGTGCTGTGGTCACGCGGTGTTGGTTTTCGCCGTGTACGGTGCTCTTGGCAATGGGTGGCCTTTTTCACCCCTCATAGTAAAGCGCATGTTATTGATGGGCTATTTAAACCCTCTGCAAGACCAAGTTTTCGAAAACGCGATTTACGGTGCACCTTCTGATGTCAGTAACGCGGCGTCGTGACAAGAATTAAAGGGCAAACGTCATTATTTCGCCATCGATATAAGATATCGCGACGTCAACAGGGCCGACACGGATGATAACTTAAACTGTTGAGGATTATCATTGTCGGTAGTCAACAAATGTCTGAACTGCTCATTCAATTCGTTCATAGCTGATCTACATAATAAGGCTGATAAGCTGTTGAGTACTTATATCTCTCCGTGGCTATTTTCGATCATGCCTTTTATACAATTTTTGTGACGCCGTTCCAATTTCGGAATCCGTTACTTTCTCCAAGGTTGACGGCGAGTCATCATTACGCCACGTAGTAGGTTACTCTTGCAGTGATGACGGAGTGCGGCGGCCTCATCATTATCGCTGGAATCATTCGGTTCCTAGGACTTCATCTTGATCACGAACCGTCCGTCCAGTTCCGTCTTATTTTAATCTGTCGTCTTGATCACGTGATACAGCAACTGGACGATATCCTATCTCGCAATTTCTTCCAACAGATGAACAGTTCGAAAATGTATTGACTACCGACGATGGTAAGTCTCGACAAAATGCCACAAATAGGGAATAGAAACGCATCATTCCAAATGAACATATTATCCCCCGTGATAATGATCTTTTTATGGACTGGCTAAAGATCGAAAAGGTTGGAGTCCTACGACCGTCTTATCCGTGATGACGATAGCAGCGATCGAAAAAACACACTTTCACAGGTTGACACTTCTTCCGAAAAGGACGCCATTTCAAGCCTTGAAGACGACGCGGCGTCTAAAAATGAAGGATACTAGCATTGCAGAAGTAGGACCTTTAGAACGCTGCAAATGGTTGGAGAGCCCCAATATAAGTCAACTCCAGTTATCGGCTGGCTACACAATTTTGGACGTATATCCTCACATTTCACCGTTTTTTGAGCGGGTTAAATACGTTCTTGCAAATTCTGGCATCTTTCTCACGTGAAGTCGTTATCATGACTCGATTTTAGCATCCATGGCAGCGTCTATCCTGAAATGCTCCCCTGACCTCTGGCATGCCGTGCACTGCCAGACTTAACCTATCTTATGTCCCGCAAATAACTCTACGCCTTGGATCTCGGATTATGAAATTTTAAAGAAACTGATTCAATATCACGACATTTCAAAGAGATAATCTTGGCCACTTGCTGAAACTACCGCAGGAAGAACCTAAATTGAAGTACATTTCGAATTCTCGTGACTACTTGCGCACTTTGTTTTCAACTTCTGCCACGACTGCAAAACCACGCACGCTTCCAACTCGCTCATATACCGCGAGAGTCCCATAGTTACACAACGACTGCTTGACATCTCTTGCTCCTCAAATATACTCTACATAAGTTCCCAGTGCGATAGCACTCTACAATTTTACACGGGTGAATCTGCCCTTTGAGCCTTACAGAAAATGAGCCCGCTACCTTTTCCAGTATGTCGTTAAAAGTGACAAATAATGAGGTAAATCACGTGACTAACTTCAAGCGAATCATCGCTTCGATACGAACTTCATCTAACCGCTTTATCATAACTCCCAGGCCACGCTCAACCCTGCGAGCAACAGTGGCCCCCTCCCTGTCCGTTTCACGTCATATCACTGCTCTCAAAGTTATATCTCACTCCTCTGTTTCGCCTTCGTTCCCCATTCTCCGTTTCGTTGCCCGTCTACTTTGCCGATCCAAACGTAAACACAGCGACACACCGCATCGCGCATGTCCTCTATCGAGAAATTCATCGCTCAACAACCACTTATTGTCCACTCGTCGCTCGCGCAACTCCGATATCTCGTGCTCAGCGAGGGTCTTCCGCCTGCTGTGGACAGAAACACGGGCCGACTGCGCTGTAACGTATGGTCAGTGCTAACACGCTGTTCTATGGACGGAGCCACCTCTGATTACGTATCACTCATGCGGAGAGGCCCGCCACCGCACTCAGTGTATACCAAGATCAAGAACGATACCTTCAGAACGCTGAACACAGACACAGAATTTGTCAAACGCGTCCCCGAAGACTCAATCACCCGCTGTCTCTCCTGTTACGCATGGCAAGCACTTGATTCCGAGCAGCTCGTAGACGACAAAGACACCTTTACGCTAAGCTCGTACGTGCAAGGCATGAATGTGCTTGTCGCGCCTCTGCTGTACATATGCCCGTCCGAACCCATGGCCTACCGATTGTTCCGAAATTTATGTCACAAACATATCCCGACTTACTTGGACAGCAGTTTGACCGGTGTCCATAACGGAGCGAAACTTCTTGACATCTGTGTCAAGATCATTGATCCAAAATTGAGCAGCTTTCTCGCAGACAGCCTTTTGACCGCAGAGATTTACGGAATACCTTCTATTTTGACGCTCTCGAGCTGCACGCGTCCACTGGATCAAGTTTGTAAGCTATGGGATTTCATGTTTGCGTACGGTTTCCACATGAACATTCTCTTCATTGTCGCACAACTCGTCGTGATACGAGCGCAGATCCTGAAAAGCGATTCGCCGATGAACTTGTTGCGACAATTCCCTGAATTTGACGCAGAGGACATCATACGGCTTGGCGTCGGCTTTGTTGCTAAGATTCCCTCGAATGTTTACGATTTATTAGTGCAGCATCTCACAAATCCCGACATTGTGATAGCATAAGTTCGCATTATATACTTTTCATCCTCTACAAAACGTTCATGTTATAATCTCTTTCGCTGAAATAAGAGCACAGCACGGTCCTGTCATTAAATTTCGACCCTGCAAGCTTGTTCATTGCATTTTTTGCGCCCTGGAGTTCTTTGAACTTGACATATATTTTGCCAACGTTGTCTGAAATCGTGTCGAAACTCATACGATAGTCCGCACTGGGTACCGGAATTTTCACACTCTCTATTTCACCGAAACTTAACATGACATCAGAATTCTGCATGGCGTCTTCTATCTCTGCAACAAATTCATCATCTTTAAGATCCATCGGATCAATGCAATTCAATAGCATCAGCACTCTTGTGGCCTCGTGTCCCTGCTTCGAGACAAGACGTGGCAAATTTTGGAAAGTGATATCTGTAAAATTTTGCTTCAATTTGGAGTCGTTTGGTCGCGACCATTTCAGATCCTTGAGCTGTTGTATTTCATTTTCTGGCTCAAACAAGACACTCTGAGTAGATTCCAATCCTTTCCCAACTTTGATGAGTTTCAACCAAGAGATTTGAATGCCTTTACTCGTGAGAAAGTGTCTGATAGTTTCTTCATCGTTTTCCTGGATGTCATGCACGGCAATTACTTTCCCACCACATATGGGATCGTCCGCAGCAGCTTTCTGTACAAACTCGCCGGGCCTCTGCCAAACAAACTTGGTGTTCAGTCTTTTCTCGATGAATTTTTGGCATGCGAGTACAAGCGTGACCGCTTCCTCTTTGGAAAACTCTAACAAAAGTCTTCGGTCTTCTAGCCATTTTCCTCGCAATAGTTCATATTCTTCCACACTTTCTAGATCTCTCGCAAACTCAGCTATGAGCTCTATCACGGTTTGATCGCATGCAAAGTTCGCGTCTAACGACGTCAAAATCAAACGACGATTAGCGCGGACAGCTGCCATATTTGTAGCCGTTAAGTCCTCGAAAAGGACGCGAGTGCGGCGAGTTAAGGCACCACTACTTACAATTCCCTCTAATTTGGATTTATCAATATCTTGTGGCTGGCCAGGCAGCGGGAAAAGTCCCGATAATTTGGCTCTTTCTGCAGGAACATTCTCAAATCCTTTAGGCGTTACGTCCCATTTAGTCAGCCTCATATGTACACGCTGGTCTATAGGTATAATCTCATCCCAATTCGGTTCTAACTGACGTCCTCTGTGTATTTCTTGGGTTCTGTTATAATGCGAAGACCGAGGTCTACTACTACCTCGGTAGCGTGATTCATTTCTGAAGTTCTTGGGGCCCCTGCTGTTACCGTAACACGATCTCCTATCATCCTCATACCCTCTGTCATCGTATCTGGATCTATTCCGTACATCCCTGCCATTTATATTCCTACTGTCATCAAACCCATTATGCGCTACCATTCTACTTTGAAACCGGCTTTGGGCACGGTTTATATTACTGTTAAAACCGTTGTTCGCTTCTGCCGAAGCCATCACGTTCCCCGCAATTTTTTCGTTATAAAATTCCTTGAAGCGTGGCCAATCGAAGCAGATTGAAGCTGGTGCGGTGGGACCCTCTACAGGTTGAACTTGATGATCTTGAAAAATTTCTTGATGATGTTAGAGGCAAAGTGATCAAGACAGGTGTCCATTAAAAAACAAACAAGTAAGGCACTTTAGCTGCTCTAGTAAACTGGAACCGTCATATCGAATTGACTGCAAGGCCATTGATGCTTTCAAGAGAACTTTTGGTGATCTTTTTGGGTCTGATCCCGTTGAGTTTAGCGGGTTTTGTTGGAATTGATTATGGTCAAGATTTCAGCAAGGCAATGGTGGTTTCACCACATGCACCTTTAGAATTGGTTTTAACTCCTGATTCGAAACGGAAAGAGGTATCTGGAGTGGCATTCAAGAAAACGGAAGGAGATCTAGAACGCTTATATGGATCAGGAATCGATGCAGTTCGGGTAAGATACCCTGGGAATGCCTTGTTGCATGTAAAACAATTACTTGGCAAGAAGTTTGACGACGACCATCTTTTGTACCATGAGCAAAATCCTGGGGTATTATTTGCCGAAACTGATCGCGGAACCGTAGCGTTTAAAGTATATGGAGACGAATTTCCTGTTGAGGAGATCCTGGCAATGAATTTGGATCAATTTGTTCAAAGATCCAATGCGTTATTGAAAGAAAAAGGTGGTAGTGATGTGGTAGATCAGA
Source organism: Lachancea mirantina (assembly GCA_900074745.1). NCBI lineage: Eukaryota > Fungi > Ascomycota > Saccharomycetes > Saccharomycetales > Saccharomycetaceae > Lachancea > Lachancea mirantina. Next base: position 113,016 of record LT598465.1, read on the forward strand.
TTGCAGTTGGTGTTCCGCATTTTTACGGACAAGAACAACGCGGAATGTTGTTGGACGCCACTAAACTCTTAGACGGCATTGACGCTGTCTTGATAGATGATGGAACATCTGTTGCTCTCAGCTATGCATGGAAACAGCGAGAGTTTGCCTCCGGACAGTCATCCCACTATGTTATTTACGATATGGGCAGCGGTTCTACAAGAGCGTCACTATTTTCCATTGAGGGCTCTCATGATGATTCTGCTCCAATAAAGATAGAATTTTGTGGATATGGTTTCGACAAAACACTGGGCGGATGTTCATTTACTTCTGCTTTGGCAGATTTTCTGCAAAATCGGTTCCTAGAGCAGAACCCCAAAGTACGCACTGATGAATTAAAGTCAAGCTACAAAAGTCTTGCCAAACTTTATCAAGCTGCAGAAAAGGCGAAATTGATCTTAAGTGCTAATTCGGAAGCCACAGTGAGCGTTGAATCCCTTTATAAAGACCTCGACTTCAAAACGTCCGTCACGCGTCAGGAATTCGAGGATATTCTTGAAGACTCCGTGCTCCAGTCGATCACGCCTGTCGTTGATGCGATCGAGGGTCAATTTTGCGGGGGAAATATATCCATAGGTGATGTCAATGCCATCATATTAACTGGGGGTGCTTCTAGAATGCCTGTGGTGCAGAGGCAGCTGGCAAACGCGTTTGGCGGAGAAAAACTCGCAAAAAGTGTGAACGCGGACGAGGCTTCTGTTAACGGTGTCACCATGAGAGGCTTACAGACGTTAGGGTCCTTCCAAGTGAAACCCATGGATATAATTGAGAGATCTAATTTCGACTACTCTGTTTCTTTGCTCGACGATAATACGCCTACCGTTCTGTTTGAGCGTGGCAGTCAATACCCGAATGTTACCTCTCTCGTTTTACCAACAAATAGCATGGATAACTTCACCTTGGGTCTCTACGAAAACGGCCATCTCTTCACCACGATAGATGTTCTTGCAGGACTGCCAAAAAGAAAGTTCACTGAGGATGACTGTGCAGGTAGCCTTATCTTTAACGCTACATTTACGCTGTCTCGGGACAGAATATTTGATATATCTCAAATCGAGTGCGTCTGTATCAATTCTGGTAATAGCAGCGCTCCAGGTTTCCTTGATAAAGTCCTCGATGCAGTTAGGCTGAATACAACAGAGCAAGCTTCAAAATTGAAAGAAGCAGAGGCCGGAAAGTCCCAAAAGATTACTTTTGCTCATGGACCAGGCTCGCTGGCACGTTTGACTGGCAAGAATATTTTGAAACTCAAGCAAAACATTAAAAACTTAAATCAGAAAGATTTAGAGCGAGCCAAGCTTCAAGAACGCAAGAATTATTTGGAAGCTGTGCTTTATAATTCTCGGAATTTGCTTTCAGAAGCCGGAAATGTTGTTGCTTCATTCTCTCAAGCCAAAGACCTCAAAGAGCTAGTATCTGAATACCTGGAGTGGCTCGATTACGATGCCTCTCAGGCAACTATGAAAGACGTGAACGAAAGAATAGCTCGGATTACTTCCTTGAGTGCGCTCGTTAAAGAATTTGCGCGTTCCGAACATGAGCCTTTGGACACTGACCAGTTTGAGAGCTTTTTCAGTAATGGTACGACGCTTTTGAAAGCCGTAAAAAAGCAAAACGATTCGACAGCTGAATTTTTGAAAGCCTTGGTGCCAGAATTCGAAGAAGTCGGCTTGAACGCGACTGCTGAATACTGGAAACTTAAGACACCAAAGCAACATTCAAAAAGTCTGTCTCACTTTTCGAAGAACATTTATACGATGCAAGCCCTGCTAGCAGAAATTGAAAGTTTGCTAGAATCAAACGAATTAGAAGAGAAGCCTAGAGAAAAGCTGTTTGAACTCAAGCTAAGGTATGAAACTGCTTCAGAAAACATGGCCGAACTCCTCCTCGCCCTAGAGGAAACTCAAAGTCACCATTTGAAGGAACTGGCATCACTTTACAGTAGGAGACAGCGCGTTCTGAAGAAAAGAGAAGAGCGGCGGAAAGCGACATTTTTGTCTTCCAATGAAACCTCCTCAGTGGACCCAGTGGAAACCTCTGAATTCACAAAAACGGAAACGTTCAGCAACTCCGAGTCCACCACATCAATGGACGAGACATCAAAATCTCGCACCTCTGTCGAACATGATGAACTATAAATTTCTTGGCAAAAATGGAAATTAATATCGGATTTTATTTCCAAAGTTCGACTAATGCATTCAAAATATTTACTAAATATTATCATCTATTTTATCGAACGAGAACGGCTCGTAAGCATATCCCTCTCCCTCGAAAAATTTGGACATGGCTTCGACCCAGTGCAGTCGCAAAGCATGTAGCATTGCCGAAGTGCCCTCCATCAACACCAAAATGCACACTGTTAAAACAAACCACATGCCAAATAAAAATACAACTTTTATGACCGCCAGAGGTGAGCCCGAATTATCCGAACTGAATGCATTCGCAATGGTCATTGTCCATAAAACGCTCGAAAGTTGGGCATGCGCCAATGAGAGAGCCCATAATCTCAAGTAGGAGGCTGTATGTGATATACTGTTCAAGCAAAACTCTATAGTGTGAATCACTTGATGAATCATGACGTCTCCGAAATCAAATGTCCCATGCTCCCCTTCATCAAAGTCCGTAATAACCATTTCGTCTCCCGCATTTGCTTGAGTTTCTAGAAGGCTCTCAGAAATGTTCTGGTCATGAATGCTTTGGTATCCTTGGGAAACTGCTTGCTTGTTGTCAGCTCTTAACTTCAAAGGCTTGTACAGAAGAAGCCAAGGAACACACACAAGAGCTGCCAAAAGCAAAACAACCTGTAGGAAAGCTTGACCCCGGTAGAGTTGCTCATCTACTATACCTGGCGAGAGAAACATATTTATCAGCATGTTTAACAAGCCAGGAGCCGGTTTCTCATCTTTGATCCAATCTTTAGACCATTTAAAAATGATGGCCCACGACAGGTAGCCGAAGATGGATTGCATGAAAACAAATCCGGGTATGAAGTTACCAATTATATCGACTCTTGAGTGGCGTCTTCTATAATTCACCAATGAGAACATAAGGGAATATGTCATATGCGCGAAGCCCATGAGAACAGAAAGCTTCATTTTATAGGAATTGCTGAAGATTAAGCCGTTATCCGTACCATGCCAAGCTGGATCCAATCCAAACGGATAAACACTGGTTTGGCTGGCTTCGATCGAATCTCCTTCCCTGAAATCAGAGGGCCATTTCCAACCAGATTTAAAAATTGTCATTGAGAGGGAAAAGATGTCATTGTAAAGAAACCCTGTGTAAATGGAAAAGGCACCCATCAGAATAATAACGTATCTCCCAGTGAAGGCCATGTCGAAAATTTCATCTCTAGGCCTCTCGGAAATTTTCCTCTCATTGAGGACTAAATAAAGACCAACCAGAAACAAAATAAATCCATGACCCAAATCGCCAAACATAATTGCAAACATGAAAGGGAAAGTAACGATCGTGGCCAAACCGGGGTTAACTTCTTTATATGTTGCAATACCGTAAGCATCAACTATTGTTTGAAACGCCTCCGTAAATTTATTCGTCCTATGGAAAGTCGGTGGAGATTTGTTAGTGTTGATGACGCTTACCACTGCGGAGTTTTCTGCACCTATTTGTTCACTGTACTCCTTCAAAGCATTTGAAACACGAACAAGTTCACTAGAAGGAACCCAACCTTCGGCGACCAAGCCTTGAGACTCTTGCCGGAATAAATTCAGTGTGGCATAAATGTATTTTTCTCTTCTCGCCAACGCCGTCCAATGGGTCAATTGGTCACATACAATCAATAGCTCAGTCTGTAAAGTCTGTTCTGTTGCATCACAGACCTGCTGCAGATCGGTAATTTGAGCGTTCAACTTTTGAATATCAGTTTGGCTGGCCTTCAAAGGAAAAATGCGGCCATTTAAAGATTCTACGACACGTCTTACGCGTCTGATTAGCATCTCACCGTGAGTGAATACAATAAAACAATCCTTTTCTATCAGCGTATCGCCTTCATACAAAGGTTCATCTATGGGAATATGATGAAAAACCAAGTTTCCTCGGAGTATTCTCCACAAAATCTTGTTGAGTGTGTCAATTTTCGTCCTGCTAATGGTACCAATGACCGTAGTGCTTTGGCTGAAACTCTCCTCAAAATTTGTTGTCCCTGAATCGTCAGGAGAAGAGTTGTTCGTATGTGGCGGCGGGCTGTCAAAAGAAAAGGTGTCGCTCAAAGTATCGCTCACGTCATCCTCCGTAAGCCTGAAATCATCAACGGCAAGTCTTTCACTGTCGGGATGCGACGTGCTTGGAATCTGCCCAGCCAATCCGGGATTTACTTCCAAAAACCGGCCGCACTCAAAAACCGCATGCCGATTTTCGACCAGCAAATTGAGACGTTTCTGTAAATTCTCTAATGAGACGTCAAGCTGCCGCACCCGCGCTTCGAATTCCGTTATTTCTGCTGTCGCGCTACTGATGGAGTCCATCGAGTGCGTCTGCATTGACATCACCAATCGCCCCAGGTTAAAATGCTGAGACGCGCTTCCATCGAACTCAACACTAGCCTGTGACCCCGATCGCTTTTTCCATGATGCAAATGGATGTTTCGCAGTCACTTCTCGCATGTAGTTAATAAGCCTCTCAATCTCGTCAAATTTCCGTAATTGATTGATGTACGTGCGTTGGAAGGTACTTAGATCGGTGTTCATATCTCTAAACATAATGTTTCCCAGATTGCCCAAAACACACACAATCTCTCTCGACAGTTCAAGTGGAATGTAAAGCTCCACATAAGTCATGTCAGCGCACCCTATTCTTTCGGTTAGTTCTCAAGCTCTATCAGTCCAAATTAAGCCACGAAAATTCGTGACTGACGCCAATTAATGTCTCTAAACCTCTAACATACTAAAAATTGCCTCTTCATGATTCATCTTGGATGAGATTTGCGATAAACAGGTAGCTCACCCGGAGGTATGTCGAGGTTCGCTGAATTCCCTTTTATCGTTTTATAGAGATCCGATGTCAAACCTTGATCACGTGACTCTCTAGTCACGTGAATTATTTCTAATAGGGTTTTGAGCGATGAGGAATCCAAAGGACATGGGGTTAATATCATTATTATTCCACTAGTGACCCCCAGGTAATGTACGAAGAGACTTATATCTCCCCGTCAACGCCGAATGGTAATAGTTGGAGGTCTCCGCCGAAGCGTTCCCCCGGAGAGAGGTTCGCAGAGCCCGGAAACGGGGTTCCTTTAGCAGCATTTATCTTCCCAGATTACAGGGCGCTTTACAGTTTAAAGTTACAAGAAAGCCGCGATTTGTGTTACAACGAGATAACTCTGTTTGGATTTGAAGTGTACATTGTCGAGCAATGGGCGCTAGAACGTAAATATTCGGCGTTGATGACGTCGTATACTGGAAATTTGCAGGATATTGTGCATGCGGTGAAAGTGGCGCTGCCCGAGTTACCTGAGCTATGGCCGCAGCCATTTAAGGAGTACTACAAGGAACTTATCGCAGTGTCTACCCCGAAACACACTGAGGATGGGACGCTGTTTATCAGTACTTCCTCGCAGATACCGTCAACGCTAAATTTACTACATGTGGAATGTGGAGACTTGCGAAAAATCTGGAGCGTCTTTAAAGTCAATGTTGATCTTAAGCGCCTTCAATGCGGTGGGAGATCAGCGCTGCTGCTTTGTGAACCGTCCAGCGCGTCGTGGGACAAATTTGCACAACTTTACAAGATCCACATGCCTTCAAAGGGTTCCCAGGACTTGGACGCCAGCTCACTGACCTACGCTGTTGTGAGGCTGATTAGCATTGCGCAAACTTGCTTAACGTATTTTGACTTGCTGGACCCACGATACAAGGATGGTATGTTATGCATGTGCACAGAGAAAGCGGCACACAAGTGGTGGAGTGCTTACGGCATGCACTATTTAGGCATGGAACGCCCCAAGCATGAGGGTCCCCTAGGTCCTACGACTGTGGCTGGTATTATTAGTCTTGTGCTAACGGCGTTTTTCAAGCTAATGCTAGAAGACTGCGTCTCGATAAAAGATCCATTTGATGAGGATGGATTCCACGCAGCCGTGTGGAATTTTCAAAAAAAATACAGTCTAGGCAAGAGTCTCACGCAAACCCATCAGCCATGCTTAGATGTGATCGTTCTCGGTAAGCTTTTCGAAGTCACTTCGAAGACATCCAATTCGGATATTTTCAAAATCAAAAAAGTCGTAAAGTCTACGGTACAGGATATTAAGGGCAAATCCAACGCGCTTCAAATTTCCAACTGCCCCCTCACCACGGATTTGGAAGTTTTGGCGAAAAGCGTCCAAGTTGGAGATCTAAGTTTACTATGGAAAGGCAAAGGAGGCAGGCGAATAAGCACTAAGAAGAGATGTGAGCCGGAATTCGACACTATAAGCTTCAATCATGGTAGCGCAAATGATGAGATTCTGAAATCTAATCTAGGCTTTGTCAAGAGTCCCGAAGGCTGGCTTCAGTCGGTTGATAAAAGGTACGAAAAAAACTACGAGACCTCACCATACGGGGCCAGTGAGCATTTCAGCGAGAGCATTCCATCAGTTGAACACGATCAAGCTGCTCGGATGAACGAAGAAGAAAAGGAAAGAAGCCACAGCGATAAACTATTTCATGCAGAGATTGAAAGGCGTGCCTCTGTGCCCTACCTACTGAAAGATGTCGCTGCTCTCCAATTGGATTATGAGAATTTACCTCATAAAGTAAGCAATTTGGACTCTATGCAACGTCGCCATAGCGTTTCTGTTATCCAGGATGCCATTGAATCGTGGAGTTTACCGTTTGAGCCATCCGTTGTGAAAATGGCCCGCGATTTACTTAGAATGGAAAAGGACTTCCAATGGAGTAATGGTCAAGCTTCACAGACGACGTCAACCGACCCACAAGGCTTTGAAATTCCTTTGAGTCGGTTACAAGAGAACTATAATAATTTGCACCTGAAACTTCAAGTGTTGGAACAGAGCCGTGCCGTGCTAGGCAGCAAGCACTCTAGGCTACTAGCTGATATATCCGAGCTGGACTCGCTTGTATCAAAATTCAGATACGATATTCGCATTTTGGATAGAAGAATGAGGGACGTAGAGGACCGGGTTTCTCAGTACGGGTCGAAACTCGCGAGTTTGGTCAAAGCAATGGAAAACAAGCAGACTTCCCATTTGATCTCATCAGAACGGTTTTCTAACCCATCAGACCTGGACAGATGTGCCAAAGAATATTTAAAGAATGGACACTGCAGGTATAACGGCATTCTCTTAAATATTTGGTGGAGGCTGGTTCCGGTGAGTTTTAGAGAAGATTCGCAAAAAGTGTGGCTCTATCTTACAGGGAAGATATTCTCCAATGCACTATTTCCCCGCGACAGCAGCAAATGAGGTTGAGAGCAGTATGTTGCTAATTGTAAATCTCTTTATAGGGCGTTCTTAATGCATTTTTTTAGTTATTTTTGAGCTTTAGTTTATACTGATATTCAACAGCGTCCAAAATGGTGAGCACATTTCTACCGTCCTGTGACTGGGCCAAGAGGTCCCAATCAATGTCTTTTGTAAAATCCTTCAAAGAGTTCACCAGAGATTCTACCTTGTTCCGTGAGACCGTTGCCGTTGTCTGGAGCGTTTTAGTACTGGTTTCAAGCCCAGAAATCCGTTGCTTAAGGACCGATTCAATGAAAGATCGCTCCTTTTGAGTTCTGTGTGCTTTTTGCTCCAATGCAAATCTTTTAATCGATCGTAAAAGTTCTTCTATTTGGTCCACTAGCGACCATATGCGCTCGCAAATGAATTCTTGCATCTCAATCTCGTAGATCAAAGAGAAGTTCTCGCGCAAAAGTCTCTCCTCCTCGGTTTCCACAGCCAGAGCATCATATCTTTCACGCAGCTCTTCGCTAGGCTCCCTGGATAAGTCCTCGTACGATGCATGCGAGAGTTTGGCTACTCTTCTAACCAGATGCTCAATTCTTTCCGAGCTTTGTCTTGTCGTGCGACAGCTGCTGCTCAAGGTCTTGACCAGGAAAAACACAAATTCAAAACTGTCTGCTGAGTTCTCCATTAACGCTTGATTTCAATCTATGCGCTACTTGCCCTAACCAAACACCAATGAATACTCCTCAGGTATTATCCTCAGGTACTGTCCTGGTGCCAGGTCTGTTTTTTTAGTCTTATTTCATTACATTTCGAAATAAAGGTGCCAGGAGAAACTAAGCTATGTAATACGCAATCAAATCGACTAGCAGATAACTCCTACGAAACGAAGTAGAACTGCTCAAATTCCTCGAAACGTTAACTAATATTGGTATTACTCACTAAAACTTCCTCGATAAGGTTCTTAGTTAGCCCATATATCCGTCGTTATATAGTTTTGCTTTCTCTATCTCTCCACAAAATGAAGCGGTGGCTCAATGGTAGAGCTTTCGACTCCAGTTAAATCCTGGAAATCCACGGAGTATTGCAATCGAAGGGTTGCAGGTTCAATTCCTGTCCGTTTCATTTTTTGTTCGATTCTCAAAACGGCCCCGTGCTTTAATCCTATCGGTGTATACTTTCATATACTTTTCATATGCATCGGTTATCCGCGATAGTTTAGTGGCTAGAATTCGAGCTTGTCGCGCTCGGGACCGGGGTTCAATTCCCCGTCGCGGAGTTTTTTTAGATAATATATTGATCTCATCAAAAAATCATAGTCGTCGCCCAGTTGTATCTCAGCATAAGGACAACGCGGCGGATAATTGAAGGTTATATATCGCAAGGAGTGTTTTCGCATGTTTGTCTCAAGCATAATAGTGGATGAATGGATCAAGATGCGAAGTGAATCTGTTTACTTACGCAGCTGGCTAGAGGCAAGCATCTGTCCGATGGTACGCGCACATTCACGAGCTCCAATGTGGCCTCAAGTGCACCATTTTATCCCGAAATTGGATCTCAAGAGCCCAGATTCGCATTTACCACCGCGCATCGTTGCCGATGCGCGTCGATTCGTCAAAGTAACGCGATTTCACAAAATCAATAAATTCCGAGTGTATGCGTCCGCTAGGGACGATTGTTGCGTGGTACTTAGTTGAGTTTACACCCAAATGCGTCGCACGGTTTGAGCGCTATCATCGGTTGCGAATCACGGCAGAAACGACCAATACCATTTTTCTCATCGGTCGAGTTTCGCTGAAATACGTCCCCATCGCTCAGGCGCGCCAGAGTTGGCACGTGAACAGCCCTTCCGTAACAGATCTACATGTTTTGCCCGTGCTCGTGGTCGATGAATGTGTAGCATTCGATCTCGATCAAGTCATTCCTCACAGAGCGTTTCCATACCTGTACGAGCAGGATAAATTTCTTGATTGCATGAAGGACGACGGAAAAAAATACGCGAAAAAAGACACTAGTGTTTAGAAAGCCAGGTTGAGGTCAAAGGCCCTCTACGGCTCGTCAACGTTGAACAGTTGTCCTCCATCGTCCGCTTTTGAAATCACCAGGCTCATTCATCTATATGGTAGCTATATAACCTCGTTGATAATGATAGACTTTCAAGGCTGAAGATCGTGCAAGCCATATGTAGATCGAACACGCTAAGAACAGTGCTAATCAGTAGAGAGACAGAGAGCTCTAATGGCTTCGTGTGTGTATTTCTGTGATTTAAGAGGCAAGTGTATTTTGTCACGTCGATATAGAGATGACATTCCTAGCTCTGCAATCGAAAAGTTCCCAACTTTGTTAGTTGATGCTGAGCAAGAATCTGCGGTTGTTCCGCCGTGTTTGAGCCATAATGGAGTCTACTACTCATTTATACAACACAATGACATCTATTTGGTTTCTATGACGAGATCTATGAGCATTAATGTCGCACAAAGTCTTGCGTTTCTGTACAGACTTGTAGAAGTGCTGACGGAATATGTGAAAACAGTGGAGGAAGAATCGATTCGTGACAATTTCGTGATTATTTATGAGCTTTTGGATGAAATGATGGATTATGGGATTCCGCAAATCACAGAAACCAAGATGCTGAAACAGTACATCACGCAGAAGTCTTTCAAGTTGATCAAATCCGCCAAGAAGTCTAAAAACGTCGTAAGACCGCCCTCACAACTCACTCAATCCGTCAGTTGGAGACCCGAAGGCATTGTATACAAGAGGAACGAAGCCTTTTTGGATGTCGTCGAATCTATTAATATGCTCATTTCTGCACAGGGTCAGGTTCTGAGATCCGAAATTTTGGGCAAAGTCAAAGTCAAATCTCGTTTGTCAGGTATGCCCGATCTAAAACTTGGCCTCAACGACAAGGGAATTTTCACCAGCGGTACGGATTTGGCGGATGGCACTGCACCACCGACCACCAAGAAATCTAATATCGAATTGGAAGATCTCAAGTTTCATCAATGCGTAAGACTCAGCAAATTCGAAAATGAGAAAATCATTACTTTCATTCCACCCGATGGCGATTTCGAGTTAATGAACTACCGGCTCACAACACCTATCAAGCCACTTATATGGTGTGATGTTAAGATACAAGTTCATTCACGTTCCCGAATCGAAATTCACTGTCGTGCAGCGGCTCAAATCAAGAAGAAATCGACTGCTAATAACGTCGAGATCACAATCCCAGTTCCAGAGGATGTCGATTCACCCAAATTCAGATATTTCCATGGTTCGGTCAAATACCTTCCCGAAAAAAATGCAATTGTATGGAAAATCAAAACTTTCCCCGGTGGTAAAGAATATTCTATGGCTGCCCAAATGGGACTACCATCTGTCACAGATGTTGATACTCCAAAGTCAAAACGGCCCGTACAGGTCAAATTTCAAATTCCCTATTTCACCACTTCTGGCATACAAGTACGGTATTTGAAAGTTAACGAACCCAAACTGCAATACCAGAGTTATCCTTGGGTCCGTTACATAACCCAGAGTGGGGATGACTATACAATAAGAACCACTTAATCATTCACGGTAAATACTACTTTTGTTTAACTTTTAAAAGCTTGGGCTCAATTTTACTCTTCTTTGGCTTCTGCAACTTCCTCTTCTTTGAGCTCTGTTACTTCTCCAGCAACTTTATTGGGCTCTTCCTTCGCTCCATCTGTTTCAGGCTTGTCTTCTGCTTTGTCCGACGTAGAATCTTCTGCACATTCCAATACCTCTTTCAAAGCATCCCGGACCGAAACTTCTGGCGACACTTTAACTCTCTTGAATTTAAGCTTTCCGTCGACTATAATCCAATGCGAACGTGTTACACCAGCTTGTGCCGTTTTCTTAGCACCGAGGGGTCCTATAAGTTCACGTTTAGGGTCTGATAAAAGGTCATAAGGCAGCGATTGTTTGGTTTGGAAACCCTTTTGGGACTTGACGGAATCAGCGCTGATGCCGAATACAGCAGCGTATTTCTTCAATTCACTGTAGTTGTCGCGGAAACCACAAGCTTGACGGGTACACCCAGGAGTGCTTGCTTTAGGATATGCAAATATAGCTACAATCTTATTCTGACGACAGACTTCTTTAAGGTCGACATCTTCGCCGTCTTGATTTTGCAATGTCAATTGAGGTAATTTGTCACCAATTTCAAGCTCTTTTGAGGTTTTGGTCTGCCCTTTCTCTTCAGTCTTAGCTGTTCTTGATTTCTTCGGGGGCGACTCCACAGTTTGTTCGGGGTCATGCGCACGCTTAGAACCATTGACTCTGCTAGAACGACGTAATTCAACCATGGTTTTCTCTCTTGTGAATATTTAAGCTTTCTACAATCATCTTTGCGAAGCAACGCCCATTATTTGGGTCTACCGTCAAGGTACTATATATGTCCGTGTATTGTCTTCCTGTGAGCAACTTAATGTAATTTCAGCACCGCCTGGGTCTCCAATGGCTGCCAATCCACTGGCTGCATACATGGGAACGAGGATTGTTTAATCGTGCGGGTAAGGACATTTACTTATCTTAACTCAAAGGTCAAAGATCCAGGCTAAGGTCCTGAGAGTTAAGTTAGTTATAGAAAATCTACGGTGGCTGCGAAATGAAACTTTAGAATGTTTTCTTTGTTTGGAACTTACTTAGTGCGTATCATTCTTCAGCATGACTGGTAGTAGCATATTCATCGTCGTCATCCTCGTAACTATGTTCACTGTAATTTGTTGTGTACTCCTCAGCTTCATCGTCGTCATCGTCGTCGTACTGTTTGGCATCGTCCAAGTAGCGCGACCGACTACCACCTGTAAGGTGGACATCTTCAGTTTTTGAAGTTTCTGAGTTTTTCTCAAGCTCTTCGTTGTCATCTTCTGTACTATGATCGCGTTCTTCGGCCTCGATCTTCAACTCATGAAGAATGTCGAAACACTCAGCAAGCAGCGCGTTGAGAGTGCCTTGGCCCTCTGGGATATTTCCGTCTTCATCGTAGAATTTACCGTCTTCGCGGAGATTGTCGAGAGAGGCAAGTTTCATCTGATATGGATACAACTCCCGATCGTTGTTCACGCCCCCCATTCTTTTCAACTCTAGCAAACAGCGCCGCACCGTTGACAACTGGTTGTGGATAGGTTGTAAAGCCTCCGACACGGGTTCCGAGCACTCTAACAATTTATAAATAATGGCGTAACACCGCCTTAGAAGGTACAGCAAAATTGCCTGTCCCTTCGCGTCACTGCACTCTGTCGGGAATTTGCCACTAACCCTCAGTCTGTCTATCTCGGACAACTTTTTCTGGTATGTGAAAAGATCCGTTTCTCTCAAAGTCCATCTTCTCGTCACGAGTAAATTTTCGAGAATCGTTTTAGTCTCGATCAGGCTGTCGTAAATGGGCTGCAGCTTGGGGTCAAGGGATATCCCCCGATTTGTTTGATGGGATAAGTCGTTGAGAAGGTCGTGGCAATCGTCGAGAAGTCCATTTAAAACGCTTTGGCCCTTGCGTGTCGGCTGCGCCATGTTCTCTGTGACTACCCTGTGAGACTCAAGTTTCGAGAGCTCTTGTTGCAGGCCCTGCAGCTTTGAACCTACGGGATCGGAGGTCAAAGCATGCGTGGTAACCTTGTGACCGCCTTGAATCTCTGCTTCACGTTTCGCCGATGCGGCCAACGACAGAAGGGCACGCCGCAGTTGAAAAAGTTTTTCTACAGTGCTTTGCAGAGCAGGATCAATTTCCTCGAGTTTTGATTCGATATGGCTGTATTCTTCCATGCAATGCTGCAATTTCGCGCGCAAAAGCAAATCTTCTTCGATCTTGTTCTTGTCCTTTTCTTCGTCAATCTTGGAGATCTCATTAAGCTCGGGATTCGATTTCGACGCACTTGACTCCTCTTCCTTGCCAACTTCTTTGCGACTGACATCGTTACTGTAGCTGTTCTTAACCACAATATCCGAAATTTCGTCCAGACGCTCCTTGATGGGCCTGAGATCGTGATGGGTGAAAACGTTCGATTCGTCTAGATGTTCCAAGAGTCTTTGCACGGTGCTGAGGGAAGCGTAGGTCGCAGGAGCCGAGTTCTTAAGTCCAACGGTCAAAAAACTCAGTGACAGTAGCTGGAAAACGTCATCAAGTACTGAATCGACACGGTTGTGCAATTCTTCGTTGTGAATAAGAGTGGCAGCGCCTGCTGGACGTGCTGAGTGCGCACGTTTACGGATCTCATCCAGTTCACGAACTTTGGTCAACACTTGCTGATAGGTAGTTAAAACGTCCCGAGAGTTCAGGTACTGTTTCCTGTTTTGCTTTAGTCTAGAAAGAAACGTCCTAACCTCCAAAAAATAATTCAAACTTGCCTCTTCCTCAGGTGGAACTTCTTGTGGATGATTCGAGCCCATTATATGTCACAGACTGCTATATTTTCAGTGATTATGAACCCTCTTTAGCTTGTTCCTCGGGTATCCAGATTTAAACCTTGTAATTGCTGGTAGGTTATCTCTATTTTATTTCCCTCGGAGTGGTCAATCGTTGTTGATGTCACTTTGAACTAAGGGCACTTTACCAGCCAGAACTTTGACTTCGACTATGAAAACCCCGCTGTTAGAATAAATCTCTATGTAAAAAATCACTGGCATCTAGCGCCACACACACCTTGTTTTCTTGAAGCATTTTTTAATTGCTCGTTCATTCATCCGGATTGGCCACAGTAAGCACATTGGGTGCCTGTGCCGTTTCAAGGGTTGTGCTCTCGGCCAGCGACCCGTTACTTATGCGACGAGCGTCGTCGAACGGATCTTTGTCAAACGGATTTTTGCCTTTGTGGGACGAAGTAGAGGATCTGTAGAGGGCTTCGTCGAAATCTACGGGCTTGATGGCTTCTCTGTATTCTTTTTCCATGCGATCGTGTTCTCGTTTCCGGTTGATGCGACGTACTAGTAACAGTATGAGGGCCGCAACTGCGAGCGCGCCACAAACGCCACCGACCACACCGCCAACTATGGCGCCAATATTTCGAGGCGACGATTTCTTCTTAGACGAAGAGCCCCGCTCGTCGCCGGTCGGAGTGCTCTGGGCCATGCTTGCTGTCACGTAAACCGTGGATCCACCCTGGGTTTGGACAGAGGTAGAATACACGACTTTTGGGTCGGAGCTACTAGAGCTCCCGGTCGTGGAAGGCCCAGCTGCGGTGGTCGAAGATCCGGATCCCGCCGTAGACGACGTCGATCCTACTGAAGAACTAGTCGTGCTCTGCGAAGACGAAGACCGACCAGAAGACAACCCGCCAGAAGAAGACTGCGACAGCGACGCTGACCCGCTGGAACTCAACTGCCAGTTACTCGACGACCCACCCCCCATCGTGTATACGGAAAACGCGTTTTCACCTCCGCACATCTCCGAACCATACCCCAGACAGTACGCGTTACACGACGAGCTTGTCGATTCTGTCCCGCTGGGGTTAGAGCTGCCGCAATAGCAAGTACTATGATTCGTCAGCGCAAAATAGTTGCTGTTTTTCTCGGAACACACGCTGTAACAGTGCGAACTACTCTGGAAATCGTAGACATCTCCTACTGAAAAAGAGGAGGGAAGGCTCTGGTAGCAGTTGATATAGGTATAATCTGCCACGCACAAAGCTGCCAGCCATGAAAATATAAGTACAGCGCGCATCAGGACCGTCTGGAACCCCTGTCAGTGGTGTGTTTGATTCTTGCAAATTGGCGCGATAATAGCGTGCCAGCTTTTTTCAATTTCAGTATCTGGATTACGAACTTCCAATAATCTGTAGTATCAACGGGTGTGCCAGAAGTCACGTGATATCACAATCAAAGTTCTCACAAGATGGCAAAGTGACGATGCTAGCGCTCCAGTTGGACTCACATTTAATCTTACAAGCAAATTCTTGGTTTTTTGGCTACTTCTACATTTTTAGGTGAATGCTATATGTTTTTGGGCGATTTTTAAGCGATTTTTAAGCGATTTTTAAGCGAGTTTTGGGAGACTTTTGAGCACTTCTTCTCAAATCCATACTAATCTAAATTTCTGGTATATTATTATCCTGTAGCAAGCGGTGTGATGTGATACTGGCTTCGTCAAGCTTTACCGGCTAAACTGCTCTTCTGCTCGGATTTATTTCGGAGAGTGTTCCGTCGCTTTTCTACCGGATCGGAAATCGATGTGGTCTGTGTCATTTTAGACGGCGTGGAGCTTCGAGAAATGTATGTATCAGGGTAACTTGTAGTGGTCATCGCTAAGTACCTGTATGAGTACTCAATGAGGAGCTGCTATCAGTACCACACAGTGCTTTGCAAGGCGGTTTACTTAAATAATTATCTAACCAGTAACAGGATCACTGTTTTAAAATGTATACACGGGGACCTTCGAAGCTGATGAGTAGCGCTCTTTAGAGGGACCGAGCTGAGGCGACGTAAATGACACGAGAGTTCGGCATGATTCAATCAGGTAATAGCCGGTTAACGGGACAGATTACAATCACCAGGTAGAGGCCGCCACTGGGTAAATTAGATTTAATTTAAGTGACACTAATATTCTGTGTTTGTCATGCATCTTGACATTGCGTCATGTGATCCTTGAGACCTAGACCGTTTTCAGCGGTTCTGCCTTGGTTGTGCTCTCTTTCCAGGCAACTGGCCCTCTCTGATCGCGTTTGGGGCAGATTGCGATTGAATGGTGTTATCGTCAACACTTTCAGAAATTTCGTAGAATGCCAGAGAATTGATATGTCCTGTTCATACCAAGACGGGGCCTCGCGCTTAGGTAGTGGTACGTCCAGCTAAAACCCGCTATCCCGCTGTTCCGCATGCTTTGCTTGTGATAAAGTCCGCGATAAAGTCCGCTGTCTATTCAGTTGTTCAATGTTGATAAAGATTCGATCTCTTCTATAATGATGACTTTTGAAATTCATTGATCCGAGATCCGAGAGGTGAAAGTTTTAGAGAAACTCCTACAGACCTCAGCTTGCTAACGCTACTCAGCGTCGTGGCGTATTGACATATCGGACGCCAAGTTTTTCTGGCTGATGTTCATTGATCATACTGGGTAGGATTACGCAGGATGAATTTCTCGATGATCGAGCCCAAAGTGGACTCGACGGCTTCTTCAACCGCTTCAAAAGTCCTGAAAACTAGTCGCCAATGGGACCTGCCACCGCGACTGAAACCTGGACGACGGCCAGGACAAGCATTGGGGTCGACGGCCCGTGGTAATAATACCAGGGATGATGTTAGAAGCGTTAACGGCGGAAACTCTTCGTTGTCGTCGCTGCAATCGCGTAAGGTAAAGAATAGAGACGCGCAACGGGCTTTCAGAGACAGAAAGGCTTCAGAAGCACAAGAACTGCGTGATTCACTTTCCAAATGGAAGAACAGATGCGAAATGCTACAAAACGAACTTAAGAACAGCGTCGATGAAAGTCATAAGGTGCAGACGGCTTTGAAAGCTCGTATAACTGAACTGGAGAAGGAACTGCAACTTTCGAGGCAAGAAAACTTTAGTCACAGAAATGAGCAAACGGCTTGCAGTTGTAAAGAATCTTCAAGCGTGGCGAATCCCACGTCTACGATTTTGGACCCCGTTTTACAAGAGAAAATTAACAACTTGGTGCCGATGAAGGCAGTGGCATGGCAACGAACTGGGAAGCGGACTAGGCACTCTGGTACTAAACCGCTACCTAAATTTAGACGATTAAATGGCCAGCAGGTTGCACCAGCGGTAGAAGTAAGCAGTTTGAGCGACCCTCTCAGTTTCGAAGAATCGGGTGGGCAAGGCTGTGGGTTCTGCTCCGAAGCGTCTACTTGTTTATGTAAAGATGCGGCTTAGGTGAAGTTTATAATGACGCGGAGGAAAATGAGATTTTTTAGTGAAATGGAACCTAAGAATTTTGTGGCTGTTAATCCTTGATTGGTATCCTATATCTATGTGCGGTGATAAATACGCAAAGGGGGTTTCTGTAAACTGAGCACGTAACCGAACCCTCTGTCAGTATATTCATGTAATTAGTTTGCTCTCGTGATTATGGGTATCCCTTGAAATGA
Organism: Lachancea mirantina; assembly: GCA_900074745.1. NCBI lineage: Eukaryota > Fungi > Ascomycota > Saccharomycetes > Saccharomycetales > Saccharomycetaceae > Lachancea > Lachancea mirantina. The sequence continues at coordinate 130,522 of LT598465.1, forward strand.
GAGAGATCAACAATCGCTTCGTTGTAGCGACGCTTCTACGTTGGTGTGTAAAACTCAAAAAGCTAGAACAACAAAACATTGGCAATCAATTTGATAACAAGCGGAACTTGCAACGAAGCGGCACCACCTTTCGATTTGGATGACGCTTTCTTAGATGACGTCGCACTTGTAGAAGGAGCAGTCAAAGTTGAATTGTCGGAAGACGACGACGCCGCTGTTGAAGAGGTTTGTGCACTGCTAGACGAAGATGAACTTGCGGAAGTTATACTGGAAGATGCACTGGTGACGTTGAAATCGACATCAGAGTCGCACATGTCTTGAGTTGGGTAGCCCGTTCCCATGGGATCTCCTGCACCTTTAGAGAAAAAAATGGAAGCCTGGCTTGGCATCGCTGGTAAAGTATTATTGGCTTCCCAAGTTCCAGACTGGTAGCTGGGACATGAAGAGTAGTTGTTAGAAGAGGAATAGCCACCGTTTCCAGTTGGGTCAGACACTTTGGCGTACTGATTTTTCAAATTTTCAAAATCTTGCAATTTGGTAACGGAAGTTGAATTGTCAATGTCGACCAACCCATAATTATTCGACTCATTAGAATATTCATAAACCAGGCCGCCTGAGAAAACGGAAGACATTTGAGTAGAGTAGATAGATCCGATTTCGGTGAAAGGTCTGGAACCTGGCACTTCATTGCAACCGAATTCACTCAAAAAGATGGGAATAGAATAGTTTTTGTAAAGCTGCATCTTTGTAGCGTAACCGGAAGTCTGGAAAGAGGAAGCACCGCACCAAGAATAGTCATTGACACCAAACATGTCAATTCTTGCATCGGCATCGTCTCCACAGTTGAAGTAATTGGCCGCGAGGACACGATTACTGCTAACGTCGGCCGCGGAGTATCCGACAGGGATTTGTCTGTAACCGCGCGCACGAAGATATTTTTTCATGTCTCTGACAACAGCTTTCACGTAGGTGGCCGTGTTGGTGTTATCGGCATTGTTGATGACCTCGTTGCCGGCGAAAAAGCCGAGGACATTAGTGTAATTGGCAAAGCAGTCAATGGTCGCAAAAACGCTTTGTAAATAGGCCGCATTGTAGGAGCAACCCGGGTTGAATCTGCTGATAGAGCTGTCAGGCGTGTTGACGTCAAGAATCAAGTAGATACCCGCCTCGGCGAGCATGTCCATGCACGCGGAATGGTCGAGCGTGTTGTCAACCGTGTAGACACGCACGGTGTTGATGCCCAGGTCTTTGAAGGCGGCTACATCTCTTGTGCAAGTCTCCTCATCAGCGAGCGGATCGGTCAAGTTGGAAGATCCGCCCGGCTGATAGTCAACGCCCCTTATGTAAAATCTGTCACCGGAACTGGAGTCGAAAAAGGCGTTACCCTTGACAGTGATCTCAGGCAGCGAAGAGTTGGCCGCCGTAGCGCGACCAGTGAAGAGGGTCAAACTGCTGGCAATCAAAAGCCCAAATTTCAAATTCATGGCAAATCTTGATAAAGAGAGGGACAGCAGCTTTGTTTCAGTCAGAGCAATCGAAAGTTGATGTTAGGAAACAAATCATAAAAAACCAAAAGTTTTTCGAGAAGACGTTCAACTCAAACGTAAACAGAGATCAGACCTGATTTCGAACGGTCGAAAAAAGAAAATGATTTTTGCAAAAAATGCTTCCAACCAGATTTGAACTGATGATCTCCACATTACTAGTGTGGCGCCTTACCAACTTGGCCATAGAAGCTGTTCGTTAGGGAGAATCAAGTCATGAAGATATAATATTGCACATTTTAGCAGGTGCACCTCCCTCTACAGCCTTTTCGTATCATAAACGGGAAAGGTTCAATTGATTCTTAGTCACCGCCCATAAACTGGAATTCTAACAATTTTGTTTTTTTATCTCTAGAAACCATGCTTACTCTCTGTGTCCGGCAAAGGTTCAGGGAAGATGAATTCTTTTCCCGCTGAACCCCTTGGCCCTTTTATACTCCTTGTATATCTGTGTCATTGGATACGAACCAAATAGCCGCCGAAACCAACCGAAGTGAACATTCTGTGGTGGCACGCGAACGAAGCCTTTCACGAGCTCGTAATCGTGACTCTGACAACTTATTAAGGTACAAATGCCAGAGACCTCTCTCATACAGTCCCGTCCTAGTCTTATCCTACACCTACCATTTATCCATCTATAATTATAATTTATCCTATAAATATATTAATCATATTTTTTATAGTATTGTAGGGAGTAATATATAGCTAATCATAAATGAGAAGAGTAATACTATAAATATAACATGTTAAGTCTACTGTAGAAAATACGCTATATAGCCTGTAACGCCAACTCTATCATGGTCTTTGAGGCGTAGCTATTGAGAATACTTTGTTTGCTGAGTTCGAATTCTCGTAGAGCAAGCGTTTTCTGTGAAATGCTAAACCACGACTGGTTTATGATTCGCAGTACGACAAAAACGCACTCATGTTATTATTTGGATTTACTGGACACTCTTTGAGACTCGTTTGGACTCGTTATGGCTCGTTATCGCCTGTTAGCTACCAGTCTACAAGTGTCTCCAATGCAAGACTGCTATTGTCTAAGTGTGGCATCTCCCTGTATGGTGAAAAAATTAAGAGCGATGAGATGTAGAAGTGTGAGATAAAGCAAAAAAGATATCAAGACGAAATATAGTAAGGAGTCAAGAGATACCCCACCTCAAAGTCATGGCTACAGTTTATTACCATGACGAAAAGGACTCTGTCGACAGCAGAGAACCCCACTCAACGGGTGTTCCGGTCTCTTTGGAGCAACTCGCAGATATTGGGGTTTTCTACAAACATATTCCGCAATTCGAAGACGTCAACAAGCTGGCCACACAGCGGAACTATCGGAATCGAGACACGGTGAGCATTTCTGAAAAAGCACTAGGAGCCGAAGCATTGGAATCAAAATTGAAAATGTTTTATGCGGAACACCTTCACGAAGACGAAGAAATCCGGTACTGCCTTGACGGTGACGGATTTTTTGATCTAAGAGACCCCCGCGACGAAAGATGGATACGAGTCCTACTTCAACCTGGTGACTTGCTCATTGTACCTGCCGGCATTTACCATCGGTTCACGCTTACGACGAGAAACTACATCAAGGCCCTGAGGCTGTTTAAGGACGAGCCCAAATGGGTAGCGCATGGCAGGCCCTATGCGGACTCCAGTGCGATTCGCACAGAGTATCTTGCCAGTGTACAGACCCAGTGAAAGGTGTTGTCAGTATTTCGTTCCGTTCCGTTCCAGCTTGTCCTTTTCGTAGGTTCGCGCCTTGTTAGAGGTTGCCAGGGTTCGGAAAAAAATATATATACGTCGTAGATCGTCAATGGCTTTTTGAACATCTAGAATAGGTTCGTGAGTCGAGGCTAAAGAGGTTGCTGGGCACTCTCAAAAACCTCGGAAAAGCCGGTTTCTCCTCGCCATTTTGCACAGTTCCAAGCTTTGGGTGCTTTTCTCGTTATTGCAGCTGGTTTTGTAAACTTAATTAACATCTCTCGAAGAGTTGGTCAGGCTTAACAGTGTTGGCACACAATAATGTCAGATGGCGGAACGGTTGGCGAACAGCCGTCGCATCGGGGTCCCGAGTCGTATTTTCCAAAAATCGACCAGTTTTACATCCCTGATTGGCTTACCATGCAATTTGTTCTCAGCAATGTGATCTGCTTTACACCGCTGGTGTCGTACGGAACAACAGTGTTGAGCATTCGCCGATCAAAGACAGCGCTCGGGTTTTCCATCGATATATGTGCAACAATGCTTATTGCTAGCATTTTCCGTGTATCCTACTATCTGATCACACCTTATGAGATCACACTTTTGCGCCAGTCGCTGGTGATGATCTTCATACAGCTGGTGCTTCTGCACACGAGTCTCCGTTACCGGCCTGAAGAATACAAAAGCGAGAATTTGGAGCCTGTCGAATCGTTTGGCCAACTCGTGCATGACGTGTGGCTCGAATACTTCCCTCTCGACCCATTTTCAGGTTCCGACTGGAAAAATTTACTGAAATCTCTTTCGTACCGGAACTTAAGCGACTTTGCATTCAAGTTGATCCTGGTCTTCGTCTACAAATTTCTCAAATTCTTTGATCCCAGTTATAAACGGTTTATGTCTTTCTGGCAATGGAACGACGAAAAAACTTTTTGGAAGTTCTTGGGTATTTTCACCGTCTTACAAATGAGTATCGCCGTTTTCCTCTCGAGAATCATGAATTGGGATGGCTTCGCGCAGTGGGTTGGGTCTCTAATAGGCACTTTGGGACTACTGATAGAGTCCCTACTGCCTTTGCCCCAAATTTCGATTTTGAACAAACTCAAGTCCGTACAAGGTTTCAAATTTATTCTTCTCATTAGTTGGCTGTGTGGCGATGTTTTGAAAATAAGCTATTTGATGTTTGGCGCCAAAAACATTTCCGTTCTTTTCCTTTTCTTTGCATTGTTCCAAATGTCGCTCGATATCTACATCGCTGCGCAATACATCTATTATCGTTTCTATTACCCGCGCGTGGTTGAGAGCACACCTGAATCCATAGAGCTAACTGAGATAAAATAATCTTTGCTCAAGGAACGTTTACATACACTCTCGATCAAATGCATACTTTTATAGAACTTAAAAAGCACACTCTCAATCAAAGTTTACGATTTAGCTCTCCTTTCTTGGCGTAAGCTCTAAGCGTGGCTTGCAGCTGCGTGATGGTCGAAGCTTTGTTTGATGGTTGCGTATTCCTTTCATCTATCCCTTCCATGCACCTCTTTATCCTTGTTAAAATCTCTGCCTGGGCCTTGGCAGAATCCTGATTTACCGCTGTATGCTCTGCTAATATATCCAATTTATCGTCAAGATATCCCATATACAAGTGCTTCAGTTTTGATCGCTCAGTAATGGATCGAACTTCAACATCAATTGCCCAGTCTGACACATCACTCGAATGATAGAAATGCGGATGTCGCCATTCAGAAGCAGAAGCATAATAATTAGAGGATATTGCTTGACGTACAAATGTTTTTTCCGCTTCACCAAGTACTTTTGACTTTTGTCCCGCAAATTTTGGGTAAATTACAGTCGATGGATGATGCTTGAGAGAATGATTTACATCAATTTCAAAGCCGAAAAGGTGATGGGACGTTTTCTCATTATTTTTTCTTGAGTGTTCCAAAAATTTGACCATATCAGTCTCCCCTTTCGAAAACCTCCCTTTTTGAAACTGCGTTACTTCGGTTGAACTTAAAGGCGCGACAATAACCTTGAGCACAGATTTTTTGGGAGCATCTTTGCGTAGGCGCCTTCCTGAAACCCGCTCTGTCTTAAAGATTATTCTGCAAACGTCGAATTTGGGGGGCATCTGCTGTTGAATCATTTTGAAAACGGTGCTCAACAGAGACATGGACATCTTGAATTCAGCGTCAGCAACGTTAGAAGCTATTTTACGCTCGTGGTTGGAGTGATCATGGCGTAAAACAAAGGATTCGTCCCCATAAATAGCTTTAAACAGAGCCTCTCTATTTTTGAGCGCTTTCAAGAAACTTGAGTCTCCATAGCTATGCAAAATGAAATCTATTTCCTCGAGCGGTAGATATTGGAACCCAAAAATCTTTGATATATTGTGATAAGCCAAGAAAATGCCATCCATTTGACCAATGCGAGCTTGCAAAGAGTACTTGAGTAAAGTGCTTCTAAGAAGTTCGAAAAATTCTCTTTCGAAAGATTCGTATTTGCCAAACATATGCTCAAGTTTGTAACCTGTGTAGTTATTGTTGTGTTCAACAAATGCAAGATCATGCCTAACAGCTGCTACGGCACGTGTCTTGAGATCAAATACGCCAGAACCTGGCAGATCAGGATGATATGCATCAAGCTGGGACCTCAAAATGAAATCGCCAGCTTTTGAATAATGATAGGAATCTTGCCCTAAATTCTCGGAAGGACTATGCTTTTCGGATCTCTTATCGTACAGTTGTTCGAACGAAGCCTCGTCTGTCGTCAGCACCGCTTCTAAAGCATGTCCCAGCTCCGATAGAATGATTTCTCGATCTGTAGATTTATCGGAATCAATTGAAAAGATGGGCCTTCCGGACTTCATGCGCTTCATGATCACAACAGCAGGTAACTGTGCGCCTCTTGTGAAATCAGCAGACAATTTGGGGAAATTCTTCGATACTTGGGAAAGGTTAATCTGTCGGAAATTCGAAAATAAAAAATGCAGATGAGATAAGATGCCAGTCATTGAACTGGTCGACGAATAAAACTTTTTCTGGTGCGTTTCCGCTAAGTCCATCATTGTCGCATCCTTGGACGGGGTCACGAACCCTGAAATGGCACTAAAATCGAAATCGTTCACTTTTATAATATTTTCAAGCCAGGGACTGAAGTTGTAAACGCCAGAACGTGGATCTTGCAACCGATGGAAATTCATGGGCTGAAATAAGACCCGTTCGAGCTCATGCGAAAGTTTTGGTGGTTTTACACAGCTATTTTCCAATCGAATCGATTCAACCGTCAAATCTTTAGGACTCATTCTGAAACTCACTTTCCATGGTTTCTGCTTCGGTCCGCTGGTAGGTCTTTTCACAGGGTCTCGACCATTAACTGCCGTTACACCAAAATTCCTTAAAAATTCAACATCGCCCGACCTCACCAGATGATCGATAGCACCATCGGTGCGTGGCGAGCTCGCAAGGGTTTCATCCTCTAGTTCTTTAAGTGACCCATGTTTCTGGTTTTCATGAATATCTTTGGACAGTGAAAGTACTTTTCTCAAATCTTGTCGAAGACCAGAGTCCCTGATCTTGTCTTCATCGGCCTTTCTTAAACTCACATGTAGCCTCCTCGACTGATGGCAATGTCGACCAATGAGCAAGCGACATCGATCAATCATTTTGGATTTCACTCTTGTGTGACGAATTTATCTGACTTCCATAGATCATTGCTAGTTCTTTCGTAGTACATTAATGAAAAAACAACTTGTTCGTCTCTGGCAAGTTATTATCTGCGCAAAGGTGCCAGCTATTCCATTTGATTCTTGCGATAACTGAGACTTTAAATGGCGTGACGTGACATGTATATATGGGTTCAACAAGGGTAAACTGACAGATTCTCTTGAACACAATACTCGAAAAACTAGGATATGTTGAAAGTATCTAAAGGATTTGTAAGGTTCTCCAGCACGCTAGGATCAGCTGGTGTAGAGAGCATCGGTGGTAACAAATTCGTGCCTAGGGTTATTTTGCACACGATGTTTAACAAGGATTGTACGTCAATTACGTTCAGGGACAAAGAAACAGATCCGCCTGAGACGGTATCGTTTTCTAACCTGTTTTTGAGAGATTCGTCAAGAAGTGCAAAATCTACTGATAAAGCCTCGGGACAGAAACTTTTTACCACCGGACAACTTCTATCAAACCCGCAAGCAACGACTCCTTCACAGGTAAATGTCACAACCGATTGTCAGGGGCTTACTATCAAGTGGCAGGACGGTGACGAATATACTTATCCGCTAGAATTTATTGTCAGGTATTCCAGAGGGCTTTTTGATGGGAAATCTGGGGTACTGTCACCGTTACTGTGGGATAAGAAATTGTTGAAATCGAATATTAAAGAACTTTTATCGACAAACTACGAATCTCTTATGAATGGTACCGATCTTAAGCCTTTGTTTCAAATGTTGCAGAATTTACAAAAATATGGGATTTGCTTTGTCTCTAATATCCCCACTGAAACCAGATCTGATGCTCACGTCAAACGCATCGCAGAACGCATCGGGAATATACAGCACACATTTTATGGAGAAACCTTCGATGTCGTGAATAAAGGTTCACCAGAAAATATTGCTTACACTTCTCGAGCATTACCGCTTCACCAAGATTTGTTATACCTGGAATCGATACCTGGATGGCAGCTTTTGCATTCGATTCATAACTCTGATGGCGCTGGAGATGCTGGCATGAATTTCTTTGTTGATGCCTTCTACGCGGCCCGTATTATTCGCGACACCGATGCAGACGCTTACGAGGCGCTGAAACATGTACCCATAAACTACCACTACATGCGTGATGACAAAAGATACCAAGAGGCGAGGCCAGTGATTGTGGAAAATGACATGACAACGGATAACACCATGCCCTCGAACTATGGCGATCTGATCAAACAGATAAATTATTCTCCACCTTTCCAAGCACCGTTCTCATTTGGAATATGGGAAAAACCAAAGGGTGTTGACCTCTCAACTCCTAGCAGCAAACTGACCGAGCGGCTCTTGTTTAAAGATTTTGCTAGGAGACTCGCCCTGTTCGAAGAAATTATTAACAAACCAGATAATCAATTTCGAGTCAAGATCCCAGAGGGTACCTGCGTGATTTTCAACAACAGAAGGATTTTACATGGAAGAACGGCATTTTCCGGAACTAGGCATTTGAAGGGCTGTTATGTCGATGACGATAGTTTCAAGAGTAAGTTGCGTTATCTATCTGAAAAGTTTATGTGATCAATTTGACCAACAGGTCATGATCTTATGGAAGTCAAAATTTTTATGTTTTTTAGTATTTGTCTAGCTTTTGCCAACAGAACTATCTGTTATAACTTAATCATCCCCACATTAAGAGACGACGAAGAACGTCATGCCTTGTAAAGCGCTTTCTGATTTCATGGATGAATGTGGCACTCGAGCAGACCTATGGCGTGCGCTTACTCCAGCTTACCGAGAAGTTTCTTTGTCGAAATGCGACAGTGCTGAAACCTTAACCGCTGACATCAAAATGGTGCTATCGCTCTGGCGCAATGCCTTCCAACAGCAGAGTCAACCAGTATTGATTACGTTTAAGGTATTAAACGAGAAGTGTAATGTTTCCCCGCTCAAATATCCAGTTTTTGGTGAAGAAGGTGTGAAAGACGCGCCAGCGCATAGGATATCTACGCTGACAAGCATGTTGCGGTGCGTCATGACCAAAATGGTGCACGAAGAAGTCTGCACCGTACGAGATGTTTACTATCAGAACGTAGAGCTTTACGGGAGGCAGAGGGTCGTCAGTGATTGGCTCAAGGTTTTTCAAAGCGTATTCCAGGTCTCGAATCGGGACGTATTTTGCATAGTCGCGGCTCAAAAGGGACTGTGCTTTTTGCCCCAGGATCTTTCATGTGGAAATTTGACACTTAAGGCATCACATAGCAATCTGATACCGTATTTGGTGGAAAACACGGCGATGACGTCCGACTGGAGCCGAATAGGGCGCGTCATAGTTTTGGAGAAAGACTCTGTCTTTAACAGAATAATCAAAAGCCCAGAAATATCTAACCAAACCTTAATAGTGACAGGAAAGGGTTATCCCGATTTACTAACGCGCCGGTTCTTGTCCTGTCTCGCTAGAGCATGTTCCGATCACGTGACCTTTGAGATATACACTGACAGTGACCCTTACGGTATTGACATCGCTTTGAAATACATGGAGTCCGAAAGCGAAGACGTGGCAAATGTGAGACGCCTCGTATACAGAGGTGTCTTCATTACCGACTTAATAAATGGGACTGGTAATTTTTCTGAATCGCTCCAACTTTTGCCTATGTCGCCCCGGGATTTCCGCTATGCAACAATTCTGCTATCGAAATTGAATACAAAAGCCCTACTCGAGTCCCAAGCAACGCCTTTGAAAAGAGAACTACAAAGACAATTGTTCTTTCTTCGCAAAGCTGAGATGAATGTTGTTCCAGAGGCCTCATTCGCGTATTATTTTCAAAGAAAAAAATATTTGGGGCGAGCTGGGAATTGAACCCAGGGCCTCTCGCATGCTTGTGATAGTTTAGACCGAGTATAACCCAATCTTCGCCCAAAGCGAGAATCATACCACTAGACCACACGCCCAATTGATTGAAAAGTCAAACCAGAAGAAACCCATATAGGTGGAATGATAACATCTGAGCAACATATCAAGGCGCTTAACTGTATATAGGCAAATAAGTTTGAGCTCGTCCGGGGTATCTCCGAACTCTTTACCAACTATTTCACTTGAATTTCCCTTGAGATTTCTGCTGCAAGTTGGCGTCTTTTCTTAGTAAATTCGAAGTGGTCCAAAAAAAATTTAGAATTCGCGAAATTAAACACGACGTGGTGAGCAGAACAGCAGCCTGAAGTGGAAAGAATATACTGGACATGATGTTTAGAAAGTCAATTATCCCGTTGGTTTTGGCATTGATAACTACGCTAAATAGTATCTGCGCTGCGAGCTCGTCAAACACGTATGCTCCTGTCGCTATCACACTTCCGGCATTTACAAAGGAATGCTTGTACTACGACCTGTTGTCTCACGAGGACTCCATTGTAGTGAGTTACCAAGTTTTGACCGGTGGTAATTTTGAAATCGACTTCGAGATCACTGCCCCAGATCACAGCGTTATCACCACTGCCAAGCAGCAGAAATATTCCGATTTTCTTTTGAAATCTTTCGGATTGGGACAATACTCGTTCTGTTTCTCGAACACGTACGGCACAGCGTTGAAAAAGGTTGAAGTGACCCTGGAGCTTGAGAAGGAAAACTTGGCCGCACACCACAACCCTGAAGATGCCATTTCGGACCACGCTGTCGAGGAAATTGACCGCAACCTAAACAAAATCACCAAAATGATGAACTACCTCAGAGCGAGAGAATGGAGAAACATGGACACCGTGAAATCCACCGAAAGCAGACTCGTCTGGCTATCCATGCTCACGATGGGTTGTATGGCAGGTGTCAGTTTCATTCAGGCCGCTATTGTCCAAGTCCTTTTCAAGGATCGCCAAAGAAACTACGTATAAGCGTCATATAGTCGATTTGGTGGCTTCTTGAGATGTCTAGGAGGAATTCCGTCAGCTTGATCGCTTTCCATGGTTACATAACGGTTGTCAATATCGGAGCGGCCGTACCACGTAAATAAAAAATAACTAAATTTTGGTGAGATCAGAACGTCCTTCTAAGTCGTCTTTGCGCGTCACCTTAGCAGCTTGTCGTACTACAATGGCATATAAGGAAGGTGAGACGTGCTACTTGCCTTAGAAACGTCACGCTAACGGGTTGGTGTGCAGGATACATCATTATATACGACAGAGGACTTCTATCGTCTAAGTTCATCAACCTTCAAAGACATTCGCCACCGGTCTTCTGCCGACCATCGGCAAAGAGCCACTAGCTGTATTCATAATGGCGGAAGACGACGGCATTTATATCGAACCATTGGTAAACAAGATTCCGAACTATGAGGTTTCTGAAAAGGCGTTTCTCTTGACGGATCCTCGACTCAAAGATCAACATGAATCGAGCCTGAACTTTGTTCTGGAAAAGATCAAGGAAGACGCAATGGCACCATATTACAAATATCTACACGACACATACCTACCTGCTGGCACGATTCAGTGGGATGAAGATTTTTACAGGTCGTTGCTGGACCGCAATCAACAGGATATTACAGAAATAAAGGAGCACATGCAAGAAGTGGAAGACAAAGACGAAGGTGAGTTAGAAAAGGCACATTCGTGGGTAAAATTGGGCGAGTACTACGCGAAAATTGGTGACATGCAGAATGCAGAGGAAACGCTTAATACTGCCCTCGAGAAAGCAGTGTCTACGGGCTCGAAGATCGATATCATGCTCACAATAACGAGACTTGGATTTTTTTACAATGACCAGAAATTTGTGAAGGCCAAGCTCGAAAGCACCAACAATCTTATCGAGAGAGGCGGCGACTGGGAAAGAAGGAATCGTTACAAGACGTATATGGGTGTTCATTGTCTTGCCATTCGAGATTTCAAGCAAGCTGCTGCGTTGCTTGTCGACTCACTGGCGACCTTCACGTCTGTTGAATTGACATCATACGAGAGTATTGCGACATATGCGTCAGTAGCTGGGCTCTTTGCACTAGAAAGAACTGAACTGAAGGAGAAAGTTATCGACTCGCCTGAATTGTTGTCTTTGATGACCACCACACCGGCTCTGCAGTCTATCTCGTCTCTCACCATTTCGCTGTACACTTCAGAGTACTCTAGTTTTTTTCCTTATTTGCTTGAAACGTACAAACAGGTTCTCATTCCTTGCAAATACTTGAGCAGGCACGCGGATTTCTTCGTGCGTGAAATGAGAAGAAAAGTGTATGCGCAATTGTTGGAGTCTTACAAGACTTTGTCGCTACGTTCGATGGCAGGCGCTTTCGGTGTCTCGGTAGAGTTCCTAGACCGGGATTTGGGCAAATTTATCCCAAACAAACAATTGAACTGCGTCATTGACCGTGTGAACGGGATTGTCGAGACCAACAGACCTGACAATAAGAATTTGCAGTATCATTTACTGATAAAACAAGGCGATGGTCTACTAACCAAGCTTCAACGTTATGGTGCTGCGGTGAGACTTACGGGTGCTGGACGGGCAGCGTAAGCCTGTAAGAGATTAGTTCGATACTAAATGAGGTGACTTCGAAAAGGCCGTTCTGCCGTGTTCTGAACCGCGGCACGATCACGTGACTGTTACTACCTTTTCTCTCTACTAGAAACCGGGTCGTTAGCATAAAAGGGTTCATCCAGATGAACCGAGATCGTCTGTAAAGCGTCACTAAGTACTACGAAAATGCAACTCACCTATTACCTAACAGAATAAATGGCCTATGTACAGAAATTTAGTGACTGACGAATACTTGGCCTCAGAATCCACCGGCAAGCATCAACCCAGTGATTTATGTGTAGTAGCATGGTTTTCATCTCCAAGCATTACGTACGGACAAGCTGACGATCGCCTCAAGGAAAAACCCCCAGTTTTAGGGACCTCCGCCAAAATCATATTAGCTACCAAAAATTTTAAGCTCTCCGATTGATCTTTGAACGGCACGATATCCTAGGTTATCCTAGACGCGCTACAGGACTTTAAGTGGATCGAGGGAAAAATATCACTTTTTGACTTTCCTCTCTCCAAGTTCGAGACCCTTTACTGCCGGCCCCAGTACTGCTCGTATAAGTGACAAATTAGGTGATTTTCTCTTGTAACGCCTAAAAGGTGCCTTCGAATGGCGCAACAACGGTTCGCATTTATCGGCTACAGCAATTTAACCTAAATTTTGTAGGCCAAAGTCCGATATAAAGTGGTTAACTCACAGGATTCGAACCACGGCAAATGATTAATATCGAGTAGGGCCAGGTCCAGACGACCGCTGTGGTTAGTAATTAAAGCAATTGACAGAGAAATTACTGGCCAGGTTTTTGCTATAGGCCACTAAGCACGTTTAGGAAAAGATTTAATATATAATAGTATAAAATGAAGGTTAACTTGGGTAGGGGAGCCATTATTAGCTTATCGTTTGTCAACAAGGCTATCAACCAATTTTATATAATATGATCGAGAAGAATCACAACCCTGACGCCAACTCTAACTTGGTTTACACTTTGGAAAATGGTATCCCATATTCACACCATCCTTATGGAGCGCAATACGCTCGTCCTGAGGGTCCTTTGCTATTGCAAGACACTCATTTGATCGAGACTTTGGCACATTTTGACCGCGAAAGAATTCCCGAAAGAGTTGTGCACGCCAAAGGCGGTGGATGTCGCTTGGAATTTGAATTGACTGACTCGTTGAGCGATATCACTTTTGCTGCTCCATACCAGAAACCGGGCTACAAGTGTCCAGGTATTGTGCGGTTCTCGACCGTAGGAGGTGAGCAAGGAACTCCAGACACCTTGAGAGACCCCAGAGGGTTCTCAGTCAAGTTCTATACGGACTGGGGTAACCACGATTGGGTGTTCAACAACACTCCTGTATTCTTTATCAGAGACGCTAACAAGTTCCCACATTTTATCCACACGCAGAAAAGAGACCCCAAGACGCACTTGAATCATCTTTCTGATTCGTCTATGTACTGGGACTATTTGACGCAAAATGTGGAATCTATCCATCAAATTGTGTACATGTTTGGCGACAGAGGCACTCCTGCGTCGTGGGCCCACATGAGCGGGTATTCCGGCCACACTTACAAGTTTATCAACGAAAAAAACGAATTGACATATGTCCAGATCCACGTGAGACCTGACGGCGGATTTAAGACTTTAACAGACGGAGAAGCGGCTGAACTCAATGGTTCGAGCCCTGATCATAACCAGAAATTGCTATTTGAACAACTGGAAAGGGGCGAGAAACTCACTTACACCTGTTACGTACAGACGATGACGCCAAAGCAGGCTGAAGAATTCAGATACTCAATCAACGATTTGACCAAAGTCTGGCCCCACAAAGAATTTCCTCTAAGAAAATTCGGTAAGATAACTTTGACCGAAAATTTCGAGAATTATTTTGAAGAGATGGAGCAGGCTGCATTCTCTCCAAGCAGCACTTTTATTCCCGGTATCGAACCTTCAAACGACTCAGTTTTGCAATCGAGACTTTTTTCATACCCAGACACACATCGTCACAGATTGGGTGCTAACTATCAACAGTTGCCGGTCAATAGTCCAAGAAATCTACCTCCACGGAATAGCGCAGGATGTCCGTTCAGCCTTGGAAATTTCCACAGAGACGGTCCAATGTGCTTGTACAACCAGGGCTCTTCCCCCAACTACATTTCTACTATTCACGACCAGAAGATCAAGTTCAAGGATTTGAAAAGCGACGCTGCCTCGCACGAAAAGTTCACCGGTCCTGTACTAGATAAGGATTATAAGGCGAACTTGGAAAAGCAGGAAGAGGACAGAGCTCGCCACGAGAAAATTATTCACGGTAAGCTGAACGAGTACTACGCTGTTACTGGTGTTTCGCCCTTGGATCTGGAACAACCGAGAGCCCTTTACGAAAAAGTGTTCAACGACGTGGACAAGGAACATTTCGTCAACAACGTGGTGGGCCATGTCTCGGGCGCATCTCAACCTCAAATTCAGACTAGAGTGACTCAATATTTTGGTCTTCTCAACAAGGACTTGGGTGCCAAGATTGCCAAGGGACTTGGAATTGAATATAAGCCTCTCTCGTTCGACGAATATGTCAATTCCTTGACCGTTGCATCTGCGTTTTAAAAATGTTAAAGTACTTATTTATGAGAGCGTGTATGAATTTCAACCGTTACAGACCAGTATTCGAGAGCCTAACGCTCTGCTCGTCTCTGTAGATAAGCGTTGTATAGCTATCTAGAAGAGAACAGCCCATTTATCTCTCTCGAGTGGAATGTGGACACTAGGTCGCTGAATTACGTGACTTGAAACTTACTAGAGGGTTTTCTTGACAGTTCATGTATACAATCAGCTATCTATTGCTTAGGCCAGTCACAGATCGCACTTGAAGGAGTGCATCACGTTATGAAAGAGAAAACATTGCATATTTTATATATTGAAGTCTGCACCGTTGCGACCCGGTTGAACTGTTATTATGTCGCTTGTTGGAAGGGGAGCTTGAAAACGTGATAGGTGATACTGCTTGGCGGCTAACACTCAATGCCAAAAACGGACGCCCTTGGAAAGCAGCAACAACCTCAAATAAAGCAAAATGTGCAGTTGTGTTTCAAACGGGTGATGCATCCACGCTTAGGGGAGATGAGACTTTTGTTATTGACCTCGACCGTCCATAGAAAACATGAGACGCCCAAAAGGTTGCCCCCAGAAGGGTGCGAAACCAAAAGCAAGGAATTCATACTAAGTTTGACAACATCGGAGCCGCCTACCAAGCCAATCGCTTTGGGACCGGCTGAAAAACTACGTGAGAACACTTCAAACACCCATACGATGCGTTCGGACTCTCTTTCCCCCGCGGAAAGTGCAGAAAGCTAAGTTAGCGCAGGTCGCCCAATAGCCTCGCTCCTAGTTTTGAGAAGGGGACTTGAGGTAGCACAGCCTTGCTAGTTAAAGCATTTATAAAGACCTTCCTCGCATTCGGTATTAATGGTTTTCGCTACAAAACGAACTGGTAAAAATCATGATACCCGCGAGATTCGAACTCGCGCCTCCGAAGAGACCAGGACCTCGACCTGGCGCCTTAACCGCTCGGCCAGAGTACCAAGAAACCTGCCATTGAGATAACCTCATCCTGACTTCTCACGCAGCTGGCAAACACTGCGGAACTAGGTAGTTGGTTCCCAGAGCATTTTAGGAAATGCTTGAGCTTGGGGTGTTGCCGCAGTTCCAGTAAGACTACAATTATCTTCAGTGGAAACCAAAATGTAAGCATCAACGGCGAGGCCATCGCTTCCGAGTTTGGTGTGCCACGAATCGTGTTGAATTTTGATCTTTATTGGTCTTGTAGGATGCTCCACCGAAATGCGGCACGAATCGCTTGACAACGCGTCTGGAGAAAGAGTCGTGAGTCTCCACTCATGGAGGGCTGCTTGATATCTAGTCGATTCGCAGCAGCCTCTGATCGGGGTGATTTAAACCTATCCGGTTTTTCCAACTCCACCATCTTTAAGCAATTCCTAAAAGAAGAGTTAGATGGAACGTGTTCCCACAGTGTCTCCTGTCTGGTACGACGGGGACAGATATCCCAACTTCAAGAGGCAACCTGGGTTCGAGTATCCTCAGTAGGAGATTGGGTAAGATGTAAGTCGTCCATTACGGTATGACGCGTTGGCCGAGTGGTCTAAGGCGGCAGACTTAAGATCTGTTGGACAGTTGTCCGCGCGAGTTCGAACCTCGCACGCGTCACTATGGGTGGTTTTCATCTTAATTTTTTTCGGGTAATTCGTTAATTCCTTGAAGACAGTTTCTTGGCTTGATTTGTCCGTACACAATGTTATAGGCCGGGCACTGGTTTGCCTGTTGAACGAACCTGATCATTTTGCAAATTCTAATTCTCGCGAGCTTTGCCAATAACTGCTCGAAAGTCGTTTGTGAAATATCCCGAGTCAATTGCTTGAGCTTTGTCGAAATTTGGGTGAGGGAATGGAGCGAGATAAATGAGAATATCATCCATCACGATCGAGTTGCCTGGCGTAATGAACGTTACTCAAGGCAAATGAGGTTCTTAGCCAGTGTCTTATACATCGCTTTTTACATATAAGTCCCGGAAGGAGACAGTAGTGGAATTGATATTGTCGAACTAGATTATCACGTGATTGTGACAATAGAACAAAATGAGAAGATGGAACGGACGGTTAGCATTCTACAGGAGCATTGGAAGCTCGATGATCCCGGTGGCGGGCGCAGCACTATCATAAAACCACCGAAAATTTGTGAGTGGTACAATGGATGGTGTAAGGTGAGAATGTTTTCGCTACGTCTCATCTCAATTTAATGTAACAAGAGTGAGATTACAGAAAGTGTATATAAGGAAACGGTACGGGCTGTATTAGAAGGCTCGTTCCGTAAAGATAATCACGGAGATATCAGAATATTTAATGTGCGATTTCAATAGTAATGAAATCAAACACGACCAAATTAAGTAAACATTTCAGAACCTAACGACCACCGACGCCGGTAAGCCTTAATATAAACATTACGGCTATTGTCTATCAATTAACCAGCAAATTTTGACCTACTCCGTAAATACGGTCCGTATTTGTATAAGACAAACGGCACCAAGCTAAGAATTAAACATAGAAATCCAACCAGGGACGACCCCCATCCGACGGGGTACCCGGGAATCGCTAGATTGTCGTACATGGCACGTCCAAACAGTGGGAAAACACACGCGAGTACGGAGCGACAAAGATTGTTACCGGCGAAAACGGAAGCCATGTATTTGGGATAGGACATGGCCAGGTAGGAAAACACAGATTGGAAAATGTTAAATTGCCCAACAATGAAAAGCACTTCTGAGATCATTGGTATGATCCAATGTACCGAGGCAGCCCATGCAAATAGAAAAAGTGAACACGGGAGAGTCCAGCATACCCAAATGGTCAAAACCAAATGTGTTTCTGGCGTAAATGTGTTGGCGGCAATTCGTTTCGTAGCGAAGCACCAGTAGAAGAGCATTGCGACTGCGTAGGCAGTAATACAACCCACGCAGAATCCCAAGTACGAAAGCCCTAGTTGAACCCGCGTGAAATGGTAAATCTTGGAAAATACAATGGGGAAAGCTTCGAAAAACAAGTAGAAAACTCCATATTCCACAGCATGGTAAGTGTTCAAGGCAATAACAATGGGCTCTCTTGCGATGATCTGAAACGGCCTGTACAAAGTCATCACACAGATATCTTTAAAAGTCAGTTTTTCCTCATCTTTGGATTTCATTGTATAATATCGTCTGTCGCCCGTCGCTTTTCGTATTCTTTGGCATCTCCGGTATAGAATATTGTCTTCGTTGGTCTCAGGGAAAAAGAAAACCATCAGTAGCAGCGTAGCAGAGCTTATCCACATGAGGATCCAAAACATATAGCGCCAACCTTTTGCGTCGATCATAGCCGCTCCCAGCAAAGGTCCCGTAGCAGGTCCCGCAAGCGCACCGATGGCCCACAGACCGAGAACCACGGGCACATGTTTAGGCTTAACCACGTCACCCACAGCAGCGGCGCCGTTCGCCAGCGATGGTGAACAAAAGACGCCGGCCAAAAATCGAAGTATGATCAGCCCGGCAATATTTTTTACCAGCGCGCATCCGATCTGGAGTATTGCGAACGCAAACAGCGTTACAATAAAAAGCCGTTGGCGACCAATGGCAACGAGTTCCGACAGCGGCGCAAACACCAGTGGGCCAAGCCCAAACCCTAAAATGTACAGTGACAGGTTGAGCGTGCCGACAACGTGACCAACGTGGAATTCGTCCTGGATAAGATCCTGGCCAGGTGTGTAGATGGACGTGCCCATGTACGTGACGCACGTCAGAAGCATTATATTGCATACGGTGACAAATCTTTTACCGGTCGTCCAATTGTGAGGGTGCTCGCTATCTGTTGCACGGCTAAAGTCCACGAGATACGGATCCTGTTGAGTCCCGTCCCCTGATTGTTCCGTCGAGTCACATTTTTCAGGATCGTACTCTCGCTCCGTATTATCTGCTGCCGGAGTCAGGAACTCAAAGTTGTCGAGCTTTACCAGGCCCAGACCTTCGAGAACATCAACTGCAAAGGTGTTCTTGTAAGTTTCAAAATACATCCTTGGACGATCCCAGTTTGTGTCGGTAAAGTCTCAGCTGGTGGTGACCAACTTTTAACACTGTTAAATTCTTCTAAATACACTTAAATACATTTGCGCGCTTCTGGTGGTCGATAGTCTGAGATTATAGCAACGGCCAGAGGACTTGGTTCTTAATTCCGGACAAGTTCCGGGCAAAGTCCGACCGTGCGTAAAAAGTGATATTTCTCGAAGTCATCGTTGAAGACAAACTCAGTCTTTTGTCACGAGCCTGTTTAGACGAGTTCATCTCTTTCAATGCCTAAAAATGTGGACTTGGAATTAATCCAATCGACCAACAGTGGATTTGTGCGAAGACGTTGCTGGTCTCTCAGTGGACTCGACGCATATTTCGTTGCCTTTTGCGTGGCGGACTCCATTGAGACTTTAGTAGCTTCTTACGAAAACTCGGGGCCTAGAGCATTATTAGCGGCTCTTTGCCCTGTTTCGTCCTAAGTGAGTCTAGTGCTCACCTTTCCATGAGAACCTTAAAAAATTAGGGGTTGTAATGATGAACGAGAGATGAAAGGATCCCTTGTGCAGTGCTAATACAAGCCAAACCAAGGCCAACCAACGAAGGGCCCTCTACGTGAATAACCAAATTAGCGCCTTTTGATAGATACCTTTTTTATTTGATGATCCTGGGCCATGGGCCATCTTGAAACCGGTGTTGAACGTCGAACGGGTAACTACTTTTATACTGTTTAAATTACCTGTGTCTCTAAGGCTGGTGGCTCTAAGAACCTTTCATCTCGTTTTTCGGTGCTTCCGCCGCAAAGACATACTTACTGGTGAAATTGAAGTTCAAAGACCCAGGGTTCAAATCGGAGAGCGAATTATTAACCAAGAAACTGCTCACCATCTGCCACCTGATTGCTACCAACCTAGGGGGTTTTTTTGGATACAGCCAAGTATAAAGATTTGCACATATATAGGTGTGCAACTATATGCACTAGATTTAAGCAAAGCTTGCCAGGTTGGGTTTGGACAAAACGGATTGGTCAATTTCAACCGAAACGATGGCTGAATCTATTTCAAAAGGTGTGAAAATTGTGGTTATTGGAGTCGGGAGTGTGGGCTCAGCTACGGCGTATACGCTCTTGTTAAGCGGAATCGTGTCAGAGATTGTGCTCATCGACGTTAACAAGGATAAAGCTGAAGGTGAAAGTATGGACTTGAACCATGCCGCATCGTCCGACACGAAATCTAGAGCAGGTGACTACCCAGACTGTGCCGATGCTGCCATCGTCATAGTAACCTGTGGGATAAATCAAAAGCACGGCCAGACTAGAATGGATTTGGCTGCGAAAAACGCGGCCATTATGCAGGACATTATTCCCAATGTAGCGAAATATGCGCCTGATACGATTCTGCTCATCGCGACAAACCCCGTTGACGTTTTGACATATGTGAGCTACAAAGCTTCTGGCTTCCCTTTGAACCGGGTTTTGGGTTCTGGTACCGTTCTTGACACTGCACGTCTAAAGTATATTTTGGGCGAACATTTCGATATTTCTCCCGACAGCGTCGACGCCTGCGTCATCGGAGAACATGGAGATTCCGGTGTGCCCGTTTGGTCTCTCACAAGCATCGACGGTATGAAGCTGCGCGATTATTGCGAATCTAAAAATCACAGTCACGATGATGCTATCTATCATAAGATCTTCGAGCAAACTCGCGATGCTGCTTACGATATTATAAAACGCAAGGGATACACCTCTTACGGAATTGCAGCAGGGCTGCTTCGAATTGTGAAAGCCATATTAGGCGACACCAACACAAAGCTCACTGTTTCCACTGTAGGTGATTATTACGGAGTCGAAAACATTGCGATTAGTGTCCCTATGAAGCTCAACAAGAGTGGAGTTCACCCGACCGACCAGATACCGCTCGACGAGAAAGAGACAGAACTAATGAAGAAATCTTCAAGACAAATCAAGTCGGCGCTAAAGAATCTGAAGGTCGAATGATTGACACTTTTTGTTTCGTGTTTTATTATGTCACCTTATGTTGGTTATAATATATCGACGACTTCAGACCTCTGTCAATAACTAGGCACTACATCACCGTGAGCGCAATCTCCAAATAAATTCGTTGGCTCATGTTATAAATTCTTGGCCCTTTATAAGCAATTCTGCAATAATTTAGGTTCTGCGCGAGTTACATCGGCTGTTTATTTGACTGATAACGTTGATCAAAACTGTACAGTCAGACAAAAATGACACAAGGAGCATAATCTCAAACTTTGACCCTGAGAAAAGCTCACAAAGTATCCAAAGCGTCACATCCTAGATGTTAGAGGAACCGCACGTAGATCGCTTTACCGCTTAGTACGTTGACTGGCCATGGCTTGTGAAACTATCACTT
Source organism: Lachancea mirantina (assembly GCA_900074745.1). Classification (NCBI taxonomy): domain Eukaryota; kingdom Fungi; phylum Ascomycota; class Saccharomycetes; order Saccharomycetales; family Saccharomycetaceae; genus Lachancea; species Lachancea mirantina. The sequence goes on from LT598465.1 coordinate 151,954, forward strand.
TGTACAATAGTGTCATACTTATGATTTTTTTCGAATGACTATGGCAGTTAAAATCTCTTGAGGTTTATCTGTTGGAAGGAGCTGGCGAGAAGATGATATCGTTCAATTACATCATCACGTGATCGATATGACAGAATAAAATTAGAGGATTGGACAGACGGTTCGCATTCCGCGAAAGAGCTAGAAGCCAAAACAGGTCCATTGACAGTTCTAGAATCATCAGAACATCTTGATCAGATCATATGTGGTATGATGAATGACGTATGATGAGAATTCACCGTCTAGTTTGAAGAAAGTAACGGGTTCCAAATTTGGAACAATGTTACAGAAATTTTATGAAAGGAGCTGATATGACCAAGATCGTAGTGGTCATGGTCATAAGATAGCCACGGAGAGATATAAGTACTCAATTTCTTGTCAGCTGTACTATTTAGATCAATTATGAACGAAATAAATGAGCAGTTCAGAAGTCTGTTGACTACCGACAATGATAAACCTCAAAACCTTTTTTATCACAAAGCTGAATGGTCTCGAATAATGAGCCCATTGACACTGAATAGCATTATTCGTAGCCTGAGCAAAGGTTTTTATTTTTGGGCTTTGAAGCTTTGTATTCGTTTTGAAAATGAATTTCTTAACTTAAAAGCATACCAAAACTCCAGCGTATTGGTAAATGCCACATAGGGGCTGAAAATAGAAGAATACCCTGAATTTCCACTTGGAACCCTGTTAAACTGGAGCACATGATATAACAATGTAACAACTTTTGCAAGATGCAAAATCTCTCGAAAATTCGAGACGCCAACGAGTGGTTTGATCTTCTACGAACGTCGGAATAGATTTAATTTTCCACGAATAATATTGTAAAAAGCACCGGTCAGTCTCCTTTCGCAATCCTTTTCCCTCGGTCTACCGATAAGTCCTAATAAAGAGCGTATTATTGGATAACCTTATCTACAAACCACGTGACAGTAGTGTCAGTTTTAAGAATGAAGCCGAAAATGGTTCAGCACCGAATAAACATCTCTCTCATCAAAGGACTTTGCCGCAACGCCTTACCCTCTAAAGAAAACGTTTCGCGTCGCATTGAATGCAGACATGGGGATCTATGATAGATTGCTTAAAAATATTATGAATATGATTTCATCTCGGGGGTGTTACTTTTTTCAAAGATAAATGCAACCATCCTTCATGACGGTTACCAAGTTTGTTTCGGGCTCATCAAGGATGTAAATGTTTTCTAGTGGGTTACCATTCATCAAAAGCAGGTCCGCTATAAACCCAGTCTCAACTTGACCAAGCTTGTCTGCCAAACCATTCATTTCCGAAGGCGTCACAGTAGCAGACAACAAAATTTCATGCGGTGATAAAATTTTATTTCTTATAAAAAATTCTTGAGTCTGATATCCGTTCAGAGAGCCCAACAAATCTGAACCATAGCAAATCTTCACTTTGTGGTCACTGGCAATTTTCAAGGCTTGCAGACCGTTTTTCAAAACATTTAAATTCTTGGATTGGTTTTCTTTCTTCAAAAAAGTGCTGAACTGATCAGAAGCAAGTATCTTGTAAGTAACTAGAGTTGGTGTCAAGTAACACCCTTTTTCTGCCATAAGCACGGCAGTTTCTTTGTCCAGGAGATTGCCGTGTTCAATACCTTTCACGCCTAGGTTGATACAATTCTTAATGGCTTCAGGAGTATATGCGTGGGCCGTGACATAGCTATGATACGTATCTGCAACGTCAACGATAGCTTTAATTTCGTCTTTGCAAAATTGCAGGTTTGAAATCTTGTCAGTAGGGGAAGCTACACCGCCGCCTGCCATAATTTTGATGAAGTCTGCGCCCCGTCTAAATTCTTCGCGAGCAGCCTTATAGCATGATGGAACACCATCTGCAACAACTCCCAAATTGTTAATATGACACTCACAGTCATCAAGAGCTTCTCCAGGTATATCGTTCCGCCGCATATCTCCATGACCGCCAGTTTGAGAGATCGCATGGCCACATGTGATTAAGCGAGGTCCTTTAATACTTCCCTCTTCAACGGCTTTTTTCACGTATCCCTCTGCACCACCACAGTCTCTCAAGGTGGTAAAGCCGCGCTTCAGGGATGCCTCTAAATTGTAACGGATCCTTATCAAGGCCGCAGTCTTTGCAGTATCGAGCGTGCTCGCCAAATCTTTTTCGCCTGGAACCGATGTTACATGAACATGATTATCAAATAGACCTGGCATCAAAAATTTGCCGGTCCCATCAATAACCTTGTATCCGGCAGTAGAAACCTCCTTATCTGAAGAACTTGAAATTTTAGATATTATTCCTTCCTCAACAAAAACATTCGAGTTCTCCACGACATTACCCTTCACAACGTCGACAATATTTGTATTTGAAAAACAGTATTTTTCTGGTTTTGGCACCCCCCATGGAGTAACCAAGTCCTCCAGGTCTTTCCAGTTTCGCTCGTTAACGTCGATGTTTAGATTTTCAAGATTTTCAACCATCTTAAGCCACATCCTTATTGTTGAAAAACTTATGCCTCTGCCCTAATGCCAGAGCATAAATGTTTCGATTCTTATAATTTGATCGCATGCTAGTCCAAATCTCGGCCTACACGTAGATTCCTCACGATCAATATCAAACGCCTGTACTTGCGATAAAATTTTTACATCTTAGCATCGGCATCCAGCTTCCGCATTGGGTTAGCGGGTAATCATCTGATAAGACGAGATAAAGCCAAATCGGAAAGGGTTTTCCGAAAAATTTGTTTAGTGTAGACCGTTATCATATTGCATAACTGTTAAGTTAGAGAGCGGAAATTCCAACCCGAACGTGTCTTGCGTGTAAAGCCGAAGACATGACGGAGATTCCATCAAGGAAAGGCAGGCGACAATCTAAAATGATCGTCCTACACATAGGTTCCTTCAAATTTTTCGGTACTTTATCTCGCCTGACCGAGCTTGCACGTTATCTATCTGGATTTCGACCGAGAGCTCTTTGATATAGCGATAATGTCTAAATTAACAGATTAATGAATAACTATATTAACAAGGTTACTTTAGAGAAAAGCACGTCAGGTGTCAGGAGCATTAAGACTTAAGTTTAAAACGGAGTAAAAATGTTAGCGGACGAAAAGAATATCATCAGCGATGAAGTGAACGATGTCGGCTCTTTGGAGAATGGGTCCGTCCGCGAGAAATCGGTCAATGAAGCTGATATAGATCAAGTCCAATATACAGCTGAGGAAGAAAAGGCGGTCCTTCGTAAAATTGACCGTCATCTTTTGCCGCTAATTTGCTTCATATATTTTGCCCAGTACCTTGACAAACAATCTTTGACCTACACAGCGGTTTTCGGTTTGAAGAAGGATTTGAAGATGGTTGGGACGGACTATTCCTGGTGTACTACCATTTTTTACTTGGGCCAGTTGGGAGCAAATTTCGTTTTGGCCTATTTGATGACAATTATTCCAAGAGCGCCGCTGACTGGTGCCTGTGTTGTGATTTGGTCCGTATGTTGTATGTGTTTGGCGGCGCCAAATACTAAACAAGGATTTTGGGTCGGGAGACTTTTCTTGGGGATATTTGAAGCTGCTGTACAGCCGGCCTGTGTTATGATCACGACTTACTGGTATAGAAAGAGAGAACAACCACTGAGAACCGCTATTTACATCTCCATGAACGCACTGGCGCAAATTATTGGATGTTATATTATGTATGGCATTGGTAAAACTAATAGTGCGAATATTGCAGATTGGAGGGTCATGTTCTTGATTTGTGGCGCGTTGTCATTACTAGCTGGACTTTTGTTCTACTTCTTGCTCCCAGCTTCGCCCAAGGTTGCGTGGTTTCTCACAGAGAGGGAAAGAGAAATTGCTTTGAAAAGAATCCATGAGGAAAACGACAGAAGTGCACTTAACAAGTTCGAATTTGATCAATTAAAAGAATGTTTGAAATTTGACTGGCTCTTTATGAGTTCTTTCGCATTCGGGTTTCTCGTTACTGTAACAAGTGGGCCTATCATTTTTCAATCTCTACTTCTGGCAAGTTTTGGTTACGACAAATGGGATACCATGAAATATGGTTCGCCAGCAGGTGCTCTTCAGCTTCTCTTCATATGGGTCGGTGTATTGGCAGTCAGGCTTATTCCTAAAGAGCGTGCCATGATCTCTGCTTGTTTGGTGGGCATTCCATTAGCTGGGACAATCATGTTGCTATGTCTCAAAAAGAGCAGTGGATGGTGGATGATTGTTGCTTCTTGGATGTCTTCAATTATCACTTCTTTCATGACGATTATATTGAGCTTAATCGCAAGTAACGTTAGAGGAAACACTAAAAAGTCGCTGTGTTCAAATGCTTTTTATGTTGGATACTGTTTGGCAGCCATTATTTATCCACAGTGGTGGACTGGCTCTTATCGCGGCGGTCTTATTGTCGTCGTTATTATGTGGATCATAATGATTCTTTTGCTAATTTTCTACAGATTTAAGGCCATCTATGAAAACAAAAAGAAGGAAAAAATGGAACTTCAAACCGTTCAAACAGTAACAATTGATGATGACCTTACCGACAAGGCCAACATTCACCACAGATATGTCTATTAATGACTATTAAAGTCTAGATTTTCTTATATATTCCCATTATGTTTTAAATTTTACAAATACTTATTATAACTTTTGAGGTTTATCATTGTCGGTGATCAACAGATTTCTGAACTGCTCATTTAACTCGTTCATAATCCATCTAAATAATAAAGCTGATAAGAAATTGAGTACTTATATCTCTCCGTGGCTATCTTATGACCATGACCACTACGATCTTGGTCATATCAGCTCCTTTCATAAAATTTCTGTAACATTGTTCCAACTTTGGAATCCGTTACTTTCTCCATACTAGACGGTGAACTTTCATCATACGTCATTTATCATACCACACATGATCTGATTACAATGTTCTGAAGACTCTAGAACTGTCAATGGACCTGTTTTAGCCTCTAGCTCTTTCGCGGAATGCCAACCGTCTGTTCAATCCTCTAATTTTATTCTGTCATATCGATCACGTGATGGTGTAATTGAACGATATCATCTTCTCGCCAGCTCCTTCCAACAAAATTTATAATAATCTCAGCAGTGGAAAGATTTCATCGCTAGAGCTCACTCTCCACATTTTGACCAGAGTTTCTATCCTGCAGTATACATATACACGAGTTATCAAAAAGTAATCTTTATCTGAGTTACTATTCAGACGGCTGCTAAGAGAAATAATGCACCGGCTCAGTCGATGTGATTTCTATCATGTCACCATATAAGTTCTTCACACTATCATCTTACACAACAGTTACCAACGAGATCGGTTACCAGGTGTTCGAAAATTGCAGAACGTTGAGATTCACTAACATGAATTCAGTCAAAGTTTCTTGCTCATAAATTCTACTTGAGATTGGTGAGGTGAGCTCAATTCTTGAGAATCTGTAATCTATTCAACTTCTACCCCGAAAAGCGGCAAGACATCCTCTTTGAATATTCGTCTAACCTTCCGCAAAGTAGAAGGAAACTCACAACAACTAACGGTTTTTATCGGCGCGGATGTTTTGAATATTAAACTCGCAAAACAAAGATAATTAATCTAGATATTTTAAGTTAATTCTCGTAGCAGCAAACTACAAGAATTCCTTGGCTTTAAATTGAGCACCGGTACTGGGCCAATAACCATCAATCGGTGAAGCTGCTACTAAGTAATAAATATAATATATTATCATGTTCCACATATGCAGAAACGCTGGATATAAAAAAGAACAGATTGAGCAACGCAGTAACTATCAAGAGGGTTGTCAAGGGCATGAAATGCATAACGATTCGTTGTATCCAGTTAGTTTGTTAGCCACTAATTGATTGGTTTTTGTATAAAGTCAACTGCAGTTGTTACTATTTCATATCCGTACTCTCGGTAGCCAAGTTGGTTTAAGGCGCAAGACTGTAATTGAAAATTTGTAATCTTGAGATCGGGCGTTCGAATCGCCCCCGAGAGATTTTTTTCAAAATCTTAAAAGACGGCATGGGATTTTTTTTGTTCCGATGACTTGAAAGAAACTACAAACTATGGAACTGAGCAGGAAGGCTAAAAGTTCAAGAAGTCTTACTCAAACAAGGAGGTTTAGTGCCAGTAGGTTCAGCTTTTCTTTACCTTCAGGAATTAGCAGGGTTCTAATTTCATCATCGGACGGTTTCATAGCTCGCATTCATCCTTGTTGTGAAAAATTTCGTGTTCGGTAGACAAATCACGAAACGAAGAGACTGCAATTTTTAAAGTGGTAAAAGGGCCAATTGACTCTCGGTGCCCGGTAAAGCTTTACTTGTGCATGGGCCATGACTTCAATTGACAAAGGGAGGTGCGATTCCACCGTTGACCACTCACTCAAATTTATTACTGATCATCATTTCAATGACACCTTTGCACTACTGGTTGTTTTCCTGAGTTTTAACCACTTTGTCGCTCCTTGCGTACTCGCAGTTTTTGTGCTAACCACTAGATGTCGAGACTTTCTAGCGACGTGCTTTATCCGTCTGTTTCTTGCGAAACGACCTTTTGAAGAGCTGAGGCAACAGCGGTTCGGTTCTTTGAGCAGAGCCGCCGTCACAAAAAAGGGCCAGATAACACCGAGCGCTACTGCTGGAAGATTTGCCGTTTTTTCAACGGTCAGCCTTTTGGCTTTGGAGATCGGCATAGCAGCCCTGCTAAAATTGCGTGGAAATCAGTATTTTACACGTCCGTTAGAGAACCTGGCCATGTCAATTGTGGCTTCCTCTCTCATTAACGATCCAAAAGACTGCTTAAGTTATGCTACATCCTGCTCCATACTGTATGGCCTGATTTCTAGTTTCAGTCAGAAATTTGCCGACTTTTCTAATTTTCAGCTGACATTGGACTCACTCCTCGGGAGTGGCTTTCTTTACGGGCAATTAGACTTGACCAGGAGTCATTTGTGGTTTTCGAAAGTTGCAGTGGAGTTTACCCGTTGGGCACCTTATTTTAGGAAGTATTTCGGCGTTTTGCGCTATTTCGTGTCGTTCCACATTGTGGTTTTCCAATTTTATCGGAACATGACCACACCTTTTCCTAGCACACGTCCTTCTGAAGAAAATACCTTTCAGCCTGCACCGCCAGGGGTTAGCCCTTTTCCAAACAGTGTGGCTTCAACTCCGGGGCCAACAGCATCTGCCATGATCAATTCATCTTCAGGGGTCCAAATCAGTACGACTAACTCAGGGTCAAGTTCCCTGACTTCAAATCTACCAACTATCATTCAGAAGCCTCAATTCTCAAAATATGTGACAGAACATAATCTCTCGGAGCTACCCATAACATCTCCCTCACAGAGCAATTCTCAAACCATTTCCACAAACCTGACGATGTCAAATAACGGCGAAATGAAGACGCACGCTAATTACACCAATCAATTTTTTGAGGCAGAAGTTAACCTCCCAGATGAATATGACGAACCAAATCCCGACTACTTTTACATATCCACATGGAACCTCGAAAACTTCATTCTGCAATTATTCAAATTCAACAACCACCATTTGATTCCACCTCTCTGGTCAATTTTCGCTACAATCAAAACCATGAGTTTTGAAAGGAAACAGGTCAAGCACCGAAAAGGTTTGGAAACCAAGCCACGAGAACCCAATGCACAACTGAATCATTTAGTCGCTTCAGGTGACGCCTTGAACTCGAGTGTTTTCAATGGGTCTCGTTCGACGGATTGCATGGCATTGATTGCGCCCTTTGCTGACGACTACAATGACCTTCATCTGATTCCAATCAACCAAAAAGAGAACTCTTATCAAGTTTGTGTCAACACCATTGGCTCCACCCAAATCACCTTCCACATCAGGAATTTATTTGAAGGGGAGCTTCTGGTGCTCGTAAACGGAGTCATATGGACACAGGTTTCGTCAGCGATTGTCTCCGAGAAATCAGGCGAGGAGTATACTGTTGTCAGCGGCTTGGTGCCAAGTTGTTCCTACGACATTCAATTTGTTAATAGGTTCGCCAGGGGAGAAGATTTTTTGATAGCGGATCTCATGGTCCGCACGAGTCCCAAGAAAGGAGAAGTCAAGGAGCCACTCGATTTTAGTTTCCCATCGTATTACCACCGGAAATTTTTGTCACCTCTTTTGACCCTCAAACATTCAGTTTTGACTACTAACACTAATCTTGCTGAGAAGCGCGCCAAATTGAAAAAGACTAAGAAAGAAATCTCCAAAAAACTAAGTTCTTTGAGGCAAGAAATTGACCATTTAAAGGCTAAGATCTCTCAAAACGCCAACCAAGATGAGAAGAGCGCATTCAAAATGGATAATTTGAAGACGGTTCTGCAACAAAGTGAAGCTAATTTATGCAAGCTCGAGGACGAACTGAAAGCTCTTACAAGTCAACAATTATGCTTGGAAAAAGAGTATTTGAAGTGTAAGGATAAACATTTGCGAAAACAGATGGAGTACGGAAAGCTGCGCGCTACTTTGGAACAGGAATCGAAGAGTTATGATGAACAGCTTTACAAACTTCAGCTGGAGCTCAACCAGCTGACTTCCAAGAAAGAAAAAACTGGCGCCAAGCGCGAAAAGTTGAAAAAAGAGGTAGCTCAACAAGAAGAAGGTCTTGACAATCTGAAGGAGAGTTTTCTCACTAAACGCGAAGAGGAAAGAAAAGCTAGACAGGAGCAGCGGGCCATTGAACTGAATGACTATGAGTTGAAGGTGAAGGGCCTGGAGCAGGATATTAGTCGCATTGAGGGCGAGAATGACGCGATGCGTTCAGTGCTTCCCGCATTTTGAGGCTACAATCCACGCTTGTGTTTTTCAGAGAAACAAATTCGATTCTTTTACTGTGCAACGGAGAGGATACCGTCTGTTTTCATGAATCCAGTCCCATGGACAGTCGAAATTCAATAATTCCCAAAGTACAAATTAAGTAGATTTACGTAGTTTTGTTGAAATCGAACAAATGCACTTCTGTCATAAGTTGTCAGACAGCCTGAAGGGTCTGGTTAAACTTATGAGAATGATGATTTCCTTAGTTTCGTCTCAATACTTTTGTGGGAAAGCCACCTAGCAATGGAGCACCGAGTTTGAACGGTATCATCGGTATGTAATAATATAAGTAGTCAAAACGTTCAAAGATATCACTTAAATTTGCCTCCTTAGCTTAGTGGTAGAGCGTTGCACTTGTAATGCAAAGGTCGCTAGTTCAATTCTGGCAGGTGGCATTTTTTTGTAACTTGAAAGTATCTCAAATTTTGATTATCACTTTGTCTCAACAGTTTTGCTTATGACACACAGACCGTATAGAATGAACGACTCATTTCTGACGTTTGAAAAATTTTCTAGGTTGTGGGCATCGCTAGAGAAGCCGTGCCAGCCATCCTAGAAACTTGGAATTGACAAAAACCAGTAATACCCCCAGCTGTCGGAGCGTAGGAGAGGCTCTGGAGGGTTTACTTGGAACAGCGTCTATATATCGGGACGTTTCATAATAGAAATTTATAGGAACTCAAAATGGCCTCCTTGAAAAGAGGTGCATCTGACGCTATCAAGTATGAGGAGTCTGGGTTACGCAAGAAGGCGCTCATAGATACAATTAGTTCGCAAACGGGCGAAAAAGACGTTCACTTTGAAGGTGGTAATGGAAGTGAGAGTGAAGATACCAGGGCTACCGGGAGTGGTAAGGATGAGGACGACGATGAGCATGATGATGATGATTCGAGCGCAGAGGGGCATGAGGACGGAGTTCCTCAAGCGCGTCATGCCGTCAAGAAAATCGGTGCTCAAGATATTCAAATAGCTCGTGAAACCGCGGAATTGTTCAAGTCCAACATCTTTAAGCTACAGATTGATGAGCTTTTACAACAGGTCAAGCTAAAGGACTCGCACATTTTAAAAGTCGAGAAATTTATGCATAAACTGTATGACATGATCCAAAGGATACCGGAGTGGGGTTCTCACACGATTTCGGAGGTCGAGACGTATTTCAAAGGCAAAATCGTGACAGTGCCGTTTGTAGAACCACGTCCGACAGCCTCTACCAAATACAAGTTTGAATACAAGACCCCCGATGTTTCACTCATCGGTTCGTTTGCTCTCAAGGCAGTGGTGTATCAGCCCGAAGGATCATCAGTTGACATTTTGTTGACGATGCCAGAAAGTTTGTTCGAGAAGAAAGATTTTATGAATTTCAAGTGTATTCACAAGAGGAGCGTATACTTGGCCTATTTTACACATCATTTGTCGCTACTTCTTGCTGACGAAAAGCTGTCTGATCTGTTCCACTTGGAATATGCATACTTCAACGGAGACTCGCTAAATCCCATTTTGAACATCAAATGCAAGCCTGACGCTGCTTCATCTGATTACAATTTCTACAAGACCAAGTTTTCGATCAATCTGATGGTGGGGTTTCCTTACGGAGTATTCGATGCCAAGAAACTACGGCCAAACAAAAACTGCATACGTATTCAAGACGACAAGGAGACGCGTACTCCATTTTACAACTTCTCAGTATTGTCCGCAACCACCTACGATCATTATTTGAAGTTTTTGTACAAGACAAAGAAACAAACCGAAGCGTTTAAGGACGCTTGTATGTTGGGGAGGTTGTGGATCAAGCAAAGAGGATTCACATCTGATATTTCCTACTGTGGCAAGCTCGGTGGTTTCGGTCCTTTTGAGTTTGCTACTTTAATGAGTGCCCTTCTCAGCGGCGGTGGCGTCAATGGGAATAAGATCCTTTTGCATGGGTTTTCTTCATACCAGTTGTTCAAGGGTGTCATAAAATACCTTGCGACCATGGATCTATGCTCCGAAGGGCATCTGCAGTTTTACTCGGAAATCGATTCCTCTGCAACCGTTCCCACATCCAGGTACATTGAAGAAGGTTTCCAGACTCCAACCATATTTGATAAAACAACGAAAGTGAACATTCTCAACAAGATGTCTTTAAGCTGTTATCAAACATTGAAGTTATATGCACAGGGCACCTATCGAAATCTGAATGACACTCTGAAAGATCAGTTTTCCAATATTTTCCTCACCAATTTAAATAAGGTGTCAAATTTGAAGTATGACATTTGTTTTGATTTGCTCCTCCCAACAGACAGCGTACTGCAAGAGCAGTTTGGACCGGTCGAAAAAATTCGCTTTATCAATCTAGAAAATTTCGTTGTGAACAAAATCTCTAACGTGATGAAAATCGCCCTTGGCGAACGAATCTTATCTTTTGAGATAGAGCTTTTGAATCGCCACAGCAGTTTTCCAATCTCAAGGAGAAAGCCTTCAGGCGGTGCGAACATATCAAACATCAGGATAAAAATTCTAGTTAATCCCACTGAGCACGAAAAATTGTTGACGAGGGGCCCCGTTAACTCCGACCAAAACTCTCCTGAGGTTTTATCCTTCAAGAGTTTTTGGGGCAAGAAAAGCTCTCTTCGTCGCTTCAAGGATGGAACCATCACTCACTGTTGTGTTTGGCCTACCTCTGCATCTGAACCTGTCATTGTCCAAATTTTGAGTTATGTTTTTAAGCTCCATCTTGCCGAAGATGCCATCATAAGCGGCCAGACATTGAAGCAATTCCACGAACTGCTGCCACTTCCAAATCTTCCGGCAAGCTCTAGTACATCGATCACCAATTTAGGGAGTTACTTGACTTTAAAAAAGTCGTTTGAGGATTTCCACAAAGTGATTTTTGGAATGCAACTTCCTCTCACCGTTAAATCGCTGCTACCTGTGGGATCAGCTTTTCGATATACTACCTTGTGCCAGCCAGTTCCTTTTGCTTTTTCAAGCCCCGATTTCTTTCAAGATGTCATTTTGGAATTCGAAAGTACACCCAAGTGGCCGGATGAGGTTTCCTCGTTAGAAAAGGCTAAGGCTGCATTTTTATTAAAAATCAAAGAACAGCTCGATTCCGGGAAATACAAGTCTTTTTTCATTAGGGACGAGTCAATTCCTTACAATTTGGAAGTTCTAACCCTGAACGTTCTGACCCCCGATGGCTTTGGTTTCCGAATCAGAGTACTCACAGAGCGTGATGAAGTGCTATATTTGAGGGCCATCAGTAATGCTAGAAATGAGTTAAAGCCAGAACTGGAAAGAACGTTTCTCAAGTTTACAGCAAAGTACTTGACCTCAGTCAGGCATACAAGAACCATCGAAAACGTGTCTCACGGTTTTCCTCTTTACTCGCCTGTAGTGAGATTATTCAAAAAATGGTTGGATTGCCATTTACTTCTGGGACATCTACCAGAAGAGTTGGTGGAAACTTTAGCCATGAAGCCTTTTGTCGATGCTTCTCCTTATTTGCCATCGGCTTCTCTTGAGAATGGGTTTTTGAAGATCATCGCATTTCTCAGCGAATGGAATTGGAGAGAAGATCCGCTCGTCTTAGACTTGGTCAGGCCCAGCGAAAGTGAAGAGCATGCAGTCGAGTCCTCGATTGATGCGAAAAAATTTTCTGAAAGTCTCACGTTGTCACAGTACAAGACAATGGAAAGCAATTTCAGCACATTGAGAAAGAACGATCCCCAGGGATTTCATGTTCAGTTTTTCGTTGGATCCAGAATCGACCCCAGCGGGATACTATACTCAAGCAGTGTTCCTCTCCCAATAGCTACAAGACTGACAGCATTATCCAAAGTCGCTATGACTTTGATAAAGAACCATGGTTTGAATAAGCAGACAATCGATCTACTTTTCACTCCCGCTCTAAAAGACTACGATTTTGTCGTCAAACTACAAAGCCCTGTAGCTTTGAAACTGTCCTCAGGGGTTCTCGACTCCCAAGGTTACAAAAACCTGTCAGAACAACCTACCGGATTCCCATCTGACTTGTCTCAACTCAGTGAAAAAATGGATCCAACACTGCAGTTGATCAAATATCTCAATCTGAAATACAGGAACAGCATAATTTTCTCAAGCCATCAATACATGGCTGTCAACGGGGGTTTCGACGGGAGCAGAAACGTTATTACAGGACTAATCAAGCCTTTATTTAAGACTTCACAACGTTTCAAAGTGAACATCGATGCTAACATCGAACCCGTTGACGATGTGCAAGTTCAATTGAATAAAGAGGCAATTTTCCACGAAATCGCAGCTTTCGGGCAAGATTTTGTTACGGCATTCGAGGTTAATTAGTATACGCATTTTAATCAATGTACAATAGATAACACATCTCGCAGTAGTTCTTGCAAGTTTCTATGATACTAATCTATCTCTATCTGTTTCTAGATATGCCGTGGCTCTTGCCAGTCATAAGCGACGGTAGCGTCAAAAACAATAGCCTTCATAAACCTCGACATTCAACCATACCATCACCAACAGCGTGAGAGCAGAGTACTGGCATGTAAAGATGTCAAATGAGATTTCCCGTGACGGAGCTTTACGCCGAAAAGAACTGAAATTAGCATATGTGAGAAGCATAGTTAATCATTTGAATTACTTGGGGTTTTTGATCATTATTTTGGAATACATGAAATTTGAGTCATCGGTATGGATTTTCGTTCTCAGGCTTTTCATTCAGTCACTTTTGGCGTCGCCATTTCCTACACAAGTTCAGATGAGGTTTCTGGCATTATCACAACGAAATCGACAAGTTTTCCCATCAAGCGAAATGCCTGTCACTGGCAGTGCGACAGCAGCTAGGGAGCCGTCCAACCTTGCAGAAATGCCGGGGGCATTTCCTTCAAGTCATCCAAACTCCAATAATTCACCTACGGGGCAAGAGCAAAGCGATGAACATGCGATTGGACGTTTGAAGTACAATATAACGTGGTTTTTGCTACATTGTTCTGTTACCTTTAATGTGATGATCACCATGTATCGACTCTTGAGTCCGATGGATTTCACATACAAGGTTAGAAACATGCCCTCAGATCTAAGCAACTCGGGGAGTACACCTTCACCTTTTGAAAATAGCCATGGATTGCTAAACGGAGAGTATCGCGGCAGAATTTTCGTGCAAATGATCGGAGAGCGGATTCCTACCAGCAATGTATGGGGCAACGCACAACTGTGTTTCTTTAATGTGTTTATCATGATATGTCAAATTGGGCTTTACATCTTGACCTGCAGTGATTGTGTGCAGGAATCGATCGAAAACAAGACTAGCGCCGGTCAAGATAGTGAGGAAACAAGTGAGTCTGGTCACTATGGAGCAGTGGCTGTTATAGATCCAAGCGCGTCGCTGGATCGGATTCTACGGGAAAGATATGAGAATAACTTGATATCTTACCCAGAGGCCACTACGCCGGACCGTACCCAAACCGTGTAAGTCCTTTTAACGTTCAAAGAAAAAGCATCTTAATTTCCAAATATTAGTTTACAGTTATGTCTATACAATGCATTTTAGAACTTCCTTTCCTACAAAAAAGCTCACGAGATAGGACAGTTCTTCAAGTACTCAGCTTTATTCTTCAAGATCCGAACACTTTTGAAAAAAATCTCCTCTGGAGTCATTGCCCCAGAACTTTCGACGTTGAATATAAAGTGGTCTCTGACCCTACCAAGTTTGACTTTGCCATTGAACTCTTCATGTCTTAGCACTTCCCTGGAAACGGTATCATGCCTAGCATCCTTAACAACGGCCTGACCGTTGCTGTCAATGCCGATAACACCTTCACTGAAGCACTTGGCAAATTTCTTGGCGTCTTCACCTGTTATAGGCTGGGTAATGTTGATGTGCGGCATGAGGCGGTAAGAGGCTGTGCATACAGGGGAAAACTTGGCGTGGTCATTTCCAACACCCAGAATACAATGCGCTCTAAGAGAGATCTCTTGACCAGGTCGTAGCTTGGCTAAAAGGATATTGGGGTCAGCAGCGACCACTGGACATTTGGCAAAAGTTTCGACTTGCTTGCCTTGAGGCTCGAACTTGAGATCACGCGCGTATACGCTAGAGCTACGGTACAAAATCTCGGGATCTGTGGCATCCTTTGGTGCATCTGGGTTTTTCGTGCATTTCACGTTGAGCGTTAAAACAATCGTATTTTCGTCGGTAAACTTTTCTTCTTCGGGCAACGATGTATCTATCCAAGACAGCATGTCGGGGTCGACCTTAAGTGGTACCAAACCGATTCTGTGCGCAAGAACTTCGTCCTGGATAACGGACGTGTTGTTGAAGAAATATACGTATTCCACAGCAACAGATGGAACTTCTGAAACCATAATTCTTCTGAATGCGTTGGCAATTGAAGTGTCAATGTGAATAAGGTCGAAATTTGCTTCTCTGTCGTTCAAACTGGAAATCTTCACATCAAAAGTATTCTTAAATTTCTCGACGTCCCAGGCCCCATCTAGGTCCTTAGAAAAGCCAGGGAAGTCGTTCGAAGAGGTGTTGGTAACACGGTTATACTCAATTCCAACAATATTCGACATGACAGAAGTGCTTAGACGTTATAATTACTTAGCTCGGCCTCCAGTTAACGTACTTATTCTGATGACAGGCATCTCATCGCATTGATCTTGGGAAAATTTTTCAGAAATATGCCTATGTACGAATCTCATCAACATCTTCAAATATCACTAACCAATGCCAAGGCTAATCGGCTAGTCACGCTTGGTGAACGGTTTGTATTATGGACAATGAAGACCTGATCGATGATTTCAATGAAGATTTTATTAGCGGAGACGAGGAAGAAGAGACAGAGGAGGTAGAGGAGACTTTTACCGCTTCAAACGGCCAATTTTCGACCAACAGAGAAAATAGTTATAATGGTGACGACTTTGCTGCGGCAATAGATAACTATAGGCCGTATGCATTGTCAAACGGAATTCCGGTAAATGGGAAAGATGCATGTGTGATATTTAGGTGGATTGACAAGATTGACGAGCTTTTGAATGACGGAGAAAGCGGTGAAGTGACCATTCTTTTGATTAAAACCCAGGTGGTTGTGCAAGAGGAATACAACCTTTTATACAGAATTGTGAAGAAAATTTACAGCCATAAGTACCCTGAGCTGGAAACCTTAGTCCCTTCGGCGCTGGAGTACGTTTTTGTTGTGCGTGTGCTTGAAGAGTGCGGGACAAAAGGGTTGCAGAAGCTCGAAGGCGTTTTGACGAAAGAGCAAGTCATGATTGTTTCCATATCTGCTCAGACAAATTTCAAGCCCAATGCACTAGTAGATAGCAGTCTCTTGGCATCTGCGATGAATGGTCTGGAACAGCTTCTGACGCTGCAGGACAGGATCAAAGCCTACGTCACTGAGCGTGTCGAAACGATTGCACCGAACGTATCGCAGCTACTTGGACCAGCCACAGCTGCGCTCCTCTTGTCTGCAGTTGGAGGTGTCGGTGAGCTCAGCGAAACGCCCAGCTGCAATCTGGCGTCGCTAGGGAAACCGAAATACCGGTCTCACGAATTCAATGTGGACGAAAGTAACGTGCGTCAAAAAGGCTACATTTACCTGTCACCGCTTGTGCAGAATACGGCCATCGATTTCCAGAAACAAGCGCTCCGCATGGCGTGCGCCAAATGTTCACTTGCAGCGCGTGTAGATGCCTCTCACAGTGCTCCGACGAGCAACTTAGGCGCCAAGTGGCGCTTTGAAATAGAATCAAAGCTGCGCAAGCTTCAAGAGCCAGCCAATATCTCAAACGTCAAACCTTTACCAGTGCCGGAAGACAAACCTAAGAAAAAACGTGCCGGGCGTCGATTCAGAAAGTACAAACAGCAATTTCAACTTTCTCATTTACGACAGTTGCAAAACCGCATGGAGTTTAACAAGCAAGAACATAGCGTTCTTGACGCTTTCGGCGAAGAAATTGGCATGGGGATGGCCAACACGTTGCAAGCGCCGTCCACCGCGGTCATACGTGCTACCAAGGGCGTTACCAAGCTTCGCAAGCCCATGCAGCACAGACTTGCCAATCAATCGCGGTCTCTCAATGACTTTTTCGCCAGCGATCCGCGTGCTTCCCCTTTGAATCCTGACGACAACATTACACAGAAAGATGTCAGAAACAACACAAAAAATACTGCTGAGATGCAACGAAGCAACGAATGGTTTTTAAAATATATCCAGCGTGACTCTAAGGACTTGTAATTTTTGAAACTTTAGGTCAAGCTTTGCTGACGTGCCATAAAAGAAAACGTCACATCTCATTGGATCACGTGGTACGTGATAGATCCACTTTCTCGACTTTCTTGATTTGGAACACAGTAAACAGAACCCATCAACGTTTACAAAAGGAGAATCACGAAGAGTTGGAATTCTAAAGGAGGCTCATCAACAGGTTCAAGAGGTTTGAAATCGGGAACTAAATGTTTTCAAGAACTGGAAATGAGAATTTTCGCGAGATCGAAAGCTTAGCGGACAACATAGGACAACTAAGCTTTGACGCAGGTCGGCCACCATTTAATTGTGATCTTTCTACGCCCACAAAACCTAAGAGAGAAGGTTTGAACGTGAATGCGTCACCTGCCAAATCCATGGTATTCGATGAGAACGCGGGGGACTCGTCGCACGTGTCAATGATGGATATCGACGGCAATACAGCAGGCACCGAGGTGGACGTGACAAAATCTCCAAAAAAATTACCGGCTGACTTCCATCGCAAGGCGTCGACCAACAACACAAGACGGCTTGTCAGTGTTTGTCAGATGTACTTCTTGGACTATTATTGCGACATGTTTGATTACGTGATCAGCAGAAGAGAACGTACGAAACAGGTTTTGAAATATTTAGACCAACAAAGAGCCCAAGGCGGCACGAGCAGCGGCATATCAAGCGAATGGCAAGTGTATCTCAACAAAGAAGCTGGAATTTTACGGAAAAGACGGCTTAAACCGAAGAACAAGGATTTTGAGATGATTACGCAAGTTGGACAGGGTGGTTACGGACAAGTTTACTTAGCGAGAAAAAGGGACACACGCGAGATTTGTGCTTTGAAGATATTAAACAAAAAGCTCCTTATGAAGCTGAATGAAACAAATCACGTTTTGACCGAAAGAGACATTTTGACCACTACGCGATCCGAATGGCTTGTCAAACTACTGTATGCCTTTCAAGACCCGGGGTCTCTGTATTTGGCAATGGAATTCGTCCCTGGAGGTGATTATCGGACGCTGTTGATAAATACAAGATTTTTGCAAGCGCCACATGCACGCTTTTATATAAGCGAGATGTTTTGCGCGGTTAATGCGTTGCATGAATTGGGATACACACATCGGGATTTGAAGCCGGAGAATTTTTTGATTGATTCAAAGGGTCACATTAAACTGACGGATTTTGGGCTTGCAGCAGGAACGGTCTCGATGGAAAGGATAGAAAGTATGAAAATCAGGTTAGAAGAGGTGAAAAACTTGGATTTTCCGGAATTCAAGGAGAAATCGATGGACGATCGGAGAGAAATGTATCACAAGCTAAGGGATTCGGACGTCAATTACGCGTCTTCTACGGTAGGCTCTCCAGACTACATGGCGTTGGAAGTGCTGGAAGCGAAAAGCTACGATTTCACGGTAGATTATTGGTCATTGGGTTGCATATTATTCGAAAGTTTGGTGGGTTTCACACCTTTCAGTGGATCATCGACTAACGAGACTTATGAGAATCTGAGACGTTGGAAACAAGTACTTCGGAGACCAAGATGTGACAATGGAAGGTACGCATTTTCAGATAGAACATGGGAACTTGTCACAAGACTTATCTCGGATCCAATCAACAGACTGAGGTCTTTTGAGCATGTTAAGAGAATGAAATACTTTGCAGAGATCAATTTCGACACTTTGCGTAACATTAGTCCACCGTTCATCCCGCAACTCGATAATGAAACCGACGCAGGTTATTTTGATGATTTTAACAATGAGGCTGATATGGCCAAATACACTGATGTCTTTAAGCGTCAGGACAAACTCACTGCAATGATGGACGATTCTGCAGTCGTTTCCAAGTTAGTGGGATTCACTTATAGGCACCGGAAGGGCAAGAGTGGCACCAGCGGTGTATTATACGGTGGATCTGAATTTGCCGATCCGTTTGCTACATTTTACTAGGAACATTAAAGTTTATTCTCTAGGAAGATAAATTAGAAATGGACACACTGTTTAAGGTTGTTTAAGAACAATTATATATCATAAACCCGAACTTCAGAGCTCAAGAGTGAAATATCTTACGGAATATTATCCTATTCATTTGAAAAGCTTGAAGCGAACGTGATCTTCGATTTCGATGAGAAACAGTTCGAACATACACCGAACTTTGCAATGTCCAAACTAAAGATGTATGGAATTTCTGAGGAACGTGCCTATTATGATTTTCGTTATACTGACGTTGGTTTGTCTTTAGTCTTATTCTTAAATCTTCATCAGAGGGATTACATGATGCCATATCAAAAAGCGAAGATTTGAACGCAAAATCCGGACCCTTCGACTGCGTCTTGATCCATGGCAATATAGTTGATGATCTGGACCATGCTAAGCTAATCAAATCGAGCACTCCCATCTATTTTTTCAATGGGCATCGTGTTCTCACGAACAAACCTGGCTCGATCAATGTTAGCGATAATGTCGTCTTTCTGAATGGATATGGCATTTTGAAACTTTTGAATGGAATACGTATTGGATATTTGACGGGCGATGAGAGGTTTTTGAATCAAAGCGAAAATGCCCTTCATGATGTCCTCAAGAATTCCGAAATGGAAGGAATCGACCTCTTGCTAACGCATCAAGTGGGCAAACCGTTTGGCCTTGAGACCTCAGATCAGGTCGTCGATGAGATTATCAAATCCCTCAAACCAAAATACCATTTTGCTTCCTTGAATTCTGAGACTTTTGTCGAATGTCCTGCCTTCAGATGGAAAAACACCGAACTAGTTACAAGATGCATTAAGTTAGCGACGTTTGGGTCAGGTAAAAAGTGGGCTTACGCCTTCAATATCACTCTCAGCGTGCCAATGTCAGGGTTAACGCAAGATATGCTGGGACCTAATCCCTACGAAGTGGATATAACCCCGAAACGTCGCTTGAGTACTAGCACGCCAACCCAGCAAGGAACGGGTGCCAAAAAAATTAAGCGAGTTTTACCAGGTGATTGCAGATTTTGTCTCAGCAACCCTCAAGTCCAGCAGCATTTGATTATTGCCATAGGAACGAACGTTTATATGACAATAGCCAAGGGACCATTGACCGTGCCAATGGGCAAAATGAATTTCTCAGGCCATTGCCTTCTAATTTCGGTTAAGCATGTTTCAAAATTATGCTATAAAGACCAAGAATGCTCGAATCTTACTCAAGATGCCACCTTCAATGAAATGGTGCAGTATGAAAGTGATGTGGCTGAGATGAATTCAAAAAGATTTGATACGTGCACTGTTGTCTTTGAAATCGACTACGAAAACTCAATTCATTTCCATAAACAGGTGATGCCAGTCCCGCAATACCTGATTGGAAAGTTCCTTGCATCATTGGAACGACAGGTTCACTTCAACAATGAAAAATTCACCAAGAATGCTAGGCTTTGTTTCCGCGAGTATAATTCGGACGATAAGGAATATCTGGATATTATAAATGACGTCGAGTCGAATTATCTCAAATTCACCGTTTATGAATCAAGGAATGTTTATAAAATCTACCTGGCAGTCTTTCAAAAAAATGAAAGAGTCGATTTACAATTTGGTAGGCGTGTTGTGGCTTTTCTACTCAATTTGTCAAATAGGGTCAAATGGGACTCACCAAATTGTCGCCAATCGTTGGACGAAGAAAATAAAGAGGTTTTCGAATTTCGGAAGACGTTTGTCGAATTTGACAAGCATTGAAGCCAACGCTGCAAAAACTCAAAAGACCGCATAATGAGCACCAACAGAATTTTGAAATGCATACGCTGTGTACTAATTTTCTAGTAAAGGCTCAAATACTCTGTCGGACGACATTTTGGCCCTAAGGAACTTATCAGTATTTGTTAAAATACACATGTTTTATAAGAGTCTGTTTATGCAAGGACACTCAATAATGAGCGATCAAATCAAAACTACCGTGTCATGCTAGAGTTTGAACAATTTTGATAGCGACAATGAGACTTCGGTTAACTTCTCGAAAGGCATCTCATTACCAAAATATTCTCATGCAAAATAATTCGGAAATTTAAAGGAAACAGCACCCCTTCATATTCCATTCAAGCCATCATTATCATCATGGTTTTCGCCAAAGTCAACTTTGGAGCGACTAGCATTTCTCAGAGCTGCGTGTTGGGTTGCGACCACCTGCGATTTGACCTTTCTCGTCATCTTAGCAATCTGTTCCTCAGCATCTTCTGGCTCTTGTTCTGCGTACTGCATAACAAGTCGGCGACCTAGTAAATGCACTCCCTGCAGTTGATCCATTGCATTTTCAGCCTCCTTTGGTAAAAGAAATTCGATAAATGCAAAACCGCGAGCGGACTTGTCGAATTTTTTTGGAACTCTGACCGATTTTAGTTGACCAAACGAGCTGAAAAGCTCGAAAATGTCTTTACGAGTTGCCTCAAATGGCAAGTTTTTGACAATTATCTTGCTACTGCCTTTCTTTTTGACATTCTTCCCTGTCGATGCACTAGAGCCTTGTCTATTAGATAACTTCAGTTGGATTCTATGTCCATCGAGAACGCTTCCATCTAAAGCAGAAATGACAGCCATCGCATGTTCTTTTGTCCGAAATTCAACAAAACCGAAACCCATAGACAACGCCCGAGACGAGTTCCTAGGGTCTGCTTTGGTCTTGACCTGCCCCACAATAAATCCACTAAATGGGCGGAACTTGTCAGACAATTGTGCTGAAGTCGTCGAGAAATTCAAATTCTTCACAAAAATCGAGACCGTAGGTCCATAGTTCAAAACATCGCTTTCCTCCTGGTTGTCAATGATCTCAGGCCTGCTTTCAAGAATGTCCGCCACTGAGGCTTTGGCCTCCTTGACGTCTGGCTTAGAATCTGTGTGAATACCCTCTTCTCCATCAGCGTCTCTCGTGAAACAATTCTTAGGGCCCTTTTCGAGATATATAATTCCGTCTTTGAACCTCTTGTAGGATAGTTTCGAGAAAGCAGCTCGAGCACTCGTAACGTCTCTGTACTCAATAATCGCGATCGTGTTAGCTGGTGGCATGAGAAATCTTTCCAACTTACCAAATGGCAAAAACAGCTCAGCTAGCTCCTCCTGAGTTGTCCCATATGGGAAATTCTTGACTAGAATCACCTTATCATTGCGCTCGCTTGGCGACTTAAACTCCCCGAACTTTGCTAGGTTCACACCTTTCGATTCGAAATATTTGCGGACGTCTCCAATAACATGAGCTTCGGCAAGAGCTTGTTTGACAGCGGCACTTGCATCGGTGGCATCAATCAAATCTGATTTTCGAACACCTAACTTTGATGCAACGCTACTCAAAACGGCGTCTTGGCTCATGAACAAAGAATTCCATGAAAAAGTATCTTTCGAAGCATCTGCCTTCCGTTTCAAAGCCTTCTGCTTTTTTAATGGCATGTTTTTCAAATCAAACTCGTCGAGTCGATGTGTTTTCTTAGCGTCGGAAGGAAGAATGTGCAATAGCCTACCTTGGAAAATTTGTTTGTCAAGTTCAATGTATGCATTGACTGCGTCGCCAGGATTTGTGAAGAGAACGTAGGCAAATCCTTTAGACTTGCCGGTTCGGGTATCCAGAGCAACATGTACTTCTTCAAGTTTACCGTAAGGCGCGAAAAGAGTTCTAAAGTCCTCTTCGGTAGCGGTGTACAAAATATTTCTCAAGAACAGGCGACCGCTTTCAGTAATTTTTTTGATGGCAACTTCTTCCTCACTTGGTCCAAATTCTTTTTCATCGAGTTGGGCCGAATTTTGGTCCGTTTGATCTGCTGATTCTGCTTGCTTCTTTTGAGTTGGTGCTCCTTCGGTAATTTCCTGATAAGGCCGTTCCTTGATCCGCACGCGCCGTTGCTTCAACCAATCCAGATCAGAAATCCCAGCATTCTGAGCCAAATTTGGTTGTTCGTTGTCCTGAACTTCACCATGTTCGAAGTCGTTCAAGCTCATCATCTCTTCTTCATCATGAGGTTCCCCCTGTGACTGCTGTTCCTTCTTGGTAATTTTGCTGAAGTCTTCATACTCTTCGTCGCTATCGTCATCGCCTTCCTTCCGAAGGGCCAAAGCCTGCGCCAGAAGCGAGTTGGCCGGTTGTTTGTCTTCCTCGTTGCCAACATCACTATTGTCTTTTGTTTCGCTCTCCTGCAGGTTATCCTTCTGCAGATTTTCAGAGTTCGACGAAGTTGACGCTCCTGCCATCGTGTCCCAAGAAGTTACTTGATTGCTTGGTTTCATCGTTTCAATGAATTCTTTCAACTGCTTATTCTTTTCTATTTCTGCATCCAGAGTCGCTTTTTCGCCCCTTTGCTTCTTGTCGGATGGGCCTTGTGCCTGTGACACTTTTTCTTCACGTTCTCGCAGTCTCTTGAGAGCGGCTCGCTTCTTTTCCTTCATGGATTGCGGTACACGTGGATCGGCAAAACTCTTAGCCATCGACACTTCTAATTTGCAGGTGTCGATGAAACTCTTGTCGAAGTACTCTACGGCGTCAAAGGCATCTTCTTCTGAGCGAAACCCCAAAAACGCGAATCTTCTGGATTCGCCATTTCTGTCTTTTGGTATTTTTACATCAGTGATGCCGCTCCCAGCCGCACCATCACCTTGCCTTTGTGTGAGTCGTTTGCCAAAATGATCCTTTAGACGTTCTTCGTTAACATATTTCGGTAAACCCTTCACAATGACTCTAGACATGACCCAAAAGATTTCTATTCAAATGATGGGAAGCTCTAGTTTTTGATACCAAAACACCTGTAAAAACCCACAAATACCCTTTCTTAGGAGTATTGATTGTGATCGCTCGAAGTCGTAGTCCAAGTCGATTAGATGAGATGAGATGAGATAGCTCTCAATTAAAATTTTCCAAGACTACCGTGCAAAGATATCCATAGATAATTGCCCAGATAGGTAATAGTATAACTTTCCGTAAAGGGTAAATTTACGAATATCATACATCACGAACTTATACTACCCAAAACGGAAGTCAAGAAACATATTTACAGGCCTTTCCTAAAAAGGAAATGAGGCATAATAAATCCCGAGTCACGTGATAGAACCATAAAAAGACTTATTTCGTAAGGAAGTATTACTATTCAAGGGAATACCTTCCCAAAAGGGTGATTGACTCAATTTTCCTTCAAATATTGAAAAATTTTCGGAATTCTCAATTCTACGCAGAGGCCGGGCCAGGCAGAGACTCTGGCAGTAACTCTCTCGCACCTCAACCTTATTGGAACAAGATAATGAAAGAAACATGAAATACGAGTTTTCAAGTAGATGTTTAGACATCTGCAAAAGTCGCTCAGACCAGCTAGTTTTTTTTTGAGTCAGAGACTGGCGTTTAGGGCAAATCTTGTGCGATTTTATAGACCATCACAGTATTTGCGTCATCTCAAAATCAAGATGAGCGATAGTCAAGAGCTACCACCGGTAGATCCAAAAAGCGGAGAGATCATAATCAATCCCTTGAAGGAAGACGGAACAGAGAAGAGTGCCAAAGAGATTGAAAAAGAGCGTAAAAAGGCTGAAAAATTGTTGAAATTCGCAGCTAAACAGGCTAAGAAGCAAGAAGCGGCCGCGAAACAAGCTGGAAGTGCCAAGAAAGAAAAGAAAAAGAAGGAAGTCGAAGTTATTCCCGAGTTTGTGGATGCCACTGTTGCAGGTGAGAAGAAGGTGCTTGTGTCCCTAGAAGACCCAGCTCTCAAGGCTTACAATCCAGCCAACGTCGAAAGCTCTTGGTACGACTGGTGGGTCAAATCAGGTGTTTTCGAGCCTGAGTTCACCGAGAGCGGTGATATCAAGCCCGAGGGCCTTTTCTGTATTCCTGCACCTCCCCCCAATGTTACTGGCGCTCTTCACATCGGACATGCGTTGACGATTGCTATCCAGGATTCGCTAATCAGATACTACAGAATGAAGGGAAAGACCGTCTTGTTCTTGCCGGGCTTCGATCATGCTGGTATCGCTACGCAATCAGTCGTCGAGAAGCAAATTTGGGCCAAGGAGAAAAAAACCAGACACGATTATGGCAGAGAAGCGTTTGTCGACAAAGTCTGGGAATGGAAAGAAGAGTATCACACGAGAATTAAGGGCCAGGTTAAGAAACTGGGTGCTTCTTACGACTGGACAAGAGAGGCCTTCACTTTAAACCCACAACTATCTAAAGCCGTCACCGAGGCTTTTGTGAGACTACACGAAGAAGGAATCATTTACCGTGCTAACAGATTGGTTAACTGGTCTGTGAAGTTGAACACTGCCATTTCTAACTTGGAAGTTGAAAACAAAGACATCAAAGGTAGAACTCTACTTTCAGTTCCAGGCTACGACGATAAGGTCGAATTCGGTGTTTTGACTTCGTTTGCATACCCTGTCGTGGACTCTGATGAAAGGCTCATTATCGCCACCACCAGACCTGAAACGATGTTTGGTGACACTGCCGTTGCTATCCACCCTGACGATCCACGTTACAAGCATCTGCATGGTAAATTCGTGCAACACCCATTCCTGCCTCGCAAAATTCCAATTGTGTGTGACAGCGAAGCTGTTGAAATGGAATTCGGTACTGGTGCTGTTAAGATTACTCCAGCGCACGACCAGAACGATTACAACACCGGTAAGCGTCACAATCTAGAGTTCGTCAACATCTTGACTGATAATGGTTTATTGAACGAGAACTGTGGTCCAGAGTGGGAAGGTATGAAGAGATTCGACGCTAGGAAAAAGGTCATTGAAGAACTGAAGGCTAAAGGACTATATATTGGCCAGGAGGACAACGAAATGACAATTCCAACTTGCTCGAGATCTGGCGATATAATTGAGCCCCTACTAAAACCTCAATGGTGGGTTTCTCAGTCAGAGATGGCCAAAGAGGCCATCAAGGTTGTGAAAGACGGCCAAATTACGATAACTCCTAAATCTTCGGAAGCAGAATACTTCCACTGGATGGAAAACATTCAAGATTGGTGTATTTCCAGGCAGTTATGGTGGGGTCATCGTTGTCCCGTTTACTTTGTCAAGATTGAAGGCGAGGAAAACGAGAGAGACGACGACAAATACTGGGTTTCAGGCAGAAATCTCGAGGAAGCTGAGAAAAAGGCTTCTGCTAAATTCCCTAATGCTACATTCACTCTTGAGCAAGATGAAGACGTTCTAGACACTTGGTTCTCGTCTGGTTTGTGGCCTTTTTCTACTTTGGGATGGCCTGAAAAAACTGCTGACATGTCCAGATTTTATCCATTTTCCATGCTGGAAACGGGTTGGGACATCCTGTTCTTCTGGGTCTCTAGAATGATCTTATTGGGTCTGAAATTAAATGGTGGTGTACCATTCAAAGAGGTTTTCTGCCATTCCTTGGTCCGTGATGCTCAAGGTCGCAAAATGTCCAAGTCTTTAGGTAACGTCGTGGATCCTCTGGACGTAATAAGGGGTATTAGTTTGAATGATCTACATGCCAAATTGTTGACAGGTAACTTAGACCCAAGAGAACTGGAAAGGGCCAAAACAGGACAAAATGAGTCGTATCCAAATGGTATTCCTCAGTGTGGTACTGACGCTCTGAGATTTGCTCTTTGTGCGTACACAACTGGCGGCCGTGACATTAACCTAGATATCCTACGTGTTGAGGGTTACAGAAAGTTCTGTAATAAGATCTACCAAGCTACCAAGTTTGCTCTCTTGCGTTTGGGAGACGATTATGAACCACCGGCCGAGGAAAAACTTTCAGGCAACGAGTCTTTAGTCGAGAAATGGATTCTGCACAAGTTGACTCGTTATTCTAAGACGATAAATGAAGCACTTGAGAGGCGTGATTTTCTCAACTCCACTAGTGCTATCTACGAGTTTTGGTACCTGATTTGCGATGTTTACATTGAAAACTCGAAATATCTCATCAATGAGGGCACTGACGTTGAGAGAAAATCTGCCAAGGACACTCTTTACATTTTGTTGGACAATGCTTTGAGATTCATTCACCCATTCATGCCCTTCATTTCTGAAGAAATGTGGCAAAGATTGCCAAGAAGATCATCCGAGAAGGTTCCAACCATCGTAAAGGCTCCTTACCCTGAATACAAGAGTTCCTTTGATGACGAAAAGGCTGAGGCTGACTACGAATTTGTTCTTGATGCCACCAAGGAGGCTCGTTCTTTACTAGCGCAGTACAGTATTTTGAAAAACGGCAAAGTATTTATTGAGACCTCCAACGCTTCTCTTTACGAAACTGCTGTGTCTCAACGTGACTCTGTTGTGTCCTTGATCAAGGCCATCGATGCTGTTGAAGTTGTTAAATCGGCCTCTGAAGTTCCAGAAGGTACAGTTTTGCAGGCAGTCACTCCCGACATGAACGTCCACGTCTTGGTGAAGGGACACGTCGACATTGACGTGGAAATTCAGAAGACTCAGAAAAAGTTGGACAAGGCTCAAAAGACCAAAGAGGGGATTCTAAAAATTGTTGAAAGTAAAGATTACGAGGCCAAGGCCAACAATGAAGCAAAGGCTTCGAACAACACGAGATTAGAGAATGCGATGGCTGAAATCGAAGGTCTAGAAGTTACGATCGCCAATTTAGAATTTCTAAAGTTATGAATAATTGCTGTATAAAGTACTTAGTGTGATAGAATTTGAGTCTCACAGTAGCCCTTAATGCGTGACAGATTTTTGTTTGCGATATTAATTAAATTGTTTTCAGGAACTCAAGTCCGCCATACAAGATCTTGTTCGACTTTGGTTTTCAAGGCCTGGCGTAGCCTCTGCACAGTCTGCAAACAAGCTTTTTCGCCAGCATCAAGAATTTTGTTCAAGGTCTCTTCCTCAAAATCGCCACTACTTTCGAGCAGAAGCAAGTGTGAATCCGGCTCTCTCCCGTTCTCGGAATCGAACGCCAGTACGTGCGTTGAAGAAGCATTTCTCAATTGTTCGGCACTTGGATTTATAAGGACATCTTGATCTGCATTAGAGATCACAGCGGCACAGCAGCTCGCAAAACAGTTTTGTAATCCAACTCCAGCATCAGCTAATGCTAGGAATGCAGCATTTATACAGGAACTCAGTTCTCTGACACTGTGAAATTGCTCATTTTCACCGCTCTCTAAAATCTGAAAACATATTTGACAAAGTTGACGCGGGTACAGGTATCTAACCAACACTGGAGTGAGCACACCACGGAGCTTATCTTCTAATAGTTTTTCTCTTGTTGTAGGCACTCCTTTACTGGGACGGACGACGATTTCCAATGCCAATTGAGTGGGCAATTCCTGTCGAGCTTTGGGTTCGATTGGACCTGTCACTGAACATAGTACACTCGTCCCAAAGCTCTCAAACCGAGCAGAACCATCAACTTGGGTTAAAACCTGGAACTTGGCTTCGAAATCGGTCAAATCTGCCATCTTTTGTCACCGTTCCCAATCTTGAAATACTAGTAATCTTGGTCAGAAATTTTTCAAGAGATGAGCTTTAAGATCTTGATCGAATAGCCATCACCAATTACAGATGACCCTATGGGTGAAGATCCTCTAAGGAAGGGTCGAGATGTACCCCTACGTGACTCGCTTGTAGCTGGATGCATTTCGGGTATTTGTTCAAGGGCCGCGACAGCCCCATTGGATACCGTGAAGATCCGGCTTCAATTACAACATGCGCATGAGAGTAAATACGCGGGTGTAGTGTCAGCTTTCAAAACCATAATCAGGGAAGAGGGCTTGCGGGCGCTATGGAAGGGTAACACGCCTGCGATGTCGTTATACGTGGCTTACGGGGCTGTTCAATTCGGCGGATATTCGACTTTTAATCGTGCTCTTGCCCAGAACGATTGGCCTGCCCAAGTGCATAGCTGCGTAGCCGGTGGTCTTGCTGGCGTTTGCAGTTCAATGGTAACATATCCGCTGGACGTTTTAAGAACACGATTCGCTGCTAATCGTGACAAGAAATTGTTTTCTATGGTACAAAGTTGTCGAAGTATTTGGAATACGGAAGGCTTATCTGGGTTTTTCAAAGGCGTGTCTACGTCTGTAGTATCTGTGAGCCTTGCGACGGCCTCAATGTTCGCGACATATGAGTCGATCAAGATATATTGCGAGAATCGACGCAACAAGCAACGACGAGGAATAGGCATTCTCGAAAACATGGCTAGCGTTGTCGCAGGCGTAGTATCCAAGACGGTCACGTTTCCGATAGACACTTTGCGCAAGAGACTCCAGATATTGAATTCGCAGCATTTGGCGCGGTTTACGGCATGCGAAGATCTCTACCACACTTACAAGAGTGAACGAATTCTGTCATTGGTTGTACAAATCGCCAAACGTGAAGGAATATCTGCATTTTACCGTGGCTACACGCTGGGGGTTTTGAAGACTGCACCGGCAACGGCCTTGAGTCTTTGGGTTTACGATTACGCTGTGAAATTGCTGGGCAAAACTCACCGAAGCGTATTGACATGCACCAGCTGAGCCAGTTCTCCGCAAGGCAACGAGGAGTGAGTTGGAGCTCGATTCTTGGCACGATCACGTGACATCCTACGGGCGTTCTTTCCGTTTTACCTGGGACGCTTTTCGGGGATCAGTGCAGTGCTTTGCTTGCAGACCTTATTCCGCATGAAGCTGGCTGCGGCGTTCAGATGGTTTTGGTCTGATCTGGTTGGGGCTCGATCCAAACAACCGGAAACTGACACTGGGATCACGTGACAATGTATCGTCGCGTCTCTAACCTAATAGGAATAGAGCTAGCCATTCACCATTTCAACTGGACTCGCTTGTTCTAGCAACATCAGATAGCTGCATTAAGAATGATTCTTCGTACTTTCATGTTTTTGCACGATCTTCTTATTGGCATATCCCAAGTGTCAGAGCTCAAAATTTCCTTTCCAACTTAAAAATCAAATAAAACTATAGAAAATACATCTCAGCAGACCAACTTGGGCCCCTTGCATCCTAAACGCCCATCTTTATAGGCATATTCGCATCACTCGAGCCCCAACATCTGACTATAACCGTTTATTTTGTACCAAGACGTTAATCTAACTCTCAGGATAGCATATTATACGAAACACCTTTTGACACTTTAAGATTCCATATCGAACAAAACAAACGACGTCCACGAGAAAAACTCACGGAAAACAACAAGTGAAGGACAGAAGTCTCCGAAAAAATGTTTATAGTGGATGGATCAAAATTAGAAACCTCTTATTCGTTTAGGTGCCATTATGTATACTTTTATGCTGGAATTCTGCAAAGTTTTGGAAATTCTTGGAAAAATCTGTTGCTATATGCAAGAAAAATTTATTACGTGGCGACTATATAAAGGGGCCCCACCCTCAATCGTACCTGCCATAGAAGTAAGCTATTAACAACTACCAAGCTTTGATATAGTTTACAAAGGAATTGCAATCGACTCTACAGAGAATATGACAGAAGTTGAGACTAGCAGCCAAGTACAAGTGACAGAACCAGAAGTGAACAACTCCGAAACGGTGCCCAGGACGGTGGTAGACCCGGAAACAACGATTTTTATCGGTAATGTGGCACGCGATTGTACAGAAGAAGACTTAAAGAGTGTCTTTGGTGACGAAGTCGAAGTTGAGATCCCGTCGACCAAGAGTGGCCGGTTTTTCAAGCAGAGATACGCGTTTGTCAAGTACCCGTCGAAGATTGACTTTGACGCCATCCGCGAAAAACACGACAGAACCGTGGTGAAAGAAAGAGGCATCTACATTAGACGTGCGCAGACGCAAGAAGAAAGAGACGCGAAGCGTACTGCACGGGCCAGTCAGCAGCAGCAGAAAAAAGGCGAAACGGCCCATAGAGTGGCGCGCAAGTCTGTACCTGCGCCCCCTCAGAAACCTGAAAGGACCAAAGCACCTTTGGAAACAATGGAGCGGTCCAAGGACACGCTTTACGTCAACAACGTTCCATATCACGCTACGAAAGAGCAAATTGCCGAGTTTTTCAGCACGCAACCGGAACTCGTGGTGCTTCCTTTGAGAAGGATGCGCGACGTGAAAACCAAGAAATTCTTCTTTTCTAAGAAGATGAATCGTGGTATTGCATTTGTCACTTTTGAGAACTGCACCGATATCGCTGCTAAAGTGGACGAATTCAAGGGTAAGAAATTTAACGACCGTGAGCTTGCCGTTGACGTTGCAGCGCTAAAGCCAGACCGCAGCAATGACAAAGAGCAAACTGAGGAGTCTCCCGCACTAGCTGACGACAAGCCAGTAGCAACAGACTCGGAACAAGTCTCTGCATGAGGATCCTATTCACACAGGCAATCCTAGTGTAACAAGATGTAAATAACTTGTCATCTATCTAAAATCATTTCGAAAAACGACACCTACGACGCATATTATATGACTCGGAGAGCTCATAGCCCTCTGGCATATGACGCGACATGTTTGTTCCATTTTGATCGTCGATCTCCATTGTCTTTACTCTTTTCATATATATTAACTCTATTCAGAGGCACGTCTTCACCACACCAAAAGCCCAAGTAGTGAGGACTAATTTGGGGTTTCTGGAAGCCAAAAGATGGCAAGACGAAATATGAAGAGGCTGAATTTCATAAATGGCTCTCTTTTGGGACGTAAACGAGTCGTTACTGAGCAAATTCATTTGGAAGAGACCGAAGAACAAGGACAATCTGAAGTAGACGTCATCAATATTAACATGTTACCAGAAACTGAAACAGTTTGTGATCGAGAAGAAGTGATTCGCGATTGCCAGGAGCTATTCGATAAATTTGCTGGCGAAGCTCACGATTTAATGGCCGATTTTCACGAAAGATATCTGTTGTGGGCGTTTTCTGACATGCTTCCGCCGCAAATGAAGGCATTAGAGGCTTCGCAACCATGGATTATTTACTGGATTGCCAATTCACTGAAAGTTATGTGCCCTGGCTCCTTAACTACAGATACACAGCGTCGAATATGTCAAAAACTGTTGAAAATCGCAGAACCAGATGGATTGTTTGCCGGTGGGCAAGGGCAGCTGCCCAATTTGCTGTGCACCTACGCTTCAATCGCAGCATTGGCCCTCTGCGACAATGTAGACGACTGTTGGGAACAGATTGACCGGAAAGCGATCTACAATTGGCTAATGAAACTCAAAACTCCCGATGGAGGTTTCCGAACATGTTTAGAAGTTGGCGAGTGCGACACCAGAGGCATATATTGTGCACTAGCAGTAGCTCAAATGCTGCAAATAATGACGTCCGAACTTTGTCAAAACGTCAAATTCTTTCTGATCCGGTGCCAGACCTACGAGGGCGGTTTTGGGGCATGTCCGCAGGGTGACGAGGCACACGGAGGCTACACATTTTGTGCAGTCGCCAGCTTAGCCATATTGAACGAAATTCCTGTTATGAACATTGAGCAGCTCATGGAATGGTGCAGTGCTCGTCAATACAACGAGGAGAAAGGTTTGTCTGGGAGAAGTAACAAGCTTGTAGACGGATGTTACAGCTACTGGATCGGAGCTACTAGTGCCATTCTCGAGGCCCACGGGTACGGAGACTGCATAAACAAACCCCAGCTAAGAGAGTACATCCTTAAGTGTTGCCAGAGTTCTGGAAGGCCCGGTTTGAGAGATAAACCGGGCAAGTCTCCAGATTTTTATCACACCAACTACATAGCGCTTGGGTTGTCCATTACGGAATACTCTTTCGAGGCAAAAAAAGGTCCAGACGCGCTAGTAAACAGTTCACGGATTTTAAGGACTCCAGAGACAGATTTACAACCCATAAACCCTGTTTTCGGTCTTCCATCAAAGGACTTAGCAGACATCATCATCTTTAATAAGGACCGTCTTTGAAATCCTTAACTCTGTAGTAACTCTATACGAGCGAAGTTCAATAACGAATTCTAGCAGTCTTGGGACCAAGTGCTCATCAAGAGAGAGCTATTTCGAAGATATCAAGTCACTCCATTGAAGAGCTCCTTAAACACTGTTTAAATATGGATCTATGGAACAGAATAATCAGATCGCAACAGCAACCTTACACCCCGATTCCCGGAACTTTTCCCCCGCAAAATAACGACTCACAGAATGGCGATGATGTGGAAGCTAGCCATAGAACCCTGGGTCAAAAAATAATGCGAATAGTACTGTTGGTTCCGCTGACCATCGCGTACTACGTGCTTAATTTAATTCTGTTTTTATTAAATTGGCTACGACCTCTAGCCAAAGTTCAGGGGTTCTATGATAGGAAGACTAAGCATATGCAAAATCACGTCGATGAGCTGTCGCGTTTACTGGAAACCTTGGGAAGGGACTATGAGAGCAGTCATTCAACTCAAGAAGTCGCTGAGGGCTCACCCCTGCAGGACAGCTACAGTTTTGATTCTCTTTATGGAATCGAGGGCGGATCATTGACGAGCCATGTGGTTCAAGAGGGTTACATGTCGCTGCTGGATACTGTCTCTCAGGAAGCTAAATTTGGAATAGTCTACTTGCACAACCCTCTAATCGATGACCCTATAAAGTACATTCGCCAGATCCTCTGCACAGAGAAATTCGTGTCGCTGGTGAAAAAGTACCAAATATTGCTGTGGTTCGGCGACATTACTACGAAGGAGGGATTGCAAGTGGCCAATGCTTTGAAAACGCGGCAATCACCATTTTTAGGACTTATAAGCATCAAGGCTGGGAGTAAGATAGAAATGATAGGGCGAATGCAGGGCGCTGTGATTGGCAACCCACTCTCGGCTTTTGAGGCTGTTCTTGCCAAACAGTATGGAAAACTCATAGAGTTACGTCAGCAGAGACAGAACGCGCAGTTGCAGCGGTTGATGCGTGAACAACAAGATGCGCGCTTTGCTGAGTCTTTAAGGCGTGATCAGGAGCGTGACCAGCAGCGCTCTCGCGACCGTATGCAAGAGCAAGAACGCCAAACACAGCAGCAGCGTCAGGAGGAACTCAGGGCTGCTTGGCTGCTGTGGAGAAAATATCAGCTTCGCCCTGAGCCAGGTGCTTCCGATGGGGCTGCGCGGCTGGCCATACGGATGCCCGATAATATTCGAGTAACGCGCAGGTTTGATGCAGAGCTTCCAATCGAAGAAATATATGCATTTGTGGAACTTTACAAGCAAGGGCTATTGGGTACGGATGGCTCTGCACCTGCTGCTGCAAGTGCAGCGGTCAATGACGAACCTGATTACCATTACGCTTACCCCTTCCGATTAATTACGCCCGTTCCACGAGTTGAGTTGCAACCCTCTACACTCATCAAAGACGCAAGCACCGTGTACCCGTCTGGTAGTATCGTCGTGGAAACATTGGATTAATTTAAAATTACTTATGCATGCGAACTATATTAGGCGGACTTGTGAAGAAGGCGTCCATTATCACTATCTGTGTGCCTTCTTGGCTTTCTTCTTTTTTTCACCAGTCCGGTCATATTGCCCTTGATCGTCGCAGAATAATCTTTCCAAAACTTATCAAGGGATTGAGAAGAGAGGACAGTCCCAAACTTGTGCTTCTTACCGTCCAGCTTGCATGAAACACGTACAAGCACTTTGTACTCGTTCTTACTGGCGTCAGAGGGCACTGGTGTAAATTGTGACATCTGTGAAACGTCGTAGGATGGCTGGCCGGCTGCATTCGATTCTGGAGTCTGGCTCACACCATCTGATTCCACCAAACGCTTCATTGACAGCCGCACGGTACGATGTTTGGCATTTGCTTCCTTAAAAAGCGTCGAAACGTGCGACAAAAAGTGCTCTGCACTGAAATGGCGGTTTTCGCTCATGTATGCCAACGAACAGAAGTTACACTTTAATGCAAAAGAGGGCTAAGAAAGTCAACAACCACAGGATATGAAGGAAATCGTAGCTGTGAACTCGACAAATCTAGCTAATTCTTCTCCGTTTAAGTTCTATCTCGAAAAATCAAACCTTGGGTACTTCTTGGAGGTTTTTTAAGTGGAGCATCTTCCCAATCGTCGAAAAGTGGAATAGACGAAAAAAAACAAGAAAACGAGTATGGAATGAGTATTTCCGTGATTAGTGACTCATTGATTTTTTTTCGGTGCACAACTGCCCTAAACGGCAGTTAAAAACATGATTCCTGGAACTGGAAATACCTGCTGTAATAGGAAGTCAAGAAAAGTTGCTTTGATACGGTCGGCAATATCCGTTGCATCGAGCTATGCTAACAGATGAGGATCTGCTAATCAGGGGAATACTACACTTTAACAACAACAAAGAAAACGAAGCGTTTCAACCGATAGCAACTTGTTAGGATATCTATTGGGTTGGATCTTGAGAGATCAAAGTTTATTGAAAAGGTTTACCGTTTAATCGAAGAAAATCACATTTATTTTGGACAGATTTGACGAGTTTTACGCGTCTTACGGGAACAAGACGATAAAATCTAAATTGACCTTTCGTGTTAATCGCGGGTGATTTATAACAAATTTTAGTGTGGTTTTCTGAGCTGTGAGCTCTCAGTGGGCTTAAGAAGTTGGCTCTTTTTTATCTTAAAAGTGGAACAAACCGACATTTCATAAAAGTGCTATACCAAAACAACGAATAAATGAGCTCTTCAAGCCGCGGTCAACTGATAACTTGCTTCATTGGAAGTAACATTGTTGCCCTTGGAGCTGGTACTCCATACCTGTACAGTTACTACGCGCCGCAACTGCTAGAAAAATGTAAGCTGCCAATCTCCAAGTCTAGTACCCTCTCTTTTGCGCTGACGATAGGGTCAGCCGCAATGGGATTTTTAGCTGGCATGGTGATCGATCAGAAGTCTCCAGAGTTTTCGTGTGGGATTGGCGCGCTTTGCACTTTTTTGGGCTACGCGACTTTGAAATTTTGTTACACGAATGAAATCGCCAGCATTATACTGCTGTCTACTGCGGTTATACTGATTGGGTTTGGGTCTGTGTCGGGCTTTTACGGCAGTGTCAAGTGCTGTACAACCAATTTTCCGCATCATAGAGGTACCGCAGGTGCGTTTCCAGTCTCACTGTATGCTTTGGCTGGCCTTATCTATTCATCTACTTGCGCATGGCTGTTTCAAGATCGTATTGACGAGGTCTTCACCTTTTTGATGTGCGTTTGCTCGTCTATGATATTAATTGGATGCTTCACGCTTAAAATTTTAGTCAAGTTTCCGGAAGTCAAAAGAAGAAACTCCTCTGTGCTTCAATTTGAACAGCGGGACCAGCCGGAAGTTCAACTCTCACAGAGCCAACCTATTGCAATCAGGCAATCACCAAGACTGAGCAGAAATTCAATGGGTAGCCACAATGATTACCGATCTCTTGAAGGACAGTCGATGCAAAGGAAAGAATCTACGGATTCCAGATCGTCACTCGCGTCGCTCTTTCAAAAATCAGAATCCTACATATGGGCTCGGGAATTACCGGGCTCACTTTCATTCTGGGGGTGGGGTAAAACGCGGGCGCCCAGAGGTTCGGTGTCTCACATAGGATCTTCTAGACGCGATAGTGAGTCAGCACACCATCCTAGAGCTGATGATGGGCCACATTTCAACGAGAACTATCGTGTTGAGGGGCGAGATTCGTTCATGAAGATGAGACCTGTTGAGCTGAACTCTGCCGAGACTCCTGATTTCGTTGCCCCACAGCCAATAGATGTAGATCAGCTCGCGACTTGGAAAGACAGTCATCTATATCAGACCATCACTCAGTTGAAGTTTATTGCATTGTATCTCACTTTGGCTATTCTTCAAGGCATAGGACAAACCTATATTTTTTCAGTCGGCTTCGTAGTTGATACCTTGGCGCACTCGTATCCCGAAGCAAAATTCAATAATGAAAAAGTACAATCGCTTCAGGTCTCTTTGATTTCAGTCATGTCATTTGGGGGACGGCTGTTAGCGGGTCCTATATCAGATTTATTAGTTAAAAAACTCGGAGCTCAAAGAGGCTGGTGTATTCTCTTTGCAGGTGGCTTGATGTTTTTAGCATGCAGGCAGATTGTATCCGATCCTGGAAAGCCTACCATTTTATTGAACAGCAGATATTCGTCCGTAGTGGATAATGTCTCGCTCTCATCGGTGCTGTTCGGATTTGGTTTCGGGATAACCTTTGGCACATTTCCGGCAATTGTTGCAGATCAATTTGGCACAAAAGGCTTCAGTACAGTTTGGGGGCTTTTTACTACTGGTGGAATGATTAGCGTCAAGATCTTCACGGCCATTTTCGCGCGTGATTTGGTTGCAAACACTGGGCCTGACGAGAAAGTTTGCAGCAGCGGTCCTATTTGTTATGCAAGCACTTTTCATTTACTGTCACGGATAGCACTCGTTGCCGCCATGCTGATTTCATCCATAATGGCGGTGAGCTTTTGGAAAAATTTAAAAAGACGGCAAACCCAAAGACATCGGGTGGATTTTGAAATTGATTCTTCTTAACTCACGGTAAATTCTTGGCAACCTTGTGGATCACCGGTATTCGAAGTTTAACACTGTAAATCGAGAGCATTCCATGACAAACAGACTAGAAATCGTCCCCGTTGTCGTAGCATGTTCGGTTTGAAGTGAAAGGTCGCGAATTCAATCTGGACAAAATCTTGCAACCGCCCTGATAAATAGTGATTCAACTACGATTCATCACCTTTGGAGGTTCTAGATATTATATATATTATGTAGGAATTCGGATTTTTAGATAAGCTGCATTGACTTATTGGAGTTGGTAATGCTTTACACTATTTACTGTAATGGACGGATTGTATCCCAAGTAAAGAATGAAAACTTATAGACAAATGCATGTAACGTATGAATGGAAGAGTCCCTGATCCGCTTCATGGAGAAGCGTTTTCGGTATGAGAACGATGTTCGACGCTCATAACGGAGCCGCCGTTCCCTAAAATTTCCTTGACATATTCTGGATCTAGTTCTTGGCCATTTTGGTCGATAAACTTTTTAACTCCAGGACCCGCCATTAATTCGTCAACATCAATGTCGTTTTGATTGATATCCTGGGAAGCAGGTTTCTCAAACGCTTGCGTTGGTTTACTATCAGCATCAGCTTCTAATGTTTTTGATGGAGATATGTCATGAGAGCTAGACAACTGGCTATCAAAGTCGGTGTACTCCTCATAAGAATTGAAGAAATTTGAGCAACCGTAGTCCCAACCAGAAAGCCATTGTGATTTATGGCATAGGTCTTGAGTCCATGGCGTTCCGTATATCAAAGGCCTGTACGAAACGTAAAAGTAAGCGACACTGGCAAAGAATGCACCAATCGCCGCATATCCTACCACGCGCTTGTTTCGGAAGACATAAGTCACGGTAATATCAAGAGCGTGCGCAAAGGCAAGAATACCAAAGTAATACGCAGGAAGATAATGGTGCAAAAATAATTGGCGACCCATTAGGAAAGAAGGAATGTAGTGCAAAACGTAACCCAACAGATAGTGCAAAACTTGCACATGGAAATTGACCACATCTTTATCTTGCAAAATGGGATAACCCAATTGCCAGGTTATCAGTTCAAACACCAAGATGAGTCCAAAAATGAGAACAAAAGTGCTAACCGACCACCAGAGAATCGCATTGCCAAGCAAGTATACCTGTCTGTGCTCTTGGCCCCAATAACTGATACCTCTAAGCAATAAAGGCCAAGAATATGGCTGAGATTCGTAAATGTGAGGATCGACCAAATTCTTGTTGATATGCCACATCTTTTGATGAGATTCCAAGAGTTTTGCGAAAAATCCAGGTTTCTTATAGGAAACGCGCTCCGCATCTTGGGGCAAAAGCGGATGTGAGTTATCTTCCACATACCATAGAGTCAAATGAGGCTTACCTTGACTAGCGCAAGTGACTTCTTGTTGTTCAAACCCCCACTTGGGAAGCTTCACTTCGTGAGAAAATAGATGACAATTCATATACGGGTGCTTGAGTCTGAATTTGGTCTCCAAAGCTCTGACACGAGTTTGAGCTTCACCAGGCTCAGATGCTTCTTTGTCAATCTCAACAATCCAGTCGTCATTTCCATCACCTTCAAAGCCCTCGAAACCGTAACAAGAAACTTCTTTTTGCCAGTCAGCACTTTCAGATACAGGCGCCTTGTGATCATGCGAATGCAGTCTCCTCTGAGTGGTAACGTGTTTCAATTTGATCATAGTACCATCGGCAAGTCCTTCGAATGAGGTAACAGGTTCATTGGGCTTATCATGCAATTCGATTAGCCATTCGTTGTTACCGTCAAGATGGGGATACAACGTGATTTGTTGTTGCTCAGAGCCCTTTTCGTACATGTGATTGTGAGAGTGCAAGTATCCACCCATAGTAGCGATGTGTCTAATGGAAATAGTAGAGCCAATACCAACATCGGCTAAGATATCTTGAGGAATTGTATTCCCTTGGAGAGTGGTGCGGAACGCCGATGAGAAAAAACCTGCACCGTCGGAGTAAACGGTGAGAGTATCAAAGTGTAAGTAGAAAAAGGCAAGATAGAGCACAGCCGGAATGCCCAAAAGGAATAACAATTTGCGTAGCGCTTCCTTGAAAGTCGACGAAACGGGCTTAGAAAGGTCACCAATCATGAACCACAAACGCCAGATACACAGGGCGCCGATCCACGCAACCGTAAAGAGTCCAACCCATTTGGAGGACAATGCCAAACCCAATGCAAATCCGGTGCTCAACAGGAAGCGGTATGAATTCCAAGAACCTTGAGGGTGCAGTTCGTATTTTTTGAAAGAATAAGCCGCTGCAGCGATGAAAAACATGAGTGGGGCGTCAAGTAAAATGTAGCGGGAAATAGTAACGTAGGCGTTTTCAATTGCGAAGCACAGGGATGCAACAAGAGCCGTAAACACTCTAACACCAGAAGACCGGAGTGTAAAGTACATCATAAGCACCGTAAGCACGCCCAAAGTCGCAGGGAAAAGCCGCATAAAAAAGTAAGGAGTCGATGCCGGGAATTTGTCGCCGATGGCCTTGAAATCAAAATCACCTCTAAACCCACCAATTGCGCCAACAGCGGCGAACAGCATCTTGGCAAGAGGGGGATGCACGTCCATGAAGAACGTACCGGTGATATACTTGGAAGCAAACCCACCGAAATGGACCTCGTCAAAAACCACCGAATCTGGCGACGAAAGCCCATGCAGTCTGACGGCCGCGGTGAACAACGCCAGCCCGGCCACCAGCAGCCGTTCTTTGGTCGACGTTGGTGAACGCAGCTCGCTGAGAGATGCAGGCGCCTCTGTGACAATGTAGGGCCTCACGGGCCCGTTTCGGACGTCCAATTCAGGCACGGGGTCACAGCCTTCAGCCGATTTGACCGTGGTGCTTTTAGCCTTTCCAGTCATTTAGAAAACACGCAATTTTTAACAGCAAAAAGGACGAATCTTCAACTCCTCAGCAGGGCTTTCACGAGATCCAATACTTCGAAAGTAAGGTTACGTGTGTAATCTACAGCGTGTTCAGCGTGTTTACCGTGTGTGCCTGGGTCTGTTATTCTAACACGTCAAATAAAGGTTTATATTTGAAAATTTTGAAGGTTAATGATCGAAAATCGCATAAACGTGTCACGTGCTCATTATCGTCTGCAATGATGTGTTTTCGTCATAAATGACTTATCTTGGAAATGTTACGTATGTAACGATTTTCCACAAAACCGGAGTTCATCATTTCTTTTCAATCAACTTTAGCCGCCCAAGTCCATCTCTTTTTTACAGTCATATATTACGAGTGTTTAGGTGTGGTTACCCGGCTTTACGATGCTCGTCAAAAGTGCTCTCTTTCAAGAACCAACAAGCTTCTTTAACATGTAAAGAAGGTGATACTAATATCGGTGGCAAATCGACCATACAAAGTAGGCAAAGCAGGCGGTTATAGTTGATTTAACCATAGCAATGGCAACGTTGAACGAGGCAAGAAATTTAGCGGAATTGAAAAAATATGAGGAGGCCGAACGTGCTTATCTAGGTGTCCTCAAGGGGAGCGAGGAACAAGGCAGTAAACAGACACAACTCCAGGAAACATGTATCCTTGAGTTGGGTAGACTTTACACTGACTGGGGTCAACAGAATAAATTGGCCGAGTTCATTCCACAAGCTCGTGGGATTATGATGACCTACGCGAAATCCAAGACCGCGAAAGTTCTAAAAGCGCTCATCGATCAATTTGAACTTATACCCAATTCTCTCGACAAGCAAATCGAAGTTTGCAAGGAGAGCATTGAATTTGCAAAGCGTGAAAAAAGAGCGTTCTTGAAACATTCGCTTTCGATTAGACTGGCGTTGTTGTACTACGAGAAACAACTTTACAACGACTCTTTGCAACTCATAAACGATTTG
This sequence comes from Lachancea mirantina, assembly GCA_900074745.1. Taxonomy (NCBI): domain Eukaryota; kingdom Fungi; phylum Ascomycota; class Saccharomycetes; order Saccharomycetales; family Saccharomycetaceae; genus Lachancea; species Lachancea mirantina. The sequence continues at coordinate 193,311 of LT598465.1, forward strand.
CTCAAGGAGTTTAGAAGACTTGACGACAAGTCGTCTTTGGTCGACGTGCATTTGCTCGAGTCCAAGGTGTACCATAAGCTGCGGAACTTAGCCAAGGCAAAGGCTGCTTTGACCAGCGCGAGAACTTCTGCAAACTCGATCTATTGCCCCACACTTACCGTGGCGGAACTCGACTTAATGAGCGGAATACTTCATTGTGAGGACAAAGATTATAAGACTGCGTTCTCGTACTTTTACGAAGCGTTTGAGGGATTCCACAACCAGTCAACGGGCGCACAGGACAAAGCGTGTCAAGTTCTCAAATACATGCTGTTGTCCAAGATCATGACTAATTTGATCGACGACGTCAAATCTATACTGAATGCCAAATACACTAAAGAGACGTACCAATCGCGCGGTATCGACGCGATGAAGGCCGTTGCGGAGGCCTATTCTCAAAGATCGCTACTCGAATTCAATTCCGCACTCAAGGATTACGAGAAGGAACTAATGGGCGATTCTTTGATCAGATCTCATTTCAACGCGCTTTACGATACTTTACTCGAGTCCAACTTGTGCAAAATCATCGAGCCCTTCGACTGCGTCGAAGTTTCCCACATATCGAAGATGATCGGGCTGGATCTCCAGCAAGTGGAGGGCAAACTCTCTCAAATGATTCTCGACAAAGTCTTTTTCGGAGTGCTGGACCAGGGCAACGGTTGGCTCTACATTTACGAAACACCGCAACAAGACGCCACGTATGATTCGTCTTTAGAGCTCATTGGCCAACTCCACCGCGTCGTCGAACAGCTTTTCGAGAAAGCAGCGACTCTCAGCTGAGCAAGCAATGACATAAGAATCGTATTTAAAATAACGGATGTATTCTCAAACCGCTGCTGCGTTTATTCCCGCGTTCCCGAAAACTTCTTCTGGAGTTTTGAAATCAATGCCAAGTCCAGCGGCGTATTGTTTGTCGCTGTCGCTGAAATCCTGGGCCCGACCAGCAGCGTCCCCGCAGTAATATTTAACATCAAAACCACATTTCATATCTTTCTGAAATTCGTCGTACATTCCGCTATTTGGTTTTCGCATAAGTGAGAATGTGCTTACGTCAATTGACGTCGTCATAGCATCATTTTTGGTCACGGTAGCCACTTTGTTCACTCTATTTGGTTTCACACCGCGCTTCTTTAAAAAGGACGCCGGGCATTTGGGCGAAGCATACACCCAAAGTCTTTCTAATAAAACTCTGGACCTGTCATTCTTGGCAATTTGACTCAAAATCGCATTGACCTTGCCAACGTATTTCGTACAACTTTTCGAATTTGACGGTACTGCTGTGACAGCGCCTTGATTCGAAAAGATGACAATATGAGCCAAGGGTTCATTTTCAATAAGCCTTGTAAGCAACTCAAGAGTATCCAATTGTGGATTTCTCTCTGTATATTTCATAAACATCCAGTCATCCACGCCCCGACTGAACTTAGAGCCCGATTTCGGTTTAATGATGGTATGATCCAGATCAAAGGCATAAACGATGGCATTTTCGTTGAGATGCGGTGATTTAGGAATATGTTTGATCAAATACGGGAGAATTATCACCTTATGAGACACCTGAGCCATGATGTTCGTCCAAATCTAACGGTAATGACGATTCTTGATTTAATCGCAAGTGAAAGTTTTCACATAAGAGGGACACTTAAGTCGTGAACAAAACCTTCAGGGAGCGGTTTCAACATGACAAGCTTCGGTAGAAGGACTTGGGATCGTGCAGAATATGCGGCTTTGGAGCGTGCTACCCACGATCAAGCCAGCTCAAAATTCGATGAGTTAACGTCTGATGAGCTTTCACTACTCAAATCTAAGTTTTCAGACCACAAGACGCTCATAGAAAGCGTGACACAAGACTCTAATCGTCGTGTTTTGACTACTGGTGCCTCGACTTACAAGAAGGGTAAACAGTTTGGGTTTTATTGCGATCTGTGCGATCTGACGTTTAAGGATACACTCCAGTACGTGAACCATTTAAATCATAAGTCGCACCAGATTAAATTTGAAAATGTATTTGGAGAGCCCTTAATCTACGACACTCGGGACGACGAAGAAGTTCCGCGGCAGGAATTTGAACAGTGTTATGAGCGGATCGTGGACGATTTTTTGAAGAAGGCGCAGGTCCGGACAAGAACTCCTAAAAAGAAGAGCCTTAGGCCCGCTCCAAAGACGAATGCCGCGTCCGAGGCAGCGCCCGGGGTATCTTCAAGCGTCGCTGGTGTCATGGGCTTTCAAGGTTTTGGAAGCACCAAAAAATCATAAAAAGTTACACATTTCGCTATTTACAGGACAACGCACCCATGGCTATACCAACTCTGTCTTCCCAACAGTATCGTAATACTTGGCAATCTCTGCATCCTTTTCGGAGCTGTTGCACACGAATTTTGTCACGACAGAGACCTCGTTTTCGAATTTTATTGCGTCCTGGACGTCGAAGGGACAATTCATGATCACAACAGAATCACCTTGACAGCAATTCGACTTCAAAAACGTCCCTATAAGCATGACAAGCATCCCTTTCGGTAAACAACGAATATATCGCGTTTCTCCTTCCTTCGTCGACAATTCCTCCAGTAAAGCGACGTATCTCCCGTCGGGCTCTTTTCTGAAAAAATCTACAATTTCGGTTGCGTCAAACACTTGGGTCACAGCGGCCGGTCTAGCAACACCTTGCGAGACTCCAGGTGCTATTAGCGTCAAATCTAGGTCACCTTGTTTGAAAATTGACACTCTTCTACGTAATCCTTGCACCACGTTCTCGAACTCTTCTTCTGAGTACCAATTCTTGGGCTGATTCTTGTCCAGCGATTTCACCGCTTGCACGAATATCACGGTTCCCACAATACCCAAAATCGCGATTTTCATGAACCCTGGAGCATCGTCACGATTTCCGGTGCTACCATAATGTGCCAATCGTCTCTGTGTTAGATTTCGATGATTCAACGTCGCAGAAACCCGGGGAAAACGCGGGAAACGAAGTAAAAACCGTTCCATTGCATGTTTGCTGCTTCCTGGCAACTTGAATTGAAGCATGAAGAAGCAGGATTGTCAGCCAATCGCTGCTGTTTAGAGGTTCGTGGGATGAAAGGTTACCAGCCAATATCCAATTTTCAGTCTGAAAAAAAAATCTATGTTACTGAAAAAGCTTGAAATGGTTTAAATCAACAACTAACAATAATAACTGTACCTAATATCCCAGTGATCATGTCACTAGTACATTTGGCTAACACGTGCGCGCACATCCAAAATTGTTCCAGAGCCAAAATCTCTCTGACGGCAATACCCTTTACCAGATTGCATTTAAGTTTTGCTTACAGCCTGTACAAACATGGGTTTTTGACCACATTGCAGAAGGGGTCGACGAAAGGTCCGGATACAACTCCTGTCACTGTGACGCCAGATAACGTATCAACCAGGAGGCTTTGGATTGGACTGAAATACCGTGAGAATCGTCCTGTAATATCTTCGTGCAGACTGATTTCCAAACCTAACTTGCGGATCACACTTCCTTTCGAAGATCTCAGGAAGTTGTGTACCGGTGTCACTGTGAGATTAATCAAGCCATTGCAACCAGGCGAACTGATCTTGGTGCGGTGTGGGAAAGATTTGCTGGACATCAATGAAGCTGTGGCCAAAAAATTAGGCGGCGAAGTATTATGCAGAATAAGATGAGCGCCTGAGTGCTGTGCAAAGTGAGATGATTGAGCGATGTTAAATACGTGTACATATTAAGAACCAATGAGACAACTCACAGGTCCACAATGGGCCCAGATCCAATACTTCTCCAGCTTGTCATGTCGACGTTCCAATTTTTCCACTTGTCGATCAGAGCACGATCCACATGCGTTGCAACTGGTGTCATGGTGGGCCACGCGTGTTCTCCTGACGCGTGCGACGTAAATTTCGTGAAAAGTGGCGGCGAGTTAAGGCTGGATTCGTTGCCTGACGAATTCTCAACCAGCAACATGGCAGGCTTACGTTTTTCGGCTTCCAATTCACGTTTCGTAGCTTCCAATTCTTGCTTACAGGACTCCAGGGCGGACTGCAAATCTTGTACTTTTTCTTCAAGTTCTTCGATTGTTGTTTCGTGATCCATATTAGTGAATTTCTGCTTTTTCAGCTGTTGAGTCAGATTTTCGACTTGCTCTTGGAGGGCCTTTTTGGCGTCTATTTCTTTTTCCTCTGCAAGCTTCGTCAGAAAATCGGGCTCCTGTGCGTCTGACGTCGAAAACAGATCTTCAACGTTTGCTTGATGCCCTACCGGTTTCCCGTCAAGGGGGTTTTCTTTTGATATCTCGGTCTTACCGTTTTCAGAGTCTGGAATGGCAGCATCTGCATCTCCTTCTCCTGCTTCTTCTCCTGCTTCTTCTCTTGCTTCTTCTCCTGCTTCTTCTCCTGCTTCTTCTACTTCTTCTTCTGCCAGTTCCGCTACATCCTGCTTCTCTTCGTCTTCACGAGCGTCCTCCACTCCCGCATTCTCGACATTTTGTGGTGTCACTTCCTTATCTTGGTCTTTTACTTCCACAACAGCATCTTTCACAGTATCCTCGTCCTTTTCCTTCGTTGCACTCTCGTCATCCTCTGCTTGCGTCTTTTTCTTTTTACCCTTCTTTTTCTTCTTGTTTCGAAGCTCTTCTACCCGCTTTCTAGCTTCTTCAAGTTGTTTGGCCCTTTGATCGTCCTCCAACGACATTCTGTACTGCCTATTCGACTCTTGCAGTGATCAATCTTCGACTGTTCAAGAACTCAGGGTTCCTTCCAAAAATGGTTAATGTAGACTTTGTTGATAGCATTGTGCACGAAGGTTTTCAAGTTTGATGAACTTTGACGAAGTTCATCCATTTTGCCACCTACGTAGAGCGGTCAGTAAACCTTGCAAGATCAAGGTATTTGCACAGAATCTAGGTATTAGAAGACAAGCATGAGTGATTTAGATTTGTCTGTAGAGCCTAATTTGCACTCTCTAATCACTTCGTCGACTCACAAATGGGTGTTTGTGGGCGGTAAAGGTGGTGTTGGAAAGACGACGTCTTCTTGCAGTATAGCGATCCAAATGGCGCTTGCACAACCTCAAAAGCAGTTTTTATTGATTTCCACGGATCCAGCTCATAATTTGAGTGATGCGTTTGGTGAAAAATTTGGTAAAGACGCGAGGAAAGTGACTGGTATGGACAACTTGTCGTGCATGGAAATTGACCCCTCTGCCGCATTAAAAGACATGAATGACATGGCAGTAGCGCAAAATGGGAATGGAGGTGACGGGTTGGGTGACTTGCTGCAAGGAGGGGCTCTTGCGGATCTGACTGGGTCAATTCCCGGTATTGATGAGGCCTTGTCGTTTATGGAAGTTATGAAACATATCAAGAGACAAGAAGAAGGAGAGGGCGAGAAATACGACACCGTGATTTTTGACACTGCTCCTACGGGCCACACGCTGCGTTTCTTGCAATTGCCGCAGACTTTGTCGCAATTGTTGGACAAATTCGGTGAAATTGCGGGTCGTTTCGGACCCATGCTGAACTCTTTGACCGGTGGGAACCAGAACGTCGACATAATGGGTAAGATGAACGAATTGAAGGCCAACGTCGAGAAGATCAAGCAACAGTTCACAAATCCTGACATGACGACGTTTGTGTGTGTCTGTATCAGTGAGTTTTTGTCGCTATACGAGACGGAGCGGTTGATCCAGGAATTGATTTCCTACGACATGGACGTGAACTCCATTGTGGTCAATCAGTTGCTGTTTGCCGACAGCGACGCAGAACACAACTGTAGAAGATGCCACTCGAGGTGGAAGATGCAAAAAAAATACTTAGACCAAATCGACGAACTTTACGAAGACTTCCATGTCGTCAAGATGCCACTTTGTGCCGGTGAAATTAGAGGCCTGAACAATTTGAAGAAATTTTCCAAATTTTTGGACAAGGAATACGATCCTGAAGCCGACAATAAAGTGATTTACGAGCTAGAAGAACAGAAATAAGTTTTTTATAAAGGCGCTTCTTAGATTTACTTGCTTTGTGGATGGGAAAGGTGGAGAGGAAGCGTGGGTGATGGTAGTCAAATGGGATGGGCCAAACATCTAAATTATCTGCAAAAAATATCAAAAATGTGCTCCAGGGGAGGTTCGAACTCTCGACCTTCAGATTATGAGACTGACGCTCTTCCGACTGAGCTACTGAAGCATTTTTACGTTGAGCAACCGTGGTAAGTATGTCTTTAGCATTGATAAACCCTCTGGGACATCACCCCCATGTTCCCGCTCTTCACCTCAGATGTAACAGGCTTTAAACACAAGGTTCTGTGAGTTTCGATTACAAATCATGCTCTCTAAGGAACTGTCCCTGACGGCTTAGAGGCCAAAAGATAACTGAGGCGTAAGCGAAACACTTAGCTTAAGCCCCCATTAAGCTCGTCTCTCGGACCTTCTCGAACAAACAACTCAATTAGCTTAGGCCTTCATTCAGATTGTCCGCTTCCTGTTGCGCCTTTTCGAGCCACCTTGTAACAAGAGCGTCGTATTCAGAGGTCACTTTTTCCAACTGTTCTCGCAAGACGTTGTTTTCGATATCTAGCGAAATTATCTCATCTCTAAGTCGTTCGGAGTCCCTATTTTTGATTAGCAAAATCTCACGGGCTTTGACAACCTCATCTGTCTTGGACTTCAGTTCTCTTTTAAGCCTTTTTATCGTCTCATTCAAAGGCGATGCGGTTTCTAAACTGCTGTTAATCTCTACCACGGGCGACTGGAAAAGCGCAGAAAAATTCTGTTCTACTCTGTCTCGTTCGACAAGCTGTTTAATCAGTTCTTTATTAGCCACTTCAACGTCCATTGGACCCCGGTTTGGTTGTTATCGTCTCTGTTTGATGTTGATGATGCTGTTGGTGATGATAGTTCATTAATCTATTAATTTCAAGAGTTAAAGGAAAAGGGCCTACGCCTTCTAGAGAGAGAAAATAGGTAGCAGAGAACCAAAGGATACATGTTTGGCATATCGATTACCATTTTTAACTGAGAGTCTCAATCGCAAGGTTAAAATACATATCTTTGGCTCTCAAGTTAGTGGTTTTTAGCCTCTTTGTGAAGTTCCAATATACCCAAATGAGCGAGAATGGTGATCCATCTCAAAAAGCAACCGAACCCGAACCAGAAGTAGGATGGCGTCCGTGGTGGTTTACTGCCATACATCAAAAGATTTCAGCCGGAGTAGGAGACGCGGAACGTCAACAGACAGAGAATAACTGTCCAGGTGCTGCTGATTCACAAGCGTCGTGGTGTACAGGTCTGGCTAGTAAGTTGCCGTCATTCCCGTTCAGAAACCAGGTCGAAATTGTAGACCCGGAGAATCTTGAAGAATACTCTAAGCTTTCAAACAAACAAATTCAACTTTTAGAGCTGGAAGCGCAGCAAGCCATTTTGAAAAAGACAAGTACTTGGTGCTGGTTTGAAGCTGTAGACGAGATGATATCCACCGAGCCTGAGGCCTGGGGTGAATTAAGCGTTGCAACCACGGGGTCGGCAGTGTGTCCTTTGCCGCTGAAAAAATATCCGATTTCTGAGGGCTCCGCCACTCAAGTTTACGTGCGCAACTCGCTCATGGTACCGAATGAAAGGCCGGACCAAATATTTCGAGAAAGACCTTCCAAGACGAAGCTTATGCAAGCTATAAAGCAATATTACCAATTTCCTACCGACCGTCATCTGTATATGAGAAGGACAACGTCTGCAGGGTCTTTGGAAGGTAAGAGAATTCTTGTCTTAAGCTTTGTCGGTGGAATGCCGGACAGATACGAAAAACTGGTTTTACGTAAGAGTTGCTCTGCACGTCATCTTTCGATGCATATCTCATCGTCATTGAAAAACCGTCACGTCGCTTCCATTAAAGCTCTATCTTTCGAATGTCCTTTGGACCAAAAAAGCCTCGACGACTGCTTTCAAGAAGCTACGCAACTCATACAAAATTGGAAGTATTTGTTTCGCGACTGCGATGCAATTTTTTTGAGTGGTATATATCACAGTGTTCCTCTAGTTTTGTTGGTTTTGCAACATCTACTCAAAGAACACACACTGTACGGGATTCTCCCAGATGTACCGGTGGGATTACTTGCCATCGAATCTTGTTTAGGTGGCTACGACTTTTGGGACCATAGCTCTGATGTGAATCCCGAAGACACGTCTTCCAGTTCGTATGCTTCTAAAGAAAAGGCTCTTTTTCAAAATAGCACCAAGGTTCAGCAGGAATTTTTATCCAAATTTGCCAATTACAAAAATCATGATTCTGATGAATCTTTGAAAGTCCAGCAGGCTCTGGATTGGATTTTGCATTATCATCGATCTACGAGATTAACTCTTATTGGCCGACTTTATGACAATTTCATGACAATATCCCAAAAACTGGCGGTCGAATATCAACACCCTAATATAGTGCGGCATGCCTGGTGCGACGGAGCCCCGCTGGGAGTGATGCCAGAAACGGGAGCCGGGGATTCTCTTTCGAGAGTTAGTGCCAGAACGCCACATTTCGATTGTCCCATCAACGTACCAGAAGAACGATTGTTCGAGATTTCTTTAATGAGCGACATCCTTCTGGCGATCAATCTGGGGAAAGAAGCGTTTGTTCCCGTGATGCGGTTGATCAGTCCGTTCTATATTTCCAGATCATTTAATGAACACAGTATGACGCCTGTGTTAAGAAAACAGAAACTTGCAGAAACGCGAACGTGGTTTCAAGACATGGATACGAAATGGAAAGATGTGCAGCTATTACCTGACTCGATTGTACCCGAAAAAGCGGAATCTTTGCAGCAGTTGCTGGAGTTCATTTGCTACAGCTCCAATAAGAACCCAGAGATGGTCAAAGTCAGAAATGATCTTTTCGATGATGCAGCAGTGTATGATCTTTTCCTTGATAACACTGTAAAGACTGTTACGCCGCTTGAACCAAACCATATGCATCTGTCATCTGCTACCACAATCTGTCCCAGCATTTACAGTAAACGAAATCAGTACGACCTGGTATGGAGGTTACACAGCTGTTTTGAGAGCTTTATTCAGTTGAAAACGCTTCCTGTGCAACCGACGCCGCATTTAACCTTCCACTTCTCTCGAGAACTCAACACACCTCTCTTTCCAGCCCCCAAACCTGTGACGTTTCCACAAGACTCACTAGAAGCCAGACGGCGTCTTTCCGACCTCTGGACTCTTTCCAAGAACTGGAATCCTCCTACAAACGGTTTGAAGCACTTAAAGCGTGTCTTGGGCTTCTTATCACTATATTCATCTCCTGCTGATCTTATAGCCGATCTAGGTCACTAAATTCGCAGCCTCAAGAAGCCAATGTCAAAATTGACAGATATCAAGAAAAGTGCTGACCATATCAACACCTTCATGGTTTTATAATCCTTTGAAACCGCTGAAAATGCCCAAAAAACGAAATATATAAGTTCACGTATGACCTCTAATCCAGTTTGAAATAATCACTCTTTCAACGACTAATATGTTTTGAATAGAAGTTACTCTTTAGGTGGGTATTTTCAAGTTAATCGATGCTGTAAAAAACAGAACAAGGTATTACATGGAGATCAGATATCCATTAATTCTGGCGAGATAACTCTTTAAAGGACTTTGATCCCGCAATTGCGAAGTTTATGGAAAGTAAAATAGCCAAAATGTCATTGAAAAGGGTATGTATACGGTGCTAATTACTATAAATATTGGCAGGAGTAGTGTCAACTTATGGTACCAGATCATATACTAACAAAGTAGCCAGAGAGAACATTCTAGCGTGTCCGAAACGCCTCTTAAGCGTTTTCAGCTTGACAACAACGCTGCCAGTGATGAATCGAAGCTCCCGCATGCGGTTTTAGTGAGCTTAATTCCGGGAAAAGAGGGCCAATATGAAATTCCATTACAGCCTACAACAACCATTGGACGAAGCCGATCTTGCGATATTGTGCTTTTGGAGCCCGATATATCGACGTTACACTGTCAATTGAAGACTCTGGAAGTTGATATTGACGGAGTGTGCTACAACCTGCTTAATATCCTGGACAAAAGCCGAAATGGCACGTTTGTCAACGGGAACCGTTTGATAAGAAAAGACTGCGTTTTGAGAAATGGTGATAGAATTATATTTGGCAGAAGTTGTTCTTTCTTGTTCAAGTATGCGACAGAGCAGAGTAGCCAGGGCGAAGTTTCGAGTTCTGATTCGAACTTTAAAGTACCGTCTAAAAACTCACAAGGCTCCGTGACTACTTCTTTTGATTATCATACCAACAGCCGCATTTCATTTTTTGACAAATACGTTGAAGGCCGGCAGCTTGGCACTGGTCATTACGCGGTTGTCAAAGAAGCTATTAACAAGGACACCGGCGATGTTTTAGCCGTCAAGATTTTCCATCCACAGCAAAACGATGATCAAAAAAAAACTAAGCAATTCAGAGAAGAAACTAAAATTCTTATGAGTATTCACCACAAGCATATTGTCCGTTTAATAGAACGGTTTGTCGAACCAGTGACGAAAGCCCAGATTCGTACTTACCTGGTTCTCGAGAAAGTGAATGATGGAGAATTGTTCGATAGGATTGTCCGTAAGACAAAACTGCGACAGGATGAGACGCGAGCCATATTCAAGCAGTTATTGAGTGGTTTAAATTACTTGCATCAGAAAAATATCATTCACCGCGACATAAAACCTGAAAACATTTTACTGAGCATACGGCGACGTCAAACCGCAACAGAACTTCAGATGGGTCCATGGGATGAAGGTGAAATAGATGTGACCGTCAAAATCGCAGATTTTGGTTTGGCAAAGTTCATCGGAGAGATGCAGTTTACCAACACATTGTGTGGAACGCCATCGTACGTTGCGCCCGAAGTATTGAAAAAATCTGGTTATACTTCTAAAGTTGATTTGTGGAGCGCAGGCGTATTGCTCTACGTATGCCTTTGCGGTTTCCCACCTTTTAGCGAACAACTCGCTCCACCCTCTATGAAGGATCAAATTCTTCAAGGTTGTGTTTCGTTTTATTCACCTTATTGGGACGATATCGATGACTCTGTCTTGCACCTAATTACCAATTTACTTGTTGTCGATCCAGAGCTAAGATTTGATGTCAGTCAAACCATTGATCATCTTTGGTTTTCTAAACCAACAGATGCTGCTCCACAAGAACAAGATGTCGCACGCCGCCCAATGGGCGACGCTCGTGCTTTGCGAACTTACTCCGAAATATATAATGCTTAAAACGTCAATGCAGTATTATCATGTCATTAGATCTATATAAAAAGTCCTTGTGCACTTGCTCGCTCTTTACCATTTGCTCAAATCATCAACCTTTTCTTGCAACTCTTTCTTGGCCTTCACCCGCATATAGAAAATGTCACAATTTTTGTTCGAGCAGAGTACCTCATTATGCAAACTTCCTGAACAGCGCTGGCACTGAGTCCATAGACGTGCAAACTTCTCTTCAAGCTCGCGCACGTCGTAAAGGGCTTTGATGTATAGTTCGCCAGATCTCTCCAGGCAGTTCTCACAGAGGGGCCCGCTTCCCTTCTTGAGAGGGCCCTTACAACCTTTGCATGTCTGCACTTTTTTGACAAATCCCATCAGGCCACCTTTTGCCATTCCGGACGAGATCTTAATGGATTTTACAATGAACATCGCATTAGCCTGCTTTTCTCCAATAATTGGAGCGACTATGCTTATAATCGGATTTTGTAGCTGATTTGTGAGATAGTACTTTGAATCTATCTGGATGTTTTTTTCCAAGACATAAAGTGGATCCTCAGCTCTGTTGTAGAGTTTGTCGTTGCCTCCTATGACAACATAGTCCACACGATCTCCGACATTAGGTCCTACACCATCTCGTTTTTTCATTCTCTCAGCTAGCAATGCATGCGGTTGTGGATTTGTGTAATTTGGGGCTAGAGTCTTTGATATGATAAGTTTTGAGATGTCTGCCTCATTGTGTAGAATTTTGGCAATCGTATCTCTTATGAATGATAGCGCACCGTCAACATTCCTCTCAATAAGAATCATTTTTAGCACTTTGTTCATAACGATAGAAACCAGAGGACAGGAGTCACGTCGAACAGAGGCCAGTCCCTTTTGATCCAATTTATCAGGCTTCTCCGGTTTCGTCCAATAGAGGCCAGCATACCTTTTCTTATTGATCAAAAGATATGGATAATATACCTTTTCAAACTCCAAGTTTATCGGGTGTTTAAACAACGTGGAAACATACGCGGCAGCTTCTGCACCCAGCCTCATGGCTTCTTCGAGTTCTTTGACACCAAATTTGACCATGACAGAATCGGTGTCACCATAGACAACCATCGCGTCATGTTTATAACCATTTTTCAGGCAATACTTTTCTTCGACAGCGTTTTTGGTAGTTTCGATCATAACACGCCCAAAAGAAGTAACCGAAGATGAAATTGGCAAACAGGGCAATTTTCCTATAGTAGCACCAGTAAAACCATACACCGAGTTTGCAGAGATTTTTAGAGCAAGTTGTCGACCATTAAGCACATCACGTTTAAAAGAGTCCTTCTCCTCTTTCAAATCTTTCTTCGCTCTTTTTCTGGCGCTGATTAGTTCTTCCAGAATTTCGGGTAAGATGCCACGACGAAGCTTTGAGGTGACGAAGTAGTCGCCATTAGGCGTAATAATATAGTCCTCGTCTTTCACCAAATTTAAACGCTCAACAATACCTTTGCTGCACAATGTCGTATAGCACAGATTATGTGCCATCATAATACTAGGGTAAAGAGAATTGAAATCTAAGGTTGCGATCGGCACGTCGTAATACCCTCTTATGGGTTCAATAACTGTAGCACCTTCATATTGTTCGTCTGAGCCCTGTGATTGCATGTTGGGAATGACCGTGTCAATTTGAAGACATTTACGAAACAATTGAGATACGACCTTAATTTGCTGACCGCGCGCCAGTAAATAAGTAAACGGCACACCTGTCACACGGGCCATCTCTGTGTAGTTGACTAGTGCCATGAGTTTTTCCATTAACCTCAGAGGTAAATATGCATCTTTCAAACAATAGACTGCTAATCTCCTTCTCGTGTCGGCATCACCATTCTGAAGAGAGCTGATGATGCTGTGGTGAACGTCCTCTTTTTGTTCGCCCAAGAAGTGCGCCGACACAGCATTCAAAGTGTACGACCTGAGCTTGTATTCCCTTTGAACAAATTGTATAAGATCCAGCTGTAAGCGGCCGTCAATATTGATCGTTTTAGACTCTCGTGTACCGTATGCCTTCGATGAGAAAATAGATTCTTTGACCTCTTGCTTGACTGTTTTGAGTCGGCCAAAGTATGGGAACTGTTCAATTTTCAGAGCCCGTGCTCTGTCTAGGAGATACGGCAAATCGAAATTGGCTGAGTTGTAACCGATGATCACATCTGGATCCACCTGAACGACGAAATCTCTCCAATGCTTGAGCATTTCATTCTCTGTCGCATGTTCGTGAATTTGAGACCCTGTAATGGATGCGCAAGTATTAACGGTAAACACATTGCGCACAAATGGCTTTGACTCGCCTGCAATACTTACGACGTTGGCAATCTGAATGACGGGATCTATCTCGGGTTCGGGAAACACACCTACTCTTCCAGCACATTCGATGTCGAAGGACAGGATACGAAGAGGTGCCGACATCGCCCAGTCACCATCGGCTGGGTGTGCCTCTAAGTCTCTAAAATTGATGCGCAATTCAAACTGGCAGGTACTGATTCGGTCCGCTTTAGGGATCCAATGATATTTTCCCGCTGGAAGTGTGATCCAAGACATACCAACTATGCCACAATCTATCATCAATCGCAAAGGATACGCGATATTGTCATAAGTCGTAGTGCCGCCGGAAAACCAATTTTCATTAAAATTGATATACCCACGCTCAAATGCTGTTCTAACTTTATTGATCCCACCTGGGGTTGTAGCGAAAACTTTGAGAAACGGAATGCTTGCAGTACCAGAATACCCCCAAATGGACTGGCGATTCACGATCTCCATGCTGTCGACAGCGTTGTCGTAATTGCTGTTCAGATAGTCTTGAAAAGCCTTGATATCGTGTTTTGTAAAATCGGATGGCGCAGGTACGTATAGGTAGTGTTTGAAACCGGTAACGTTGCAGAGAACAGAGCGTCCCTCTTGAGTAACCCCGAAAAACCGCACTATTGAGGAAGTATTTTCGTCCACCACACGTGGCAAAACGCTCTGCTCCGCGTCCAACTGCTGAAACGAAATGGAATCTTTTTTTGGGTCGAAATCTTCGGGGATCGGGCTTCGAGCCCATCCCAATTGCTGCTCTTCTTCGAGCGCAGCAACTTTCTCGTGATCCATGGCCGACAGTTCTTCTTCGAACTTGCTTTTGCTCACTTTGTTCGACTCTTTAAGACCATCTTTCGAGACATAACCTCGTTCTCTTTGCTTCCGAAACTTGTCCGTTGGGATGATTTCAATGGTCGAAACGGGCTCACTCAAAGAGCTATGGTCATAAGACTGAATCCGAACTTTTTTCTCAACGGCCTCTGGTTGTTCTAGATCTTCATCTCCAGGTCTCTTGAGAGTGTCAGAACTCATGTTATTGTTCTCCGTTATACTTCCCACCGATCTTGATTCTGCTCATCTAACTACTGTCATCAAACGCGTTTTGTTATTTACGCGTTACTTATATGATTGTCATTGTGTACGTATATAACTCATTCTCTACCTGTTGGCTTCATGACTTAGTGCCAGTTTCCAATCAATATTAAGCTAGTTCACCGCCTTCGCATGATTAGTTTGATCTACATGGGTACTTTTAAAAGCTTGGAAAATCCTACAGGCTTCAAAACCAAATGTATCTAACTTCTTGAACTCAAATATCAACATTCGACAAGATGAATAAATTATCCATCATATTAATTGGCAAGATATCGACAATCCAAGGCATAAATTCGACTTCCTTCCCGAACTTGTTTCTAATGGTTCGCAATTCCATGGATCACGTGATTTTGTCGCTCTATTCAATTCTGACATTGCCATTGTCATTAAATCATCAAGAAACATAAAGTCCTGGAACGGAGAGTGTGGACGAAATATATAAATATGTAGCCCTTTCTGCCCAAGATAATTACTATATGCGCGAGGATCCGCTTTTTCGACTGAAAGAACAAATTATTGAAAAGACTATCTTGATATGAACTGTTATTTCCCAACCGGGGGAACCAAATACAAAACAAAGAACGCGGAAAAAAGTAAGATAAAGAGTGAAGTATAATGCTGGAAAGAACCAGATAGATCGTTCAGTTTTGTTGGCTTGTGTCTTTTTAATACAAAATGACCATGACCCATGTTTTCCACGTGACCTCGTTTCTTTATCGTTTTCCAACAATGAATTACTAGGCCACAGGCTAGAATTAAAGTTGACAGTGAGAACGGGCAAAAAGGGCTACTTTAGCGCTTGAATCCTAGACCTCACGACGATTTCTAGCTGGCAAGATCTGCTCATCGGCAAGTTGCTCATTTAGCGAGGTTTTCAGTGTCAAATTTGGAGCGATATCGGGTACAAATCGAGTACAATTGGTGGAAACTTGTCAAGACAGATAATTGGGCCACTACAAACGGTAGCAAGCTTATTTTGGTCTTAGAATCATAAGGATAGAACATCATTTACCTCAACTTATACACACGATCGTTTAGGCCGTCACAGTAAAGTTTTGCACAGCATAGACAAGAAGTTTTAACATCAAACTCAAGCCGCAGTCCGAACCAGAAATAACACACGCGCCGAATCTCACACCACAGTCAAAAATGTCAGAAAACGAGTACAGTGAGGATCAAGAGAAGATTACGTTATCCATATTGGGGCATGAAAAGTCTGCTTTCTACGAACTTCTTCATGTCGAAAAGAAAGCCTCTGACAACGAGATCAAAAAGGCCTATAGGAAACTGGCTATAAAACTCCATCCGGACAAGAACAAACATCCTCGTGCCAGCGAGGCTTTCAAAAGAATAAATAGAGCCTTTGAAGTGCTAAGCGATGAACAGAAACGAAGGATGTTCGATCAACTTGGATACGATCCCGACGACCGGAGCGCAGCGCGCGATCCCTTCTCTAGTGGTGCTGCAAGTAGCAGTTCCGGCTTCCGGTCGAGTGGGTTTGGTCCCCAGGGAATGTTTTATAGACAAGCCGCAGGAAGGCCCCCACAGGACATTTTTGATTTCCTATTTAACGCTCATGCCGCTGGCGGTGGCCATCCATTTAACGGTGGACCCTTTGGCGGACCCTTTGGAGGCGCTTTTGGAAGCCCTTTTGATGGACCTTTTGGTGGTGGCGGAACAACTTTCACATTCGGTGGCCCTAATGGCTTCAAAGTCTACACTAATGGTCAAGGTGCAAGAAGGCCGGCCGCAGGGGCTTCCACACAGACGGATGAGCAGGCTGAGAATAGAGAAATTCACCAGATTATACGAATTTTGGTGCCGCTTCTTTTCATATTGTTCCTTCCTATGTTGGAGAGGTTACTTTTCGGTTCTTGAGTTATCTTGAGATGCCATTGTTACGCACTTCTTTAGTACAGGGCATATCCACTTCAGAACGATGCGAGCGCCAGTTGTATAATGTCTAGTCCAACTAATGCAAATTTGCCTGTTATTGTTTTACAAATGATTACTTTGAACCGTATATTCGAGATCAGCTCATTCTAAATCTCTTAACCTTTTCGCTATAATGGCGTCGACATCTTCATCTGCTTCTTGAGACTTGAGTTTGAATCTAAGCTTCTTACCAAGCTTCCCGCTGATACCTTTGCTGTTATCGCCCTTGTCCTGTAAAGATTCTTCAGAGGATCTACGTTTGAAGTTTCTGCCGCCAGACAGACTTTCCGCTCTTTCTGATCCGAAAGCCGCAGTCGCTTGCTCTATCGAAGTGACAGAGCCTCTCTTACTGTAGTGATCCACGTTTCGTCTAAACTTTAATTTGCTCTTTGTATCTCCATCCACAACATCCTTGCCACGTTTGATTACCTTATCTGCATAGCGCGTCAAAGTTCCCGGATCTTTATCCCAAGTCCATCCTTGCTTCAACTCATTGTAAGCGCTCAATTCTAGTCTCTTCCGTATTTCACTTTTCTGTTCGAGTTCAGCGAATACATCGGAGTCAGTAGGCATAATCATCACCTTAAATGTTTGAATTACGATGTCCACAATTGCTGGCAAAAAGACGAGGACAACAATAGCTGCCCCAAAAGTAGGATCACTCCCAAAACGGTCATATAGGCCTGAAGGCACATCATAGATGATGTCACTTTTTGAAAACCTGGGTATAATAGCACACCAAATCACCCACCCGAAAATTGAAATGATTAGCGATCCAAAAGCTAGAAAGTTTCTGTTACGCATTTCCACAATTTGACACTTGAAGTTGATTAAGACAACGATTGCGGTGAAATTGATCATTCCTTGTGGATATGCGGTGTTGTCAGACAAAGCAGTAAATCCCCAGATTTGCCAATTCAGAAAAGTGATCAAAACCGCGTTACCAGCTGCGAAAACCATCCATTGTATGAAAACCTTCATGTTGAAGCATTCTGATAGGCGTCCTAGCGCATATAGCTCAGGCACGGCAATGAGGGTTGAGGGCTTGAGATCTTTTTCAAACATCCCTATACACAGAACAGGCAAGGATGTGAAAAGGGTATTGAACATCGAGAGTGATGCCGGCTCGTAAAACGATGTCCCCGAAAACATGGTCTCCCTTTGGTATATCATTTGGGTGAGATAAAACATAACTTCCTTGTAGAATGTACAGAGAACAAATTTGGAAGTTCTGATGTAATTATATCTACCATGCACCATGAGGAGTTTGAGGAGAAATCTAAATTGAGCAATCGAGTAGTCTGACGATCTTGAGGCTTGTAATCCTTCTTTCCCAGCTATGCCAACACCAATGTCAGCTGATTGAATCATAGCAATATCATTTGCTCCGTCTCCAATCGCTAATGTCACTAACTTCCTGTCTGTATTCCGCATATGGGACACCATCAAGGCCTTCTGGGATGGTGACGCCCTGCAGCAGATCACAGAATCGGTTTTAGTGCACAACTCAACAAATACAGACATGAGAGTTGGATTACTTTCATATATGCCCAACGTGGCGCCATCAATAACTACCACACAGTGTGCGATGTTGCCGTGATCGATTTCTTGAGATAATGCGCTCATTTTGGAAGACAAATTCTCATCTTCGGCAGAAAGGATAACTAATGTTGAGTAATCAAAAATGAGTTTGCAAGAGTAGCCGATGTTGATAGCAGTTTCCCTCTTATCACCAGTGAGCATCCACATCTTTATACCTGCTCTCCTGATTTTTTCAATTGCGTCTGAGACACCTTCTTGCAGCTTATCCTCGATTCCCGTCGCTCCTAAAAGTACTAAATCGGTTTCGATCGACTCGCTGACTGCCGCAAGCTTGGCTTTCCTACCGTCGAGGCTCGTTTTCGCCTCATGGTGTTCTTCATTCCATTTTTCATATTCGTCCATCTTTATCCATTTAAAGCCGAAAAGTAGCGTTCTCAAGCCATTTGTCGAAAATTCGTCAATGGCTTGCAAAGTTCTTTCGATGATGAACTCTTCATTTTGAGCAAGATCGTCGTTGCCGACGTAATCTTCCATAGCTACTCGGTACTCATCATTAATCAAATTTGTAGGCGTTCTTGCTATAGAGCCGGATGAGCCTGCATTCGCTGAACTCGAGCCAGCCGAGATTCCTGTTGCGGCGTTATAGCGTTCCTTCTGTTGTTTATGGAAGGATTTGCGACTTCTAGAATATATGTCCTTAACTTCGCCATCAGCCCTTTGAACACTGGTTAAGAAGTCGTCGATCGAATTTATCTGTCCTTCGGCATCCCCAGAGCCTAGACTTTTTCGCGATAAACTCTTCCGCGCCGCAGTGAGTGACAAACTCGTTCTTGGTACGCGACTAGATGATGTCCTGCGTAACGCAAAGCTGTTTCTACCTCTTATGTCATCTTCCAAGGATTTGCGCTGTTGCAGAACCACTTCTGCCTCAGCAATTTTCCTCTCGTTAGTTAAATTCCTCAATTCACCAGCTTTCTGGTCGGCAAGATCACGGTTGTAGAGTCTTTCTAGTATTACATTATCGGCACCTTTGCAAATCAAGAGAACCCTATCCCTTTCGTCTGGTAATCGCACCAGCACTGACATTCTCTTACGATTCGAATCGAACTCGATCGTGTTCAATACCTCGTACTCCTCGACTCTTGGTTTCGAATCGAATCCATTTGGAAATGATTTTATTGTCAGCGTGTTTGCGTTTCTATTCATTACAACGTAGCCCATGTCGCGAGCAGCAGTGACTAATGCCAGTTCGTCAGGCGATGCAGATTGATATTCAATGGCATCTTCAAAATTAGAAGAAGTTCTCTTTGGTACGCATGAATGACAAAGCGCAAGGCATAAAAGGAAAAATTTTGCCTTTTGAGCGAAAACTGTGTCTGGCGCGGTTTGAATGTATTCTATCAAATCTACCGAGGACCTTATACCTTCCAGATCGACATTGCTGTCAAATCTTTGTACAACCGTTGGAACATTGCGATCAACTTCATCACGAATTCTCGAAGCCATGCTTGGTCTGCCAGTGTAAATTGCAGAGCTATTTCCTTTGTATTCAACTGAGGTCCTTGCAGATTTGGAAGGAGCAATACCTTCTTTTTCAAACCTTTCCAGGACATGGTGCTCGTCAACGGAAAGCTCATCGACGGTAATAGTCTTGTGAATACTAGATTCCGAACTAGAGGCATTCGAATCATTGTCGTGAAGCCAGGAGCTACCGCAAACAGAAAATCGCCTAAAAATCATCTTGTTATCCGTTAGAGTGCCAGTCTTATCACTGAAAATGTAAGAAACTTGGCCCAATTCTTCCAAAATGGTAGCTGTGCGAGATTCGCACGCAGTATTTGTTTCCGCGTGATACATGTCAATATCCCATTCCATTAACTTGCTTTGCATTGCCTTGATGATTTCTGTAGTCACGTAAAGGGAAAGTGGGATCAAGGTGTTGTACATGATAATGAAAGACATGACTGTAGCCGCCTCACCGGCATCCTGTTGAAATAAATACCATGCAAAGTTCGTGTCCACGTAGCGTTTTTTGATCAAACGTTGACCCATGAATGAAAACATGGACATGGAAGCCACGATAAAAACCATAAATATGACAATTGCGTTTATTCTGGTTTGTAACTTAGGTGCCTTGATTCTTGGATTTCTAATGGCATTCATGCGGATTTTGGTCTCTTCACCTGTAAAAATGACCATGCAAATGACGTTTTGTGTATTTCTTAAAATGCTACCCCGATATATTACGTTATCTGGGCCTACCGTATGTTTTTCAACCGTATCATTGTTTTGTTCGCTGCTGAGTTCCAGTTTGCCTTCGAAATTGTATAGATCCAAATTTGGATCCTCTACAGTCACAACGGCTTCAAAGTTCGAAAGCCCAGATGCCTGGTGCAACGTTTTACTAACCCCGGCCAGCGGCTGTTTATTTTTTAAGTTCGTTTCCCCATCCAATGCCATGGTTTCGACGAAACACTCGTCGTTTTCACCGTCACATGCAAGAACTAAAGCGTCTGCTGGAATCCAGTCGTCTTGGTTCAAGAGTAAGATATCGCCAACTTTAACGTTTTTCCATTCTTTTTCCGCGATGTGAATGTTGTGACGAGAGCTTAAAAGTTCCCAGTTGGTGAAAACATCCCAATCCTCACTGCCCGTCCCTGCGACGCTCGAATTCTCGACCGGCTTCGATGGCGTCGTCAGTGCGCTCGTGGAAGTTGCGGTATTTTGCCATTTTGGCAAGTTGTAAAATTGACTCGAATCGCGACTTGCGCCAGACCCTTTCACGACAACTTTCGTCCTCTTATTGTTCTCCTGTTTGTCCAACTTGTGGCGTCGAAAATCGTCCCACGCTTCACGTGCCATGGATATGCCCATAAAGATCAGTAACGGGATAATCGTCGTATATGTACCGGTAGTCGACCATGACGGTATCATTTGCAAAATGGCCACGAGCAAAAAATACGCATTTGCAATTTTCGAAAACTGTGCATACAGTTGCCGCGGCAGAAATGACCACACGGTATATCTCGACGACGTAATCACATTGTTCAAGTATGCTTTCCCCGTTCTTTCATCGGTTAACTCTTCCCTCTTGTTCACGGAAACCGGTATAATTCGCCCATTTTTAGTGCTTCGCAATCTCCTATGGTTTAAAAGCTTATCTAAGATGGTTTCGAATCCCCAAGACTTGATCTCGTCTCTTGCATCATCTATCGGCTCATTTTCATCAATTCCTTCGAGTTCTATCTCTTCCCGGTGCTCTCTATGAATTTTATCGTGCAATTGCTTGTTGAACAACTGAGTTCGTAACGAGTGCGCTCTCTTCCTCTTATGACTGCCCATGGTCGGGTACCAGCTCTACTTGTGTGCGTTCTTGTCTTTGGTTCGGTAATGCTTCTTGTACTATTTCTCTCATTTATATATATATATATCATATTTATATATACATAAGTAGATATTACAAGCCTCAAAGAAAATGAACATCGAAAGATCAAAAAATTGAGAACAAATGAGGGTGAAGAAGGTACTTGTGGAAGCTGGACAGGGTCAATTGTTTGATAGATGGGAAGAGTTAAATGAAGCGGACAAAACGCTGTTGGAACGAAATTTCCAGCGTATCTGTGAAAAGAATAATGTGGGAAAATTGGTTCAAAATTGTCAGCGGGCCATTGAGTTGGCAGAGCAGAATGAGAACTCTCAAATTGCCATTGAGCCTTTACCAGCGAGTTCTTATGAGTCAGTGATCGGGAATCTTGAGAAACGCGAAATTTACGGTAAATTGGGGCTAGAAGCGATCCAGCGCGGTGAAGTAGCCGTAATTTTGATGGCAGGAGGTCAAGGAACGCGTTTGGGGTCGTCAAGGCCCAAAGGTTGCTATGATATTGGGTTGCCGTCTCAAAAATCGTTATTCCAAATCCAAGCTGAGCGATTAGGTAGACTTCAGACGATTGCAAAATGCGAAAAACCTATACAATGGTATATCATGACCTCGGCTCCGACAAGAGCCGCTACAGAATCTTTCTTCGAAGATAACCACTTTTTCGGGCTTTCTTCGGAGCAAGTATCGTTTTTCAACCAGGGCACGCTGCCAGCGTTCGATCTCGACGGAAAACATCTCCTGCAAGCCACTCCCACGTCTCTTGTTGAGTCCCCTGACGGTAATGGAGGCCTGTATCGCGCCATTAGAGATAATCATTTACTTGAAGAGTTTGCTGCGAAAAATATCAAGCATATCCACATGTACTGCGTCGATAATGTGTTAGTTAAAATCGCTGACCCGGTCTTCATCGGCTATGCCATTAAAAACAGTTTCGAACTAGCCACTAAAGCCGTGCGCAAAAGAGACGCTGCCGAATCTGTGGGTCTTATCGCAACGAAACAAGCAAAACCTTGTGTGATCGAATACTCAGAAATTTCGAAACAAATGGCTGAAGCTCGCGACGAAGACGGCCTGTTGAAATTAAGAGCCGCAAACATTGTCAACCATTACTATTCGGTCGAGCTTTTACAAAAACAACTGAACACCTGGTGCGAAACGCTTCCTTACCACATTGCTAAGAAAAAAATACCTATTTATGACGCCGCGACTCAAAAATATGTTAAACCCGAGACTCCAAATGGTATCAAGCTTGAAATGTTTATTTTTGACGTTTTTCCCTCGGTGCCATTGAACAAATTCGGATGTTTGGAAGTTGATAGAGAGAGTGAATTTGCTCCGCTTAAGAATGCATCTGGTAGTGCTAACGACAATCCGGAAACAAGTCGACAAGCTTTCCTGAATTTATGTGTGCGCTGGTTGAAGTTGGCAGGTGCCAAGGTTGACGACGATGCGCAAGTCGAAATTTCTAGTGCTATCACATATGAGGGTGAAGGCCTTGAGAACTTCAAGGGTAAAAAAATTACAAATGGCTCTTATTTGGTCTGAAAGACTTGATTCTATATTATCATTTTAGCTTCTTTCTAAAAGCTCTGTTAGTTCAAAAATGACTGGTATGCTCTCTTCTGATACACATTCATTTGGGAGAAAAGGCCTGCTTTTCAAAGTATGTTGCTTTGACGGTCTGTCAATTCTCGAATTATTTAATAGTTCAAAACTTTTCTGCGTTCGTAATTGTCTTTTGCCTCTTTTGTTTTCCATGGCAAGCTTTTGTATTCTGTTATCCAGTTTATTGCGTAATTGATCGTCCGTCAGGTGTCCGAAATCTTGCCTTGAAGCGGCATTGACACCATCAGCATGATGGATTCCATGAGTAGAGTTCTGATTGTTGTACATTGATACGGAACTTCTGTCCCAAATAGAGTCCGTGTCATCAACGGTTGTGAAATATGGAGGAGTATTGAGCTTAACAAGGGACTCTTGTGAGGGGTTTTCGTTCTGGAAAGTTTGACTCGGTCCCTCAGGTGACAACACACTTAGCTGTAGTGAATTCAAGCGTTTTTCGTTTCTAATTATGGACCTGCCTGCGTATTGTTGTCGGCTTGGTGACTTTTCCCAAACCTTGGTGAGATCTCTCAAACCTTCCAAAACTGCTCTTTCCAGGTCCTCGTCGATTTTTTCAGATGCAAGCAAAAGACGTTCGATTTTTTGAAGTTTCCTTAAACTCATCAGAGTCTGCGCGTCGTCACTTTTGCTACAGACGTCTCTGGATAGGCCGCTCATATCGGATCTCCTGGATGAAAAACTGGTCATTAAATTGCCTAGACTCGTTATAACTGCCGGCAAAACATGATTTAAGTGGGCTAAAATTTTGGTCACAATCTTACAACGTTCAGCGTCGCTCACGTTTTGCCCCATGCAAATGTTTGGAAAGATCCTTCCGAAAACGATTGACGCTTCTTGAGAATACTGGGCGCGAAACGAGACAGTCGCGCTAGAGGATAATAGACAACAAAGCAAAAACCGTTCCAAAATTTCACATTTGCTAACCTTGGAGCCAATGTCAACACTCTCGCGGCAAATATCAAACAAACTACTCAAGTTTATGCCGTATATGCGGCAGCACTCGCTCAACTCCTGCAGTGGTATAACCGGTAAGATGGTTATAACGGCAGTGTGCAAATTGAAAAATAGTAGATCTTGTGCTGCGTTGAAAACTTCCGAAAATTGACCCGGCGTTACGCATTCGCTGGATTGCCGACGTCGTACGACGGAAAGCTCTCTATAAGTGATCAGATCTTTGTGTATGTTTCGACAACGGCTTCGTTGCTTTGATATTTCTTGCAAATGTGTCAATGTAGTCCTGAGGTTGGCCAAAGACGAAGATCGGATCGCACTTGAGTATATCAGTTCCTGTTGTGTGGCCAAATAAGCACATATCGCGATTGTCGTGATTAGCTTGATGGTTTTACGTCGCAAGGACATAGGCAACCGTGACAGGGCCCTCATGCAACGGTAGCAGCGCAACATTGTCGGAATAAACTCAATTGTTCTCTTAAAAACGATTTTCCTGCGCCCATAAAGTGTTATTGTGCCGTAGGGTGTGAAATGTTCGAGGCTGTCCCGAAAAGTGGTGAGGCTGGTCACACCAGAACCGCTCGACGCTGGAGCCCATGGGAAACTTACGTTTGCTCTCTCAGCGAGCATGTCACATGCAATAATGGCGTGTTGAAATTCGTCTACAAATCTTCTGGATTTTCCGGGCAAATGTCGAAATATTTGCGACATAGGTACTATCTGGTCCGCTTTTGTAAACTCCTCATCTCCAAACTCCGAACCGTTAACCAAAGTCGGCGAATAATCGTTCATGCCGTCCACACCCCAGTCAGACAACTTTTTAGCAACACTCAGTCTTGACGGGATCGCCGACGCAGCGTTCGACTCTATTTGCAATCCATAGTCTCGTTCAGTTCCATATCCTTTATTTTGTGTAACAGTACTTGTAGATGAGTTGAATTCTTCATTTGAAAAGATCTGTAAACCTGACAACTTCAGTCTACCAGGCTTATTAACTTGTTCCAAACCCACCATAGGGTCTACTACCACTAAATCAACGTGCAATGGGATCTCTGTTTGTCTCTGTCCGTCAGATGCCTTAGCTATTTGAATTCCCGAACTTTTTCACGTTTGTTTACATATAGATCAAATCGTCAAAAAGACTATGAGATGACTATAGTCAAATGAGTCGACAAGCATTCTGCTAGAGACAGCTACAGAGGAGCTGTTTAATATCGATCTAGCAAGGTGATCACTATATTTTGAAACTTGAAAAATTTGAGATACAAGGCTTTTGATGGCTAAAATATCTTGTATTAATTTTTAACAATGACCGTAACGGAACCACCTTATTTCAGTTTCCCGCTTTCTCATGTATCGTCCTTGAGAGGTTTCAATTATTGTAATTATCAGGTTTATGCGCACTCGTTGAAAAAAATAGTCTTAATAGCCTCTTGGAGCTCCTCTTCGTCTTGCCGAGCCACGACATTGAAGTGACCTTTTTAACCCTCGACCGTGACCTCGATGAGACCCTCGACCGTGACTTCGAATAATGACGCTTGGAGCCAGGAACGAAGATTAGTAGGGAGGGGCCACGTTATATGCACATTTTACTAGCCTAATATCTGCTAAATCAAGTACTGCCAAGGTATTTTACATAAGAAAGGATCAGTCAGACCTTTTCAGATGATTTTTATATTTCAATGGCTTAGAGTGACTTTTGGTGAGAAAGAGCCATGAAAATGTTTGACGTGTCAAGAAGCCGTAAAAAAAATGACATTCCACTTAATTTTGGTTAATCCTGATTGGCCAAATGCTCGTAGAGCCTATGAATCGTAATTTCCTGCTAAGCTTTGTCTTTGAGTAATCTATCTGTTCATGAATATTGAGATCATGATTTATGCCAGCTTGTATGCGTTATAAAGTCAAGGCTCCCACCATTGCTCAACAAGGGGTTTCGTGGTCTAGTTGGTTATGGCATCTGCTTAACACGCAGAACGTCCCCAGTTCGATCCTGGGCGAAATCAAACTTTTTATTTTGCCAAATTTACCGCGGCTCACTCCACTGAAGCCGTCACCGAGCGTGTACACCTGCTCAAGTATCACTATTTATCTAATGCTGGCTCTGTTCAACACTTTGTAACGTCATTTACTATTTCACAACTTTTGCAACGCTGGTTATGACGATGCATGGAACTGATCAAGTTCCATTGTTACTATAATTCTAATGCTAAAAATGTTCTACGATGACTAACCCGTATCAATACATAGACACTCACAGTCTCAATGCAGGTGTGCATGTTGAAGTTTTATTTATCATTTGAAAGCTTTCTCCCTCCATAGCTTAAAATCCCAAGAACGCATTTTTAACCACCTCTAGGAGAAGAAGCAGATTGGGTTGGCATTCCGAAGCCATAGATTTCATTCCCAAGCCCATCGGCCAATTTTTCTCCCCCGTTTACAGTTCTCCCGTCATTTGCCAACGGAAGTCCACTTTGATTCTGGCCACCCTGCATCATCATCATATTCATATACTGCTGTTGCAGAGTTTGATCAGAAAATGCGGTCGCGGGTGCTATCCCACCAAAATCCAGATCAGACGCCATTTCGCCCAAGGGTTGCGCGAAATGAGGGGTTTGTTGCTGATAACCAGAGCCCGCACGGGGTCCCATTGTAGACATGCCTTGCGAACTCGGAACCTGTTGTGCCTGTACATGCTGTTTTTGTTGAGGAGGAACTTGAGGCTCGAGCCTAGATCCTTGCTCCAAATACTGGTTTCTTTGCGAAGCCTGCTGTGACTTGGAAGCTGTTTGCGAGTGTCGAGGAACGCTTCGCCTTTTCGGTTGCTGCTGCTGCTGAAGAAGATGATGATGTTGTTGTTGTCGCTGCTGTTGGTGCTGCTGCTGTTGGTGCTGACGGTGTTGCATTGTGTACATAGACTTTTGGTACTGTTCATAGACTTGTTGCTGTTGCGCCATATTCCAGTTATTAGCGGGTGCTTGACCACGCGCAGGATCGGTGGGCGGTACTCGTCCCATCAAATCTCGTTGTCGTTGCTGTTTGTAGTACATGGACATGTTTTCAGGCATCATAGAACTGTTTGCTACGGAGTGCGTGGCAGACGGCACTTGATGTGCATCTTTCAAAATTGATTGTTTCGCCGTAGCAGGATTCGTTGTCGGAGTGGCCTGTGGTACAGATGCAGGTGATGCGCTTGTGTATAGTGTGCTTGTTAGCGTCGCGGAAGAGTCTGCGGAATTCATCATGTCGAAGGGGCTCTGAGCAGCACCAGGCGGAACCTGAGCCGTAGGTGCATAAGTACCTTGTCTGGTCACGGGGGAGCTACCGATCACGTTACCTCTAAGCACTCTGGCTTCAGGATTACCTCTAGGAGGTCCCATGCTTGTTGGTGCGGCTGTAGATCCCATCATGTCCATAGGTCGAGACGCCCCACTTTGCATCATCGGTTGTTGCGGGGGCTGTTGTGCCTGATGCTGATGCTGTTGCTGCTGTTGTGGGTGTTGCTGGGGTTGTTGTGGCTGCTGCTGCTGGGGCGGCCTTTGCGGCATCGATGCAGCGTTAGCGGCCCCGGCAGGCCGTTGAGGAAAAATCGGCGTAATGAGCTCGTTCAAGGCTCGAGGTCCTGATACTTGTTCTATTGGTTGAGCTTCGATGAATTCATGTAAAGTCCAAAGCGATTCCCACCATTCGAACAGAAATGTGCTTGGAGAATTCATTAACATCTTGGCATACAAAAGCTCATCTTGTCCGTAAACTGCTTGTGGTACGGTCTTGGACAGCGGAACGTCTGCTTCGTCCAGTAATCTTCTTGCTGCTTCATAATATTTATGGTGCAGCAAATAGTTGTAAATATGCGCATACAACAGTTGTCTCGAGTTTTTAGCCATTGCATCCGAGATCAAAACATCTCGGTTAAACACAGGTTTCCCTGATTTCTCATACGATACCCTTATCGTGTTAATGGCGTCTTCACCGCCAGTTACATTACCACGTAAATTTGAACTTTCTGGTCCTAAACCACCATTTTCACCTGCTCTTAACGGGATACCATCATTTTCATTTGGATTGACTGGTCCCATTACTCGCGAAAAGTACGAGATTTACGAGAAGGACTCCTACTGTTTTCTGTTGCGAAGTCTCCCGGCTTTCTTTGTTTGTTTGAATATTCTGTAGCTTAGGGTTCTTTCTCCGAAAAGCTTAATATATGACCGCTTTTCGAAGACAAGAAGCCAAAAAACCATTCAGGACAAATGTATCAGATTAAAATTCCATAAGATGGTCTAATAACATTTTTTATATACTCCTCTACTTAATGCGAAATTCTGGCTGGTCTCGCAAGTTCAATAGCCGAATTTTGACCCTTTTTGTAGGAAATTAATTTGTGAGAACAGGCATGTGTTTCCCGTCTTGTTCGTCTTGAAAATCGGACTCAAATTCGTCCTCATCAAACTCGTCGTCTCTGTGGGCGTATTTCTCGTATTCGTCATCGTCGCCGTCGCCGTTCCCGTCATCGTCTCCGTCATCATCATTTTCGTCTTCATCAAATTCATCCTCGTCAAACTCGTCGTCTGGAGAATCTTCAGCCGAGTTCTTGCCGGATGAGGATTGATTGTTTGTTGAACGATGCCCATTGTTCAAAACGTTCAACTTAGAGACTTGGGTGCTCGCTTTTGATGGCGATGAAATGGAAAGACGATCGATACCGGCATCGACATGCCGCGTGTTCAAATGACCCAGTCTGGGCGAAGATAAAGGTGAGCCCAATTCCAAATAGATATGCGTCCCTAAATCTCTTGAATGACTGTCTAAAGCCATATCGGGCGGACTTGCATGTCTTCCGTTGTTCCGGCCGTCCTGAAATGGCGAAAACGAGGCTTTGGGCTGGTCTGAGCCTCTAAAGTCAGCTAAACCGCCAGGGCTTTGACTTTTAGAGATCTTACCAATAGCTCCCAGTTGTGTTTCGTTTTGAAACTTGTCGAGTTCGTCATTTTCAGCGCTACTTGATTCGGAAAAATCGTCTAAGCTAGGTACCGGCTCACGCCAATAGTTGGCATCTGTGAATTGTATATCCTTGGGTCTGTAAAGCAATCTCTCTTCCCAAGCGGGATTATTGGGTGAACCTGGCGTTGGAGACAGACTTATATCTTCGTTGGTACTCACGTAGCATTTCTTCACCGGCGGGAAGAAATGATCTACTAGCTCGTTGATATGCACGTAGGAACTTCGGTAACCAGCAAGTTCCAACAGCTCCATATGAACTTCTCCCTCAGGATTAATGGTAAAAATCCGTGAACTGGGTATTCCCACAGTTCTGTACGACAGCGCGTCCGTGATCCTATTCCCAAATCCAGCGATGAAGGGAGTTGGAGACTGATCGTTCGCGTTCTCATTATCGTTGTGGTTCAAATCGAGATCTCCAAAATAGAGCTTGCGTAAATCGTTTAAACACGCTATCTTGAACACTTCCGGCTTTTTCAGAATCACTTCTCGCTTCAAGGCAGCCATTGTACGGTCAGGGGAAAGTATGACGGGACCAAGTGGTAATTTGACTCCATCCTGTACTATGCTTCTCAGATAACTTCTGGTTAAGTCTGCTTGACCTGCACCCCTAGCGGTCAAATAAAGAACGTTGTAACCATTTCTTTTAATCTCAGTGAAAAGAGTCGCCACTCCCAAATGAGTCCAATCTTTGCCAATCATCGTCAAGACATGGCCTAGGGCATCAGATTTTGTAATAGTGCCATCGATGTCAGAGATCACGATCGGGTCGTCCCATTTCCACAGGAAGAGCTTGGCAGCAACAATTGCTCTACTGTTGTCTACGGAAAACAACAAATCGTTCTCACCGTATTTGAGATCCAAACAATGTAGCTGTTCGGAGGTCAACCTGATCGTCTTGATGTATCTTTTATCTGGATCCGCACTACTAGAATAGCCACTAGAATAGTTTGTATTATGGTCTAGCGTCGCAGTCGTGTCGCTGGGCAAGGATATTTCTGACACACTTGAATTTGGAGTGTCGAGAGAGTCCGCTGACAACACTTGAGGTGACGCGGGAGGTGAGTGTTCGTAAGGGTTCAAAATGCGCATGTTTCCACTGCCATCTTCTTTTACAAAGCTGGAGATATCGTACTCACTGCCAAGTTCGTCCATGAGCAATTGTTTTAGCATTTCATCAGTGTAGTGCACTCGGTCTTTACTCGGCTTGTAACCTTCAATGTCCAACAACAAATCACCGTTGTTATCGAATTTGCTCGGGATTTTCTTCTCGTGAAGCTTTTGGTTTAGTTTGCGCGCCCGTTCTTCAAACGTCACAGAGGCCCGTCGTAGAGGTAGCTGTTGCGACGGCGTAGACGGGTATTCTTCCGGAACGTCGTCCGTCTTAGCAGGTTTACCAATGTCTAGGAAATCGGGCTCATCCAAAGCTGCGCCGTACCTCTTTTCTTTGCCCGGGGATGACGCTGGACTACTTGCAGCACTCACTACAGGAGATGAGATGAGCTCGTTTGGAATCGATGCTGCGTCCGCTTTGGTCTCGAAAACGAAATACGCTTCTCCCGAATCGCCTAATTTCATTGGAATATTCGTATTCTGACCGTTGACAATCACTTGAACCTTCTTTTGACTCGGCTTAAGAATCTGGAACTTCCCAAACCGCACATGGAAAGGAGAGCAAGCCAGATTTCCGTCTGGATGCTCTACGACTATCACGTCGATCGCTCCCGAAAGTGTGGCTGGGTTGATCGACGACCAAGTCTTCGAAACTGAGCCAATAGCCCTCTCAACGTACTGCATCTCTTACAGGACCCACTGGTGGAGAACGTAAGAATGGAAACCTCTTCTCGTATTCCATATTTCACCTTAATTGAGCGCTGCGATCACGTGATCTCCTTTTCCAGTTCCCCATTTACACCTTTTTATGCTTTTACAACCTCTATACCAACAGTGTAAGTGTAAGCGATGAAAACTAGTTTCGCTTAAAGAACTAAATGAGTTTACCGGGAAGCGTGTATAGAGTGAATTTTTCATTATTATGCTTAAAATGATACTGATTCTTTTTAGCTACATATTGCAATTTTTAGCGTCAAATTCGTGTAGTTTTGAGCTTCTCAAGAGGCGATTGAAGTGGACGTTTATATGCCAAAACAGTTTCTGCAAGATCAAGATTCAGCCGGCCAGTTGTGAAATCTATGAGATATTGAATATATGCGAGCGCGAGAGGGCTGTCATCGCTGTGATGACCCTCTCCATGATATCCATCGTATTTACAAGCGTATGCTAAGGGGAAAAAGGTTGTGGTGGGGAAACCTCTTCAAGGATTCAGCGCTAAATCTGTCGCTGACACTTTGTCAAATTGTTTCAGCGCGACCTGGTATAGAAGCAGCATTATACTGCTTTGGACGCTGGTCCATATGAATCTCGGACCGACACCACGGAAGAATCCCAACGTGCCTTCGGATTTGTAGACTGCCACGAGACCCTTCAAGATTGAGTTTTCGATAGTGACCGGCGAGCGCGAGCGCGACGACGGGGACGACGACGAAGAAATGGGCAGCTGCGTTTGGATACGAGTCTTTATCACATCAAGAGGCGTCGTCATGATACCGGCTAAACCGCCTGCTGTAGCACCTGTCGTCAATTCACTCAAAACGGTTAAATCTTGACTTGTACTCTTACCTTCGGCCCGAAACGCCACGTCTCTGAATTTTTCGTAAAATGCAAATTGCAAAGCGCTGAACGGTAAGTCTCGGGACAAAGTGGCCTTGTAACCGAAAAATAGCGTTTGCCAACCTTCTCGCTTTAAAATCGTCGCAATTGCGTCCCGCAAATTCCGGTAGTTGTAACCGGAGCGGAAGAACGGATTTTCATAACGCCCTTGCAATTGCATTCTCGTTTTCAAAACTTCGCTCGGCACATAGACCACGCTCGAAACCAGGTCTCCGAGCAAACCCGCGCTCAGATGCGCAATTGTATCATTAAAGCCCCATTCTCCTATCATTTTCCGCTTTGAGAGTTCGTACGTGCCGAAAAAAATAGCAGCACTTGGGAACGACCCAAGCATGGCAGCCCCGTACCCACCGTAAAGCCCAGCCCGCACACCTTCTTCTACAAATATTGTTTTGTACGCCATGATCATGTTTCTATATTTCGCAGCTCCGGGCGCACCTTGCTGTCGCGTTTTCACCGTATCTAGCGAATGCATCACCGAGTCCCCAATGGCTCCTCCAACGCCTCCTGCAGTGATGCAATGCATCAAAGGACTTAGGTTCTCGTTTTCTTCTCCTTCCCCCGCATCTTTCACTGGCAACCGGTCCGTTGCACGATGATGACCATCGTGCGACTGGTGCAGCACGGGTATAGAGGAGGTGAAGGAGAACATACGGTGCCCAACAACTTGCTTGTTTTATCTAACGATAGCCGTTCACTTAGATAGCCCACTGTATCTAGATATCTTAAAGTCCTGGAATCTTAAAAAATTTCAAAAGTGGTTACCCTTCTTAAAAATCTAGTTAGAGCCGGAAACGTTAATCTTAAACTCGAACAACGTCGACAACAAAAGAGGAAAATTGGGCAGCCTTGGAACCAACCAATTGGCCTAAATCTAGTTGCATTCTTTTCTATGGTTTCTGGGAACCTATTGAATATTCTCCGGGGTAAAAAATGTTTCCTTGCAAGCGAAAAACTGGCGGAAACACGGCTAGGCGTCGGCCACAGGTTTTATAGAGTCTTAGCGATAGAAACATCTTGTGACGACACTTGTGTTGCAGTAATAGACAGGTTGTCGTGTGATTCAGCTCCGGAAGTGCTTGTGCATTTGAAAGAGACCCTGGAAAGCCATGATCAAGGCGGAATCATTCCGACAAAAGCGCATTTACATCATCAGATCAAGATTGCACCATTGGTCGATTTAGCTTTGGCAAAAACTGAGTCAAGGAACGCTGTTGATCTGGTATGTGCCACGCGGGGGCCCGGAATGCCAGGATCTCTTTCTGGTGGACTGGATTTTGCCAAAGGACTCGCAGTGGCATGGAATAAGCCTTTCCTCGGTGTACATCACATGCTAGGACATCTTCTTATGCCGCGTTTTAGTTCTAACGGTAGTGCGCCTAATTTTCCCTTTCTCAGCTTGCTCGTCAGCGGAGGCCACACCATGCTAGTGTTGTCGACCGCGATTGACAAGCACGAGATTCTGTGCGACACTATCGATATAGCCATTGGTGATTCACTCGATAAGTGTGCGCGCGAGATAGGAATTCGTGGAAACATGATTGCCAAGAACATGGAAGCCTTTATTAAGGAAAACAGTTTAGAAGCGCGAAGTCAAACCGTCAATTTGCGTTTACCCAACCCGCTGCGCAATCAAAATAAACGCATGAACATACAAGCTTTCTCTTTTGCACCATTTTTGACTGCCGTGCGTCAGAGCATAACAAAGGATATATTGAACTATTCCCAGGCGGAAATTCGATCTATGGCGCATCAAATCCAAGAGGCAATTTTCCGGCATCTTCTGACGCAGATTAAACTGGTGGTAAGATTGAACCGCGACAAATTAAGTTCCGTTCGAAACTTTGTATGCTCGGGCGGTGTTGGCGCCAATACTCGTTTGAGAGAGTTACTCCAAGAGGAACTTGCCACAGATTTCGACAATTTTTACTTTCCGCCGCTTGGATGGTGTACTGACAATGCAGTTATGATTGGCTGGGCCGGCATTGAGCTCCACGAGTCTCTCAATTTGCATACGAGTCTAGATGCAACTCCAATACGAAAATGGCCTCTTGCTGAGCTGCTAAACGTTGATGGATGGAGGAGCTAGTCGTCAGCTATGAAGGGCTGCTGTATATTAAGTTCTTGAACCAATTTCCGCCATGTTGCATGATCAAGTTGGAAAATGAGGTGATTGTGTTTGGCGTCATTTCTGCGTTGTCTCTCTATTTCCATTTGGTCTCGCGGCAACATCTCCTTCAATCTGATTGTTGGGAAACCATCCGCACCTTCTTCCAACACAATTTTGCCATCTTTGATCAAGAAACCGGTATAAAACAGGTTCTCGACCGATTTGCCGAAGGAAGTTGGATGTAGCACGAATTCAAACAAATTAACACTTTCGAATCCTTTTCTTGTTCGCAGAACGTCAAAACACCTGACCGTCTGGTGCAGAGTGCTTTGACCTTGGTCATCGCTGGCCATTTCCGAAAGTTTTTTGGCTTGCGATGCTCGTCCAACCACGTCTCTCTGCTGCCGTTGTGCCACATTGCGGGGTCTTTTCTCCACTCCAAACGGTCCCAGCATATGGTCGGTCGTAACGGCCGCTTTGCTGGTTACCTGGAACAATGTCCCCATTTTGAACCAGTCAAACTGGAAGAAATTTTGATACTGCGCAAATTGCTGAAGGTATTTACGTCCCTCCTCTCTTGCGCGCAGTTTTTGCAGTTCACTGAATGGAACGTCACCCGATTCCTGGTGACCAGTTTCCTGGTCTTCTTCTTGACTTTCAGCTGTCGCGACAACGTCATGATCCCTCAACATATACCTCTTAGCACTGTTTATAAAATCCTCCACGGACAAAGATTTGCCAGAGTCATCGATTTTCAACTTTTGCGCCCCAAGTTCCGCAAGCTGGCTGATACCTAGTGCAAGTCTAGCGTCCTGCGCCAATAACGGTGTCTTATTGGAATCCACATTGGTTATTTTGTCAAATAACATATTGATATCGCCAATTCTATTCAAAGCAAGCCCAATATCACCATCACGAGCCAATTCCACTCGATTCTTGACCACTTCAGCTGTCAAATCCCGGTAAGATTTCAAGAGTTCGAAGCTCATCTCTTCTTTACCAATTTCCCTGGCTGTTTCAGAGTCCTCAAAAGATCCATCTGGTAGTCTCCGTCGCTTGTTTGACGCTCTGGAATGATCTGACATGATTATTGCGAGTCAACTGCCCTTTTTCAAGGTTTGGTGTTCCCGACTTTCAATTTCTTGCAAGTCATCTCATATTCAAGTTTCTTGAAAACCGAAAGGCACTATGCTATATTGGTGAATTGAAAGAGAACAGAATATACATTAACGGCGATGATAGACCAAGCGGCAAGGATCAAAGTATGTGTTTTGAAATGGCTAGGAAGCTTCAGAATCTTAAGAATTTAGAAGGGGTCTTTCTGCCTATTTTAGGTCTGCTTTGACAGCATTAATGTATATAATATTAACATTTCCCTTTAGGCCCTCGATGTGTCGGTAGTTAACAAGATTGCTGCGGGTGAAATCATAATAGCACCGGTCAATGCGTTGAAGGAAATGATGGAAAATTCGATAGACGCTGGAGCGACTAATGTTGACATTTTGGTGAGAGAAGGTGGTATTAAACTTTTACAAGTAACTGACAATGGATGTGGTATTAATAAACAAGATTTGGATATTCTGTGCGAGCGATTCACCACGTCAAAACTTTCGTCTTTTGAAGATCTAAGATCCATTCAGACCTATGGGTTTCGCGGAGAGGCTTTGGCCAGTTTGTCGCACATTTCCCGTGTGTCTGTCACGACGAAAACCAGGGATAGTCCATGTGCTTGGAAAGCCAACTACGTTGAGGGGAAACTAGCGGGCAAAATCCAACCGTGCGCTGGTAAAGATGGTACCACGATTCAAGTACAGGACTTGTTCTATAATATGCAATCGAGACTGCGATCCCTGAGGTCTGGAAGTGAAGAGCTGGCTAAAATAGTCGAATGCGTCGGTCGATATGCCATCCATACGAGGGGAGTCGGCTTTTCTTGCAAGAAATTCGGCGATCCACAATTTGCCCTTATAGTCAGTCCAGAACTCGAAGCGAAAGAGCGAATTAGAGCCATTTATGGGGGCAGTATAGCGTCCAACTTGATAGAATTGAAAGTGCCGAATTTGGAAGAATTTGGTGTGACGGCTTTGGGTCAAGTCAGTAACCTGAATTTCAACAACAAAAAGTCCTACTCTTTCATTTTCTTCATTAACAACAGACTTGTCACTTGTGAGCCACTTCGGCGATCCTTAGCCCAAGTCTATTCCACTTATTTACCCAAAACCAGCCGACCTTACGTCTACTTGTCTTTGAATATAAGGCCCGATTTAGTTGATGTCAATGTCCATCCAACAAAGCGCGAGGTTCGATTTTTGCATGACGAGGAAATCATCAACCATATTGCAAACTCGCTGCAAGAGACGCTGTCCAGCGTAGACACATCTCGCGCTTTCAGAACAACTTCCATATACACGGAAAAACCTAGTAACACAGCGATGGATAAGGGTATCCCTCCTGCATCATCTTTCCACAAACCTCCAATGACTCTCGCTGGTGACAGGGCAAAAGTACGAGAAAATAAGCTTGTCCGCATTGATGCATCGCAAGCGAAAATAACCAGTTATCTGCCCTCAGTTGAAAATGGAATAGACTTTTCGCAATCTCAAAGAGCCTGTCAGTCGAAAAAGAGGCATATAGAAGCCGTTGATGAGGAAGACAGCGCTTCAGATCTGAAAAGTGGCATAACGAGTTCGTCTCAATTTGGAAATATCCCTTCGACATACCAGCACACTGGCAGGACTCGCACTGTTGTTAATCTTCTGAGTATTAAACAACTACGGAAAAGGGTTGATGATAATACGGATAGAGAGTTGACAAGCGTTTTCGCAAATTTGACGTACATTGGCCTCGTTGACGCGCAAAGAAGACTGGCCTCAATTCAATTTGACTTGAAACTTCTATTGGTGGACTATGGTTCTCTGTGCTATCATTTGTTTTATCAAATTGGATTATCGGATTTTGCAAACTTCGGGAGGATAACTATTTGCAGCGATGAGAATTCTGAAGGTCTAAAAATCTATGACCTCTTGAGTGTCATGCCCGACATCCAAGAGGATGCAAAGCTTAGGAGCTTAAAAAATTTGTGGGAGATGCGAGAGATGCTTGGCGAGTACTTCTGTATTGAAATATCAAACGGCGATGATGATTTGAAGAACTGTACAATTGAAACTCTGCCACTGCTTCTCAAAGATTATGACCCACCGCTATCTAAGCTATCAATTTTTTTGTACAAAGTTGCCATGAAAACGGACTGGTCCAATGAAATATGCTGTCTTGACGATGTTTTGAGACAGATTGCTCTTTTCTACATTCCAGAAGTCATCGAATTTATAGAAACTGCTAATGATGACAAAGACGTCGATCTGCAAGCGACGTATGCTTCCAAAATTGAGCGAATATCGCAGTGCTTAGAGCATGTCATTTTCCCGTGCATCAAGAAACGTCTCTTAGCATCAAAAGACCTCAAATATGACGTTGCTGAAATCGCCAATCTACCCGGACTTTATCGCGTTTTCGAAAGATGTTGATCGTCCCACATATTCTTATTAGGATGAGTCAAGAATGTCTTTGAAGCTATGAGCACTATCAAAAGCCCTGACGATCCTCTCAAATTCTTGACTTTTAGGGCGATCAGATATTGAATCATTATCGCGCGCTACACCAGATACTCTACTGTAAAGTGATGACACCGTCTCAATATCGCTTTGAAGTATTTTAATGACTGGGTGATCGTCTTGGTGGACTTTGTCAAGTACCTTAATTGAGCGCCATAGTTTTCTGAGCTCAACGAACCTCCGAGCTAGGCTTATGATTTTTCGGGTGGCCACTAAGGAATTAATTTCAAGATTTGCAAAAACCTCTGAAAGGTCACCTAGAAGTTGCTCGTTCTCTGCAGAATTGCTAAAAACAAAACAAAATGAGTGGAATGCGTACATTTTCGCAAGAGTAGTCGTAACGATTGGAAATTTGTTGTAGGCGGCACTACCATTGGCCATATTCCCCAAAATCAAAGTCACTGAAACTTTGGTTTGCTGCACCAGCTTTGGAAGAGACCGCGCAGTATCGTAGTGTAGTAAATCCAACTGGAATAGCCTCCATTCGACAGCACCGAGTAAGAAAGTTGCCAAGAATTTCTCAAGCTTCGAGGACGTGGATTCATACGCGTCATACATCGATATTTTATGTCGGAATATCTCGGTCTGCTTTTGGACAGCTTCAATGGTTCGTAAAGGAGGTTTACTGGGTTGCACGAAATATCGCTCCAAGTCTCTATCTAGGGAGACGAGCTTCCACATGAGAGCTTCGAACGTGTCCTCACTTTTATAGACATCGATCGTAGGTTTATCCATCAGAAAAGCCGCGTGTGTAAGTAAAGAACCATTCTCTTCATGCAAGCTAATCGGTTTATTGGGTCCCGACTGCCAATAATCCTGGACACTGAGGCGGTACCATAACCTTTCAGAGCTCGCCTTTTTCAACCTCAGCTCAGTGGAGTCCGTTACAAGCGGCCTAAAATTATCAATTCGCAGAGATTTGGCCAGATGAAGGCTGTGAACAAGTAAAGAATTTGCCAGAGGTTTATGCAACTGCGGAAAAGGTGTCACTGCTAAAATCAGATAACTTTGAATGACACGAACGTCCGGATGGCTAAGAAAATTGGCATTCTCTAAAGTGCGCACTGCAGTCTTCAAGAATCCTTTGTAAAGTTCATTTTTGAGGCCGCTGTTCCAGTGGTGTTCAGCTCGGTCGTAAAGCCATTGGGAGACCACGGCGGGTCTCAAAATTTCAGCAAGACTTTCAGTAGGTATGTAGAACACGCACATGGTAAATATAGACCACAGAATAGTGTTCCAAAAAAAATCGTCAATCGTTTGCAGAGAATCCGTCTCTTGTCTGGACCAATACGTACTCAATTGGACGTAAAGTTCCCCAACGTCTCCAACGCAACCGAAAAAAAAGCCTCCTAGCTCTGCCACGGCATAGTCTAAAAGCTTGAAAGACGCTTCTCTGCTCAAATACTCCCTCCAATATCTCACTTCTTCCAGATCAGATTCTACATCTACAAATCCAGAATTATCAAAATTTTCCAACTGAGTCGCCCCTAGCGCCAATACCCAGTATTCATATTCTTGCCAAATACTCAGAAGCGATTTATCATTATGAAATGCCAACGAAACCGACTTTTTGACGTTTTGTTGATAACTTTTCAAGCATTCTTTATCTTGACCTCGTTTGATGCAATTTAAACAGGGTACTTGCCTATCACATTTGACTTTCCGCTTGACACATATGGAGCAAGGGCTTCTTGTTTTGAGAGGACCTGACCGCGGAATCATTGCCCTTATGTGGCCATATCATAAGCTGTTTCTGATGTTTTCTAGTAACATCTCTCCTTAATTAATCCTGACAACTTAAACTTGCGTAAAGATATAAAAAAGGTAAAACTTGGATGAGAAGATAACTGGTTTGATCCTTACTTAAGCCTGTTTAACTATGTATTTAAAGACGCATTGCGAGAATTATAGGCCCCGCTTTCTTCTGGCAATTGTGGGTGAAAAGGCATGTGATATGTGACATATCACATTCGCTCTCAAAGTTTGGCCATATTGACATGTATACCCTTCGTTTGAGTATAAGCGTCCATACCACTTTGCCCAAGCTCACGACCTATTCCACTCATTTTATAGCCGCCAAATGGTACCGAAATTTCTTCATCATTAGAAGAATTGACCCAAACGGTACCGGCTTTGATGTCATGGGCAAATCTGTTGGCCTGACGGATGCTTTCTGTGAAAACAGCCGCTGCAAGCCCATAGTTCGTGTCATTGGCAAGTTTAATCACTTCACCATAGTCTCTGAACCTCGAAATTACGGCAACTGGACCAAAAATCTCTTCTTTCATGAGTTTGGAATCCTGCGGGACGTCTGTGACGATGGTTGGGGGGATGAAAAAACCATTACATCCTGGAGCTGCTGCTCCTATTTGTGTTGTTTTGAGATTTTCGTTCTTTTGAGCGTGCTCAATATAGCTTTGGATTCTGTCGTATTGTGTCTTGGAGATAACAGGGCCCACGGTACACTCGTTGTCGAACGGGTCGGCAGCTTCGCCGAATGTCCAATTGGTTGTAACGTGCTTAATAAATCTGCTTAAAAATTCCTCGTAAATGGATTCTTGGACATAGATCCGTGAGTTCGCAGTACAATTTTGACCAGAATTGTAAAATATCCCCATGCTTGTCCATTTGACGGCTTCTTCAATCGACGCATCGTCGAAAATAACCGCAGGCGATTTACCTCCACACTCAAGGGTCACGGCTTTGAGATTTGACAAAGCGGCAAGTGACATAATCTTTTGACCCACTGCGGTACTTCCCGTAAAGGCGATTTTGTCCACATCTGGATGAGAGGCTAATCTGGAGCCTGCAATACCCCCGTGACCAGGGATGATGTTGACAACTCCAGGAGGGAAACCGGCTTTCTTGAAAAGCTGTGCCGCATATAAGAGCGAAAGAGAAGTGTTTTCCGCCGGTTTTATGACGATAGTGTTACCTGCAGCCAAACAACCTTGAATTTTCCAGCTTGCCATAGCAAGAGGATAATTCCAGGGAACCACTTGGCCGACTACTCCATAGGGCTCCTTAAGAGTCAATGCATATTTGTCTTTGTTCACAGGGATATATTCGCCCTTGGAAAACTTATCAGCAGCTCCCGCAAAATAACGTGTCAAAGAGATAATTTGATCCAAATCGCCCAGTGCATTGGACTTATACGGTTTACCGGAATCCAAAGTCTCAATTGCTGCCAAAAGTTCCTTTTCTTGTTCGATCAGATCACCCAATTTTCTCAACAAAATGCCACGTTCTTCCGGAGAAGTGTGACTCCAAGAGGGAAACGCCCTGCGGGCCGCTGCCACAGCAGCATCAACATCTGCTTCACTCGCAGCATAGAAAGATGCGATTTTTTCTCCTGTGGAAGGGTTTAAAGACTCAATTGTAGCTTCATCACGGGACTTGATGAACTCGTTGTCAATGAAAAGCCCTAAAGGCTGCTCGTATGACTTGTCTACTTTGGCAATAACTATGTTCTTGAACATCTTGTTGGAATTTGACTACTGATAGACTAATAAATGACAAATGTGCTCGGTGTTAAAGTTACGTCTTATATTTCAAGTACCATAACTGTGGCACATGACTTCTGATTTGCAGCCTCCCGACATTAAATACGGTAATCACAGATCCACCATAATGTGCTACCAAGTCATTTACACATATCTATTCGATACCTGTATGGAGACGGAGATGGACAGCGCTTACTTCGTTCCATTGTTCATGGCAATGATGATGCTGTTTTTTGTCTTATCGTTATGTAGTACATCGTTTAGCCTATTCAACCCAAAGGGCACTTATGACAATCTCGCGCTTAGAATTCGAGGTTCTATCTACCAGGGTCTTGCAAAGTGGGACAATCACTTTTCCAGCTACAATCGCTTTACTGCTCGGCTTTGGTTTCTTGATAGTCGCCTATCTTGTTCAACTGATAAAGAAAAATTGTAAATGCTTATCTCGGAAAAATTGCCCGAAAGAGAATAGCGCGATTGGAGATTTCCTTAGATGCGCTTAGATAAGGCTTGAAAAATTGACAAATCAAGGTAGAAGAAACCTATAAAAGCGGAATGTTTGAGACACCAGTCAAGTGGGGTTTGTGTATTTAGTCGATCGAATTGTAACATTCGAGTCTAATTTACTGCAATTACAATTGCCATGTCATTGTTCAAAGAAATCCAATTGCCCTCCGGTAAGTCATACAAACAACCTTTGGGACTTTTCATCGATAACGAGTTCATTAAAGCTTCTGGTAATGAAAGCATTGATTCGTACAATCCAGCGACCGGTGAAGTGATTGCCTCGGTCATGGCTGCCGACGCGGGTGCGGACGTTGACAAAGCCGTGGCAGCTGCCCGTAAGGCCTTTCCAGGATGGAGAGATACGCCTGCGACAGAAAAACGAGACTTGTTGCTTAAGCTTGCCGCTCTCGTAGAGGAAAACGTCGAAATATTGGCAGAGGTTGAATCTCTGGACACCGGGAAACCTGTGGCTCAAAATGCCAAATACGATATTCTGGAACTCGTTGAGGTTCTCAAGTACTACGCCGGTTGGGTGGACAAATCGACGGGCCAGTCGTTCGTGCCCAACGCCAAAAAGCTAACCTACACTCTACACCAGCCTCTGGGCGTTGTGGGTTGCATTATTCCTTTCAATTACCCACTTGCGATGATGTCGTGGAAATGGACCGCCATTGCCACAGGGAACACGGCTGTATTCAAAAGCGCAGAACAGACGCCGCTATCGATCTTATATTTTGCCAATTTGGTCAAGGAAGCTGGCTTCCCACCAGGCGTTTTCAACGCTATTAGTGGCACCGGCGCGCTGGTTGGCAACGCACTCGCGTCTCACCTGGGTGTTGACAAGATTGCGTTTACCGGTAGTACCGCGGTAGGCCAGGTAGTTCAAAAAACCGCTGCGGTCAATTTGAAGCCGTTGACCCTAGAGTGTGGTGGTAAATCGCCTATTGTGATCTTCGACGACGCAGAATTCGACCAAGCCGTGAAATGGACCGCGTGGGGGATTTTCAACAACATGGGTCAGATCTGTTCCGGAACGTCGCGGTGTTTGGTGCAAGACTCGATTTATGATAAGTTTTTGACCGCGTTGCAACAGCATGTCCGCGAGACATACGTTGTGGGCAGCCCAGACGATTCTAGAGTCTTGGTTGGGCCTCAGGTCTCGAAGAAACAACAAGAACGTGTTCAGAGCTACATTAAAAGTGCAGTCGACGAAGGCTGTCGTGTCGTTCTTGGTGGTGAGGGATTGCCAGACGTTATTGCCAGCTCATCTACCCATAAAAATGGCTACTACGTCAAGCCCACAATTTTGGGTGACGTGACGCCTCAACACAGAGTATTCAACGAAGAGGTGTTTGGACCCGTGATCACCGTTACCAAGTTTTCCACATACGCAGAAGCTTTGAAATTGGCTAACCAGACAGAATACGGACTTGGATCTTCCGTATTCACGCAAAACATCGTTCGCGCTCATAAGTTCGCGGCAGAGATCGAGGCGGGTATGTGCTGGATAAACTCCTCTAATGATGTAGACATCAACAGTCCTTTTGGAGGTGTGAAGATGAGCGGTTACGGTCGCGAGTTGGGTGAATACGGTCTGGCAAATTTCACAAATGTGAAATCTGTTCAATTGAACTTAGGCAACAAGTTGTAGTGCTCGTTAAGACCGTTGAATA
Source organism: Lachancea mirantina (assembly GCA_900074745.1). NCBI lineage: Eukaryota > Fungi > Ascomycota > Saccharomycetes > Saccharomycetales > Saccharomycetaceae > Lachancea > Lachancea mirantina. The sequence goes on from LT598465.1 coordinate 236,566, forward strand.
AAACGTCATGTACTTATATAATGATATTCATTACAGAAATAGAACTCTGTGCAGTAACAGAAAAAAGTTAGCATTAATTGAATGTGCAGAATTGATCCACACCGGTCTGCATCCAGTTATTAAAGGCTAACAAGCGTTACGGCCCTACTATAGTTCGCACTAGCACTTCAAACTCGGACTGGGAGCTGGTTCGGACCTAAAACGTGCAAAGCGATATAAATCTTGTTTGCACAGAAACCCTATGTAAAGCGGTGAGTTGGTCGCCATATTACTGGCAAGTGTAGTGACTTGGATCTATTGCCGCCACGTCGAAAACCATCCTCTTCGTTCTTGATCCTTTGTCAACTCGGTTGTATTTTCTTGGCAGAAATGCCTACAGCGACAGAATGAAAAATATATCAGACATGCAGAAAAGAGACATGGCATTACACAGGCGACAAGTGATTTAGAGCGGTATCATTAAGCTCAGTAGAAATTTGGGAGTCGCCTGCAAATAATAAGCGCCATCAAAACTTTTATCGCATGGCTCCTCTATAAGTATCTTATGATGGTCACGTGATATTCCTAACGTATCATCCGCTTATTACAAAAGCATTATTATCAAGCATCAGAATTACCATCGGCTGATGAGCATGCCTCCCTGAAACACTTCTCAAATAGCAGTTTGATTGTTGTGCTTCGTTCTCGTGATATCTCTTAAAAAACACATCTTCGTACATAATGATACACATGTGGCTTCCGGAATTTTTAACGACGGAAAAATTGATGCTATTGAATTAGGTAGAAACTGATGAGCCAAGTGTATACAACACGCTCTAGTTGTGGCCTGGTGATCTTCACTACTGAGCTTTGAATAGCAGAAACGATTTTGCCAAGAACAAGTTTTCATTTAGCTTCTTTTCAAGGGGGTTTTTCCTGCGTTTTGGGTTGAATTAGTCGTCAAATAAACAGTGGGTAATCACAGCTCGAATGGAAACATTTGATCCGCATTTTGCATCACAAACAGATAACCACTCTAGTGGTAGTACAGCACAGCCGGAGGTGCAGGATTCCAATGGCAATGGCAGCTTGTCGAGCTCAACTTCACATTCCGCAGCGGCCTTGGAAAGCGGCGAACAGGCGGAAAAACATGAGGAGGCCGAGGATTCTCACAACGAGACCAACCCAGCTTCAACCGGTGCTAGAGATTCTAAACCCCGCTCCAAGCGTACAAGGGCCACTGGTGAAGCCTTGAACGTTTTGAAACGCGAATTCGATGAGAACCCAAATCCGAATGCTCAAAATAGGAAAAGAATCTCAGAACTGACGGGATTACCTGAGAAAAATGTCCGTATATGGTTCCAAAACAGACGTGCCAAATACAGGAAGTCTGATAAGCAGACTGCTAGGCCCTCGGCCACCAATATGGGAGCTGCGGGAGACATGAGCCCTGCGGTCGATTTCGACCGAGTTCCCATTGGGGCTAACCACAATTACTGCTTTGTCGATGCAAACTCACTTGTAGTCGGGTCTTGGAAAAGGCTGAAAAGTGGGAATTTGAAAGAAGAAGGTCTTCAATGCATTAAGCAACTATCAAACCTATCACCTATGTCTATCAATGAAATTATGGCCGATGCCACAGATTTGATAGTTATCATCTCGAAAAAAAACCTTGAAATCAATTATTTCTTTAGTGCCATTGCCAACAACACCAAGATTCTTTTCAGGATATTTTTCCCAATAGCGACTGTCATCGACTGTTCTATAAGTTATGAAACAGAATCATTGTCTCACGACGGACAAGATGAGTCTGAGGAAAAAAATGATCTACAAAGGCACAGCGAGCTCAAATTGAACTTATCAAAGCCTCCGAAATTCGCCGTATATTTCTCAGATGCTTCAGACCAGCTATCTTCAAATCAATGGTCTATATGCGATGACTTTTCTGAAGGTACTCAGGTGAGTCAGGCATTTTTGGGTGGATCCAATATTCCGCATATTTTGTCAGGAATGGAAGATTCTCTCAAATACCTGACATCTTTAATACACGATTATAACAGCGTGGAGCAAGACACCACGAACCCTAATAAAAACAGCGAAAATCAAATGGTGGATATGCACGGTACTGAACAAACCATGCTACTGCACCCAGAACCGCAAGCATTAATTGATTCTCGCGAGGAAAACTTCTTTGACGATTATCAGAGGCATAACGAATTTTACGGATTGAAAGATCATGACCCTGTAACGAACAGTCAGCCTGGTTTCAATTCCACCACGATGAATGAAACGAACTCCTTTCACCCTCAACAAAATGGGTCCGAGGGCAACGACCACCTGGTACCGCCTCATTATCAAGAGCAAGGGCTACCCAAAACGCCTGACTTTTTCAAGCATGCTAGTGATCTGAATAATGATGAACAGGGAGGTCTCAACAATTTACTTATCTTTGACGATCAAGGAAATTCGGCCCCGGCAAATGGTCAAAACTTTTTCTAATTGCATGGGTAAGTTTTATTGTAAGAGGGTCATTTGTTATTATTTTGATACGGTGTCTGACAATGTTTGGCATTCATCCTGAATGATGATGTAACCATTTTTCGGATCAAGTTCGGCTTAAGTCGAAACAGCTATCTTCTGCGCTTATGCCGAATGGGAAGTGTTCAAAATGTAATGAGAGAGGATGAGACTCAATGGGATGTTACCGACTCAATTTTGCAGAACATTATTCCATTATTATGGAAACTCTATTAGAAGCGACTCAAAGGCTCTTTTGCTTGTCGGTAAGCTATTTTATGGATGGTTTTCAACCGATTTAACAAAAAGTTTTGTTTCTCAGTCTTTATATTGAGGTAAGTCGGCATAGAATATAAATCCCCTTCCATTCATTACATAGGCTGTTTAAATCGCACAAACAAATTTCCTAGTCATCTAGCTATCTCTCACACATAAAAAGTGCTTAAACTACAAGAATTGATTGACAAATGCATTTTTTTTAGCCTCATCGTTGTCGTCATGTGAGCTTTTACCGTCTTCGCGAGAGTCTCCAGCTCCTGGTGCAGAATTCTGAATTTCAATTGATTCATGATCATCAGAGATGTAGGAGGGGGGTTCAGCTGGCAAAGAGTTCAAAGTATATTCATCACCCACAACAGAGGAAGGAGAAGTACTGAACTCAAATCCCGGTGGGGGTGGCAGCAAATGTCCTTCACGATCAACCACGTTACCAACTTCAGAGGTCGAAACGCTTTCGTTGTCAGAGAGATCGTCCTCATAATTGCTTTCGACCAGAACGTCTTGGTCATAATCTTCGTAAGAGGGAGGGGGTAGCTTGATACCGTTTAACTTAGCGTACCCCCATTTTTTCACGTTAGCCTCAATATAAACAAATCCGTGCGTGCCGAAGTTGACATGAACTTTGCATGGTAAATTAGCGCCGACTATGGGATAGAGATATTTGAGTTTCCAACCCTTGATATGACCACCGACAGATTTTTCCTTCAACTTTTTACCATTGCGAGTGAAAAATACTGTACCACTGTTACTCCTATAACCGATTCCGATAACATCCCCCTTCTCACATCTGGGGAATAGGGATGCGAGCTCGGGTGCTTGTTCGAAGGAATCGTTAAACCGGCGGCCTCCCGAAGAGTCATAGGCAATCGAATGGTGATGTCTTCCTGGTAACCTAAAGTAAGGATAAGGAGACGTGCACAAACCGAAAGATATGAGCTCACTATCAGACAACTGATTATTGCCACTGCCAGCAGTATTGAGTTCAAAAATTTTAAATTCACAGTAATAGATGCGGTTGATGCGCGGAATCGGTAAATTTGCCATCACGGATGCGTCATAGTTGTAATTCAGGAAAGTAATTTCGGTTCGGTTTTCTACCAATATCGTGTCATTTGGAAGATTTGCATTTGGCTGGAATTCCCAAGCGTGGGCTCCTTCTTCCTCTATAAATTGCAAAGTTTGCTCGTTTATTATAGGATCTTCGGCGTCGGTTCCAATGGCCTCAGGTATGACGAGGGGTGGATTTTGCCGAATGAATTCTTCACCTTGTTTGTAATAAAATTGCTCTTCAGGCGACATTTTCGCTAATTTATCCCTGACCACATTTTCATCGTCCAGTGCACTAGGCCATCTTGCATTAACAGCGGGTCCCAAGATCCGTGTGGTACCTTGCCCATTCAGCGAAATGCCCGTTGTCAAATACCTCCTTACCAGGTACTTGATACAAAAATAGATGATCGTCAGCAAAAAATAGCACGACACCATAAACAACACACTGAATAAGATCAAATCAACATCAAACTCGTTGTCAAAGTCATCTCCATACGGTGGTCGCGACTCATAAATATTATCTTCATGTCTCGGAAGTACTTGTCCACACACAAAATTGGACCCTACAAGTCCTCCAAGACAAAAAACGGTGAAATACTTATACGGCCAGGCCACTGCAAACATATTCGGTCTGCTCGAGCCCAACGAAATCCACCTCGGGAGTAACCTTGTTGAAATGTTAAAATGGTGATGGGTTTGTCATATATCTTAATGGTTCCATAATCTTTATTATTTGCCTCTCATTTTGAACGAAAGAATGCTGATCACCTGGTTCATACTTCTAGGCCTTGAAAATTCATCTCATCACCTAGTAACACCAGCTTGATACCGTTCAAGTCTCATGATAAATCAAATCTGGCGTCCGAAGTCAAAGCGTACAGTAGTTTTTGTCTTAGTAAATCTTTATCACGATAGTCGGGCAATTTTAGTAGATTGACACATGTAGAAGCAGTAGGTAATCTTGCGATGTCACGGCCAGCGTTTCGGATACCAAAATGCGGGTCTAAAGAGCCAAATCCCTGCAATGGGGCTCTTGGAACAGATGTAACAAACTTGACAAATTTGAGACGTTGTTCCGGTGAAAATTCTCTAAGGATGTCCCAAAAATGTCTTATTGTAATGTCGCCGTCGACATAATCACCATATTCTGTATTTGCCCTCAGGTCAGCAAGGTTTATGTCTTTGCCACCGCCACTGATAAGCATTTGCAACTCAACAGAGTTGAACATTTGGATCCAGTGAGCTGGAATCATGACAGTTAAACCTCCCAAGAAGTAGCGAGTTGGAATTCGTGATTTTCTGTTCAATTTGTACTCTGCAATGGAAAGAACATATTCGAGCACATTGGATCTTGTCACCGGTATTTGAGAGCCCCTATTAATTAACTCCACGGCTTGTTTAGACTCATCATCTGTTACCTCAAACCGTAAGTCCAACAATTCCAGCTCTTTGGTGTCCATGGCAAGCAATTTAACCAAATTCCGGTACAGAGTGCTGTCCAAACTGGCCAGATCATCAAAGCTGGACTGGAAGGAGTTTTGGCTACTGAGCATTTTCTTCAGCAAAAAGTCAGCAAACGCAACATCTATCAAGACATGATCGTAGAGACATTTGCCCAATATTTTGCCCATGAAAAACAAATAATTGAAATGTTGCTTAGAATTGATTTTGGGCGAAGGATAAATCTCATGCTTTTCATTCGCTTTAAAAAGTTCCATCGTGTCCGCTTTGAATCCCTCTTCTGTCACACTCGTCAAAAACTCTTTAGTAATACCGCCTCCATCAATGCCTGCCTCTGGCCCAAATTCACTTACAAAAGTCACTGCTAGACGAGACTTTAAGCTTTCACCTATTGGATTAAATGCCTTGAATGCATCTTCTAATGTATGCTCTCGAGAGATAGTAGCTTGTTGACGAGTACTCATGGGGCTAGACGACCATGGCGCGAAAAAACCGGGATCCATTGCGTCTAAGCCTAATCTTTTCCTATCCAAGGATATCAGCCAGTAGAAGAGCTCAACTCTTTGCTCGAAGGGTATGAAGAAGGGCGCTTTGGCAAGAATTTCGGTTTTTTTGAATTGCCTAGTTGGATCGCGGCTGCCGAAGGATTTCCTTATTTCATTCAAGAACTTCTCCTTGAGAGATGAATCGCTGACACTTGACTGAACAGGGTAGCCTCCAATTTCCTCATCATCATCATGCATATGCTGCCTATAGAAAATCTCGAAATCACCCACAAACTTAAATATGTTGACATGAAGGAACTCTTCATCCCGTACACTCCAGTATTGTTTATCAGTAGGCGTGGAACAGAAATGTAGCCTTGAGTCTCGAAGATAAATCCTGTTCAACAGAACAAGCATTCTTTTTTCATTTGATGAGCCACGCTCATTACTATTCCAGAGATTCTCGAAGGTCGCGCGCCTCAAGTAGTCAGTTAGTTGCTTCAAGTGCTTCAAAGAATATATCTTGATACTGGTCATTATCTCATGATCGCTTGTGACCGAAAGATATAAATCCACCAAGTCAATGAGCAAAGAGAAAAGGCTGAAAAGAGACGGCCGGTCAAAGGGGTCTTTCATGGTCAAACCCATGAACGTCTTTTCATGAAGTTCAGCCATAAAATGCGACTTTGAGAGTAGTTTAATCAACGAATTGCTTTTACAATTCTGGTTGGGCGCACACTTAACAAAAGCGGCAGCGTCGCTAAATCGATCCTGAGACTCATTTTGCGCGAGATAAGCAATTAAATGACTTTGGTAAAGCTTTGAGAACTCCTCGTAATATTGCATATCCTCTTGCGAGGTAAGATGAAGACATTTTATGATCGCATCGGCAAATGCCAATTGTCGATTTCCACTAGAATGGTTGTAAACGTACGAAAGGTTGTCGAGCAGATCGGCCAACGAGGCGTCTTTTGCAAAATTCGCGGGGCAGTATTCGTCCTTGATACACATCAAAAAGGTGTCGATATTGGTAATAATTACTGCACTTGATCTGTTTACTGCGAATAACGCTCTAACCTCCACATCCTGGATATGAACGACATCAAATAAAGTTAAAACTTTCTGATAGAAATTTAAGGGCACTTGAAAAGAGGCTTCGTGCACTAATTTTATTAAGGCCGTGACAAACTCTCTTGTTGGTATAAGCTCGGTATCCAAGCTTTCTATTATCAAATCCAAGAGTTGGGAAGAGCATTCAAACTTGCCAATCGACTCAAGAATCTTAATTAAAGCATGGTTGGCCAGTAGTTTGTCCCTCTCCCGTAACATCTTAACATTAGTAGTCCTCAAAACGATCTCCAGGTCACCAGCTCCAAATTCTTCCAGAACTTGAATCGGGTATACCAGGAAAAGAATTCTTGCCGTTCTGGAATCTAATTTCCCTACTGCCGCTCGAAAGAACCTCTCATTACTCAATTTCCTTCTAATGCTACTCTGGATAGTCAAAGCACTTTCGAAATTCCTCTTTTCTGTCGCCCGTCGTTGGCGTTCGGTTCTGGCATTTTCTAGGATCTCTGACCGGGTTTTTCTGGTCTTTGAACCTAGATTGACAGTCCTCCGTTTCGTTTGGCCCGTAAAATTGAGCATATAGTCAACTTGTAGATCTGCTTTTTTAATTTGTCAATACCTGAAGGTTTCTTGAAAGATGGAATTCTACATTGAATAATTGGTCACCTTATTAAGAGATCATCACTATGGAAGACCCGGCGATGAGTATAAAAACAAGGCGAATCTCACCACTTTTCCTTGCATTAGTGATCATTAGAACTGTAAATGCTCTGGTCATATCATCATATTTTCAAGCCGACGAGTTTTGGCAATCTCTAGAGCCAGCTCATTGGAAAGCTTTTGGTTATGGCGAGATCACTTGGGAATGGGAAAACAAGCTTAGAAGCTATGCTTTTCCGTTCATGTTTGAAATTGTTTACAGAGCTGCGAGATTTGTAGCTAAAGTGTATGAGACATGGAGCAATTTGAGTGCGGGTTTGTTAATGCGATGTGTTACAGTGGGTTTTCCAAATTGGCGAGCAGCTTGGCAATTTATTTGGCAATACAGGCAATTTAATCGGGATGTTAAGGAGCTGATAGAATACACACTTGTCATTTATGGACCTAAGGTGGCAATGGCTTTGTTAGGAGCCACGGGAGAATTTTACCTTATACAGTTTGTCCAAAAGGTTTTTGCCGTGCAACGGCCACTTCAAGCTGATAAAAAGGACCAAACCACGGTTCTGGTTCCAGTGGCTCAATACGCGACGATCTTGTGTGTCACAAATTTTTTCAACTGTTTCATGATTACTCGGAGTTTTATCAACACCTTTGAAATGGATCTTACATGCATAGCGCTTTATTTCTGGGATTGGAGTGGTGGCACAAATATAAATTCGACCAATTTTACGAAGAGTCTTTTTTGCGCGTTTTTCGTTTGCCTCCAAAGACCCACTAATGCCTTCATTTGGATTCCTTTGGGACTTTTCCTCGTAATGGGTCTCTTGGGTGAAAGAAAGTACTACGAGATCGGCAAACTTGGCTTTAAAATAAGCTATACTTTCACCTTGGCGTTTGCAATAAATTTGGCTATTGATTTTTACTTTTATGGCGAATTGACTTTCCCAGTTTATCGATTTTTCGAATTTAACGTCACTAGCTCTTTGTCGTCCTTCTATGGGAAATCCCCTTGGCATTTCCATTTATTACAAAGCATTCCAATAATTCTAGGCTACAGTATTCCGCTTGTCCTGTATGGATTTTTTAAACCGGAAAAACGGAACAATCAACAATTGCTTACCTCACTGTCACAAATCAAAGTTGTTATCATCGTCAACATCATTTTGTTCAGTCTCATCCCACACAAAGAGTTTCGTTTTCTTTATATGCTGCATCCACTTTTTACAGCGTTAGCGACTTCAGCTCTACTCGATCTTTCACTCAAATATCGCGGACTCGATTTTAGAAAGACGCGGTTTTGGATTTTACCACTCATATCTGTAATTGCTGCAATGTTGTTGTCATCATCGCACGAAACCGGGGTTGTGGAGGTAATGAAGTATTTGCATAACATCCCCAATGTACAAAGTATCGGCTTTGTAATGCCTTGTCACTCGACTCCCTGGCAGAGCTATTTACATCGCAACGACATCTTAGACTTATGGTCTATATCGTGTGAACCGCCGCTATTTCTCTTGAAAGATCCCTCTTCGGCAGAAAAGCTGCAATGTTACATGGATGAAAGTGACATTCTTTATGATGATATCCCGCTATTCTTCCAGCGCAACTTCCCGCCCTTTTCTCTGGACAAAGATTCACAGTCTCGGTTCAATCACACCTGGCCCGAATTTTTGATCATATTTCAACATTTAGATGACATTTTCATGAACGATTATCTGAGAAATAGTGGTTACATGAAATTTCAAAGTTTTTACAACTCTAAGAGTCATTGGGACTCCAGAAGGGCTGGAGATGTCATAATTTATTATAGGCCCGAGTTAATATATTGAAAGTATGCACGTCAAACAAAGCATTAAAGATCCCACCTACTTCTTGTCTCGTTTTCCTGAGATAAATTATCACCAGATTTCGCGCTTTCAATAGAACTCTCACCTAAATGCCTTTCTGATTCAAGTGAATTGATAGTTGCTTTCCGTTTTTCCTTAAATTGTGCAAGTGTCGCCCTCGCGTTGGGATGATTGCCTAGTATCTCTTCAAGACTTTTCAAGCACTTGCTCGCTTTCTGCCAATCCTTCTGCTGTATACAACAATCAAAATATCCAATAAAACAATCAACTTCCAAAAGTTCCATACCAAGTCGAAACCATTCTAGCGCTTTTCGGTTATTCTGGAAATAGTCCTTTTCGAGAAAACCCAGTGCTCTAAACGATTGCACAAATCCTTCTGTAGCCGCGCTTTCCATCAAAAACCGCGCCTTAATTGGATCAGAATTCAAATAAATTTGAGCCAAGTAATAATATGAATGAACCACACGCTCCAGAGGACAAAATTTGACACTCTTAAGAAAGCTATTCTCTGCGTCTTGCAATGCAGCTTTTTTGAAATAAATTACTCCCAGTTGTTGATAAACTTCTCCAGCCAAATACGTTTCATCTTCAAGTTTCAAAAACCTCTTGTACCAATTTTCTGCTCCATTATAGTCTCCTAATTTGAATACCAAATCTCCAGTGAGTTTCAGGGTAAGCGGATGATTCAGGTTTTTTAGTTCTTTGATGAGTTTTTTAGCGTGTTCTACATCTGAAACAGGTTGTTTAGAAGCGTCTTTCAAAACTTCGAATGCTAAAAGTGCAATTCCGTCATTGTCACCCATTTCTGCAGCCTTTTCAAGTAACGCATTTTCCAGCGCCAGTAGATGTACATTAATGCTCTTTGACTTGCGTCGCACTTTCTCGAGAACTTTTTTCATAACCATCACATCAGAAGCAACAAAAGAAGTAGGCAGACGGGGTTCTCTATCCAGTTTGTTCATTCCATCGTATACAGACTCATAAGCTGGTAACAACGTTCCATAATTAAGTTTACTGTCGAGTTCAAAAAGTATCTTATTGATAAGCTTTTTTTGAGGGAAAACTTGGTCAAACAACGGTCGCTTAGGAATTGTACTTGAAAGCTGTCTAATTATTAGCCTTGGGTTTTTAAATCCCTGCATGTTAGGTTTTTTTTAAAGGTTCTTCAATCGTCAGTAGCTCATCTCATCGAAGTATCTTTATAATTTCACCATTGCAAAAAATCGAATCCAGTCCAATCTGCTGAAATCATAATGGCTCTCACGATATTATATAGAAAAGACCTCTATTCTCTTGAATTTGCTTAAAACTCTTTAAAATACTGACTGATTAGACTATCAGCTTTTCCATGGTCAACTGAGCTATCATAGTTCGTTCAAATCCTGTAAAAGTAATAAAAGTCAAGCAACCTACAGAAAACAACATGGGGGTGGATGTGCTTTTGAATGGGCGAATTCTAATTCTAGCATACTAGAGCTTTACCCTATTCACAAAATTTCACAATACTAAGGTCTTCGTCAGTTTGATTGATTTTATGGTTTTATTGGTAGTAATCTATGAGGAACACTACCTATAGATTTGAACAACGAGGAACTTGAAAAAGATACTACAGTAATTAGACATGATCACAATTAAATCAGGCCTTCGGGGAAGACAGATCTTGAGATGTTTGTCAAGCCCAGCTCAGACTGTACCAGACTATTCACATGCTGTAATTGGAGCCGGAGTTGTAGGACTGGCTGTTTCTGCAGAACTCTCCAAAGTTCCCGGGAATAGAGTTCTCTTGATTGAGAAAAACTCCGATTTTGGCATGGAGACTTCTAGTCGAAATTCAGAAGTGATACATGCCGGCCTGTATTACCCAGTTAATTCGCTCAAGACCAGACTTTGTCTCGAGGGAAGTCAAATAATTTACAATGAGCTGGACAGCTACAAGACGGGAGTCGAATGGTCTAAATGCGGGAAATGGGTTGTTGCCCAGACTGATGCAGACGACTCTTACTTGGAGACCATGTATCTCAAGGCGAAACAAGAACTTGGGCTTCCGGTTGAGATGTTACCTTCAAACAAGACGCAATGGGTTGAACCGGCAATTACAGTTCGGAGAAGCGTTTTAAACTCTCCAACTTCGGGAATTATAGATTCTCACTCGCTTATGACATATTTGTCTACTGTGTTCGACAACAACGACGGAGACCTCGCCGTCGGATCAAAAGTCGTGGATCTCGAGTATCAAGATAAGAAAGGTTACTTGCTTTCTTGTCAGGATACTGTCAACGAGAGCCAAGACACCGCGAGCATCTTGGTTGAAAATATTGTTAATACTGCTGGGTTGCATGCGCATCATATTGCCAACATGCTTTTGCCAGCAGACCGACAAGTTAAACAATTCTACGCAAAGGGTAATTATTACTATTTAAAAGGATCTGGTTTCCCTCCTGTGCGTCGGTTGGTGTATCCTGTACCTCCACGAAATGGTAAATCTTTGGGAACGCATCTCACTATAGATTTGCAGGGAAGTATCCGCTTTGGTCCCGACCTAAATTACGTGGACAACCTGGACGATTACACCGTGAACTCTGCCAATATCCCAAGAGCATACGAAGCCATTACGACCTACTATCCGCACATCCAGCCCAGTGATCTGCAACCCGCGTACAGTGGTATTCGGCCCAAGTTAGCAGGACCTCACGATCGAAGTTTCAAGGACTTTTATATCAAGGAAGAACCTGGTTTCCCAGGTTTCGTAAACCTTCTGGGAATCGAAAGTCCTGGTCTGACCGCAAGTATAGCAATTGGACGTTATGTGAAACTGTTGTATCACGGCTCTAGGTGAAGATATGCATTTCATTTGCCTCCTAATTTGGGCAGCTCTTCTGGCGTTGTTGGTTCCGGTAATTCGACGAAATATTGGCTCGTAAGCGCTTTGATCGAGTCCCACCGCTTATGCGGATTCAGACTGAGCATTCCACTCATCAAATACAAAGCATTCTCGGTCGCCGCAATAAATCGTTTTCTCAATTCATCTCTTGAAGGTGGTGGATAAAATTGAATTTTGTTGTAGGCACTGAAAGTCGAAATTTCGGGCCAATCTTTGTCAGTGGGGGTACCGAGCGCTCTGAAAGTAACGTCGATTTGGTCCACATCGTCTTTGCCAGGAAGGTAAGGTATCCGAAGCATCAATTCTGCGAAAATAACTCCAACGGACCACATGTCAATGGCACCGGTATAATGTCTGGCACCAAACAAAAGCTCTGGGGCCCTGTACCATCTGGTTACAACATTACTTGTCAACAAATCCTGTGGGGATCCCAAGTTCCGAGCGAGCCCAAAATCCGCGAGCTTGAGTTGACCGTCCGGTCCAAGAAGCAAATTATTGGGCTTTAAATCTCGATGTAAGATGAAATTTCGATGGCAATGATGGACGCCTCGCAAAGTCATCAACAACCACGACTTGATATCTGCAGGCGTGAACAAGATCGATTGGTCTTTAATTATCATTTCCAAATCCGCTGGTAGAAACTCTAGTACTAAATTTAAGTTATTTTGAGCCATGAAAACATCTACCAGCTCAATAACATTTACATGGTTCATCTCTTGCAAATATTTCACTTCTCGAATAGCTGACATATCCAGACCATCTTTAAATCCTGATGTCTTTATCTCTTTTATAGCGATCTTTCTATTGTTCGATTGCTTCGTTCCTAAATAGACAACAGCGTAAGTGCCCTCACCGACTCGTTTCTCTATACTCAGTGTTAGAAAATGTGACGATATGAAATGCCTATGACAAATTCATACTTACCCTTAGTATATTCATTTCTCAACATCTTCTGAGTCTTTCTAGTCGTTACGGATGGGAAACTGAGATGAGCTTGAACATTGATTTCTCGAAAACCGAAAATTTTTGAAAACTGTATAAAAGAGCGACTCGCTTAGCGGTATGTTAACCAGACGGATAACGTCACTGGGTTGTCGAATACCATTGACATTTAAGCGACTTCAAAGTCATCTGGCTAATGACTTCAAAGAACTCCATCCGTCCTTGCTTTTAAGAGCTCAAAAATACGTTGATGAATTGGCCGTGCTGGAACAATGGCTATCAGGAGGTGGCACATTTGATGTCGAAAAGCAGAGACAGTTTGCGAAGTTTTCGACAATTGTGGATTTTTACAGATCTTATGCGGAACAGTTGGCCAATTACCGGGACCTTCAACAGATGCTTGAAGATCCGGGGTTGAAACTAGAAGCCGAAGCCGAAATTCAAGCTACGATACCGTCACTGTTGAAGGCTTCGTCCGATTTACTGAATTGGCTATTGCCGCGACACCCGTTTGCAGACAAGCCATGCATCTTAGAACTGCGACCGGGTGTCGGAGGCATAGAGGCGATGATTTTTGCTCAGGACTTGCTAACGATGTATATCAATTACGCACAAACCCATAAGTGGAAATGGCATATTGTTGCCAAGACCGAAAATGAGAGTGGGTCTGGTATCTTGGATGCGATTTTGAGCATCGATGAGCCTGGATCTTACGATAAATTGAAATTTGAAGCTGGGGTGCACCGAGTGCAACGGATTCCTGCTACTGAGACCAAAGGTCGTACCCATACGTCGACTGCGGCTGTGATTGTCTTGCCGCAAATGGCAGAGGAGACAGAACGCGAATCGGAGGCTTACGAAAGAACGTTCAAACCAGGCGAAATTCGGATTGATGTCATGCGTGCGCGTGGAAAAGGCGGCCAACACGTCAATACGACCGATTCAGCTGTCAGATTGACGCATTTTCCGTCAGGAATTGTCATTTCGATGCAAGATGAACGATCTCAGCACAAGAATCGTGCCAAAGCCTTTGCCATACTGCGTGCAAAACTGGCTGAAATGGAACGGAAAGAGAAAGAAATCAAAGAGCGTGCTGTTCGTCGTGAACAAGTCACGACTGCAGACAGGTCCGACAAAATCAGGACTTACAACTATCCGCAAAACAGGATCACAGATCATCGATGTGGATTCACATTACACGACATCGAAGGAATAATGGCAGGTGAAAGGCTGGACGATTTGATCCAGGCAGTGTCGAAGCATGATATAGAAGTCAAAGCGAAAAAACTTCTCGAGGAAAAATGAATTTTCACCCGAAAATGACCATTCATGTGCATATTGGCTCACATTTTGACTTAAAATAGCAGTAGATTATATGTAAATATTCAGGAAATTTTTTAGTCTCTCATGGTCCTCATCGGGCTCGTTGCCATATTTTAGTCGCCCTTCTTTTCTCTATTAGCTTCATTGTTAAAGACGTCGTTCCCGTCATTTGAAAATCGATGCTTTAATATAAGATGACGAACGAGAGATACAAGACAATCGACCGGGTCGCACAGGTGGTACATGGCCTCATTATGTGTGAAAAGAGCTCCCGAGATTTACTATACTACTACAAATCATCGTTGAAGATAGGTGAAATTGAACGATATATTATCAGTTACAGCCTTTACGATGAGGATGAGATGCCATCGAATATAACGTTAGATCCTCTCTGGCTACGAATCAAGAATGTGGAAAATATTACTTTTAGAGCTGCATACCTTATGGGACCATATATGATTTACTGTGATGTGCGAAACGAAAACTACCACCATTCTCAACGACTATTTGTGTCGGCAGATCAACCCAAATTCCAACCGAACATTTTGCCACAGCAGGAGTTCATAGCCGAGCTTTCATTGCACAATCTGAAAAAACGGTACGTTTGGGTTGTTGATGTGGTCAGTCAGATCATTTTCACGAATACAGCGCAAGTTGGGTTCGAAATCTGTGTTGGGTCATCGAGACGTTCGATTTCACGAAATTGGGACTTGAGTGCGCAAAGTGGATCGATGGACACCAAAATGACAGTTACTAGACAGACGACTTTGGATTTATGGAATTTACCTTTGCAGGTTTCATTACACGCGAATCAAAAGGAACATTTAGTGGTTCTGACACATGGATTGCATTCTAACGTTTCAGCAGATCTCTTTTATATGAAAGAGCAGATCGAGAGAAGTCAAAAATACTACGATAATGAGCGGATAGTTGTGCGGGGGTTCGACGGGAACGTGTGCGGCACGGAACGTGGGATCAAACGCCTGGGTACAAGATTAGCGGAACATATTATAAACCACTTTTACAATGACAAGACCTGCAAAATTTCGTTTGTTGGGCATTCCCTGGGTGGTACTGTACAGACGTTTGCCATTGCTTATATCGCTGAAAAGTATCCATGGTTTTTCGAAAAGGTCAAACCGGAAAATTTCATTACTTTGGCATCACCTCTGCTGGGAATTGTCACCGATAATCCTGCCTACATTAACATACTCTTGTCGTTCGGTATTGTGGGTAAAACTGGCCAGGATCTTGGTTTAAAAGATGACGCGCAGAACGATAAACCTCTGCTTTATTTGCTACCTGGAGAACCAACCAAAAATGTCCTGAGAAGATTTCATCGACGTACCGTTTATGCAAATGCAACTCACGATGGGATCGTTCCCCTTTATTCTGCGGGTTTACTATTTTTGGACTACGAGGAAATCCTTTCACAATTACAACAACTACCTGCCTCGAGAAAGCGTCTTGAAGCGCCGTCAGCAGGTGGAGGAGACTTCATTAAAAAAAACTTCCTGTCTCCATTCACCAAGGCTATCAATCTGTGGGCTCCTCAAAAGTTTCCTGATAACCAGAGCGATTCTACTTTACCTAAAGTTTCGATAATAGAATCTGCGGCCTCGGTTTTGATACCACCGCTCCCAGACAGATCTTATATCATGGATCCAGCTTCTCGAGAGAATGTTATACTTCATGACAAAATTTATTCACCTGATGACATCCCCCTGCGAGAATCATCATCAGATAAAAGGCTCAAAGACAGCAAAAACCTGTTACTCAAGGCTTTTACAATGACAGGGTCCGATGAAAGTCGAAATTTAGAAAGCGAGATAGCGAGAAGATGGCATGATGGCATGTCTTGGAGAAAAGTAATTGTTTCTTTGAAACCGGACGCACATAACAATTTAATCGTTCGCCGGCGCTTTTCGAACGCTTATGGCTGGCCCATAATAGATCACCTTGTCCAGAATCATTTCAATGGAATTCGTGATGATGCTGCGAACGGAATTGAAAATTCAAGCGTCGATTTGCCGTTGACCGACGACTGCAAAACTAATAATAGCACTTGTAGTCATGATAATGACTGGATAACCCGACTTGAGAAAGATAGTCTCTTTGATGTTGGACCTACTGGCATGATTTCAACAGTTGGCGAAATACTGGATTCACTAGGGAAAAACAATCCATTATTGGGAGTGAACTCAACGCCAGCTCGAAACTCAGATCCGACGGTCCTTGCACAGGAAAACCTTTTCAAATATGAAGAGCCGGAAGGCAGCATGATGTGAATTTTATAGAGCTCTATACAGAGAATTAGCTATTTGACTATCGGGCAAATGCCAAATTTCGAGGCTTGTACGCAACTCGGCGTAGCTTTGTCCTTCAATGTACGCTTTGGAAAGGAATTTAGAGGAATCCTCAGAACCAATATGTTTGAGTTCAAGGATCCTCAATTTTTCAAGAAACGCTGCTTCTTCTGTATTGTATGGTGATTGTTCTGGATTCATATTTAAAGTTTCCCTCAATGCACTGTAGTCAGTTTGAAGCTGTTCAAGACCGCATTGGGAAAATTTGTTCAAATTCACGACGTAATCGTCCATAAAATGAATAATAATTTTGAGAGCCTCATTTTGAACACAGAATATCACGTCGCGGACGGACTCGTGTAGGGTCATGTAATTGAATAGGTCTTGCAATGACCTCACCGTGCCCAAAAGCTCCGCCATTGGTTGGTCTGTGGCTACTGTCAGTCTCGCCCATTCGTTAATTTTAAAGTAAACTCGAAGATTCGCACTTATTAGTTTTTTTAACCTATGCACAATGGACTCTCTCACTGTTATAATGGCTTTGGAAAAACGCTTCAGGACGTCTGAGAAGACTGTTGGATAAGACGAATTTGTCTGCTCGTTCAAATACACCGTTTGGTTGACGAAAGGCAGCATATTCTGATATTTATTCAAAATGTTCTCGACTTTGCGCAAATATTGTAATTTCTCGACGGTTTGCTTGAACTGGGCCTCATTCTCGAATGAAATCATGTTATCGCCAGAGTAATTCAATATATGGTCGCAAAGACTACCAGGGAGACCCATGAATATGCGGTTAGTCACTTTCAGCTTGTGTTCCATGAAGGGAGGGTATTCCAAATCGAAAAAAGGCTCAAAATACTTTAACAAGTTCTCTAACAAAATTTGGAAGTCTGTACAGCTTTTAGATAGCGGCAACTGTTTCATTTTTTCGACTTGACTTGTTGCGGATCGTACTTCGAATGTAAGCCAAGTGTCCATAACATCACTTGGTATCATAGAGACTAGTCCCGGTCCATCGTAGTAGTGTTTCTTCAGTAAACTGTTGTCGTTGATGAAAATTTGAGATATTAGCACGATTAGCGTTTTCAAGCTCTCCCCCGCGTCTTGTTCGGCTGTCTTCATTAGCGTAGATTTCACTTTCTGTCTGATGGGATGCAATATATGGTTTATAAGGTTGCGAAGCACCATTTCTGGGGTGAGACCAATTTCTGGATTGCTGAAAATGTCGATGCACTTAAACAGATTATGCGCCAAATATCTGTCGAGAAACGCAAAGTACGTCTGGATGGACTGCGGTTGCTCCTGGACCTGGTTGTTGAAAAGGTAAATGAACTTTAGATGAAAACTCTTGGCCATGCTGCTGAAACTCCAAAGCTCGTCACTTTCTGGCGTGTGACCTGCAAGAATGTCTAGTCTGAAAAGGATACTGGCCATTTCGTTCAAATTCTGTACGTCGTCCACATCGTTTTGAAAATGAGACGAATCCCACCGGACATCTAGAGCCAATTTCTCGAATAACTGTTGTTGTGTCGCGCTTTTCTCTTGCACAAGAGCGCCAAATTTCTCAGTTAAAGCCCGGTAAACGGCATTTTCTGGTAGCAATTCGAGACTCTGAATCCTAGCATGCCACTTCTCCAATTGTGTGATGCCTGGAGTGGTTTGTAGGGTTTCCAATTCGTGCACCATTTGCTCTGCCTCATTCTGCTCGTCTTCTTCTGCAATTCGACGCGTCTCACGCAGAAAATTTGATTCCAGTTCGCGTAAAATCGTCAGATCTCCATACTCATGCCGTAGTCTCGCTACATCCATCATGTTTCTAGCTTCACTGATCTCTTGAGCCGCTTTGTCCACCATATCATCTACGTCCTCTGTGGCTCCTGTTGACGCGCCATTCTCAGCGCCGAACCGCCCTACTAGGCTCAATTTTTCCGCTATATGACTCCGCTCCGACTGTACATCATCTATCAGTCTCCCAATGTCCTTCAAATCCTCTACGGATGTGAGCATCTGGCAGTTGTCGTCGTAAGCTTCTCTTACTCTTCCCCACTATATTCTCAAGGAGATTGACATATTTTTTAACAAGAGATCACGTGTATTACACGTGATAATCCGTTCGAAGTGACTTTTAGTCCAAGGTGATCCAGGAGATGATCCTCAAATTCGGTCATGTGACTTCTATATACTTTGATACGGGTCTATCTTTGCCTTACTTAGGTTTCCAACACTGTTTTTGTGGCTTTCAAAAATGTCCCCTCTTTCACCCCGTACTCCAATAATTTTTGCTATTCCCGCCAATGCGAATTGACTATCCCTCTTCACCCCCTTTTTTTCTGGAATTCGTTGAAAAATCCGAGTATATAAGGGCAGATCTAAAAGCTTCCGGATCCCTTCTCGAAGCTCATCTCTTGGGATCATCTGTGTAGGTTTGCCCTGATAGATTTTGGGAACTAAGCGGAGTTAACACAATTAACAAAAATGAGCTCATCTACAAGCGCCAAGAGACCAATTGAGATCACAGACTTCAAAGAGGTCATCAGGGACCTACCTGATTCGCAATTGCAACAAATTAGAGCAGAACTCACAAATAGTATTTCGCATCTAGACAGGTCCAATTCGCGGCTCCGTAAATACATAGCTAAGATAGAAGGCAAACGCGAAGATACACCGGACGGGGTCGAGGAAGACGAACTGGACAAAATCGACGAAAACGATTTGCAACTGTACCAGGATTCGCACCGCGAGAACGAAATAGTGATGCGCAACTACAACGAGAGACTCGATGCACTGGACCAGGAAGAAGCGTACCGGGGCGGTCACGTCAAAACGAAAGACATTGGGGCGTCGCCGCAGACCGGCATTGCGTCGCAAAAAAAGCCACGCGCGCCCTCATTTGACACAGACAATACCAATGGCGACACAAATGCGCCGAACAGTGTGTATTTGTGAACCATTATTTTTGATTTGTGTAACGGTGAATAGCGGAAACTGAATTTCTGACGTGTTGGCATCAAAGCCTGCCACTAGGTTGTAGCCCACTTCTGACAATGTGGTCTGGGCTTCTACTTCATTGGTGCGGGGTTCTGAGTGTTTTGGCGAAACCGTCCACTTCAAAGAACATTATCCAGCTTCCCCGCTCATCTGATCGATCCAGTATATCTCTGGTGTGTCGTGCCAAGAAAGTGTCTCGTATTCACGAGATGCCCCCACACGCATACACTACGTGCATTGGGTTCTCGGCGGAAGACGCGCTTGTGCAAAACACACGTGCCGAGGAGCTCATCGGTCTATCGCTACTTATTGACGTGCAAAACTCTTTACCTTATGAAGTTGATCTCACTCGGCTGGGTCCCAAATCAATTGGTTCTAGGAAACAGTCACTGGATCTTGAAATCACAGACACCGCTGGTAACCTCCTTCGAGCACGGCGGAACGTACCTCGTGGTAAAACCGGGATCTGGCTGCAGCCTCCTGCAACAGGCACCCCACTTCTGAACGTGTGCTTTACCAATTTGGTCTATGATGCTTCTTGGCGAACAATTGATATGGACAAAATTGCCACGATAACCGTTTTGGGCCCCGGTGGTCATCGTTGGTCCGAAGACGTTTTGGCAGACGATTCCAGTAAAGACCTTTTACAGGGCATTGTCTTGCATACCCGTGCCTTGGCAGAAGACAAACGGATCGTTCAAACGGAAGAAAGTCATCGCGATATTAACGAAAACACACTTGAACTGTACACTCGCGGTCAAACTATCATAATGATTACGCATTTTCTTCTGGAACTGGGCATAAGCTACTATATTAGACATCTGGTCAAACAACGTATCAGGAGGGCCCGACACCGATGATTAGTAGCCCATCGGTGATGAAATATTGGCAGAGCCCAGTAAAGCCGGGGAGATCACGTGGTTTCTTGTGTTTGAATCCACGTGACTTGTAAAAAAAGTGAAAAATTTCATGGGATTGCATGGCGAAGGCCATGGATAATAGATGAGATGATTTGACATCGATTCAGTTTGAAAGCCCCAATCTATCATAAATCACCTGTTTTAGCTGTTTGGAGCTGGTCTCACATATTTCTCGAGGCGAAATGAGTTTATCTGTCACTGAAAAAAGTTACTTGCACGATTCTCTTTGCCTTGATCCTCCAGCAAGACCTGACGGACGAGTAGCACATCAGTTGCGTCCCATTGAGATTTTTACTGATTTCCTTCCCGCGTGTAACGGATCTGCCAAAATTTCGGCTAGTGATGGTAGCGAATGCGTTGTGAGTGTAAAGGCGAAAGTCGTGGAAAGAGCTCTAGAGGAAGAGCTCATCTTGGTGGATGTCGACGTTGCCGGTCAGCGTGACGATTCGCCATTCGTGCATAGTATAGCATCATTACTCACCAAAGTGCTAAACCAGAAAATACATCAGAAGAATCTGCGTTTGACGCAGAAATATGCATTCAAACTTTTTGTCGACGTGCTGGTTCTTTCCAGTAAAAGTCATCCCCTCAGCCTGATTTCCTTTGCGGTCTACTCCGCGCTCAAAGCCACCTACTTGCCCAAGCTGATTTCGAGTGATGACGATCTTGAAGTCGCCGAACTTCCTACATTCCACGATTACGACATGGTCAAACTAGACGTGGATCCTCCTCTTTTGTTTACCACTGCTGTTATCGGTAACAACGCGGTCATTGATCCAGCTCACAGCGAGTCGGAAGTGGCTTGTAGTGGGATTCTCGTTACCTGGAGCAAAGGTAAAGTGACTGCCCCCATCCGCACAATTGGTCTAAACGACGAATACGTTACGGGAATTGATGTGACGCTTCTTGAAAAAAGTATTGAGTTAGTTGAGAAAACGGCTCCCGCGGTGGTCAAAGCGTTGGACGGGTTATGAAGTGTCACGTAGTCTAAATAAGCTTTTAAAAGATGAAATTCGAACATGGTCAGCTGCGCAATAATTGATTGGGTGTATATTTACATGTGCTGCGCAGAGTACGCATGAACAATAACCGCGGTGGCAGTTTGAATGTTCATGGATCTAATGACACCAGACTGTTTGATTTCAACGCACACGTCCAGCTCTGCTAAAAGATGCCCTGGTATGCCTTCCGCTTCTGTACCAAGCAAAATAAGCGATTTCGGAGGGAAAGAAAACTTGTTGTCTAATTTAACAGATTGATCAGTTTGCTCTAGCCCAATCAAAGTATATCCCTCCCTCTTCTTGCACTTCACGAAATCCGAGATTTCGGTGGTGCTGACGCTTTCGATTGGCATCCATCTATCGGCAGTGACAGCAACCGTTTTGAATTGAGGATGGTTTTTCACCTTGATATCATGAACAGTTAGAAGGCCAACACCAAGAACGTCGCAAAGTCTGCAAATACCGCCAAGGTTTGGGGCTTTGTCCACCAAAGAAGCAACGACTATCAATTCAGACCGTTTGATCGAGTTTGCGGTTCTCTCTTCATCCGCACCTTGTACCTCATCCCACGAGCTCGTTTTCTTTTGCAAAGGCGAGTCGCCTTGGATCACATTTCGCTGAACGTCCTGGCTTTTAGCTCGTTTTGCTAACCAGAGGTCACTCTCGTCCACACCGATGGGGAACTCGTCATCGTTTGTCCCAAATTTTGCAAAGGCCTTTGCGTCGATATATGGTACATCATGGTCAATTAGCTTCAACAAAAGGCCTCCGAATATGTTTGTGAGAGTCAAGTCTTTTTGGATATTCCAAATTCTAGCATCGCCTAACCTGTATTGGCCAAGCACTTCACTTTGTTTGGCGTTCCGATACAAATTGTACAAAATACTGCGGAGAATATCATCTTTGATTTCATGTTGGAATGTCTCCCACAATGGTATCGTCAATGAATTGCCGAAATGCCTCACCAAAGGTTTGTTGGATGTAGCACATGGTATCAAGTGTGAAAGGAATTTGGCCAACAGTCTCTTGCTTCTGGAAACGTGAAGCGCGAGGAAAACTATTCTGATCACCGTTATCGTAACCAGCGGTTTACAGTGATCTGTCATATGCTTGAAAAGGATGTCTTCACATGCATAGGACTTATCTTCCTCAAGCAAAGAAATCAAACCAAGAGCGACAAACCACTCCATATAAACTCTCACCAATGGAGAAATTTCCTGGAGAACGCTGGGCAGTATTGAATGCTCCACTAGTTCCTCGAAATTATCACTTTTAAGTGATTTAATTGTCAAAAACAATAATTGCCATTTTAAGAGTCTTTCGGATTCTTCATACCCATCTACACCTTTTTTTGCACAGAGCAGGTTGGTATCCTTTTCTAACAGATGAAAAAACGCCATTCGCTTGAAGTCCGTCGCGGAGTTCAAGATTGCATTTATTATATGAATTCGCGCAACACTTTCCGATTCTCCATACACTCTTCGATATATTCCCAACGCAAGTCCTCTGAAAGGGTCAATCCTGTCATCAAATAGACGACCAATGGTCGGTACAATCGAAAAAACGTTTATTGCCATTTGATTCCTAGTGAAAGTTCTGAACAGGATGTCGGCCAGCCATGTGAGATTTGCATTGGAGGGTTTAAGTTCTTGGCCATAGGCCTTCATGAAAGTATCCATTTGAACACTCAATGCTGGTAAAAAGCCTCTTCTTGAGTGTGCTTGTTCTATTATTTCAAATGCACACTTGCGTAGGCGTTGACAACGTTCGTTGCCGTTTTCAGAGCTTTCAGAGGCAGCGAAGAGGACATTCGGATGGAATATGGTTTTTATCAAGGAAAGATGCAAATCCCTTTGATTCAAAACAAGTCGTTCACTTGCCAAGAGCTCCCAAATGTCAGTGTTCAAGGCCAAAATTCTGTTAATCAAGTGAAGTTCGTCCGCCCTCCTTAAATTTGTTTTACCCCTGACGTTGGTTAAATAAACATCGAGCAGGTGTGAGCAAATTCGAGTGATCGCAAGATTACCTTCGTATCGGCCATTGTCTTTCGACGAATTATCCCACATCAATTCAATTAGCTTCTGAACATCGTTCTTTTCAGTATCCAATGCATAAACCTTGAGGAAATCATCTACAAAGGTGAAAAAGGCACCATATGCAGCATCCATTTCTTTGAATGTCTTTTGCGATAGATCCATGCTGCTCTTTATACTTTCATAAAGTCCAAAAATTTCTTCGTAGTCGATGTTTATTGGAGCAGTCGTGCTGTCGACAGCCTTGGCATGAAGAGAGACTAAAAACTTGAATTTATCAACGTCGAAGTTGTCCACTAATGAATGAAACATGGGTTCCAGCTTGATGCTCCGCCAAGTCTCATGTGTGAAAAATGGAAGACCAGTTAGCAAATATAGTCTCCTATTTGGTTCAATAGAATCAAAATTTTGGATCAATTTTGATACCAGGGCAATATAATTATCTTTGAAATCTTGAGTCCCTTCTCCCGCTGCGGCCAGTTCAATAAGGAAATCATCGTCAATGACAGTAGGACGAAAGTCGAACAGGAGATAGCTCAAGACTTGAAGCCCAGCGTTTTCCTGAACAAAGTCCGAAAGCTCGGCTTCAGCAGATGAATTTCCAAAATTTACCACCACCAGATCTTTAAAATCTTCTATCAAAGGTTTGAAATATGAGTAATTTTGCTTTGATGAAATGTGTTTTCCTAAAGCTTCGAGCCATGTTTTATCAGATACTTTGACGCTTGTGTATAATAAAAGTCTCAAATATAGTGTTTGGACCGTTATTTCCATGATCTCTTCTTCTGTTGTGGTATTGAAGAGTTCCCCAATAATCTCAAGGTGACGTTCATCGAGAATTTTAATCTTTCCCACCTTTAATGCCCCGTGAAGCCCATAAAAAGCGTAAATTCTTGCAGGGTCAAACCCACTGCTTTGTGCCTTGAGTCCTTCCAGAATAGTCAACAGCAATTCAGATAAAGTGTTTCGTGAGAAATCATGGCTTGATCGTAGCACAATGTCTTTGATAACCGCTGAGAAATTTTCTCCGTAGTGACATGAGCCTTGATCAACATTAAAAAGATACGCCTGCATCATTGCAGGAAGAAAATGCTCCTTGAGAAGTTTTAAGTCAGAAGTGAAAACGGCCTTGTTTTCTATCTGGAAAAGCAATCTTAGAGCGTAACGTCTGACACTTTCCATGTTAGCCTTCAACCCCGTCAGAAAAATTATCAAACCCCAGCTTGAATCGATTGTCTTGGACTTAAACAAGCCCAGAATATCTTGCGATGCTGCTTCGAACTGATTCATAGACGTATCAATGGCTACAATCTCGTAAAGCGTAGTGAACCTCTTCCATAAAGAAATATTCTCCTCGTAGGTTTCTGGTTTCCAATGTAGTAGACTGTTCGTGATGGTATCGGCGGGATCAATTCTCTTAATCGACAACTTTAAAATTGAAGTGGAAAATTTCCGTATATCGTGGGAGTCATTCCTCAGTCCGTTCTGCACCCATCGCCAAAATTCCTCAGTCTTGTGCAGCTTTGCTAGTGAAGGAGATGTAGACCCACTGCGCAAGAGTTGCAAAAGAAACATATAACCGTTTCGTACTATCCAAGGCCGTAGATTAGGCCTGGAAAGTATACCCTCCACCGAGGTCCAAATAGCATGGTCAAAATCATGGTCAAGAACGCAATTCGTAGAAATTTGTTCCACTCTCCATCTGCAAACGCACTGTGCAGCTAAAGCAAGTGCTTCGTCTTTACTGGCTAGATAAGCTACCAGAAGTCTATCCAAAGTCGCGCTTGGCCGCTGCTCACACTGCTGCATACTGGCAAACACCAGGAAGTTCAAATAAACCAAGAAATTTTCATTACCTGAAATCCTACTCTCGTCGTTTGTCTCTGAGTTTGTGCCAATTAATTGGTCTAAGTTATGCATCAGAAACTCCTCATCAAAAACATGCTTTCGCCTAGTATTTGCAAGCAAGCTCAATTGCTCCGAAATTGTATCTTGTACTTGCAGCAGGCTTTCTCCGATCAGTGCCGCCACAGCGGCCAATTTTTCCAACAACTGATCTGGAATATCATGTTTCGTCTCGATTTCATTAGCAAATCGCGCTAGCAACTCAACAATCTTGTCAGTCACCTGGCCACAAACACTGTTAAGCACATCCTCCTCCATTTTCACAGCGGTCAATATCGACTGTAGCCCCGAAAAATCATCATTTTCTACAAGATCGGTCAATAATTGACGCTGGTTTTCCACAGGTAGATATTTCGCTTGCAAAATTCCACTCATTTCTACCTCCCAGACTGAGGCCTTTCTAGCCTCCAGACGCTCCAAAACTAGTCTCACTAAAGTTCTCCAATCCACTAAGTTTAAAGCTCATCCCAAAATTTCATTATCAAGTCTTTTCAAATTATTGAAAACCGAGGGCAAATTATTTCTCAATTTTTTCACCCTCGGTTTCAGAACCGGCTCGCATCAGCGTTTCAAGGTTAACCCACCCCTTGGTTAGACAAGGTCTTGGTAAAGACCAAAACAAGAGGCAAAGAGCTTGATTTGCAGGGCAATCATAGCTGAGCAAGCCTAGGAAATGGAGGATAGGAAAAATGAAGATTTGAAAGGAACAGAACCGCCCGAAAACCCGGTTCAACAAGGAGTTTCTGTTGAAGAAACAGCTACAAAAATGGTAGATTCTGAAGAAATGATTTCTGGGGCAAAAACAGCAATAGAGACGGTATCAGACAATAATGACGATGAAGTTCCCACACATATGGTGCGAACAGAGTTTACGCAGCAGGATAATCCATTTGCGTTGTTGGAAGAGTCGGAACCGCGATCAAGGGCGACGACGACTGCGTTTGGTCAGAAGAAAAAGCAGCTTGTAAACCCAAATCAGCAGTATAAGGAGGAATTGGAGGACGGAGAGGAAGAAGCGATACACAACGGTGAACCAGGTGGCGTGGTAGCGGAGAACAACAGTCGAAAGAGTAGCTCTGGAAGCATTGATTTGTGTCCTGCTGATGTGAAGCGGGATGCTGTGGATGTTCACCCTCACACAAGGGACAAAGTTTACATTTTGGAAGCGTCAAAGGTGTCTGAGGGACAGGGAAGAACGTACATTGCCTATACAATCAAATATGGGAACAAGACGGTAAGGCGAAGATATAGCGAATTTGAAAGCTTGCGTAAAATACTCATCAAGTTGTTTCCTATGACTCTCATACCACCAATTCCAGAAAAACAATCATTGACTAGCTATGGAAAGTCGATTGCGGGATCAAAGGCCAGTTACTTGTTACCCTCTGAAGCTGCTGGCTCTGTTGATCTTTCGCTTTCCGTGATAAACGGCTCTGTCAATACTAACGACGAGAAGCTGATTAGACATCGAATAAGGATGCTCACGAGCTTTCTCAACCGGCTGTTGAAGAACAAAGAAGTGACTAAAACTTCCATAATCACCGATTTTTTGGATCCCAACAACACGAATTGGAGCGATGTGATTACAAGCTCTGCCACAATATCGTCTTTACCAAAAAGCGCCCTTCAATGCAATCCGTTGGATCCTACCAATACTACTAAAGCTCACGCTTACCTCCCGGTTCCTTCTTCTTCGTCGCAACTTTTGCATAAGGATGCTGTTGGTGGTGGCCATTTTGAAGATCCGGATGACGGTTTCAACCAGATTGATCACGAATACAAAGAATACGAGGGGATCATCAACGATGGGTTTTACAAATATAACAGAAGGATAACAAAAAATCTTTTTGCTTTGAGACAAGACATGAAAGAGCTAAGTGAAGCTTTTGCAGAGTTTGCAAACGATCAGAAAAGAGGTGCAGAACTCGCAGAACAGTTGTCTCATTTTAGCAATGCATTTGACGAAAGCGCCATCGAGCTTGAGTCCATTGTGGGAAAACTGTATTACAACATAAATGAGCCTCTGAGTGAGTCGGTCCACATGGCAGGAGCTGCAAGAGAACTTTTAAGATATCGGAAACTCAAAATGGTGCAAAAGGATATTTTGAATCGAACTTTATTGTACAGAAAGGCGCAATTGAAGAAGTTTCAAGAACAAGAACAGGATGCAAAGCAAATTGACGATTTTGTAGGTCAGCAGATGAAGGACAGCGGTCATATTAATTTACAACATCCGGAAGCGAAAAGTTACAGCGGCAAATTTTTCAACAAGATCAATAAATTTGCCTCAATGGTACGAGAAACGGTCAGCTACCAAGATGCTGATCCCGCAATGGCAAAATCAAATCTCGAAAGGGATATTGATCAATTAACAGAATCGCTTCAGGTAAGCGAGAAGGATTTAAAGATCATATCCGCCACTATAAGGGACATTCAATTGCCCAGTTTTGCTTCCGACAGGAGCAAGGAAGTTTCTGAGATTTTCAAAAACTATTCCAGGTATTTGGAGCATTTTGCAAACAAGAATCTAGAGATATGGCACGAAGTGAAAAACCGTCAAAACAACCTCGCTGACCTGTGAAACTTGACTTCCTTGGAATCCGATAAAAAAAAAGATGCTCACCACTTGTACAAAGCCAAAGTAGCTTGAAGACAATATGTGAGCTTATAGTTGATAGTTTTTTATGAATCAAAGTTGTTTAGTTGCGTATCCTCAAAATGAGTTGACTAGGGTAATTGAGCTACAACCTGCATGAGAAGTTCTATCACTATGAAGTCGATTTTGACTTCCTTACTGCTTCTTAATTTGAGAAAATCATCTTAACTTTACACGATGGAAATCATTGAAGAATGCTTTATATGTACAGACAAGTAGTTCATTTAATCAAATGGGTGCTCCTGAGATTATAAGAGTCAAGAGGAAACGAAATGGTGACTCTGTGCATGCTTTGTGTATGAGAAATCTGTGTTTTTAGAACGTTTTGGTGAACTTTTGTGTAACTAACAAATAAAACTGAAAGTTTAGTCTTAGAAGACGATCATAAGGCCAAGAGGGGCCGTTATGTTTTCAAATTAGCGAAAACAGTCGAACGAGAATCTTTGGGAAATGATAAGGATGGGTTTTCACCGTTGCTGAAAACTACGAATGACGGTTCGAACCGACACTTCGTATTGGAACAGGAGAAGCGTAAGCTAGAATCGGAAGAACTCCCAATTCCCATCTCAGAGATGCTTGATGATTACTTGACTCTCCACAAGGATTCCAAGGCAAATCGTTTGCCCAAGCGGAAACGCCTTCATAATGGGAAGAACGCCGGCAGTTTAGAGACGTCCGAGCCCACGACGCTGGACTATGTCTACGACATATATTACAGGGAATACATTTCAGAGGACGAGTACGTTTTCGATGAAAAAACGGTGGGATACATCAGGATTGTCGAAGAGAGTGGATCTGTCATACCGGAAGAGGCTGATGTTGACGAATCGGGGCTTCTGTCAGATGACCAGGATTCAAATGAAGAGACTTTTTACCAAAACGATTACCCTGAGGATGAGGACGACGATAGATCAATCGATTTTGGGGACAGCGATGGGTCGCGCGAAGTACCTGCAGAAGTTGAAGAAGGAGAATCAGATCACTTCGAGACTCTCTTTGAACAATTCGACGGTCATAGCGACATTTTGGATTTTGTTAATGCTCGCGACGAGTTGCATGACCAGCACAATTATGACGAGGGCGATTACGGCGAAAGTGACAATTTCGAAAACTCTGATATTGTCGCCAGTGGATTTAACACCGCTAGTTTTCGACGGAACATGTTTTTCCCTGGCGATATTGACGATCCGCTAGCAATTCATCGAGATAGAATTTTCAATAAATTGGAAACCATGATTAAAAAAGGCTGACTTCAATTTAAGTTCTGCTTTCCCCAATACAGTTCTTCAATATGGCATAGGACGACTAACCGAAAATTACCAACAGTGTATTCTCACAAGTTATGACTGTTTTGTCAAAATGTCTGGGTCCTTGAATATTTATAAATGTGACATTTGAATTTATTCTTGAAGAAAAAAGCAAAACCCAAAATTTTACAGAATGCTAACTGATGTCTGGGTTAAATTTTTCAACCGACGCAATTCATGGAATTGTCGAGGAATGGCATGCTGGGTTGGGCAACCGCGGGGACTCGGAGCAGAGCATGCGGACGGGCTAGTGAAGGAAATACAGTGTAATTTGAATGACAAGCTGCAGATGTGGAGGTTTTATTACGGCAGATCAGTGAAGAGAAATGAAGTACATCCAAACCGACCAAGTTCTTGACATCCCAGAGGGCGTTAGTGTCAATATTAAGTCCAGAATCGTTCAGGTTGCTGGTCCAAGAGGTGAATTGACCAAGAACTTGAAGCACATCGATGTCACCTTCACCAAGGTGAGCAACAAGCAACTCAAGATTACCGTCCACAACGGTGACAGAAAGCACGTTGCTGCTTTGAGAACCGTCAAGTCTTTGGTCAACAACATGATTGTTGGTGTTACCAGAGGTTTCAAGTACAAGATGAGATACGTGTACGCACATTTTCCCATCAATGTTAACGTGATTGAGAAGAACGGTGCTAAGTTCGTCGAGATCAGAAACTACTTGGGTGACAAGAAGGTCAGAGAAGTGCCAGTTAGAGAAGGTGTCACCATCGAGTTCTCCACTATCCAAAAGGACGAAATGCTCTTGATTGGTAACTCCGTTGAAAACGTTTCTCAAAACGCTGCTGACATTCAACAAGTCTGCCGTGCCAGAAACAAGGATATCCGTAAGTTCTTGGATGGTATCTACGTTTCCGAGAAGGGCTTCGTCGAGGAGGCTTAAATAGGTAACTGATATCTTATGTGTATCAATATCAATACAGATGTGCCCCATATAGCAATTCCTTCCGTTCGTTAATCAGGCATGTCTCACGCAACGGTTTGCCATGAATTAGCACGATATACATTACACCGTAACATGGCATTCTTCTTTGAGGGCCATTTACCTCGTATTCTTTACCATGCTCGCCGTCCTCGCCACCAATTGCAAGTATTCTTCTAGCCTGCCACTAGACTGAAACAGTAAATATATGCGATCTGTTTCGTTCGCCACAAACTTAGTCAACGAAAGGGCCTCGGTGATAAAGCTCTGAATGTTGAGAATTTTTGATGCCGTCACCAGCGCACCGTGTAGTTCTAACAGCAGATATGGTGTGTATAGAGCGCGAATTTCGTATAATACATCCTTGTCTGGTACAATATCGCTTTCGGTAAGCTCCACCAAGAAATGACGTGCGAGTTTGTAAAAGGTGGCCGAAAGATTTTTGAGCGTTCGCACATGAGTCGTGACATTAGCTCGCTCTTTCTGATCGCTCAATAAACTTTTCCAGCCTTGATATTCTTGGAGAGCACGAGTTAAGGCCTCATAATTTTGGAGCTCCTGGACGACGCGGTTATTCTCAGCGCCCTTATCATTGATCAAGGTGTCTATCCCAGCTCTGTTTATGATTTTGCTCAAATCTACCTCTTGATACATCACTTCGATAGCTTTTACCTTACCATTGATCAGAAAACGTCGAGACGTCGCAATAAGTGAATCAATACCGTCTGATTGCAAATCCCCTAGAAAAAGCCACGCAGACGCCATAATTAACTTTCGGTCGGCGTCAGTTAATTCATCTTCTATTTTAATTGATGCCGTTGGGATGTAATCTTTTTCAGTATCATCGAAAATTCTCTGAGCCGTTCTTTTGAGAATATTAGCTGTGGGCAAATGCAGCGATTTACTTAGATCAAGCTGCCTTTGCCTGACGGCAGGATCTATCAGGTTCGAAAGGAAGTAGGAGTACGCATCAAGGACATCTGAGCTGTTTAGAAAACTGATGTAGACCGGAACCGCATCATAAAGCCTGTGGAATGAAAGGATGGAGACGTACGCAGTAAGAAGCCTTGATTTGTCGTCAGCGTCCACTAACCCTGGAAACAGAACGTCTGTTACTATTACTAAATGGACCACAACCCTCAGGAGGTATGGCTCTTGAAAAAGGTCGTTACTAGATTCTTCGCCTTGAACAATGTTTACAAGCATTTCCGTTGATGAGCTAATCACAGAAGGAAGATTGTTCAAGATGACTGAACCAATCAAAACTCTGATTGGGTGTTGACCCGCTAACGGATGTTTCGAAGAGATTAAATCGAGGGCATTCTGTAACGTTATAGGATCTGACGGCATTGGTATGATCAAATCCTTTGAATCAATGCGGCCTTCTTCTATTAAAAAGTTCTCAATGTTGATTTCCCATATTTCATTGAGATATGTTAAAAAATCGCTTTCCCATGTGGTATCAGTCAACCTCAATTCCGAACAGTTGACACCCGCCAAGAAGAAATAAATGGCCCTTTCGTAAATGTCCAATCCAGGATTTTGCGCTAATGCGTAAACGGCTCTCCTCCAAAGGGCTTTCTTGTTGATACCTTCTTGTACCTGCACTTTTTCGTCTAACTCCACGTCTACGGTTGGATTGATGTAATCTTCCAGGCCGCATATGATCATTCCCAAAGTCATGTTTTCAGCATTTTCGCATTCTTTCCGCACTTCGTCAAATTCACCTTTCAATAGCAGTTCATAGACGAATCGATGGAAAATGGTTCCTGATTTCCTGTCCTCCGGGCTTATTTGTGCATTGGGGTCCCGGAGAGGATAATCGAGGTCAAAACTCATTAATCCGCCGGACATGACCGTATTTGACCATTGTGAAGACGGCATTCCCTCGGGTCTTTCTGGTGAAACCATATTGGCTCGGATCCAAGCAATTATGATCCATATCTCATAAAGAGGCCGATTTTCTAGCAAAAACTTTTTTTTGAAAACTGCATTAGAGCTGTAAGCGTGTGGTACCACTTCATCGACATTTATATCGGCTACTCGGTATCTGAAAAGCAGATCAACTAAATGCCAAAGTTTAGCTTCAAGTTCCCAGTTTTCAAATTGTTCTTTATCATGTACTGATGACTTTTCTACCAATGTCAATGCGGCTTGACCTGCCAAAGATCTATAATCTGCTGCAACACTTAAAATGTCCGTTGATGGGTCGCGTAAAGCCCGGATTTTGAAATCTTCCAAGCTTTTTGCGAATTGAACAAGCACTCGATCAGTTTCCGTCAAATCGACTTCCATGATCCCAACGATTGAAGTGTACTTTCTCTTTAATTTTATTTAGACTAAGATCCTTTAATATTTAAATTTTTCAAGTTTAGGTTCACAGTATCGCTATGCCATCCAATTAACGAAAATCATCTACACTTCTCAAACCATCAACAATTAAGAAATTTAGATCATTAAGATCTCATGAGATCAAGGAAACTAAGTTTATGCGCAGTACAGCTTATTATTTA
Organism: Lachancea mirantina; assembly: GCA_900074745.1. Classification (NCBI taxonomy): domain Eukaryota; kingdom Fungi; phylum Ascomycota; class Saccharomycetes; order Saccharomycetales; family Saccharomycetaceae; genus Lachancea; species Lachancea mirantina. Next base: position 269,628 of record LT598465.1, read on the forward strand.
TTATAGTTAAAAATTGACTTGCAAATTTTATCGATATTTATCTGGCTGGTATGAGTGCTGTCATTAGTCTCGTATGCATGTCCACCTCGCAAAAGTGCACCACCCGACGCCTGTATCTGCAGTCACGAGGCCGGACCATACGCCCGGTTCAACAGTCTGGAGAAGAAGTTCCCATGTCCCGTACTCGCAATTTGGGTCCACCTTCTTCATCGGGACAATTTTACCACTGGGAGATTGCATTGCAAGAGACTGGTTTATGGATTTTGAATAGCCCATGGATCCGTGAACCACGCCATCGCAAGGAGCCTGTATTATTTGGAATTGGTATTCTTGTTGTGGGAACAAGAACTTATTTTGCGGCTGTTTGATATACATCTCAACTTTTTGAACATTCTTGGAAGGAACGCGAGTCACGAACTCGTAATCTTTCGCTAATCCACGCTGTGTGATGGGGATTTCAAGCGACAGCGGATGTACGTTTTCAACCGTGGTTTGGGTGCCCTTGATACCAGAGTGGATGTGTAAAGTTCCGCGGGACGCAAAAGGTGGCAGAATGGCTTTGACCACTGCCAATCGCTCTTTTTTCTTATGTCTCACCTGTACCAGTGATAAATCTTGTTCATTGCGACTAGTTTCCTCGTCACCATCCACAATCACGGAAGAAAAGACTTCGACATCGTTAGGAAGCGCCAATGTACACTCGTAAATTTGTGTGTCATATAGCGTCGAGAGACCATTGCTAAACTTATTCAAGATGATCTCGTTTTTGAAAAACGACGGGAACACTAGCGGTAAGCTCAGAGCGACGGTGTGCTCGATGGAAGGTATTATGTGTTGTTCCTGATAGAGTTTAGGAACATGCGTGTATATGAAATGCAATGGTTGAGCCATGAAATAAAAAAATTCACCTTGACGAGCTATTTTGTTTTTGGAGTATTCGTGAATAGGATTGGTTTTGTTCCCCAAGATGACATCGACAAACCGCCATTCTTGGCTTATTAAGACACTCAACCAGCAATGATTGTATCGAAACTTTTGATTATCACTTCCAGGAGTTTTCAAAAATCCAATGACCAGCTCGCAAGGAATGTTAATGGCATTTGCCAACAATTTGAAAATCCAGGCCAGCTCGTACGGGGTACACCAGGATCTTTGTAAAACCTTATCGATCTTAGGCGGTGGAGCATTGAAATCCGTTTGGCCGTTATCATCGACCAAGTCATATTCCTCGGTTACGAAAATGAAAATGCCAAGAAGTTGTTCCATTTGCGTTTTGAAGGATTTTGAAAAAGCGTACTTGGCAAACGATTCGACACTCTTAAATAAACCTCTTTTGGCTCTCCTCAGGGCACAATCTCTCAAAAAATCAACATCTAGGCGAGCCAATTCGATATCAACTAAACCGGGTTGCCTCCCGTGCTTCACTTCGTTGGTATTTAGTTTGTCATTCACGTATTCCTGTGGATGCAAAACTAAATATCTGTCCTCTTCCAACGCGAGTATCTGCCGTTCGTGTCGCTCCCTTTGGTTTATTGTTTGAGCTCTGTGTAGTTGCGCCTTGGCTTCAACCCAAGAGTTGCCCTCGTTAGATGATGATAGATGCAAATTTGTTAAATCAGGTAGTTTGGGATATGCATTTTTACCTCTAGGGGTCTCAGTTGGAGCAAGGAATCTTTTGAAAGCGTTGCCGAATTTTGATTGGCTTTTCGATTCAAAATGGCCATTGGAGGAACTCTCTTCCAAAATGAGTTGAGACCTTTGCAAAGAATCGTTAAAGGATTTAGCAAATCTGTGTCTCGCAAAACTCCCGGCACTTGTGGCACTGAAGTCACTCATGAACGCTAAGCTGTTTTCGCTGCTTGTAATGGAGTCATCCATGTAACGAGATGTTGTTAAAAATCCCAATGAATCACGAGGGCTGTTATTGTTGGAGCTTAATTCATAGGAGTATCTTTTCGATGCAGACAGGGGAGAAAGGGAAAGGTCATTAGAGGAGCGTGATTTCTGCATCGCGTATTCTTTCAATTGTGGGGATGGCATTGGCGGCAGAGGAGGCAGATCATTTCGTCCAGTTTTGTCTGGCATGTAATGCAGCTGTTCAGGAACAGTCAACGATTTTCGCTTGGAATATTTTTCCACGTATTCTTGCTGCCTTGTTGCCAGCAGACTCGAAGTAGAAGAAGAGTGCAGTGGTCGTGGGGCAGGATGGCTCGTTCTCGCACCCCCACCACCAGTTCCAGAACTTCTTTTTGGTGAACCCGTGTCATATTGCTGACTGGAACGAGTCTGAGCGGATCTGTGGCCTTGAGATCTGGAACCGCCCTTCCCACGACTGGGAATAGGAGGAATTTTGGATACCGTTGTGTTTCCTAGGTCCATCGATGCGGCATGACTCGTGGTCAAGTTGGGAGCCGATTCCTGGCGGAAGCCATTGTATCTTTCTTCGATGACGGTTACAAAATTATTCGGGAAGAATCCGTACTTCTTAGAATTTCTCAGAAGTGTACCGTAAAACCAGTTTCCTTTGATTTTGGAAACTTCTATTATATCATTTTCCAAAAACCCCAGGTCGTTCTTGGTCTCGCCCGACCAAGAGTATTGGGCCTTGACTTTGAAAGGTGGGATCAAGTGTAGAGAAGTCATGTCTGGTGAAATTTTGGCTTTGTGAGAGAAAGATGAGATTTTAAAACTCAATGCAATAGTGAACACTTCTCTGATCGTTTGGTATTGAGGAGTCACTTGTTCTTCAAGAATTGGGATCTTTAAAATCGTTGTTCAGATCATGCAAGCCGATATAATGCAGTGTGTAATGCAAATTGAATTTGTTTAAAAACTTCCTTGATTTGGGGCCAAATTGAACCTGGAAAAATGTAGTTTATTGAAAACCTTTTCAAAAGCAAAGTCCTACGGTGAAATGGAATCTTTGGGACGAGCCTTGATGCTTTTACAGTTGTTTTTGGCTCGTCTCAATTTAAGATACGTCCCCATCAGTTGAATTCTTGAACTAATTTTTTTTCAGCTGGGATCAATATAAGAAAAGCCCAGCGATGCCAAGCATTGAAAGATGGAAAAACGAGAAAAAAAAGCATAAATTTGCTAAGGATTGACTAGAACTTTAGCAATCATCTATCGAAATAGTAGAGTCGCATTTCTGCTTTTCCATGAGTCCGGATTTGCCAAATTCAAAGAAAATTGGAATCTTTTATAAAACTTTTATACAGTTAGGCCGTTGGGCAACAAGCTCGTCTTCGAAGGGTGCTCAAACGTCCCTGTCTTTAAGCGACAATCTTGGTAGCCGCTTCGCGAGACTTTTGTATTAGCACGGCGTCAGCCAAAACTAAAGCGGACATGGCCTCTACGATAGGCACGGCTCTGGGAGTGACCGAGGGGTCGTGTCTTCCCTTGGCTGCAAGCACACCGTCTTTACCATCGTAAGAAGAGGTTGGTTGTTCCTGAGAGATGGTGGCGGCAGACTTGAATGGCACGGAGAAGTAGATGTTCTCACCGTTGCTGATTCCGCCCTGAATACCACCGGAATTGTTAGTCTTGGTTCTGAGTCGGTTGGTCTCAGAGTCAAAGTAGAACGGGTCGTTGTGTTTGGATCCGGGCAGTTCGACACCGGCAAAACCGGACCCGATCTCGAAACCCTTGGAGGCCGGGATGGAAAGCATCGCGTGTGCAAGCAACGCTTCAAGCTTGTCGAAACAAGGCTCACCAAGTCCCGTAGGTAAATTTCTTATAACACATGTGACGACGCCTCCGATGGAGTCCTTTTCGCCTCTGTATTTCTCGATTTCGTGCACCATTGCACCTGCGACGGAAGCGTCAGGGCATCTAATGGGGCCTGCAGCGTCGACTTTTTCTCTGGTGATGGTGTCGAGGATATGTTGGAAAGTTTTGTCCTGCGGGTCTCTGTTCATCTTGACAGCGCCAATCTGCGTGACAAATGCCACGATTTCCACGTTAGACAAAAGCGTTAAAAACTTCTCTGCGATGGCACCGGCCGCAACACGGCCGATGGTTTCTCTGGCAGAGGCACGGCCGCCGCCAGACGAAGCCTTGATACCGTATTTCTCCAGGTAAGTGAAATCCGCGTGGGAGGGTCTAGGATACAAGTCCATTTCACTGTAGTCGTGAGGTCTTTGGTCCTCGTTCTTGACGAGCATGCCGATAGGCGTGCCCAGCGTCTTTCCGAACTCAGTACCGGACTGGATCTCGACTTTGTCCTTTTCGTTTCTTGGGGTCGAAAGTTTGGATTGGCCCGGTCTTCTTCTCGACAACTGAGGCTGGATGTCGGCCTCAGTCAGAGTCATTCCTGAAGGGACACCGTCGACAATACAGCCGACAGATTTGCAGTGAGATTCACCGTAGGTGGTTACACGGAACATCCGACCGAAAGTAGACATGGTGGGCGATGCGATGCTGTTGTTCTGGGAGCTGGTATCTCTCTAGCCATGAGAGTCATACTTGTAGGCCCATCGCTCTGGAAAAAAAATTTCATCAAGATGAAATTTACTTGCCCGACAGGTCGAAACACACGAGATTGACCAGAACGGGACGGAGGTCTGAGGGAAAGCGTATAGAGAGGAACAGCGTAAAGCTGCGCTATTATGTATGCGGTGTAGAATGAAATGGCGCTGCGACGGACCCGGAGTCGACGGAGTAGCACAAGTGTGAGACAAAAGTCACGTGACCCCCATGTCAGAATACCGCCACGGGTCACGTGACCGCCCCGCTGCAACCCACGCCCTCCCGTATCAGCACCCTTTCTGTACTGCGCCCTGCGTATTTACCAACCTGAGTTTTTCGTCTCCCCGCCACTCCCCCAGTTTCATGTTTCCTCCCCACACATAACATTCGCGAGAAAAAAACCAGCTCGAATCCAAATCCATTTTTTTCCCCAGAGGAAAAAAGCCTAAACTCTACACAGGCTGCGCAGACCGTACAAAACGACATCTAGGCACGTGCCAAACCGCTGACCGGATTAACCTCGAGCCTCTCCCCCGGATTAACTAGATCGAACAGCCGTTGTGCTGTACCACAAAGGCGACGCGGAACATCCCGGCGGCGCCACCCGCCCGGGGTCACAGGCCCAGCCCGGCCAAGACCTTGGCGGGCGCCATGGCGCGCGCCATGGCGGGGACATTCTCCCCGGGGCGCCTGGCGTGACTGGCGGGACCCCGGACCTGCGGCTCCCAACAAACCCTGAGTCAGCGACCCCGGATTTATTAGGCAGGCTGCGGCGCCGTCTGGGTCGTGCGGTGTGACGGCCGTTGGCTGCATCTGCAGCAACGCGCGCGTGTATGCGCGCCGGGTTTCCGCCCCCGGAAAAAGGGTTTTTCCGGGGAGGAGTGCTGCCAAGAAAAGATTTTCCGACGCGCCGGACCGCCGGACCGCCGGCCGGCTGGGCGCGCCGCGGGCGCGCCGCGGGCGCGCCCGCGGCGCTTTTGTGGTATAAAAGGCTAACACAAGCACCGAGACACGGGACTTCTCGTCGATAGCCCCCTCTATACACAGAAACAACTTCTATCACAACCCCTCATACAATGGACTCCTCTGGGAAATCTGTCACAGACGTCCGCTACGGATCCGCGTCGCCTGTCGACGACGAGATCAAGCCGCACGTACAACATGACGAAGACGTGTCGATTTTCGAAGACGTCAAGCCTACAAAGTACGACCTCGAAGACCCCGGTGCCGTGGCCGAACTCGAGCAGAAACTCGATCTCGACGCAGAGGTCGCCGAGCTGGACCAGCTCGGCGACTCGTTCAAAAAGGAGCGCTCCTGGTTCGGCAAACTACGGGCGCTTGAGTTCGAGACCAACTTCAAAGACAAGCGCAAAATGGTGTACATGCTGGGCGCGTTCGCGTCGTTCGCGGGTATCCTGTCCGGTATCGACCAGTCGATCATCTCTGGGGCGTCGCTCGGAATGAACGAGATGCTGCATCTCTCGACACACGAAGCGTCGCTGATCTCGTCGCTCATGCCGCTGGGAGCCATGGCCGGGTCGATGATCATGACGCCGCTCAACGAGTGGTTCGGGCGGAAGTCGTCGATCATGATCTCGTGTGTCTGGTACACCGTGGGTGCGATCCTGTGCGCCGCTGCGACAAACCAGCACATCATGTACGCGGGCCGGTTCATCCTGGGTGTCGGAGTCGGGATCGAGGGTGGATGCGTCGGCATCTACGTCTCGGAGTCCGTGCCCTCGACGGTGCGCGGGAACCTGGTGTCGCTGTACCAGTTCAACATTGCGCTGGGCGAATTGTTCGGATACATCATCGGAGTCATTTTTTTCAACGTCAAGGGCGGCTGGCGGTTCATGGTGGGCTCGTCGCTGGTTTTCTCGACCACGCTGCTCACGGGGATGTTCTTCTTGCCGGAATCGCCCCGTTGGCTTGTGCACAAGGGCCGCACGGGTGAGGCCTGGAACGTGTGGAAAAGGCTGCGCGACACGTCGCAGGCGAACGCGAGGCTCGAGTTTTTGGAAATGCGCCACGTTGCGGTGCAGGACGCCGAGTTGCACAAGAACGAGTCCCGGTTCCAGGCCATGTTCGACCTGGTGCGCATCCCTCGTAACCGCAGAGCGCTTGTGTATGCGATCATGATGATCTCGTTGGGCCAATTGACCGGTATCAACGCCATCATGTACTACATGTCGACTTTGATGAAGCAGATTGGGTTCTCGAACGAGCGTGCCATTGCGATGTCGATGGTTGGAGGCGCCGCGCTTTTGCTCGGAACGATTCCTGCCATTCTGTGGATGGACCGCTTCGGACGTCGTACCTGGGCAATGACGATCGTACTATTCTCTGTCGGGCTTGTCTTCGTCGGTGTCGGGTACTTGATCCCGATCGACACCAAGCTGCGCGCCGCGGAAGGGGTATACCTCACGGGCCAGATCTTGTACAACATGGCGTTCGGATCGTACTCCGCTTTGACATGGGTGCTTCCTTCCGAGTCGTTTTCGCTTGCGACCCGTTCCATCGGAATGACCGTGTGCTCTACTTTCTTGTACCTATGGGCATTCACGGTGACTTACAATTTCGAAAAAATGCAGGCCGCGATGACATACACCGGGTTGACGCTGGGATTCTACGGCGGTATCGCGGTTGTGATTGGTATTCCGTACCAATTGTTCTTCATGCCTGAGACCAAGAACAAGACCTTGGAAGAGATCGACGACATTTTCTCGAAGCCCACGCGCGAGATTGTGCGCGAGAACGCACATAACATGAAAGCATGGATCGGCAAGCGGTTGGGACGCAATTAGCCCACCGAGCTTTAGACAAACATGCATAATGACTGCAACGAAAGCTAATTCTGTAGATTTAGAAGATAATACATATATACATTGTAAAGCATAGTGAGTTTTGAGAACGGCGTGGTAGCACGTGATCACCATGACTTAATAAAAGAGATGAACGGAACAATAGATCGAATCCGACCAGAAGAACCTCTGAGAGTCCCAACCATCCTTCCAAGGACACCGAGTCACACCGCCGCAATCATACCACCCGAGGTATGATAAATCGAACACCTGCAAACCATTTTCCACGTTACTCTGCTTGTCACAGAAAAAACGGTCGATGCAAATGATACTACAAAAAAGCGTATTGAAGTTTGCATTCGTCAGTAAAACAGATTTCCACATAAATTGATTATTAATCGGCCCCAACAAGGTGTTGATTGACGGTATGTTTCTATTCATATCACACTCAATATTGCCTATACCAAAATAGTCCCATCGCTGTCGACGACGTCTGATCTCGTGGAGTCAAGTTAAACATCCCTTCGTCGCTTATTCTATCAAACACTACCTCCCTGCTCATCCTATCATTGGCAAATAAATTCGGTGAGGTGATGATGTCATGGCTGTCATTGACACCCCTGGAGTTATGTTACCTCGTTGAGGTGCCGCATGCTGCGGCTTCGTAGGAAGTCCACCTCTTTAAGTTGGATTTCCAGGAACGGTGCTTGAAAACGCCGAACCTCCGAGGGAGACATATATTGGCCCATCTTTTATAGACGTTTGTTGCCCGCGAAGCGTATACTTAGAAGGTTAGTTTCTCTATTCGAAACACGTATGAGTCGCCTCGTTAGACAGAATTGGGTCTATCATTAGCGAATGAGAACAGATGCGAATGGAGCCATGCAAGCAGTAGCTGACGTTACCGAAAGATTGGAATGTAAAGAGACTGACAAGGAACTCTAGCCTCTAGAAAGGGAAGAGTATATGCCAAGCAGATTTATTCGCGAAGCGTTGCCAGAGAGGTCTCCCGCGTTAGAAATGGAAAATGTACTCGAAGACGGCAAAGAACGCCGATGTGAAGCCAGAGGACACCGGCAGAGACCGGTAGTGTAAGGTTCAGAAGCCGAGACTTGAAGCTGCTCATTAAGCTAAGGCCGTGGTTGCCCGTCGCCTTTGATAGCGGATGGAATATCAAAGCTGAAGAGCTCTTCAACATACCTGTAATCGCCATTGTAGAAATGGCGATCTGCAATAGAGCGTTACCCCAGAGTGGGCTAAGAGACGAGATATTGAACTCGATGAGTGAAAAGAAGACTCAGATCTTTGAGAAAGTACGGAGGACCGTGAAAAAGACGGCCTGCCCGATAATAGTAAATATTGCACAAGGATTGCAAATCAAAGAAGCAATCAGAAGCCATGAGGCGAAAGAGTATAGAGATACTCATGACAAAGAGACTGGCCAGTGTGGAAAGTACCACAAAAGGGGTTTGAGTAGCCCTTCAGAGATGGAAAGGTACAAAAGGAAAGGTACCAAGCTCAACGTTTAACCGCACTACGCAGAGTAATAGTAGCGAATACAGGTAACCAGAGACGCTGGCAGAGGCCGGGAAAGTACGGAATCATCGAAGCCACACATGAAGGAACAGTGGCGCGCTCATCTGTCCCTTCAATTAGAGGATGGAGCGTTAGATGATCCGACAGTCTAGCTACCTGCGCGGACCATTGTAAGAAGCTCTACATCAGAGTGTTATCCCGGTATGGGTTAAGGAATGCTAGCTGAATGAGCCAGAACAAGACTTATGATACAGAAAGTTACTAAAGAAAGCATTGCAGAGTTAACAAAGAGTCTGTCGCCAAGAGAGCGAATAAAGCGAAGGCTTTCGAATGGAGATAGAGAATCCGGAATGTCCAAAAGCTTATTACGTCAGAGCTATTGAGCACCGCCTCAAATAGCAAACATTACGGAAAGGTCGTTGCGGTAGAGAAGAAACTACAAGGAAGTCATCAACAGAGAATAAAGATGCGTATGCAAGGAGTTTGATCAACTCGAGAAGCATAACACGTGGGGTTTGAGCAACCCAATAGATATGGAAGAGGTACCAAAGAATAGACTGAGCTCAATGTTTTTTTTTAACCAAACTAGACGGTAGAACGTGCAGGTGTAATCGAAGTTTATTGGCAGGGGCCGGGAACGTACGATCCGGACGCCGAAACTTACACAGTCGCACATGAAGCACTGATGACGTGCTTATCCATCGCGTTAGATAACGGATGGAGTATCAAACAACCAGGCCACATCCGCATACCTTCATGCACCTCTAAAGGAAGAACTCTACACCAGAGCGTCAACTCACTATGGGCTAAGCAATAGGGTATATCCAGACTCGATAAATCACTGTATGGACTCAAACAATCAGGATCCAATTGGTACGAGGCCATAACAGACTTTCTTGTCTCAAAATGCGGACTGACGGAACTAGAGATGTGGCCATGCGTATTGGTGAAAAGGCGCAACAATGGCATCACTGATTCGTAGATGACATCATCGTTATGATTTACGATTGGATGTGCGAAGACCTATCGGCACATCTACGAGCTATATGAAAGAAGTTGAGGATGGCGAGCGGATTCGCCACGAGGACTTAGAGGTTATATGAGAAACCAGCGAATGCTGATGGGCAAGGGAAAAACAAGACGAGAAAATCGGCTCGTAGCAGGACAACTAGATCCTGGAACATAGACAAGGACCATAGGAAGATGAGTCAAGGTCAGACAGTCGTGGAAGCGCTACCCACATGTTTGTGCTTTGCGAATGTCTTCGGACAGCGTACCTAATGAGGTTTACCAGCGTCGGTCGTCGAGAGGTTGTTGAACTGTTCACATAATTCGTTCATAGTTGATCTTAAAAAGTAGGTAAGGTATTGAGTACTTGTATATCTCTCCGTGATTGCTTTAATACGATAACCATTCTACGTCTAGCCATATCTTGTCATTTTATACAATATCCGTGACGTTTGTTTGTTCGATATTTCATCTCCGCAATGAGAATTTGTAAACATTACTCTTGTTTCACAGCAAGCTTCGAGGTGAGGCGGCAGCCTCATTGCTCATCATTGATGTCTGCTCTTATTCGAGACATATCTGTACATGCAAGTCAAAACCAAGCAAGTCTTGTTTTATTCTGTCATCGTCATCACGTGACATAGGACTCCACGTAATGCCATTGGACGATACCGCATCTCGCTACCTCCTTCCAACACGCCCACTACACGCTCATAGTTAGATTTCCAGATAAGATCGTGTACTACTGAGCTGGCGCCATGGATTGGCACGAGAGCATCGAACGGAACTGGCACAACACGTGCCACACACCCACACACCTCCCCTCTCAAAGGTTACCCGGACAGATAGAAGCCTACTGTTCGTATGAAATGCGCGGCGACTCGCTCAAATAGCTACATACGGGTGAGTAGATTTCAAGTTTAATTTGTGGGTAACGCATGAGTATTCGTACACAGCGACTCACCTACCCTTCTCAAATCTGCCACTTATGACCCCTCGCTTTCCATAACTTTGACTAACTCGATCCTTTAAAGCCACGGCACGCAACAACAAGAACAGCATACGTGGACAACGCACAAAGGAAAAAAAATCACCCATGTCTTGCATGGGTGATTTTTCCGTACACCGATTTTTCGACCAGGAACATCCTAAAACCCCAAAAACGCCCCTACCTCTAGTAGACCATGTCTCTTACCTGTGTTTTGCGTTGTCTCTTGTATTTCTTGCGTCTTACATTTCTTACATTTCTTACATTTCTTATCTACCACTTTTACGTTTTGCCCTTTCCTGCGTTGTCTCACCTCTGCAATAGCCAACAGGAGGTCTCTCTTGAGTTGGTGAAAATTTTTCTGTTGTGGCCAAGCGGGCCGTGGTCTTGAAATAGGAGAACGTGCAAGCAACGATCGCTGAGTTGCAACGGGTGCGTCTGTTCAAGGATCAAGTCGGTCCCAGAAAAAAAGTTTGGGACACCAGGCGAACAAACCGGAAAGAAACCCGAAAAGAAGCCGACAGTAGGAGCCATTGCAAGGACGAATGTCGCTGGCCGCGTTGTTGAACGACGAGGACCGCGAAGCGGGCCGTGAAGCGGGCGGTGAATCGTACGTACAGGCCCTGATGGACGAGTTTCAGCAAGTGGCGCGGCGAGACCGTGTCGAGCAGCGGTACCAGGACTGGAAGATGCTGAACTACCAGGAATTCGAAGTGGTGGGCGAGTGGAACAACCAAGCCCGGGAGCTGGGCAGCCACGGGTGCGAGAAGCTCGTGGCGAACATGGAGGAGAAACGACAAGAAGCAGCGCGGTTGCAGGAGTTCCTGGAACAGCGTGAACGGGCTGTGGAACAGTACTGGGAGCGGCAAGACCGCGCTCGCGAGCTGCGAGCGCGTGAGGAAGAAGAAGAGCGTGCGGAACGGGCAGAGTGTGCGAAGCGCGCCGAGAGAGAAGCTGTGGGCCGAAAGGGACCCGTGGTGAGTGGCGACGACAAGATCGAGGCCAGCGTTGAAAACAGCGACGAGGACGTCGAAGACGTCGAAGACGTCGAGGATGTTGACGAAGACGTCGCCAACGGAGAAGACTACGAGCCCGAGGAAGTCGTTTTTCAAGACGACGACGCCAACGACAAAGATTTCATGCTGGAAGACGACGCCAAGTCGGACGCCGGCAAGCCCAAGAAGGTCGACCTGTCGTCCGAGCGCAACAAGATCCGGCGCGAGATCGCGAAAATGGTGAACAAGAACAAGAACGTCAAGGCCAAGAAACGGAGATTCACGAACTCGACGATAATCGACCACGATCCGGGCGAGAAACTGGAGCTCAAGATCACGCTCAAGCAGTACCACGTGCGGCAGCTCAAGAAACTCATCGCGGAGCAGAAACGACTTCGTGAAGAAGCCGCTGCAGGCTACAATGGAGGCGGCGAAAACGGCGGCATCAGTGGTGCCGGTGCCGCTGGCGCTGGCGCCGGTGAAAACGGGGACGGCGACAACAGCGCCGGCGGCGCAGGTGCAGGAGGTCCCGCCGCGAAACGACGCAAGACTGGCAAAAGCGACGGTACCGGTGGCATACAATCGACTGTCGACGGGTTGCCCACATACGGCATGAAGATGACCGTTAAAGAAGCCCGCGCCGTCCAGCGTCACTACGACAACACCTATTTCACGATCTGGAAAGATTTGGCGCGCAAGGACTCGGCCAAGATCGCCCGGCTCGTACAACAGATGCAAACTACACGGGCTCTCAACTGCAAAAAAACGTCGTCGTTAGCGGCACGCGAAGCCCGCAAGTGGCAGATGCGTAATTTCCGACAACTCAAGGATTTCCAAACCAAGGCCCGCCGTGGTGTGCGCGAGATGTCTAGCTTCTGGAAGAAAAACGAGCGTGAGGAAAGAGACCTCAAGAAGAAAGCCGAGAAGGAGGCCATGGAACATGCCAAGCGCGAAGAAGAAGAACGTGAAAACAAACGGCAAGCGCGGAAACTCAACTTCTTACTCACGCAAACGGAGCTTTACTCGCATTTTATCGGCAGCAAGATTAAAACCGATGAGCTCGAGGGCAATATGGCCGATTCTACGCTGAAAAACAAGCCCAAAAACGATTCCAAATTGGATCACATCGATTTGGCCAAGACGCAGGCCGCGAAAAACGATTTCCACGCGATCGATTTCGATAACGAAAACGATGAGGATTTGCGGTTGAAAGCGGCCCAAAATGCTTCTAACGCATTGCTTGCCACCCAGGCCAAAGCTCGTGAATTCGATGCCAACCCAGACGAGGACGAAGAACTCAATTTCCAAAATCCAACTTCCCTCGGCGAAATTACCATTGATCAACCTAAATTACTCACTTGCACTTTGAAAGAGTACCAGCTCAAGGGCCTTAACTGGCTTGCAAACCTTTACGACCAAGGTATCAACGGTATCTTGGCAGACGAGATGGGACTTGGTAAAACCGTGCAATCTATTTCGGTGCTGGCACACCTCGCCGAAAGGTACAACATCTGGGGGCCCTTCATAGTCGTCACTCCAGCATCCACTTTGCATAACTGGGTCAACGAAATCTCTAAATTTGTTCCTGATTTCAAAATCCTTCCTTATTGGGGGAACGGAAATGATAGAAAAGTGCTCAGAAGATTTTGGGACCGGAAACATTTACGGTACGGCAAAAATGCGCCCTTCCATGTCATGATCACATCTTATCAAATGGTAGTCTCGGACGCGGCCTATTTGCAAAAAATGAAATGGCAGTATATGATTCTCGATGAAGCACAGGCCATCAAATCCTCACAATCTTCGCGCTGGAAAAACTTGTTGAGCTTCCACTGCAGAAATCGACTTCTGTTGACCGGTACACCCATCCAGAATAATATGCAGGAGTTATGGGCCCTTTTACATTTTATCATGCCCTCTTTGTTCGATTCCCATGACGAATTCAGCGATTGGTTTTCTAAAGACATCGAATCTCATGCGCAATCCAATACGAAGTTGAATCACCAGCAATTACGGAGACTGCACATGATTCTGAAACCTTTCATGTTGAGACGTATAAAGAAGAATGTGCAGTCGGAATTGGGCGAGAAAATCGAGATCGATGTTATGTGTGATTTAACCCGAAGACAGTCAAAGCTCTATCAAGTGCTTAAGTCTCAGGTATCTGCTGCTTACGATGCAATCGAAAATGCAGCCGGGAACGACGAAGCATCTTCTGATCAAAACCTTATCAATACCGTGATGCAATTCAGGAAAGTTTGCAATCATCCGGATCTTTTTGAAAGAGCGGATGTGAGCAGCCCTTTTGCGTTCGCAGAATTCGGCGAAACTGCGTCTCTTTTGCGCGAAAGTGATGAATTGGATGTCACGTACTCAACAAAGAACTTCATTACTTACACTATGCCGCGACTGATCTACAATGAGTTGTTGATTCCAAGCGTAAACAGCGCCAAAAGCATCAAAGACAAATTTCTCAATCATTCCATGAATATTTTGCATCCAATGAACTCAAGACAACTGTGTCTCGCATTGGCATTACTCACCGATTCTTCTGAAAATGATCTTTTCAAAAATTCTCAAACTAATGTGCTCCGCAAGGCAATTCAGCTTGCAAGCTCTTGCGATTATTCCATTGACGAACTCAAAGCCAGATCTCTCCGCGTGGCACATTCATTTTCTGTGCCCGATAGAACGACTTTACTTGTTAACCAAAGCCACCAAACGACAGGTGGCGTTTTAGAATCTTTGCTGAATGTCAAATCTCAAATTTACGAAGATCAGTACATGAACGTTTGGCAACCTGCATATCATCCTGCAGCTTGCGCTCCTCCAGTTGAACTCAAAGTTTTGGGTTCTAAGCATTTCGATTCCACCTTTAAGAGAGAGCTTTTCGAGCCGAAGGTCACTCGGGCTCTAAACCCAATAGCACCAAGAATTCAACAAGAGATGTTCACCAAGCATAAAATCCCTGTTTCTGAATTCCCTAAATCTGACCTGTATCCAAAGCCTCTTAACAAGAGCTTCACTTCCACCATATCTATGCCTTCGATGGATAGATTTATCACAGAGTCCACGAAATTAAAGAAGCTCGATGAGATGCTGGTGGATCTCAAGAAGGGCGACCATAGAGTTCTAATTTACTTTCAAATGACGAAAATGATGGATTTGATGGAAGAGTATCTGACATACAAACAGTACAAACATATTCGTCTTGACGGTTCTTCAAAGCTTGAAGACCGTAGAGACCTTGTCCACGATTGGCAAACAAGACCAGAAATTTTCATTTTCCTGCTCAGTACAAGGGCCGGTGGACTTGGTATCAACTTAACAGCAGCAGATACGGTCATTTTTTATGATTCAGATTGGAACCCTACCATAGATTCACAGGCCATGGATAGAGCTCATAGATTGGGTCAAACGAGACAAGTCACTGTCTACAGATTGCTTATCAAAGGAACCATAGAGGAAAGAATGAGAGACAGGGCAAAACAAAAAGAACATGTTCAGCAAGTCGTCATGGAGGGCAAGACTCAGGAGAAAAACATTCACGAAGTGTCCGCAAATGGCGTATCCGCCTTTCCCCGTGCAAATACTAAGTTTTAATTTTTATACGACAGAAATTACCATCGGCTCTTTTTGCATTCCTTCTACAGTTATATATGTAATGTGCATTCGCTTAAATGTAATATAAAAGAACATTCTTAATCTTAATCTCCATCTCCGAGGCAGGATTTTCAGATGACAACAGTGTCCAGTAGTCTAACATACCTGCTATGATATTCATCAACATCCGACGCAAGGCTGTCTTTGTAGTTAGTGTCATGCCGCAACTCATCTGTTGCTAGCTTCTTTTCATGCAAAATTCGAGCAAACGATGATCGCAGAAGTATTGGAACACGTCTTTCCATCATATCGCGTTCAAGTCTTTCCTGATTTAATAATTCAGGGTCGTTACCGGCAGTGCTGGTGTCCTCTCCGAACAGCATGTCGAAATCTTCGTCTGCTTGCTGTTCAACCTTCATATCAGGCTCATATTTAAGTTCTTCACTTTGCTTCAGAGAAAGCGATAGAGTATCCTCCGTAGACTCCATATATTGAAGTAAGTAAACCTTGTTTGAGAACAGACACATATCATGAAAAACCAAAAAGTAAAACAGCAAGTCAAGACAATTCTGCGATTCAATAACGTGCGTTTCAATTTTGGAATTTTGAGTCGAAGTAGCGAGCGTCTTTTCCTTTAAACTTTCCAGAACTTCTTCTAAAAATCGCCCCGGAGTAATAATTGATACTAAGGTCATCAGATAATCAAGATTGAAGTAGGTACTGCTGTGAAGATTCCAGAAAGAATTTATCTGATTTGTCAAAATACTGCTAATGGTAGTTTCATTGGTGATAATGAAGGGAGCGTAAATGACATCTTTCTGAGAATATCCATTTGAATTTGACAACAGACGAGGGTCGACATTGTAGACAATTCCAGTTTTCAGTGAATCTTCTAAGTGAGAAATCAAGGACTCTAGCTTTGGATGTCCCTGGGCATCTGCAGAATAGATTCCATAATTGGGCTGTGTTTGACTTCTGAAGGCTCTCAGAGCTTTGAGAAGTTTAGGTGCGTTGAGTCTCAAAATGATTGTGTGAAGAGGTCTCGATTCATCATTTAAGGTTGCTGGATTAATTAAGGAGTTGAGCATCTCAAGTAGAGACTCAAAAAATTCGTCAGAACTTCCTTTGCTCTTCACTGTGCACAGATACGGCTCGAGCCAAAAAACGATACCAATCATACCAATGATCATAAAAGGCTGTAGAAAATATTCAAAACCCCCAATGAGAGGTGAAACGTCTCTAAGAGCACCAACTTCAACGCTTTCCACACTTTGTTTGAAAATGAAGGGAACAAGGTGGGCTAGGTCTTTGACACCGGTCGATTTCATAAGAGAATCAGATATCGATCCGTTTATGAAAAGATCGCGGAACCACGTTTCTAGCAAGTTCTTGTTCTCTTGAGCGCCATTGGAAAGTTCAAGTCGATCAGGAATCTGCCCTAGGTGAGAGACGAAATCTAATATGAAGGAATTTTGAGTTGAAAGCCGCTTAGAGCTCAAAAATATATCGGTAAGCTTTATTCCATATGTTTCTTGAAGAGTTATGAGAAAGAGTAATGCATGCGTGAAAATGACAAAGTCGCTATTCAACTCTAGATCCGAGTCCTCCATTAAACTTTCACTAACTCGTTCCGAACGCATATCCCAGGCGTCTTCCAGGAATTCACATAGTGGAACAGCGAACTTTGAGGGAGCCACAAACGATAGAATTGACGTCAAAGAATGGCCCCAGTTCATAGTCAGAACGCAACAAATTTTGGCTACTAAGCGATAGTCGAAATCCTTAACAGCATCACAAAGTAACTGAAAAATGGTCTGAGCTGCCTCTCTTTGTTTTGTTGGTGCTACAGATTCAAAGTCCTGAAATGTTTGAATGAGTCTGTCCCCAGTTGCAATAGTAGATGTGCCAGATGTTTCAAAAATTCCTTCAATGTCCATGGATCTCAGAGCAGTTGTGATAAATGCAGAAAAGTCATCAATTACTTCTCGGACACCTTGCTCGTTCTTCAACTTTACCGAGTCGTCGCATGACAATGACTTAATGTCTACCACTTGATCTTCTCTCAGAAAGTCGTTGAGAAGGGAAGGCGGCTGCAATTTTAGCATGATAAGATTTTTTATGAAGTCATGGCGTATGTCAAGGCTATTATTCGGAAAGTCATCAAAAAGATCTTCATTTCGTTCTTTGAAATTTTCCTTCTCCGAGCCGTAGGACCTCAAGGCCTTGGCCACTTTATCATCAACAGCTTCAATACTTTTTTGAATCAGCCCTGGATACTGGGAGGCATTTTCCATTATCAAAAGCGGCAATTGCTTGGTGATGAAAATTACCCACTGTCGTTCGAGAAGGTTGTAGTTTGAGTTAGGTTCATGATACTGCTTGTTGCTTACGAACTGAGCAAAACAAGTAAATGTAGTTTCGATAAGATCAGAAAACACCGCTTCAGAATTGAAATTATTTGACATCTCACTCGAGTTCAATATGCTATCGATCGAGCTGTACTTCAGAGCAAAATCAGAACCACCAGCAGACCAACTTATGATTTTACTATTAAGCCACAAATTTTTGTAGTAGCGAGACATTCGGATCGCCTGATAAGATTTACCCGATTTGCGAGCACCTTCCTCTTTATAGTTATAATTGGACGGGCTCACTGCGAAATTGGGTGAGGTGGTGGCAGGTGATGTGGCTGCCCCATTGACCAGCACCGACGGTATTCCAGAACCTTGATCATGGTAATTAAGCTTCTGGGTAACGCTCCCCAAAAGCTTTTTATGAAGCAGTTTATCCGTCCGCGACAGACGTGACATCAGCGAATGAACGTGCTCGAGCACTAGCGGAGAGCTCAATTTCAAAGGTTTATTCGCCAAAGCGAGACACCTCATCAGAAACTTGGCAATGGGTTTCACGAAAAGGGGATCAATGCCATCAAAATCCCTGCTCAACAGAGACGGTAGAATAACGTCTGCCATATCTTGAGATACTTGTTCGATAACCAACCTGTCGGACAGTTGATGCAGAAATGCACTAGCTTTATTGAAGAGATGGATGATCAGTCTGCCATTTGTAACATTGGAAAGACGAGAGAACAACTCTTCCAGCAATTGACGGTTATAATTGACAAATACCACTTCTACGACGTAATCGGCAATTAGAACACTTTTTTGAGTCTCGAGACCGCGAAAAAGCTCATCCGCGATACGCGTATATACGCTTTGTTCCTGGTGTTTGTTTTCACTTTCATCGCCATTGCTTGGCAAGGGCTCTAGCCTCTCATTCAATATTTCATTAAAGAAGTTCAAAAACTGCTTGGCAGTCAAATGTCTTTCCGAGGAATTGACAAGTAACTTAAATACGTCCTCTTTATCCACATTCATAGATCCATCACTCATATGACCAGCAAAAGTTTCGCAATCGATTTTAAGTCCGCCTCCGGCTTGTCCGTCTTCCCTCTCTTAGATATATTACCAGTTCTCTAATCAGTGTGATCTTAGTCCAAATAGCACCTTTTGCGTAATAAATGACACAACTCACGTGACTCGTCAAAGAAAAGAAGGTCAAGTGGCTTGCTCCTCTTCTGGACTAGGCGATTCTGCGTTCAGCATGGCCTTTTGCCAGTCCGGGATCGGTGTACGTTCTTTTTGACTCGATTGTTTCTGCCATTCTGGAATGGCAAGTGCTTCGCGACTTTTCTTCCAAGCCGGTTGATCGGCGTCGGTATTTTTAGGTATATTCATCTTCGCAAGAATTTCGGATGCTGAGGGGACCGTCGTGGCACCAGGAGCTATACTGGTCACCGCTGCTTGACCAGCAGGCGACAAAACAGCGGATTTCTCCGAGGGTGATTTTAATCTCAAAACGTTATTGTTTTTGATCAGATTCTTCAAAGAATTGATTTCATCGTTCAATTTCGTAAACTCACGAGAACCACTGTTTTCAGAGATAAATTTGTCGACGGTTCCTTGCAAAGTGGTCATTTCCATCTTTAGCATTCTGAATTCAGTTTCAATACGTTCTCTAGTTCTGGACGTGGCGTCTAAAGCAGTTTGCAGATCTGTCACGGTACGATCCAGCTCGTCCAACTTTTCGGCTTCCTGTCTCTTAAACGCTTCTTGTTCTTGTTCGATCGTCGTAAGCAGTTTCTCGACTTTGTCAAATTCTTCCATGATAGCCTGTTTGTCCTGTTCCAGTTTGTGTCTTGGTTCCGGCACCAGGTTAGGTATCACGTACCGTTTTGCAAGCTGATACACACCGTAACAAACTCCTGCAGTTGCAGTGGCCATCACGAAATAATCTCTCCAGTCTCGCGCTGGCAACGGAGGTGGCATAGTTTCGTAGTAAGGAGCTGTCTCTAACGCTGTTGTTCCAGCTGTTGGCCCTGCAGGGGTGGAAGCATTGTCACCGCCACCATTCCCTACCTTCTCTGCATCTTTGATTACTTGGTTTATCTCGTCCGAAGTCAATCCCTTTGACTTTAAAAACTCGACTTTCTTGCTTAAAGGGGCCGTTGCAACGCTAGAATCCCGCAAAAAAGCCACTGCCGACTCGTACAATTCCTGACGATCGTTCGAACGCTCCGAAACCATGATCCCTATCGGCTTTCAGATTTCTTGAGTCTAAAGTTTTCAATGTGACAAGACTTTCAGTGATACTAGAAAACCAGGTTTTCATTTAGATAACAGGATATGTCACAGAACATTTAAAAGCATGGATAAATTCCAGGATATTTGCCACCAAAACGAGCAGTTTCAATGCCTTATCTATATTAGGATTAATGGACGTGATGCATATTTAAATGACGATTTTCAATTCGAAAACTGCATGCGAATATTGCCGCTGGAACAACAGGCCCGGATTCTCGAGAAACGAGGTCGAACGCGTCAAATAGCGTTGGTTTCGCAATTACTACAGCTGATGGGGTGTTGTAAGGCTACAAGACGGAATATTGGTGATTTGAAGTTTAGTAATGGAAAGTTTGGGAAACCAAGACTGTTGGGTCGACGAGTTCCGGCGTTTAGTATGTCTAATAGCGACGGATTCTGTGCGATGTTTTTGAGACGAAACAGCGGCGACGAGGACGACGAAAATGGCATACCTAGCGAGGTGGGACTGGATCTGGCGTCGACCACTGACTGTAAATCCTGGAACGATGAATACCTGAACGAATTTAAAGACATATTTTCAGTTCACGAGTTTACACACCTGAGAAAGACACTGGATGCCGGCCGGGGTCGAAAACTGCTTGATCGAATTTTCACACACTATTGGTCCATGAAAGAAGCGTATACTAAGTTTACGGGCACGGGATTGAACTGTGATCTGAGTGAAATCGATTTGGGTTCGGTTAGTGAGAGTGACTACAATCGTAATGCTGAGTTTATAAGGACTGTACAAATTGATCAACGATGCATGGTTTTTCGATCAAAATGGATCAATGAAACGGTAGTAGCTACCGTTTGCTACGAAATGGGTTCTGATGATGCGGGAAGTCCAGGATTGACCATGTGTTCGCTTGAATTACCCGAAGTCATTATAGAAGCCCTCAATATGAAGTGATGCTGTTACAATGCTTGATCAAGAGATAACGAATGCTCATGAGCATACCCTTTGGATATCAGCTGCTCATTAATTTATTGATGGGCAGAAATTGAAAAATCGTTTAATCAAGGCGAGGGGCATTTTGTGAATTGAAAAACAGTCGGATAAACATCAAGAGTTCTTTGTTGCAACTCAAATTTCTCCGGAAGAGCTCATAGTCAGCTCTATGTCGCCATTTAAGATATCTTACGACTTTGGATGCGGTACGAGTACCACGTAAAGTACATTCGTATTCACAACCGTTGAACCCGCAACAGCATGATGTAGATTATCCTATATCTCCACGATTTAAATCCTTAAGGGTAAAATCGACAGCCAAGCTTCAATTTTCTAATGACTTGCTTATCGACATCGTTTGGAACTGAACTTACAACAAGATAAGACTCGGTGAAAGGACACCTTGAAGACCTTTCGAAACTAAAGCCAAATTTTCTTTTTAAAGCTGATGCTGATTAGAAGATCGAATTTTGTATTTTCGACTTTGATTTTTGTTCTCTTTCGGTCATCCTTCATGAGTAGGTGCAACGGAGCGCCGCGCCGGACCGTAGCGCCTACTTGAAGTCCGCGCTCGTGATGCTGGACCGCTGGCACATCTCTGTGAAAATGCCGCCAGCGCGGAATAGCGCCTTGGGAGTGTCGAACTCAGCGACGCTCCCCTGTTCGAGCACCAGGATCCGGTCGTAGTCCAGAATCGTGTTCAGACGGTGCGCAACGCACAGAATCGTGCAGCTCGAGAATTCCTGGACAATCTTGGTCTGGATCTTGGCGTCGGTTTCGTAATCGACAGAGGAAGTGGCCTCGTCCAATATGATGATCTTGCTCTGGCGTACCAGCGCACGTGCCAATGCCAGCAGTTGCCTTTCGCCCAGAGAGAAATTCGAGCCGTCGTCTTCGACTTCCTGGCTCAAATGGAACTTGTTTACGTTTGCGTGCGCGCCAGAGGTCCCCAGAGATTCCGCCTTCATCTCCTCTATCTCCGATGCATCGACCGCGCCACTCCGAACGAGAGCGTTCCACAACTGTTCATCGGTTCTCTCGTTGAAGGGATCCAGGTTTCTTCGGATCGAACCTTTGAATAGCACGGGGTCCTGTGGAATGATCGACAGCTTGCTGCGCAGGTCGAACAGACCAATCTTGGAGATGTCGACGCCGTCGATTGTGATGCTGCCCGAATGCAGCTCACAGATACGATACAGAGCAGTCATAATCGTGGACTTGCCAGCACCCGTGCGCCCGCAAATACCGACCTTTTCGCCGCCTCCTATGTCGATACTGACGTTTTTGAGTACGAGCGGTAGACCTCGACGGTACGCAAGACTCACGTCGTTAAAGACGATCTCTCCTTGGCTGGGCCAAGGCTCTACGGGCGTCATCTCAGGTTTACGGTAGTTGGCCTCGAGCGGGAGTGCCGTCGCATATGAAATCATTCTTTCCGCACTGTTCATGTCATTCTCACCTTGAGTCATAGCTCGCATGAGTGTGTTCAAAAGGCCCGGTAACTGCAGGACGTACGTCAGCAAGACACCGACCGAAGAGGGAGAGATGTGGAACTGCCTGGTCACACACAACAGCGCGACGATCAGCGCAAAAGCCATGGCAATCATGTTGATGGCAATCGACACCCATCTTTGAACCGCTACGACCAAGTACCCGGCTTCGTTCATCTTGTTGGTCAAATAATCATTCTTCATCAAAAATCGGTCTTGGCCTCTGTACGCGCGAATGGTATCTATGCCGCTCAACACCTCATTAAAGTTGTTGAAGACATGTGATCTTTGTATGGCTTCCAAGCGCTTGATCTCCCTGCTCGAGCTTTGATAGTGATTAGCTACCAATGCAAAAATGATGATCAAAAATGGAACGGCAATGGCAAACCATGGCAAGTAAATGATACACATGATCACCACGCCAGTGATGTTGGCCGTTTGATAAAGAAACAAACGAACACTTTCGGTGAGGTCCGTGTCAAGCGTATCCGTATCTTTTGTGAAACGGTTAAGGACACGCCCAATGGGTGTAGTATCGATAAAACTCATGGACGTGTGCAATATTCTTTTTACCGCTTTAAGGTTCAGCATCTTAGAGGCAGTCAAACCAAGGTAGCACAACAAAGTGAACTGGCCAGTAGTGCAAAAGTAATTGAAAAAAACGAAAAAGACGTACATGCCAATGTAAAACCCGGCCTGACGTTTAAACTTGTCCTCAGTCCAAAAAGATAACCACACAGATGAAAACAACAACGAAAAAGTAGACACCGTCAGTAAAATCAGATAGAAAGGTAGACAAACGAAACCCTTGTTGCCAATACCAGCAGAAATATAGTTTTTGTAAACATCGAAATCGATGCTGTTGACAGCCCTTTCTTCCCTGGCCATCAAGCGACCGGCGGCTTCCTTGTCTTCTCCACCACTTTCATATGACCTCTTGCTCAATTCTTTTTTCAAGCGAGAGGCAACCATTTCGCGCTGCCGCTCATCGTCTCTAAAACGTTCTAATTCTTCAGCAGTGCTGACGTCATCTCCAGAAGCTTGAGTGCTATCCAATTCATCTTTCTCCTTATCGGAAGACTTGCTTGCAAACTCCATGAGTTTATTGAATCCCGTGTTTCTCTTTTTCAACTCGGTAAAAGTACCAATGTCAAACGATCCATCGGTCCCTAAGAAAATAACTCTGGAGGCTCTATCGATCAGGCTCAGCTGGTGAGTGGCCAAAATTATCGTTTTTTCTCTAAGTCTGCCTAGCATACATTCATCCATGATATGCTTACCAACTCTGGCATCAACAGCACTCAGAACATCATCAAATAAATAAGTGTCAACCGACTTGTAAACGCTCCTTGCCAAGTTTATACGTGCTTTTTGACCTCCGGATAACGTAATACCTCTTTCACCTATTTCGGTCTTATCATGCGCAGGCAGCATGTCCAGATCGGCCTGCAAAGAGCAAACTCTAATCACTTCTTTAAATTTGGCCTCATCGTAGGGCGAACCAAATATAATGTTATCTCTGACCGTGGCATTTTGTATCCATGGATACCCACACAGGAGTAAGGATCCGCTTTTGAAGACATCGCCTTCAATCTTCCTCATAAAGCCAGCCAACGCACTTAATAGGGACGATTTGCCTGTTCCGATAGGCCCTGTGATGATAATCAATTCGCCTTTTCCAATTTCGAAATTTAAATTGTGAAAACCTTTAAAAGATTCGTCTTCTGTGTCACTCATAGTCCCGTTTCTGATATGAGCAGACTCTTCTTCTGGCTCTGAGAGTTCTTTGGTTTTCCATTCCTGGTTTTGGCCTTCAGGTTTCCCCTCTGCAGATGGCCTGACCTCTTCAGCTTTAACATTCCGCCACTCAAAAGAACAGTTGACCACCTTAAGGGCCAAATTTTTATCGTCACAGGGACGGAAACCCTTTTCAATATCGCAGTTTTCTTCGGCAGCATCCAGAAGTTCTTGAGAACGATTGAGGGCAATATAACCATCAACAGCAGTACTTAGCGCCATTGGGATAAAAAACATCTGAATACTCAAGACTTGGAAAAGCGACAAAGACGAAAACACATTCGCGGGTGTTCTACCGTGATTCTTAACTTTGTAAAGAGCTAGAAATGTAACCATGGAAGCAATGTTTGCCAAACAAACGGCCAACGCAGTGACAAAATTACGTGTGAATTGCATGGATCTTGTTTTGACGATTTCCTTCGATCTTTGCTCATGAACGCTTATCTCGTACGCGTCTTCCCAAGCATAGAACTTGATCATTTTCATATTATTCAGTACCTCGCGCATTAATGTCACGCGCACATCTGTGAACAGATTAGTTTTCTTCCTGACAGAAATCATTCGCTTGAAAGCGTAAGCGGAAAGGCATGTCGCCACGATGAAAATGCCAATACCGACCAAGGCAATGGGTCCAAGGTTGATGATTAATAAAACGACGCAAATAGCAACGGCCACGAAAAAGGAGCCCAACAGAGGTTGATAAACGACAGCTCGCTCGAGCCGTGACAAGTCTGTAGACATGATGGAAGTAATCTTACCGTTTGGAAAGCGGTGCCTTGAAGAGCCGGATAGTCTCATGGATTTGGTTAGAATTGCTTTTGTCAAAACTGTCCTTACTTGTACACCTGTCAACTGCGAGTTGTGAAGAAAATGGCTGAAAGCGACGCCGTTGATGAGCATCATCACACAACTTCCAATCGCATAGCCAACGCCAGCGTTTACGCGAAGTTCAGGATTATACGTCTTATCGCTCACAAAGTCGATAAGGCGCTTGGTGACCATGGGTAAAAATGCAGATGCCCCGTTGGACAGCGTCATTGCCGCAAACGCCATGAAATACTGCCACTTAAACGTAAACAGTAGCACTTTGACGAGTGTGTGTTTGGGTAGCACTGCGTTGTCGATGACCTCTTCTTCTGTTGCATGAGGGTTCTTCTTGCGGTACCGCGCGCGCGTCTTCTCGACATAGACGTCAAAGTACCGCGTAAAATCAGAGGACAGCGTTTCGATAGACATGCGGTCGTCCATTTTCCACAGGTCGTTGGGCTGTAACGTGCGCTTGTATCCGACGCGCAGGATCGGGAACACCCACCAGAAAAAGAGGCGGTAGAGCCAGTTTGTACGGAACAGCGGATAGACGCCGCGTTCCTCATCCGTGGGGATCGGCGGTATCTTCTTGGTATGCAGAAAGCTGAACAGCCGCTTCTGCGGATAAATCTCGGACTCTGTGACTTTTTCGACGTCATCGCTGTTCAAGAACGTTTCGGGCCTGTTTCTGTCTACCTTGTTTTCGTTGATGGCGTACAGAGACTCTGGCTTTTCGTTATCCGAAGTAGAGCAGGAATTTCGTAATTCTTTACTCATTGCGCGTGCGTTTTCTACTGTTTCCAGTGAGTCTCGAGGCGCGGCGAAGGCGGAAAAAAAGCTCTGAATGCGTATCCGCCCGTTCAAAGGAAGCTCACCTGCACTGTGGTACCTAAATTTTAATACGACTCTAATCAACCACTCTGTCTTCTCTGACAACGGAGCAATTTGACCACTCTGCAAAAAATTTTAACCGAGCGAAGTCGAGCAATATATGCCGCGCAAACCTCTAAACCCTGTCGTTTGATCTCAAATCAACTCTTCAGTTTTCCGTCCGGTCCTCCAGCTGCGTCTGATTTAAACTTATCTGCCACCTTGCCTTGCGATGAGATGAATAAACTCCGGCCGTAAAGTACATGCCTGTTGGTACGGCCGTTGCTTACGGCCGTACGCAGCAAAATTGGCCCGCCTACGGCCGGCAGATCCTAAACTGGTGGAACAAGCGGGCATTGAGCACTACTGGGAGTCGCAAGTCGGACAATTTGTTGTTGTTTGGCTTTCCATGCTGAAAGTCTTCGCTGTTTGAGCGCTTTTCGTTTCTAGCCAGGTCAACCAGGATAAAGGCGGACGGAATCGAGGACCTGGCTTAACCCGAAGAAAACCACACGATTGGCATATCGAACAAAACTTCACCAGATGCGGCTGCGTCGGGGCCTCTACTACAGCAGTTTCTGGCATGTCGAAAAACAGCCGAGCAAATTCTGGTCCTTTCAAGTTCGGGCGAGCAAGCGCTGTTTTGGCAGCATTTTTCGAAACTCTCCCTATTTAAATGACAATTTTGGCCGTTGGGCGCAAATCGGTCGACGTCAGTGCCGAGCTTGATTCTTACAAAACAAATGGAACGTTGAGTTGTTTGAAGTTCCTTGATTTTACACCAGTTCTGGTCAACGAGATGTTGGCACTCTCAAACATCAATCGACGCCTCAGTGAAAACTTGTTGTACTGTTTTTCAAATGTAAGCTTTTTGTGGGCCTTTTCTCCGGAGCGTTCAGCCACAAGGTTAGTCTTGAACCCTATCACAAGTTTGGAATCACTTTCACAAAATTCTCCCCTGACACTTGAATCCATATCTTCATCGGAGATTCACAGGTATGACGTTATTATAAAGGCAATCTCGAATTATCGCGGAAAGCTTTGCCTGGCAATTCTCAGTGCGATACCACAAGCCTGTAACAAACGAGAGCGGACTAATTTCATCCAACGGATTTTCCAAAGCCTTCGCGAATCCTGGCTACCTTTCGGTGCGGAACTCCGTGATACTGACGACAAAAATATATTTGATACATCTCTTCACGAGCTGATGGTCAAATAGTGAAGTTCAAAGAAAATTGACGAAGAAAATTGGCAAAACTCATGTCCGCTTGAGCCCCAGCTCTTGACCGCAGCACGTTACCGGGAATCATAAGCTTATTGGACATCATTGATAATAGCGAAGATCACCTCAGATTGTCAAACTAAGAGATTGAGGCCATGGACTGTTTTGGCACTCAAATCAATGCCAATTTTGCAAAGGCTCTAATTTCAAAGACCTTCAAAGTCAATGTGATGAGCAGAATCGTTATGTTGATAACAGTAAATGCTCTATCCAATCATTTTGATAATATCTGTCGGAAGGAACCAGGTAAGTGTGTAGAATCGTTTAGCAGGAGTTCATTGCCTTTCCAAGCTGAAATGGAGATAGTTACGCTACAAGCCACTAACGAAGGCTGTAAGAGACGATCCAAAAAGAAGTCAGCCGCTTTTTCCTCTGAGAGTTGCTTGGGTCGTCAATCACGCAACCTTTAGAATCTTGACGGTTTTCGTGGAGCTCATAGTGCAGCTGTTTCTTGCAAAGGTCAGATAATCAGAGAAGCAATTTTCGCCGGCTTATTTTTATGAGATGCACTTATTAATTGAAAACAGCGAAAGCCAAGAACCACTGAGTTCAATCAAAGGGTCGTTGTAAATGTAGTCCTTGGTGAATATGGTTAGCACCTGCATGACTGAAAGATGCGATGCTTGCACCGAAAAATGCTGAAATCATGAATTATTATTGGCACCGTTTTAAAACGGACCGAATGATGGAGATAGCATCTCAATCATTGAATTAAGCTGGGTTGGAATAGCATGCTTCAGTAGTAGGTTTTTGCATTAAAAGATGCTGCGGCTGTAAAAAAGGGGCTCTATAACTCAAATATTTTAGAAGGCTTGCAGCAGAAATGATGACAGGGGCATGGATTCATGGCCGATCTTCAGCTAAATTCGTAAAGGTAATCTTCCACAGACTAACCAAATCAGGTAGCGGCAGCTCAAAGCACAACATTTCAAATTCTGCGATTGAGAATTGGCAGATTTTTAGCTCAAATATGTAGAGTGTTCCAGAAACTTGGAGGGATAAAACTCATTAGGTGAAATGGACTCTAAATTTGAGCAATCCACGTTCCTCGCCACCCTGCCTTAAGCAGTAAGAACAATGCCAGATTACTCGAGGCTTCTTGTTTTTGTTCTGACAAGGGTGAATTAATATTACTGGTTTGTAATTAGAGTACTCATATTTTCCAGGGAAAATATAGTACGTTCTCAAAGCATTCACCATGTTTTCAAATCTTACAATCAAGTCTTATGTTGGATTCGATGTTAAAGTCATAAATGAATATTTAGAGGTCTACAGTCGAAGAACAGTCAAAGTTTAGCACTGGGTCTCGAATCCGCTTTTTGAGAATCAAGCCCCTTTTCGTGAACTTGACTGTCACATATTTGAGGGATCATTATTGGGTGTGGAACTGCCCGTAAGCATTTGACAAATTGGTACTCAACCCAAATCTTGTTGGGCAATAGGAGCTCATCGTGTTACTTAGTTCATCTCTGAGTGGGTGATTGTCCGTTGAAGTTAACAAACTCATCGCAGATTCGCTGCGCTTAATGTGATTCTTTACATTATGAGTCGGACACACAACTATTGACCTTAGGATTTGATCGCTGCATTATGAATTCGTCTTCAGCGCAGATCTTCACAGTGGCGGGACGCTTGATGCCGTTGAGATGTTTCTCAACAAATTTCTATCATTATTGGAGAAACCAGGGGAAGAGGAACTCGACTGATTTCGCAGATGTGGAGAGGCTTGCGACTCTATATCGGGATTATGTTCACTGTCAAGTTTTTGTGTTTTCCGAGCTTCACTTTTCAGTTTCCTTTGATACTCAAGTTCCATACCGTATTTGATCGGTATCCAGAGCACGAATGTCGAAGCCATGCATAGAGAAGCCATGAAAGTGAATGTGCCGCCAACCGTCATGGCTTTCAGCATTTTGTCGAGACATGCGACAAATATAGCAGCCATAATACATCTGGAGAAATTGACACATGCGCTGGCAGTAGATGCCATATGAGGATACAGATCAATGACGAGGGTTTGGGCACACGACATAATGCAATTGGAGAACAGAGATGCAAACCCGCTCATGACTAGGACAGCGGGCAATGGCGCATGCACGTAGAGGCACCATCCAAAGGCTATGAAACCTGCACCGCTTAAAGGAAGTGGTACGTAAATTATCTCGAGGCGCACGCGGAAGATGTTGAAAAAATACTTCGAGTTGGTTGCCAAGATATTACCAACAACTGCAGCGTCGTAATCATTCTCTTTCAGCAGTTGCTCTTGGACACGGTTTATCCACTCCTCATGCATCCTTAATCTGCGCCGATAATTCCAGTTTAAAAGACGACCCGCGCCCAAGATGCTGATGAGGGTACAAATACCGCTAGGCAAGTATGAAAGGCCGACTTTTGCAATTGAAAGATGATAGTCATTCTGGAGCGTCGAAGAGAGCGCGGGAGCTGGCAGGTCCATAGCGAAAACTGCAAGCCTGTCAAAAATAGCATCAGCGCAACTTCAGGTCTGCGGAAGATCTCCAAAGGTGCTAAAAGGTTCAATTTCTCGCGCGGAGCTTGACTTTCAAGATCTGGCTGCTCTAAGTGCAGCACCCGTCTTACAGGTGGGAACAGGATAAACGGAGATTTGCAGATCATTTTCGAGGGCTCGATCGATCCATTGCCAACGATGGTTCTCTTAGTTTCGGGCAACAGGATACCTGCGACGATAAGATTCACGCCCGAGCCAATGGCCAAAAACCAAAAGATAGCCCGCCAGTTCCAGGTGGCCAGGAGTCCAGCGCCAATGAGGGCCCCAAACGCATTGCCCAGAATTTGAAACCCCGATGTGAGTCCCACGTAGCCGCCTCTTTCAGCCTTGGTGGTCACGTCGCCCATGATCCCGCTATTAACGGCGACAACAGGCGATATGCCTGCGCTTTGGATACAACGCAGAACCAGGATCTCGGCAAACGTCTTCGTGCGAGCCAGACCTATGCACGCAGCCATGTAGACTGCTAGGGACCACAAAACAACGGGTCGTCTTCCGAAGCTGTCTGCCAGTCCACCCATAAGCGTCGGCGCAAGACCCTGTAGCAGAAAATAGACCACTATGGAGATGTTCACAAGCTCTGACGAAACATGAAATTCATTTTCGATCGTCGTCAAGGCCGGATAGTATATCGGGGCCGCTATCGTGGAGAAAAGCCCGCTTGAGGCGCAAAGGATGACGAGCAGGAATTTTTCGCGGCGCCCGAAGCGCGAGTACGGCACTTCCTGCTCGCTCTCGGAGCTCAGATCTTGTTTTCCTGGCTGACCATCCGCGCTGTCTTCATCGTTCGCACCTTCCGAGATGTCCTGCTTAAAACTTAGCCCTTGGCTTGGCAGACCCCGATTTCCTTCCTTGTGTTCATCCGCCAAGATTCTGGGCTGCTCGTCAATCTCTACATTATCCGAGAAATTGCTCCGTGGCGAACCGGATCTGAACGGCGCTTGCTCCTGCGGGTCGTTTTTCATATTGAGACAGTTTTTTGAAGTGTTCCAACAGCGAAACAAAACCTTCTATACCACCTCACAAGGCGGGGAACAAATACGCACTGTAGAGAAAATTATAGAGGTGATTCCTTCTTTCGCTAACGAAATACTAAACCTCTGACAAGGCTAAACGTTTTATCCAAAGGCACACTGGACATGAGTTCCTAAAATTCGAATACTGTCATCTCCGATGAGTTACAGTCGGCCGGATCGTCGGCCGTATCGTCGGCCGTAAGCGACACTCTTTTCCGGCGATGGAAAAGAACTGCGGAGCTCTCAGGCGACATCCAAGCAAGCTATACGACAACAGTAGCGGAGCAAATAGAACTCTGTTGCTCGCAAGAAGCCGTTTCTTTTACAGTCAATGTTTGTGCGTTGTAGCGTTCGGAAACGGTGTTCAGTAAAGGTAGTGACAAGTTCTAAAGAAACGCAAATTCGAATTTGAGCCTAGCCGCCTTTCAACAAACTTTCGTGCTTCAAAGATTTCTGTAAGGCGCCCGTAGAAATTTTGATGTTTCTGATGATGAACTTTTTTCGCATCAAGACAGTGTCTAAAATCAATAGGCAACAAACTCCGGGTGAAACTTCGGCTTTAACCTCGGCCGTCATCGGATTTTGCCTCACCTTCAAGTATCCGCGTTTTTCCGAAACCAAGCCCCATAAACGGAGATAATCCGAGCTGCAAAAGTAACCGGCCAACTGACGTCAAGCGCCTACCTCTGTTTTCGTGAGAGAAGCACGGCACGCCAAAGAAAACACGCCTGATGAATACAATTGGAATGGCATGACCTTGTCTCACAAACTGCTGTTTCTCGTCGCCCGAGCTAAGCCGTTTGAGGGGAAGTCTCGAACCGTATAAATACTTTGCTCTTTTTTGCTGGACTGACTTGCAAACACGAATTTTTGATTTTTTTGCCAAGACGACTCGTTCAGTCAAGTGAAATCAAATTCTCCTCTAACAAATTAATATGGCTTCTAACCCACCAGGAAAGTGCTGCTTCACCGGATTTCGCCACAGCGGTGATGCGAAGGGCAAGCACACTACCGTTTTCGACTTAGACACCTACGTGACTGGCAAAGAATCTGACGATAAAATTCTAGTCATCCTGACCGATGTGTTCGGAAACCGGTTCAACAATGTGTTGCTACTTGCAGACGCTTTCGGAGAAGCCGGGTACAAGGTTTTCATTCCAGATATTCTGGACAATGATCCGATTGATCTCGGCAAATCACAAGATTTCGAAGCGTGGAAGGCCAAGCACAACGCAGATTTTACCAGGAAGATCGCTGAGCCTTTTGTGAAGGCGGTAAAGAGTGAACTAAAGCCCAAGTTTCTCGGCGTCGTGGGGTACTGCTTCGGTGCCAAGTATGCCGTTCAATTCATCGACGAAACGACGGGCGCTGCTGATGCGGCAGCGATCGCGCATCCATCTTTCGTGAGCATGGATGAAGTTGCCGCTATCGGCAAGAAACCGCTCTTGATCTCGGCAGCTGAGAAAGACACTATTTTCCCACCCGAAAACAGACATGCTACTGAAGCCAAGCTGCAAGAGATTGGCGCCGTTTACCAGGTTGATCTTTTCAGCGGCACTTCCCACGGTTTCGCCGCCAGAGGTGACATTTCGGATCCAGTGGTCAAGTACGCTAAGGAGAAGACGTTTTATGACCAAGTTTTCTGGTTCGACCATTTTTCTGCTTCATCTGCTTAAGCTTCGAAAGACCGCTTAGCAGTTGGCCCTTCATGTAATTGAAACATTCCTTTTTTATGAATGGAAATTCAAGTTCGTTTATGTATGAATTCTCGCTTGGAACCTTTCCCCAGAGTTCTGACGATGTAATGGATCGTAAAACTATGGTTCATGCGGAATATTATCGGTGAAGGTTGCGACTACAAAGAAGAGTTGCTCTTCGAGTACGGTTTCCCATCGTTTGTAAAGTCCTGGTAAGGCGTTTCGCTATCATTCATAAAAGAGCTCTATGGTGCTCTCAAGTTCTGGGCACACCGCGACTAGAGGGGGCAGTGGGAAATCTCTGGTAACCTCCGTCAAACCTTCCACCGCCTAACACAGCTAAGGTGGTTAAAACGGCTCCATCTCCAACGTTGAAGCGGCAAGGTTAGCTTAAGTTTTCGATATGAATAATACAAAATTGTTTTTCATAGGTCATACCGTGCGTCAGAAGCCTTGCAGTAAAGCCGAAGTAAAAGAATATTGTAAAGGTCACCAGGAATGGCGTAGGTATCACACGAGTGATAAACAATGTGATCGCTACAACATATAGAATTTGGGGGTGAAGAAGAATGTTCGAGAAAATGAAAATGAGTAGGGAATTGAGAAACTTCATCGGATGAAAGACATTGTTATAAGTGTGGGTTCTTTTGTCCAAGAAGGGTCTCTACAGCGAATTGCCACAAACTAGACAACCTCAATAACAAAAAGAATCATAACGCTTTGAGCACTTCCCCGATTCTGGAGAATCGTCACTAAAAAAAATCTCAAAAGCTGATGAGCTCACAACGGTGTTGGCCGGCTGGACACGTCACCATTAGATTAAACACAGCGATTCAAAAAGTTCCCGTTTCCGCAGAGAAGATAAGCGGGAGCTTCAAAGAATCCATTTCCCTTAAAATCTCGATAAAACCCTGGCGACAGCACAAAGTAGGAGAAGTCCAACGAGGGCTAGAATCACTACTGCGGCTTCAACCACCGCCGAAGTGTCGCGCTGCATGAATCCTCGAAAAGTTACAAATCGAGAGTCGAGGAAAAGCTACCATTCAGAGCACAACTCTGACCTGGGCATCCAAATCTAGGATCGATAAGCCCGTCCCGGGAATATCTCCAATCACGTTTGTTTCGAACCTCACGCTCGAATGAATGCCAACATGGCCTCCCTTAAGTGGACACAGGGACTTTTGGCCCGACGAACATAGGTCGAGCTGCTTTCAATTATGTGAAACCCATAACGACCTGAATTTTCGCAGTGAAGTTTTCGAATATTCTTGTCAACATTGTGAATAGATCGAAAATGAATGCTGGAATCAGCCCCGAACATTTAATGAGCTATTGCTCAATACAAGTCTCGTCGAAAGATAATTGAGCTAGCGGAGTGGATCATCGTCTGTTGAAGCAAAGGGACCCGTCGTGGTTTCGTCCCTAGTGCTGTGAGAAACATTAGAAGAAACTCCGGCTTCTCCACCTTCAAAAATCCGCGTTTTTCCGAGTTCCCGAGTTTTTCCGAAACCATTGTCCATTCACGAGATAATCCGAGCCGGAAAAATAGCCGGCTGACTAACGCCAAGCAATCGCCTGCATTTTCGTATGAGAGAGGCACGGCTGGTCGCGAAGGAAACACGCCAAATAAGCCCAATTAGAGTTCTGTGTGTCATATCTGATAAGCTGCTGTCTCTTGTTGCGCGAGCGAAGCCGTTGATGACGGATGCAAGTTTCGCCTCATAAGAAAACCCAGCCTTCTTTTGCTGTAATTACAGAAGTCTTGCAAACACTGGTTTATTATCGTTCAAATAATTTGTTTAAAGACCACTCGTCAACTCAATCCAAATCAGTTCCTCTTCTCCCAAGGTAAAATGGTTTCTAACCCACAAGGAAAAAACTGCTTCGTCGGATTGCGTCACAGCGGTGACGCTAAGGGCAAGCATACCACCGTTTTTGGCATAGACACCTATGTGACCGGTCAAGAATCTAATGATAAAATCATAGTCATCATGACAAACGTGTTCGGAAACAAGCCCAACAACGTGTTGCTAATTGCAGACGCTTTCGGGGAAGCCGGATACAAGGTTTATATTCCAGACATTGTGGATAATGATCCGCTTGAAATGAGCAAATCCGACGATTTCGAGGATTGGAAAGCCAAACACAACGCAGAATTTACCAGGAATATCACGGAACCCTTCGTCAAAGCCGTGAAGGGCGAGCTCAAGCCCAAGTTTTTGGGTCTTGTCGGCTACTGCTTTGGTGCCAAGTATGCCATCCAACTCGTCGACGGAACGACGGGAGTTGCGGACGCAGCAGCAGTCGCGCACCCCTCTTTCGTCGACATGGAAGAGTTTGCCGCTGTGGGCAAAAAGCCGCTTTTGATCTCGGCTGCTGAGGAGGACTCTTTTTTCCCAGCCGAATACAGACATTCCACCGAAGCTAAATTGCAGGAGATCGGCGCCGTTTACCAGGTTGATCTTTTCAGCGGCACTTCCCACGGATTCGCCGCCAGAGGTGACGTTTCCGATCCAGTAGTAAAGTACGCTAAGGAAAAGGTGTTTCATGACCAACTTTATTGGTTAAATCACTTTTCCGCCCAATCTGCTTGAGCTCCGAAAGGCAAATCAGAAGTTGGCACATTGTGTAATTTAAGCGTTTGTTTTAGTAATGAATGGACACTCGGATCCGTTTATGTCGAAATTCTCGTTTCGAGCCTTTATTGAGGCTTCTGATGTCGATCGAGGGCGCGACTACAAGTAAAAGTTGCCTTTCGAGTAGGAAGTATGGATAAGTGTTATTTGCCCGCGTAGGAGGTTGAACCCCAAGCACTGATCTAAAATCTCACGATGACGTTTTCCGATATTGTTGTCAGCGCTCGGGACTAATCGAAAATGAAGTGAGAAATTACCTCTGTAGCATTTAGCCAGTTGCTACTGGAACGCAATCCAGTTGAGAGATAGTTGAGCTGTGTGGTTACTCAGTTTGATCTCTTACTGAGTTATCTTTTTATTGGTGGGGGGAACTGGAACTCATCGCATCTAAAGTAACGTCTCACGAAAACGTTCCACATTAATGATCACTGTTGACGGACCAGACTCGACCCACTGGATTCTGGATTCATTTCAGAACCACTGCCATTGATCACCATCGGCCTATGTTGTGGATAAGGTAGCGATCTGGATATTTGGCACTCTGTCTCATATCCAATGTCCGAAAAGTCAAAGACCAGTTCCCATTTCATCGGGGGTCTTGTAGGAGGTTTAACCTCTGCCATTGCATTACAACCGTTCGACCTTTTGAAAACCCGAGTTCAACAAGGCGACAGGGCCACATTGGCAATTGCATTGAAATCCATTGAGAATCCTTTACAACTTTGGAAAGGTACCTTACCTTCCGCTTTAAGGACTTCAATTGGGAGTGCCCTTTACCTTTCGACGCTCAATCTGGTACGAACTAGCATTGCGGAAAGAAAACCCGTGGAACAGAGACGTAGTGGTAGCAGTTTCTTACCACGCTTGACCATGCATGAAAACTTGCTATCTGGAGCTTTTACAAGGGCCGCCGTGGGGTTCATGACCATGCCTATCACGGTTGTGAAAGTTCGCTTTGAGTCTACCATGTACAGTTACCAAACACTGGGACAAGCATTTCGACATATTTATCAACATGAAGGAATTCGCGGGTTTTTCAACGGTTGTGGAGCTACAGTCTTAAGGGACGCTCCTTATGCCGGTCTTTACGTGCTGTTTTATGAGTATTGCAAGAATAAAGTGCCAGATTTATTACCTTCATCGATGCTTCAATTCTCTGACAAAGGCGTCTTCTCTTCCGCTACGTCCACGGTCATCAACTCTATAGCGGCAATTGTATCCGCGAGTGCTGCGTCCACGGTTACTGCACCTTTTGATACCATCAAAACACGCATGCAGGTGAAACCAACCAAATATACCGGTTTCACCAAATCTGTATTCACCATTTTAAAAGAAGAAAGTCCGCGAAATCTTTTCGATGGATTGGGTTTGCGGCTTACCAGGAAAGCACTTAGCGCTGGTATTGCCTGGGGCATATACGAGGAGCTAATCAAGAGGTTCATGTCATGAAGATAAACCGCTTTCAAAGCTATAAAGCGGCCACTACTAAGTGAGTTGGCAAAAACAAGGGACCGTTGAATTTCCCTGTCATCAAGCCTATTGCTGCGAGACTCATGCAAGTATGATAGAGATCGGGCTCTTCCTCGTCGTTCTTAGAGAATCCACCGATAAGAGAGTTCTGGGTTCTTTCTAAAAGAAATCGCATGGCACCTCGTTCCGTTTCGTTGGTGTGGGTTTCTTCTATAATGCGTATAGAATTCAAGCACCAAAACACATAGCACGAATCGGCAAACTTGTTCTCACGACCTTGAAATCCGCCATTATCTTGGGCATCAAAATATTCGTTCTCATTTTGGAAACAGTGACAACCTTGGCTCGAAACTTGACGCATCTTGAGCCAAGCGAGTGTTTCCTCAAGAAAGGTTTCCGAAAGACCGTGCCATTCCGTTTTTAAGATGGCAAAAACGGACAATGCACATGAAGTATAACCTGCATGTGCTTCACCATACTCTCCAAACCCGCCGTTTATACAACATTTCGTTTTCAAATACTCCACCAACCCGCGAATATCGATAAACTCAGACATTTCTTCAGGAGTTTTAAGCCCAAGCAAATATAATATTACCACTGCTATGTAGCTCATGCGAGAGTCATTAGACTCGGTGGGTGAAGTGGTGGATTCCTTTAAGACATCCAAAGACCCTACAAAGGAACCGTCATTGGGACTCTGACACATCGAAACAAACCGGCATATATCTACCCGATCAATTTCAGTCAAAACTGTTGTATCTTTCAAGCAAATAAAACTCCATAATGCAAATAGGGTGTTGGGAAGACTTATCGATGTAGCGTTCTCGACATCAAGCAGTTGACTCGGGCAAAAGCCTCCTATTTTTTTGCCGTTGAACAACCCGGTCCTATAATGGCGCCTCAGCCAGCTTCGGCTGCCTTTAAATGGATCTGTTGCTTCGTCACTGAGACACGATAATCCCAGAAGTGAATAGCCAACAATCGACAATTTGTTTGCATCGTGTTCTTGATACCTGGAAGGAAGAACGCCAAGGTGTCGTTTCAGGAACTTGCTATGCTTATCGGTTAACACACCTTGCATTTGCCCGTTTCCAATGGCTTGTTAGTCTTGTTAAAGTCTACAATTGTACTAGTTGAAGTGTTTTTTAAATATGATGAAATCATCAATCATGGCATAAGGTTTGTTCATTTCATACATACTTAATTATAGAAAGGTCAGAACTTTTCGACATTTTAAGGTTATTTTAAAGCACCAATTTGAAAGTCGCAATCTCGAAGGGTCTCAATCTGATAGGGATTGAGGTACCAGTATCAGTGGTTTGTGCTTCAAAAACGTCTTCGATAACTTTGGTCTCCAAGTTGTCGATTTTGAAAGCCCTTTTGATTGGTAGTTTTACGTCAAGGGTTCCGTGAGCCTCACCACCAAGTGACTCGTAAAGACGTACCACAATGGTGGTTTCTTTCTTGGTATCCAGTGCATACTCCGATTCCAAACTTTTGTCGTCTTCACCACGCTTCAAATTCGCCAAAATCAAATTCTCGTCACCACCCAAGCTTATGATTTCATCAAATTTAGCGGCTAAATCTTTTGGAATTCCGTATTTGAAACTGTAGTTGAATGCCAGAGCCTTCTGCACGGTCTTGGATGACAAAGAACCACGATGAGGGTATATGGCATACTTTATCTCGTGGGTACCCATATCTGCGTGAGCATCGGGAGCCTTCGGAGAGCGCAGAAGCGAAAGACGCATTAGATTCCCGTGAGTAGCAAATCCGTATTTGGATTTGTTGATAATCGAGACACCTTTCGAATACTCAGAATAATCTGCAAACTTGTGGTGACAAACTTCGAACTTGGCCAC
Source organism: Lachancea mirantina (assembly GCA_900074745.1). NCBI lineage: Eukaryota > Fungi > Ascomycota > Saccharomycetes > Saccharomycetales > Saccharomycetaceae > Lachancea > Lachancea mirantina. The sequence continues at coordinate 308,078 of LT598465.1, forward strand.
GTCCCACGAAGTGTTGTAATGAGTGGGTCTCTTTGTCACACCGTACTGAGTCTCGTAGCTTGCAAAATCATTCCGGACATTAACAGGAAACTCCACTTTCAAGAACTTGTTTCTGAGATTCCAGTTTTCCACAACAGTTTTGATCTCAATTCCGGAATATTCTTTCGTTCCTTTGGAAGTCGAAGCCAACGATATTTCCGTTGTCACCTGGCAATCTTCAGAAATTTCAAAAATCGCTCTGACCGTGCTTAAGTCGTCAGAATTGTTGACAACTTCTAAACTTTTCAATTTTGTGAGATACTCATATTGATTTACCGAATACAACTCTGTGTCCCACGCCTGCCAGCCAAGAGGCTTGTCATCAAACAAGACAAATTGGTTGGCCCCAAGCTTATTTCTTCCATTTTTGAGGTCCAAAAAGTCAATTTTCCCTTCGATATCCGTAATTTTCGTGATGACACCGCTTTCCTTATTGATCGAGACTTCAAGCTTATTGTTGGACAGCACGAAAACGTCTTTTGTGTCGATGACCTTTGACAAGTATGGCTTCTCAGAGGAAACCTCATCGATCGCAATGGGAAGAGACAAACAACCGATCTGAGCTTTTTCTTCCTTACTTTGTTGCTCCAAAACCTCAAGCGCTTTTTGAATGAGCTTTTCCGTCTTCTCAACAGCTTCGCGAAGCATAGGACGTGCCTCATATTTGTAAACAATCTCAATGCAGGATCCGGGAAGCACGTCATGAAACTGACATAGCAAGACATCTTCCCAAATCTTGTTAATATCGTTTGCAGGATAAGTATAATCATCTGGATATAAAATCGAAGTCTTAGTTGCGATCCATTCCAAATCATGTAATTTAATTTCTGAAAGTCTCATAAGTCTCTTGACCTCTGCTTGAGTAGTATAAGTACCACGATGAAACTCAAAGTAAAGCTCTCCTACCCAAGTGGCAAGATCTTCTCCATCATTTGTGTTTTGCAAGATATCGTTGTAAAATTCGTCAATTGTGGTTCCAACTTGAAGTTTAGGAACAACATTACCGTTCCGGTTACTCATAGACCTTATACGTCTCATTTTCTCCAACATTTCAGCAGTGGGCCCGCCACCGCCATCGCCAATCCCGTAGAGCATCAAACCAGATTTATATTTCTCGAGGTTCTTGTTTTGTCTTGCCGACCTCAACACATCACCAAAATGCGAGCTTGCCGTGTAAGTATTGCCAGGTGGCATGTGCGTCAAAAGCTGGGATCCGTCGATCCCTGACCAATTAAAAGTCGTGTGTGGGAAGTCATTGATGTTGTTCCAAGATAGTTTTTGAGTCAAAAATTTAGTGATCCCCGAGATTTGAGCAATTTGTGGGATTTGAGACGAGTAACCAAAGGTGTCCGGTAGCCAGAAGATGTCGGATTTAGCTCCAAAGTATTTCAGGAAAAACCGCTGCCCGTAGAAAAACTGTCTGCAAAGAGACTCCCCAGATGGGATATTGGTATCGTTCTCAACCCACGAACCGCCAACGGGGAAAAATTGCGACTGCTGTATTTTAGGCAGAAGCACCTTGTCGAAAAACTCGGGATGTTCCTTCAGTAGCCATTTGAATTGCTGCGCCTGCGAGGCTACAAATTGGTATTCGGGATATTGATCCATCAAAGTGGTTTGTGAGGTCCAAGAACGAATAACTTTACGCTTCGTCTCCGCAAAGGGCCAAAGCCATGCCGTATCAATGTGGCAATTGCCGACAGCAAACACATTTGTCGCCACGGCTTTGTCTCCCTCTTGGTAAACGCCAGGGGTATCGAGATTCTTGTCGAAAAACTCCTGTTTGGCAAGCTTGCGACAGCGCTCGACGCTGGTCACGTCTTCGGGGTCAAACGCGTCCATAATCAAGTTACAGATCTCGCGAGCCTTGTGCTTCTGCCAGGTGTCACCCGGTAACTCGCGCGCCGCATCGGACATCATCCAGAAGTCCACATGAAGCGCTCTGGCCTCCCAATTGGGGCGCACTAGGTCTGCTTTCCGCAGATGGAAAAACCGGTTGTTGTCTGGTGGGTTGATTGTAGAACCGGCACCACACCCGAACATACCGTTGTTGCCACACTCGATCAGAAAATGGAAGTGCTTTTGCCCAACGGGCAACATGTACTGGGTTCGCTCACCGCCGCCGGAAAACGACGTTTTCGAAATTAGGGTCTCGGGATCGATCACAATGCCCTCATTTTCGCAGTCAAATTCAAAAACTAGCTGGTCTCCAGACTCAACCCATTCGTCTGGCACTCGCAGTGTCACTTTGAACCACGTAGTCGACCAACTGGGCCCAAACGGCTGGCCCATGTAGGCGTCCCGAAACAGCAACTCGCCTCGCGAGTCACTTTCTACGATGCTCTTCCAGCTCGGTCTCTTGTCCGGTGATACTGGCGACGAACCTTTCTCGAACGTCACCTGGTACCATTGCATCTTGACATGCTCATTGTCGAGCGAGATTCTGTCCTTATCGTAAAATTTGGGCAAATTCAAGTCTCTGTATTCACCCCCATCGTCGATAAACTGCCTAATTCTACCCTCATAGATGCCTGGAACGGGCTTGAACTTCGGGTCCGCCGTGATATTCGAGTACACCATTTCCCACAGCACTATTCGCTACCGTGGTACCGCGGTACCGTATTTATACAACAATTGAAACACGCACTTCCAGTACAGAAGTGTTTGATATAGTTGTTGTTGTTTCCCAACTTCCAATGTCTGTCGCCTTCTCTTCCCCGCCCCTTTATATACCGACACATTCGGGGCTGGCGTTCGGGGTAACCGCCTTGGCCGAGCGAAGCAAGGGATGCCACAAAACCCCTAATTTCTTGAGAACGGAGATCATATTTAACGGATATCAAACCACGTTCAAAGCGATATAAAGGCTCGTTACAGACGAATACCCAATTGGAACTCAAAGCGTGAATAGTGACTACAATTTGTTTCCTTCGCTTGATACGGGTATCAAGTTGAGGACATTTGAAAGACTTTGAATAACTGGAGGCTTTGAATGACTGTAAGGCTTAGATGAAACATGCTCGATGTTCGAACTGGTCCTTTCGTAATTAGAATGCCTACATATAGTACTGGTGTTTATTGGAGCTCGTAGGAACGATCTTTATACCCAGGGTCTATTTCTTGATAGAGACCTCTTTGTCTTCTTCGACGTTGGCAATGGCGTCAGAGTGCTTAGACTTTAGACTCTCAATACTGAGAGTTTCCGGTAGTTTTGCAGTGAAACCTTTGATCAATGAAAACTCGTGAGTGATTTCACCCCCAAGGCCCGAGATGGATTTTTTGATGGCTTCGGCATCGACCTCAGGGACGTGATCTTTGAGAGTGATGATAAACGATTTCGAGGACATATGTAAGTGTGACGGGATATGACAGGTAGGTCTGTGCGAGATGTGGTTTGTATAAGTTCCCGTTTTGGCTTCCTTATATAGAGTCTGATCTACAGCATTGCGCCTGGCTCAAGGGGTCGGGGGTTAAGAGTTGCAACCCGTCCGTATGAGGTAAGATGCATCGAAGCGACCAAGCTGCGAGGTTGATATGAGCAACGGGACAACGGCCACACACTATGGATAGAAGCGTGAGCGCGCAGCGTGTGCGTCGTCTACAAGACGAATAGTATTGAACGGGAGAAATAAGCTAGTTTTGTTCTGGTAGTTTTTGAGTTGGCAGAGTTTTCAGATTTGAGAAGGCAAGGCATCGCACCATGCAAATTGCATTTTGTAGAATAGAAATCTTGAAGTCAGAAAGGTTTCGGGTGAATGCCTTTGTAGCCAATGCCGGTGGGAGCTAATAAGGCTTGGAGCCTCTCACTGAAAATACGTGAGGTTTCGAGAGCTCTGTCACTAATCTTGCTCCAATTTCTAATAAAGTTCTTGATAGTGAAATGTGTATGCTACTTATGTATGGAATGCTCGAAAATCGGTTCCAGCCTAGAAATCCACCTTTTCCGGCAAGACAGAGTTCAATTCCGTGCGTAGCAAGTCCAACAGTTTGCTACCGTCTCGCAGTGACACCCATTCTCCACCATACAAATCGAAGCGGTTCGGACCTGATACAGGCGATGCAAGCCAAATTTGCTTGTTAGGAGGCTGTTTGTTGATCACATAGGTGCCAAGCTCCGGTACAACCAATGTCATAACACCTTGTGAAAGCTCGACGTCTGGAATCACTTCTGGATACTCGTCGCTAATTTCTTCTAAATTGTCTTGCAACGCTTGCAGAAATTGATCTGACTTTTCGTGATACACGTCGTTTGTCAATGTGAGGATCTCCTGCGGGATTTCGTGTCCATCTGTCGAGGCAGACGCGTAGGGTCTTGCAATGTTCGAGATTGGAGTCGAGACAGGAACTCGTAATGGTTGCAGTTTCACTATATTCGTTGCAGCTCTGGTTAGCACGGCGGCGGGGGCATTACGAGTAACCAACGTCGAAAAACCGAGTACAGAACGTCTTAGCATCGATATTTCAATGTTTGCGTAAGAAAAGACGGGAATGAACAATTAGTATCACTGAGAACTACCGTGCGTCACTGCCTGTCTTTCACGCTTGGGCCTCTTTAAATCGCTCAAATCGATTTTTCAGTTTCTTAATTTTTCAGTTTTGATGATGATCTTCGCCTTCTGTCTACATAAATGAATATTTTAACTAGTTTAAGCAAGCAAAATCCTTACTAGAGCCCTGATAATAGTTCTGAAACAGCGGACAACATGGATCCATTCGCATTTTTCGTTGTTTTCGTAATTGTTGTTATAGTGGTTTTGTTTCTTCCACTTTTGTCTGGAATTGGATCATACCGTTACAAGAAACCACAGTTTACAGGTAAAAACTTCCAAAATAGAGAAAAGGCTCGCTCTGCTCGTGAAAAGGTTAAGGACTCTCTTAAATTAAGCAGAGAGCAGAATCCTGTAAAATTTCAACTCAAAGATGAATTGGGGCCTGCGAGATTTGAGATGGACAGCAAGACCGGGTTGAAAAGACGTAATGTTGGTGTTTACAGCAAGGATCCTAACGATTACGATTACGATGTTGATCAATTGATCCAGGACGAAATTCAAGAAGAAAAACGTGAAGAAAGGGCCAGATACGCAAAATTTGAAGGCAAAGAACAAGAAGAGAACGAAGCACTTGTATAATGCTTTTTACACACACCGTCTTAATTACGAATGTTTTTATGTATTAGATGTCTTCTTGTGTATCTTTACCCTCTTCCCAGTCAAGATCATCTTTCAATTTACCAGTCTCTTCGTCATATGCGTATTCGTAGAACAACATGAAAACGCCGGGCGTCGAAAGTAATTCCTCTTCGTTCACCACGTAGACCGTTTCGTCTGAAATTCTCCACCACAGACCACGAAATCTTCTGAATGCAATGTAATGACCATAGTTATGCGTACCATAGTGCACGATAACCGACCGAAGTGCGTATGTGAGCGGACCGACAGGTACAGTCGAGGCACTATTCGTAGACACTGGTGCGTACGGACCATCTTGGCTTTCTTCCTCAGAAGATTGATCGTCTTCAGTTTCATCCACATCTTCGACTTGCTTTTCCTCATCGCCATGCGCTTGTTGCACTGCAGGTAGGATTGAATTGCCCAGAGCGTCGTACCGTTGTTCCGGGGAATTCACTTCTTGCTCTTCTTCGCTGCCACTCTCCACTTCACCAGCTAACGGATCGTAGTTTTTGACCGTTCTGTCGCGACGGCGTAAGTATTGCTCGTCCTCATCATCGTCACTGTCCTCAAACTCAGCTTCAAACCGCTTATGCAATTTTGCGAAATAATCTCCCCCGACATTTTCGTCTTCAGATGACTCTTGCAAAATTTCGTCCTTTTTTGACATAGGTAGACGTGCATCCAAATTGATCTCATCAATATCGCAGCACCATGGTGAAAGATTTAACCTAGATTTGAACGCAACGCGTGAATTATTTTTCTTAATCATGAAAGTTCGAGGATCGAAGACGGATCTGTTAATATGAATAGCTAACAGTGGCGGTGGGCGTGCAATCAAGATTTGTTTGCTTTTTGAACATTTTCTGATCATATTCTCGGTGTGTAATTTCTTATAGTCATCATCATCCACAACCGGTTTCGATAGAATTTGTTCTAATTCCGCTAGTCGGTTCTTGACCGCTAATAACAGCTTTTCGGGAACGTTCGGAAGTTTTTCTTGGTCTGCTAACGCTCCCCGCAGATGCTCATACACTGCGGTAAGAGCACACCGGTTGCATTCCACACCTTCAATAATTTCCGGTTTTACCCATTCCTTGAGTAGCTCTGATAATTTTAATGTGGCTCCAATGTTCTCACTTGGCAAATTCAAACTGATGCTAGAAAACACAGAATAACGAATTCCACCATTTTCTCCGCATTGTAAACATCCAATTCTTTCTGCAGTTAGACCATCGAAGGGCGTCATTAGACGGAATGGTGTGAAATCCTTGCTATTCGAATTTTTGAGCACGAAGTTAGGGTCTATTTGATCGGATGGAATGTAAACAGTCTCGACTTTGCCGAGCTGACTTTGACCTATGGCCGCATCCGCAGGCAGGTCTTCCAAGGAAACTCGATCTGTTCCATGTTCTGGATCTTTTCCATATAGCGACTTCACGTTTTTCTCAAGCTCTGATAAGACCGTTTGGAAAAATTCTTGAGCGTCTTCTTGGTCATATCCCAATATGATGTTCTTATTTGGAGCTTTTGACATAGTTTTCAAAAGTTTGTTAGTTTTGAAGTAAGGTCTATCGCGATTATGTTCGGCATTGAGCTTATCCAGAAGGTCTTTTAGGGCAGCACTGAAGGCGACATTGGGTTCTGTATCTTGCTCAGCAGCTTCTTTCTCAGCAAGCCTCGCTTGTCTCTTTTTGCGTTTCCCATAGCACTTGCCCTTCTTCGTACAGCTATTTTTCACACCATCAAGAGTAGCAGGAATTTCAACGTGCGTTTCTTGTTCCTCGTGGTTCTCCTCCGTGGCAGCTACAATCTCTTCGTCCAGAAATTTCATCAATTCCTCGGAAGAAGCAAGAGACTGTAATACAGAGTTCATAAAACAGGTATTCCCATCATTTACAAGACCACCAATGTAGCCACCTCGGCGAAACATTTCCGATTCCAGCTTTGAATTCTGATTCCCCCACCCGCCAAACATACTTCCCCCATAGTTGTTTCTAAAATTCCTGGTCAGCTCTCCTCCCGCCGTTCCAATGTTTTCCATAATCCTGGTAAGATACCTTTTATTCTTGAATAGTAAAAAACCACTTGATACAACTAAAACAATTAAGGTTAAAGCGCGGCTCTCGAATCTCTCAGACAAACCGTCAAAAATGGATAGAATAAGTGATCGAAGATCTGAAGAAACAAAGCTCATAAAATAGTTGAAAAATGAGTAGCTGAGATGAATCTCGGCTCGATTTTCGACCTTGAAAATAATTGTTTGACAAACTGAACGATTTGCTACTTCTCGATTCGACTTCGACACACTCAATCTGGACTTCGGAGCTTGTGGATCTTTAGTAGTTTCCTCGTAGATGGTTAACGTGATAAAATTTTTTTCCACTATACCAGAAGAAATGTTCTTGTTATATGATGAATAATTTGAGGGAAACTTGAATTATTACGCAAGATGGCCTATGAACTGGACTATGCCACAGTGCTCACAAGTCTTTTCGGATTTGTTAAACACTTTTGGTTTTTCCAAAATTACCATTAGAGCTCTGAAAGCTGTGTTAGTTATAATACGTTGGTAGATTACATAAACATTTCAATCCTCCAACGCTACATTTGTCACCCAGCAATCAGATATGAATTTGGTGCGATATCTACGATCGAGAACAACGATTCTCTTCTTTATAACTATATTTTCATTGTTTTCGATTATTTCCCCAGAATCTGCTAGCACGCGCTCGAACTAGGCGAGACGTATACAGCATGTGGCGCATTGCAAGGCAATGCAGGGTTCGTTCTGAGTTCGTTCTGGCTTAGAGAATTACATCTGAATGCGATTCATTCTGGAAGAACTGATCTTCCTTGGTGGTGAAATTTTATTTGGTCAGATGACATCGGTGCGCTGCCAGATGATCTCGATACATCAGATATACAGTCTTAGTTTGACTCTTCGGGTTGTTCAGATGGTTGCTGAAGAATGGGTTGAGGCTCTTGAACAGGAATTCCGGGCATGGAATTGATCATAGGACCGGATTTGGTCTGTGGGAAAAAAGTTGGCTTTTCTTTGCCCCAGCCTGTTCTCAAGTTTCTGCCTTGGAAAGGGAAGTTCCCCAGGGCAACAATGCAAACCGCAGCTTGTTCGTGGGTGCCGTATTTCACAAAGCAGCAACCTCTGTCTGGATAGTGCTTGAAATCTACAATGAAACCAAAGTTTTGCAAAAGTGGGATTAAATCCGGTTCCGTGGCGAAATGAGGTATGTTTCCAATGTAAACGGTTGTTATCCTTGGTGGTGCGCTTCTGATCATTGTGTCAACTGCTTGAGGATTCACTTGAGGTGGCACCATTGGAGCCTGCATCTGCGGGACCTGAGGACCACCCGCTTGGGCTGGCGGCATGCCCATGCCGGGGATAGGAGCTCCCTGAGGTGGCATCCCCATGGAGGGGCCCATCATAGGTCTAAATTGGTTGTTGCTGTTTTGACCACGGAAACCACCACGACGCGGGCCTCTCATGTTACCACCATTGCTGTGATGGCTGTTATTATTTTGAGTGTTGTCACGTTTGGAGGCCCAGTTGATTCTAAGAGCTCTACCGTTCAGTACAAATCCTTGCTTGGTCTCCATGGCGCTCTGGGCTTGTTCCTGTTCTCCAAATGACACGAAGCCGTAACCTCTGGAACGACCTGTTTGCATGTCCCACATGACATGTGCTTGGACAAATGATGGATACTCGCGGAATGTGCCCGCAAGCGTTTCGTCGTCGACGTCTACACTCAAGTCGCCGACAAAAAGATTGTACGCGTCTTCTGCGGAGACCTGCTGCGATTGGAACGCCCAATTGATCTTGACCACGTTGTTTTCGATCTGTTTACCGTCTAATGTCAAAAACGCGACGTTAGCGTCGTGAGGCTTGAAAAACTCGACAAAGGCGTAATTGGCGTGCTGATTGTTCTTGTCCATCAAGATCTTGACATTTGCCACAGGCCCGCCCACCTGGAAATACTGTTTAAGCATTTCTTCACTCACAGACAAGTCCAAATTGCCCACGTACAGGATTCTGTCCGAGGTTTCACGTCCGCCCTTAGTAGCGTTAGCGGGCTTCACAGAGGCTTGTTCGGCGTCCGTGACGTCGTCAGCAGTTGTCGTTTCCACTGCAGGTGCCGCTTGCGGCTGCTCTGTAGTCGCAGCGTCCGTGGGAGCCGGTTGGGACTCTTCAATTTGTTGTTCGACCGGTTTTTCTTCGTGTTCTGACATTTGATACAGTGAGAGAAAGAAACCCGACTAAGACACCTTAAAATTCTGAACTAACCTGACACTAATCTGCTGAATTTCAATGACCAAATATGATCCCACAATCGGTATTTTCCACGTCAAATTGTAATCCCCCTAGATGGATCCATCAGAGTTTTCTGGTAGCCCAACTTTTTCACTACAGGGATTAACTCATCGAAAAAATTTTCCAGCTTAGAAGCTGAGAGCAGGAAGGGGACAAAGTGATAAAGAGAAGGAAAAAGGTGCAAAAATGGTCTCTAGCGGGATCGAACCGCTGATCCCCGCGTTATTAGCACGGTGCCTTAACCAACTGGGCCAAGAGACCAATTTTAGTTATACGATCCAAATTTTCAATCCATACTATGTTCAGCCGACGATGTGTTGGCACAGGTGACAGGAGAAGGTCGATGCCGATCGGGACAGTTTCAGAGGTGTGTGGCGAGGGTGCTCGGGGACCTGAAAGCTTTTGAGAAGCCTCGTACAGTTTTCTTACTCATTTTATCAATCTTAGCGGTATTCAACAAGGTTGACGGAGACAGCGACTCTTTCATCTGGCAACTTTGACACCGATCGTAGGCGTTAATTGCTTGTCGTATTGTCCACTGGCACTTAAGGCGCACATTTCACTGCAGCTTGAGTATTTTGTAATGGAATCGTGTGAGCTTTAAAATTAGGGCTTGAATTCTTGTGTTGGTTTTCATTAATGTCATAATTGATCAGCTGTATATATGCATATGACCATATATATATACATATGGTCATAGAATTATAAAATCACATAGACTCTCTTAGAAAGAGATTTATGGACGTAAAAGGCTTCTAGATATTTGAGCAATAGCCAAAGTAATGCTATTGTCGAATGCAGATTGCTTTGACGCTATTTGTCACATCGGGTCTCGTTTATAAGCAACTGACCTAAGTGACACCTTTTCCAAAATTAAAACCAACACCGAAAATTTTGACACCATTAATCGAAAGTCCGCAAATTCCACAATCATCGAGATTTCTACGTTTCAGCTCTCCAAAGGTCAATTTTAGCTTGATTTCGACTCATTTTACACCTACTAATTGGGAAAAACGTGACCTCAATTTCCACCGGTCGTCGACCATACTCCAATGTTAGACTTGTCATCAGCAACAGCAGCTTTGAAGCCTCCAACGATATTCGACGACAGCCCAAAGATGCCCATTCACACCTCCGTTACAGAAGTTTCCCGAGCCATTGATCGAACCCTCACTGAGGACGTTTTCCCTCCTGCAGAAGTCTCCGATGAAGAACGGTTTTTCCTCACGAATCCCAGACCATTTTACCTTGACGATCTTGTCAACCAGGCCCGCAGTTTCATTGAACTTCAATCGAAACTGGGCCGCAAGCGTATTGTAGTGATCACTTCGGGAGGTACCACGGTTCCTCTGGAAAATAACACAGTCAGGTTCATCGACAATTTCTCTGCAGGCACTAGAGGAGCTGCCAGTGCAGAACAATTTCTACGTCACGGTTACGCAGTTCTGTTCCTACATCGAGAGTTTTCACTCACTCCTTTCAACAGAGCGTTCACCCATAACAGCGAAGTTTGCTTTCTGGACTACTTCGATGAAAACGGTAATGCTAACGAAGAGTTCAAGACCCGTATCTTGGCCAACAAGGCACTCTACGACAAATATACACGCCAAAACCAACAATTGCTACTTTTGCCCTTTACTACTGTCAACCAATATCTATGGTCCTTGAAGGCCATCGCGAAGTTGTTGAATCGCGACGCCACTTTATTTTACTTGGCTGCTGCCGTCAGCGATTTCTTTGTGCCCAGTTCTCGCATCCCAGAGCACAAGATACAGTCTAATGAGGAGCATCGGGATCTAGATTCGGCTGAAGCAAGTCATACAACTGCCGAGGGTAAATTAATAGTCAACTTGGATCCAGTGCCCAAATTTTTGAGGCGACTCGTCATGTCCTGGGCGACACAGGCTATGATAGTTTCCTTCAAACTCGAAACCGACAAATCCATTCTCATCAAGAAAGCCACACAGGCGCTGGATCGCTATAACCATCAACTTGTGATAGGTAATCTTTTGCAGACACGTAGCAAGGAAGTTGTGCTCGTATCCGAGAGCAGCAGAAATGGGGAATGGATAAGAATACATGATCCCTCGGAGGTGATTGAAGAATTAATCGTTCCCGAAGTCATCAAACGTCATTCCGCTTGGGTCAATCGCCAAACGGTTTAATGCAGTTGCTTGTTTATAGAGACGGAAGTTTGACTTTATAATGTAATATCAATGTCTTTATCTACATGATCTCATTGCAAGGGAGTCACAGGAACGACAGTCCAATTCCGTACTGGAAACCCTTTCTGATTGAATCGCTGGAATGCGCGGTAAGTGGGACTGTGAAATTAATTTCAAATCGTACCATTGGATGAGCAAATACGAGTCCCAAACCCATCGACGTGGAATGCTGTGAAAACAAGCATTTCGCAAGTGTTTGTATATCCGAGTTGCCATGGCTTATCAGACGACCACCATTGAAGAATGCGTGCAATCTAAAACTCGAATTAGACCACCTCTTGATGGGCAATCTACTGAATGTGCTAAACCCGTACGCTAGGAAAGCGTCCCCACCCATCGAATCAAGATGATCCTTAGGTCCCAATCCCATAAGTTGGAAACTTCTAACATCATTACTGCCACCAACATGGAATTTATCGGCAAAATGCGTTTGCCTCCTTGCCGCACTGAAGCTCTTCAAGTATCCACCTCTGAGCGTGAAGCTCGTGGTTATGAAATCTTTGTCGAGCCAGCTTCTCACTTTAAATGCTTCTAAGCTGCTTTTCACATATCGACCCAGTGCCAATTCGTTAGTAACTCTGTAATGAGAACCACGCGTGGGAAAAGTTGTCGAGTTCCTGGTATCCCAGTATAGGCTGTGACTCAAAGCGTTTTTCAGGTCATCGCCACACTGACTTAAAAGATAATTGGAGCTGCTACTGGATGCGGCTTTAGTAGACCTCCACACACTTTCGAAGGAAAGTTCATGGTTCAGATTCTTTCCCTTGATAAAATCGCTTCGCAGAGACAGCTTAATGCCCCTCAAAAGTAGCTCGGCTCTCCCCATCTCCCGTGAGTTCTTGAAAAGCATTGAATCCCAAAACCACCAGGGCGACACGGGTTGAGAATAAGCCAACAAATACGAGGAATGCGTCTTGGTACCTTTTGTAGCATCAAATGTGAATTTTTCACCTCCTCCAAAGGCGTTCCGCCATTGGAATTGCAAATAGCCGTCTCCTTCACCATTTCCTACGTTTGTTCCGGTCTTTGCAGAGAATTTCTTGACAGGAAGAAGTTCGACCTTCGGTACGACGTCGATCACGGACAGCGTTTCTGACGAGCCACGCCGACCAGACACAGACCACAGATTAGGGGCAGCAGCAGAATCCAAGGGAACTTTGAAAGTACCTCTACTGTCTAACGTTTGAGCCGCATTTTCAGCAAGCCCGCTCGAAACCAATTTTAGCGCAAGAAGATCAGATTTCTCGCACAATTGTTGCAAATTTATCGCAGTTCCTACTGTGGCATCCACCATCGACTGTAACACTTCTGTTCGCACATCCTGAGAATTGTTGATGGCTATATGTGATACTTTCACCGGTAAATGTTGATGTTTTTCAAAGAGATCATTAAAGTACCGAACTTGTTGATTTTGAAGCAATTCTTCCCGTTTTTTTTCGTTATCTTTGATACTCGAGTCCTTGATACCCGCCTCCAGTATTCTTGCTTCCAATTGCGACTCTTGGCCATCTATGTCTGCCATATTTGGTTTGGTTGTTGGAGGTTCATCTCATGTTTAACATGGCTCTTTTTTTTATATCTGCTACACGCTAGAGTACCTAGCCACTATATAGGAAGAGCCCAACTCTGATAACTTGGTCAGAATTCCCCCAATTTCTTCACTTTAGAGATTTTATACTCTCAAATGTGGGAGACTCGAGTCTGTTGCAGATTTGATCTTGAATGGGCGGTGAAATTGCGATTCATATCAACTTGAACCAAGTTCAGAACTGAGTTTTGAAAAACACACGGTTTAAGCAAACTTCGTCCTTGCTGCTCGCTCGTATAGTACAAATTCTATCGATAAATCGTAGATGGAGGTCCGTAGATCGATCTTGTTAGTTTTATCGTCGATTTTTTTGTTTGTTATTCAAATCATGATGCTTCAATTCAAGTCAAATTGTAAGTCCAGCTCGCGCAACTGACTGTCGTTTTTCTCGCGTGAAGCCTCTTCATACAAGGGCATGATACATCGTTTCCCGCTTTCCGTTTTGAAATGTCGTCCCAATGCATCACTGCGGGCAAATTTCTTGCCACAACCCCAACTGGTTCCGTCTTTAAGTTTCCCACCGCATATGTATCGCTTCTTACCCGTGTGTAGATCCTCGTGTCTCTTCCTATCGTGCTGTCGGGCAAACGCCTTACCGCACACGCTGCAGCAGAAGGGTCTTTCGTCCGTGTGGGTGCGCAGATGAGACTTTAAATTATAAGGCCGTGTAAACTTTTTGTCGCAAAGCTCGCAGGCGTAATTGGCCGGATTTTTCTGAGAGTTTCGCCTCTTGGCCGTTGCTCCCAGTGTTAATGATGCTCTGTCGTCTCCAGAATCGGAATTATCCCCAGATACTTCATCTGCAGTGTTCGAAAGAGAAGGTTTGACCTCTGCCATTTGCAACAGTTTGTCCCGGTTCTCACTCAAAGACCGTGCTCGTTCTTCCATCGAAATGCTTCGCCTCTTCGACGAAGAGCGTCGCGCCGAATTCTGTGACTTGCGTCTCATCCTGCGTCCGAGCCGTTGCTGGTCGTGGATGTTCTCGTCCTCACTGGTTATAGCTTGGTCCTCGGACTCTACAGAAAGCCAGTTACGGTTTGTCGGTGTTTGTCCACTAGTCAACGAAGCCTGTGACGAAGGGGTCCCAACTTCTCTCCCCCACGAATTTTGCGCAAAGGCATGCGCAGTCTGTTGGTATTCTTGAACGGATATCTGGGGCCTTTCTCGGTTGTGCTTCATTACTGTTGACGGTTGGTACGATGTCGCACTGCCCACAGGTTGTAGAGTAGGCGCGACGGTATCGAAAGGCGCGCTGTCAAGCTCCGAAAACGCATGGAGCCCGTTCAGAGCACCTGCATCGTTGTAAGCGTCGAGAATGGGTTGACGTCCCGAGTTTACGCTCAGGATTTCGTCCAGTTCGTCATCGCCCGTCGTGAAAGCAGACGGGGCCGGAGACAACGCCAGTTCGTGTGACAACAAGCCACCTGTTGTGTTGTTGCCCGAGTCCGACGCAAAGCTGGAATGGAATGATCCTACTGACAAAACATCGTCTTGGCTAGCGGGCAACAATGCCGACGATCTCCGCGACGAATCCGGGTAGTCAACACCCAAGGAAACTGACGGTCTCTGCCTTTCGAACTCTGTGGCCACAAGCGACCCTGCAAGTGATCCAGTGAGGGCATTGGACCGTTCATTCATAGCCTCACCCAAGGACTCTCCGAAGCAATGGCTCATAGATCCACTGTCGTCCAACTCGACGCTGCGTTCCACGTTAATGGTTGGAGTTTGGAAATTTCGCCAACCTTCAGGCCCTCTATCGCTCAGCGGCGACAAAAACATGCTTTTTTGCAATTCTTCGGCCTCAATAGTCTGGGGTTTTGGCTGGTCGTCTTCTATCAAATTGAACTCATCTCCAACACTGTCATCGCCTGTTTTTCGCCTAAAATCTTGTCCGTTGTCGCTGAAACTTTGTCCAGAACCAAAAAGGGACTCAAAATCCATCCCATCAACAATTAGGCCCTCAATCCTGCTCTACTTGCTGTTATATACCGTTTCTCTTCAAAGTGGGCTTTTTCGCTTCTGGTTCATCCCATAGACCGTAATAATTCCAAGCCTTGGAGCTATTCCGAGGGCAGATGGATAAATTTGAGAGGTCCGTTAATAGTGATGTTTGCCCTCGGTTTTGACCGTCTTCGTTGTCGACGACAATGACGACGACGACGATTATTTTAAGTTCGGCAACGTTACGATTGTCCATCGACACTACAAAAATCATCCGAATACAAGCGTTTGATGATCTATTCAGCCACATTTTTCGTTACCAAAACGTCGAAACAAACGTGCCAGACGTCAGGCGCGAAAGTCTTGATTTTCTCCGTGTGTTGTAGCGTGTAGGATAACTCGGAAGTCAAGATCTTTAATTCTGCTAGCATCTGACGCTCGAACGTGTTTGAGTATAGGTCGGCGATGTGTACGTTTTCGTGGATGTGTAGAATGGTCTCAGGTGCCACGCTGTGGTTTAGTATGATTTCGATGGCTATGGGCCAACTTTGTTTGCTTGTCGGCAGCAGACCGAGGTTGATATGGCCTATCTCAAGGTCTTTGAATTGTGCCAAACGTTGCGGGCAATTAACGTTAGACTCGGCGTAGATGTGGCATTGCGTCGTAGTCGCAGTGCTATTGAGTGCGACGCCGCGTCGCAGACCTTCGATACTCCATGGATTGAGCTCGAAGCAGAAAATGCGGCGCGCGCGGCGCCGGAGGTAGCTGAGCGTGAAGTAGCCGATACCGGCATACAGGTCAACAACGTCCGTATCCTCGATGCCCTCAAAGCTCTCGAGGATGCGTCGCTTCTCCTTAACGTTTCCGCGGCTGAACATGGTGAACATGGGTGCCCAGCACTGGTGGATACCGTTCTGCACTATATGGCACCATAGCGTACGAGAAAATTCTGCCGGACCCGGTTGGTCCCAGGTCTGTTGCGTGACGGGAGACGCACCAGATGGCGTTTCGTACAGGGATCCGTACAGGGCCACGATGTTGAAGGGCCGTCGCATCACGTCTGATTCAACAATAGGTTCATTTACAGCGATATGCGTACACCCTGCAAACCGGGCCCTTAGCATCGGCTCAAAGAATCCTGTTTGGCTGGTTCGTGCGAAGAATGTTTGCCAGCAAGGCAACCGAAAACTTTTTTGGTCAGAGTGATTGAAAAGCACCAGCGGTGTATAGACAGTGTATCGAACTGGCAGACCTTTCAAAAGCTCATCGCGCTCCGATTGCGGGACGCCAGCATCCCGTAAGTACCCTTCAACAAACCCAGCAAGCGTAGCAGACGTCTTAACAGCCGTAACAGCTTCTTCGGTGTATTCACGTGCAACTATTGTGGGGAATCGTTTCAAAATGTCATTTACAATTGGGTTATCAATGTTCAGCGCTGTCTTGATGATTTTAGCGCCGTTTTCGGTTGCGATTGGTTTGATGAATGCATCGTGAACGCTCAATTCAGTTTTCACCGCTTTTATAAGTCTTGCATCGTCGATAATAAGCTCAATTCTAGTCATTTCTTGCGTTGGGTTTCGAAGCTCATCGCCTGGTCAGATTTTTAAATTTTTCGAAATTACAATGTCTACTTGTCTACGTTTACAAGTCATCAACAGAGGCTAAATTGACAAGAGCAGCGGTCATGAGTCAATCTGTGGCTCAACAAGAGAGTATGTCTGGCATTGTACCGGTTTTGAATTACTGTGGGCCTTTTTCCCGCACAAAATCCAATCAATTTTGACCAAGACTCAACGATTACAGGACACCTTGGAAAGGGGTCTGAGGGTTCATTCTGGAAGAAATATACTAACGTATGACAAGCAACTGTGTCCCGAAAGGACAAGAGACGACACAATTTTGAATCGCGTGTGAACAAAATTGCACACAGTTTCAAACTGGACCGAGATCTGCACTACCGCAACAGACTGACGTCGTTGCAAACCACACTTACTACGTTGCATCAGGGCAACAACCGCGATTATGTACGCACGCTCCGTGATTTTGAAGAGCAACGAGACCTAGAACTTGTGCGGTTACGACTTTTCGAAGAGTACCGCGTGAAAAGGTCGGAAATCGAGTTTCAAGAGGAGATCGAAAAGACCAAAGAAGAGCACGAAAAGTTCATCAAGATTTGCAAAGAGAAGTTATACGAGTCGATTGATCATAAGATTAAGAAGTTGCAAGAGGAACGACTTCTGATGGACGTGGCAAACATGCATTCGTATTCGATGGACTACATGCGAGGCAATTACCACAAGAACACTAGAAGCGCAGCAGCAAGCGCATGGGACTCGTCACCAACCGAAGTGAACCGCGAACTTTCTGCCAACGAAAGTGCGACGGATACTGGCACAGAACGCAGATCTTTGAGACGTCGGTTCGCAATGACAACTGCATCACGTGCTCTAGCCGACGATCAAGAGTATCAATCCGCGGCACGCGAGAGCTCTGCTATCGGCAACACGTCCAATGGCAACTCAGATTCTGAGTTTTTACAAGGTTTGAGCGATTCTACAGACTTGCAAAGTCTTTTGTTCGGAGACAAGGAGCCTGAAAAGAAAAAGACCCGTTCTGCGCAACGGTACTCTACAAAGGCAGCGCCACCGCTGCCCTCATTGAAAGCTGACGAAGTCAACGAAGATATCGCATTGATCCGGTCTCTCGCAGGGCTTCAGCCGTCACCTTTTAAGAACTAATTCATGCGGTTTCCTGCTTTCTGTCGGTGTTTGGCGTCTTCTCATGTCGCACAGTGTCCCTTAAAAGGGCAAATTTCGCACTAAAAAAAGACTTAACGAGTTCATCGAACAGTATATCCATGGCATGTTCGCGTTCCCCACTAGAAATCGAATCTCAAAAGCCAAGCCCACAGATGGTGACATTTCGGTGTTGGAAATAATTTCCACGTGACCATTTTTCGAGATCATCAAGATTCCGAACCTAGAGTCATAATGAACTAAACGACAATTGTAAACAGAAGCGAGCAAAGATCGTCACAATTAGCTCAATTCAAGTGTGATTCGAGTGTGTGGAGGTTGAGATGGCCAGTAATGTTGCGCGTTTATCTTCAAGGAACAAGATCGTAAGGCTTTTTTACGGTATAATTCTCACGTTTTTGGCATGGAAATTCATCTTTAGAAGAGCAGGTTTACAAAAACTGAATGAACCTAACGATTTTTCCGAAGTCGCCGTAGGCTCCAAGGTTGACGATGTCTTTTTTGCGGGCTGCCGGGATCCGTTTGCATATACAGAACAAGCTGGGTATCAACGACAAAATGCGACGTTTGTCATGTTGACCCGGAACAATGAATTGAAAGACGTCCTAGCGACAATGAGAAGCTTGGAACGCCATTTCAACCAATGGTTTATGTATCCATACGTTTTTTTGAATGAAGATCCGTTTACTGAAGAATTCCAAGAGCGTGTTCGTGACGCTACAGCGGCAGATGTTAGCTTCGGACTTGTCGAAGAATCCGATTGGGAGTTTCCTCGCGATGTGCGGCAATCTGCCGAGTTTAAAGAGTATATTGCGGACCAAGGAGATCGTGGGATCATGTACGGAAACATGGAGTCCTATCACAAAATGTGTCGTTTCTATTCGGGAACGTTTTTCAAACATCCACTAGTTGCGCGCAACAGGTGGTACTGGCGCATCGAGCCAGATGTCGAGTTTTTTTGCGATATAACTTACGATCCGTTCTACGAAATGGAAATCCGGAACAAGAAGTACGCGTTCACGGTTTTGATCAGAGAACTCTACTGGACAGTGCCGAACCTGTTCCGCCAGACGAGAAGTTTTGTGCGGGAACACGGGATCAAAGTGGGCCACCCGTTATGGCGTGTTTTTGTTGATGAGCGCAAGCAGCACGAGCCGGAGCCTTTAGAGAATATCGATCCGAGAGACCGGCTTGCTGCCCTGATCTCGCGCGCAACGAATCCACTGCCCATTGAAGAGGACAAGTTCGATAACGAAGAATACAATCTATGCCATTTTTGGACCAATTTCGAGATTGCGCGTGTTGATATTTTTAATAGCCGCATTTATCAGGCGTACTTCGAGCATCTCGAGAACTCGGGAGGGTTTTGGACCGAGCGGTGGGGCGATGCACCTGTACACTCCCTAGGCCTGGCATTGTCGCTCAAAATCGAAGATATACACTATTTCCGTGACATAGGCTACCAACATTCAACGCTTGCGCATTGTCCGGCCAATCGAGCCGGCGCACAGCTTCCGTACGTGACGAATCCCGAACATGCTCGCATTTTCGCCTCTAAATCGTCCCGATCCGCTTCCATTTTCCGTAGATTTACCCGTTTCCGCAGCCCAGAAACCGAGTACGGCGTCGGCTGCAGATGCGAGTGTCCACGCAAACGGGACGTCGAAGACAATGCCTGGGAATGTTTCGCCAAGTGGTACGAAGCAACGCGGCCTTGATCGACGATTGGACGTCTGCATTTTCCATACAACTTTTTCCTTTTAATAACTATCAAAACTATAATACACCTAGAACGTATACATGCTGGTCAACAGCTCTAACCACCGAAACCGTACAAAGTTCTGCCTTGTCTCTTCAAAGCGTAAACAACGTCCAAAGACGTGACAGTCTTTCTCTTGGCGTGTTCTGTGTAAGTAACGGCGTCTCTAATGACGGATTCTAGGAAAGATTTGAGAACGGCTCTAACTTCTTCGTAGATAAGACCGGAAATACGCTTGACACCGCCTCTTCTGGCTAGTCTTCTGATAGCAGGCTTAGTGATACCTTGGATGTTGTCTCTCAAAATCTTTCTGTGACGCTTAGCACCACCTTTACCTAGACCTTTACCACCTTTACCTCTACCGGACATGTTTGTTGATTGTTGTTGTTAAGGAAAGGAAGAAAAAATTAGAAAAGAGCTCTATAACTAAATCTATACTCAATATATATGAAAATATTTAGCGCGAAATTGTATCAACTTGACGCCATATTTCGCAACCTAGACGCCACGCCTTTCTGGTTACACAGGCTGTTCTTGCACTTTCACGGGTATACGATAAAGTGAGAAAACGCGAAAATTACAGCCTGGAAAGCGGACCATTTTCTTCGGGGTTAATTTCAAGGTTTTCCGTTTGGATTTTGTATGGGAAGTGTGAATGTTATGGGTCCGTCAGGAGACTGAAAACTACGCCGTGAGAGCTGACCCACAATAAATTACCGTAAACGGCAGGTCGATGCGGAGGGGAACCGCTAAGCTCGGAGTTTTTTCGCGCAGCGAAACTCACAGTACGCGACTCAGACCAGATTTTTCGCGTATTTTCACCTATTAGATGACGCGGAACGATACCAATACCAACATATTCGCACGCCAAATGCGAGTGTGATGAGGCCGCGTTTGGCGCCCGAAACTGTTCCAACGAGCAAGTAAGAGATTCAGGGGCCCCGCGTATATATGTAGTTCTGTATTTGAGTGGATCTTTCCAACTTTTTTAGAATTCTCCCTTAAAACTTCACACAGCAGAAATGGCTAGAACTAAGCAAACAGCAAGAAAATCTACCGGTGGTAAAGCCCCAAGAAAACAACTAGCGTCCAAAGCGGCTAGAAAGTCCGCACCATCTACCGGTGGTGTCAAGAAGCCTCACAGGTACAAGCCAGGTACCGTTGCCTTGAGAGAAATCAGAAGGTTTCAGAAATCCACAGAATTGCTGATCAGAAAGCTGCCTTTCCAGAGATTGGTGCGTGAAATTGCGCAAGATTTCAAGACCGATTTGAGATTTCAGTCCTCGGCTATCGGTGCCCTACAAGAATCCGTTGAAGCGTACCTCGTCTCGTTGTTCGAAGACACCAACTTGGCTGCGATCCACGCCAAGCGTGTCACTATCCAAAAGAAAGACATCAAGCTTGCCAGAAGACTACGTGGCGAAAGAGCTTAGGCGTGGCCAGGAGTCGCATTGCGCTTATATATAAGGTGTTTACTACATTTTCCCGTGTATCAATAGTGGATAATAGGATGTGAAAAATTAGGAAATAAAGGGTCGGAATAATCGAATAGACTTACCGGCGGAAATGACGAACAACAGCGAAACAAGCATTCAACAGCAAGAACAGCGTGTGGTAACGAGCCTAGGATCGTCCCCTCTACCGGCTTTGGTCAATTCTGCGCTCCTTTTCGTTACTCCGATGGTATCACCTGCGGTGAAGGTAGATGCTTCAGGAGGTGTATTCAGAAGTTTGGGGGGCTTCACTGGGATCCTGGGCTCCGGCACCAAATCTATTGGTCCCTCCAATAAGACTGTAGCTTTGTTCGGAACTGCACAGGCTCTTGGAAGTTGGATGATTTACGACGGGGACGTTCAAAGCGGGTCTGGGTTTCTCGCCGCATGGTCCGCGTTATACCTTATAGTGGCAGGTCGTGGATCATTCAAAGCGTTGCGGTACAGAACGTGGCCTTTGGCACTCAGCGTCGCGGCTGCGTCCAACGCGTACCTGTACACGCGGGAATTCGTAACCAGCGGGTTTATTTAGATATAGGACACACGTAACGCGGTTTCACCAGCTTATAGGAATCCAACGATGCTTGGCCGCAGTACCCTTGATAGTGTTATCGTCGTACATTTCAATGAACTGTTGGTCCAGCGCGCGCGCTTTCGGGAACGCAAACCTACGATATTCGTCAAAAATCATTGTCAAGGACCAATTCTGCAATTTACGGATGCAACCCACTAGACACCCGGTCCGATGTTTGCCTCGATTGCAATGAATCAAGATAGGATGGTTTTCCGGGTTCATTGCCACTTCAAGTGCATCTGTGATCAAATCAGACGGAATATTGACAAATGGTTCTTTGTTGCCACTCATCCCGACCTGAAACAATCGAATTCCAGCCCGTTCCATAAATTCCAGGTTTTCACGAGGATAATCCTCTGGAATAAGCACTAGTATCGATTTGAGCTTGATCCGATTTTCTAAAAAATCGAAATTCTCAGGCCTTGGAAAACTTGATCGGTAAATTTCACCAACGACATGACTGAAATTCTCCGGTGGTACTACTTCTTGCACAACGCCTCCAGTTTCTCGATTTTTTCGTACTTCTGTTGTCTTGGCTTTATGTTCATCTGCGTCGTAAACGTCATCTACGTCTTCTTCATGGCCAACAACACCACCATTGGAGGCGTGTCCCGGTTCATAGAATTTCTCCAAAGCTCCTGAAACCTCTTCTTGCAAATGTAAGTCCTCTTTCAACATCCGATGCACATCTATCATCCCAGTATCCGATCCCATTTCAATCTCTAATATACCTTCTTCTCGCTCCAAAATCCTCATAATCGCGTCTGGATTTCGCTCCATCAATTGTTCTATATTTTTACGACGTCCTGGCATCGTAGTTGATCGGTTTCGCGGCTCCTTTATTCCTTCTTCTTGTCTCCTTTCATACTGGTTTGTCAACTCCAGACATCACCAAGTTTCCTAAAATTTCAAGGTGTGAAATCCCAATACATTCTCTATATAAGCTGAAGACTACTGAGAAGCGTGAAAGGAGAGCAAAGTGGGCTCTTAAGTGCTTGGGGGAAGCTCGTTTTCTTTAGAAAAATGGCTGGTAAGGCCACTGCTTTTTTTTCCGCAGTCAATTTGACCAAGACTATCGTTGGAGCCGGGATGTTAGCTATCCCTTATGCATTCAGAAACGACGGAGTATTAGTGGGTACACTTTTAACGCTATTGGCAGCACTGAGTTCTGGTTTCGGACTTGTAGTGCTGGGAAAATGTTCCAAGAGTCTCGTAGACCCGAGACAAGCGTCTTTTTTTTCGCTGTGTTCAATAACGTATCCGAATTTATCAATGCTTTTCGATTTTTCTATGTTTCTGCAATGTTATGGAGTTGGTTTGAGCTACTTAGTGCTGTTGGGCGACCTTTTCCCCACTGTTTTGGGTGGTACAAGACATGCATGGATTTTGGGAAGTATTGTTGTGATTGGACCTTTGACCATGATCCGTCAGTTGGACGGTTTGAAATACTCTAGTATCTTGGGGCTAGTGGCCATTTTCTACATTGTAGGACTTGTGGTTGCCATTTTCTTTAGAGACGTGCTTTTGACGGATAATGCTAGCCAACACCGCGGTGACTTGTCATGGATAAGCGTCTACGATGGTAAAGGTTTAATCAGTACATTTACGATACTAATCTTTGCGTTCACTGGGTCCATGAACATTTTCAGTATAATCAACGAGCTGCGCGACAACAGTATGCGTAACATTGGTGTCGTGGTTTGGAACTCAATAACGGTGTCATGTTCTATCTTCCTATGTGTGGGCATTTGCGGATATGTGACTTTTGGAAGCAATACCGTTGGCAACATCATTTTGAACTATGACCCGAACTCGTACTGGACTATGGCTGCTAAACTGTGTCTTGGCACTGTGGTTTTGCTATCGTTCCCACTGATGTTCCATCCAGCACGCATCTCGACAAACAACATGTATTACTGGCTCAAGCTCAAATACGGCAAGTGCGAGGAACATGACGCTAGAAACAATGCCCATGATCATACGGGAACTCCTATAGCACTTGTTGTGGAAGACGAAGAAGATCGGCTTTTACTGGGTGTCGAAAATACTTACCAAAGCACTGCTAATGTACCCAGTGTTGAACTGAATCACAGCCAAGAAAAATCACAAGCCGTGCCTTTCCCCGACAAGCACTTTTACGTTATTACGGCAATTTTGCTCGTCACTTTGTATTTGTTGGCTCTCAACGTCACATCATTTGCGCTGGTGTTGGCATTAGTAGGCGCTACAGGATCGACCGCAATTTCATTTACACTACCGGGACTTTTTGGTTACAAGCTCATTGGATCACGCGCCGTCATGACAGGAAGATTAATGTCTAGATCCGACACGTTCTACAGGTACGCAAGTCTCCTACTTACCGTTTACGGAATCTCAGTCATGTGTCTATCCCTCTACGTGACTTTGAAGTTTGGGCCTTAAGAAGTCTACTGACACCGTTCCGGCCCGTATTAAAGCTGGTTTTGGGAAGAGTGTAGTGAGTAAAAATAAATCAAAGTGTTATTCAGTGTCTCATTAAATGCGGTAGTATTATAATACGGAAAAGGAGCAAAATTGGCACATTCTGTTTCCAGTTTCGAGCTCTATCTGGAGACTGGAAATTGGTTCACCCCATGCTTCTAGCGCAGGTAAACCAAAACGGCTGGTCTACATATTTTGCAACTAACTCTATCTCTGTCATTTGTCAGTACTCGCAGATGTTCGACAAAAAATGGCAATGCAATGGTTATCCTTCAAAAATATCTGAGACAGGAAAGCGCAGTTCAATATGTTCCACGATTCCGGCTCAAAGCTGTTATCTTCTATCACACTTTTGTACAAGCCCAATTCTTTTATCAATCGCTGTCGTCACCACTCCTGACATCCTCTGCGTTCCCACCCTTTATGATCTTGAATAACACTTTTAATATGAGTGCCATCCAAATTATAGTGATCACTTGCAGACCGCCTAGTAACCACAGAAACACGTCAATGACAATAGGAGTCCAACACCTTTTTTGGGTCGAAAATGCGACGCATTTTCCGTCTAACATCAACCCTGGCGCCTTAGTCCCCGCGTGATAGTAGACGTAGTTGTAGACGCCGTGTCTCAAGGCAACCCAAAATACCAAGAAAACGGCAAACATGTAATCACAGGCCCTAGAGAATCCGCAATATTTTAGCATCTTCGCACTCGACAGTAGCACGTCCACGACATCCATCAGGATAAGAATGACATGACCGATCCTGGTGAAATAGTAGTAGTAGGAACCGGTTGTCAGCAAGCACGTGATAATATGATGCGCAAACATTTGCCAGTGGTCTTTACGTCTTTCTTCGACATTCAGAACTATGATCTGGTGCAACCAAGAAGAGATTTGTAGCAAATAGTACGTCTTGAAAATGCCACTAAGTCTATCGTGGGGCCAACCCAGGTATATGTGGTCACAATTGCCAAAATAAGGTGAAAGATAGTACAGGTAAAATCCGTAGATCCACGAAAAACTGTAATACGCCAAAGACCAGCCTTGTTCTGCATATCGCTGCTGTGCCTTCACGGACCCAATATGAAACTTACGCATCGCAATGGGCTTCAACACGTATTGCAGCAGCGACGATCGCACTAGCGTGAGCGCCGCTATGAATGTGATCACCATGTACGTGTCATCGACACCAATATCATACGCGTCCAGCTTGTCGTACCGGTACTGGAGATGCGTGAATTTGTGCGTGTATTCTGGTATGAAGCGAGCAAGCCCATGAAGCGAGCCGAAAAATGCCAATGATAACAATACCGAGTATTTATCGGCCTTTGACTGGGTTCTGGTGTCCGATCGACGAGTTTTCCTCTCAATCGCACCACGTTTTTTCGAAAACTTCGAAGATACTGGCTTGCGATGTCTCAGTTCGGTCGCCATTCTCTAGTATATTTCCCTTTCTGAGAGCTCGGCCGGTTTCGAGATTAATCGGTATTACCGGATTGTTGATCAACGGTCAAAATGGTCTAAATCGAGTCTTTGGTTTTTTTTTCTCACATGTCAAGAAGCCTAAATAAGCATCGAGAATGAAAAAGAATACCACGTGACACCAGTGGACACAGTGGAAATGGGTTCAACTAGGAGCTTGAAGAAGTTTAGAGGAGTCGCCCGTCTAGGCAAAGGAGCAGGAAACACCAGGGAGGATTTCAGAGAATTTTCAGGGAATTTGGCCTAAATTCAAGTTCGATTTTAGCCCGGTTTGTCGTTCTAATGTATGCATACTTCAAAACGCTGTGCGGCCAGGAATTTTCAGGCTTCTGTGCGTTGGTTAGTTTCTCAGGTAGAGCGTGTGTAGCAGGAATTTCATCCAGGGCTCGTTGTATTTGTCCCAGTGGCCATAGAGCGTGATAAGGTCTTGAATCGTATCCATTACCTCTGCCAAGTCGACTTGCGACTCGGCCATGAATCTATTGAACTTTTTTTGATGTTCTGGAAGCGTTGTCGATTGCATGCACAGTGTTATAAACAGACATGCCATCGCCACAACGTGTGGCGGGTAAATCAAGTGGACGTCGGTGATGTAACTGTCGTTTATCAAAGACCAAGCGTTTTGGAAATCCTCGGGTGACACTTGCAGCGTATACGACTCCGACCGCAAGGCTGCGACGATTTGTTCCAGTGAATGGTACGGGTGATGGACGATCAAGTAACTCTGAAGCTCTTCGAGTAGATAAAATTCAAATTCTGTCACTTTGGTCGGGTCCGGCGGTACAAATTCGGGCCACAACGATCGTACCTCGTTCACAAGCGTACGGATGTGTTGCGGACACTCTTCTACTTTGCACGCCAAATATATGCACGTTGTAATCAAAAGATACAAATTGACTTCCCGCACAGAGGCTCGCAACAAAAACCGGGCCACATACACCTGCGCTGTGGCTAACGCACATTGTCGTATATTCAAGCGTCGTCCTAACTTCATCACAAGAAAATAGCAGTAAATCCGTAAATTGTAATCTCGTCCGTAATGCAAATCTGGGTGTGTTATCGGGATGTTCCGCGTCACGGGTTCCCTGGACCCTTTGTAATTGTCCATCGTCACGTTAAGTCCCTGCGGGAACAACTGACGCTCCAAAATCCACAGTTTCTGACGCTCCAAGAGTAACGATTCTCGTGTGTATTGCCATTTTTGTCGTTGTGTCGAATTCCAATAACTAGCAGACATCCTGACAGCCAAAAAAGCGCCTTTTCAGCTGAGACACACGGGATTGCTTGAACAACTCGTTAGATCTTCTTCAACCCTCGAGATTCCTATTTCTATACAAATCATACCAAGACCTTTATAGCCAGAACCCTTTCCAATCGTTATTCAGATGGTCTTGATGATTGTTCGGGTAACTTCTCTAGGATTCCGAGTATATAAAGGAGAAAAAATCAAACTTCTTTCGCTCCATCTTCATCCTACTTCTTGGGAACTTTACAAGACCATAGCCAAAGAATCGTCAGTGTTCGAAGCTTGCATAATGGGCGCATTGATTTGCCCTCCAAAGCTTTGGGTAGAAAGTCTCCGACCACTTCTTTTGCGGAAAACGTAATGAGATTTAAAAATTTTTTACAAGATGTTTAAATCAACTCATTAAAGATGTGTCTCCTTTGGCGTTCTGTCAGTTCTTCGGAGTTGGCAGATGCTTTTTTGCGCATTTTTTGTGTCCCGTGGCGTTTAAAAGTCGCGGTGTCTTCGGTACTGGAATCCTTTCTTATGGGTTCCAAACGATAGTTATGACGATTGCACTCTAAAAGGGTGTAACTCAATGGAGCTTACTGTTCTTGGCTCATGGTCTTGTCATTTTTTTTTATTTCTGACCAGTTTGAGGTAGACGCCTAGTCGTCGTATCTTTGCATAGTCAAATATGCCAAACTGCCCCTGGTGTCGGTGTTCAGGCGAGCACTGCGACTTTATCGTAGTTTTCAAAGTTTTATTTTCTGCTGTTTTGTCGCGATTAAAGGATGAAATAACCAAGCAACATAGAGTCAAGCTCTGAGTCGATGCGCCCTTCAAACAGGCCTCGAAACGGAAGAGAATTGCAAACAAATCTGACACCCCAATGCATCAACAGAGATTGAACTTTGAGACTATAGTGTGAAGCCGTTTTAGCGATAAATCTTGATTCTTAAAATTACAAATTCTTTATGCATTGTTGGCGCCTAGTAGTTCCGAGGCGTAGATCGCCATGGTGCAAAAAATGTTACACCAATTCCAAAACCCCCATGAGTCTACGACCAATTTGTTTGTCGTGTTAACATCCGACCAGGGGAAACACCCCCACAGACAAAGATCGTTGTTGATCTGGCCCGAATACTGCAGGATTAAATGCGTATACATGGCAATCACAATGCAGGGACTGTACCAGTACAGCATGCGCATGAAACGACGCGATCGGCGTCGGTTATTCTTCTGTAACGCTGGAATGATTCTAGTTGCAGAGTAAAAAATCAAAATGCGAAAGCACAGTGTAAGTATCACGGCAGGTGTCACCGCGTCGGAAGCCATAGTCAACGTGAGTTGAAATATCTCATTCAGGGAACTTGGAACGCTCGTGGTGAAATTCTTAACGAATTTCCACATCGGTTGCAACCGAAGCCAAAACTGTTGTACCGGTGACGATTGTGGGTTCACGTTAACATTGGTGCGTTGTACTATGGCATCCCATATCATTTCGCCATTTTTCAGTACAACGTTGCGATAATAGTTGAGCAAGTTGTCGGAACGACGTATATTGTGTTGATGGCTTTGCCACGTCTCCTTGACAAGCGTGAAAATCTCATCCATGGCGCTCGTAGCGAGTTGAGGCGAAATTTCGTAGATGCACCGGATAATGTATGCGAAAAACAAGGATGACTCGATAGTTGATCCTCTGTTGGAGATGATCCCGTAAATGCCAAGTCCACACACGAGCGAAAACGTAAACCCAAGTAACGACGCGGTTTGAACCGAGAGTTCCCAATTGGGGGTCACGTAGATGCGATGCAAATAGTATAGGGACGCAGTAATCACACCACCAGAGGCCAAAAGACTCCAAATCACCCACATATTAGACTTTTTGCGTCTTAAAAACCATCTATTCGTCTCACCGACAGCTTGTATTCCGAGTACCGCGAAAAACCCTTCCAGAAGCGTAAAATATGGTGTTGATCGTAGTAACAAATACTGCCAAGGCCGCACGACGCATTGATAATAATAATAGTAAAAAACCCAGGTCTGACTCTGCGTCGCACGCCGCAACAAATCTACCAGAGACTCTTCCGGCTTGGTGTTAGTATCGAGCTGTTTTTTCAATTCGTCGTTCGAAAACCCGGAAAGGAACAAGAACAGCAGGGAGGGAATAATAAAATGTTGTGCATAATATGCCAAACTAGTGATCCAAGCGGCTCGATGCGCTCGTGCCACGATTTTAAGCGTCGCAGTTACAAAATACAAGTTGAAAAGCGTTACAGTGAATGCCAGCCCGCAGTACAATCCACCGACTTGAAACGATATCGGTACGGTGATCAACACCAAAAACAAATAAAAAGACGTCAAACAAACGCGTCCGGCCCGTAACACTCCCTGAGGAACCATTATCCAGTCGTAACACACCCTAAGGAACTTGACTATGGCACCTCTTCCTTACGTGTTCCCCGTTCTGTTGATGTTACGGTTAGTTCTAACATGGAAGGAGATATTGAAAATTTTTTCAAGAATATTGAGATGAGATGAGATGCGATGAGGTAGACGAGATCTATTAAAAAAGGACCAAAATGAGCCAAAAAAGGTCTTTCAACAGAAGTGGGAATGATCGAAATGGATTTAGAGGGTTTAAAAGTGGTAGAAAGGAACTTCGACAGATCAAAAAGGCCAGAAAACCATCGAAAAATGAAGAAATTGTCGTTGATCAAAATTTAGCTGATGAGTTCTCCTCAGAGTCTGAAAATGAGGCCCGAGAGGACATAGAGAGTGGAAACGATGCTGCAGACAGTGGAGAAGTTTATAGTGCACTTTTGACACTTTTAAAGCATGAAAATCGAGGTCAAGTCGGTAAGAAGAATGGGGATGAGACTGGAACTGGCGAAGATCGAGATGTGGAAGTCGAACCCACCGGTTCAGGCGATCAATTGATCGAGGAAGGGCTTGTTCCTGATGACACTTCTGATTTAGATGACGGTGAGGAACAGGAATCAGAGGTAGAGGACAGTGAAGACGAAGAAGATCCATTCCAGTCGCATTTCAATGCGGTTTCCGAGCGAGAGGCCGACTCTTTGCAAGCCGGCTTTGATGCAGGTTCTTTGAAGACGTTTTCGACAAAGAATACTGAGGACAACGGCCAAGAAAGTTTTATCTTCACCCAACCATGCGTAGAGCCAAACAAGTGTCACACACCCAGCGGGAAACAATCATTGTCTTCGTATTTCATCAAGAACAGACTCAAGGTCCAGAACGATTTGCTGGACTCCAGCAAGGATCCTCTCACGTCTCTCCAGAGAAAGCTGGTTGACCCGATATTTCAGTATCGCGATTTACTATACGAATACGCCAATTATGACAACGAGGACGAATATCGGGATCTGTACACACTGCATTTACTAAACCATGTGTACAAGACCCGTGATAGAATCTTGAAGGACAATCAACGATTGCAGGATAATAATGAACAAGAACTACTTGATCAGGGTTTTACAAGGCCCAAAGTGTTGTTAGTGTTGCCCACACGCGACGTTTGCCATAAAGTCGTCACCAAAATCATCGAAAAATCTGGTGTGGCTCAAGTTGACAAGAAGGGCAAATTCCAAGACCAGTTCAATGCGCGTGCGGAACCTCCGACCCATAAACCCAAGTCATTTCAGCATATTTTCAGCGGTAACACTGACGATTTTTTCGTTTTAGGCATGAAGTTCACAAGAAAGGCCATCAAGCTCTACAGCAATTTTTACCAATCAGATGTCATCGTGTGCTCTCCGTTGGGCATTCAGCTTATCCTCGAGAATACAGACAAGAAAAAGAGACAGGATGATTTCTTGTCATCGGTAGAACTCATGATTTATGACCAGTTTCACTCGATCGAGTTTCAGAACGTGCAACATGTTACTTCCATCTTCGCACATATCAATAAGATACCGCAACAGCAGCATGATGCAGATTTCAGTAGAATACGCATGTGGTACATTAACGACCAAGCCAAACAATTCCGTCAAACGCTCATTTTCACCAAATATGCGTCTCCTTTTGCCAACTCCTTAATCAACGGCAGATGCCGCAACCACGCTGGCCGGTGGAAAAATAGGAGAACAATAGGCGCTGAGGAGTCGGCAGTAAGTCAAGTCGGACTACGTGTTCGCCAAATTTTCCAACGCTTTGATTTAGTTAACAAGTCTGTCTCTGAAGAGCCGGACGCACGTTTCAAATTCTTCACAAGCGTCATCATACCCAATATGGTCAAATCCACCGGTTACGAGGACGGCTTTTTGCTGTATATTCCAGACTATACTGACTACGTGAGAGTAAGAAATTACCTCCATGAAAGGACAACCCTGCTTTTCGGTGACGTCAACGAATACTCAAGTCAACGGCGCCTGACGTCCAGAAGGTCGCTCTTCCAGCAAGGCCGTCTCAAGGTCTTATTGTACACAGAGAGATTGCACCATTTCAGGAGATACGACATAAAAGGTGTCAAAAATGTGATTTTCTACAAACCACCTTCCAATCCAGAATTTTATCAAGAAGTCGTAAGATTTATCGGCCGAAGTGCCTTCCACGGTGTTGCGGATCTGAACATATCTGTTGTCAGATGCCTATTTTCCAAACTTGACAGCTTAGCTTTGGAAAAGATTGTAGGATCCCAGAGGGCTGCCGTGTTGACCCATGGCCAAAATGAAGTTTACGAATTTAAATAGCCGCTTCGGTGAAACTCTTGGGGGCTTTTGCCTAGTAGAATAGATATTGTAAGCTGTTGCCTTTAAAGAGTTTCAAGCTTTTTTGCTAAATGTGAATTTGTGCATGGAAAACATTAAAGTGATGAAAACGTGGAGACTAATGTCAGTTACGTCGGGAGTCCTCCACTTCTAAATCATCACCGCAGTCTTTCCGATCCGAAATGGTAGACACGATACACTCAGTAATTACTCATTTCTTTGTTATATACCATATACCTATGCTAATCGTTGAATTGGCTGATCGCCATGAAAATGCAAGCCAAACTAACATAGGGACTTGCTCGCTCGCCAATACGGGCACATTTCCAGAATGCACCCAACATGCTGTGGTTTTTGTATTTGGCCAAAAGTGACGGCCATTGCGAGTGAATATACGTGCAAGTGCAGATGAGCAAGAGAATCACACGTAAAAGCGCACGAAAATTGAAAAGAGCACTCATTTTTCCCGCCGAAAACACAATATATCTTCAGTCCAGTACGAATTGCAAGGATCAGATTCACTAGAGCAATCTTGGAGTGATTTTTGGTCTGCGAGTTCAATGAAGTTAACATCAAGAGAGAGACCCTGAGAATCCAAGATGAGGTTCTTAATATGATATTTCGTCAGTAGTGATACGAAACCCTCTATCGCTTAAACAAGGCCCAAATTTGGTTCATCGGGGTCTAAAAATTGAATTCGAGACTGATTTCGTGAGGTTTCAATGGTACTAGTATAGTACGCGTTTGAACCGTTTTACGCACTGTTTTTCCGATTTTTTTATTGTCTTTCCTGTGGTGTGTGTTAGTTTTTCTGATCGCGAAGGGAAGAGCTGTGTCTGAAGAGAAGCTAAAAGACGGGAAGAACGTAAAATGTGTACTTTGTGAGGGTGTTACCTGGTGCAATCATGCCGGAGGTAAGTTTATCAACCAAATACGACCAAAAACTTTGTTAAAGCAATTGGCACAGGGGATTTAGCCCAAAAACGTTCGTATCGAGCCGCGAAAAAAACGTAACAGACAAGGAAGACGCTTTTAAGCTTATAATCCAATTTTTGAAGAGCTGTTTTCCAATTAAGTTTGTGGCTCTTAATAGCAGTAGGTCTGGCGATCATTTTCTTGCCAACGGTCGAAGAACAATTATTCCACACGATATCTTCGCATGAAAATTTTGAATCTGATGGAAACCATTAAGCCAAGCTGAAAACCGAACTTCAACACTGAAATAAAGCGTAGCATTGAGTCATATCCTGGAGAGTAAACGAGCGACATGAGGACGCAGACGAACGCGGTTAACATTCTGGAACGGACGTCGTCATACCTGAGAGCCGGGCTTTTGAGGCAGACTCCCGCGTGGTATGAAGTAGTGGCATTTGTTCCACCATCCAAACGGTTTGAGCGGAGCCCCAAACTGGTAAATCCTTCTACTTTAGAGAGCCGAGCTATGTTGAACCCTCTTAGGGCGGAATTGAATGCGGAAACCGGGTTTTTCGAGACAAAGAACACCAAGAGTAGCCGGAAAGTGACTCGGTCACTTTACCGGGCTCCCAAACTGAAATTTACAGAAGACAAACTCAGACAATTGTTTTACGAGCAACATCCATGGGAATTGTCGAGACCCAAAATGCTTGTGGAAAACACAGGAACTGAAAACTACGATTGGAGCCATATACAGCAACTTGGAAAACCGCTAGACGGCGAAAGCGTAGTACAAAGGACTCTATTTTTGCTACAAATCAAGCAGCACGCAAGCTTGCTCGACGCATACGATCAAGCCAGATTCGAGTTCTATCGTCTGCGGATGCAGCAGGAAATTCAAGATCAAGTAGCCCAAGAAGAAGCCGAAATGTTCGGCTCCGTTTTTGGTCCTTCTGCGATAGAATTTGGTCTTGAAAAGGAACAAAAAGTCATCCAAACTTGGAAAAAGCGAGCCATTCAACAATCCGAACTCATATCGGCAAGAACTTCAAACCCGTCTGAATCTTGGACCACTCCACAACGCAAAGCTGACGGGGCAGAAGAGTCAGATGAGATAAACGAAGAAATTACATTATAAAAGACCGCGAACCAAACCTCAAATGCATACCCGCCACCAATCTGTATATGTACTAATTTTTGTCATGTAAATATCGAATAGCGGATTAACGAGAAAACATCAACGGTTTCTTGTGAACCCTTTTCAATTGGAAAAGACGAGTCCTCTGGGCCAAATACCTTTCAAATTTGGCAAAATCTTGGATTTCAATAACCTGGAAGTTTTTCTTTATCTGCTGGAAGAAATGCTTGTCAGCCTTCCTACGCTTCTTGCAGCTCATCAGTATCATGGGCGGATCGTCACAAGAAGTTAGATCTAACAAAGTCTTTTCAAGCAAAGGAAAAGCTTTTTCCAGATAAACACAATCAGCAGCGAGAACTAGGTCAACTTTACGTTTACCTGCCTCAGGTTGAAATTTTGGTTCCAATGGATCGCCCCATTTGAGTTCTTTAGCGTGAACTTTGGCACAAACACCGTTGAGATCGATATTTCGTTGCATTAACCCAATTAAACCGCCAATATCGGTCACATAGACTTCTAAATCTCGAGTTTCACACAAAAGAGCTAAACAAATTCCCACAAGCCCAGTTCCAGATCCGAGTTCCAAAATTTTCTCAAATTCACCAGTTTGGCCCAGACCTCGTTCCATTCGAGAAAGTACTGCGTCCGAAGTCGATTTCTCGATTAAGTACTCACATAGTAACTCCCCTGCAATCCAAACTTTCCCACCACACCCACTTTCACCACCATCCTCATGAATTTTCAAAGGCGGTGTAAGTTGACCTCCAAAACTGAAGTCACTATCACCTAGATGCTCAATTGGCCTTGGAGCAACGATACCTTCGAACCCAAACACATCCTCCATCGCACCAAGATGACAGCCTGAGTTACTCAAAAAGATCAACTCTTGGGTACCCGAGTTTTTTCTCTATACGATGTTTTATCCCGGCTAGACCGTTACCAGAGGTTATTATGGTAAGACTACATACGAAAACTGACAAAAGGCTAATCGAAAGGGGTGAATCCATCCTGAATTGATTCCTGATGAATGGCGCAATCCGTGCGGTTTTATTCATTGTGATATCTTGGAATTTGTTCATTCTTTGGGCGCTGAAGGATCAGCTGTAAGTAGGCCAGAAACATCTGTCACCGAGCTTTTGGCATCGTTAAAAGAGTCAGACAACTCTTGAGATACGTCAATTGATGAACTGATGGCGACCAGAGCTGTTTCTACTTTGCATAGAGTTGAACCCTCAGCGAGGAATTTATCGCGGACAAGAACGTCAAAGTGGCCCACTAGACGTTTGATGTCGTTTTCGACATTCACCGACACTTCACCATATAGTTCTGGATAAGCAATGGCATCACCAGTTTCTAGAAGACGGAATTGAGGGTTGGATATCAATGTGGTCTTAAAATAAATGGCAAGCGCCTCGCTTATATCAAGTTCGGTAACCCCCGTAAAAACGTTTTTGATCAAAATTCCATTAAACTCCGCCAGTTTGGGAGTAGCAGTCCTAAAATTCGCTGTAGGATAATTGACGAGTTTGTGAGTTGTGGAGCTTTTCATCTCTTTCTTTCTCTTTTCTCTTTGATAGTTGTTGAACTTCTCATACAGAGGAAACGCTTCCTCGAGGCTTATAGAAGGTTCACACGAAATGTGAGTCTTCTTCACGTAAACGGATCGCTTCGGATCTTTGTCCTGGGACTCGCTGTATAAGCCGTAGGCTTTGGCAAGTTCATGAATAAATGATCTTTTGGGTGCAGGCATAGGCTTGAAATGAAGGCTTAGTTTCGCCTTGTTAGACATCAACCCTGAAAGCGCCCTTTCGATCTGAGTGCACCATTCGGGATGCTTGCCATAGACTGACAGGGTCAATTCGCTAAATGGAATTAGCAGTTCCTCGTAAGTGTTCACTTTCCCAACCAGGTTGGATATAGCGCCCACACTCGAAAGACCTGTTTCAGTTTTCCGCACTCCGAAGGCTTCCATTAGTTCCAAATGTCGGCGTGCCACTTCACAATCTTCAGTACACGGAATTTCAGCCTCTCCAGCAGAGGAAGAACTTTCGGTTGCACCGCAAGGTAAAACCCTTCGAAGTCTTTGGCAAGTACACGTTTGGGTCACCATTTGCTTACAAGGAATGTCAGGACATTTTGACAAACCATGACAGCGAGCCGCGCAAGTGTGGTTACAAGAATATCGTGATTTGCGGCATACTTGCTGGCATACAGTTTGACATGCCTGGGAAACGTGACAAGTCTTTTGGCACTTATGATGACAGTTCTGCAGGGTTTTACCGCACGGCATACCACAAGAAACGTCGTCTTGGAAGCACAGAGTTCTCACTTTGTCAGATTTTCCACATTTGCAGCGCCTAAAAACTGGTGCAGTACACCCTGGGCATGGCATATCTAGCGGATGGCACGCATGTGGCATTGGCTTGTGACCACATTCCATCTTTAGCATTCTAGTTCTGACACAAGGATGGCGGCATGGAGGTAAAGTTGTCCCACACCGCACAGGTGCTGGTACCAATGTGCTCCCACAGGGGCATACCAGGTCATTCGAATCACTTTCGAGACAAGGCGGACAACTACCCGGGTGACATTTCTGCCTGCAAGAATGCTGTCCGCATGCCAGCAACCTGTTGCACGGCTTGAGACATATGTGTTTCGCCTCGACAAGAGATTCATCAAGTTTGTCTTTTGCCAAAAAGATCTTCTTCTCTCGATTCCGCGCTGCCGATTTCCCCGAACAGCACCGCTCAGTACATCTATGGCGGCGGCAAGACATCAAACTTTCACATTTTGTTTGACATCGAGGTGTATCCTCAAACCTACATGGTTTCGTAAACTGTTTAGTCTCGCATGCGCATTTGACCTTATCGATGCTCAGACAGGGATCCATGCATGGTCCGGTGTGACAAATAAAAGGACACAAATGTTTTCCACATTTCAATGGTCTACCACACTGATTTTCGCAAGTGGGTACCGGGTCAGTGCAAGAAGTTCGAGCTATGTCCATCGCTAGCAAAGGTGTTTTGCCACAGGGACAAGTTGTAAGGAGTTTTGGCGAGAGCCGACATGGAACTTTACCCGAAATCGATGGAGGCGCTTCGCATCGTTCTGTGAACGAATGGTTTTTGCAAGCAAATTCAACAGTACGCACATTAGAACAGGCAAAGGTACCGATCCAAATCGAGCCTCGAGCATTTCTTGATTTTTTCGTAACATGGACATCTGCACAAGGCATCGAGGTTTTTGATTCCAGGCCACAGAAGCATTTTAGCTCTCCAGATATTATTTGCGGACATTCACCACAGGGTCCCCGGTGACAGCGCCGTGTACATTTATGGAACCCACAAGGAAGCGTCAAATCGCACACTTTCGAACATTGGTAAGAGCCTTTGATCTTGCGTGATTCGTTGCAAAACATATTTTTACTTTCTTTGCCGCATAGACACCGTTTTCGAACCGATGCCATGCAAGTCGGATGTGGACCCAAATGACAGGCTTTGTTACATCCGTGAATACAAATTCTTGCATCGCACGTTTGTCCACACGAGTTGGGTTCCAAGATATTGGGCTCTGGATTCACAGTCTTGCCACACCAGCAAGTATTGCGACCTGCCAAAGGTACTTTCTTCGAGAAAGCTAGACAGTTGGGACATTTCCAGGATTTGTCTAAATTCTTGGCTACAGATTTGGCAGCCCATTCGCTGATACATTCGTAGTCAAACACTCGGAAACAGCTTTTGCAGGCGTACATACTGCAGCTGAAATCCATGTCCATAGTACATATCATGCACGGGTACCGATCACCCTTTTTGATATCTTCAATAGCCTGTTCATAATACGGCAAATCACTCGAATCGCTGCTGTCACTCTCACTTTCGGAGCCACTATCATCAACTTCATTTTCGCTAATTCCATCATTTAAAGACACTAACTCGGGCTCTTCATGGCTAATCTCTTCAGAAAGAGTCTCAACAACAACGTAATCCTCGCTGCTGGAAATATCTTCGAACAACTCGCTCGAAGGCTTCATGCTTTGTTCTTTTACAGCGATTTGAAGCAAGTAAGATTCTTGAGCGATGAGCCAGTTTTTCATTCATCTGGAAAATCGTGTCATCTCATCTAGACAATATTGAAGGCTACCAAATATTCATAAACAAAGTAAATTATTATGAGCTATAGAGAAATGTTATCTAACCAAACATCAATTCACTCGACTAAGTAGATTTTGCAGATTTCAATGCATTTTTTAGAATTTCAAAACACACTTTGTAACTGAATTTAGTGAGACGTGTTAATTTGAGTTTAACACTTGGCGAACACAGCTCAAACAGATCACCGTTATGAAACATATCTTTCTCGAGGTGGTTCCTGGTGAATTTCATCTTTGAGAACGACTCTAAAAGCCGTGTTTCTTCAGTTCAAGCGTCGCTTCAAATTTTGGTATAACGAGTGAAAAATTCCTACGGAATTTTGAAATCAACTGACACCCAGTGGTGATATAAGAATTGCACGAAAACAAGCCAAAGAGGACTCAGTGACTTCAGTTCTGTCATCTGATTAGTGTTATCGAGGTATATCAGTTTAGATTTGGTTCTTCTAGCTAAAAGTTGTCGATATATCTTATAGGCAAATGTTGAGAGCATCTTTTAAACAATTTGCCCATCGTGGCTATTCTACCGCTGCCAAATCTTTGAAAATTGGTCTAATTCCAGGTGATGGAATTGGAAGAGAGGTTATTCCTGCGGGAAAGTTGGTTTTAGATACTTTGGGTCCCAAACACGGGCTTAAATTCGACTTTATTGACCTCGAAGCGGGTTGGAAAACGTTCCAGGAAACTGGTAAAGCTTTGCCCGATGAAACTGTGGACATTTTGAAAAACGACTGCCAAGGTGCGCTTTTTGGTGCTGTTCAATCGCCTACGACCAAAGTCGAAGGTTATTCTTCGCCCATTGTTGCCCTGCGTAAGAAATTGGGTCTTTATGCCAATGTGCGTCCAGTCAAATCCGTTGAGGGCGCTGACGATAGACACGTCGACATGGTTATCGTGAGAGAAAACACTGAGGATCTTTATATCAAGACGGAAAGAACCTATATCGATGAAAAGACCGGAACCAGAGTCGCAGAAGCAATCAAGCGTATCTCCGAGACTGCAACTAGAAACATCGCTACTATTGCTTTAGATATTGCTCTACAGAGAAAGCAGGTTTACGGTAAAGCCACCCTTACGGTGACTCACAAGTCGAACGTGTTGTCGCAAAGTGACGGGCTCTTTAGAGAGATTTGCAAGCAAGTCTATGATTCCAACCAAGAGAAATACGGATCCATTGGCTACAATGAGCAAATTGTGGACTCAATGGTGTACCGTATGTTTAGAGAACCAGAATGTTTTGACGTTGTAGTGGCACCAAACCTGTACGGTGACATTTTGTCCGATGGTGCTGCTGCTTTGGTTGGTTCTTTGGGTGTAGTGCCTAGTGCCAACGTAGGGTTTGATTTTGTCATTGGTGAACCGTGCCATGGCTCCGCGCCCGATATTGCTGGGAAGGGTATTTCAAACCCAATTGCCACGATTAGATCCACCGCGCTAATGCTTGAATTTATGGGACATGCGAAAGCAGCACAAGATATTCACAAAGCGGTCGACGCCAATTTGCGCGAGGCTCAAATAAAGACCCCAGACTTAGGAGGAAAGTCTTCCACTAAGCAAGTCACCGAGGACATTTTGTCTAGATTATAATCTTTTTAGTCATGTCGGAATTAGATATGCTATATAGTTACTACTTAATCGATTAATCACGCTCGAAACAAACTGCGAAAAACCCAATGCCGCCGTCTTCTTTTGGCATTACTCGTATGCAGGATTCTGCTAAACTTAATGCCTCTTTTTGGTCTCTGAACACGTCGTCGAATTCCTCTACGAGCCCTCTTCGAGGCCAATCCGGCATCACACCCGACCTTTGACGAACTTTCCAACCCCATTCTTGAACTTTGGCATCCAACAACAAATCAATCACAATCCGCTCGTTTTCCTCAGGATGAATTGAACATGTACTGTACACGAGTTTCTTAGCGGAAGGGAAGGACATGGCGTACTTCACAATTTCGAATTGGAATGAAGATAGTTTAGAAAGTCTGGTTTTCAAATTCACATCCGTGATTTCTTCGGGTTGTTGCTCCACGGTAGTCGAATCATCGCGTTTGTTGGTGTTGATATCGTCTATCATTTGCCTGCCAAAGATACCACTGCCCGAACAGCTGGGATCCAATATAAACCCAGTAACGTTAGGGAAAATGTCAGGTTTAGCCAACTTGGTGAAATCCCCCACATGCACATCAATCCCCTGGTCCACACCCGCAGTTTTGATCATGGTCCGCAACGTCTTGGCACGCTCCGGATCCTTTTCAAAGGCATGTATCTTGACACTAGTGGGTTCTTCCTTAGCAAACATGTAGCTAGCAACGTGCGTAGTCTTGTTACCTGGTGCTGCACAGGCGTCAATCACAACGTCGTCCCCAGTAGGATGCAGTATATGCGCT
Source organism: Lachancea mirantina (assembly GCA_900074745.1). Lineage (NCBI taxonomy): Eukaryota > Fungi > Ascomycota > Saccharomycetes > Saccharomycetales > Saccharomycetaceae > Lachancea > Lachancea mirantina. The sequence goes on from LT598465.1 coordinate 348,443, forward strand.
GGGAAACACGACGCTCGATCCTGAATAATGATTTTACCCGTCTTGTAAAGTTCATGCGAAGTGATCTTGTCCGTGGGATGAACACCGAACAAAAGTGGGACGTAAACGTCCCGATACAACGACCCGGGAACGATGTCACGCCAGTCGTTGACTTCGTTCTTAAATTTCCGCTTCAATTCCGCGATCACATCGTCTATTTGATCCGCACATTTAACCAGATTCAAACGAATCCATCGAACCGGAGTTCTATCCACTCTGTCGTCTTTCACCAATTCTTTCAAGTCTCGCACTCCATGCTTGATTTTCAAACGTGCAAGTTCACTCTGTAATCGCGTCTTGTGCTTCACCACAAAGGTTTTGATGGGATGTTTACCCATTTGAATCCGTTTACTCTTCGAAAACAGCATATCATGTACCAGAAGCATAATTGTCAGCCTATTAAACACTTTCCGGCCCTTTTTTTCAGGTATGCCCGTCATAATACCACTTTTAGCCATGATGGTCTCTATAAATGATCTGTAGCCCCAGCAGGAGTGCACCATAGCATAAATGTGCTTCGGATTTGTCTTCAACTTAAAGCGCTTACAGCTCTTAAACACAAGCGTCTGAAGAGACCCAGCAACTTGGCCACGTTTTTCCTCGGCTTCTATAAACTCTAACACCCAGCTAGCATCTCTGTATAGCTCCATTATGTTGAGCCATACGCGTTTGCTCTAGAGTATCCCTGTGCGATGAGCTGTGTTTTCGAATTCTGAAATTTTTCAATTTCGAATCTGACCCATTTTCCAGTTATCAACAACGAACTTTTCCAAAATCAAAGGCCTCTGAGAACTAGTAAGAAACCAGTAAAACCAGAAAGAAAGCCGGTACAAAAACAACAATTGAGCGGTATAAAATGGCTTTGAATAGTGTGGAAACTGGGGAGGTTAAGAGTAGTGAAAATATGGTTGTGAAGCGCGAAAATGGCCTTGAAAACGGTGTTAAAAGAAGTCCCGAAGTGGACTTAGATGATGGAATTGGAACGACCGAAAATGGGGTCAAAAAAAGCCAAAATAGAGCTGTGATAGTGCCGAAATGTCGTCCCAAAATACGATATTCGTTATTGAAAACGGGACTTTGTTATGATGTGCGAATGCGGTACCACGCCAAGATATTGACGTCGTATTTCGAATACATAGACCCGCATCCGGAAGATCCCAGACGAATTTATCGTATTTACAAGATTTTGGCAGAAAATGGGCTTGTTTCGGACCCAACTTTGAGCGGTGTTGATGATATTGGTGATTTGATGCAGAAAATTCCAGTGCGAGAAGCTACGAAAGAAGAGATTTTGAAAGTTCATTCGCAGGAACATTTGGAGTTTATCGAGAAAACCGGCAATATGACACGAGAACAACTTTTGAAAGAAACGGAACGGGGAGATTCTGTGTATTTCAACAATGACTCGTATTTGAGTGCCAAACTCTCGTGTGGCGGTGCCATTGAGGCATGTAAAGCTGTCGTTGAAGGTCGTGTCAAAAATGCGCTTGCAATGGTACGGCCTCCAGGCCATCACGCGGAGCCTGCGGTTCCAGGTGGGTTTTGCCTCTTCAGTAACGTCGCAGTAGCGGCCCAGAACATTTTGAAAAACTATCCAGAAAGCGTTCGAAAGATTTTGATCTTGGACTGGGATGTGCATCATGGGAATGGTACTCAAAAGGCCTTCTACGACGATGAGCGCGTCATGTACATATCTTTGCATCGATACGAGCTTGGGAAATATTACCCTGGCACCATTCATGGTAATTACGACCAAATAGGAGAAGGCAAGGGAAAAGGATTCAATTGTAACATTCCATGGCCCTGCGGTGGCGTGGGTGATGCAGAGTACATGTGGGCCGTCGAGCAAGTGGTCATTCCATTGGGTCGAGAATTTCAACCTGATTTAGTGATTATTTCTTCTGGATTTGATGCTGCGGACGGTGACATGATCGGCCAGTGTCATGTCACACCGAGCTGCTACGGACATATGACTCATTTGCTGAAATCGCTTGCCAGGGGTAATTTGTGCGTGGTGCTCGAAGGTGGGTACAGTTTGGACGCCATCGCACTAAGCGCGTTGGGAGTGGCTAAAGTTTTAGTCGGTGAACCACCAGATGAACTGCCAGAACCCAAGAAGCAGCCAAAAGCGGAAGTTATCGAGGTCATAGATACGGTAATGAGAACCCAATCTCGATTTTGGGATTGCTTCAAAACGACACAGTCGAACAACGGTTGCGATTTTAATGCCAAAGTTGACAATACTTTGATGTCCGAGAATTTTCCATTGCAACATGCCATTAGACAACAGCAGCTGCAAAATTACACAGATGATTACAATTTCGTTACATTACCTCTTTTCGATATGGGTCTCCCCACGAACACCGTTACGTGTTCGCCAGCCATCCATGAAGCAGAATCAATTATTATATGTGTTCACGATACCCCCGAAATATGGGCCAAGAGAAACAGAGTGACAGGCCTTGTCGACCCGTCTCTTTCCATTGTAGTCGATACCGCAGTGCACGTTATCAAGTGGTCCGTAGAACGAAATTATGGCGTTATAGACGTCAACATTCCACAATCTTTAGCAGAACAAGATAATTATTCTGCAGTTATGACTTCCCAAGAAGTGATACTTTTCATGTGGGACAACTACCTTAAATACTTCCCTAACCTCAGCAGGCTGGCGTTCATTGGAATTGGGGATGCAAGCAGCGGGATTGTTCATCTCTTAGGACATCGTGATACAAGAAATGTCGTCAGTTCAGCAATTCTATTCTTGGATACAAAACCGCTCAGACCGCTAGTCCCGCTCGTTGACGAGTCTTTGGCTGATTGGTATTTCAAAAATTCTCTTGTCTTTGCAAGTTCTGAGCATGCTTGCTGGGGCTCCGATGGAAGCGAAGCCAAGAAGCCAAGGAAGAAGTTTGGTCGTGTTCTGAAGTGCGATTCGGACGGACTGTCTAACATTTTCAAAGAACGCTTTGAAGAAGCGACAGACTTTATTCTAGATTCGTTCGAGGAGTGGAGCGACACTGATTGAGAGCTTGATAGAGTATTGAACTCCTGAAACTATGAACACTTGGGCTTAATAGTTAATTTATAATACATTTCAAAAATAATAGCGCTGCTGTGGTAACAGATATGCTTAATGAAAATGACTCGAAAATGATTTTAAATAATATCCTGGAAGTATTTCTTTTATCCACCCAAAGGTAAAATCAACGAATCTTGGTTAGACGGCGCTAGGATATCTTCTTTTGAAATCCTTTTCGAGGTCCTCGTAACTAAGATCCGCGTGGAGATCACTAGAGACAGCTGATTGCTCAGTTTTCACGACAAGTCCGCCTCTCAAATGCGCGGGTTTCTTTGGTGGATTTGGTCTCAAATGCTGAGGCTTATGAGGTTTCGCCGGTTTCTTTTTTGCCGAAGTCCGCTTCTTCGTTTTGAGGGGACTCTCGACCGCAGCAGGCCGTCTGACGATTGGTGACAATACCTTCGGTGTTGATAAATCAGAATTCCCAGAAAGCGAGACCAAAGTTTCATTCGTACTTTGACGAGCTATCCCTTCCAAAGCGCTGATAGTATACTTTCCATATCCTTCTGCGGTTTTCTTCAGAGGTGTAGTCTGTGAGCTATTCAGGAGATCTTTGACTCTTTGTTGAATAGAATCTTTCGATGCCTTATTGGACGTGATGTGCATCTTTGCCTGCGACCTATAGTACTCACGAGCTTCGGTGTCATTTTCCAATTCTAGCCGATCTAGATCTTCAACAATCGAAGGATTTTTCTGTTCTCTTCTTGGAATTGACCTCAACGCCTCACTTGTAAGCGGCTCTTCTTCTATTGACTCAGAGGACGACACTCTATATTTGGATAGCGACAGACTGCGTGATGGTTCATTAGAAGCTTTTCTTGAAGAAGGATCACCCGTGAAGCTACCAGAAGATAGGCCGCGACGCAGTGATGAAAACGCTGATTTTACCGAGTCACCAGTGTTATGTCTAGACTTAATGGGGGAAACCGATCGCCCTTCTCCAGTCAAAATCCTCTTCAGTTTCTTTCCAAAAGTTTTCCTCAAGCTACTTCCGCTTGACTGTGGTTCTAGTGATTCCACGGAAGACGATGAGTCAAGCGATTGTTGAGAAATTGCGCCGGACGCACTTCTTCTCAAAAACACATCTTCATCCAAAGTCTGAGTTCCAGAGTCGACATAGTTGGGTGGTGAAGCTCTCGTTGAACTATTGGAGGCCCGTATGCTTGGTAAGTCAACAGCATGAATTACACCTTGTGAATTCGTTGGTTCAATTGGCTCAAGATTTGTTGAGTAGCTGGTGTTAAAAGTTTGCGCTCTTGGTTGCATATGATGATCAGCCTTTTGAGACTGAGAGTACGCAACGGAAAGGAAGCTGTTCTTATTTGCCTGGAACGGATCGAAATTGGCGTTCGCAATAGTATGTACATGTGCAGGAAGCGACAAGGGCAGCTGGGACCCTTGATAGGGTAAAGACGGTGCTCCCGAAATACTGGACATGACAGCAGGTACTGCGGTGAACGATTTTGTTGGTCTCAATGGAAGAGAGCCGTTTGGCTGACTTGCTGGCGGTGTGCTTCTGGGCACCGATGCTAATTGTGGCTGGCTTGTAGAGTTGTGCATGGCCATTTGTTGTTGATAGCCATTCTGCTGTTGAATTTCTTCGGGTGGCGAATAGTGGTGCATGGATCTTACCAAATAGAAATTTCTAATCGGGCATGCGACACCCTGCATGCGGGAAATCTCTTCTAGAACTTGGCAAATATTAGGACGATTTGTCGGATCTTCACGAAGCATTGCGCTGATCAAATTCTTCATTCGGTCGCTGTACTGTGGGAATGCAAGAAACTGGAACTTTGAATGCAAAATGGCCACTTCTCCGGTTTTCTCAAAAGGTGTTGTATAATAGCACAGTTTGTATAAGAAAATTCCAAGCGCCCAAATATCAGATTTTTCATTAACGGCAAATCCCCGGTAAAGATCAATCATTTCTGGAGCACGATATTGGGCCGTGGTGTTTTTCAAAATGTCGTGTTGAACATATTGGAGTTCTTGCTGAGTCTTGGGAGGTCTAATGATACCACAAACGGAACCAAAATCGCACACCTTGAAAATATCGTCTTCGGAGATCAAAACGTTTTCGATCTTAATATCTCTGTGAATCAGCGGTGGTTCAAGCGCATGCATCGCAGCGATCCCCTGACACACATGGCTCATTATTTTGAGAACTTCATGCTCTTGCAGTCGGTCACGCAATCGGGTATTCATAAAATCAATAAGCCCGCCGCGAGCACAATATTCCATAAGCAAGAATACCTCATAAGTTCCGTCGTTATGACCCGATTTCGATGCATGGGAATCAATGTACGACACAACATGCTTCTCATTGCGCAGCAGCTTCATTGCATCGACTTCTGCCCTCAGAGTATTCAAATTTTGTTTATCTGGTACTAAAACTCGCTTCAAGCATGCGATTCGAGGGCTCTCATTAGTGTTTTGCGGTATGATTTGGGCAGTGTAAATGTGTGCAAACCCACCGCTGGTCAGGTACTTGATGACTTGAGCCTGGTGCGATCCCACGGTCAATCTCGTGCCCGGAGCGTACAGATCAGGCATCGGAGGGCTCATTTCAAATATGACAGCTTAACTCGGTGGCTTTTGATGCAAAAATGACCCAGTTTCTTGGAAAAAGTTTCCTCAAACCTTTGCAACCCAAAAGACACACGAAATAAATTGTAATGGTAGCCCACTGGGATCAATTGACTATTCAAAATCCGACTTCTTTCATCTCTGTAAATTTCGAAATTTAAGATGTTTAAAGTAAAGGGGTCCAATACCGTGAGAAGGCAAAGTCATCTCGAACGTCGTGGTGTAAACAAGTACAGATATGAGCACCAACAGACGTTCCAAGCGGTTTACAACCGCTAAAACAATCCTAATCGAGTGAATTGACTCAACATTCAAGAAATAAAGATTCTAACGGCGCGTCGGGCGCGATACGCACTTTTGCTAAAATGAAATGAGTTTTCAAGATGAAAGACGAGTATTTGAAGGCAATAGACGGGCATCAGCAGTCTTGAAGTCGATTCGGATGCCATAGGAAGCTTCTAAAGCTCGAGAAAACCAACTCTGTGCCCTTTTAATCAGGCCCTTCTGACGTCAAAGGTGAACCTCGAAATCAATCGTGAAGGTGGCCATAATGCGTACATAGACCTTTGAATCTCTGCTCATACCATTGAAAAATAAACTTCAATAGCCGTCTAAAGAGAACGGCTGATATCTGCCAGTCCACACTATCCATTTTCCATTTGATTGCTGTACAGAAAACGGCACTCCAATTTCATGAAACTAGTACCCACACACGTCGGATGTTCATTCACCAACCACAACCAGACGCGAAAATTCGATTCATAGCTATGACTCGGTCTCAAATGGTCATTTTGGCTTCGTTTTGGCCCTGTCTCTACACTTGCTAAATTCGCCACGGCTCCTTATTGGCTATCTTTGATCTTGAAAATTTAAGCGATGAGAATCAACCAACCGACGGCCTTATAAGAACGCACCATAAGCAGTAAAAATCCGACCGTTCGGGTGCTCAATGGCTTACTTCAACGTTGCAGAGAACTCTTTTGGCGCCGACAATTGGTGTTTGAAGCTTCGTCCGCTTTACCAGGCTGGCCTTTTGACCAGTTTAAGTAGTGGGGAAGTATTTGTCATTGATTGGGAAACAAACAAGCCAAAACAAAGAATCGTAGCGCATTTGACGTCAATCAACGATATGCAAGTGCTGGATAGAGATTACGCCAATGGATTCGGGTTTGCTACAGCTAATGAAGAGGGAACCAAAATTTTCGACGTTAGAATGAAAGATGCAGTAGCATCGTTGAAAAGTGAAAAGTCGTCACCGTTTTTGTCGGTAGATTCGCGTCATGGACTTTTGGCTTGTGGCACAGAACTCTCTGGAGTTGATGCTGAGCTTCATTTGTACGACATCCGGAAAACGGACGGGCCTGTGCGGTCGATGATAGATTCGCATCACGACGACATTACGAGTATTTGTTTCCATCCTAGCGATCCTAACGTCCTTATGAGCGGGTCTACGGACGGATACGTCAACATTTACGATCTGGCGCAGCCAGAAGAAGACGACGCGTTACACCAGGTGATCAATTTCGCTTCGATTCATTCCTGCGGATGGCTCGCACCAAAACGCATATTCACGTTATCCCACATGGAGACCTTTGGTATCCACGAGCTGAACGACAAATCTGACGATCCGACAGAACCCCAGCCCAGGGATTTTGGCGACATTAGAAGCGACTGGAACTGCGATTACGTCGTAGACGTGTACCCTGGTGTTATAGCCACTGGCAGATCTCAAGCGGGTCGCGGTGAGCTTCAATTAATCCCGTTGAACTCGGAGCAACTTGACACGAAGAACTCGGTTGTCATACCTGCGGCCCATGGTGACGACATTGTAAGAGACATTTACTTTTCTGAACAAAACCCGAACCTAATGTACAGCTGCGGCGAGGATGGATATGTCAGATCTTGGAACGTACAGCAGGCCAACCAACTTCAAGTTGTGGCCCAGTTTTGGGACTACTCCAAGCCACTTAACCTCTTCCAGGACACTGTGATTGAAGCCGACATGAACGATCCTACATCGGAACCAGTAGGCACCGTAACAGAGCCCGAAGAAAAGTCAGAAAAGGACAAAGAAAAGCCGTCAAAGGACAAAAAAAAGAGCAATAAAAAGCAGAAGAGTGACAAGGACAAAAACCGGTTAAAGTCGCGCTTTAAACCTTACTAAGCCCATGCATCATGGTATTTATTCTTAAACTCGCCTAGTTATCACTAAATCACGTGATGGTTTTTTGAACTTCATCCGAGAATGAAATTCATTTTCAATATCTAAACCTGGCATCGCGACAGAGCCAGCATTATCATACTGTCAACACGGAGCCTAACGTACTTCGTAACGTCGAAACTAAGGTGATTGGCTGTCATATTATTCTGGCTTTCAGGTTTTGGGTCGGTTAAAAAAGTCCATAACTATCCATGAGTAGTATTGTTAACAAGAGTGGTACACGATTTGCACCGAAGATAAGGCAGCGTCGCGTCGCTGTTAACGTCGAGAAAAGAAAGCCCGAGTCGTTAGTGAATAATGAAGATGAAAGTGCTGGCCTAAAGCCCACTGATAGACCTGTTGGACCGCGCTCCGACTCTGTTAGCTTGGATAGTGCGGATCCGTTTAGTCAGGGCTCGTTGAAAAGCTTGTTGGTTCGAGAAGACGAGTCAGGCGACCCAAATATGCATGACATCACGTCAATGAGCCAATTAGCTAAACAGCGTAGACGGTCTAGTCGGCTAGATTCACTTGGGTCGGGTAATGCGGTTTTCAAGCCGGATTTCTTGGAGACGCAAGTTGCCGGTACGTCTGTGCCGGAACAATCGCGGAATCGTCGTCTTTCATCTATTTCAGCCGCTTCTTGGAAGAAAAGGCGAGTGAGTAGCATTTCGGAAACAGACTCGTCATTCCAAGCCATCAAGAAACGTCGTATGTCCTCCAGGTCTGCGATCTCCAAAAAGTCAGGGTCTGGCCAACGAATCAGTATTGTTCCTCGTATGGGCAGCGATGAAGTTTCAACGGCCTCGGGAGCTGCAGATTCTTCGAATGGAGCTAACGACAATTTGTTCCAAAGAACGGATAGTCTGTATGAAAAATACACGATATCGAACGTAAAGGAGATTCCAAGGCACATATCCGACGGAGACTCCTACCGATATTTGATTGACGAAGATAATTTCACAATGGGCGACCTGTGCAAGCCCAACCTGCCCATTGGGGAAATATCTGACAACTTCCAGCGTGCCAAAGAAGCCGCGAAGGCAAGACAGGCGAAAAGAAAACAGCGGCGGGAACTTCGCGCGAAGGCTCGGCAACAATTCAAACCTTTGAAAGAACTAAGTCAGAAGGAAGATGAGTTGCGCCAAGAGAACCGGAAAAAGGCTGCCGAGGCAGTCATGAACGCAGAGATACCGGAGGCTGACACTAAGTTGCAAGGTATTCAACTTAAAATGAACCCTGACGGCACTTTCATCGTCGATGAAGAATCTACTGTGGTGGATCGACATCAAAATGCCACTTTACAAAATGCACATAAGGAAAGAATGGACGAAAACCCATTTGAAAATCTTTTCAATTCGGCCACTTATGGAAGACAACAGTATACGGACCCCTGGTCGATGGATGAGATGGTTAAATTTTATAAGGCGTTGTCTATGTGGGGCACCGATTTCAACCTTATATCTCAGATGTTCCCTTACCGTACACGACGTCAAATAAAGGCCAAGTTCATCAACGAGGAAAGAAAACATCCGGTGATGGTCGAGTTAGCATTGCGATCGAAATTGCCTCCCGACTTCGACCAGTATTGCATGGATGTCCGCAAGGATTTGAGCACGTTGGAAGAATTTAACGCCAAATTGCTTCAACTTCAATTGGAACACGAAGAAAATCTCAAACAGATCGAGGTATCCAAGCAAAGTGCCAAGGAGGAAGATCTACAAATGCAAAAGGCGAAAGAAGCGGATTTGGGAGGCAAAAAATCTTCAGGTGGCCTGCGACAAGATCAATTAACCGCATATCGTAAAACCGAGGTGGTGTTAGGAACGATTGATGATCTCAGGAAAAACAGGGTCAAAGACGCAGAAGTTGGGTCGAACAATTGATAACATTGATGGCATCGAATTTTTCATTGTCGACATTGTGGATGCTATCCAAACATACATAGATCACTGTGGGGCGACGGTATATAGAAGGACTGTTATAAAGGATTGCGTACTCGCATGAGAAATTTTCATGCATTGACTGCTTTTCGTAGGCCGGTTTATTCACCGTTACTTAGTAACTTATAGAAGTAAGATTTCTACAAGAATGAAAATGATTACCAATATTAATAACTCGAGTTACTGGTAATGGGTCAAACTAAATACATTTTCGAATCAGAATCAAATGATACGGGAAGTTTCAGGAAATTCGTAATCACTCCAACTAACTATAACCGAATTTGGGCTTTAAATCTCGTGGTTTTCACCGTGGTGGTGATCTCTGCTCACTTTTTCATTTGCCAAGAGTTCACCAATGGACAACACCAAAAGGTGTTCACGATGGTGTCTGTACTAGTTTCATTGGCTCTGATAAGAAATCCACCAATTGAGTTCCTTTCAATATTCAGAAGCGGTGGAATCCAAATTTCCGCGATGAGAGGTTGTATTTTATTTCCCACTTGGCTGAACTTTAAGCTACTTCAGACTGATGATTTCCTTCCAAGAGACTCCATAAACGATGTTATTATTAATGAAGGCTTTACCAAGGGATTTAAAGTCATATTCTACTTGGCGGTCTTAGAGAAAGACAAGAGCGACCTAAAACTCGTTTTCCCAGTATGTTTGGCCTTAATTATCGCAAAACGATCCAGAAAATTCTCAACTACAAAACCTTTGACTAAGAATCCAATACTAACCTTAGACCCAAGTCTTCACAACCCAGGCTCTCTGATCTGAAGCTCATCTACAACTTGTCCAGGCAATGCCTCGACGGTTGATGATTGAGAAGAAGTCACGTGAACTACGCGTGGTTTTCGAAAAATTTGATCAGATACCACTATAGATGAGATGAGATGCCTGATGAGATGGAGTACTGAACATCACTAGAGACAGCAGTGACAAAAGCCGCATCTCGTCGCTAGCTCTACATTCAATATGGCTCGTAAATTGAAGGGTAAAAAGGGCATGAAAGGTTTGAAAGCCGCGCTTTCAAGGCAACAAGCAGACGTAAAATCTAAAGAAAAATTGAAAAAAAAGATATCGCATACTCAAAATAAAGGTCAATTGACAAAAGATGTTGTTCGAAATCAGCAACGGCAACGAGAACAGGCCCAGAATGTTTTGCCGTTTGAAAAGGAATCCACGCTAATGCTTATTGGCGAAGGTGATTTTTCGTATGCTTGTTCGATCGTTAAGCAGGGCCTCATTTTACCCGAGAATCTTATAGTCACCAGCTATGACAACTCACCATCAGAGTTGCAGTTGAAGTATCCGCACTCGTTCGGGCCAAATTACAATATTTTGATGGAAAATCAGGTAAAGGTTTTCTTTAAAACGGACGCAACGATGCTTGTCAAATCATTAAAGATCACAAAAAAATCGCCCTGGACCAAGCTTCTGGGACCTGAATGGCGGAACAAACGTCTTCAGAATATAATGTTCAATTTTCCGCATACCGGAAGGGGAATTAAAGATCAGGATAGGAATATTGCTGAACACCAAGCGCTCGTGCTTGGATTTTTCCAAAGCAGCCAAGATCTTTTTGGCCTTGCTAATTCGGTGAATGAGACAAACCTTGCTCAGGACTACTCTATTTTCAAAGACGACATGGGGGCCACTACGCAGGAAGAGAATAAATGCAGGGTAATTTTGAGCGTATTTACTGGCGAGCCTTACGATTCATGGCAAATTAAAATGCTAGCAAAGAAGTCCGGTTGGAAAGTAGAAAGATCAAGTCAGTTTTGGTGGGATCAGTACCCCGACTACCACCATAGAAGGACAAATAGTGAACAGGATACGACGAAACCCGCGTCTGAGAGAAGTGCGCGTGTGTATATATTCGAAAGATGGGGGGACAGCAGGAAAGCTGCGAAAGAAGCAAATGAGAAGGGGAACTACGCAAGTGAATAAACATGAAAGAGTGGAAATGGTAATTACGTGGGATACATTGTGATAAAATCGCTGCAAGCGTAGATCTTCTTGTCTATCGGATCCATGATCTGATTTTCGTTCAGTTGGCAGAGATTTTTGTCATTCAAGGTGGATGCAAGGGCCTTCAGTTTTCGAGAGTCGTAAATGTTCCCATTTGGCAGCATCACCGGATTTTCAAACAATGAAGATTGAATGTGATGTGAAAATGGTAGATCGCGAGCTATAGGCGAAAATTCGTCGCTGCAAACGGGACAAGAAGTATGGACCACTTCTTTATTCAAAAAAAGATCCATCTGAAGATTATCAGAGTTCTCAGTGTTCGGGTGTTGCAGACAGGCCTTAGTCTTTAATGTGGAAATGCCCAACGAGAGGTATATGAGCAACGGGTCGTGATGAGATATCCCGTACATTGAGAAATATTCATAGAGGAAGATATCTTTCAAAGAAGTCCACCGGGAATCGTCTAAAACTCTGCTATATCTATCGAGTTCGACATTATTTGAAAACTCTTTTTTCTTCAAGTCTTCCAATGTTACTGCAAATGAGGAACCTGAAGACCGTGGAGGCTGGTGTTTGAAGAAAAAACTGAAAAAACCCTCTCTGGTCCGCGGTTTCGAAACTTCTTTGTCGCCCTGTGTAGAAGCATCCATTTTGGCTTTCTTAGGTATAGTCAAGAGGCAGTTCTTGATAAAGACCAGAAGTCCAGATGCTAATTTAAGTTCTTCGAAGTTGCTGTCGGAAAATTTGACCAAATGCGTTTGGAAACATTTGATTGCATTTTTGTAATCCTGAACTTTCACCAATTCAATGTACTCTTGAAACCTCGTCTCGAATTCCAGATTCGAAGATTTGCTTTCAAGGTAAGAATGATTCTCTTTAATCCAGCTGAAGAGTGGACTTAATGCGTGCTTGTTCGTAAGACTTTTGGAAATTTTGTTTGCAGTGAGTAAAATGTCGTAGTCCAGCAAATTTTCCAGATTTTGTTGCTTCAAAAATTGTACACCTGAATTCGGAGGTGGTGAAGACGATGCAGGAGACGAAAGCCTGCGTTTTTGCCTGTTATTTTCCTTTCCCGGCTGTTGTTGCGCTTCCTCTTTTTTGTCTTGGAGTTCTGCATCGTATAAGATCCCATTTCGCGTTAAATAGTCACCTACCAAAAGGTTGGTGTATCGCTGATACCACATTATAAGTCCATCCGCATCTTCGGCATTTTTCAAATCATCCAGCTCCTTGAAATAGTTTATACGGCACTCTATTCGATTTAGCAACTCAACTTCGAACGCTACCCGTTTTTCCAGTTTTCTTTCCAACACTTCAACAGCCTTGATGATTTCATTGAGCTTCCCTAAAGACGAAGCATTATCGTGCGTTGACATTATGCTGTCAAGCTCTGTGAAAAGCGTGTTCAATTTCTTGGCTTCCAACTCCACAAGCTTGTTCACCTGTCGGACATTCTTCTTTAGCAATTCGTTTGGGATATGAAAAGACTGTTCGTTCAATTTCAAATGGAAATCAACGCTAGGTTCATTTAGCTGTGACATCATTGTTTGATAGATTATTAGATTAGGGTCAAATTCTCACGATCGATAAAAACGTAGTGTAGAATGAGATTTTAGTAATCTATTGCCACTAAGCTATCACCAGCTACCTCAAAAGCCAGTTCCGTACCTTGTTCCGAGTACCTCATCTCATATCTTATGAAATACAACTCCCCTTACATGTTGAGAAATCGAGTTTTTGAGTATCATTCCGAACGAAGGATCTGTCAGATGTCAAAAATTAGAAAGTTTTGTATGGTAACGTTCCATTAGGCCATTACGAATATACCGAGTATCAGCAAGATTTACGAGGCTTCAATAGATTAACATTCGTGGACGTCTTTTTCAGTAATTCTATTTGCGTCGATACATACTAAGGGATTTCGGTCCCGTTATCTGAGGGGTTTTCTTTCCAAATTGGCTCGTTAAAAGATGTAATTAACTGTTCACTTCATTACAAAGTCTTCAACTTTTCGATGATGGCATCTGTGAACTCAGTGGTGGACGCAGAGCCGCCAATGTCTTTGGTGGTGGTTTTACCCTCAGCAATGACATCATAGGTGGCTTTGGAAATACGGTCGGCGTATTCATTGAGTCCCAAATGTCTCAACATCAAAGTAGATGAAAGAATCATGGCAGTTGGGTTGGCAACGTTTTTACCCTCGATGTCAAGTCCGACGTGACGGGAACCGGGCTCAAAGACGGCGTGTTCGCGACCGAAATTTGCGCCAGGAACCAAACCGGGCCCGCCGATCAACGCTGCGCCGATGTTGCCCAAAATAGAACCGTACAAGTTAGGTGTCACCAAGACGTCGAATTGGTGGGGCTTGGCGACAGCTTGCATGGACGCGTTGTCCACAATGATGTTCTTGACTTCGACCTCGGGGTACTCCTTAGCACCGATTTCGTTGACCGAGTTTCTGAAAAGTCCGTCACCCAGCTTCATAATATTGGCCTTGTGAACCGCACACACGGATTTTCTATTGTTCTTGAGGGCGAAATCGAACGCAAAACGCGCGATCCGCTCGGATTTGACTTTGGTCATAATCTTGAGAGATTCAACGACACCGGGCACGGATTCGTGTTCGAGTCCCGAGTACTCACCCTCGGTGTTTTCTCTGATAACAACAATGTCGACACCTTGCAAACGCGTCTTGACACCGGGAACGTTCTTGAACAACGCTACATTGGCGAAGATGTCCAACTGTTTACGTAGTGCAACGTTTAGGGACCCGTGGCCCGTTTGGTCCGCAGGAGTGTGCCAGATACCCTTCAGACCGATCTTGTTACGTTTGAGGGACTCTACTGCTTTTTGAACACCTTCCTGGTTCTCTAGACCTGAAATGTCCACTTTCTCCCAGTCAATGGGCACGTTTTCCGAGTCGAAGATCGACACCACTGAGTTGGTAACCTCTTTACCCACACCGTCACCAGGAATCAAAGTCACCGTGTATCTACCACCGTATTTCTTGGGCAAAAGGCTTTCCGACGCCAACGTCGCCAATCCTCTCCTACAACCTAAAGCGCTCTGTCTCAACATGATGTGTATAATATGAAATATCAGGTGTCACGTCTATATGGTTATTTTCTGGGTCTTTAATCCAAAAAAAAAATCCTGCAATTTGTCCAGCTACTTTGCCCAAACTTTGCGCGTCAATTCCCTTGTTCCAAGCCAAACAGAACCTTTTCCAAGTGTATCTTCTCGACGACAACGCTAAAACTTCATGAAGTCCCTTATGTCGTCCTGTTATTGAGCCCATGTTATATAGTTGTTGTAGTTCGTACAAAGAGCTCGGCCCCGACTCGGCCTTGACCTCGATCCGGCGCCGAGCTCGGCCACCCAGACATCCTTACTTAAATGGCACGTGACTCAATGTTTTGGTTAGCGACGATCTACGAGAGTTTCTAAGTAAGACCCAAGAGATGCTCAGACAGATTCGCAGAGGCGACGTTAAGGAGATCAGCGGCTAACTCTATCGTAGAGAGCGATATTAGTTTATCTCGAGGAATATAAGGGGTGAGCGGCTGGCACCTTCCACTAAAACAGAGACAACAACTGTTAGGAAGAAGAGGAAAGAAGGGAAAGGAAACGTATCTCGCGGATGAAGATGATCTAGTGAGTGGGAAGCAACAATCGTTGAAGTGAGGAGGGAAAGAAAGTTTTAGAAAATGGATCCGTATAAACCAACTCCCGCTTGTCTACCAAAGGTCACGCGACTGATCCGTATTTAATGACAAACAACCCCTGCAACCACGTGACGGAAGCGTACGTAATGGTATCACGTGACCTTCTTCCATATTCGACCTGGAATCTACAGGAATTACTATAGTAAAGCTTAAGCCCATCTTAGTACCGCGCATCTCAGTTCTCACACGACGCGCAATGCAAAGGAACGAAATATTATCATCTTATAAGGCGCTGGTGAAAACATTGGTGCGCGCGCAAAGGCGTTACAAGAAAGCTCAAGCGGAGGACGAGATTAAACGGCAAGTTGCGCTTCTGACTTACAAGAAAATCAATCTTGTGAGACAGCAAGCACTAGAAAAGGACGCACAGAAGCGGTTAGAGTTCTTACCCATGCTAAATGAAGTGACGAAAGACATAGACGTGCTGAAAAGATCGGACCCCGCACGTTTACGTCGTTTACATTTCTACGACGATGTACGGGCTTTGCGGCAAAGCCTTGCACAACCGAGCACGCCCGAAACGCTAGCGAAACGTATCGATCACATTCGGGATATCGCGTCGTTTGTGCAGAATCAACATGAATACGAAGAATTAATCGACCGTTATAATCCGGGACTGAAGATGTCGCAGGCGGAAAAAGTCAAGCGAACCGCCGCCAAAGTCGGACTCGAAGTACCAGAAAGTATCCCAGTCTAAGCAGTCCAAATCATTGTTGGAATTTTTTGCCGTGTATACATATATATATGTGATGCATTCTAAAAACCTTATTTCTGAGCGCAAGCCATCTTCGACATCACTTGTGATCTCCAGTGCGAGCTGCTCCAAAACGATCCATAAGACCACGTCAAATCAGTTGCACCTTGTAAAAATCCACTGTACTTGTTAAACTGTTCCGACATGCTCCCATCGTCACTGACATGTTCACGAACTTTGTCCAAAAACGAATCTCCAAACCGAAGTAAAGAAATCATAGTCTGTGTATATGCCGGAGAATCAAATGGAATTACTAATTGCCACGAGTCGCCGGTCTTCTGGGAGAAATCTATATTTTCAAAGATGAGTGACCAAAATTGGGTCGTCCATCCATCCAATGGGATGACCAAGTCTGTCTCGGCGGTGTAAAAATGGGAAATCACTTTATAGAGCAGCTCTGCCGCTGTGGTCGTTGCAAGGAACCAAGGGTTGCCCTCCGAGATGCCAGTACCATCGTAAACGTCTTCCGGGTACCTACCCAAAGCGACACCCAGGTTCAAATTGGCACGCTGATGGTTGACGGGATACAAGATTTGCATTTCCGCGACAAGTCCATGCAAAGTGTTCAACACACCGGTATCGTCAACGTCAAAGGGAATGTTGAAGTCCACAGTCCCGTCCAAACCTGGGTCGTGTGTGATCACTGCAGCGAGTAAAACTGCAATGTCAAGTCCTGATCTTTTACCCAAGATTGCAGGCGTCTCGATGATATAGTTCTTGTTGGCGTTCAAAAACCCACCGTCAACCATCAAAAATTTCAAGATTTTGTCAAATTCTTGCTTTAGCGACGACGCAGCCACTTGAGTCTCTGGGTCATCGAAATCTGGTTGAATTTCGGTGAGGTAATGCCAACCCAATTGAACCGCTTTCAATTGACATAACGTCGTGAAAAAATGCTGAGCATTCACTTCTTCCCACAAATCAAAAGTGTCAGCGTGCCAGTTATTGACAACATATTGCAAATCGAGCTTTACCACCGTTTCAAATAAGTCACGTTCGTTGTGGAAGGGCAATTGTAAATCCTGGTTATAGGTTTTTTGGAAATCTGCGATGACAGTTTCCAAAGGTAATTCCAAGGCACGCAGCGTGGCCAAAAAATTGAAAACAGTAATGAGTCGAAGTGCCGGACCGTCACTTTGAGGACGCCCCCAGTTGCCCGTAAACGGAGTGTTGTTGACCAACCATTTGGGTTCGCCCAGACCCTTCAAGTCCCGCTTACAGGTGCCAGAAGGATTATCAGTGCGTTGCAAAACAAAAGACGTGTTCAGAAATTTGAGAACGGTGCCCGCGAGTGTCAAATTCAAACTGGAAGGATCTTGCGCTGGAACCAAACTTTTCACTACGGTGTTCATGGTGATAGATCCATCTCGAACCCAATGGTAAAAATAGTCTGGATTTTTTTTGGAAGGAGACGCTAGAACGACACCCTCGGAGACTCGTTCCGCCGTGGGCAAATCGTTCAAATTGGAATCCCCAATATTCGCGAGGAGCTTTTCGAAACACACTCGGGTTTGCTGTTTGAGCCAAATGTCGAACTGGTCACGTGACACAGTTGTGGGACTTAAGGGTCTAAGCTTGATCCGATGGTGAAAGTAGAGGTCCTCATCGGGCAAAGAGCTAGGCAAAGCGCTGGGTTGGACATGAGAACCGGCGTAGAAATCTTGAATAGTGACATTGCGGGTGTGCCTTTGTAGCGGGTCTTGGGCCGAGCGAGCGTAGCTCGCTTGGCCCTTGCGAGAGTCGTGGCACAACGAAAACCATAAAAAACACAGCACGGCGCCAGCAGCAATGGCCAGTTTTCCAGGCAAACGAGGCTTGTGCTGGCGTCGAGTCGGGTCGATTGAAACCGGGTTTTCCTTCAGCATGTCGGTTTTTTCGTGGGGGGTCTGAAGGGGTGAGAGTTGGTGAAATGACAAGTGATAAGCAACACTTTTTGCAGACGCACTGCAGACAACCGGGAGTACATTGGAAACCGGTACAAAAAAGGACATAAACGACGGTCAACGACGGGCCAACGACGTCTGACAGAGCCTGGACGACGGAGCCAGCGACAATGGCAATACTTTAGTCACAAGACGTTGCCACGCGAGACGGCGGTTTCCAGGAGCGACGAACACTGCTCGTGATAAGTGACACATGCCCCAAACCACGAAGTCACGTGATACCTGCCGCCACAGCACCCATACCCACGCCCCGACACCCACACACTCTTGGTCACGCTGCAACTCCCTCCGTCGTCCCTGGCGCCCGTGTCACGATCCTGCATTGACGTCAAGGTGACCACCTGCGGGCGCAGGTGACCGCCTGCGCTCGTCTCCTCAATAATCCCGTCGAGAACCGCTCTAGCCCGGGATTACATCAGTGTGATGAGCCATAACCGGCTTGTTGGGCAGAAATCCGCCACAGCGATGATGCGGTAGCGATAATGATGATGCGGTTGGGTCCAAAACCATGCCGTCGTACTGTGTCGCCGTTGCGACGCAGCGGCGACGCTTTGCGACGGCATGCTGGGCATATATATATATGGACAACTGCTACAAGCTGTCTGCCAAGTGGATGGTTTGTTCACCCCAGCCACATTACATAGCACACCCGCACACCACACCCACATGTCTCCAGCATCTACCAACGTGTTCACGCTTTCACACCAGTCCAAGCTCGCGGACTTGCTCGCTGCCAACGAAAGATGGTGTGAGCACATGGAGGAAGAACACCCTCGTCTTCTCAGGGACTACAACGCACACGGACAGAGCCCACACACTTTGTTCATCGGATGTTCCGATTCGCGCTACAACGAAGCGTGTCTCGGAGTCGTGCCAGGTGAGATTTTCACATGGAAAACGATTGCCAACGTGATCACTGAGAGCGACGCGACCTGCCGTGCGACGCTCGAGTTTGCCATCAACGTGCTCAAGGTGAACAAAGTCGTTGTGTGCGGTCATACGGACTGCGGCGGCATTAACACGTGTTTGAGCAACAAACGTGAGTCTCTGCTCGAAAGCGGCACGTGCAACTCTCTACATGCGTACTTGCAAGATGTCGATGACCTGTACCACGAGCACAAGCAAGAAGTATTTGCACAAACGTCCGACGTCAAGGAGCAGAGTCGGCTATTGTCGAAGCTGAACGTGCAAAAGCAGCGTGGCCGTCTGTTGGAGATCAGCACCGTTAAGGACGCGCTTGCGCGCGGCGACATCGAGGTGTACGGGCTTTTGTACGACGTCGGCACGGGCCGCGTCGAAGTGGTGTAACTAAAGGGGTTGTATACTAGTACGGTTGATTTTAATAGAGGTTAGATAAGAAGCGATAATTTGATTTGAGAGGACGAGAAATGTAAATGACGAATATGCCGGTGCTCTGTCGGTCCAAGAGCCTCCTGATAAGTTGAAGACTGTTCAGGATTGGGCGGAGCATGAGATACAAGCCAGTCGAAGTGAGAATGTCTGGATGAGACCCTTGGTACCATCAAATCAGTAGCGTAACCCTAGTTAGGCCGTTGCCAACGCATTTGTCAGGAGCACTCAGGTTTACGGTGCCTGTGCCCGAAAGGCCTTGTTGGAAGGAGCTGGCGAGAAGATGATATCGTTCAACTGCATCATCACGTGATCGACATGACAGAATAAGATTAGAGGATTGGACAGACGGTTGGCATTCCGCGAAAGAGCTGGAAGCTAAAACAGGTCCATAGGGAGTTCTAGAATCTTCAGAACATTGTAATCATATGTGGTATGATGAATGACGTATGATGAATAACGTATGATGAGAATTCGCCGCCTAGTATGAAGAAAGTAACGCAGATGTTTTGATCAGCCATACAGTGGCCATATCTTCAAGATAACCACGGAGAGATGTAAGTACTCAATTCCTTACCAGCTTTATTATTTAGATCAATTATGAACGAATGAGCAGTTCAGAAATCTATCAACCACCGATAATGTCAAACCTCAACAATTATGAACGAATTAAATGAACTGTTCAGAAACCTATCAACCACCGATAATGTTAAACCTCAACAACAAATTGTATAAAAGGAGCTGGTATGACCAGGATCGTAGTGGTCATGGTCGCAAGAGAATCACGGAGAGATATAAGCACTCAATTCCTTATCAGCTTTATTATTGATGAGGTTTTTCCTTGTCGGAGGTTGATAGGTTTCTAAATTGTTCATTCAATTCGTTCATAATTGATCTAAATAATAAAGCGGATTAGGAATTGAGTACTTATATATCTCCGTGGCTATCTTACGACCATGACCACTATAATTCTGTTCATATCAGCTCCTTTTATACAATTTCTGTAACATTGATCCAAATTTGGAATCCGTTACTTTCTTCAATCTAGACGGTGAATTTTCATCATACGTCATTCATCATACCACATATGATCTGATTACAATGTTCTGATGATTCTAGAACTTTCAATGGACCTGTTTTAGCTTCCAGCTCTTTCGCGGAATGCCAATCCTTTGTCCAATCCTCTAATCTTATTCTGTCATATCGATCACGTGATGATGCAATTGGACGATATCATCTCCTCGCCAGCTCCTTCCAACAATTATTTAGATCAATTACGAACGAATTAAATGAACAGCTCAAAAACCTATCAACCACCGACAATGATACACCTCACCAGCCTTAATATCTATGTCAGAAGGAGGTAGCGCGACGCGGATATCGTCAAATTGCTGTATCACGTGACCACGATGCCAGATCACAGAAACACCAAACTGAGCGCTGCTTGATTCGGCAGGTCACGTGGGCTCAGAGATCACATGTATTGGTCGACTTTGTTGGGAATTTGCCACCAGAGGAAAGCCGACTGAAGGCGGGTAACACCGCCGTACGAATACCCATATTGTACTCAGTTCCACTCAGTGCTCAAGTACGCCATTGGTCCGGGGAGCCTGCCAGTCCCGGCGCAAACACGACCCACAAAGCGACATCCACCTTTTTGCACCACCCCGACACCACCGCAGCTCGCAGCCCAGCTCACCCCGCACGACTGGCCTCTGCCTCCTTGTTTAGGCAACCTGCCCCGATGTACGGATGCTCGCCATGCATCGCCTGCATCGCCTGCGTCCGCCCCACCGCCGAGTGCAGATCTGCCGTTGTACCCGTGCCCAGAACACCCGCAGGGCCCGCACAGTCCTGCGCGATTTCTGTGTCTTCGTCCCCGATCCTTCCCCCCGCCCTCCGCTGCCGTCTTCGCAGGCGCTTTGCCCCGCCTGCGTCCGATCCATCGGCGTCCCATTCTTTGCGCCTATGCCTCATGCAACCGGCCCTGGCCTAAGCCCGGGCTTAGGCCCGGGCTTAGGCTCGGCCCCAGGCCCAGCCCTAGGCCCGGCGCCCCGCGCCGGGCCGTAGGCAAGCCTTCCGGTAGAGGATCCTTCGCTACGTCCAGCACGCACACAACACCCAGTGCGTCCCCAAGGCCAACGGCTTACCACCGGTTCGGAATACCGTTGCTCTCGAGCTTCTGACAGCCTCGCCCCACGCATCTCGAACTCTCTCAGCTCGCATTTCCCGACAGCAAAATGCGGTGTGCAGCGGTAGGTCGGGGCCCCTCCGCAGCCAACGCGGCCTCGTATATAAGAGAGCGCCACATGTGCGGCCGGGCTCGCGTGCCAGCCCGCGGCTCGCGCTGCCTGCACAATCAACCCCCTTACCCTCTTCTACACCCATGCCCGAATACCCCGTTCATAGCCTAGACGGGTGTGACCTCACCCTGACGGAAAACCCGCTGGACGACTACCAGCGGTCGTACATGTGCACCTTGGGTGCACAGCCGCACGCGCTGGCGCGCGCCGTGCTGGACGACCTGCACGTGTCGAAGACCCGCTACCGCACCAGTGCGGTGCAAGGGTTTCACGACGTGCTGCCGGCGCGGGGCACCGCGGAGGCGGTGCCGCCGCCCGTGCACCACCACCCGCGCAAGCAGTTTGCGCTGGAGTGCTCGGAGTACCAGATCCCGGACGTTCTGCGGCGACGCCCCGGGGCCGGGGCCGGGGCCGGGGCCGAGGCCGGCGCCGGGATCGGCGCCGCGCTGCACGCGCGCCCGGCCACGCTCTTGAACGCGGCGTCGCCCGCGGCACGTGACCCGGCCGACGTCAACTGTCTCACCAAGAACCAGCAGTTCAAGCTCCGCAAGATCCAGTACTCGGACCAGCGCCAACACTCGCAGTCGCAGATCATCAACCCCAACAACTGCGTCCTGTGGGACCACCAGACCGGCTACGTGTTCTTCACGGGCATCTGGCGGCTGTACCAGGACGTGATGCACGGGCTCAGCACGCTGTATCGGCGCGCGCCGGACGCGGTCGACCGCAGGCTGCAGTGCCAGCTGGAGCTCGACTACGCGGTGGCGCGCTGCTTTTACGAAAACCCACACGCCACGGGCGCGCCGGACTGGCATCACCGCAGACGGTACTCGGCGGCTAAGCGGCCGTACCGGCAGCAACAGCCGCCGGTACGGCCGGGGCCGGCGTTAAGCGCTACCGCCGGCGGTAGCGCCGGCGGTAGCTCCGGCGGTAACTCCGGTGTCCACTACTCCGACGTGCACTGGTACAACCTCGACCCAGACCTCAAGGCGCACCTCTGCAACGTCTACAAGGCGACGCACGGCCTGCAGGGCGACCTGGAGTTCCAGAACCTCATGAAACGCATCCGCGGCGGCTACATCAAGATCCAGGGCACCTGGCTGCCCTACGAGGTGTGTCGCGAGCTGTGCGTGCGGTTCTGCTACCCGATCCGGTTCTTCTTGGTGCCCATTTTCGGGCAGAGTTTCCCGCGCGAGTGTGCCGAGTGGTACGAGAAATACGTTGCGGCGCAGCGAGGGACCGCTGCCGCCGCGACGGCGATGCTCGCCGCACCGGCTGCGCCGGCTGCGCCGGCGCCGCAGTTTCGCGCCAGGCCGAAAAAGGTCGATGCAGAGCTGCTCGATGCGTCCCAGAACCTGCTCGACATCTCCCGGCGCCAAAGCGTCCAGGAATGCAATTTCTACGACCGGCTGTCCGCCGTGCCCGTTCCAGTGCCGCAGTTCCGTACGCGCTCGTTTTCGTGGGCGCCTGGCAACTCGGGCGCGGATACCAAGCCGCAGCAATCCGCTGGCGAGACACTGCCCCCGATCAAGTCCCTCTTCGAGTCTCTCGACCAGCAACTTTACCCGTCTCCGCCCATCTCCGCTGGCATGGCCGATCCCGCACCTTGGAAAGACACAACTGCATCAACCGCCAGCGCACCTCATTCGCCCACGTTTGTGGAAAGTCGCTCCGCCACCCACTACCGAGCCACCCCACCGGACTCTCATTTTGTCATGATGCGATCGCCCTCGTACGCACATCCACGCGCGCACCCGCCTCTCCCGCTCGCAAACCTCGCCCATTTCTACAATAGCCATGGCCACAGGTACGTTTATCCCGGTGGCATGCAGGCCATGTACCACCCGCGCGACATGGAAACTAAGGACCCTAACGAACATTCTGCACGAATCGTGCACTAACTGGACCCTACTCCGTATTGTTAATTTTGTCTATTTCACTTATTTTATATCCTTTATTTCGTGATGATCTTATGAACGTTGTTGATGTTGTATACAGAAGCGTTTCTACATGGTAGCCCAAAGACAGACGGAGCTGCTGCCAGATAGTGTGAGAAATACCACAACAACTAGAAAGGTCGGTCGTGTTCAGGTTGGTCGGCTGAGACACAAGTATCACGTGACCGCGATGACAGAATAAAGCGCACTACTCGAATGCGACAAAGCCAGAAGCTACAGGTGCCAACATCACTCTGCCTGAACAATCGGCTAAGCTTCCCAGGAGTAGCGCCAGCTGAGACGGTGATCGGATGCCGTATGGCATGATGCCACTTGCTCTATGTGAAACCAGTCCTGGCACGCTTCATGAAAAGCGTACAAAGCGACATACTCATATGAGTATTCGTATACAGTTATCTCCATCTCGTCCGCTCCGTCAATATTCACGACATAGATTCCATCTTTAAGACCGTCTTCAATAACAGAACCTTTCTGCGGAACTGTCCCCAACCACCTGCACAGAGATCACCTCGAGTCCATGAGCTTCTTGGAGTTCCAATTAGGTGACGCGTTCACGGATAGCGGGTTTTTACCCGAGCCTGCGTCCGCATTGCCGCTAGATTCCGTACCGTTGCGCGAATCCCATAAAGGTTTCCAAGTCCCAGTGCCGGATTTGCTTGAGTCTCGCGAGGTCGAGACCAACACTTTACAAGAGCGTATGAAATTGTACGTTGACAGCTCCATGCGAGGGCTAGAACTGAGGTCGCAGCCGGCGTCGAACCGTGACCACGACCGCAGCGCGGTTCCAGGTGCGACAAGTCATCTGGCTGACAGGGAACAGTCGCTTAAGCAAATGGTCGAAGTCAGTGGGAACTACAAACCCGAGAGCTCCGACAGCGTCATTTCCAGAAAACTGTCACGAATCCTGAACGAGTACGACGGTAGAACGTATCAAAAAGACCAAGACTTACGTCGTTCCTTCCTTGCGCTAGAAGCGCATCGGAAAGTTCTGGCTTTCAATGAGTCCGTCCTGGTGCAACCCAGCGTCATGGGCTCCTTGGCACGTCAGTCTCTGAAGAGCAATCTGGAGCATTTGTTGTTACAAAATAATCTCACGTTTCTGGAAAACATACGACCTGTGGTTAATAAAATTCAACGGCTCTCTGAGCCAATCGAGCGCACACTCACGATCGGGAACCGTGTATGTGAAAAACGGCCGACTCCTATACCTGACGAGGTGTGGTGCCGGATCAAAGATAAACAAGAGCAATTACAGACGCTTAAAATGCAAAAAACCGTGCTTTCCGCTGTTCGCGATAGTCTTACGTTGAGTCAGATTGAAGACCACGCTATCCGGAATGCAGAAATAGATACTGAATTTCTGCTGGTTGTTAATCGGATTATGATTATAAAAGAACGAGCCACTTACCTACTGACGTTACCGAGCGCAGAAGCCGGTAAAGCGCTTCTCAAGCACGTCAATTCCCAGCTTGAGATTGCAAACAAACGCATTTACAATTATCTGGTTGATTTTCTTTACGACCTACAATCTGCCTACAGAACCTTTGGTGAACGATCTTTCACTTCTAACGACAAAACGTTTGTCGTATTTCGCAAATGCCTTGTGTATTTGTCTAGCGATTTGCCCTATTTCAGCGAGTTTTTGAAACGCGTCGTCAAGATGCGTTCCCAAGCAGCACTCGACAATTTCTTGTCGCAATTTGATGTCGAAAGCTCGTCGGAATCGAAACCCATCATACTATCAGCCCACGACCCAATCAGGTACCTGGGCGATGTCTTAGCATATGTCCATTCGCTCATTGTGAATGAAGCAGACTTCGTGAACTCTATGTTCGATTTCCAAACCTTTGACGAGGAAGAGGACAGCCCACAATCCATCATTAATAAGAACCAAAAATTCCTAAGTGAATTGAATTTAAAAGCCCTTAACGATATAATGGTACCCCTG
Source organism: Lachancea mirantina (assembly GCA_900074745.1). Lineage (NCBI taxonomy): Eukaryota > Fungi > Ascomycota > Saccharomycetes > Saccharomycetales > Saccharomycetaceae > Lachancea > Lachancea mirantina. The sequence continues at coordinate 374,242 of LT598465.1, forward strand.
GAAAACTCTATTCGAATTCGACTGGAACAAATTATCAGATTTGAAGACGATATTCTCACAAACTTCGATATTTTCGATTTATTAAAACTCTACGAAATGATATTTACGAAATATGGCATTTTCGAGGACAGCACACTTATAAGAAATCTGAATGCTCTGGAAAATGTTTCTTCCAACAAGATAGGCTCGACGCTCACCGACACTTTGTCAACCATCGATACTCGGCAGGAAATTGGAGCCGATCTGTTACCACCTAGCTGGTTAGCAGAATATTTGACCACGCTTTGCGGTGTTTTCGCTCGATATGAGAAAAGTAGTTATCCAGAAGACGCAAAACAGATTGTGAGCGTGGAATTCTTGAATGAAACTACCGGGCGTCTCGTCAATGACAAGCTCGAAGAGTTTCTTCACAAGAATTTCCCCGATATGAAAAGAAATCCATCGGAAAAGGAAAATTTTCTGGTAGCACAAATCAACTGTTTCGACAATGTTATCTCTAAACTCAAACCTTTCAAATCGACGGTCTTCGATAACGATGGCAACATCCTTATTAAGGTGGAAAATCAAATGCAGTCATCAATCAAAGCCTTGACAGAGTTCGAGAGTCGCTTATTGTTCCAAAAAACGGGACTCGAGCTTTACTTTAATCTTTTCAATATGATTTTCCCTGTCGAGTCTGTGCAAGATGAACTGGATTACGACATGTACTTATCGACGCTGGAAAATCCCATAATGAATTTAACCAAAATTCGAGAGTCTGTGGAAAAACCGGTCTCGGACCTCATGCCTGCCGCTCTCGATGAATTCCAAAAGAACAAAGTTTTCCACATCATGTCACCGAGAATTGGAGAACAAATTACGAATACTTGCCTGAGACAACTTCTTCGTTTCTATCAAGTATTCCGTCAAGTTCTTCTGCATTTGTACCCCGATAGCCAAGAAGAGGTTCTAACGGTGTTGAAATTTACAGGCGATGAGGCTGCTATGCTGTTTGGGCTCAGCGACTGATTCGCAAAGTCATAGGTAAATCACAACTCAATATCATGAGTAGGGATTTTTCCACGACCATAACCATTGACTTCATAGTAATCCATTGGATAGTATTTCTCAGTAAACATACGATCTTGTTCTAGAAGCACATTCGCCTCGTAAGGTGTCAATAAAGGCTTGTTGAATGCATAACCCCAGTCGATGGAAAGTCTCGGGCAAGCCACCTGTATGAAAACGTCAATATCATCAAACATTGCTAATTTTTGTGGGAAAATCTCACTCAAGATTATTTTGCAAACCGTTTTTCCTGCATCCTTCAATTTCATTTCCAGATTGTCAAGTGTAGCCAAGTTACCTTGTCTTCCTAATGCACCCAAAATAAGACCAAACTTTTGAGCAGTTCGGGCCGCGGCCAGTGCTTCTGTTCTGACTTCGACGAGCTGTTTTTGATCGTAACGCTCCACGGTAAATTTTCGACTGTAAGGATCATACCGGTACGCTGGAATCTCAGGATTATGAATCATGGCACTTTCTAAATGAAAACGACCATCACCGATGTAAACCATCGCATTTATTTGTTCTTTGTCCAACCTTTGCGACGTGCAACCCAGAACTTCACCTTTCGAAAGAGGTTTTATTTGGGGCGGAATCACATAAATTGGCTGGTCAATTTCGGAAAGCTTGTTCTTAATGCTATGAATCGTAGGGTTGAACTGAATGGTTCCAAAGACGGCCAATCTTGATCCAGGAGCAAAATTCTTTTGAAAGGTTTTAATCAAATGCGTCTCATCAATATTAATTGTCACGAACACGTACAAAACCTTGATCAACGTGATATCGATAGGAACAAGACAGGAATGTGCATAATGAACAATAAAATCGCAATCAAGTGATCTCGCAGTGAAATCGTCAATACAACAAGCACCGTAAGAAACATCGCCCATAACAATAGCTTCACACTCACAAAACTGTTCCAAGATGTCACTTATAACCAGTGCATAAATCAACAGTCCCTCGGGCATCTGTAAAGCGACTCTTTTCGCTTTCGCCTTCTTGATATTCCACACAGTCTTATGGATTTCAAAATTGTAATTCGACGGTAGCAGTTTAGTCGCCTCATTCAACTCATTGTCATTCAAGATCTCATCTGGGATCTGATTTATGGCTCTTTTCACATTAATTCTAGGTCGTATCTTGCGTACTAATTTACCATTATTTCCACCGTTTTCAACGCTTTTTTCTGGCTCTTTTTTTACTCCAACAAACCGTCTTCTGGGTTTCTTGTCTGTTGATTCCATGACCATCGTAATCTAGAGAAGATTAGCCTTCCTAGTGCTTGTTTCTCAATTTGTTGATGTTAGCCTTTGAGCTCATCGCGACGACCTCTCTCTTGGAAATTTTTCACTTTTCCATCTGAGCTCCTCACCAACTTCATCGGCGAGCTCATCGCGGAAAACCAACTTTACGACAAACCAAAATCAAGTGACTTTCGAGCTCAATGATCACTCCACAATTCAAAGTGATCCAGGACGATGAGTTTATTCAAATTTCGATATCAATCTCAAGCATTAGATTCAAACCTGACGGTTTGGAAATCGTCGTTGATGAAAACCTGTTCATCTTCCATTTGGCACCATATTACTTGAGATTGAGGTTCTCACACAAGCTTGTTGACGACGAACGATGCAAAGCAGAGTACAAGGCAAAAGAAGAGATCATTTTGGTTCGTATTGCGAAGGAAACACCAGGTGAACAATTCGAAGATTTGGATTTAACAACGAAATTGCTTGCAAGGCAAAATGTTTTGGACACTGGGGCCACGGGAGAAACTCAGAAGACGAAGGGACCTTTGATTCAGGAGGTAGATGATTCTAGAGATGCCAGCGGCGAAAACCTGCGGGAAACTGGTGAAAAATATAATTGGGAAATACGTCAAGAGACACCGCAAGACGCGTCGGGCTTACTTGTGTCGAAATATGGGTTTGATGATCAATACAGCGGGATAATAGGCGTCTCAATAGCAAACGGTAATGATATAAATGAATTAAGCGACCCAGAATCGACTTCACCTGAAGATCGAGTTTGCGAACGACTTGCTAAAGAGAACGAAAAGTTTGATCCCGAATACTATATCAGCGAGTATATGACAGCGAAGTACGGTGAGCAAGAAGAACTGCAGATAAATGGAATTAAAGAGTTGTTGTCCTTTATTCCGCCCCAGGTTAAGAAGTTTTTGAAATGGTATAAGCAGACCGAAAACAAGAACGACGTAATGCCAGTCGACTTCAATGAAACTCAGCAGCAACAGATGGCTAACAATATACCGAAACGGCAATATTTGGTAACTGATGGCAAAACGCTTTATTTGACACTCGTTTCCCTGTTGTTCGCTTACGTGTTTGAACAAATCGAAAACGAAGGATCCCATACGACGGAGTCCGCTTGGACCATTGGCAAATTGACACCGCAAATCGCATTTTTAGATCACAATATCTTGAGGAAAGAAGACATTCAAATTGCTTCTGTGCTAAGAGCCATTGTCGTTACAGGAATCAGGCGTAGTTTGAGTTACACTTTGCACAGAAATTATGATCTTTCGTTAAAGGCTTGGAATTATGTTTATTACCTTTTACGCGGTGGGAAAAGACTTGTCATTCAATGTTTACTCGACATTCATGAAGTGTTCAGGTTTCACGACGTTTATTACGTTTACAACAGGATCCTAATCGGCGATCTATGCTCATGGTTTATCTCCAATGGCAGTGAAAATGTCATTAGAAGCTTAGCAGCAGAATTGAAAAAGGAAGTTGATAGCATGACTAAGGACAGGATAGATTTCGATTGTTTTACAGGTATTGACGAAGTTAATGGAATAATTGAACGGGAAAATATGACTTTAGCTGAGATGGAACAACTAGCTGAATCAGAGTATTTGCGGCAGGACCAGCCCGCTATTTAAATCAATAACAGCAATATATACATACGTGCGAATCTATATACGTTCATTTGTGGGCATGTTGCTTATGTCTTTCAACTGTTCAATAGATTGTTTGCGAAATTAGGACCCTTTGACATTTGCGCTAATGGCGTTGCTTCCCTACTGCTATGATCGCTGCATGTACGTTGATCATCCGATTCGTTTCTATTCTCGGCTAGACTGCTGTGTAAAGAGGGTATTTCGGGCTTGTTCATATCTGAAGCTGATTCTTTGACATGGTTTATCACGTTGAGGTCTATCACACCGAAAGTTGGCGTAGAAGTAGCCGATTTAGTCTTACGATGCCTTCTCAAAGACGGTTTTCTCACAGCAGCAGTAGTGGGCTGTGAAGCCATGCTATAATTTTGCCAGGATCCAAAATTCAGTACCGAAGTCATAGAGTCTTGTACTTTGCGGCCGGTTCCATGGTACTGGGAAGGCAAATCCAAAGGAGATTGGCCCACGGGTCGGGCTACAGGTAAGGAATAATTTCTACGGTGAGCACGAAACTGACCTGGAGACCGATCCAGTCGGCCCAACCCTTGCAATTCTTGTGTTTCAGAAATTTCTTCTTCTTTCAAATGGTTATTCTCAGTCAAAACCGCCACTGCTGCTGCCCCAATCCGTGCCGGACTATTGGTTCTCTTATGCAAATTTCTGGCAGAATTGGAAACTGCACGAGGCGGAAATCGATAATTCAACGGCATCTCTTCGTGTCCCGCATCAGATACAGTAACCTGTGGCATTTCACCAACGTTTGACGAGCTACCTGGTTTTGGACCGTCCGTTGCATTCTGAACGGATCGCGTGTCAGCTTCTGTTCCTTGAAACAATTTGTGAAGCATGGGACCTGGAACACCGGCCCTTGTGGCAATTTTCAACAATTCTATAGATCTGTTGATACTTTCAAGCTTATAATAATGTTGCTTGGTCTTTTCTTGTTGCGTTTTGAATTCTAAAGCCCTGGCTAATGATTCTTCTGAAAATGGCCATTGCGAACAGTTTTCACCGAAAAAAGACGTCATTATTTGCGTTACTGACTTCTGGAAGTCATCCCTACTACTCATTCTGATCGATTTGGGGCCCTCAGCTCTTATTTCTCGAAACCATCAACTCTTTGGTGATATTTAATAGGTTCTTCAATTATTTTCAACTTTAAAAGACTTAAGTTGATCTGGACAGGTATTGGTGATAACAATGAGATGATGGGTAAGGAGCCCTAACGCCTGGGGCTTAGAAGAAAATTGAATAGTAGGTTTTTTGAGTAGATCTTGGTCTATTTTTTGCAGCTTTTTGCCTTAAATTCGCTGATCGGGCAGTCAAGAAACAAGTCGATTAATCCCAAGAGAGAAATGGTGTTTATCGGATTTCTATAAAGCCGAGACATCAATGAAAGGATGATTAAAGTGGTTCTTAGTGTTTCAATGACAGGCTTAACAGCACATGAAACTCTAATCCGGAGAGAAGGATTATTGCGAAGAAATCGATCGACCAAGACTCTAGAGACGGTTTATCTGAGACGAAAGACCAAGCAAGTCGCCTCTTGTAGTTCGAGTATTTGATTGATGCACTGTACTGGTTTAAATACTACTGTAAAAGCGATACAATGCACGGTGTGAATGACTATACAGTGGGTACATCTTCAACGGTCCGCCAAGGAACGTATAAAAACGCTTAGGGCACGCGTCCTGGAGCCAGGATTCTATCGCCTTCTATTTTACATAAATCGATTCCAGCTTTCAAAGCCTTTCTCGAAGCTTAAACTGTCTCTTCTTCAAAAACAGTTTCAATTGGCTTTTCCATCAAAGAAGCATGCCCCAAGACGGACACCGCCGAGGCACCAATCAGCCAAGTCATCGTGGAAATTGGCGATGCGAGAATAAACAAAGGAACCCCAACACAGAATAAAGCAGTGTATAATTGCGAGGGCTTGAAAACACGTCCTCCGGCCAACACTAAATCTTGACCTTGGAGTCTATTGATACCGGTAATACTAGCAAGCACAAACACGATCAGGAAAAGCAACAAAGGATTTGTCACCAACGTGTAAATGCTCAAAGCACCCACGATTACCGCATAATTGGCCGAATAATAGCGTAAATTGTAAGACATTCTCGACTGTGCGTCGCCAAAATTTTGAGGCTTGGACATCTTACGCATGTTCAAGAACTCTGGCAAAGGACGCACCGAAGACAGCTTGCCCTGAACCGATTGAAACTCAGACTTGAGACGATCGTACGACAGATTCTCGGCAAAACGCGACATTTGCTTGATGAATGAAGTTAGTAGGTTTCTTATTGGAATTGATCATCGCTGATCACTGTGGAAACATCAGATAAAGCCCTGAAAGGTCTCAAACATCTCTATTCACAGTACTGATTGAAATGTAATTACTTACTGAAAGGTTGGAGATTTGATTCATTTCTTGGCGATATTTCCGGTTTGTTGATACGTGTTTCTTCAGGTAATCTAATTTTAAGATTGAACAGATGTTTTTGAAAATTGTACACGCAAAGACAAACATAACTTAACAAGACAAGAAAGAACATCAAGTAGTGTAGTTTCACTTATCCTTGAAAAATACCATTAGAAAGAGAAAAATTCGGGCTTTGAATAAGTATCAGTTTTGTAAAGCTTCGAAGATTTTGACGCCTGTAACTAAGTAAAAGATGGAAACGCGATAATTCAATTGCGGACATTCTGAGCATTTACGCTGCAAATTCTTGGCAATTGTAGTACTCATGCACCCAAATCCTGCTTTACAAGGGCTCTGCAAATGGGATGATACGTGTCTTTGTATTTTTCGAATGTCGCGAGAGCCAAGCTTCTGTCAACTTCGTTGAGAAGCCTGTAACCAGGACGAACGAACTTCATGCGACCAACGGTGCCCAGCCACTCCGCAAGTTTTTGATAATAGGGTTGCAAGCGGGCGGTGAGTTTGAAGCGGAAAAGCCTGAAAACAACTTCGGCATTTCTGGAATTGCCAATACCGTCCGCGTAGATTTTCAGTAGCGCGTTAGCAGCGACTTTGTTTTCAGCCCAATCAAATTGAAGAGAGTTCGAAGGAACGCCTTGTACCAAAGTATCAAGGAAGAGAACTAATTGATTAGAATTGAATTTGGCGATGTCGGTAGAATTAAACATGTCGTTAAAATGTTTCTCATTTTGGAAATCTTGAGCATTTTCAATCCATTTCTCACAAAGCGCGTAGACGGAATCGGCCAAAACCGTATTAAAATGAGGCTTTGGAGGCATTCCCGGAGTAAACAACCATGTATTCCAATCAATGTTTTCCAATAAGCCCCTCTTATCCTTGAAGAAATCGAACAAAGTGTCAAGGAATTGCCAAGTGTCAAGAGATTGACGCGCAAATTTGGTGAAATAGTGCTTGATGAAAGGATCAAAGTGTTCAGGTCCACCAACAAGATTTTCGATGTAGAATAAGAGGTTGAAACCCTTTTCATATGGCACCGTCGAAAACGCCTCATCTGGATCGGTGTTGTCCTTCAAATCTTGAACCAATGTAGAAAACCGGTCAGGATTCCGCATGGCTGCAATACTGTTTTCAAGGTCGTTCCAACCGATCAAAGCGCTGAAATGTCTAGCAGGTTCGCCATGCAACGCACCCAAAATTCGGCGTTCCAAATACACAGTCCAGCCCTCGTTCAGCCAGAAATGATCCCAGGAACAATTGGTGACCAAGTTTCCAGACCACGAGTGTGCCAGTTCATGTGCGATTACATCGATGTTGCTCTTATCGTAGGCAATCAGCGAAGGAGTCGCGAATGTCATGTTTGGTGACTCCATACCACCATATGGATACGAGTTGGGGTTGACAAGAATATCGTAAGTGCCCCATTCATACTTGAAAATGATGCTTTCAGCGGCCTGGATGAATTTCTCAACGTCACCGTCAAACTCCCACTGTGCATCCCGGAGCCTGAACGGTTCGGTGTAAACTTTGGAACGAGGTCCCACTGAAGCACTTTGCAAATCTCCCGACGCAATACCAATCAAATACGCTGGAATGGGCACATTTTGTTCAAAAAGGTAAGCGTTTCCCTCGTTGCCGGTTGCAATACCAGAAAACACAGCTGGGAGAGGAGAAGTTATCTTGGCATCAAAAGGCGATTTAATTGAAGGCGTATCGAAACAAGGAAACAGAGATCTTGCGTGGATCGCTTCTAGCTGCGAAAAAACGTAAGGTTTTCCGGAGGTTTGGTGCGCTTCGAGCCATTGTAGCGCAGTGCATCGGTCTGTAGTGCTGAAAAAACATTTGAGTTGAAAATCTGACGCAATTTCACGGGGCAAATCTATCGCTAGCCGTGATCCCAGTGGCTCTGTTCTTGGTTGGACTTCAAATGTCGTTTTTCTGTCGTCAATCTCAACGTCTGAAATCTTCAAAAACGAAGTATCCAGCCAAACCTGGTCAACATCAGCCAATCTACTGATATTGTAGTTCACAAACCCACTGATAGCCTTAGTTTCAAACGAGCAATCAATGTTCAAAGACGATTTCTTTACTTTAAAGTAATGATAATTGGACAACGTTGACGAGTCCGTTTGAGGACTTTTCCTCGGCCTCCGCGCTTCTAAGACCGCTGGAAGAGAGCTGGATGCACGCTTCGCGTGAACCACGTGTGTTGACATGCTCAATTGACGTACCGTTCGTGGATAACTTCTTAGTAAGAACATTCAATGTTAACCGAAGTTGGAATGGTTGATATTCGTGTTCAGCGATTTTCTTGGCGATATATGAAGTCCTAAGTGATGAAAATGTGGAAAGTGTACAATAGCACATGTTGAGGTGGTTTTATGACGATTGAAGACCGGCAATCGATTGTGGCAAGTTCTTTAGGCTATGTGGAATGTTATGTTTGCACGATTTTTTGTGCATTTTTGATAATTAAAAGGGGAAGATTCTGCGCGTGCACTTGGCACATTTTACAGGGCGAACTCAGCAATGCAGTCCATTAAAAAAGGAGACTGCCACGAATGCTTAAAATCTTTGGTTTTTCGGGTATGCATATGAATGTGAAATTTTGTATTTTCTTGGAAAGACGGAAGACCAAGTTTCACCTTTAACGGAAGCATTTTACCGCTTGCAAGAAATCAGAAAATTGAAAGAATTTACTCAAGATAGCTCACTTTAGGGGGGTGGAGTTTCGGTGAACAATTGCTAAATTAATATTCCTGGTGACGTGATCATACACTGAAAATATGTCATAATTCCAATTGATACGAGATAGTCGTGAAAGATTAATGAGAAATCCACAAAATTCCAGGAGATTTTACTATGTTCAAAATGGTTCCCGAATCAATTCTCACATGTTCTCACCCTCTCATCGTATGTCTCCACTAAGAGTGAAATACCCATATCACTTTATTTTAAACTGACATATCTGTCTCTTGAAAAAAAAGTTGGCGTTGGTAAAAAAACAAGTTAAAAGTAAACTATTTTCGAGGCCATATTCCCACAGCTTCGAACATTAAGGTGAATTCTATTGTAATTATTTTTGCTTTCGAGATTGACGCCAACATTGCTTAACAATCATGCGGCTCGCTTTGAAATTTTTCGGAACAGATGCTCTACGGGAAGCTTAAAAGTTTGTAATATCTGAAAGAAGTACCTTTGCTAATAGAATTTTTTCATTCAAGTATTTGTAGCATAGTTAGGCGATTCAACACTCGAATTTTCCGTGAAATTATCAAGTTGAAGAAGTAGGAATTTTATATACCGTATACCACGTTATTGTCCGGAAGAAAAACAAATCCGAACCTAATTCATTGCTCAATTTGACCATAATCATATTGCGAAGCTGATTGCCTGCCTTTCCCTTCAAATTCTTTCTCCTCGTGCTCCTCACCTTCCATGCATATATTAAGCTTTGTAGGGACAACATTCATAAGAAAAAAAATTTCAAGGAGACCGATTAAACCCTGAACAACAGCCAAACAACAAGGCAACACGGCACTGGTATGTCGAGATATAACAGTGTTGGTAGTAGAAATCAAGCTGGGTTCAAAATGAGTCAACCGGGGTCCTTTTCAGGACAAAATTTGGACCCCGGACAGTCGAGTTTGAAGTCAGAAGATGAACAGAATGGGTACAATCAAGCAACCAACAATCTTGGTCTGGATGGTCGTAATGGTAGTGTTCAAACGCCTTATCCCGCTGACAACATTTCAATGGCTGAAATGAACAGTGGATCAAGCACTGCTGGTCGTGGGATTGGTGTTCATAGCACTGCGGTAAGTCATAATGCTAAAGTTCTCGAAACTTTGTTCCAACACCAGAAAAGCCATGCTTCTTCACTGACAAGTGCGTCCACTGCGAATCGGCCGCGTTTGTCGCAACAGTGGGCGCGTCATCAGCAACAAACGCCTCAACAACAACAAAAGTTACAGCAAAATCAAGATCCAAGGTCAGCACTCGTTACGCTCATTCCTACGTCTGCTAACCCTACTGAGATGTTGGCGCAACGGTTTGCCGCTTGGAGAGCTGTGATAAAATCGATACTCGTGTATTTGAGCGAAACGGTTTCGATTCAAGACGAGATTGTGAGACAACAAGTGAGACTTGCGCGTGCCGTTAATTTCCCCTTCTTTGCCACCGAAAATCAACATTTGCCTTCGACACCCGAAGAAAAAGCGATTCAGCGGTTCTTTTTGCCCCTTGGAAGTGGTTCCGTTCAAGATTTACCAAGCATTTTAACGCAATATCACTCGCAACTTGCTGGCAGTGCATCTCGTATGTCAAAGGAATTAGCCAACGATGTGATACCGCGTCTTGAGGAGCTGAGACGTGATTTGTTGGTGAAAATCAAAGAAATCAAAACTTTGCATTCGGATTTTAAGAATTCCTGCGCCAAAGAGTTACATCAAACAAAATCAGATATGAAGCAGTTTCAAGAAGCCATAGAAAGTTCCAAATTTGGGTCCATGAAAAATGATCCTTACTTGTTCAAAATCGTGCTCGATAAGCAAATAAAGAAACAACTCACGGAGGAAAATTTTCTGCATGAAGCGTTCAATAATTTGCAGGGGTCGGGTCAAGAACTTGAGAAAGTAGTGGTTATGGAAATTCAAAACGCTCTGACCATATACGCTAGACTATTGGGACAAAATGCACAAGTTGTTTTCGACGTTTTGATCTCAAAACTTGATCTTGGGTTTTTCAATAAAAGCCCCACATTTGAGTGGGACAGCTTTATTTCGAACGACGAGAATTTCATAAGTCCAACGCTTCCCATGAGACACGCGCGTGATATCAAGTACAAGCATCAAAATGATACGATGATTTATGAAGTCAAATCTGGAATTTTGGAAAGACGTTCAAAATTTTTGAAATCTTATTCGCGTGGTTACTACGTTTTGACTTCGAATTTTTTGCACGAGTTTAAATCGGCGGATAGAAGAAAAGATTTGATACCAGTGATGTCGCTGGCTCTCAGTGATTGCTCTGTTGCCGAACATTCCAAGAAAGGCTCCTCAGAGCACAAATTCATCTTGCATGCCAAGCAAAATGGAATTATTCATAGAGGCCACAATTGGGTCTTCCGTGCCGAATCTCATGAGTCGATGATGAGCTGGTTTTCAGACCTCAAGGCCCTCACTTCCACTTCTAATCCCAACGAAAAATCAAAGTTCGTGATTCAAAAATTAAATTTGACTTCTGATGGTAAACAAAGACGGATATCTTCACTCACACAACAGGAAAGTATTTCAGAAAATCAAAAAGATCGTACACCTACTTCGGGAGCTCCACAGGGACCTATGAGCACTCCTAACCTCGATGTTCATACGAACACTAACACTTCTGTCTCAATTCCTGAAACAGATTACGGAGGTATACCAGTAGTACAGCCACCCAGGGCTTCATTGGACGGTGGTCAGCGCGTATACAATGGGAACATATATATCGAGACTGCAGGTGGAAAAATGCAGTACCCGAAGACTAAAACTTGAAGATAATCCAAAGAGAGTTTAAATTCCTTGGTCTTGTAACATTATGACTATTATCGAGATGCGCTAAATCCCGGACTTCATCCAAAATATGAGCAGTCTTTAATCGCAGTTAAATTGTAAAAGTATATTCAGATATCATGTCTCCCCTCAGCATATTTAATTTCCAGGGTCTCAATATTCGCTAAATTCTCATTCCATGTTCTGTCAAAATTTATATCCGAAAATTTGTCAAGCACGCATTGCTTACCGCGATTGCTGATATTTATCTTTTCAGTGTCAGAAAGGTCTACAATGGTTGCGAAAGTTGAATCCAAAGTTGAGTATTTTTTATCCATATCCTTTCGGTAATCAGGGTCGCTGGCGTCTTTGAAGAAAAACCCGGTTCTATTGCTCGCGTTTTCCGAATTTTCTTGAATGCCTTTATCTGAATTCCATGGTACCACAATATCTAAAAGAGGGCCCGCGGACGCATGTACAATAGGAATTAACCCAGATGCGACGTATTCAACCACTGCAATTCCAAAATGTTCGTTCCACATAGCATTGATTCCGTATGACGACTCTCTCAGGTAATTTTTCAACACATCGTATTCGCAATCTGTGATAAATTCCACGAGTTTTTCAGGAATGCCCAATTCATCAAAAGCCAGATGCTTCAGATGCTCCACATAGAGGCGGTCCTGCTCACCTCGCGTAGAGCCTATGAAAACAAGTTTGGGAACATCGGCCAGCTTTTTGGGAGAAATGCTTAGTAGGAACGAGGAAAAAGAGGTAAGTATCAGCTCATGCCGCTTCTCTGGTCTGAATTGAGCGAGCACAAGTGCTTGATTTTTCCGACTCCATGTGTTCACTTGGTTTTCAAAAACTAATTTTTCCGTCGAGCATGGAGGGTAGACGATGTGCGGAGAGCTCTTGGGCCATATTTGCTTAATGTGATTATTTGTCCAGGACGAATTGGTCATGGCAAGGTCAACGTACGAGCCGCAAAATGTATACAGGAGCATGAAAACACGCCAGTAGCAATATTTGGACAGCAATTTAATGCTTGATGTGAACTTGGGGCTTAACCTCAGTTTTTGTAACATATCGGAAGAAATTATTGGGTAGTGCGTATAAGTCACGACAGGAATATGAGCACACCAGTGTACAAAAGGGTATGCAAACGGATACCCCATTGTATCGCACCAAACGTCGGGACAAAGCCTGTAAAGAGCCTCCAGTGCCAGAACCACAGATCCAAACGCCTGTCCCAGTAATGTCAAGCGTGGCCAAGTCTTGGCGTCGACCAGATGTCTTGTTTTCAGGTAAATAAACACAATCCGAGATTTATCAAGTGTGTACCCGAACCGGCGTGCCACGTTTGTAGTTATTTCTTCCTCCGACGCATCTAAATCGCCAGTATAAATAACAATCACATTTTGCGGATTTTTTGCCAATGTGGTTTCAACTGCTTTCCACAGCACTTTTTCACCACCACCACCTGCGTTACAATATGGATGGAAAAACCCGAAAATCGTGCGCTTATAAGATCGCATTCCAGGAACCATTCTATTGACAAATTCCTTTCTTTCCTTTCGATCTGCGACTCCAACGTTAATCCCACTGCCAAACCGTTTATTACCGTACGCTCCAGGCGAAAATGACGCCAAAATCATGTTTCGACGCACGCTGCCCGTCTTCCAACCAAAGTCTAGCACTGGAGTCTTCGTGTGATCAGAACTTCCCCTTATGAGGGCATCGTTGACCCGTTTTCTCCATCTTGACGGAGGAGTGGTCAAAAATTGTGGTAAAATTCGGAAAACAACCTTTTGAAAAACGATAGAATACGATACAATGACAATGGCAGTTACAAAAAAGGTCGAAGCGGAAAGCTGCATCTTAGATTGTTTACCTCGAGTCACCAGCCAGCCCTTTCTTCTTCTTCTCGCAGAGACGTCAATGGTTAACCTTGTCTCATTATGTACTATTCTAACTGAAAGAAACCAACCACGTGACCTTATTTTGGTTATAAGTTTGACGCCCATCGACAAGGCCTGAACGCAGATATGTCGTAATCAAAGGTATTGGTATCGTCATTGAAGCCGATTGTGATGTAAAAACGTAATTCCCAGAAATCAACCGACTTCTTTAGCGTCAAGCGGACCGAAAAATTCCCCAAGAAGAAACCGGTCCCGCGAGCTTGCCCCAGGGATTTCCCATGAGGGCGCTGTTTACTCACATTTGGCTGCACTGTTCACTTGGTGTTCATTTCCTGTATAAGTTCCACTAAGGGCCCATAATCTTGATCTCTTAGAAGTTGAAATTCCTGTACGAATAGACAAAAATGTCTAAAACTCGTATTTAAGACCGTTTGGAGGTTCAATTCAAGAATTTCATTGAAATGGTGGCAATACATGTGCGCGTAAACGCGGAATAATCTTTTTAAAATGGGTTTGGCGTGTGATTCGACAAAGTTGTGTGGGAATGGGACATTGGGTTTTGCAGGGAACACACCATCGTTGTCAAATTGCTCCTGGCACCACCGCATTAGGTACTCGACGTACTGAGGTGCCGATACAGAAAGCGGAGGAGATCCCGATTGGACGTACCACAGGTATTCGTATTCATTCGTGGCAATCATGCGCGGACACGTTGTTGGAGAGCAAAACTCGGTTATCGCGCCGTAAAGCATGTTTATCTGATTGTAAAAGTCCACACAATGTACTGCGATCCATTCGTTCAAATCTTCTCCACGGGGCAATTTCACGGCTTGATTCAGCACGCCCTCGGATCCTAAAGTCGTCTCGACGATTTGTTTCAGATCCTTGTGCGAGGAAACCGTCGTTCCACGCGAAACGTTTAAGTAAGGCTTCTGGTGCGATGGCGTATAGTTGAAATCTGTCACCATTGCTTCTCGTTCCTTCTGTGGTGTGCGAAACGCGGGTCCCAAATCCTCACCGGAACCGGTAGCACCTACATTGCTTCCGCCGGCTTCAGCTCCTTCTATTCCGCCTAGTCCGCTAGGTGGCTTCCCAGTGTTCCATTTGAAACCTCTCGTGGATCTTATGGTTTGTCCAGGGCTCAAGTGGCTATTCAGACGTATGATCTTGGTTAGTAAATGTATTTGACGCTAAAATGGCTCCCAGAATCCCGAAAACCCCCCCGAAACTTACAAATTTTGTAAAAATGACATCTCCAAACACAGTAAGAATGTCTATTTTACCCAAAACTGCTCTATTCTTGTGCTATGAGCCAGTTTATATTCTGTTTGAGTATTGTTTGTGTTTTGCCTTATATATTGATTGATTCGTGATGAGTTTAAACCCTTACGTAGTAAGTGATGTACTGATTGCATGTATTGTTCAATCTATTTTTAAGACCACCTAAGGTGTGTAAACGCATTCTAAAGCTCAGGTATGTCTCTTATAGGCTTTTGAAATTTTTTGATAGACTCCAAGCTATTCTGACACGCATATATGCCCAGATGTAGCAGCATTATGTTTTCGTTTATGGTGATTACTTTATTTTGTGCCAGCATACCGCCATTAAATCGGCTAAACGTATTTTGGAGGCTTTCTATAAAATTTAAATAAGAATTAGTAGGTTATGTTCGTCTCACAGCTTCCTTGGCCTGGGTTTGCTCCCTTTCCAGCAATATTTGTACTTATCACGTGATCATTTTTATTTTACTCAATTAGCTGTAGCCCTGTTAAGATAAACGATGTAGTCGATGTGACCCAATTTAAAGGAACTTTGCAAAAGTGCGATTGCTTCAAGGGACGTTGACCGGTTTCAAGGTGTAGCATTGGAAATTTCAGGTTTGGCTTGCTATATAATGTTCAAACCAGTCAAGTTTTCGAGCTCTGCAACGCCCTCCAGCTCGGATTCCGAAGTGGAACCTTTGGACAGTAGGCCATCACGCCATAAAGATAAGCATGTTCATATGGCGTCTGAGAC
Source organism: Lachancea mirantina (assembly GCA_900074745.1). Lineage (NCBI taxonomy): Eukaryota > Fungi > Ascomycota > Saccharomycetes > Saccharomycetales > Saccharomycetaceae > Lachancea > Lachancea mirantina. Next base: position 390,113 of record LT598465.1, read on the forward strand.
TGAGACCATAGGCCAATCGGATCCATTAGATGAATATGACAATGACGGACTTCCCGTTTTCAACAAACGACCTTTAAGCGATACTCCTGTGACGTCGCTATGGAATTCGCCTAGTGATTCTCAGGAAAATAGCTCAGGCGAATCCACGCCCGTCGCTTCGCCACATGGGAGCTCCCAGAATTTAAGACGGCTTGTTTCTGCCATTGAGGAAAATGACGGATCGATATCGCCCATTAGCGGTCAATTTATTCACCCTAAGAACCGGCCGACTACAATTGATGTTCCGGGACTCACGAAATCCAAAACCTCACCAGACGGGACAATTTCAAAGCAAGACCCGGGTTCAAAACTAGTTATTGTAATGGTTGGGCTGCCTGCCACGGGTAAATCGTTCATCACTAATAAACTGTCGCGATTTTTGAACTATTCTATGTACTACTGCAAAGTTTTCAACGTTGGAAATACGAGGCGACAATTTGCAAAAGAAAACAACCTCCAAGATCAAGATTCCAAGTTTTTCGATTCCACTAACCCAGAGAGCAAAAAATTGCGCGAGAAATGGGCGATGGATACTTTGGACCAGTTACTCAACTATCTGCTCGACGGTCCTGGATCAGTGGGTATCTTTGATGCGACCAACTCAAATCGTGCGCGGCGTAAGAAAGTGCTAGAGGCAATTCATGCTCGCAACACTCAGATTAAAGTCCTCTTTCTCGAGAGTATATGTTCCGATAAAATGACTGTCGAGAAAAACATTAAACTTAAGCTTTTTGGACCAGATTATAAAGGCAAGGATCCGGAGGCTTCTTTAAGTGATTTTAAGGAACGGCTTGCCAATTACATGAAAGCATACGAACCTATTGAAGATGATGAAGAGTTACAGTACATTAAGATGATTGATGTGGGCAAAAAAGTAATATCTTACAACATCCAAGGGTTTCTGGCCTCACAAACGGTATATTACCTTCTCAATTTCAACTTGGCTGAACGTCAGATCTGGATTACGAGAAACGGTGAAAGTGAGTTCAACGTCATGGGTAAGATTGGCGGGGACTCAGGTTTAACCGAACGTGGACGGCGTTACGCCCGCGCGTTGACGCGTTTCATTGATGAACAACGCGTCAAATTCACAGAACATGAAATGGAGACATATCTTGAGACTCATTCCGAGCAAAAGTCTTTTAGTCCGGCCGAATTTTTCGTTTGGACTTCTATGTTAAAAAGATCCGTAGAAACAGGGCAATACTTTAACGAAGACGATTATCCAAATAAGCAGATGAGAATGTTAGATGAACTCAGCGCGGGTGATTGCGAGGGCCTAACGTATGCAGATATTCACGCAAAGTTCCCCGAAGAGTTTGAAGAGAGGTTACATGATAAGCTAAGGTACCGTTATCCAGGTATTGGTGGCGAGTCCTATATGGATGTCATCAATCGATTGAGACCCGTGATTACTGAAATTGAGAGAATCAAAGAGAATGTTTTAATAATCACGCATCGCGTTGTAGCCAGAGTTCTTTTGGGGTATTTCCTCAACCTAAGTCGCGATATCATTGCCAATTTAGATGTGCCATTGCACTGCGTATATTGTTTGGAACCCAAGCCTTATGGCGTGACTTGGTCTCTTTATGAATACGACGAAACCAAAGACACATTTTTTATGGTGCCGGAGGAACAGCTCAACACGACCAGGGTTAAAGAAGTAGGTCTTGTGCATGCAGAGAGAAGATATTCGATAGTTCCCACAGCTCCAGCAACTACCAAAACGAAGGGTGATTTCATTGCTAACAACGCTAGTTCAACTAGCCTGACGAAAAATCCCTTGGCTTCAATGCCTCCTAAACAGGCACCTAGTATGTCTGCACTCGGCGGAGGGATGTCCGTGTCGCGCCCAGCTGTAAGAACACAGCCGTCCTTATTAGCAAAATCAAGTCTATTAGCTCGTCCAGCGTCCAATACATTTGCCTCGCCAAAATGGCCACCTCGCCCCAGCTCCACACCACCACCAACACAACACCAACAAATCCAAGTTGACAAACTCAGTGAAAAACTCGCAAAACTAAGGGCGACTGAAGAGACACGCTCAGTTGTTGACCAAGGTGGTAAATGATTAATCGCCCCCTGCTGCAATAACACATGATGACCAAAAGCCCTCCACCCCAAGCATAAATTTTGAGTTTGCAGCTCAAGAGGCAGATATTTCTTATGTAGGTTCCACTACTTAATAATGACATGATGAAATGACCTTCAAAATGAGCCATAGACAAGACCGATACCATCAACCCATTGTCCTAGTCTTCCGTAGAGCCCCAAAATTTGTTGGTTATGTGGAGGGAGAAGTTGGTGTTTTCCTCCACCATTTGCATTGCCGAAATATTGACTTAGTCGTCCAGTGCTAGATATGACTTGAACGGCGTCAATCCAAGCGCCACTTCTGACGTTAAAACCGGCTAAATATTCACCTGGTTCAAAAACCACGTCGGCGAAATTATTAGTTTCATTACCAAAAAGGCTGCTAGTATTGTTTGCATTGGTAGGGTGGTCAATTCTGACACTTTGAAGAGCCTCAGTGATTTTACCCATGTAAGTTCTTGGTGGCACAGACGGAGTGGATTTCTCGTTCCGGGACATATAAACTCTAATTCCATCGAGAGCAGCACCAAAATAAACTCTAACAGCCCCCACTTTACGACCATCGAATGGAATGACACCAACGTCTCTCCCCCTGTTTGGATCACCATATAAGGAAGTTTTCACACCAGAAATATTGGGTAACCCATAGGGACTCATATCGATGAAGGAATTCGCAAGCAACAGAGGTAAGTCACTCCACTCTTCCTCGCCTGAATTGACGGCAATTGCACGTAGCTTGAAGCTGTTACGAAATTTAGCGAAGTCGGGTGGTAGACGGGACCTGAGCTCGTCAAGAGAGAGAATGATCTCTTTTTGAGGGCCAGTACCTCCTAGAGACTGTGGCAAGTATTCAATGTGAGCCCTTGCCAAGTCGTCGCAGACTAGCTCGATGCAAAAGATTCCAGTTTCCGATTTTAAGCAAATGCACTCATTTGGAAGAGGTAGTAAAATGGGAGAAGCAGTGTTAGGATTGTTCAGTCTTCCTGGTCTCATAAATGATGGATCATAAAAATCCTGTGGTGTGGTGAAAGATGCGTGGTAAAGAAATTTTAGAAGATCAATCCGATTCCAGGTGCATTCTTCTCTAGGTAAAATAGGTGGTTTTGCTCCGGTAGAATTGGTTCTTACGGAAAACGCTTCTCTTGTAAGAAAGGATCTATTAAGAGTCACATAGTCTCTGAGCATTACACCATTTTCACGATGTGGAGATCCTAGCAAGTGGCCGATCTCATGCATAAAAGCACCTAATGTTACGACTAAAGTCTCCCAATGAGTCCCGCATTCGTTTGCATCGTTGGCCACCTCGTCAGTTGAAGTTCTTGTATCGTCAGTCAAATAAGCGGGTACATCTTCGATGTATAAGGGCCAAGAAAACAGCCCATGGGACCCAAAAATTGCAAGCTTGATACTGTCATCACCACCGCCCAAAGCTGCGTGTGCAGTCAGCAAATTGATTTTTCTGTCCCAATGAGTATCGAGAAACATGACAGCAGCTTGGACGGGCTTGGCACCACTTGTGAACGGTCCACCGTATCTTCTGAGAGCATCCATTGCGATACCGAAGAGTCCACCGGCATCCGAAGCCTTTGGATTCTGCTGTGCAAGGTTCGGGTCTCTAAGTTGAGCTGCTGTTTTATCACAGGGTAGAATGTGCACTTTGATTCTGTTTCTGAGTTCAGATCGTCTGAAAGTGGTATCTACCTCGTATTCTTCGACAAATTGAAATGTCCTAGGCCCAAATCCATTCCGAAGCATCTGTTCTGCAGTGAATGCCTGCATTAACCGTGCTCCAAGACGTAGTTTCCTTATTGCCATGTCGATATTGTTCCCGCCTTCTCTCCGGATCTGAGACTGTGGCGAATCGTATTGCAATGGTGAATCCCTTCCAACAAGCAAACACAGATGGATTGGTGCGTCTTGCAACATAGCTGAGTATGTACAGGTGACAGTTTTCGAGATATTTGTGTTGGTGATAAAAGTGAGCCTATTGGCCCCTGGTAATAGCAGAACTACGCACTTGAATCCACCATCATTGATAGCGTAATTCAGCGGTGGTAATTGGGGATGCTGTACCTGAATAGAAGAAGTATTACCGGCGGAACATTTACCATGAACCACAATACAGGGTGAAAACACCTCCGAGTTGTCGTTCAAATTGTAAATTACAAGTTCTTTCATCGCTAAAAAACGTAAAGTAAACTGCTTCTTCCTAAACCTTCGAGTGAATTAATTTCCACTCTCAATTTTGGTACTGCAATGAGCTTCACGGCTTCAAAATGGGGCGATTCGGTTGTTTCGTATTCTTTAATTCTCGAACCTTAACTTGCACGGTTCATTTTTCCTTAAAGCAACTGTTCCCCGTAGTAAATAAAAAAATGTGAACGAACAAAAGAAAAAAGACTAAGAGGGGCTACTTTTGAGAGTATGAGACATTTACACCTGGGCTAAAGTGTTGATTTCGCCGTATTCAAGCTCTTCCTGGTTTTTTTTCGGGCCCTGAATGCTGAGATATTCGCGAGTAGGAAATCTCTGTTGCGAAATTTCAAACGTATCAGATACGCAAGTAGTTGTTGAATCTTTGGTCAGAAGTATTTTTCTAGTAGCAGCAGACTCAAAAAAAAAATGGTCGAAATAGCTTACAATAGGCGTTATAGTCAGTTTGAACTATTCAAGAGGTAGTATCACGTGCTTATCATGACAGAATAACCCAGTATAGCTCGAATCGATCCGGGAGCGACAAGAGACCAGGAGGCCCTAGCTAGTTAGACCGCTTAATTTAATCTGGTAGTAGTACAGCGGATGGCGTACGTTGAGGAATTTTCACTTTTCATCGTGTCCGTGATACTAAGCAAAATGCTAAAGTAAGAATGTTCTAGAGCAGACTATGTGGCCACTCTAGGATTGATCGGTGTTCAGAAAATTGCGACATATGAGTACACAGCGTCTAGTATGTTTTCAAATAAGAAAGTTACAAATGAAATAACCAAGGCGCTTACTATCTACCGACGCTGACGATTTTCCATAAAATCGCCGTTCGGTGCTTATCTAACCTTGACTATAACTCCATATGTTCTTCATTCTAGGCATTTAATGTCTTATCGGAAAAATATGCCAGTATACATGCTAACGGTAAAGAGCCCTTAACACTATGTCCCCTAATAACAAATACTGATGGAATTTCTTGGTATTCGATGGTTATAGCTTTAGGGTTCCAATTCCAATGAACGCCTTCAGTTTTAAAGTCACGAGTCAAAATAAAATTCGAAACACATTCACCGCAGTGCTAACGCGCCGACACGAGGCCAAAGTATTGCCATTAAGACGCTTCCGTCCAAGTTCTTCGTAGTGCCAACGCGCATCACTAGATACCATATTGACATTGTGATCACGTGACCCCAAATGTCCTCCATATTTAAAGCAGCAACTCTTAGCCACGAAGGTCGTGCGACAGCTTCAAAACGTGCCCCAAGCATTTCAGACACCAATGAATACCATATCTCTCTGATTTGCTTCTTGACACACCGGGAAACCTGATAACTCAGCTTTCTCAAAACAGCATGAAAAGAAATCTTGAAAACGCGATTATCTTCAACTCACAGTCCAATATCTGATTAAAACATCGTAGTGAGTCCCTCTTTAATGTTTTGCGACAGCCACGCATGATCTGTCATTTAGATCGCGTGACTGCTTCTGTATTCTCTCCCTCTAAAGAAGCTCATTATTTACGAAAGTTACGGCAACTATCAAAAAAAAAGCTTCCAAGAAACGCGTCCCCCGTCAAGAAGTCAATAAAGAACAAGGTGGCAAACAGAACCGAGTAATACAGGTCTAATCAGTAGCGTCTCAATGTCGCATTCTAGGAAGCGTGTTTATCCGCAGGCACAGTTTCAATATGGACAGTCTCCCGTCCAAGGTCCGGTGGGCACTCAACCAAACGTGGGATCTCAGTTTCAAACACCGGTAACCGAACAACAAGCGCAGTTCATGACGCCAGCGCAACAGCAACTTCATCAGCAAATCGGTCAGGCAACTCAATCTATGGGGAATATGCAGCTGCACAATGTTCCAATGGTTGATCCCAACGGAACTTACCAGCAACCTCCTATCCAGCAAACGTTCTCCCCACAACAAGGTGTTGCTGTGAATGGAGCCATGAGTCCTGCTGTGGGTGCGTCAATGGGTGCTCCGATGGGTGCTCCGATGGGTGCTCCGATGGGTGCTCCGATGGGTGCTCCGATGGGTGCTCCGATGGGTGCTCCAATGGGTCTTGGTGACGGCGTTGCTGCTGCGAACCCGCCGTACGGCCAACCAATGTCTGTTGGGAGACCCATGAACCAACTGTATCCGGTCGATTTGCTCACAGAGTTACCACCACCCATCACCGATTTGTCGCTACCACCACCACCTCTTCTGGTTCAACCTGAGAAATTCGTGGTTCCTGTTGAAACGGCAAACGCGCAACCTCAGTTCGTGAGATCTACACTGAACGCAATGCCCAAATCGAACTCTTTGTTGAAAAAATCGAAATTACCTTTGGCACTCGTTATTAGACCTTACCAGCACCTCCAGGATAATATCGACCCTGTTCCCCTTAACACCGACGGGTTGGTGGTTCGTTGTCGCAGATGTCGCTCCTACATGAACCCATTTGTGACGTTTTTGGAAGGTGGCAGAAGATGGCGTTGTAACTTCTGCAACCTTGCCAACGACGTTCCAATGTTGTTTGACGTTAACCAACAAGGTGCCCCTGTAAACAGATATGAACGTAACGAGATTCAACACGCGGTTGTCGAATATTTGGCTCCTAAGGAATATGCCGTCAGGCAACCTCCACCTTCGTCTTACGCGTTCGTGCTTGATGTCTCTCAAAATGCCATAAAAAATGGGCTACTTGCTTCCACTGCAAGAACAATTTTGGAGACATTGGATTCTTTGCCCAACCATGACGAAAGAACTCGTATTACCATCTTAGGTGTCGATAACGCAATTCATTATTTTTCTATTCCTCTTGATGAGGACGGTAATGATATCAAGATGATGGATGTGGTTGATTTGGACGAGCCATATCTGCCTTTGCCCTCCACTTTATACGTGCCATTGAAGGGATGTAGATCAAACATCGAAAAGCTTTTGACCCGGTTGCCAGAAATTTTCCAATTTAATATTATGTCAAAATTCGCCTTGGGGCCAGCACTGAAATCTGCATTCAATCTAATCAAAGGTATTGGTGGTAAGATCATTGTTGTTTCTTCTACTTTGCCCAACGTCGGTATTGGGAAACTTCAAAGAAGAAATGAGTCCGTCGTTGCCAATACTTCGAAGGAGTCTGCTCAGTTGTTCAATTGCCAGGATGCATTCTACAAGAATTTTACTATTGACTGTAACAAGAACCAAGTTACCATTGACTTGTTTTTAGCTTCAGAAGACTACATGGACGTTGCTTCCCTTTCGAATTTGTCCCGCTACACCGGTGGTCAAACTCATTTCTACCCTGGCTGGACAGCTGCCAAGTTGCCAGACGTGGCCAAATTCACCAAGGAATTCTCCAAACATTTGTCGATGGATTTGTCGATGGAGGCCGTTATGAGAGCTCGTGGATCTTCTGGATTGAGGATGTCACGCTTTTATGGACATTTTTTCAACAGATCTTCCGATCTGTGTGCATTCCCAACTTTCCCCAGAGATCAATCTTACGTTTTTGAAATCAGCATTGATGAACTAATGGTGCGCGACTACGCATACCTACAAATTGCAGTCTTGTTATCCTTGAACACGGGACAACGTAGAATTAGAGTCATCACTTTGGCGATCCCAACCACTGACTCTCTAGCTGAAGTCTATGCATCAGCTGATCAACTTGCCTTGTCTGCATATTTTACGCAAAAAGCAGTCGAGAAGGCTTACACCAATTTGGAAGAATCGCGTGAATTCCTGAATCGCACAGTGCAAGAAATTTTGGGCACTTATAAGAAGGAAATTGTTGTCTCGAACACCGCAGGCGGCGCTCCTTTGAGACTCTGTGCTAATCTCAGAATGCTTCCTTTACTCATGCACGCGTTGACAAAGCACATGGCGTTCCGTGCCGGAATTGTGCCAAGTGATCACCGTGCCGCTGCGCTCAATAATTTGGAATCCATACCGCTGCCTTATTTGATAAAGAACATCTACGCAAAAGTGTACTCTTTGCATGACATGTCCGATGAAGCAGGTCTCCCCAACGAAAACGGCGAAATTGTCCTACCCGAGCCAATTAACGCAACTTCTTCTTTGCTTGAGAGATACGGGTTGTACTTAATTGACAATAGCAGTGAACTGTTCTTGTGGGTTGGTGGTGACGCTGTCAACGAGTTGACGCTCGATGTATTCGGTACTCCAAATATTCTCGATGTCGCGATTGGTAAACAAGAGCTACCGTTTTTGGAAGACTCCGAATTCAACTTGAGAGTCAGAAACATCATATCTAAGATAAGAGAACACGATGACGTGATCACATATCAATCTCTCTACGTTGTGAGAGGCGCTTCCTTGAGTGAACCGGTTAACCATGCCTCTGCCAGAGAAGTCGCTACTCTTAGATTATGGGCTTCAAGTTCTCTTGTTGAAGACAAAATTCTCAACAGCCAGTCCTACCGCGAATTTTTGCAAAGCACCAAAACCAAAATCAGCAAATAGTGAGTGTCTTGGTTGCTGGCCCGGCATACTTGCTTGCAAGGCCAGTCTCCAAACTTATAGACTGCTCTATCCCATCTTTTTTATATAACCATTATCTTAAAGTGTACTTAGTCATCTCTACTACGGGAACTTATACTGTTCTGGTTGGTATGATCAAAAAACCGCTGCGCCTGTTAAACGCTATGCCAAGGTCAGTGAAGTATAGGGATGGTGTGAACAGGGCTCGGTTTGGTTTGGTTCCTTTCGGTGTCCATGACATCGTGTCACGTTACCGGTTTGTTTCAAGATCATCTGCTGTTCGAAAACCAAGCTCATCTCGATCAACTAGTAATCTAATCTGACGAACATTGCAAGCTCAAGGCTAATGAATGAGCTTCATATGTATGATATGTGATGAAATTTCGAGCTTGATATAGTACTCTGAAATTTTGATCGAAGTGGTATTTGTCACCATCTGAGTTTTACAAGTTTACTGACATTTGGTTTCAAATAAGCGTTTCTAGAGCAGATGTATTCGACAAAGAAGAGCATACTACTCATGTAGAGTCCATTTTACCTGAATTGGACCTTGAATTTGTTGAAGTGCCATCTGATGGCGCGGGAAACGAAATTGATAATGATGATGATGAGTTCGAGTTCCCACTTTTCTCTGCTATAACTTCGGATAATACCAAATTTGCCAATTCTTATGTTGACGATGATAGAGGACGTTGTAAAGAACGGTTGATGAAAGTCTCGCTACGTGAACCATCACCAGAAGTGATTGTGCAAGAAAGGCCGAGAAATTTCTATTTTGCCGAAGTTTCCAACGAGAGGAGAAATGAGTTCATACAGAGCTCTGTGGATTACGACCAGATTATTGCACAGCAAAAGATTTCGACGCAAGACCGATGGCCACAGTTCAAGGGTAAAGTGTTGGATGTTAGTGCGCATAATCTGAAAGTTGATGAAGAGATACGAAGAGAAATGAAAGTGAAAAAGAGAAGGCCTGGGAAGAAACAACGCCTAGCTAAGAAACTTGGCGCCCAAAGAGAATCTGAACGTCAAGAAAGAGCTCGAGACATTAAGAAGGCGATTAAAAAGAAGTTTCATAAACGAGGCGGGAGGAAAAACAAGAAGCCCGAAGTCAAACCCGAAGTCAAACCAAAATTTAGAACAGAATGAATTACATGACGAAAACTTCTATATGCTATTCAATGACGAAACCGCATCTAGCATCAATTCCAAGTTTTTTTTCCAAGAATCGTCGTCTGAAGACAGTTTCATGAACTTGTTAATGCTTTGTATTATGGCTTTTGAGTTGGTTATTAAAGATTTTCCCACTGGACCACCTCTCTTCAATGACACTTCAAACTCAGTCTTGAAATTGCGAGCAATGCGCGACCAATATAATCGTACCAAAGACTCTGTTTTCTTGTGGGATATGTATTCCAGAAGCAAATTTTGACTTCCTCTGTTGTAATTTGTCAATGATGATTCAAGTTGACCCAACACTTTGCATTTCATAACAACTTCGTCCAGCGCGTTGGAAAAATTTCTTATAGACGTGATAGTCTTCGTCAAAAGCTGGCTATCGCGACTAATCTTCATAGATATGGATTTGTCAAGACAACTGAAACATTCTTTGGGACTCAATGCGTACAGCGAAAGCGCTAGCTGGGCGAGGTTATCAGAATTATTTTGCAAGTATTCTTGATCCAAGCATAAACTGCCAAACCGAACGGCAATAGATTTCAGGACATGTTGACGACTTGGTTTGACAACCTCGATCTCATATTTCTTGACCACCCGCAAAGATTTCAATCCCACGTTTTCAGAAAAAGTCTTTTGAATCTGCTCGTGAGCGGATGCCATTGCCAGAAGCTGTTTCACGAAATCTGGGTCCTTTTCGTTTAAAGATCGCACATTCGATACCTGTTTCGTTAAGTACAGAAATACAAGAACTTCTCTCAGCCCATTGGAGGTCTGATGAATCTTGCTCAATGCGCTTTGAAGCCTTAATGCATGCTCATAAGGCTGAATTATGTCGGTCTCCAGTCTTCTGTAAGAAAGATTCAAATAGTCTAAAGTAGGTTCCATTGACTTCTGGGCAAAACTGTGAGCTTCTTTCTGAGTCTCAATTTGTTCAATTACATGAATTGAGTTTTGCTTAATAATGGCTTCTACTCTGTTGTCCATTTCGTCTATATCGTATTGCAATTTCTTAATCGGAGTTTCCAAATCTATGCTTAATCCATCGGGATTCGAATCTTTCTTCAAGAGCTCGCTGCAATAACGTACTCCACTATAGTCATCTTCTAATATGAACTCAAATCCATCAGCAGCCTGATCCGCTGTCATATTGGCAGTTGAGTTGATGATAGTCTATAGAGGTAAAGTTCTAGCTTTAGGTGGTCTATCAATATTGAGTTTCGATGAGATCACGTGATCTAGTAGATTCGCATTAAAATTATGGTGACCATGCTATTATACACTATATCCGGGTCTCGAGAGTCCTGTCTGATTCATTTCCACCATCAATCAAATACCACTATGGACCTCTTCAAACCGCTGTTCACTTTCAAGGTGCTTAGCGTGATTTTGACAGATTCTTCTCGTATTCTGTTTTCCATGTAACGTTGAAATTCAATGACGCTACCACCAACGCCGAAATATATGTCCTTTGCGGCCACCATAGTGGTAATTACCTGGCGAGGATCTTGCTTGATTTTGGAAGTCAATTCTAGTATAATTTCACCAATGACAGGAAGGGTTTCTGGATTGTAAATAGTCTCTGACGTGAGTAACAGAAGATTCGTGGAGCGGACAGTCAAACTTTCGAGCATTTCGTAAAATACACGGCCCCATGCGCCCGATATGAAAGTGAGTTCGATTCCACGGCTAGAAATGTCTTTGACAAACGCTTCCAGAAGCACATCTGTGAAAAGCAGCTCGCCCTCCACAATGGGAATTGTGTCGTCATCGCATCTTTGCAATTCTACCCTTTCAACATCGTTCAGAACTGTTGCAGCCCACCCTATCACAAAATTTGGTAACGTCACCAGCCGCAGTGCGAACTCGTTGTAATCTGTCAGGACAAACTTAGTTCCGGGCACATTGCGCTGCAATACTTGTAGAAAAAGATATTCAGAGGGCAAAGCACTGCCGCACCCCATTTCAACTACGCAATCAGGAAATCTATCCCTCCAATTTTGCAAAGAAAGCACATCAGCAAGATCTAGTGAGCACTCCCAAGATTTGAGCCCTCCCTCGTAAACGTATTTCCGCAGATCTTCGTTCGTTTCTCCAAGCAGAATCTGAAATTCGTCTGTCGTTGCAGCGCTCCCGATTTCAGTCTTGGTATCTTCCGTCATCAATTGGTGCTTAACATCAAAAAGCTCTCTGCGATATAATTGAGTTTGGCACTCCGGCGATTTGAACTTCTCGTAAGAGACTCGAATTCCACGAATAGTTTGGAGAAGTTGTTGTAATTCGATCACCACAGGTTGTTTCACTTCAGGGCTTTTCAGAAATTCGGAATCAAGTGGACTGGGCTTCAAATTCTGTCCCTCGGGTGCCGAATGTCCATGATTGCCCATTGATTGGTTAGAATCACCATTATCAGATAAGATTTCCTCCGAAAACCCAAATTGAAATGACATTATAGTAATTAGGGGATCCCAGATGCTATGCAAGGCTCAGAACGGAGCCAATGGACGAATAATCGCTCTTATCAGCTACTTTTTATAGGATTCGTCAACGCGATGAGCTTCATCCAAAATTTTTCAGTTACATTTTCGTCGATTATCGAAGTGTACCATGGTGATAACCACAGTGAACACCACCACAAATAACTTACAATGAATAAGCCTATAACTGGCTGACTCGGTCTCTAACTCCCTCGGTATGCTCGCGATAGCGAGCAACCTCGTGTTCCTTTATTGTCGTTTATTCTGAAGACTTAAATAAGATACATAACATCACACGCCCGTCGGTGAGAAAAAGCTTATCTTCAATCAACCAGAGGTGCATGGGAATGAGAAAGGACCCCTAAATGTATAGTGAGAGGAAAGGTGACAATTTCGATTTTGAATATGCACTTTTTGAAGAGAAAACGGAGATTCAGCCCAAGAATCTCATTTGGATTGGACTTGAGAGTAACCGCCCCATGGGTTGGCATTCTTAGATTTCAAGTATTCATCGGTTTTCAATTGCCATTCTTTGTTCATGGTCTTGGGTGGTTCACCGGCAAATTGTCTTAGAAACGCGAAAATGGCAATGGAACCAACTAGGCCCACAACAACGCCTTTCGCTATAGAAGAGCCGTCACCCTTAACGTGCACGGGCCTTCTTGGTCCCCATTCTCCGTATGAGATGTACCAAGCAGCCTGCTTCTCGGTTTCGGTCAATTCGTTCCAGGGTAGTCTTTGACGTTCTTGCAGTTTGGTGACCAGTTCTTGTTGTTCGACCGCTGGTAGGTCTTCCCATCTGCTTTGTAAATCGATAATTGAAGCTTTGGAAATTGCTTGTGTTTGCGCAAATCTGGCGGGCGTTACGCGAGCAACCCGGGTAAAAGTAGAACGCAGCACTGTAAAACTCTGTTAGTACTTGTAATCGCTAGTGTTCGTGGAACGCTGCAGTGGTTTATTTCATTCCGGGGGGTGAACAAGAGCAGTTGAATCTGACATGTTCGTCCCCGCGCGTCCGGCTCCAAGAGCTTCTCAACGACATGCTCAACCGGATCAGCCTTCAAATTTCCATACACCTCCTTAACATCACATCACCTCCCCTCGAGTCCGAAGTCCGGAGCAACAAGCCTAAGTCGAAGCTTAACAGAGCTATCGACGCCGGTGAAAAAGCATATAAACTGCACTGATCAATCCACATTTCCCATTTTCACATCAATCACATACTATTTGATTACTAGTTGATAAAGGTCCGGTACCTTCTTTTTGGTATCAGTCCAAGAGAAGCCTTCGGTTAAGCTCAATTTCTATATCCTATATAAATCGATAGCTCCGGTCTAGAAAATTTTTTTTTTTCCACTAGACTTTCACGCGATCTCTTTAACTGTAATACCGCGTTGACCAATCATATGCGTTTAAAAATGTGATCATGATTCACGAGTATATCATGTGATTCGTGTCACTGATGACGAATATGTGTATTCGTACGACATTGTTTAATATCGTGCTGTACGTTCTGAGTATCAAATGGGTATTCGTTAACTGTTATATTTCAAGTTACACGTGATTTCGTAACTTCAACTTCTATACAACTCTATGTAAAGGACCTTTAACTGTCACCACAATCTGCCACGGTCAATTGAAAGCGAATACGACTGCCGAAAAGCGAGATTCCAGCTCGCACAGAGATTTTGGTTTGCTTAATATCGGTGATCGTCTTTTAAACCTTTAAAAAAGCTTCTAATTTGAGCTTAAATTGCCCTAAATATGGCAACGGCTGTCTCGTTCACAACATTATCGCATCAGCTCACTTCGGACTTGCAAACGCTGGCGTCAGAGTCCAAAAGACGAAACTCGGAAATCAGATATGCTAGTGAGAAATCTATCAAAATTTTGAAAACTGTACACTCTTTTCAAGAGCTTTCAAGGCATCCCGATTTCGTTTCGCCATTTATACAGTCATGTTCGTCGAAAAACGCCAAATGCACGACTATTTCAATGCACTGTTTCCAGAGGCTTTCTGTCGACAAATGCATACCGTCTGAGCGGATTCCAGATGTCTTACAGGCGTTTTCAGATTCGACCAGGTTGGCCGTCGAAATCCAGCTTAAAGTGCTCCAGATTTTGCCCATGTTTTTCAAGACTTACAGTGATCAGATAATTGGCCCATTGAGCGCCAAGTTGCTCGTCTGTTGTACAGACCTTCTTCAGATTCCAAATAAGGCTCCAATGGTCGTCGGTACCGCGAGCGCTACATTACAACAGCTTGTTAATAGTATGTTTGAACGATCCAGGGCGGAGGAAGTCAAAGAATATGAAGTAGCAACCAGCAACAGTGATTTCATGAAGGTGGGACCTCTTCAGTACGATATCAACCGCATTTTCCACGATCTGTGCAGCTTAAATGGCACGACCGACAAGAGCACAATACTGAAAGTGAGCTGCATACCTGAAGAATATGGTTTGGAAATTCTAGAAAGTTTATTTCAAAATCATGCGTCCCTGCTCAGACGTCAGCTAGATTTACAATTTATCTTGCGAACCAAAGCTGTGCCACTCCTGCTACGCTCCTATTCTTCCTCCAAGCATTTTCCTTTGGTTGTCAGAAGCTCTCGATGTATCGCCCTTTTGATCAGGGTAGATTTTTTGAAGATTTTGGAGCTCGAGCTCGAGGTTATTCTATCACTGCTTGTACACACGTTATCGGAAAATTCGGACTCACCGCACTGGAAAAAGATTCTTTCGCTGGAAGTTATCCAAATAATTTCTAAAGATTTCGATCTATTACTGGGGATATATCTCACCTACGACAACATTGCAGAAAGAAAGGACATACTCAGTTCACTCCTGAGCGCTTTCTTACAGTTGCTTACCACCAAGCCTTACGAGGCAAACCTACACATCTTGACTGTGTTGCCAAGTCTCGATATGGCTCTTATTTCTCAAGAACATTCTGTGGCCCGCATCCCATTCATCGAGCTGTTGGACAAAGCTACAGCCCCTTATGTCGATGAAAATTACATTCTATACCTAGTCTTGTCGATTTCTAACTCCATTTCTGACAAGATGGGCTTAAAAGCTTTGTCGCTTTCCCAGGGAGAGAAAAACGAAACCTTAATGAAGAAGGCGGTGTTGATGTTCTCTCATGTTTTCCATGAATTATTAAAAATCCATGAGAAGTGGTTGTACGCTGCCTCTTTGGATACTTCACTCTTCAGGTCAGTGGTAAGATCTTTTCAAAGGCTAGGACAGGCTGCAGGAATTTTTGGACTCAGTGACATGCTCAGCCAATGCCTGCAAATATTTTGTGTTGCCGTTATACAAATAGAAGAAGAGGTTCTCTCGTCACCACCCGAAGAAGAAGGATATTCTTCATCTAATGGGGTCTTCACAGCCCTTGCGGACACCTTCAGCGAACCGGGCTTGCCAAGCCATAGTGTTTCTCATAAATCGCAAGCGCTTCAGCGTCCCAGATATCAAAGAACTATTGGTCTATTTCGGGCAATGATATCTCTCTCAATCTCCCTGGGATCTTCGTTCACAGTGGAAAATTGGAGATACGTTTTGGTAGCCTGGCAATGGACAGCTCATTATAGTGAGGATGAGACGAAACCTTTCGACTCTAGTAACAAGAGCCCTCAAAAATGTAGGCTCTCAAAATCAGATATCACCGCAATCGAATCAAGTGTTTCGAAATTAGTAGAAAGCACAGAAACTTATTCTAATGAATCTTTCTCGATTTTAATCGAGAGCATGATGACTGAGGCGAGAAACACTCTACGACTCGATGAGGATTCTGACCTCATAACTGAAACCGATTTTCGTCCACTTGATAAAGCAGGTAGCCCACAAAACTGCAAATTTAATCGAAACTTCTTCTTGAGTGGAATCGGTATTATAGCAGAATATAATTCCGGTCGACTCACAGAAAGCAAGGGTCAACGGTGTTGGAGTAAAATTGTTGATTTTTTGATTGAAATTGCTTCAAGGCGCCATTCGGATTCTTCTTTCACTACCTCTAGATTATGCGCGGCCAGTGCTTTGACGAATCTATTGTCTGAAGTGGCAGTTGGGTTCTCTGACGCGAAAAACACGCAAGATAGGGAAATAATCAACTTAATACAAGAGCACATTTTGAATGCACTCCAAAAATTGATCAAGGCCATCGTTAAGCTTGGAATTTCAAAAGATGACGTTTACAGTGGAACGGTTAACACAGAATTCGAAATCATTTTTTTGGTTCTTCGAACTCTGAAGCGATTCTTAGATGATTTTGGAGAGTCAATGAAATCGTCTTGGGATATGGTTTTTGAGATCCTCAATTCACCTTTCATGATTACCGGTGGCAATCTCGACTTGACGGGATTTGATGGCGTTGAAGATAACTCTATGCTTGAAGTAATGACCACCAAAAACAATAGCATGATACAAATGTCTTTTGACGTTTTCAAGTTAATCACTGACGATTTTCTACAAACTTTACCTTTGAAAGCCATTGAGAGTTTGATAGACACGTTGGTGCATTTTGTTTCTCAAAAGGAAGATTTGAACATATCATTTTCGTCAATAAGTCAGTTTTGGATCGTGGGAGACTATTTAAGGGTTTGCATTGAAAGTACTGACCAGTCTCAGAAGTCTTTGAGTCCTGCATTTCTAGAGAATCTGTTCGAAACTTCAACTGTTAAAGCTCTCACAAATCTAGCACAGAACAAATTCGAGAAATGTAATGCTTTATGGTTGTATCTTTTGGAGAACCTAATACGATGCAGCAGCGATCCAAGAATTGAGGTGAAAAGTGGAGCTCTTCAAACATTTTTCAGAATAGTGGATTCTCACTCCTCCTGTTTCCCGCCTTGGGATGTAGTCGCGTTGAGAGTTGTTAAGCCAATGGTCGAAGATGCAAGTGCTTTCAAAGATAATGCACAGTATGCCGAGTTTGTGCATGTAAAACTAAATGGTTTGGTACATTTATTTGAAACGCATCTCAATAATCCTGCTACCTGCGCACCTTTCATGACTTCATGGCTAGCGTTTATCGAGTACATGAAAAGTCTAACGTCAAGGTCATCTTTTGATGTCACTTTCGCAGTTTTTGTCAATTTTAAGCTTTTCTTGGAAGTTGCGGCTCGAATCCAGGATGTTCCAGTTCAAATTATTGAGCAATGTTACAAGTTTTGGTCAGGCTATGATATTGTCTATACAGACTACTCAGCGGCGTCGGAATTCAAAAGAAAAACAAGCTACGATTGCATTGAGCAACTTCTCTCTTGTTATCCTTCTTTACACACGCTTTTGGTTCAAAAGAAACTATTTGATGGAAAGAAAATGGAAGCCGCCTTGAATGTGCTCAATACGGCCGCCAGGTATCCTTTACTTCCTGGTTTTGCGTCTGATCACAAGAAGCCCTCTTCTTTGCAATCTCTTGTGCTTCAATGCCTCGATGTTTTTGACATTAATCTATCATGCAAACTCGAAGCTTTGTTCCTAGCCCAGTTAAGTGCGTTCGTTGTCTTGCCGTTTGATGCTCGGCAAAAAATTGAAATGAAATTAGCTCCCAAACTCACGAGTGCATCATCCAGTGCCAAAGTGCCCTCTTTCGAGGCAGTGAGTTATAAGGCCTGTTTGTTTTTACATCACCGCTTAATAACCTTGCTCGAAAACAATGCAGAATTTCTCGATCCGAAGCACATTTTGAGATTAAGCAAAAACCTACAAGACGTGGTTAAAGCCAAGTCTCTCATAAACCTCGATGAACATAAAAATGTTGCATTGTGGTGTCTCGCTTCCCAATGTTTCTATATCATTTCTCGAAAAGTAATTGAGAGCGCAGCCAGTACCAAACTCTTCGACCCCACGGCTGACTTCAAGGCTAAATTCGGCGACAATTTCCTTGTGTTTGCAGTTGCTCCCATCATAAGAATCAATGCCAACGTTGACGCTCTAACAGAAGGCGACGATATTATAGAATTCCAAAATTTCAACAAGCTTTTTTTTCAAGGACTGGAAAACAATGTTTTTGGTGAAGAGCTTCTTGATTATTACGCTTCGGAAATTCGCAAATCGTCCTTCTTTTATGAATTGGATGAGATAGAGGATGCTATAGTGAGAGACAGCTCATCCCTTGGAGAAGTTACCACAATACTCGCCTCATTCCCATTTGACGAAGTTCTCGGATCTACAAATCAACCGCCGCTCCTGACAAAAGTCAATCTCACAAAGAAATGTGTTGAGACTCTTGCTGATTTCATGATTTCAGATGGGAAAGCAAGCCAAATTTTAAGACGAACTTGTTTGGTATACTTCGTCTCGAGGTGTGCGTTCGCCCTACGACGGTTTATTTCTATCGTTTCTCTACTTAATGAAGCGCCTGTGTCCAAGGTGACAAAGGGCGAGATATACTGCGTTCTTAGTGGATTTCTGAACGTGGCACGACATTTGAAGGTTTATGCTGCTAGCGAGGAATTGAATGAACTTGGGATCCTCTACGCGCTTATTTTAAAGACAATACCAAGCGCTCACAAGGTAAAAGGAGTTCAGTTGATCATTCAAGAGCTTTCATTAACATTAACTCAGAATCAAGTTAAGAAATAAAGTCCATATAAAATTGTCATCCGCATTTAACTTATTCATTTCTACATTCGAAACTATCTTTTCCATTGTAACAAGGCAGATAGATCCGAAGGTTCACACGACATTTCAAAGAAAGTGTGATGCAAAAGTTCTTCAGTTGAAGCTCGGTATTCAACATCCACACAGAGGCAAACACTGAGGAAGCGCTTGATTTTCAAAGAGAGCCCTTCTGGATGCTTGAGTTTGGGAGTACCATTAGTAGCTATGAGATAAAGCGCTTTCAATGGGTCTTCATTGAGGTAGGGTGGTTCACCTTCGAGCATTTCAATAGACATGATTCCTAATGACCATACATCAACTTTCTCGTCGTATTCACGTTGTTTGACAACTTCAGGTGCCATCCAGTAAGGTGTTCCGACCATCGTTGCCCTTTTACTACGCTTATCTGTTAGTTTTGCGCAAAATCCAAAGTCCGTGATCTTGACACGTCCTCTGTTGTCAAGAAGTACATTGTCAGATTTGATGTCTCGATGGATAATGTGTTTATCATGCAAAAATTTGAGACCTTGACAAGTTTCACGGACAATGTAAGCAATTTGGGGCTCTGATAACGGGGAAGTGGTACTACCGGTGGCAGGACTGTTTTCGATAATATCTGTTAATGAACCGCCTTCCATAAACTCCATAACGACCCATAAATCGTCCTCTGTTTTCAAATACGCTTCCAGAAAGTTTACAATGTTCTTATGCTGAGAATCTTTCATGACCAAGATTTCGTTAACAATTAATTCTTTGCGGGGTTGTTTTGACAAAATCATTTGTTTTATCGCAACTTTGTCCCCAACGTGTTGCTGCTCGACCTCTTGTAAAGGGTACTTTTCATCGTACGGTGGTAATTGGGTCCTTTGTGCCAAGTAAACAGAACCACTAGCGCCTTGGCCTGCCTTTTCAATCATTTTGAAACATGTTGAAGGATCCGTATTGATAGTGACATTTTTCAAATTAGCCATAATTTCAGCATTAGACATTGAAGGCTTTTGCTGTTTACGCGGCTTAGTGACGCCTTCATCTTTCGTAGGCTTTTGAGTTGGTTTTTTTGGAGCATCTCTCTGGTGAGGGGGATGAGTGGAAGAAATATAAGGTAAAGTGGGTCCGGGTTTGGGACCCAATGCATGTGGTGCATGCGCCGTTGGTGGCGCCTTATTAGGAGCCACAGGTGCCAGCCTTTGAGGTTGAAGTCTCTGAGGTGGTATTGGAGCCTCCTTATTTCTGGAAATAACTCCATTCTGTGGAGCGAAAGGAGCCTGTCGTTGTGGGTATATGTTTCTTTGATTGATGTGGCCCTTCACAGCATAAGGATTCTGCATGTTATGTTGAAATTTGGGGAGACTTTCCGATGATGTTTGGGATGGTGGTAATACTGGTGCACGTTGTTGATTGCCATAATACGGTCCCGCGTTGGGAGCCGTTCTCTCATTTGTGGGAGGTCTGTTCTCATTGAATTTTTTTGGTACTAGGCCGGCTTGTTTGTGACCGAAATTTGGTTGTGACGGTTGCAAAGAGGTTTGTGAATCCTGTCTGAATGAGGGAGGTTTGCCCTGAGACGAAGGAGGTGTAGGTGGTTTTCGTAGAGGTACCAAATCGCCTACAGGTTTGTGAACGTCACTGGCAACACTTGTTTGAGATTGACCAAGATTGATTGACTTTGACAAAGAAGGGTTGCTGGCATTAGCATTGGCATTGGCATTGGCATTGGCATTGGCATTAGGATTGACATTCGCGCCATTGTATTCTTGATAAAATTGCAAGACCTGTATCACTGCCGCAGAATTATTGTTCCAATCCTCACCAGTGATTCTAGAGTGCTTCAAAAGCTTTTCCCAATTCGAAGGCATACCAACAAAACTACCGGTTTCTGGATCAAATCCCACATGTACCTTGTGTGTAAAGTTGGTCGGTGAAGAAACACCGCTAAGTAATGGACATTTCGCGAAAATTGCGTCAAGCCATGTATGCAGCTCGATTTCTGCCTTTGTTGCAATGTAAATAGACTTCCTGTTGCCGTCAGAGTTTGCACCACTGTTACTGTTCACATTTGAAGACGATGACGACGACGACGTACCAGACGACGCAGACGACGAATTCCGATCATTATTTCTCACAACTTCAAAACAATTAGCCTTCAACTGCGTACGACTCACACTCACAATCGTTGTCAATGGAATTTGTAACATAGGATCCTCATTTGGTCGTGTTGGAACACCCTTGTAAAGTGTCAAATACGAATCACTTAAAACCATGTATCGTTTTTGCCAGAGAAACGACAATAATCCATCATCTTTGTACGAAACCCAGCCAGTCCTCCTGTTTCCGGCGTCTCTGCCACGTGCTCCGGGCGCTTTATCTCTCAAATCCAGCTGGTTGATATAGGCAGTTATTGGTTGTGTCTTATTGAATGCAGCTCCCGGAGGTTTTGGAGCTGGACCAATATTTTGGAAATCATTGTCCGAGATCTTGTTGGCAGCAGCTGATAGCGACATATCTAGCCCAGTTGAGCTCCGATAACCACTGCTATCTGGTGGGAAAGGTGTTTATCGTGTCTCTCGAAATATGTTCTATTCTAAACGTGAAACAGGATCGAATCTCAGGTTCCTGTTTGAGTAATAAAAATTTTGGAGTGTTGATGTCATAATTAACGAAGGGTCATAACTTCCTGAACTTTGACGGTCGATTCTTGTTTGACCGTTGACAAATGGATGAGCAAAAAAGAAGAAGAAAGGATCTTTAGTAGAACAGTAGGGTTCTGAGTTTGGAAGGATTGAGCTCTTTATACCAATTGTGGGCTACAATTGTGTGAAAATCAGATTTTTGCGACAATTGAGACCCATCTTATGGAGGCTTCCCACCGCCTCTTCCTTTGTTAGCTCCTATTGTTCCCATTGTCGCAAATGGTGCCTCTACTATGAATCCAACTCTGAAAAAATTGGGAGATAAATGCACGGTGTTGCCCGAAACGTGGCTTCGGGGCCTTTCACCTAGCACAGTTCCAAAAAGCCAATTTATCGTAAAATATACCCGATCGAGCGGTCCAGGTGGTCAAAATGTTAACAAAGTGAGCAGCAAATGTACATTGAAATTAAACGAATTTTCTCAGCCGACGACTTGGATTCCCCAGGAAGTTCAACAACAACTTATTTCCAAGAAAATGCGATACTATAATCCCACGAGTGACACTCTTGTCATTCAGTCTGACAAATTTCGAAGTCGCGATGCTAACAGACAAGATTGTCTTGAAAAACTGGTCGAGACAATCAAAACGACCTGCTTCTTCACCGAACCCACAGAACAGGCAACTGTCGATCGATGGAACTCCATCAAGAAAAATTCAAACGAACGTCGGCTTCGCAATAAAAAGCTCAGTGGTCAAAAGAAGAAAGCAAGATATGAGCCCACCTTTGAATGAGTATGCTGTTTAATTCTATTATTACAAGATTACATGTAATTGTTGAAATGCTTTCGCTCCCGCGGAAATCTCACAGTGCCTGCCCTTTACTCAACCAATAGTCCCGCCGCGTTTGGGCATCGACCGATTTTTCCCGAAGTGTCGACAGTTGGGCATCACCTTCAGCTACGTTTCCAACGGGAGCTGGTGGAACGTAGTCGTCTCCTTCGTCCTCCTCCTGCTGCAAGCCCAACAAATCCTCTACTGACTTGACATTTTGCCTTTCAGTTTGATCTACAACCTTCTTGACTGCTGCCTTTTTTTTCGACGTTTCACCACCATCGCTTTTAGTTGACTTCTTAGATTTCTTACGAGCGGGAGATTCAACCTTGTACACATCTTGCTCATCTTCGCTCACATCCGTAAAAACTTCCTCATGTACAATTCTACCTCTTTTCCTGTAATAGAGCTCATTCTCTTCAATGGCTCTATTAACTACCAATGCACGTTCATCTTTAAATTCTCGTTGTTTGCCTCTGTATTTGATAACATTTCCCAATATGCTTTTCCCCAGCCTATCCTTGAAAGTAGCCGAATCTAATTCAAAACATCGATTCGTGAGCAAATCAAAGGCACCTGCAAAAGCTTTCTTTATATCACGGATGTTGAACGAGCCTCGACTAATATTATTATCAGGATCTCCAGGGTCCTGGATAGCCAACGAAAATGTGGTCCTTGGATTTCGCAAACTAGGATAATCCATTTTCGGCAGAAAGCTGGCAGAATAGTCTGACACGGAAATTGCCACATCGTCGTAACCAAAATTCTTACCATAAAGTTCGAAAAAGTCTATGAGAAGAACTCCTAAGTTATCCATGCTATCAATGTCGCTGCTCATGACACGCGGATGCAGTTGTAAGAAAGAGTAGACCAAGCATATAATGCTAAATCCACCTAGACCTCCAGTATGGACATTATTCAGCCTCCGCGAACTGAGAAATTGTTTTACTACTAGAACTAGTTCCCGCAATCCCGGTGTCTCTTTGAGCCACCCGCGAATTATTTTCGCCGCCTCCAGTCCATTTATGCGCTCGAATGAAACGTCGATATGAATTCGCGAATCAGGTTCAACAAACTTGATGATGGGCACTCTCGCTTTGGAAATGACTTCGACTTGGGTTGCCAAATTTCGTCTTTTCAAGAAACTGGCCAAAGAGTAAAGACAATTTCTGTTCTCTTTGTCACCCGCAGCGCTGTTGATCACACAGTCAATGTCTGACCCTGGCAAGTACAGATCTGTTGCAAAAGATCCAAATGCATGTAGATCGGCGTCTGGCCATAAAGCCTTGACCGCTTGTCTAATTTTCGAGATGGTCGCATTCCGTAATTCGATTTCTTCACGACTCGGTGAAATATACGCAACGAAATCCTTAATTTCCAAAGTCAACCAATCCGCTATCTCTCGTTGTTTAGAATGATCATGGTTCAAAATCCATGGATAGTCCGTGTTCAGCGTTTGGCGAACGCCGACTTCTTCCTCGTTGGGAAACTCGTCGTCGTAATTGTCGTAATCGTAATTGCCCGCAACTCTCGGTTCTTCTGAACCCTTTTGAGACTCATTTTTGTTGGCCTCGTCATCGACGTCCTCATCGTCTTCGGACGAAAGATCGATAGATATAAAGTCCTGGTTCGCATCCAATGCATTTCCATTTTGAGTCTCACTCACGGGAACATCTCCCGTACTCTCATCGCCGCTGTTCTCAGCTCTCGTTTTTTCGCTTGTCGACATATCGGTATTTTCAACGTCGCTTATATCCAATGCCAAATTTTCGTACTTATTCAAAAACTCATCATTCTTGTTGAAAACAGCAAAATTCTTCTGGGCTCTGCTGAGTGACGATTTCCGTAATTTTCTGAATTTC
Source organism: Lachancea mirantina (assembly GCA_900074745.1). Taxonomy (NCBI): domain Eukaryota; kingdom Fungi; phylum Ascomycota; class Saccharomycetes; order Saccharomycetales; family Saccharomycetaceae; genus Lachancea; species Lachancea mirantina. Next base: position 414,517 of record LT598465.1, read on the forward strand.
TTGTTTTTGTTCTTTGGGGTCTCCTGTGAACGAAATCCCGATTTTTTTGTTTTGACAATATTAGTATTATCTTTATTTTTGCCCTCACGCATTAACGTATTGTCAGCCCCGTATCACTGACTCTAGAGTCACCTAGAATGTATGAATTGTGTTGATATCTCTATTTTGTAGAAGGCTCATCATCTCAGCTTCTTTTACCATTGAAAATTTTATGACCAGCCGAAAGTCACATGATATCATATTCACGTGACTTCATCGAGACTGAAGATCATTTGATGCTGCCTGGTGAAACGCCTTTCTAGACGTCTTTGAGATGTCCGTGAACTCCTGCATCTTCATTTGAACATTTCTGGGATGTTGGAATGCCTGCAAAGCCAACCTATGGGTTGTTTTTGGCCATTGCTGCAGTGAGTCTTCCGATGAGTTTCGAGCATCTCTATGACTTCTTTTAAAGAGTAACCCGCGGCGAGTCCGCGTTCTATGGCCCTGCATAGTGCTTTCCGTCGGAAAAATTTCTTGCTCATCCCTGGATCGCGTCTCCACGCGGTTTGATACATTAATTCCATTTCTTTTAGCGAAGGTTGACCAGCAAAACCCTCTGAATATTCCTTCCAAACTTCCATTACGGACTGCGGAGAGCATAGAAACCGAAACTCGCCTGCGAATATTTTCCTTTTTCTTTTCTGACCTCCCGAGGTGTAGTAGGATTCTTCTTTGATATCTGTTTTGTCGGAAGACGGTACGACGTGAGTAGACGTGTCAACAGGGCCAGATTCAGACATCAACGATGGAGACGATCCACGTGGAGGTGCATTGGTTGCGGGGTCCGATTCAAAAACGCGTTTGCCCAAAATTTGAGACGCTACAAAATCCGTCGTATCGGGTTCTGTATTTTCTCTTGCCGTACGATGCTTATTTCTGGCTTCAGGTAAAGCGTCACTGTTATCCGCTAAATCTGGTACAAACTCTTTGGTGATATCCGCAGGAAACGCTTTAAAAGTTGGATTATTAGGATGATTCGGCGTGGTGGTAAGCGACTGCGGCGAAATGATATTGTCGAACATTGATTGTACGCCTTTGGAATATTGCAACGGCTCACCAGGATTCTGGTTCAAGCCAGATTCACACATGTACATATACGGTCTGTCGCGATTCTGATGTCTTTCCTCTTTCGAAATTTGTTGTTGTGCCAATACAGAAGGCGACGGTGACGCTGCAGTGACACCTGCAAGTGAATCCAGCAATTTATCCTTGATAATACCTGCATATCGATGTTGATCATTCAAAACCATTTGCAAGACGCTATTAAGCGCCGAGATTTGCTGTTGTTGAGAATTGATAATCATGTCATATTTTTTAAAATGATGGTCCAACTTGGCACTAAATGTTTGAAATAGTTTCTCATACATAGCCATCTGATGTTCCATATCAGACATGCGAGAAACAAGGGAATCATGATCGTCCATTGCTTTTGTCTTAATGAGGTGAGCTCTTCCAGCTCTTATCCTTGGTCTACCAGGGCCTTCGCAGGTGCTCTTGATTCTTGTAATTTACTGTTATTAGTGTGTGGATGATGTGAGGTCTGTCTGTCATCTGTGAAAAATTTCATGATAATAAGAACCTTTCCAGAATCGAAAAACGAAACTTCAATAAACGGAACCACTCATGAAATATTGACTTATCGGAGCCTTCGAAGACAGTTAATAGCTTGTGTATTATTTTTGGGGGTATTATTCATATATTATACAATGCGATAGGTGGGTTGTGGAGGTTGTGCAGATTTCACAATAAAGCAACGGCCACAGCACCAACTAGGGCACCGATGCCAGCACTGATGCCCTTGGCAGAGCCCTCGTAGACGCTCAAAGTGGGAGAAGTAGATGAAGAGCTTGCGTTCCCGGATGAGGTCGAGTTTGAAGTTGCAATGGTGGTGAAGGTGTATGGGGTAGAAGTGGAGTGGACAGTAGACACAACGGATTCCGTTGCTTGTGGGGTAGTCGTAACGTCAACATAGGTGATGTTATCAGCAGCAACGAGGGCAGCGATGGAAACGATTGTAGCGACGACGGAGAATTGCATTTGATAATGAACGAAAGAATGACCTGATGGATGGTGGGATTAAATTGAAATTATCGCGGAAAGGTAAGTTGGAGTTCGGGGCCCTTTTTATAATCGACTCTCTCACAGCGCTTGCAAAAAAAACCGGTGCTCGCGGATGCCCGTCAACGGAAGCATTGAATCCAGACCTGTCTGACAGTTGGCAAGACGCCAATTGCACTCGCAAGACGCGAAATTAAAAGCACAGCGCCATCTATAATCTTGAGCGACGATCAAAAAGTTTTGACGAGCCCGCGAAATTTCGCGGTTTGTCAAGTTGTAAACCGTACACTGTCATCATCATGATCTGTTGTAATATGGATTTGTATTTCGCGTTAGTCGGTGAACTGACGCGAAAACTATGACACAGAGAAAGGCACGAACTTAACGGGAAAAAAAAAGCTGTCAAAGAAAAAAATCCGGAAAATTCTAGTTCATGTGACCATTCTGAGCCACTTCAAAATTGCTGAGAAAGTACTTCAAGAAACTCGTAGTATTTTAGAACGGAATCTTGCGCGGATGTTTTGCAAGTCGGGATGCCCTCACCTTTTAAAGATTGCAGCTCATTGATGAACTGTAAGCAAGTCTTGTTCTTGTTATCGGCTTGTGAAGGTTCTCTAAAGATTCCAACGTTTTCAAGCCATTCTTGGTGATGTTCAAGCGCATTGCACGTTTCGGGTTGCGTCTCACGTGTCGCGTTTGCACCGGGCCAAGCTAGCTGTGGAGATGAATATTTGTCGAAGATTGATAACTCTTGGGCCTTTTTGGCCAAAGATTGACGTTTTGTCAGGGCTGAGAAGCGTACCTTGTAAGTCTCGCCAAAAAAGACAAATCTTTGCTTCAGGTCCAGCTTAAAGTAAACCTTTGCCGTGTTGTTCATGATACTGCGCATTAATAGCTTTATGATATCACTCTGAGATAAACACGGTTCCGAAGGAATGTAAAGCTCTTTCTGCAAGTCGGCAAGTGACAGACACGAGTAAACTGGCGCAATAAATTGCCAAAGTCTTCGCAGGCGAAACGATTCGTGCATCTTGAGAATAAGAAGCTTCAAAGGCAACCGATCAACAGCGATTATAGGCAAGATTGAAGCATACTTCTTCAAATCACCCTTTATAAAGGAGTCGTAAATTTCTCGCAAATTGGCCAGAAGAGTTGCGTTCTCGGTAAGCTGTACTGCTTCGTATTCGAAGGGAGAAATGTTGTCCTCCTGAGCATTTTCCGTGTGAGGTAGAAGTAAAGTGCACGATATAACAAAGCAACTCAAAGTCAAATCGCGAAATGTACTTTTGGCCTTAGTGATCGAAAGCCCTGCGTGTTCCAAATCTCGGAAGCACTTCCAAAAGCCGTCTTTGCAAACATTGAGATGGCGCACAGTACATACCAGCTGTGAGTTGTGAAGTTGGACGATAGCCTCGGAGAAGTGCATTAATGCAGTAAGACTCATACTTTGAGAAAGGACTAACGTTGTGCTCAAGATGGCTCGCAATTTTGACAGGCGCAGAGACCACCGATGCGTGTCGATTTGTTCGCGATAAAAATAGAGCCACATGAATGATTGTAGCATAGTTTCAAGCGCACGTACATCAGCACCGCAGTTTGCCTCCAATTTGTCAAGAGCTGGCAGGTCAATGGAGTTTTCAGTTAGTCTTACTACCCATAATTGGAGCTCGCAAATACGAAGTTGTAAATGCGTCGAGAGGGGTTCCAGGAGTGAAACACATGGATTGAGACCGTCGAGCAGACTGAGCCGGGAACGAAGCTTCTCTAAGTCAACTTCAGGACATCGATCGAATAAAAAGCACCCTGCAATTGGCGGAGCAATGCGGTCGATGATTTTAGTTAAGGATTTTTGCAAATACTCGGCTGGAAGAGTCAAAATTACGTCAGGTGGTAACAATGCGAGCAGCTCGTTGCTAAGTATGGATTGTGCCGCTGAATCCAACGTAAACTCGCCAATGGCACATTTGACTACCTGTTTTTGGGCTTTGAAAGCCCAGAGGGGTTCATTGGCATTTAAAGCCAGTTCACGAACGCTATTGAACGTCTTTCTAGCTTCGCAGAACTGTTCGTCCATTTTCAGATGTTTGGCCTGTCCGTAAAAATCCGCCATCTGGCTATAAAACTCCGGCTGGTCTCCTCGTTCGTCGGAGCAAACCGTACCGTCCTCGTCGTCGCCGTCACTCTCCATCTGTATGCTGCTTGCTGACGAGTCCTCCAGTAGTTCGCCGTAGTCCATATCATCGTTGATCCATTCTGGGTCATCTTCGATGCTCATTTCGCGATACCTGCAGCTCCATGCTTGTCTTGGGGGCATTCGGCGTCTCTGAGGCGTAATAGAGGACCTCATCGGAGCGTGCAAGGAAAGTAGCGGTTCTGATCATGTGATTGTCACGTGCGCAATAATTCACGAATATAAACCCACACATTCTTCGAGAAAATGACCAGAATGTCTCATTTTGTACGAATTGCCGCCCACCGCCAATGCCTATCCTCGTTTTCCGATTCGCTTGCCCTCTCAGCGCTCACCAGTCGATTGTAACCGCTTGCATTCGATCACTGTAATCGCTACTGCATAAAGCTCGATGTTTCTTCATGATACCAACCTCGAGTCGTGACACGGAAAAAAAGAGGATCGGCAGTGGCAAAAGTCGCTTCCCCCTCCACCTTTCTCCTTATATACTCCTCTCTCCTCCTTCTCCATTATTTGGTTTCCTGCTCCCCTAAATTCCATGCCGCGGAGATCGCCAAGAATCAGTGGAGAGCACATCTTACGAAGATGTGCTGTCTCACAGCCGTGCAAAGCCACTTGACCGATCACGGCATCGCCGTTCGTAACGACCGTGGCTCATCTTTACACATCTCAAACGCCTCTCTATGTCTTAGCGGAACCACTTCTGCAACACAAACTCCTCCTCCCCCTTCCGCAGCGATCCCCTACGTAATCCCTTTCCTGACACGCAGGCGAACTCCCAAAAGCCGCTTCTGCTTGGCACGAACGTCTTCCTGACGGAAGCCAGGTCACGTGAGTTAGGAACTAGCAGCTGCCAGGCAAGCTATTTCTCTATGCACTTCCTGACATTGGTAACGTCAACTTGATTAATTCCACCCGGATTAATTCCACCCGAATTAACTCCACCCGAATTAACAGCGACCCAATTTTCAACAGGGGGGTGCGGGTTTTCACTGTGGTTGTAGTTCTTTTCTGTTCTATCCCGTTGCCATTAGTTTTCGATCTTTGCAAAAGCTGACCGCAGCACTTACATCAATTGCGGCTTCGCATCCACCTGCGTAGAGGCTCCCCTTGCGCTGCAATACGTTATGCGCGCAGATACATAAGCCAAACACTCGGCTGGTGGCAACTCACAGTATATAAACAACGCACGGTTGAACATGTCTTTCCTCATCCGTCAATTTCAACCGCTAAGAAGTGCAAGAATTGGTATCACACCTTATCTTACATCTCCTATACGCAACTTTTCAATTTCCAGACCTATAATGTTTCAAGTCGGTGACAGCATCAAGACTGGCCTTCCAGGCATTTTTGAAAACTCTCCAGGTAACTACGTTGACATCGGCAAAGAAGTCGCTAAGGGCAAGTACGTCATTGTCGGTTTGCCAGCTGCTTTTTCTCCAGCTTGCACCTCCTCTCACGTGCCAGGTTACGCTGAACATTTGAAAGACTTGGAAGCCAAGGGAGTCAAGGGGGTGTTCATCGTCCCAGTCAACGACCCATTTGTCACCAAGGCTTGGGCCGACTCCTTGAACGTTCCAAAGGGCATCAGAATCTTGGCTGACACCCGTGGTGCCTTCGCCGAGTCCGGTGGTGCTTTGTTTGACTCCGAAGAAGTCTTCGGTAACAAGCGTTCTGGTCGTTACGCCATTATCGTCGACGACGGTGTTGTCAGCAAGGTCTTCGAGGAACCAGACAAGACTGGCCTAAAGGTTTCCTCTGCTGAAAACGTCTTGAAGGCTTTGTAAGTGAAAACATATAGTTAGTGACATATAGTAAGTTTTAACGATTTATATGAGTGATTTGCATTAAAACCGTGCTCCCCATACTTAGAGCGTGAACTCCGAGTATTGCTAGTCTTCATTTCCGCCTCTTCCCTTTCGTATCGTCATCTCCGAATATAACATGGTTTTTCAAAAACATAAATTTGAAAATCAAATATTCACCAAACTAACAAGAAGCTAAGTCGTCTATCATTTAAACTACAAGATTAAGAGCTCAACCTCCTGATCGCCAAATTCCTTTCATTTTTCAGGGTTGGGCAATGATTTTGCATCTCCTCAACTCTGTTAAGTAGGCCTGCGAATCTAGCGGCTGTTGTAGTTCTCGAATATCCCTGCAGCGATTTTCAAACCACATCTTCAAATCCCAATGCCAGTGAGGCAGTCAAGCTTCGAGCCTATTGGAAGTTCCCGACTAGCACTTCCCAATTAGCCTTGGCAATTCCCAAGACTTCCAATGTCTTTCCGTGAAAAAATACTTTGTCTGATGAACACCATGTTCATCTACTTAACATTCTACAAGAGGCGAGCTATATCAATTAGCGAAGGATAGAAAAACCGGCCCTGAGCGCAACATACGCTTTCAAGATGTTTGAGCTACATGTTTTGAAGAGACCAGAACGTTCCTGGACGTCTCGGTCGAAACCTGACAGTATCGATCCGCTGGGGGGCAACGCAGCATCTTCAAGTGTACAGGACCAAATACAAAGAAACACCGGTTTCGAACTAAATGATAAACGTAACCACAATCTATCCACTATTCAAACGGCCCATGAGGTCTCCAGAGAGATGGATCCTGTGCTCTCGCCAGGATCGATTGAATTGGAAGATCTGGAATTGCCGGAAGGAGGTCTCAAGGCATGGCTAGTTGTGTTTGGATCGTTTATGGGACTCATACCACTTTTCGGTATGATAAATTCACTTGGTGCAATTCAGTCTTACATCTCAAAGCATCAGCTGGCCACGGTCTCATCTTCTAGCACTTCTTGGATTTTCTCGCTTTACCTTTCTATCACTTTTCTGAGTTGCATCTTTACCGGCGGATACTTCGATCGTAACGGCGGTAGAAGACCGCTTATTGTGGGGACCGTGATGTATACTGGCGGAGTTTTTGCTACGGGTAATTGTACCACCTTGTGGCAATTCATCTTGGCATTTTCAGTGCTTGGCGGACTGGCATCGGGCATTTTGATGACACCGCTCGTCAGTTGCATCGCGACCTGGTTCATACGAAAACGTGGCACCGCGACCAGTATAGCGACCATCGGTGGATCTTTGGGAGGTGTAATCTTCCCGGTCATGCTACGTAAACTTTACTCGGAGGTCGGATTTCAATGGGCTCTGCGAATTGTCGCGCTTCTTTGTCTGTTCATGCTTGTGTGCTCCATAGTATTTGCGGTAGAAAGAGAAACCGCGTCCGCGGTTCCCTTCGAATCTAAACGAGAAGGACTTAAATTTTACATGACCTCTGCTTTCAACTGGAGTTACTTCTCGGATGCTAAATACATGTTCGCGGTGATGGGCATGGCTTTGGCGGAAAGTTCACTCACCGCCTCAGCTACTTTTTTCGCATCCTACGCCATGGCCCAGAAAAATTCCGAGAGCATCTCTTACGCTTTACTTGCTGCTACTAACGCTATAGGTGTTCCGGGCAGATTTGTTTCTGGCTACGTCGCAGACAAGTGGATTGGCAGGTTCAATACCATCATAATAACCCTTACGATTACTACCATTTTCAACCTGGTGCTGTGGCTGCCTTTTGGCTCAAACATCAACGTCCTATGGGCCTATACAATCTTGTATGGCTTTTCAACTGGGTCAATACTGTCGCTAAGTCCGGTCTGCTTAGGCCAAATTTCTAAAACTTCAGATTTCGGTAAACGTTACGCAACGGGCTACATGATTGAAGCTCTCGTCATTCTGCCAATGATTCCAATTGGTGGTGCGATCATTGGTCAGGGCTCAATTAAAAGCTACAATAACTTCATCATTTTCACATCAATTTTAATGATTGCAAGCGCCGGTTGCTACGTGATTTCCAGGTTTTTTTGCGTCGGGAACAGTTTTTGCAAATTCTGACTCTCTAATACTAATACATAGATTATGCTCCATATTTCATGACAACTCAATTCCATTCATATTTCGATACTATCCAAATGTTTACTCTGGCTTGCTAGTAAGTCCGACCGAGTAGCCCATCTCATCGAGTCGGCTTCGGATGCAGAAGCTTAGACTGTTCATCAAATGTGTGGGTTTATCATTTTTATCAGAACCATAGCACCCACACACCATCAAAATATTAGAAGCTGGAACTAATTGGAGTCATGAATTCGTTCGAAATGCTGAACGCTACTCACGCAAAAAACTTGAGAAGATAGGTCTGCTTGTAAATATGAAAAGTTTCAGCTTTATCATCTTATCTTAGTCTTCAATAGAGGAAAGACAGACAGCGAAAATGGGTATTGATCACACTTCCAAGCAGCACCAGAGATCTGGTCACAGAACCGCTCCAAAGTCCGACAATGTCTACTTGAAATTGTTGGTCAAGCTTTACACCTTCTTGGCTCGTATGTTCCCCTTCTATTTGCACAGTTAAAGAAAGAAAAAGAGACTGGGCTCTCTCACTGCGGAAAAGATCCGAGATTCTCGAATCTGATATTTGTTATGCAATTTTGTGCATAAATTGCTATATGCACGTTCTGCAAGTATGACACGGTCTGTCCTAGACTCTAGGCGTCGGCTGATTGTCGTGCGGTTTATTTCTCACTGCTTCAAAGGCCCAGGGGCGTGAGAAAACAAGTGAGCAGAACCTTTTCTATTTTTCCCCTTTGCCTTCTCTTCCTTTTCTTCTGTGTTACTAACAATTTTTCACAGGTCGTACCGACGCTCCATTCAACAAGGTTGTCTTGAAGTCTTTGTTCTTGTCTAAGATCAACAGACCTCCTGTTTCCGTCTCTAGAATAGCTAGAGCTTTGCAACAAAAGGGTGCCGCTAACAAGATTGTTGTCGTTGTTGGTACCGTTACGGAAGACGCCAGACTTTTCGAATTCCCAAAGACCACTGTCGCTGCTTTGAGATTCACCGCCGGTGCCAGAGCCAGAATCTTGAAGGCTGGTGGTGAGGCTATCACTCTAGACCAATTGGCCGTCAAAGCTCCAAAGGGTCAAAACACTTTAATCATCAGAGGTTCCAGAAACGCCAGAGAAGCCGTCAGACACTTCGGTTTCGGTCCTCACAAGCGTAAGGCTCCAAGAATCCAGTCTACTGGTAGAAAGTTTGAGAGAGGTAGAGGTAGAAGAAAGTCTAAGGCTTTCAAAGTGTAAATTGGCTTTCATGCTTGATTTTGCGCTTTGTATCCTTTCAACTTACCTCGATCTGCTTTACTGTGTATTTTGTAGTAATAATACAACTTTGGGCATCGTCAAATCCACACCTAGCATGTATGTATAGAATAAACGATATCATATGGAAATCAGATGGAAGTTGTCTTCCTCTGGGTATCGTTACAGAAGTTGCAGCCTTCTAGGGGTTAGCAGTTATTCGAATCGCTTGCTTCAATTTCTCAAATATGCTTAAAAGATTGCTCTCGAGGTGTTCAAAACGTAAAGACAAGCTGTAAAAGCTTCACGGATAAAGTAATCGAAGCCAGTTCCCTTGTCAGTAACTCATTGACTATAGCATCTTGTTGACTGTTCATAGATAATAGGGCATAAATGCATGCCCTAATACTATAAAACTATTGCGACTTCCACACCCATACATCTATCTTTAGATGATAATGTTTTTTGAAAAGTTTGATTTATTTTTCTGCGTCGCCCTTAATCGCCTGAAACTAAAGGGCGTAGACACTCCGTAGGCGGAATATTCCTCCACCTAGCGGTTGGGCCTAGCAAGAGGATCACCAAAGTGCTGTGAGCAGCCAGGTAGGATTCCTGGCTGCGTGGCTGCCTGGGTCCGCCCGCCGGTAGGCGGACGGTTGGCGTACACTGTCCAGCTCCGTACTGGGAACTCTCACGACATGCTCTGACGGGCGTTCCCTGGCAGTGGTCCGCGGGGGGGAGGTCAACCACTCATGAAACTTGTAGTGCCATATGATATAATTGTTTTGGCAAATTTGAAACGTTTACATAGTGTTGAAGATATCCAAAGGTCAAAATGCCAGGTGTTTCCGTTAGGTACGTACAATTCGTGGGATAAATGAGTGTCAATAATAGTGTTTCGGTTGATTTGCGAAGATGAAGTGGGAAGAATTGGTGGAAAATGTGCTCCATGATGAAATAGTGCTGAATCGATGAATTTATGAATGTGTGCTCTTTCGGAAGCGTGAGGTTAGCACTAAAACGAACAAGTGAAATGAGACGTGTAACTGGAAGTTTATATGCGGAATCAGATGGTAGAGATCCCGTGAAAGAGCTCGATGCATAATTTGGTATACTGCGAAATTTGGAGGTAAAACCCAAATATAATGCCCATCCTCGTTGCTAGACACCGCACTGTGTTGAACACATCAAAATCTGAATATCAAATACTAACTTTCATGAGCAGAGACGTTCCAGCTCAAGAATTCATCAACGCCTACGCTTCTTTCTTGCAAAGACAAGGTAAGTTGGAAGTTCCAGGTTACGTTGACATTGTCAAGACCTCTGCCGGCAATGAATTGCCACCACAAGACTCCGAGGGATGGTTCTACAAGCGTGCCGCCTCTGTCGCTAGACACATTTACTTGAGAAAGCAAGTTGGTGTTGGCAAGTTGAACAAGTTGTACGGTAACGCTCAAAGAAGAGGTGCCAGACCACAAAAGCATGTCGACGCCTCTGGTTCCGTCAACAGAAGAGTTTTGCAAGCTTTGGAGAAGATCGGTGTTGTCGAAATCTCTCCAAAGGGCGGTAGAAGAATCTCTGAAAACGGTCAAAGAGATTTGGACCGTATCGCCGCTCAAACTTTGGAAGACGAGGAATAAATAACCCAACAGCTTTTGTAGAATTTGTACATTTTCTCTTCCTGTTTAACGTAGTAGGATATAATCATTTATCATATCAAGAGTAGGTCACTTTACAACGATCATAATACGAATGAACAAGCCGTATGTGATAATAGGAATACTGTACAAACCGAAATGGACTAGAATGCGTATTTCCACGCTCAAGGCCGCTTTCTTTGAAATATCTAAAAAAATGGTCTCTAGCGGGATCGAACCGCTGATCCCCGCGTTATTAGCACGGTGCCTTAACCAACTGGGCCAAGAGACCTGATATTGAGTGGATAATGGGCAAAAAGGCTACTTATAAGGCGGTATTGGGCTCCCGACAAGCAAACCTTTATTCCTGATTTATCGATATTTCTGTCTGTATTACGATACAGACAAGTGAAGTGTGACCAGACGAGAATCAAGACAATGAAACCTGTGGTATCAGTATGTGCAAATGAGATAAGCGTGGTATCTTCTTTTGGATGGTTTGTACTAACTTTGAGGCTCTTGAGCCTTTTTTAAGGCCGGGAAAGCGTGGTTCTGTACCATACTATCCGCATTTGGGGTGGTGATTTTATCCGTGATAGGCTATTTGTTCAATATCAATCACGAATCGTTCGTGGGATCCATTAGTGATCCAAAAGATGGACCAGCGTATGTTGATTCAGTTATTCGACGAGTTTTCTCCTATACCCCTTCCGGTACTAACAACAAACCTTACAGCGTTGCACATACAATATTCTTGGCAGTGCTAGTTTATCTGGTATTCTTTGTGTTTTGCGGATCCCAGATCTGGATGGGCAACAAGAAGCCCTCGATAGAATTACGCTAGCGCAGATAGAGAGGTATTCGTTCAAGTGACGCAAATCTCTGCATTGCAGCCAGGGCAGACTTTAAGTTACGATACGAACAATTTTGCCTTCGCCCTAGCCCCAACTCACTCGTGTAAATCCTCACATAGTTTAAAGGCCTACTAGAATCATTAGATATTGTAGTGAAGCAGGAAATCTCGCTTCATTCACGACAGCATCTGACGACAAAGAATTATAAGATAATACACATGGCAATCACAATTGTGAGCATGCTCCAGTGGAATAAGTTCAATTTGACGTTCCGCGTGGCTATACTTCAAAAAGAGCCACGGGATTTACAACTAGAGGTGTTACAAGATTTCAATCTGGATGAGGTTGCTGTCAAAACTCCTAATAGATTGAAAAAACGGATAAAAAAGGGACCCTTATTTTTGAATAATTAGCAATATATCATTGGAATTAATACGGTTGCTCCCAATGTTTGTTCTGTATTATATCACGTCCTTGCCCATGGAGTTGACTACGACTCACGACCCGCGACACGATTACAACGTTACCCAAGACAACTCCTGGAACGATCGATCCCAAAAAACGGACTTCATTGCAACGAAATAACCACTATTTAACCAAACAGGACTAGCGTAATCAAAATGATGACACTTGGACCACGACGATTACCCGAAATCAATTCAATCTCGATTTCATCTTAGAATTCGTATGTTTTGCACGCTTCGAAAGCGACAACTGCGACAATTGTAAAGCCAATATTCTGGCATGATACACCAAAATAGTCCTGGACAGCTAAATACTTCACATTAACCAAGTTCCATTCCGTCGAAGTACCTCAGTTGGTCCTAACTGACCATAGTTGGTTCGAGCTTTTGGTTCCGTTCACGTGATCATCACCTCATACCTATGAGGAATCTGTCACCAGCATTCCAGAAGATGATAAACCAACTAAATCAAGCGAAGGGAAATCGAGTCGTTTGGCTCATCATTGAGATGCCTACAGTTCGAGATTCGGATTTGGAGCTTTATCTTGCTAGAGTTCAAGAACTCGATAAACAACGACAACGATTACCCAGAGATAAAGAACCACCGAAACCCAAACCCAAACCAAATGGACTGTCACCTGCTTACAATGCGTCTGACTATGAAAAGGCTCAAAATATACTCAATGGTAACTATAAAAGTGAACGGTTTGAAGTCCCACAGTCAGACTTAGAGGAATCTTCGATTTCGTTTGGATCTGCATACAATTATGAACAGACGTATTCCCCCAAGAAAAGGGATTCTGCCCGATTTGAGAAACCAAAATCTCTAGGATCTGCGTTTGAGTTGAAAAATCACTCTTTTTCAGGCAACACGCGATCGAAAACGTATACGGTATCTGAAGAGGATTATTTGTTACTTCAACGCTTGAAAGACAAGACCGGAGGTGCCAACAGCCTCCCGTCTCGTGGGAAGCCCAGATTGGTTTTCGAGGATGAAGAAGGCCCTCCTCTGCCGATGCGGCATGTGCATTCCAAACCGGAGAACATTCCCAATGTTTCAGTATCGCCCCAAAATGAGGAATCTCCACCGCCTTTACCCATCAGAAAGAATGTAGAAAACTCTAGTTATCCGCTAAAGGTATCTACAGGGAAAGAAGGTTTGATCGGACGTAATTTCTCCTTAAGAAACGTCTCAGGGAAGGGTTCGGATGTCGTTGTTCCTAATTTGAAATCGAGAAAACCTCACTTACAACCAATCGATAAAAAAAGTCCTCCTGCAACCGGTAAGGCGGCCAAAGATTTGGAATTATCAAAACCTCTACCGCCCCTCCGCTCTAGTCGCTGTGTGCGTCCAGACACTGCACCTGAGAGAAGGGCTCCGAATATGTTTGAACTCCCCAATAGAAAGAAAACGGCTGATTCGCTTCCGCCTCGAACTACCAACATCCGCGGAACAGAAAATCTAACCCCGAAGCAGCTGCCCCTGGGCTTATCTTCGTCCATTGAAACTCCAATGGTGCCCAAGAAACCGGTCTTTTTGAAAACAGAAGCAAATGATAAAGAAGTAGTTACCAAACATTCCAAGCCAAAGCCACCAGTTCCTGAGAAAAAGACGTACTTGGCTCCACAATCCAAAGATCAACCTGCTAAAACAGAAGCATACGCCAAACTCGCCAGTCTTAAGACTATTCCGCCGACTCCTACGAAAAAGGCAGAAGTGCCAGAGGGTCTCACGAAGAAACTGGTAAAGGCTCCGCCAGTGCCCACACGTAAGATATCTATGCCAGAAGCGCTTAAGCGAGTGGAGGAAATGAAGGCTAGAGAATCTAAAGCGCAAAGAACAGGAATTTCAGGGTCCAAACCGTGGCAACAAAATGACAACGCTGAACTCGCCCAGGTTTTACAGCGATTGAAACCAACTCAATCTAATCCAATCTCAAAAGTCGGTACACCGGGTAAAAGGAACGACGTTTCGACACTCAATTTTGAAGACTTTGTCGCTAAAGAGAAGCGAAGTAGCGCTCCTGCACTTGAGCATCAACAGAAAAACGGCACTAGTTCCGTAGAAAGTCTCGCCTCAAGCTCTTCTAGTACTCTGACTCACGTTACCGCCAAGAGAAGCCGTGGTCCCAAGCGGAAACCTCCCAAGAATATATAAGTTTCGTGGGTAAAGATCAGAGTACATGGTCTTGAGGACAGAAACTCGAGGAGTGTTGCACTAGTCTCTTTGGAATGACCAGGAACATACGAGAAACGTGCCATGACAGCCTTTGACGTATCAATCGAACGCCGAATGGCGATGATCCGGTTCTGACGCGAAAAGTCACGTGCACTCCTTGGAGGCTTTTATCCAAGCCAAAGTCGCTCGCGAAATGCAAACTTTTAAAACCGTGTCGACTCAAGCAGCGGAGAAATCACATAATGGCAATTTTGCGAGCTTTCGAGGACGTCTTCCACGCCGTTGAACGCGCTTCCCGATTTAAATCACCTTACACGGAAGATGTAAAATTCGTGAGTGGGTCACGTGCAATGACATTCTAGAAAGAATTTTGACTTTAATGCCAATATCAACAACAGCGTCCACTAGGACTGGAACAGGTATAAACACTGACGGGCTAGATATATCTCGCTGCAGGGAGACCTTGAACATTTGAAAAGTTCTTGATTGTGAAAAGCTTGGAAAAACAAGCTTTTTTTGACAGGTGAAATACACCAAGCGAGCAGCTTCACACTTAGCGAAAAAGCGCGTTGAAAGGGGCTGGAATCAGAGTGCCTGTGTGCTTAATCGTTGCTTGCGAAGTTAAAAAGCGTAAGAGATGGGTGAGGATCTAAGAACTGGGGATTTGGTTTTGTGTAAAGTCGGGTCCTTTGCACCTTGGCCAGCCGTCGTGTTCCCGCAGCGACTACTCAGAAAGGACGTATATCGCAGGAGACGTGCGGATTGCGTTGCGGTGTGTTTTTTGAATGACGAGACATATTACTGGGATAAGCCTGCACGTTTGAAACGGCTGGAAAAGGACACAATACGACAGTTTTTGGACGATGCTGCTATGTCGGGAGACGTTGACGAATTTCTGGTGGGAGCCTATGAAGAGGCGGCGGACTACGACTCGTTACATGAGTTTATCATGCGAAGGCTCAGTGATGAGGGGCGTACTGACGACTGGGACGGTAAAGAGAAACTGGAAGCCGGTCAGGATCCGTTTGAGGGTAAAAAGTCTGAGTCGCCTGCTGCCGCGACGACGACGACAAAATCTAAAAACAAACGGCCTCGTTCTGCGAAGAGTGCGGACAATGAGAATGGTATGCCCCGCTCGACTGAAGACAATGGTACCAGCTCAAATAAACCTGTGCCCCTCATTTCGAAGTCACGTGACTCAGCTAAAACAGATCGCAAGCGACAAAGGTTAGATCAAAGCAGGCGAATTGAAATAACGCTTCTGTTCCGTCGTAAATTGCAAAGGAACTTGGTACAACGAGATACACCTCCGTCTGACGACGAAATTAAGGAATCTCACAAGTTGCTTCGTAAAATCAACGAAAACCTCATTGCCAACGACCAATTTTTCGATATTAACGCTCTGCGACAAAGCAAACTACACAAGTTGCTAAAGGTCATATCGAATGATAGGAATTTGGAAGAATTCCATGAAGAATGTACCACCATTTTGGACAAATGGTCACCCATCATACGCGAATTGAAATTGGAAAAATTGAAAACCAAGACATAATTTTGCATTCTGGTCAAAAAGGACGACAGCGCTGACCGGTTGGTGGCCACGGCGGCGACCGTGGCCTTAGAACCGAGTAGGATTGACTCTGGATATCCTGGTGCCCGTTTAAATTCGATTTTTTTCAATGAAATCTAAAATCAATATTTACAGACATTGGATCACCCTAATGTAGAGGCTTTCACGACAAGCGACTGGCGTGGCCTCCACAAGCTTCTGCACGTTCCCTGAAGCTCGTTCGACCTAGACTCTTAGTCATGTACTATCTAATATATAATAAACCCAGATTTGCATAGGTAAGTTGAGACGGCTTTTTTTCAATAATTAAAGGGTTTTGCTAAAACTTGAAAATGTATATATAAGCTGAACCAGTTAGGTCTCTAGAAATCCATTTACAATTTATTTTTGCCACCCCTAGAATCACCAATCATGTCATGCCCCGCCAGTTTACCAGAACACGTTTTGAGTCTCTTGAAAACTTCCAAATATCTTCATTTAGCAACCTGTTCAAAGCCAGAATGTATTCCATCCGTCTCCCTGATGAACTATACGTATATCCCACCTCACAAGGTTTACAACAGTCACGATGAAACTGCAGAAGAATATCAAAAAGAAGAACATTACATTATATTGGGAACTCAAAAGGATACGGCTAAATATGCCAATATTCAACAAAATCCAGAAGTTTCTGTATTGATACATGATTGGGTTACTGCCAAGAAACTATCATTACGGAAAAATAGTCAATCGAATACTCCGACTCCCGAGCCTACTGGGATCCAGAATGCCGATCATCCAAGTAGACTTTTGAACTTATTACAGGAATTGAACCAATCCGAACTATCTCAAATGAGTGCCACTTTAAGAGGGTATGCAGAGTCCATTGACCCCACATCCCAAGAATCTAAATATTACGAGGCAGAATTGTTGAAAACCAATCCAGACGTTTCTGTTTACATTGAGGGAAAGAATTTTGCCCTAGTCAAAGTTAGGTTAGAAAATGCTAAAGTTTCCGATAGTGAAAATCACACCAGATTCTATGGTTAATATATGACTATTATGAGCTAAATATGTTACACAGGGACCTTTATTTCGCCTTTTAGTTACCCTCTTGACCAAAATCGTTCGTGAATTGTAACTGTTTATTTAAATCTTCTTCATTGACCGTTGGTCTTGAGGTTTTGATAGCTTTCATGAAATCTTTAATGGTTAGGTCAGGTTCTTGTAATTCGTCTGTTTCGATATCAGTCCAACTCATCTCTTGTGCACCTTCGTCCCCCGGTGAACAAGGAATTAATTTGCGACAATTGGGGTCTTCGGAAACGTTTTTGAAGTGGGTGGCACTTTGGATTTTACGGATAGGTTGCATGAGAGCGTCTTTGACCACTACGGCGATATCGCTTCCCGAGTAACCGTCGGTGAGTTGTCCCAAAGTCTTGAAATCCTCCTTATTTACAGCGCATGGAGTGTCACCAATGTTAAGTTCAAACATTCTGGTACGCGCCGCAAGATCTGGCAAAGGTATGTAAATTCTTTTTTCAAAACGTCGCCTTATAGCACTGTCAAGTTGCCATGGGATGTTTGTTGCTCCCAGGACTAACACACCCGTAGGATCATTACCCACACCATTCATTTGCACAAGTAATTCCGTCTTGATTCTTCTACTCGCTTCGCTTTCACCTTCGCCTCTTTGACCAGTCAAAGCGTCTACCTCATCTATGAAAATGATGGAAGGTTTGTTTTCACGCGCCATGGCAAACAATTGCTTCACTAGTCGTTCAGATTCACCCATCCATTTGGAAACCAAGTCACTGGAACTTATACTAAAAAACGTGGAATTCGCTTCAGTAGCGACAGCTTTGGCCAAAAACGATTTACCAGTACCAGGGGGACCGTACAACAAAATCCCCGACGTCGGTTTCCGGTTCCCAGTAAATAAATGCGGGAATTTCACAGGTAAAATGACAGCTTCTTTCAGAGCCTCTTTCGCACCTTCCAAACCTGCAATATCTTCCCATCTCACATTTGGCTTTTGGGTCAAAATCGCTCCGGACAACGCACCGCGCAATTTTTTATCATCCGTATCATCGTCGTTATTCGAATTCGCACTGCTTTTCTTTGCAGCGGTTTCTTTCTTGGTTTTCTTCTTCTCTCCTTCCGATCCCAAGTGTTCTTTTAACTGTTCTGCCCGGTTTAAATACTCAGTAAACTTGGCACGTATCAAATCCTTGGATTTAGGGTTCTTCTCATATTTGAGAGCCAGCATCAAATAATCCAATCCATTGTAATATGCAGTGTACGCTTCTTCATATTGCGTTGCGGTGTCGAAATCAATGGCTTTTTGAATCAACCCAATTCCTTTGGTAAGAAAATCACCGGTACTCATCCCACCGCCACTGGATATAATGGATGGATTCGACAAACCCCACAAGTGACTCGTCTGATACCTTCTTCCACCGGAGTAATCTCCTATCAGAGAGAACCGAACCCAGCTTCAAGAGCTTTTTGGCCTGAAGATGCCGGGTAACATCATCGCTATAATTGGGCCATTCCTAACCGACATGGGACGAATTGTACTTGGAATAGTCGACTCTGATCGGCGACAACGAGTCACTGTGATCACTGAGGTCGTTGGGGTCGTTTTTGAAATTTTCAGCTTTTGGAATGGTGGGATACTTGGCATAAAAGTCGAGTTCCGTGTCTTGTAGAATATCGGCCGGAATCCTGTATTTGGAAGGACTGGATGTCACCAACGGCGCGACGTGGTGCACTGGAGATGGTAAGAGCGTGTCGGGTGCGGGTTTCAGATCATTTCTTTGCAAGTTAGTAATTCTGCGTCGAGATTTCAAATAATCGTCATCTATGTTGGTATCATCGATCAAACTTTCCAGAAGCGAGTTTTTCTCTGTGGCGAACTTAAGTTTCTTGTGCATGACTCTAAGTTCGTCCTTGGTCGTGGCGAGTCGTTGTGTGACGTCTGCGAGTTGTGTTTCGAGCAAAATTACTTGATCCATTTCGGAAGCGTGTGGAAGTCGCTTTGGTCCTAACGCTTTACGAGGCACTCTTCTGAGCTCATCTAGCATCCGATCGTCGTATTGTTTCTCTAGTAACCTGCGTTTCAGGGCCGCGCTGTTCGCAATACGTCTTTGAATTTGGGATCGCGTGTGCAACGTTTGTGGAACACCTGTTGTCACGGTATAACCGGCATACGCCTTCTCCATAGCTTTCAAGTCATCCTCTTCTGAAGAGAATACGCTTTTGATTCTGTCTAGCCATCCTTTTGACTGAACCGTCTTCAAATCATTCGTGGTTCTTCTTGTCACCCTACGTGGTCCAATTTTCGTCCTTTCTCGTGGTTTTTGTACCCGAAACTGGGGTTTCCGGGCCTCCCGAGCCGTCCTACGCCATCTACTCAGCGACCCATCCTCTCGTTTACGAGTTTCCTTCGCCCCAAACAGACCAGACACTAGCTCTTTGATGGATGTCACCATTGCCCAAAAACACCTCTAAGTGGAGATCAAATTTGGTCTCCAAGAGCTCAAATGTTCGCCACAGCGCGTGGAACACAGATCAATCGTTCTAATCGCCGAAAATGGACCAATTCGGAGGTCTTTTGGGTTTAGATTCGCGTTAGCTCCACGTGATTTTTCAGTTTGATGACAACTTGGGCCTTTTCAAGTTTACGCGCCTTTTAATATATTGGAAAAGACGCGTAACTCGAAATGGCATCACCGGTGCTGGCTGAATATTGGAGAGAACCAAAGCATATCGCACTTCTAAGGGCTAATTAGAGATAAATTAGACATTTACGATCAAAAGTATGGATGGAACCGTTTTACCTGTGAAAATTCAACCCGGATTGCTTCGGCCGCTGGCTTATAGGGTGCTTTCAAAGAAATACGGCCTGAACATCAAGTCAGATGGGTTGGTAGAGCTTGCAAACTTTATTGGTGGACGGTTTGGTATAGATTGGAAGCGAAACACTGAGACCATTCAGTTCTTGGAGAAGTTTGCGTTTACTTGGGAGCAACAGGAGCGTGGATTATTCGTGGATAAAGTTGGCGTTGAGAGCATTTTACGAGAATTAAAAGAGCAGGCCAAGACTAGTGAATTGGCTAAGGATGCAGGTCGCGCCGCAGAGCGCGAGGCCGGTCGTGAGCTGAAATCACAGACTTTAGATCGTTTTATATTGAAAAAGGATAATAGCATGTCGAATGCTGCGACAAACTCTGCTTCCGAATCGCCTTCTGAACCGCCTTCCGAAGCGCCTACCGCCAAAGGAGCTCTAGAAGTCGCAGACGAACCCCAAACAACCCTTCGAAATATTAGTAGTGAACTCAGTTGGCAAGACTACTTCAAAGTAATAAATGCTTACGAACAACAGAAATTCATCTACAATTACTCAACCAGACAATATCGCTACGTTCCACCGGCTCCAAAACTCACCTCAAAAACTGGATCCTGTAGCCTACAATTGAAAATCCCCAATATCACTGCTAAAATTTCATTACATGCATCGCGTTACCATATCGTGAAGGACCGCACTATGCGTAACGAATCATTTCAAAAGGACTCAGAAGTAAATGCATTGTCGTCAGTATCAAATTTCAATGCCACAGACAGAAGCTTAGCATCTCAGGAGACCCAACCCATCTCGCTGACGCAAATTAAAAACCTTTTGGGCAGAAACGGCAGGAATTTTTGTCTACTTGGCATTTTAAAAAAGAATCATAAGGGCAACTGGGCCCTGGAAGATCCTTCTGGTTCAGTAGAGCTTGAAATGACCCAAGCAATTCCCACTAAAGGAACATATTACGTCGCAGGGTGTTTTGTCCTAGTAGAAGGCATCTATTTCTCTGCCGGTCACAAATTTCACGTCACTTCCATGGCTCACCCTCCAGGAGAGCGACGTGAGAACACACTCGAAGCTGTGGGTAACATTGATTTTCTTGGAGTTCATCAGCTTTCCAAAAACAGTTATACTTCTAGACTCGATCGGGATCTAAAGATCAGATTACATTTCTTAGAACAAGAATTGACAGATCACCGATTCATATTTCTCGGTGGGGATTGCTTTTTGGATCAAATGAACACTCTGGACGCACTGCGGAACGTTTTCAAGAAACTAGAATTGGATCCACCAACCGTTTTAGTATTTCAAGGTTCCTTTTCATCAGTTCCCGTCACTCCCTCAGCAAGCAGCAGGGCTGTGAGTGCCACTAGCGCATATGAGAATGGGTTTGACTCTTTGGCAAGTCTGCTGTCTAATTTTACTCGAATCATCAATGAGACGACTTTCATCTTTATTCCAGGGCAAAATGATCCATGGAGCTCATCAGTTGATTTGGGTGTTGCTGGCATGATTCCACAAAAGCCTGTTCCCACGAATCTAGTGAAACGAATGCGCGTATGCAAAAAAATCATTTGGGCTTCGAACCCGACAAGAATCGCCTACTTATCTCGAGAAATAGTAATTATGCGAGATGACATTAACGGCAGGTTCAAGCGCCATAGCGTGGTTTTCCCCTTTGAAGAATCAAAGCTCCAGGAGATGCGTTCAAATGGCTCGGGAAACTCAAATGGTTCAAATCTTTTGAGTCAAGATAATTTGGCCAGCTTACCAGCGCGCGTAGTGGAAAGTAGGAAAATTGTCAAGACAATTTTGGATCAAGGACATTTATCACCGTTTGACACATCAAATAGACCCGTGGTTTGGGACCTTGACAACACACTACAACTAGCACCAATCCCGTCAACATTAGTTCTCTCCGACACAACAGCTTCTACGTTCGATGTCACTTATAATGGTTGCAAGTCATTAAACGTCGGATCCTTCCTACACAAGAGAAGAGCAAGATATGTCGAGTATACACCGTCTCTCAGGAAAGCTGTACCCGAAGAAGAAACATTTTAGTAAGGATATTTCTTGAACTTTTCCGTGACAGAAAAAGGCATACAGTACGCAGGGTCAATCGAAACCAGGTCATCAAACCCCATGAGACTCAACCCTGCTAATCCAAAAATGGTGTGGAAAACATCGACTTCGTTACCTGGCCGATCACTGATCCCACCCTTTTCAATGTCTTGACACTTCAAAATAAAGCTTCTTAACCCATTAAAGTCTATCCATTCCAGTTTCCTGATCAAAGCAAGCGCGGAAAGTACCCACCAACTGTAACACACGTCGGGTAATTTACTAGGGCGTCCATTGAGTCCACCTTCTGCTACTTGTCGTTCACAAAGCCACCATCCAATTTGATCGATTTGCGCAGATGAAAGATCTCCAAGTCGATTTACAATGGCAAGTGCTCCAATACACGTAAAGGCCATACTCGCATGGCTCTCTGCACCGGGACACAATCCAAAGCCACCGTCGAAATTGTAACACTTTTTGATAAACTCTACAGCCGGGTCAACCACTTCTCTGGTTAATGCGCCCAAAATCGATAATGAACTCAACGCAGTATAACTAAACCGGGCGTCCACTTCTCCAAACCGATCTCCTTGAAAAGACCCGTCTGCAAGTTGATTACTTTTGATGAATTCAGTCGTTTTCAACTTTTCTGGCTCTGAAAGTGTATTTAATGCGTCATAGGTGGCCAAGATTTGAATCCCAGATAACGTTGTTACCAAATGTGCATCGTGATCGGGGAACGCTGCAAATCCACCTGTACTAGAATCGTAACAGCTGCGAACAAAATCAATGATTTTATCTTTATCAAAGGTGTTCTTCGCATTTAACATACAAAGAGCTGTAAGACCCCAATAAACACCGTTCAACCGCAAATGTTCAGTCAACCAGTACTCATAATCGTCCTTCTTATCGTCCAAGGCTTTGATATACTGGATATGCTGACTTTTAGCCAATTCGTCTGTTTTCATTATTTCTGTGATGATTGTGGTAGAAGTTAAGTTGAAGATCATCACCTTAAACCATTAATAACCCCCCATAAGAATAAAATGGGAAGGACTTCAATGGGTATTCCGGATGACTTGAGAGTCGAAATTGACAATAAGGGGAGTAATGTTGGTGATGAAAACGTTCGAGAATCGTTACAGAGGCTTGAATTTCAACGGAAACATCGATTATCAGTTTTACCCACTATGGATGATGAAGTGCAGAAAACATTAAAATTGCTTGATGAGCCGGTACAAGTGACAGGCGAAGATGCAGCAGCTCGTAGAAGTCGGTTAGCAGCTTTGCTGGCGTCGAATCCTGAGATTTTTCAGCGATTTATGAAGTCTAGAAATGGTGAAACATCGATTTCAGAAGACGATGGTGATGACGAGGAAGAGTTTTATACACCTGGGTCCTACGATTTAGTCGAAGCAAGGAGGTTCATGATCAAGTTTTCGATAGCTAGGGCTCGAAAACGGCTCGAAAACCAACGGTTAATGTACAAGACATTACCACAGACAATTATACTGCATAGAAGACAAATTTACGAGAAGTTACAACATTTCCGACTGAATGCGTCCCAGGTGGCCTCGTCGAGGCCAGTCTCGGTCGTACGGGTCGCTCCGACTGGCAATCTTGTGGCCTGTGCCTCTTGGGGTGGAGAAATTAAGTTACTTGACTCAGAAACATTACAAATTACCACTGAATCGCCAAATTCGCATACGGACAAAATTGGCGGTTTGGACTGGAGTGTTGATGGAAGACGTCTGGTGACGGGTGCAGCAGATCGACTTGTCAAAGTTTGGGACGTTGACGGCGAAAATTTGAAAGAAAGAGCAATATTGCGAGGCCACGAGTCTCGTGTGGCCAGAGTACGATTCCATCCAAGTGACAGATTTGTTGGCAGTGCTTCCTTTGACAAGACATGGAGGTTATGGGACGTTGAAAGGGCCACGGAATTACAATTACAAGAGGGACATATGAAAGAAGTGTATTGTATCGCGTTCCAAACGGATGGGTCACTGGCGTGTAGCGCAGGAATGGACGCTCTAGGTTTGGTGTGGGATATTAGGTGTGGTAATTCGATAATGTCTTTGGATGGCCATTCCAGGCCAATCTACGGTTTGGATTGGTCTCCTAATGGATACCAACTGGCTACGGGAAGTGCAGATGGAACCATTAAAATTTGGGATTTTCGAGTCAAAACATGCTTAGAATCGATTTTAGCACATAAAAATATCGTGTCAGAGGTCAAATTCGATCCAAGCGCAGAGTTTCTGATTTCCAGTTCTTATGATAGAAAGGTTAATGTCTTTAGCGCCGATAATTGGCATAAAGTGGCATCACTCGAGGGACACACGGACAAGATTATGTGCGTGGACTTGGCACCCGACTCCAAGACCATAGTTAGTAGCGGATGGGACCGATCAGTGAAAACTTGGAAGCTTTAATTAATTAGGAATGCGATTTGTAAAAATTTTACATTAAGTGTAATTAACTTGTCTCTGTTTCTTCCGTCCAGAAGCTTGCGAGGCTCTAATCTTTGGGAATTGTATTTTCTTAAGGTCTTTACATAGCTCTGATGTCTGTTCTTCTTGCGCCGTAATGGTTGCCCATTCACTTGAAATTTGCGATTTTAATTTCTCAACCCTCTCCTTGATACGATCCTCCTCCGTATGGTCTTCCTTCGATTGTTGGTCTATCGCAGCATTGAGGTCCTCGATCTGTTGCAGCAATAGAGCTTTCTCGTCTGTCTTTTCCTTGATTACCTCTTCAGCTCTCGTTATCTCTTTTCCCATATATGAAGATTCAGATATTCTGGATTCAGAAATCCTTTGTTCTCTTTCAATGTCTTCCTGAACTTGTAATGACTCTCGATAAATGCGCGACAGTTCTTTGAAATCGGGACCTTTCGAAGCCAGTGAATCGATCAGTTCATCCACTGTTTTTTGCACCTCTGCTATCTGTATTAGTTTTTGGTCCGTTAATCGATGATACTTAACAGCTTCCTCTTCATTCGTGATCTCGAGTCTTTGGGCCTCCTGAAATTGGCGCGTGATGCTTATAAGATCGTTTTGCAAAACTTGGCTGCGTTGAAGTTGTGAGGCTTCTATATCTTCAAAATGCCTAATTTCTGTCGACTGGATATCCAAGTTGGTATAAACCATTCCGATCGACTGTATTAGTTTATGCGTCAGCAAACCACCGGCGAGGTGATACTGCGTAGCGTCTGAATGTTGGATGGCGTTTATACCGGTTAACTGCGCCATATCCTGCTTCAGTGGATTAGACGAATAGTCATTCTGCAGTCGTTTCATCTTATAAAACGAAACCGGAGTTTGGCCCTGTTCTAATGAAGAGTTTGGCTTTCTGCCGCGTTTCCTACCGCTTTGAAAGGCCTCTTCAAGAATGTCGCTATTCTGATTGTATTTCACTTCTGTAAGCAATGATCGCTCAACGTCCATTGGTGTATAAGTCTTGAGTGGATATATATCGGGTAAAGGCCACGGTAAACTTGGATCCTCCAACCACGCGACGAGATATTTCAAATTCTGAGAATAAATGGGTCGTAAATCGGGCGGCAAAGTTCCTACAGAGTCTCGCATAACCACCACAGCGGCTGAAACTCGAGCAATAAAATCTTTGCTATCTTTGCCAATCTGTTTTTCGAAAAATAACTCGCAATGATCGATGGAATTTATCGTTACTAACCGCACGATGGGAGCTTTGTTTCCCGGACCATTTGATGGTCTTTGCTGCCGCAAGGCTTTCTGAATATGAGGTTCTCTCGTATTTACAGATGGATCCAAGCACAGTACCAAATCGAAATGGATATTCCCATCAACAGAGTTTTCATCGAAATCACTGGGATCCGACGCAAATATGTGACAGGTGCAAGGAAATTTCTTACTCTTCTGTTTTACTTTGACCGACTGACCATCATATCGCTTGATATTTACCCTGTTACCCAGCAACAATGCCTCCAGCAAGTCAGAGGTGCGTCCCGGGCGACACACGATAACCGTCTCGGTACGATAATCCTGGATCAAATTGATCAAATCTCTCAAAACTGAAAATTTTCCACTTGTCTCGGCTATATTATTCGGAATATCTTTCGTGATCAAGGATTTTGGTAGCAAATGGTCGATCAGCAAATATGGATGTGTAGCAACGTATTCACTGTTTAAACACATGGTTTTCATAGACGCTACCACGACGTCTTGGTTGTAGTCGTGGGTTTCAAAATATTTCAAAATATCCGAATAATGCAATGAAACGATTTGATCGCTCAGTTGCTTCTGGTAAAGGCACATGGGAGTCGGCAGCCAGTAATCTCCTGATATATTACCCGAGACACCCATCGTTTTCGCATCAACAATGGCGGGCTCTGGAACCGTATCAAGTATCTTTAGTAAATCCATATCGTCGAATTCTGTATCAGCATCCGTTAATTGACTCGAGGGATGGTCTTATAGTCGTTTTATAATGATATCCTGTGTTGTTTGTGTATATATATAGTGGTGGTCAATATATTAAGTTCTTGAATTTCAATATCAAGTGTAGAGGGAAATTTGAAGCAAAGAAAAGATTTTGGAAAACCGTTCTTTCGGTGTACAAACGTCAGATTTGGCAAGCTCTAATTTGTGTAACAAAATGAACGCGCAATTGAGTAAAGGTACGTTTCTTTCAGGATCGAAAACCGGTTAAAATTGAGTTAATGAGGGTACATTTTCTAACAATTTAGAGTTTAGACGAAATTGCATTGTATGACCGACAAATAAGGCTTTGGGGCATGGCAGCACAGGCTAGAATGAGAAATTCCAGGGTGCTCATCATAAATTTGGGGTCCGTGGGTACTGAAATAACGAAAAATCTGGTCTTGAGCGGTATTGGTTCCTTAACAATTTTGGATAATCATAATCTGTGCAAGGACGACATTGGTAACCAGTTTTTCAGCAATAGAGAGCAAGTAGGAGTGAACCGCGCCGTTGCCGCGAAATTGCGTATCCAAGATATGAATCCAAGGGTCAAATTGGACGTTTTTCAGGATGAATTTACTGCAAAACCAGATACATTTTTTAAACAATTTGATTTGATCGTAGCGACAGAATTATCCGCGTCTCATATCACCATAATAAATGCGATAACAAGGAAATATGAGATTTCGCTATATGTTACAGGTTTGCACGGTCTGTTTGGTTACATTTTTGTCGATCTTATAGAATTCGACGCACAGGATGAAAAACTCAAGAGCGCCGTTTCGACCATGCTGGGCCCCATATCTGCTAACAGAGAAATCATTGAAGTCACTGAGCGGGTCGATGAGGAGCAAAACAAGGTTAAAGAATTGATTACCACGCGAAATAAGTTCAAGCCATTTGAAACTTTACTTGCAGAGGCTTCATTGGAAGGTAAGCTCACGCGTCGACAAATTAAAAGACTTTCAAGCGCTTTGCCTTTGCTGTTAGCTATGTTTCACTTTGACATGGATTTTACTGATCTTACAGAGAGCTCACTTGCTGAAAAAGCTATCAAAGTTTGCAAACAATTGAAAGTCAGTCCAGAAACGTTGAAACCGGAGTACATGAAGCAATTTGTCGAGCAAGCAAGTATTGAGTTTGCACCAGTAGCAGCTGTTATAGGTGGTGCAGTTGCACAGGATTGCATAAACATTTTGGGGAAACGACAGTCGCCGCTCAATAATTTCGTTTTCTTCGATGGAGTCACTCTCGATATGCAAGTCTTGGAACTTTAAGAAATACGAAATGGAACGATGAAGGCATCGCGCTTACAAATTTACGTTTATTTCGTTTTGGAGAATTGTATATTATTCGTTTTATTGTCACATAGAAAAAGATCCCTTCCGATGATTAGGTCTGACCGCTTACGGTGACCTCTTGCAAATGGACCATGAAGTTTTGGAGAGAAACGTCATCGGTGAGGACAATGGTGGAACCGCCTGCGGACTGGTCCTGGTAGCTGTCGGATGGATTCAACTTGGACAACAAGAATCTGGCCTGGGACCCACCGGCCTCCGTGTCAATAAATCTGGGCAAGGGGAATCTGTCGACCAGAAGCTCGGCGGCCTCCAACTTAGGCTCTTCGAGTAATGACTTGAAGTCTGCGTATTGTGGGTCTTCTTGGTAGCCTGCTTTTCTCCATTGGGCAATCTGTTCGCCATGATAAATCAAAATGAAGAAGAAAGTATCCAAGAGTAGGATAGTATTTGGTTTAACGGACACGGAGTCGAGTAACACCGGTTGTGGCTCTTCTTCCATGGAAAAAGAGGTCAAAGTAGGTTGTATCATTATGAGCGAGTTGGTAGTGTCCTCGCGTGTGAAAATGTGTCTGTAAAATGCGGTTTCGTCTGGTGAGTTGTTAAACACGCTCAAAAATTGGGATCTCCTCAGGTAATAGGTAAATTGTGGATACAAAGAGAAGTTTGGAGCGAGCCTGAACGATCTGGGATCATCTTTGTTATAATCGGCATATTTCTGGCACAATTTAATCAAAGTTCTGTCAATCCACCTGATCACGTCAGCGCCGTCATCCGATTCCGCTTTGTAGACAGCGATACGTGCCATCAAAACAGCAGCGGCTTCTTGGTCAAAAGACGCAGCGATGGCAGGTGACCCGAAAGGTAGCAGTTGATTGGCAACCGTGGTGACGCGAACACGGTTTGTACCAGACGCATGTTGGTAGGAGGTCACAAACTGGGTATAAGCGAGCTTAGGTCTGTCGCCCACCACGCCTGCGGTAGCGGCAGTGTTCGAAATTTCGAAAAATACCGCATAAGTGTGGTTTGGAGACAGCGATGCCATTTTCCAAGTAGAAGTACCACCACTGCCAATTTCTGAATCGCTCACATTGATCGCATCAGATTTTTTCGCGGCGAAGGCATGACCAATGAGGCCCTGAACTTTGAGGTCACGACTGGTTTTGACAGACATGTTACCATTGAAGGCCATAGTCAAATAACCTTCCTCGTCATTGGAGAAAAGACGCAGATAAGACTGTTTGAAAATGGAGGTGGAAAACGCGTCGGTAAGTAGCAAGACACCACCCGTGTAATCGGTAAGTTGTTTCATTTCGGACATACCCACTTGGTCGTAGCAGCCGGCAAAAATGTCAACAGTGTGTCCATTTTCTGCGACTTTCAGCGCGAGTTGAGTATAAAACTTCGAAGCCTTTTTATAATGTTTGGCATTGTCAGAATCGATGTCGTGATGTGACCTTAGTGGATCCTTGAGTTCTGACGAAACCACAAGCCCCGGTGCAAGTGTACCGGGACCGGCTGCAAACAAGATGATACGAGCCGCCACATTCTTGTAACATCCTTGGAGTAACAAAGTGGCCAAATTGAGCGCAGCACCCGTGGCACGCAAAGGACGATGGCCCGCAGGTATAGACCATTGGTCACCGCGCAAGTTTTCAAGCAATTGCGTGAGTTTAAACTCGACTTGTTCCAGGGACAAAAAGAATCGGTTCAACGAGAAAGGAGTCACTTTGCCCACAGCTCCCGTAGCCGCGTTAGCACCGCTGCCGGTCTTTTCACCCGTCAGCATCTCGAGGACCTGTGGAAGCTGATATTCGCGATCGCCCCTAAACACGTTGCAACGGCCAATAGACTCACAAGAAAGGTCGTGCAATTGCACGACGTTACCGTAAGTAATCAACCCGACGAGAGCGTTAGGAGGCAGTAACGAAAGTGAAGTGATAATGGATTCTTTGAGCGCATTCAAATTTTCATCTTCAGCGGTGATATCGACCACGAAAAAAAAAATTGGAGGCACTTGAACGGGCCGGTTCGTGATGTACTCAATGGTGGTATTACTGAGTTCTGCAGGCATATTATCCTGAGTCATATTCGCGTAATGTGCAGGCAAATGATTGCGGGTCCCACAGATCGGACAGGCCCACGAATTGGACCGTAAATCGATCTCACAATACGGATTGAGCGCGGCCTTACACTGAGGGCCACCGCACAGCACCGGATTGTACGGAACAGAGACCAAATCTTCCTTTTCCTTGAGTGGAGTATACAAGCATCCAACGGGAACGACATTCTTGTTAGCGTCCGTTCGACTCGCGGGGAAAACGTTCCACGAGAAACGCACCCCATTGATGTCCTCGTTTGCTTCGAAATCCATGCGGGCAATGGGCGGTGGGTTGACACGTAGACGATGGTGGTAGTGTTGGTGGTGGTGAAGTCTCAATAGACATGTTTGTTGTTGATTGCCACCGTGGATTGTTTGGAAAAAAATGAATTGTCGTGCTGGACGATTTGTCTTTTAGATCACGTGAGTTTTTTCATATTCTTCTCCAGTTATGTTCGAGTTGTCGAAGAACGTCGACGACAAGACCGAAATCTGAAACCGGATTCTTTTGATTATTGATTTCAGTTTCTGTATGTTGAGCTAATCTTTTGAATTTAAGCGCAGGTTCTTGCGTTTTTCTGGGGGTTCTGTGAGTTGTGATAGGGTGGGACAGCGTGTGTGAGTGCACGACAGAGAGAAAGCTTGTGGCAGGGAAATGATATATTCTTGTCGGCATTTAGACTGATTTGCTAAAACTTATTGGTTTGTCCTTCCGTTGTAAAATACTTTTCATTTTGACACTTATTTGTCTTAACAAGTGGTGTTGGACCTGGCCATCGCAGTTTGAGTGCGGTTGACATGATAGACATTGGTTGATTTGTTTTAAAATTGCGTGAAGAATTGATTCGATAACGGCAGAATTCCAGCTTTATCTGACTCTCTAGACTCAAACCAAGCTTCAACATTTGAAATGTGCGATTCGTGTATGTTAAAGTCTAATGGCGAAAGGTGTCAGCCCTTGGAGGATGCGATGAAACCTGGGAAACGTCGGAACCATAACAAATTCTCATGCTTTGGTTGCCCGTACGATTCTTGTTGGTCAGATATTTGAGCCGTTGGGGTTTGATCCACTGTGCAGCTTTTGATTGCAACTCGCAAGTACGTTCTGTTGTATCGTGACGTTACTAAATGAATCCGTGACCATTCAGGAGGAATTTCGACCTGATGATTGACTAAAGAGGCGCGTAATTATCGGCATTGTTAATACGGTTCAGGGTGTAGTTTGGGTTTTTCTTTCCTAATGTGTAACATAAGGCAATGAAACAGGCCACTGATGTGGCTAGTGGCATCGCACCATCACATAGTTTCTACGTGGGAGTTTCGGAGCTATGCTTTGATTTCCGGATGAGCAGATGTTATAAAAATCTCTCTCTGGCAGTTCAGTGAGGCTTCATCCATTGTCATCTAGCTGTCTAGGCTTTTGGCTCTTCTTGTATTCATATATCCTGATAAAAAAATGAGATGTCAAATGAGGCTGATTTGAACTTTAATACTTTGTCCTCGATTTCGTTTTAAATCAAGAGTGAATGACTGATAAACATCATTTTAACGTCAGTGTTTATATGCAATGTGCTAGTAGAATCACCTTGATATCGACTGCATAAGGGAAACACTAAGAAATGGTTCATAGATCTTATCTAATGATATGCGCCCACCTTTCCAGAATTTATAGAAAGTAACCGTTGTCGGTATCCAAAGTTGTTCCGATTTGATTCAACCATAGTGATTCTTAACAGTTAAATATATGCGGCTTGATTACTCTAATCTCATCGTATTTCTTAAACGTAGTAAAGATTTTGTCAATGCTGAATGTAGCCGAATCGATTGTCCCTTCTGGCTTGGCAATACTATCAATATGGCTACGGAGATTCTCCTTTTTTTGATAAAACTAATGTCAATCGACTCTTTTCTGAGTTGTCCGACTTCTAAGACAAGGAAAAACAAGTTAGTGGATCTATCGAAGATCATTTATTTTCATATTTTTGAAACGAGTCTTGACGCTTTTGCCCATTGACATTCATTGCTGCCTTATTAAAATGCGATGTGAATACATTGCTCCACCTATTTAATGTGTTTCTCTTTCGACTTGATCTTGACAGCGAATCGAGTATATTTATTAAAACTGGGTGGTTTTACCTCAAGCATGATAAACACAGTGTTGTAACTCTTCTAGCCATAACGCGTTTTTGTAATTGAGTTTTCATAACCTATCAGACTTGATTTACGATAATTTTGTATCTTTCTGTAATCACTATCAGAGTTCTCAAACAATACACTTTAACTGACCATGTATCTACTACTCGCCCCCATCGTATCTGGCTCTCAAAACAATTCTATGCATCTTCTATATTACGCTTTGTTTGTCGCTCAACTGACTCAGTAGTAAGTCCCCCTTGACACTGCAGCCCAATACATATATCTTGCAAACAACATAAGGAGTGCCAGTAATCTTCAAGTAGGCTCATCCAAATTCAAGACAGGAATCCCTCCCCCATCATTTCCAGTTTGATCCCACCATAAGGAATTCTGTCACTTACACCATGTGATACGCCAAGTATATAAGAACCTCTATAATAGATAAGAGTCAGCAAAACGGCATTTACCAGTTCGATCCAAAGGCCTGTAATCTCAAATTTGTATGCCTCATCCCAACCTACTCTCGGCTTTCCACATTCAACTCCCATTACTCGCATCTTGGTCATTGCTGAAGACTCTCATTTCCCTAAAGATACCACAACTCAACCCACTTTTGATAAGGGTTCAAGCGTAAATGCTACCCCTACGACTGCTATCAGTGACAAAGCACCTTATAATCATCCGAATCTGCTTCCGAGCCTTATCCGAATAGATGAGTTTTCTCAAAATCTCGGGCCGAGTTCTCGGCCCGAGGTTTCCGAAGTGCGATAAGGTGAACAATGGAACGCTTATCGCTGATAAGCATAGCAACGATGAACAATCAATAGCTCTTAGTATGGTTGCCCTCGTCGATCCATCGATGTACTGGTCTAAGCAAGTATAAATAACTAATCGCAGGCGAAGAAGCCGAGGTTCTTGGAGTTCATCAAACCGCATCAGCGATGAGTAAAGTTTCCACTACTGAAAAGTCACCACAAGTTGTCGATGTTGAAACCGGTGTTTTAGAAGACATATCCGATTCGATATCGCAAGTAAGTCAACCAATTGACAAATCACTGCGTTGGAGAATTGATTTGCGGATTTTGCCCTTTTGTATGGCCATTTATTTCTTACAGTATCTGGACAAAACGTTACTCAATTATGCTGCAGTCATGGGTATTAAGAAACATTTGCACGGAGATCAATTCAGCGACTTGGGCACAATCTTCTACGTGGGATACCTTGCTGCTGAGCCCTTATCTGGGTTTTTGATCCAGAAACTTCCAGTGGGCAAATTTTTAGGAATTAATGTAACACTGTGGGGGATCATCGTGTGTTTCCATGCGGCTACAAAAAGCTATCCGGGGCTCATGATTGTTAGAACATTGTTGGGGATTTTCGAAGCTTCTGTTGCCGGGTGTCTCATTCAAATTACAGGTATGTGGTGGACCAGCTCAGAACAATCTAGAAGAACTGGGTTATGGTACATGCAAATTGGTGTAGGTCAAATCGTCGGTTCAGGTTTGTCATACGGATTCCAACATGTTGTATCAAAAAAAGTCGCCAGTTGGCAAATTCTGTTCATATTCATGGGCTGCCTTACATTTCTTGTCGGTATCGCAACAATTGTGTTTCTACCGGACAGTCCTCAGACATGCCGGTTCCTAAACGAAAAAGAAAGACGTGAGGCAATTCGCCACGTAAAGGTTAATCAAGTTGGCACTGACAATAAAACCATCAAATGGTTTCATCTCAAAGAATTATTACTCCAGGACAAACAAACGTGGCTCTTGTTTTTCATCACGGTTTTAACGATGATCACGAACGGTGCCGTGTCCACTTTTACCAGTGTTATAATTTCGACCTTTGGGTTCAGCAATGAAAGGGCGACCTTAATCCAAATGCCATCGGGCGCAGTATCCATTTTAGCCACAATTGCGTGTTCTTATTTGGCTGGGTACATTGGAGAAAGAGCCGTTATTATGGCATGCGTGTGTCTTCCCTCAGTACTCGGAGCCATCTTGTTGATTACACTTGGCCATTCTCAGAAAGTTGGCAAACTGTTTGGTGTATACTTGCTGAATTTTGCACCCGCCATTTTACCCATGATTTACAATTGGAACTCTGTCAATACTTCAGGCCATACCAAGCGGGTCACCAGAAATGCACTCACACTTATAGCGTTCTGCATCGGTAATTTGATTGGACCTCAAATGTTTAAGGCAAAAGACGCTCCACATTATACTCCAGCTAAGATCGGTCTCATAGTGCAGCTTGCCGTAGCAGCTTGCCTGTGCATTGTCCTAAGATTCGTAGTGGTACGTGAAAACAAGTTGCGCGACTCGCAGACAGCGGGAATAGATCCCGTTGAATTAACCAGAGATGTGACGGTCTTGGATTTGACCGACATTGAAAACAAAGCTTTCAGATATAAGTACTGAAAATGCATATGAAAGAATTAATCAACTTGGCACTTTCATATAATTGGACATAAATGAAAGTATTGGATCCCCTGATTTCCTAACGCTTGATTGATGATCAATTGAATATTTACCTGGAAATATGATATTTAGATATACTTGCTGAACTGAACAGGGAGAACCAAGAAACATCTTCAATTTTGAACCGATATATTCGTTGGAAGGAGATAGCGAGAAAGTGATATCATCACGTGACCATAATGACAGATTGTAACAAAAGCGATTTGAACGGGAGGTCCCAATCTGAGTCATCGGAAGCCGCAGAGCTCAGGCCATCATGGAGATGAGTGCGGTAGGTGGAAATGGTATTGCAGCATCCTATGAACGGGAAGGTTGTGTGAGGTTTAGAGTGGTCTTGCTGTCAAAACAATTACCGGGAAATACAGCTGTATGAGTTAAACATTTCAGGAATCTATCGACCCCCGACGCAGTTAACCTCACTCGATACATTACTATATATTGGTTGCAAGCGGGTGTTTTAGGCGGCACCTTTTCCTTTCAGGCCCGTGACTTGGATGTCTCGGTCTTGTCAAGCATCAATGACTTTTTTCAAAGTCATAATATGGTTGTCGGAAAATGGCTGGCAGAGATTGCAAGGTCATATAAATTGTACCTATAGCTGCGTGCAGAGATCGATCATAAGAGCATTACCATAGTGGAGAGATCTCTGACGGCACGCAAATATAGATCATGACCTCGTTACACAAAGCGTCGACGAAGGTAGAGACCAGAATCCTCGAGGCTCAAGCAACTGAAAGCGAGAATGCTGATGATTACTGGAGAGAAAGAGTACCCGCCGACATTGAATTAACCGCAGAGGACTATGAGTTCTTGAAAATCAAGGTGGTGCACCAGCCTTGGTACAAATATTTCTCTCCGACCGATACGCCAGATGAGCGCAAGCTCATTGTAAAGCTCGATTTACTGATTTTGATATACTTGTTTTTGTCATCTTTCGTCAAGACGCTGGATTCCAGCGCAGTACCCTATGCGTACGTTTCCGGTATGAAGGAGGACCTGAAGATGTTTGGCAATCAGCTGACCTACCAGGGCTCGTGCTACATGGCTGGGTTTATCGTGGGGCAGATTCCGCTAACGATGCTCGCGACTAAACTGCCAATCCACATATATCTGCCGGCCATGGACGTGGTGTGGGCCATGTTCACGCTCTTCATCTTCAAAATAAAGTCGTACCAGCAGCTGTACGCGCTACGGTTCTGCACAGGCCTGTTTGGGTCGTTTTTCTTCCCGACCGTGCAATTCATTATCGGATCTTGGTATAAGAAAACCGAGATCGCGCTAAGATCCGCACTGTACTTCACCGCGTCGCAGGCCGGCTCCATGGCCACGGGGTACATTCAGGCTGCTGCTTATAGGAATCTGTCCGGGAAAGCGTGGCTCGAGGGCTGGCAGTGGCTCTACGTTCTGGCGTTCATCATCACCGTTCCAGTCTCGCTGTACGGATACTTCACACTGCCCGGATTGCCGGAGTCGCTGAGGCCGAGGCGCACAAACCATTCGCGCCTAGTGCGTCTCTTCACGGGCTTTTCCTTCTTGAACGAAAAAGAGCGGAAACTGGCGCGTTTGCGCATGATTCGAGAAGGCCGCCCCACTGGCCAGAAATTCCAAGTCTCTGTGCTCCTGCGTTGCGTGAAAGGGTATCGATTCTGGGTTTTGGTTGTGTTTGCTATCTTCTTCTCGCAAGCGGACGGCATTAGCTCAAACAGCGGGCTCACGTTGTGGCTCGACGCCGAAAACTACTCGAGCTACCAGGTGAATGTGATAACCACCGTTATTCCTGCAGTGACAATCGTGTTTTCCCTGCTCAACGCCATAATCGTCGACAGCTGGAAAAACGTGTCCTGGTCCTATCCCGCCATAATTGCCTACGTTGCCATTCTCAATATGATCGCTGGCATCATTCTTGTGGTGTGGAATGTGAGCAAGGGCGGTATTTTATTTGCGTTCTTCTTGTCCGGCACTGCCGACAGTATCGCTGCTGTACTGTATTCTTGGGCCAATCTAATATGTTCCGACAATGCTCTGGAAAGAGCTCTTACTCTCAGCAGTATGAACACCTTGGGAAACACTTTTGCGGTGTGGGTGCCACTGTTCGTGTGGAAGACCGTGGACGCGCCGAGATATGTCAAGGGCTACGCCTACAACATCGCACTCGACGCAATGATGTTGCTGATGCTACCTTCTCTGGTGTGGCTGCACAGGAGCCAGAAACACGCGTGGGCATCTCCGAGATTCGAGCTCAAAACGCTACAGGAGTCGGTGAAGGCTGTAGAGTAGTATTTCATCATTTTTCCATGTTGCAACATCGCACTTAGAGACCGAACTGCGAATCGAAACACCGATCTTTTGTCAAACGCCCACTTGCCCATTCATTTTTTGAACCCTCCATCGGATTTAACACGTTGCCTTATGATATAATGATCCTCGTTTCATGCGCTGACGAGCTATGCTCATCAGTTCCCCAGTTCTCGACTGACGTTATGATCATCGTCATCATGATCTATCAGATTATGACACTCGAGGTCGACGACGATAAGTTACCAAGTAAACCCTCGAGTCATTTGGATCTAAAGCGAGAAGCAAACCGGCAATGAGAGGTAACCCCTGGTATTTTCACGCGATTGTCCGCTGGTAGGGCTGTTTCGCTTAACAAAACATTCTCCGCTCTTCCTGTGAGTTCGTTTCGCTTTCTTACGGCTGCTAGCTGGTTGTCTCAGATTAAGAGAATGGCATACCCATCGCCTTGCTTGTCGCTTCCTGCTGAGTACGAAAAGCTGTTAGATTCGGCCAGCTCGGTTTCTTTAATTATCTGACCACGGTCTAAAAGTTGGCGCTCGGCGCCGCTTATGACCTCGACATCGTGCCTTAGGTGGCGAAAAACTCCAACGCTGGTTTCGACAAGTCTTCCTCGGCTGACACTAGTGTTACTGGGGTAGATGCGGGGCCGTGAGACCCAAGGTCGCGGACTAGAGAAACAAATTTGGGATTTGGCGAGAGACAGATTCGGAGACAGTCCAAAGATTCTTGCAGTGACTGTTGCAAGGGGATCCTATACTGGAAGTGCTCATGAAGGAATAAATGTTGTACTTTCATACAACTGGACATAAATGAAAGTTTTAGATTCCTTTGATATCTCAACACTTGATTGATGATCAATTGAAGTGTGGGGCCTGATGTAGTCAAATGAAAATTAAACTGGAAGTATGATATTTAGATACTTACCGAACAGCATGAACAAAGGAATGAATATCTTCAATTTGAATAAGATAATATATGAATGAAAAGAACTACCGTTGAGGTATTCCGGCTCGGTTCCCCTCCTCCAAGCGACCTGTGATGGATTTGACGAATTTTGGCGGTCTCGACGGCAATGGCTAGATTATCGCTTTGTCTTTTTGGATACCGACATAAATCGATGAACGAGGCACGATTTGAAACTCACGATGCTTCAGGCAAACGCTATAGCTTGGTAAATATCTCAGAATTGAACCTGTCGAACGCCCACGATACTTCATATCAGTAACTTGGTCAACTAGTACAAAGCACGTGATAACCGACGACGTTTTGGGATCGAGACCTTGAGCAGATGTCGATGATGCTGACGAGTTCCTGTGCCGCGGAGGCCCAGCGCCATTTGAACGGACATTTCCAAATATCAATACTTTTAAATGCTGAAAGCTTGCTTTCTATACGTTACATGATTTTTTGAATTTAGCACGGCTTCAACAAGCTAGACACTTTTCGTAACACCGATATTCGAAATCAAACTCTGATTCGGAATTCGTCAATTATTAAAAGTGTATCCAAGTGCTAAATCTGTCTTTCGGCGGCGATTTTCATGCTAAAGGGGTTGATTAATTTAAATGAATATTTTATGCGATTGTCCATGATCTCTGCAGCAACCCAGTAAGTTTTTGTACTTACGCTAAACCCTGCCTAAATCAAAGGGATGGCGCAGCCGTCGCCTCGTTTGTCGCTGCCTGCAGAATACGAAAAACTCCCTACACTGTCAAACTTAGTCTTTTTAATGATTTGGCCACGTCCGAAAAGACTACGGTCCATACCGGACAAGACTTCGACGTCGTGCCCCAAATTGCGCAGTCCTTGCACGGTGGTTTTTGGCATGTCTTCTTCCGTTGATACTAGAGTCACTGGAGTAGAGACGGGACCGTGAGATCCCAGCCCGCGGTCCAAAGAAGCGAATTTGGGATTTGGCGAAAGACATATTCTAGGAGAGTCCAAAGATTCTTGCGGCGTCATCTTGAATAAAACCAAATTCAAAAAATGTTGAACGTGTCCCGTAGGTTGCATGAATCCACCCATGTTTCCAAAACTGTACAAAAGATCGCCCGTATCTGGATCCGTAATCATGGATGGAATTATTGTATGATATGGTCTTTTGTTGGGCTGCAAGAAGTTCTTGGTATTCTCGGTTAAGTTGAAGTTGGAACCTCGGTTGTGCAATGTAAACCCGCCAAACTTTTTGGGAATAATCGAAGATCCAAATTCGATAAACACCGAGTTGATAAATGATGTAGCATTACCATTTTGGTCACTCACTGTGAAATAAACCGTGTCAGACTGGTTAAGATCAGCGTCGGGTACTCCATATTTCATTGTTCTCGAGTCAATAATGGAATCGCCCTTGAATAACGCGGCTCTGGACTTCAAATATGATCTCGACAGCAATCTGTCTAGGATGTTCACGTCCTGATAATCGGGATCTGAAACGTACTCGTCAGAGTCGTAAAATGCAATTTTAAGAGATTCGATGAGCAGATGTAAGTATTCTGGAGAGTTGTGCTTGAGCTCAAACAGATTGATTTTGCCGGATGCGTGCAATTCCCGAATGATACCCAGTGCGAGCAAAACAACGAGACCCTGACCATTAGGTGGAATTTCCCAAATGCGGTGTCCCAAAAAATCTAGGTAGATCGGGTTGACAAACGTGGTTTCGTTATTTGCCAGATCATAGGCAGAAAGCACGCCCTGTCTCGATTCAATCTCGTCTACGATTGCCTCAGCAATGGGACCCCGATAAAATCCATCTTTCCCATTTTTAGCAATCAGTTCAAAAGCTTCGGCGAGTGACGGATTCTTCAAGATGTCACCATCTCGAGGCGGTTCTCCAGGTCTATTAATTGGAGCGAAACAATTCAATAAAGCAGGATTCTGAGAGTTTTGACGCTGCAAGGTCTTCCAAGATATTTGGATTAAATAAGCGGAAATTTCGCTCACAGGGTACCCATTAGAGCACAGATCAATCGCAGGTTGAAATATCTGCTCCAGAGTGACATTTCCGGAACCTAATTTCGCATAAGCGTCAATCCATCCAGCTATGGCGCCAGGTACGGTAATTGCATGTACGGAATGTTTGGGCAATCGGCATGCATTGGGGTCCACTGCATTTGTCTCTTTCAAAAACTCGTACGACAGCTTTGATGGGGTTCGACCGGTCGCATTCATTCCTATAACTTCTTTAGTGGAAGCATCGAAATGCAGGAGAAAACAATCGCCAGCTATACCAGTAGACGCCGGTTCCAGAGCACATAAGCATGCAGAAACGGCGATTGATGCATCAATGGAGTTCCCACCGAGTTCTAGGATCTTGATACCTGCCGACGCAGCAAGAGGTTGTGAACAGGCGACAATTCCTTTGGTCGAATGTACAACGGATCTCCTACTGGAGTTGAAAGACATTTTGAAGCTGGTTCTAGATGAATTGAGCGTTGCCGAAAGCAGGGTCCACTCGTGGACTCGGAATCCATGTTTTATACTCGATTCGAGTCTTGGGAGTCGACTCGTCTTGGAAGTTGTTTCGGAACCGCTTCCGAAGCCCTTCCGAGATAACAACATCCGTTCAACATTACTGATAAGGATCCGATAAGGTAATGCTCTAAGCGCCGGATCATTGTTGATTGTTGAGAGACATCCTATAAGGACTGTGTTAAATAACCAATAATTCATTCACATTATTCTAAGTCTATAAAGGTGTATTGATGCAGGGCAAGAAGTCGTGACCTATTGCTAACAGGTATATTCCGCACTTGTTGCGTCGGAATGGACCTGTAGTTCCATTTGGTCGTCTTTTTCGTCTTTTGAAGGCGTTTCCTCGGTAGGTTCTTGTGCGGACGATACGTCTTGAAGAATCCATCTTCTCGCCAAAGGCACGAGAAGCTTGGCCGCGACAACTTGTTCGGATTGATACAAGACCAAGGGAACAAGCAATTTGCCCAATTCCGAGAAATTGTCACCGTATTGAGCAGAAATTAGAGAGACTCCAAGCGCTGCGGTCTTGGCCGGTCCACAAAACAGTATGGCCACGGCGTCGCGTCGCGAGTAGTAAAAAGGTCTGAATATCTTGTATGCAATCTTGTAAGCAGAGGAAGACTCGGGTGTAGGTTCATTAGGGAACAATTTCAAAATGAAAAAGGGTCTGGCGCACACGAAGCAGATGACGGTTAAAAACAGGTAGACTCCGACATTAAACAGTACGATGAACACAATGCTGATGTGAGAAACACTTGTAAAAGCGTGCTGGTAAAACGCGGTTGAAAATGAGCTAAACATGATCAGCAGCAAACAGAAACTACCCACTTTGTTAAGGCGGAATTTCTGGAGGGTCCATTTCACTTTCTCAGGGAACAAGTTTTGCAAGACTTGGCCCACGAACAACGGTACGAAAACGGAGAGACCAATTTGTTTCATAACGTCTGCGTACACTCTGCGGGTACTAGATCCGGCAGCGGGGTTACCGAATTCGAAATGTGGGCTGCTCAGGTACATTTGTACCACTGCAGGGGTCAAAAACGCACCTAGAACGTTCCCAATAAACACTTCACAGAGACACAGAACGTCGTTGCCTTGTGCCTCACGCGTCATCACGACATTGGACGCGACCGTGGTGGGGCTTGACATGGTCAAAATAATGCCGACGAGCAACCAGTTGTCAATTTGCTTGTCGTTGGAGCAGGCGACTGCGTAACAAAACGCAAACGCTACGGCGCTGGAGACGAGAAACGAGAAAATGAGGACCACGCTGTGTGCACGCCAATTGGCAATGTTGACCAGCAGTTGTTTCGACGACATGCTCAGGCCACCTTGAAGAAAGATTATGGCAACCGCGCCGTACCCGATGGAATACTCGGCGCGTATCAGGCCGCCATGGCGTGCAAAATTGGGTGCGAATCTGGAAATAATGATAAAGATCGCGAGTACTATGAAGAACCATTGTGACAAGGCGAACTGGAACGTTTTGCTCCATGCTTTGGCAGCAGACTTGAATAAAGACATAGAGTCGATGGACTCGGTGTATTACGACGCTGGATCCAATGGTGGACCCTGTACGTCGATGCCTTGACCTTTATGAATGGACGAGCTGGCAGAACATGAACGTCACACGCTCGGCTTCTCGGGCCGAGCTTCGGCCCGAGATCCGAACCGACGGATTTTGTTATCGCCAGTCCCTGAGACCCGTTGATAAGCGTGATAGGGTGCAAACCTGAGATACAGTGCTCGGGCCGACTGCGACCCTGGTCCGAAGCCTTCGCCGAAAGCCGCACTTGTCTCCAGTGTTCAGGATACTCGCCTCATTACACTCCCACCAGATGAAAACAATGTTCTCTATCCATACCCCAGCAAAATGAG
Source organism: Lachancea mirantina (assembly GCA_900074745.1). Classification (NCBI taxonomy): domain Eukaryota; kingdom Fungi; phylum Ascomycota; class Saccharomycetes; order Saccharomycetales; family Saccharomycetaceae; genus Lachancea; species Lachancea mirantina. The sequence goes on from LT598465.1 coordinate 456,673, forward strand.
TAACCTTTCCGAAGCATGACATGTTCTCGTAAGCAGTTCTTTAGTGCTGGAAGCAAAGGTGCGTCTCGATTTGAACTTGAGAAGCTCGTTATCTTCACGAAGAAGTCCAACATGCCACGACAAGCAGTGGTGTAACAGCAGAGCTCGGATATCTAGCTTGAATGGCGAATTCATCTTACTTGTCCCATTAACCAAAACGTTCATTTAAGTGACGTGCTCTTGAAACGGGTAGTCAGTCCTCGAAAAGAAGCCATCTGCGAACAGGGGTCTCGGAGCAGTTTTCGTGTGTTCGGGTCTCCAAGTGGTGGGCCGAGCTGGAGCACTCATCCAAATTAAGCACTAAGATTCGAAACCTTGTTCCTTCGTCTTTCCTCAACCTGCATTTGGGCCCTAAGATTCGAAACTTTGCCTCTTCATCCTTTCTTCAATCTATCAAAGCTTACGTGTAAGGAAACCGTCGAAAACGGCGAGTAAGCGTAAAACAGAATGTTAAGCCTTGCCTTTTCTCGCAAACGCGTTGCAGTTACCGTGTAGAGACAGGAGTCGGTACCCTATTTCTTGGCCTTATTACAAATCTTATGCACGTCATTTGCGGTGTAGTTGGAGTTTACTGTCTTTGTGAAGCTCATTGGTAGGGGCCAACAATTCCGGAAGCCCATTTGTTTCGCGCTATAGTAGCTCAAAATACGTGGGCGCTTGGTTCTTAGCACTTTTGTTCTCAAAGGAGCCGCCTTCCAGCTTCTTCGCCATAGCGAATCCAATTTATTGAATCTGGACACGCTACGAATGAATGAAGACGCTTTTCCGGTTCTTGTCACCGCATCAATGAGTAATGAAAAGTTGAAAGGCAAAACTGAATTTAACCGAATTATGGAAGGACAATAAATTCTGAAATAGTAGAAGTCATATCCACAAACCAACCGCCTACTGCAATTTGATCCCGCCTACAAATTCCACCAAAAACACCGATTTCTCTCGATGTCACTAAATTCACCATTTCTGCATCGATTTGGCACCAATTTGGCACGTTTTTTCGTGGTTTCTCATACTCCTGTACGTTCTAGATCCATTTCTGTATGGCACGAATGCCAATTCTCGCTCTTTGATTCATATTTCCCGTTCCGATTTCCCTCGTCAGTCCGCTCTCTCTAAGTTCCATCTCTTCTCTTTATATACTTCAAACTGTCACATTACCGGGCTTCTTCTCATCACCCGACTTCCATTGTTATTTTCATAAACATTGCCCTTAGCTGAAAAACTTAAACGGGTGAAACTCACGCAACTTCCACCAATAAAACCCATTGTTATAGCATGTTTTCGAGGAGTTCACAGGTTGTTGTAGCATGTGTGGCGTCTAGATTCGGCGCAGCGGTTTTTTTCCCGCTTCTCCAGCAACAATTGGATCGTTCTGTCGAATTTTCTACACCGGTGACTTCTTATCGAAGTTTGCAAGAAGGTGTGTTTTTGGCGCAACGAGAGTTGCCGGTTTATGATGGAGGTGTGGTCCATCAGGCTCCGCTGTTGGTGGCGGCTATGGCATGGGTTTCGGGTGAAACGCTGCGTGCACTGGCGTATGCGTGTGTCGATGCGATGATCGCGCATCAACTGATGGTCGCAGCACGAGTACTGCGCAAGCGAGCTGGTGGAGTCAGCGCAGCCGGAATACCGGCTAACGCGGCGCTGCCTCAGCCATGGATCGTTGGCGCGTTGTACGTCCTGAACCCGCTCGTTCTTTTATCCACTCTATCACGATCCACACTCGTGTTCACACACCTCGCAGTGGCTACTGCGGCAGTCGCCGCGGTGCAAGGACGTTCCGCATGGGCCGGCGCAGGCGTCGCTGCTGCCGCGTACCTATCGTTATACCCACTTTTATTGGTTGTCCCCATAGCGGCCATATTGCCCAACAAACGTTGTGCAACGGTGTGTACCGCCGCGTGCATTGCCACGCTGCTTCTCTTACTTGTGTCCAGCTACAGAGTCTCCCACGACAGCTGGCAATACGTTTACTCCACGTACGGTGTCGTTGCGACGTTTGGCAAACTAGTACCCAATTTGGGCCTATGGTGGTACTTTTTCGTTGAACTCTTTGAAATGTTCGTGCCCTTTTTCAAAGCCGTTTTCAACCTGTTTGTTGTTGCATGCATCCTACCCTTTTCACTGCGATTCTACAAACAGCCCTTCTATGCATTCGTCTTATGCATTGCGTGGATAGCATTGACCAAACCTTATCCGACGCTTGGTGACGCCGGATTCGTACTCAGCTTCTTGCCGTTTTTCCAACCGTTGTTCGGGTATTTCCGGTACTCGGTTGTCACTGCGCTGTTACTCGTACACGCCATCGTGCTTTCGCCCATCTTCTACCACCTGTGGGTGGATTTGGGTTCCGGTAACAGTAATTTCTTCTATGCGATTTCTCTCGTGTACGCGCTTGCCCTGGCGTCGATGCTCGTCGACTTAGTATGGGCCATGTTGAGAACCGAATACGATGCCGGTAAACCCAACCTCACGCTCAAAATGACTCCCGTGTGAGCGGGCGTCTCGTTTTGCTACTTAGCTCTATATGCACGATATGCATTAATACACTCTTCACTAATATAGGCTCCAAAGTTCCGAAATCGACGCTGAAAAGACGTAGAGGTTGCCCTTCGATCCTTTGGCAGCGTTCGCGCTGCCCATTGACCTTGTGGATCTACTCCTGCTCTTGCAATGGGCCTTGACTCTGTCAAGTCGCTCACTACGCTAGCTCATCGCCAAGTGAAAAATCAATTGAAAACCATTAACCACTACAGACTACAACAAAAACAGACAAACAATGACCGAACTAGCACCTATCAACCCGAAACCGTTTTTGAGAGAGCTTATAGATCGTCAGATTGTGGTGGCGTTGAAATTCAACAAGACACAGTATCGGGGGACGCTGGTGTCGACTGATAATTATTTCAATGTGCAGCTGCGCGGTGCGGAAGAGTTTATCGACGGTACGAGCCGCGGTGTACTGGGAGATGTGTTTGTGAGATGTAATAATGTGTTGTGGATTGGCGAGGCCGAGCCGGAGCAGGCCACGGAGCAGGCCACGGAGCAAGCGGCGGAGCAAACAACCGCGCCGGTGCTGGCCGCGACGACGGCCCCAGAATCGGCTGTCGAGTCCCAGGAGTGAAGTGCACCGCGCAGAGCAGTACCGAGTGGCCTGTAGCCGCTTGAGGGCGCGAGAGGCGGTAGGGAGCGAACTTTGCAGGATATCACGTGGAAGTCACATGCCTATATCACATGTAACGACTCTGTCGCTCTGTACGGCTCTCTTTTTTTCCGGGTTTTCAACGTAGCAACGCGTTAAAACAACGAACCACGTCGCAGCTACGTAACTACCACGCCCTGCGGTTTTTGTGAGTTCTCATCCAATGGCTATCGAAAACAGCGTTATTGTCCCCGCGTACCACGAACGCTTGAACATCAAACCTTTGACGACGCGGCTTTTCGCCGCGCTCGGAAACGACCTGTCCAAGCAGACCGAGCTCGTTTTTGTCGACGACAATTCCCAGGACGGATCCGTCGAGGAGGTCGACGCATTGCGCCAGCAAGGCTTCAACGTGCGCATCATTGTGCGTACGGACGAGCGCGGGCTCTCGAGTGCGGTGCTGCGGGGGTTCCGCGACGCACAGGGCCAATATCTCGTGTGCATGGACGCAGACCTGCAACATCCGCCCGAGAGCGTCCCCGCTTTGCTGACGTCGTTGCGCACGCATGCGTTTGTGTTGGGAACGCGGTACGCGCCGGGAGTCGGCATCGACAAGGACTGGCCTCTGTACAGACGTGTCATCTCGTCGGGCGCGCGCCTCATGGCGAGACCCCTCACGGTTGCGTCGGACCCGATGAGTGGCTTTTTCGGGCTCCAAAAGAGGTACTTGGACGCGGCCCGGCCGGGCGACGTCAATGCGCAAGGTTTCAAGATCGCGCTGGACCTGCTCGTGAAGTTGCAATTGCCCGCCCACAACGCGATTGGAGAAGTGCCTTTCTCGTTTGGCGTGCGCACCGAGGGTGAGTCCAAGCTTTCGGGCAAGGTCATGATCCAGTACGTGCAACAGCTGCGCGAACTCTACGTGTACAAGTTTGGTGCCAACAATCTGGTGCTTTTCCTGGTGTTCTGGGCCGTGCTGTGCCTGTACGGGCTCCGCCAGCTTGCGCTCGCGGCCCACGCGCTGTAAGGGCCCGTACCGGAGTCGCTGGAGGCCTGTGTCGCGAGCAGGCCGGGGGTCGGCCAACGGTCACGTGCCTGGCACGTGACCGCGTTTATGTATCTCCACTGGTTACTTGTCACTGTGTACGCGCCAATGCTCATGTCACTCGGTACGTGTTCGCCCCTCGCCGGCTGAAAAAGCTCGGCGGCTTCTCTTCTGTTTCTTCCCACTGAACGCCACTTCCAGGAAGCAAAATAAACGCACGCAACGGAAACCAACCGCAAGCGCCGCCGGCTGGCAGTGCGCGCTACCGGAGCGGCGCCGCCGTTGACGTTAATATACCACAGCAGACGCGGGCGGGACTTTTCTGAGCGTTCGCGCCAGGAGGGTGACGTGTAGAGTGATATCCCTGTGGACGACACATATATGTCACGTGATTGGATTGGTTCGTACGGGGCGACGTTTTCGTGCAACGGCACTTGCGGGATCGACAGCCTTCCACTTTAGGGAAATGGAAAAATTTGTTACCCAGTTAAGAGCTGTTTAACTTATAAGGGATATTGGAGTTCCCATATAGGCTATAGATCTGGATCAGCAACTGCAGCGAATCATGTCCGAGACTCCGGTAGACGAAAAAGAGCTTAGTGTCGAAGCCGGCGACCTTGCGAGTGCAGGGAGTGTCGGTGCGGGTGCCAGCGTCGCAGGCGTCGCAGGCGCCACCGGTAGTGGCAGCTCCGCGACGGGCGGTGCCGGCGCTCAACCCCAGAAGGAAAGACGCAAGATCGAAATCAAGTTCATTCAGGACAAGACCAGACGGCATATCACGTTTTCCAAGCGGAAGCACGGGATCATGAAAAAGGCGTACGAGCTCAGCGTGCTCACGGGCACACAGGTGCTTTTGCTTGTTGTTTCCGAGACGGGGCTCGTGTACACGTTCACGACCCCGAAGTTCCAGCCCATCGTGACGCAGCCGGAGGGCAAGAACCTTATCCAGGCGTGTTTGAACGCGCCCGAAGATGACGACGACGACGACGAAGCCGACGACGACGACGCCGACGAAGACGACGCGTCCTCTATTTCCAAACAGGACGCCGCCGCCGCCGCTGTTGCCGCGGGTATGCCCGCGGGCATGCCCGCGGGAATGCCTGCTGCGATGCCCGCTGCGATGCCACAGGCGCACCACCATCATCCCGCGCATCCGCAACACCACCACGCACCCGCTCCTCAGCACATGGTCGCAAACCAACCGCCTCAGAACGCTATGAACCACCAACACCAACAGCCCTATGGGAATCCGGCCGCATACCTCAACGCGGAACAGGCCGCCGTGTACCACCAATATTTCAACGGCGTCAACTCCCAGCAGGGTCAATACTGAACTGCCCCTCGCCACCGTTAGGACCCACCGCTGCCGCCGGCAGCAACCCCATTAAAGGCTATTTAGGACTGTATATTCACTTGGATTGAGCTGTTGATCGGTGTATGCGCGTCTGTTCGGGGCTTTTCGTCACGTGACCGCGTGTCAGGAACTCATTTATTCAATCGTTGGTCAACTGAAATCACGTTTTCCCATCTTCAAAGTCGTCAAGGTCGCGCATGTCTGAACATGTATACCAGCCCACGGACGTTGTCCTGGCAAAAGTGAAAGGGTTCCCAGCATGGCCTGCCATGATAATACCGGAAGAGATAGTGCCCGAGAACGTGTTGAAGGGAAGACCGGGCAAGCCTGCCAAAGAACTTGACGCAAGTGAAACAGAGGAGTCTGATAAGGACATTTCGAATTACATTGTGCATAGCGATTTTTTGAAATTCCGCAAGAATCGGATCGTACATCTGTCGTACTGCGTCAAATTTTTTTTCGACGATTCTTACATCTGGGTCAAGCCACAGGATTTCAAGCCTCTGTTACCAGAGGAATGTGCCAAGTGGCTTGAAAATATCCGCCGCAAGCCCAAGCGCCTTGTTGCGGCGTTTGAAATGGCGAAACGCGGGCCTGGCGGTATCGACGTTTGGGAATTTGTCGAATACGGTTCCCAGGGAAAACCAGACGAAGAAGAGTATGTCGAAGAAGAGCCTGCTGTGGAAGAAGTACCCCAGGAACCAGAGTCGTCCCCGCATGTCAGCGATGTCGATGAGGTCCAGAGCCTGGCAAATGACTCTGATTTCGATGAAGAGCCTAAAACTAGGGCCGTCAAGGCACGCACGTCGCGTGCTGCTAAGAAAAGAACCCGTGGAGGCCGCGACGTGGAACTGCAAGAACTGTCCATGTCTCCACCTCCTCCTTCGAGAACCAAGGCACGCGCGTCTGCGAAAAAACAGAAAACCCCTGAAATTCCCAAATACAAGTACGAAGACGACGAGGACTGGTCTATAGTCGGATTGGGACCGCAGAACTCAAGCATAAACCAGTCAAATACCTTAATCAGAAAGCTCTCGCAGAAGCGGAATTTGGAAGTGCACAACGAACTCAAGGCTGACCTGCGAGAAAAACTCAGTTTTGCGAAAAAGCTCGTCATGGGCGCGATCTTTAGTGGCTCCGAGAAGGAAAATGAGGAGAATCTTCACATGGTCATTGATGAATTGGACCAATCTTTGTCTCTGAAGGGTAGTCAGGACGAGTTGATTACGGTCCTGTACGCAGATAACGAGATTTTGATTAGTCTCAGCGCTTTGCTGAATTCGAAGGGAGACCAACTGAAGGAAATGGGACTGTGGGACAAGTTTCAACAGTGGTTCACAAACGTTTACGGACACGAATTCGTACCTGATGAAGAGCCATGGTCTATGGAGAAAATTTCCGAATTGGCCTCCCAGTCTTAGATCGCTATCAGCACATAACACTCAAGAAAAACTGCTTTGCAGAGAAATGTATTCTCAAATCTTCTTTACATCGTGAAGTAATTAAACAACTATGTACTTTACAAAATGCAGATGGGCAATCACGGGCCCTTTTTACATGGGATGATCGACGGTGAAAACCCAGGTACCTGTAAGAGGGTCGTAACTGTCGAATTTAGTACCCGCTATGGACTTTAATCTTGCAACGTGTCTCTTGATAATAGGATGGTTAGGGTCTTTTATGGGTTTCCTTGTTGACTTGTCGACTGGGTAACAACCATAGGTACTGATTCTTGCTCTAACGTTCAAACCTTGGCCGTCCGCTGGCTTCACACTAGCGTTTGGATAGATGGCACAAGTCTTAGGTTCGAACACAACGAGCTGGCCACACAACGATGGCAACGACACTTCTGACAAATCAACGGGCTCTAGAAAATCTATCTTTCCGTAATCCCTGTGCCCGATGGTCAAGCCCTCCACTTTGCGAAGTTGAAGAAGTGTCATCGAGGCTAGCGTCTCTAAAGAAGGCGTCATGTAGTAGCCGTCGTCTGTGAATGAGATGTCGTCCCCAATAATTCCTGAGGGCTTCTTAGTTCTTTCAGGAGAGGACGATTTAGCAGTGGTAAAATTGACCGGATTTTTGGACAGTGGTGTGGATGGTATCATCGAAGCCTTGGCCGTTTTGTCAGACCCATTTGCAATATCTCTGCTCACTTTTGTCGCAGAGTCTTCGTCTGAGTTGGCCAATGCAGTTTTCCCATGCAAGGAAGATGTTGAAATGTCGTCAGCAATTGCATGTCCCGACGGTTCTCCTGAGAAAGTAATTTTTTTGATGATATGATTTCCGTCTTGCTCGTCAGAAATATTTTCCATCTTTTTTCTGTTTATAATCAAGTTCTTGAACGATTTCCTGTCAGGATTGAATAGTAATTTACTAGAAGAAAGAATGACTTCGTCGCTCTCGTCATTGAAAATTGATTGAGAACTTCCTGCACTATTGGGCATAATCTCACGCTTGGAAGGCTCGGCTCCAGAGGTGAGGGCAGGTTTGGGGGTCCCATTGGCAATGACAATGCTGGCAGTACGTGACAAGGGAGCTTTTGAGTTGCTTTGGGGTCCAAATAGTGGCTTCGGAGCCAATCGGTACGCAGTGGATAAACTAGCCTTCTTTTTTATGTCCGCATTTATTTTAGTAGCAGTTGGTTTAGTTGGCTGCGTGATCGAGTTTGGAATAGTGACTCGTGAAAACAATTCATTGGTGCCATAGGGGTTCGCAGATTGTGCAGACGTTTGCAGTTGGGCAGCCTGCGCGGGCTGCTGTGCGTTTTGGCCACCGAATAAACCACTGGAGCCACCAAAATTGGACCCCGCGTTCGTATTTGTGTTCATCCCACCAAAAAGTCCACCTCCTGTCGCGGTAGCAGGCTTGTTTCCGAATAAACCCGTCGAGGCTCCAGTTGCACCTGGCGCGGCGGGCTTATTACCAAACAGTCCTCCTCCCGATGTCGCCCCAGTGCTTGCTTGCTTTCCAAAGAGTCCGCCGCTAGAAGGCGCAGCACCACCAGGCTTTGCACCAAAGAGACCGCCGGAAGTGTTATTGGGGCCGAGAGCAGAGTTTTGCCCACCAAACAATCCGCCACTAGTTGAGGAGTTATTATTGTTCTGGCCGAATAACCCACCTCCAGTTGCGCCGCTCGTGGCTGGCTTGCTCCCAAAGAGACCACCCGTCTGGGTTGTCGTGTTTGTAGCATTATTTTGACCGAATAGTCCCCCAGTGTTGGGTTGAGCATTATTTTGACCGAACAATCCTGTCCCAGTCGTTGCTGGCTTCGAACCAAAAAGTCCACCCGATTGTTGCTGATTATTATTCTGACCAAACAGGCTGCCTCCACCTATATTTTGGGGGTTGGTATTAGTATTATTCGATTGTCCAAAAAGTCCACTACTCTGAGCTTGGTTACCAGTCTGTCCAAAAAGACCCCCACCTTGCTGCTGAGGTTGCTGATTGTTGTTGACGCCACCAAATAAACTGTTGCCTGCCTGATTCGCATTGTTTTGGCCGAAAAGACCACCTGAGGCCTGAGTATTATTTTGACCAAATAGGCCACCACCTCCAGTGGTATTGGTGGTCTGACCAAACCCAGAATTTGTTGTATTTTGGCCAAAAAGGCCACCTGAAGTGGCTGGCTTATTACCAAAAAGATTACCGGAGCCACTGGCAGGCTGTTGCTGATTTTGACCAAAGGGAGACATCGAATTTGTGTTCTTATTTTGTCCAAAGAGTCCACCGCCACCTGCGTTGTTTGTATTAGTTTGACCAAAAAGCCCTCCACCGGGGTTTGTAGTATTGGTGTTATTTTGACCAAAAAGTCCTCCCGAATTGGCGCTGTTAGGTTGACCAAACATGCCACCGCCAGACGCATTGTTATTTGCAGATTGACCGAACAGACCACCTGATTGTTGGCCCGTTTGTCCAAATGGAGAATTTAGGGCGTTGGTATTTGTGTTGTTTTGCCCAAAAACTCCACCACCACTGGTGTTGCCTTGGCCGAAAAGTCCGCCAGAACCAGTAGTGGTTGCACCAGTGGGTTTACTTCCAAAAAGACCACCGCCCATCTGGTTAGATTGAGCCGAGTTTTGACCAAAAGGGGAGTTACCACTCGTATTGTTTTGACCAAACATACCGGCGCCAGCGTTCATATTGGCCGAATTTTGACCGAAAAGCCCACCTTGTTGATTTTGGGTGTTGTTGGGTTGACCAAACAGACCACCACCACTTGCATTTCCGGAGTTTGCTTGACCAAAAAGCCCGCCTCCGGTGCCAGTGGCACCAGGCTGGTTAGTGGGTTGACCGAATGCAGAAGTGTTGGAGCCAAAAGCATTATTGTTAGAACTTTGACCAAAAAGTCCGCCTGCGTTTTGGTTGGTATTATTAGTTTGTCCGAAAAGACCACCGCTCGTTCCAGTGCCACTAGCGCCTCCCGTGGCTGTGTTGTTTTGACCAAAAAGGGACCCCCCAGAAGCCGGTTTATTCATACCAAAGGGAGAATTAGCCGTATTAGCGGCAGCAGACCCAAACGCATTACCCGAGGGCTGTCCAAAGGGTGAAGAAGTAGCATTGGGTTGGCCAAACATGTTCGAGGACTGTTGCGATGGCTGATTGTTGCCTAGCATGCCAAACGCGTTAGTATTGGAATTGCTTTGACCGAACGTCGACCCGGAACCGGCGCCAGCCCCAAACGGCGAGACAGTCGAACCGGGCGCACCGGTTGCGCCCTGTTGTGCAAACCGCCGGTTGGCTTGGTAATCCTGTAAACGCAGCTCTTCAAACGAGAAATTCTTGTACTCAGGCATGCACGAGATGCTATAGAACACGTTGTTGAGCCCCGTGGTGGCGTCTTTCTCGACATGAGGTGTAAAGGGCTTGATGGCGGTACCTTGACCTGCTGTACCAGCGGCGCTTGCGCCGCTGGCGCCTGCAGAGCTTGCGGGCGAGGAGCTACCGAAAAGAGACGGCGCACCGGTCGCACCGGGGGCTGTCTGGCCAAAGGGACTAGTCGTGGTATTGGCGACGGCACCAGAACCGGGGCCGCTGTTACTGTTGCTATTATTGTTGTTGGACATACCAAAGAGGCCGGATCCGCCTGTAGAGAACCCACCGAACCCAGACACGGCGTTGGAGCCGGTCGTACCGGTACCAAACGCACCAGAATTGGCCGCTCCGGCGGAATTGCCGAACGGAGAGTTCGCTGCGTTGGTGGCAGCACCCGTCCCAAAGGGCGTGGATCCTGTATTACCAAAAGTGCTTCGCGTCGATCCAAACATCGCGTTGTCCGGAGTGCGTTGCGCCGTTGTTACCTTTTGAGTGCCGCTTGCTTAACACGTATGCACCTGATGCAGTTGGCGAGACTACCGGTGAATTGGGATCTTTCTTCTGTGCTGAGAATCTCACTTGGATGTTTACCATGTCTTAACGATGTCAGTTAATTTTTTCTGAGAGGGCAGGACGGACGTGCGAGGTGACACGCGCGCCGAGAATCTCGTACACAGCGACCTACCTAATCCGTGCGATGTGACAATCCGGGTAACACATATGTCACGTGCTCCTCGTTCGTAGTGTGTGACCGATTTTTATTTCTTTTTTCTAATCCGCTTACGTAACCGTCGATTTTCCTATACGCCTGTCTATCATTTAACCCATTTACAAGGCCCGTATCGCCTCGCCTCTGCCTCGCTCACAGCTCTTCCAGCTGGCCCATCACGTCCTTGAGCATCTCCCACGTCGCTCTCCGCATCGGAGAAAGGCTGCCCGTGCTGAGGTCGACCACCAGGTCCTGGTCGCAATCATCGTCAACGCCCGGCCTCATTCCCTTTCCATTGCCCACAACGACACTCTGTTTGTTCGCCGATGTCTGCGACATGTACATCTGAACAACTTCACTGCTGGGTTTGGATTGCTGGAAAGACATGCCGAAAGGTGGTTACAGGCGAAAAACACATTCTATCGCGCAAGCGTGTTACGCGTTGTTTAGTCTCTTATGTATCTTTGTTCGAGTCAAGAACGCGATGAGGCGATAGTGCGAAACACCGCTGTGAAGACCACGCTGTGAGCACCATGGTGGTTATTGCCGTGGCGCTTGGTGTGGGGGCGGTTTCGGAGAGAGTCTCGAGACCCTGACGCCACAGTTTTGAAGGGGGTGTGGGTTTTTGCAAATGAGTGTCACGTGTCGCGGTTGAGTGGCACGTGACTTGTTGATGTCGTTTGCCACGAAATTTGGCGTCGCGACGCGTAAACCTCATCTCCTGGTAAAGACGCGTCAGGCCTCGCATTGCATCGCACCGCATCGCACCGCATCGCTAGGCCCGTGATGAGCAGTCCCGGTGCATTTCCCGAGTCGTTTGACCCCGACACGTCGCTGCCGCTGGACCCGACTGCGATCCAGGGTGCCACTTTTGATGGCGAGGATCCGCTTCGAGATCCCACCGTGGTCACCACGACCCGCAGACGACCCCAGGTGAAGCTCACGTCTGAGAAACTGTTGTCGGCGCGGGGTTTGCCACACGTGGCCAAACACGCGCCTAAGCACGCGCGGATCTCGTCGCGCAAATCCGCATACGAAAACCTGTGCCATTTCTTGCAATTCTATCAGCTCTGGGCTCACGATCTGTACCCCAAGGCCAAATTTCGCGATTTCGTCAGCCTATGCGACACGCTGGGACGCACCGACCGCCCGCTTCGCGAGTATCGGCTGCAACTGCTGCAAGCAGAAATGAGCGGCGAGCCGCTCCCAGAGCTGGACCACAGCACAGTTCAAGCTCCCTCGCTTTTCGTTGATCCGGACGCAGAAGTCGCATCTGCAACTCCGACGCCAGCGCAACCGTCGTCCCCCACGCTCGATACGCAACCTTTGCCCGAAGCTCAACTGCCCTCCGGTCCTGACAACGTCGACGAAGATGAAATGGACGCACTCCGCGAATTGGGCTGGTGACCCCGCTCGGGACTGGTTCCTGACGCGGCTTTACGGCTTTCTATATGTTACATGTTATTTAATGGCTAATGTCAAAAACTGCAAACATTCGCCTCAGCTGGTCCACATGCGTGCGGTGCCGTCGGCACCCGCTGAGAACAGCCATGCTTCCCTGGGGTGCCAGATCGCATCCAAAACGCCCAAGTTACTCACGGTTTTATGACCCGTCAACTTCTTCAACGGCACCAACAATGGATTCTTCATCATGTCATCGTAAACCGCAGCATGGAAAATATGGATGGTGCTATCGTCGGCAGCAGAGCAAAATAGCGGTAGGTTCTTGTGAAATTTGACAGTTCTCACCGCCATTTCATGATATCTTAAAGTCTTGTAAGGTGTACTTGCAAGGTCCAAATCGTGCCATAGCACTCTCTTGTCAAACGAAGAGGCAAGCAAATTGTCACCTCTTGGATGTATATCGATTGCAGACAACCAACGCGCCCCGGGCAATAATTTCTTCAATAGCACCTGCTGCGCCAAGTCGTAAATCCTCACGTATCTCTGAGAACACACGAACAATTGGGGTCTGAATGGATGGAATTTCACATCCATGACAATTCCCTTCGACTTCTTGAAAGGCGACTGCGACAAATGCTTTGACAATTGATGAATCAACACGGATGTGTTACCGGATTTAGGTTGCACGCCGACGAAATAGTCACCTTTCCTATGCCACGAAAGCTTCTTCACCGTATGACGACAAGTGATTACCAAACATATATCCTTCTCCAGTTGAGACTGTGTAGGTTTGTTCCACTGTGCAACCGTTTTTTTGACCGCGTTCGCCTCTTTCGTATCATCCTCGTCATTGCTGTTCACATTCATGTCCGCCTTCCTGACGTTGCCAAATGTGTCATAGCCAAACCCGTCTTCAATCTTGGTTTTGCCCGTGTTTTCAATCTCATAGCCGAAAATAGGTGGCACAATCAGATATATGCTTTCGCCAGCAGCAACGGCCAGTATACCTGTGGTGGCGTCGGGATTCCATTCGACAACTTCGATATGGTCACCATTACCGGTTTTCTGGTCGATGAGTTGAACTTTGTAGACCTCACGACCGGTCAAAATCTCCCATATTCTGACGGACCCATCGTCAGAGCCAGTAGCAAGCCATAAGCCACTTGGATCTATCGAAAGCGTCCTTATCTTGCCCTCGTGGCCACGGTATATGGTGGAACATCTAATAGGGAACGGTCTCAAATCTTTGGGCGAAGGTAGTTCAGGAATTAGCGATTCAGGGTCGATATTCAGCTTGTTCTTACGCACTCGTGGCGCCAAGTACAAGTCCAAAGATCTTTCGAACCTTTCTCTTACCGATTCTCCATACCCAGGGACTTTTCTCAAAGCGCCAAACTTTTGAGGCAAGAAGTTTCTTTCCCGTTCACTAGGTTCCATCTTTTCCCAAGCCTCTTTTTCTTCCGGTGTCAGTAGATACTCTTCTGGTGGGTTGTAACTCTCGTCATTAGTTGGTGGAGGCAATTTTGGCGCAACCAAATGCATTACATGATCGTTGGTCTCCGTCGAGTCGCCCCATAGGTCGAAATTGGTTTCTTGATCTTCTTCTTTGCGCAGTTCTTTTAGCTTGCTTGGTGGAACGATACGTCCCTCCCTGATCGCTTTCACGATCTTCATTACACGTTTGGCCTCATTTTTGGAGGGCACAAATCTGCGCTTGGGTTCGGGTGCCGCGGTCAAAGGTGTTGCTTCTGGGTGTCTTGTGAACCAGTCTATCATGGGCTCATATGGGTTCACAGAATCATCGGTGCGCTCGTTTTTCTGGATCTTGGCAATAAGTTCGAGTTCTTCTTGACTCAAGTTCAACGAAGCTCCGGTGTTTTTGTCCAAAAGTCCGGTCCAGCCCTCTGGAAGATCGATCGTGTCCAGTAGTTGGTCCAGCGCAGAGCCCTTGGCAGGTCTCATGATCCGTTTCCCATTGATATCGTAACCGATGTGGGGCATTTCTTCGTACGCGGAAAGCGGTATGTTTCCGATCGTGTTACCGGTATCCACGTCGCTGTCGTCACTGTCGTAGACTGGATTGATTTCTGGTTTCAAAATTCGCGGGGTACCGTCCGAAAATTTGGTCCGCACTTCCTGGGAGGCCTCAGAAAGCGTTCTCAATTTGAAGTTCGCCATTCTATCCTCCATCGACGCCATGTCGTCGTCGCCAGATTCAACGCTCTCAGAGTACTCATCCATATCCTCGACCTCCTCGGCTTCTTCTTCGGCAAGAAGTCTATTAAACTCTGCATCCGAATCCTCCTCATCGTCTTTCTCGCCCTCCTCGCTCTCATCTGCCTCTACGTCCAGTATCCCATCGACTGCGAAATTTTCTTCCTCGCTGTCGGAGTCAAGCGCACGCTTGCTAGCAACGTCCTTACCGTTGGTGCCAGCCTTCAACTTTGTCGCTTCAGCCATTACTACGGGATCAAATCAAACTCAACACCGTCGACACAACGTCTTTACAAATACAGCTCTTTCGGTGCTCATCTCATCTCATCTCGCTTGCTGAAAATTTTGTTGACGGTTTCTTTTGGAGAGCTAAAGACCCGCGTGATAAGCCAAAACTGGTATATGATCCCAAATCCTTAGCGTTTCCAACAAGTTGGTTTCGTGGTCTAGTTGGTTATGGCATCTGCTTAACACGCAGAACGTCCCCAGTTCGATCCTGGGCGAAATCAATTTTTTCATTTTATTTGGAATTATCACTGTAAGCTACGAGCATCTAAATCGTTATAGAAATCTATGGGAACTCACAAGTCTCGGCTATCTTGGAGGCCAGTTGTTCCAGATATTTTACATCGACACCGCTGAATCCGTCGTACGTCAGACAGTCGATATCAATCACACCGACGACTTTCTTGTTCTTGCCGATAATCGGGATCACGATCTCGCTTTTGGTCTCGCCGTCACAAGCTATATGGCCTGGAAATGCATTGACATCGGGGACAAGCTGCGTCTCTTGCAGAGACGCAGCGGTCCCACAGACACCGTGACCATACTTGATGATCTGACATGCTACTTTGCCCTGAAAGGGACCCAGAATCAGGGTGTTGGCATTTTTACCGTCTGCCACGTAAAATCCGGCCCAATTGACGTCCAGTGGTAGTGACCTATATGCATGCCATAGTAAAGACGCTGCGTTGGCCAAATTGCAAACCCAGTTGTCCTGGTCGGAGGCTAGTGCCACATAAGAGTCTACCAACTGTTGCAACGCAGCTTCGCGATCGCCACTTGCAAACTCTGAGAACTCTGCGTGGTGCACACCGTCTTGGCCCATGGCGAGATGATGACATATGAGAGAAGAGACAAGTCTTGTCTCTCGGCATCGCCAAGTTTTACGCAGGGCAGGACAACGTAATATCACATGATCAGTAATGAAACTGTGGGTGAGAAAAAATGAAACGGACAGGAATTGAACCTGCAACCCTTCGATTGCAATACTCCGTGGATTTCCAGGATTTAACTGGAGTCGAAAGCTCTACCATTGAGCCACCGCTTCATCCTGGGAGAAAAACAGAGAAACACATCCTAAATAGTGCATCAAGTTCACATGATCTCCGGACTGCTAGTACTGGCTTACAGATTAAGTATAATATTTGTATTAGTAATCGTAAGAATATCAACCTAGCCATTGTAAGCCTATTCTCAAAATTTTACCTTTATGTCTCATGTTTTATTATTGTTTCATGTTTATGTGGATGGCCTTCGCTTTCAATATCTTTCTATGGATGTAGTTTATTAAGAAACATCAACAGTTGGTGAAATGGAAAAATTGCAAAAAAAACACTCACGGTGGGGGTCGAACCCACAATCTTCTGATTAGAAGTCAGACGCGTTGCCATTACGCCACGCGAGCTCTATTTGGAAAAAAAGAGTTTAGAAATGAATAAGTATTGGTAGTATAAGCATGTGACTGAAAAATTAGTACCGATGAACTCCATGCTCAGGAAGGCTGGCATCTTGGACTGTAGAAACAGCTTCTGTGAGACAAGTAGAGCATGGTCAAGGTCAAAGTTGAGTTCCTAGGTGGGCTTGATGTTATATTCGACAAGGAAAGAACCCATAAGGTGACGGTTGCGGCCGACGCCGGGTCTGACGTGACAATGGGCGATTTGATTGATTACATTGTGGACAACATGATTAAAAACAGCAACGACCGATGTGTTTTCATTGAAAACGACAACATCAGGCCCGGAATTCTCACGCTTATTAATGACACCGATTGGGAACTTGAGGGCGAAAAAGAGTATGTGCTAGAAGACGGCGACGTCGTGTCGTTCACATCGACGCTTCACGGTGGATAAAGAACGACTACCAAAGGCATCCATCCATGTAATTGTAAATAAGCATACCAAGAAATTCACACGATCATCAAATTGCAACGATTTGACACCCAAGCAGACCTCTGCCACTCCAATTTTTCGTCGGTGTGAGCGTGAGTTGGTGAAACTCAGAGTCCCGCAAAATTCTGACCGAAATGGGCTTGTTCTCGCTGGCCTGCGCGCAAAGTGCTACTGCCGAAAGAGATTTGTGGTTTCCGGCATGCACGCGACCAAAAGCGACGATTTTATCGTCCTTTTTAAGGCCCTATTGGAATTTTGTTAGTATGAGTTGGGAAAGAAATAGAAATGCCAATAGGATGCATACCGCTACTTCCGATGGACTCGTCGCAACAACGTCAACTACCTTGGCAAATGGGATTCGTGATTCAAATTCTCGGTTTCTGTTCACCTCTTGCGTCTTAGCGGCCAATTTTTCGAATTGAGTAGCCATGAGTACCTCTGCTCGCGAGATGACAGCTTTCAAATCATTGCGTAAAACGTTAACGTTCCGTCGTAAGAGTCTAATTTGTAAAACGTCTAAGTCTGCCCTCGGGTAACCCTCGTTCGTCACCAGAGGCGTTTCCATGTCGGCACCCATCTCATTGAGAGCATTGAACAACCTGGTAAGTTCGGATTCCAACCGACTCTTGACATCGAAAACGGACGCTAGGGGCAATTGGTCCAAGTTGTCAATATCTGCGCGCAAAGTTTGATCCACGTCTTGGGATAAGACGTCGAATTCGTTTGGTGGGTCCATCCTGTCACGGTATTTAGTTGTTAACGAATTAAATAAATTTGATTTGACAAGAATTGATATAATTTGATGATACTTAGCCATATACATCCTAAACATAATAAATCAAGTTTGTGAAACAAACTAGAAAGAGCCCGATGTATTGTGGGCTCCAAGTCGATATAGAACAGGCCTGTCCTAATGAAAGGTAAGCCGGGGAAAAAAATTCATGGAGATGCTCGAAGAGAGAAACCAAATTTCCTCAAAGCGCTGCTGCGGACTTGAGTCTAGTGATTTCGTTTTCCAGTTCGGCGTTTCTTTGCAGAAGCTCTTCAACCTTCAACTCCAATTGGTTCATCCTTTGGAGTTTTCTGGCCCGCGACCGTCTGGCGGCCTCGGTGTTTCTAGCCCGTTTTTGGGCTACAGGGTCGTTGGATTCGGGGACCACCGGAGTCAATGGAACAGACCGCATCTTACGGTTGTAAGAAATGACACCCAAACGGTCGAATCTATCAGGTTTGTGAACGGCAGAAGAGCTTTTCCGCTTGGTCTTGGAAGTAAAGAAGGGATGAGCGTCCTCTATCACTGGAGTGGGCAAGAAGGCGTCAGCGGGAGCCAGCGGAGCCGCAGAGGGCTTTCTAGAGGGCTCCACGGAAGCCTCGGAGACCTCGGCCACTTCAGCAGCTGCAGCACCAGAATCGCCGACATTGATTGGGATATCGTCGTTGAAAAGCGGATCCCAGCCGTGGGGGCTCGTCTGCAAAGATTCGAGCTCGAACAGCGGAGTGGAGTCTGCGCTGGAGAAAAAATCGCCGACCGAGTCCTGAAGATCGGCGGAGGAAGCCGCCGAGGCAGAAGCAGCGCCAAGCGCCAAGCTGAGGCTCTGGACTTGCTCTTCTTGCTTGACGACAGGCTCGTCACGTGGCACGAACTTGTCAAAGACCAGTTCGCCGAAGGCGGGCCTTTGGGTCAAGAGTTCCGAATCTTGGCATTCCGAAGGGAAAGGGGCCATAAGGCCCACCTGGACCTGTGGTTCCAGGGCGTTCATGTCGAACAAAGAAGGAGTGTTGACGGACATTTTGTAAATTGAAGTATGAGTCAAAAAAAGTGGGGGAAAAACGGGAGAACGATTAAAATAAGTGCGCCATGGTGGACGGTGGGGGATCAATGATCTATGTTGCAGGAAGCAATCACGGTAACATCTTTAAAAAACTTTGGGGTGGGAAAACAACACGGGTTGGGGGAAAGAAAACTCAATCTCTTTAGTGTGACAAAACTTATTGTAACATTAAAAAAACCATAATTAAGAAATCCTTTTCACGTAGTAAACGAAAAAAATCTAGCAGGCCATTTTTGTCAATTTATTCTCTGTATCTAATGGGACTAAATGTGGAAAAATTTACCTGGTTAAATTTTTTTGATTGCGATAAAAGTGGGAAAAGGTGTTCGCGAGTTGTTGATTGGGGGCTGTTGTAGATGGTGTTGCTGGTGCTGGAAAGCGTGGGTTGAGTTTTGGTGTGTTGTTCTTGTTTGGTGATGGTAGTGTGTTGCGTGCAGGCGCGGCGTCTGGTGCTTTGACCTTTATATAGTTGGGTGAAAATTTTTTCTCATGACTCAACTTGGTAGTATTTCCTCTCTGGTGATGACTCAGGCCAACCGGGAAAAAAACTCGTAGCGTGGAATTCCGACGGATATCCGCGGACAACCTTGTAGACTCGCCCGAATATGCGGTAGAGGGCCCAGATGTCGGGTGCCGGCCGGCAGCGGTTCTCCCAACAGGCAACAATAGGATAGGATAGGCTTTAGTTCCCGGTGCGAGACCCTGCATGGCTCCCGCGGCGCTCGTTTCGCGTGTCTCGCGTGTCTCGCGTGTCTCGCCCGTCGTTGGCTTTGTTTCCTCGCCTTCGGAGCGGCGGCCGCGCGGCTGCCGTGCTGCACCGTCGAACGTCGGAATCAATTGCCGAAATTCTTATCTAGACTGTAAGCGTTCTCGGCCAGACAGCCGAACTGGCGCCTAGAACGGCCGGTGGGCCCTCGGCCCACTGGCCTGGCCCGTTGTCAGCCACATGTCAACGGTCAACCGAGGAAACACAGGATGTAATCTGCGCTGTTTTCGCTCGCTGCGCGGTCTCGCTGCGCGGTTTCGCTGCGCTTTCACTAGGTGACGCTGCGCTCGCCGCATTCGCCGCATCTCGTAAAGAACTCCCGTACAAGTGTCCTGTTTTGCATCGAATACTGCAGTGTTGCAAATCGTATTCGACGCCATTGTTCTCGTCCTGCACTCGTCAGGCACGCGTCAGGCACGCGTGCAAAACGTCTATGCATGCGCTCACGTGCCTACAGGCACAAACGTTTCCGAAATGCCGAAAAAGAAGCAGCGAGCGCGAGTCGATGCGCGTCGTGGACTTGTGTTGTGCTCTTATCTTCCACGTGCAGTGATCTGCGGCATATGCCTTTGTCCGGGAATGGCAGAGGCTGTCGACCACCAAAAGGGTGGCAGCAGCGGCGATGGTGCTCCGTCGACGCCCAGGGCCGCAAGGACCCTGATAGGCGTGGACGGGGCCCGCGCTCTCGACAACACCACGTCTTGAACAAGATCGCATTTGACCTAAACACCTATCACATAAGCCCGCCTGTCAAGGAAACCCACATTTTGGCTTCGGCATTTGAAAGGCGGAAATTTTATGCATGGCGGATGTAAAAAGAAAAAAAAAGAATTCATGCATGCGACTATGCCAACTCTAGAGATTCCAAAGTTCTGGTAAGCGAAAGTAGAGTCCAACTAAGCGTCTGGTGGTGGAATACGGGCAATTTTTTTTCTCTCACTCACCAATCCTTCCTCGTCTTCGCCGCCTCTGTTTGTTAATTTTGCCAGCGAAGTAGGTTTCCTCTCCCATTTAAAGCTTAAATAGCTTAATCATCTTCTGTCGTTGTTGCGTCGCATTCAGCATTTTAGCTTATCACGAGGTTAGTGGTCCTGGTAGTCACCGTATGGACACAGGGCTCACGCGCTCACGATTCAACCCCATTCCGCTTCCACGATAAAACGCGAGTTTCTGAGTGTGTCTCTCTTTGGCCCTGAATGCAGTACCAGCCGCCTACCGAAGTGAGACCCACTTTCCGAGGTTACGTCGAAACGACTAACGACGTATTGCTCGTTGTTCAGGCGGTGTTGGACCAACGGCTACAGCGAGTCGCACGCCGACCCTATGAAATTGAAAGACCTCATCTTATAGTCTCAGGTAATCTCTTCGTTTTCGTCGAAGAGACGTCCGGGATTCGACGTTGGACTGACGGTATTCCTTGGTCGCCCTCGCGAATTTTGGGCAGTTTTCTCGTGTATCGGGAACTCGACAAGAAACGACGTGCTCAACAATTGACACATGCGGGCCATAATCCTGGCTCAGGATCCAGTCCGTCGTCGTCGTCGTCGTCTCTCTCATCCGGAGGTTCCGCCAGTTTCCCAGCGCCTGTGGCCGCGTCTCCGTCGGAGATTGCGTCGACTGCTACTTCCGCCACGGTTCCTACCACCATTCCGACTACCGCTTCGCCGCCGCCTCCTAACGGTGTCAGCGGAGTCAACAATGCCAACGGCCACTCATTTCGACCCGGTGGCCTCACGAAGCGGGCCATGTCCCTTCACCTACCCCAATGTTATAGCAATGGCTTCGTTTCGCAACCCCAAACCATCCACATTGTATCCTACTTCACCGCAGAAGACGTAAGTTCCGGAAGACTACTCACACCGTCCCAAGACCCCTTCCTCAAAGACATTCAACCCTGTCAAGAGCTTCTTGATGCACTTGAAAGGTCCTCAGCAGGCACGCATTCACGGTCGACCAGTACAAGTGGTCAGAGACGTCCAAGTACCGAATTCAATACTCCAGTCCCACCCCTACCACATCAACCCATGTTCGTACCACCACCTTATGCTAGCGGTCCCGCACGGACCATGTTGGGCCCGTATTCCAATGTTCCCTTGAGTGGACTCTCGACGCCGACGTCTACCCCGGGTCTTCCCTTGTATCCCAACCCCCAAATATACCATGGCGGATCCCCAAGTTATTCGCAAGTCTTCGATCAACAAGGGTTGGCACCAGCAGCGGCATTTCGACCAAGATTTCCGCCGTACCAACATCTGGCCCGGGAGCCCATGGTTAATCCAATGGGTACAGCAGACGTGCCAATTCCAGTAGTGGCACCTCACAGAGTCGCTCACGGGGTGGCTCGCGGGGTGGCTCACGGGTTGACTCCTGGAATTGCTCACGGTGTCTCTCTCGGTGCCCCTCATGGTGCCCCTCATGGTGTCGCACATTTTGATCGCATTTCCGCCCCGAGAGAAGACGCTTCGTTCCACAAGCTGTCCCCAGTGCCAATGTCATTTCAAAATGGTGTCTCGAGACCACTTCAATTGCCGCCGCCAAACGGTTCGAGACCTGGATCTCTATTTTACCCAGTTGATTTATCAACTTCCTCCAAAGAGCACACCCCGGCTTCTGCGATCCAGCTACCACTACCAATTGCACGCCAAGAAGAACAAACGTCGCGGTTCTCAGCGCCAGTACCGCTACCCTCTGTGACATCTACTACGTCTGCATTGCCCCCGTCGTCCACATCAAAATTACCGATTCATACTACAAACTATCAAGCAGACTCTAAAAAGCATACGCAGTCTTCCGCTGCGAAGGCATCACCTATCGATTCCATTTTGAATTCTTAAATTTGGTGCGATCGTTGAGCCCGTACTTGAATTGCAAATCGCACATCCAAAGAATCCGTCAAAAATGGCTCACCTTGACGACTCGCCGCGGCAATCCGTTAAGCATTCGAAACGCATCTTGTAATATTCACCCATTTTCCTTTTTGACCAGCATTTTAACCTCGATCGAACCGCTTTGAATTCGAGGCCCGCATTTTATTGAAAGATATCCAAAATCTCACGATTATGGATTCATCTATTTAACTGATGACTGTACTATATAAAACCTAAAATTCAATTGATTTCTTTCGATTAAACACATCTGTCCAATGAAACCGTGTTGATCTTCGGGTTCGGTCACTGTGGTTCCGAACCCGAAAAATATCTTGAAAAAGTTGACCTACTAACCTTGATAAATCTCAAATAAATGTATGGTTTGAATCAAGAAACAGGGCCTCGATTAAATGATAAGGCTGGCCGTCACAGCCAAGGAGAACAATGGTGATAGCAGTATTCCAATAGATTTTTCGGGAAACGCCGTTGCCCCTTCGCTAGTGGCTCGTAATGACGAAATATTGGCACCGGACTGCTCGACACCACTGTCGTCTGCCGACGTTTTGGAACACATTGGATTGAGAACCGGCGGAGATGGTCAAGGCTCGAATGGGACGTTACCATTTATAGGACGCACTTTTGAAGATACTGAAGTGACAGCTTTATCCGGTGCGATGGCCGGTTTTTTGGCCGGAATTACAGTGTGTCCATTGGACGTTGCGAAGACGAGATTACAAGCACAGGGTCGCTCGACAGGGTCGAGCAACTATTACAACGGGATTGTAGGTACCTTGAAAACGATTTTGCGCGATGAAGGGGTACGAGGCCTTTACAAAGGGTTTGTACCGATAGTCTTGGGATATTTCCCAACTTGGATGATTTATTTCTCTGTTTATGAGCGAAGCAAGACATTCTACTACCACGAATTCCCGAATTCGGATTTTGCGGCGCATTCTTTATCTGCATTCAGCGCGGGCGCCGTGTCAACAATGCTGACGAACCCGATTTGGGTCGTTAAGACCAGACTTATGCTCCAAACACATGTGAACGAAAACTCGACTACTTATAGAGGTACCATAGACGCATTCAAGAAGATATATCGCACAGAAGGTGTTCGTGCCTTGTATTCAGGACTGCTGCCGTCTTTGTTCGGTCTCGTTCACGTTGCGATCCATTTCCCAGTCTACGAAAAACTCAAAGTTTGGCTTCATTGCAACACCGGGGCATCCTCAGATCACAATCTTGACATGGGCAGGCTCATTGTTGCATCCTGTACTTCGAAAATGGTAGCAAGTCTTTTGACCTATCCACACGAGATTTTACGCACAAGAATGCAACTCAAATCACTCCCACGTCAAGTACCAGACGAAATTCATCACAGCCTTATCAAAATTACACTACACACCTATAAATCAGAGGGGTTCTTGGGTTTTTATTCTGGATTCATGACCAATTTGGTAAGAACGGTACCGGCTTCCGCAATAACACTTGTCTCTTTCGAATATTTCAGGAAATATTTCAGGCAATTGAATGACACCTTCAAGATATAGCACACATTTCAATTCACGTTTTTGGCATATAAAACCCATATTTAGTCTTGTCGACATTCGATGGGTTCTCAATCTTGATGGTCTTCATGATTCATTATACGAAGAAAATGAAACTCAGAGTAGTAGCCCTTGAACGTTTAGTCAGGAATAAGTAGAATAGGAACTGGCAAGCATTCCATCACCAATATTAAGTAGGGCGTTCGAAGATGTTGCATGCATTTCGTGCTTTTATATTGGTTTGGGGCTTGGTATGGTTTCTGCCGCAGCGCGTTTTTGCAGACGCGCTTAATTCCCCAGAAGAGATGCCGCTTCCTGATCCTCTTACTATCCAAAACTTTAAGAAACATACGTCGTCTGGCTTACATATAGTGGAGTTTTACAGTCCTTACTGTCACCATTGCAAACTTTTTGCCCCTGTGTGGGAAGAGACCTGGCGGTCATTTCAAGAAGAAGGTCCGGAATTGAACATGACGATGGTTCAAGTTGACTGTGTTCAAAGTGGAGATCTGTGCGCTGAAGAGAAAATTCCTGCCTATCCACAGATACGCCTTTATGGTCCAGGAGGGTTTATAAAAGAATATCCCGATAATTTGAAAAGAACTAAAGAGGGTATTCTTAAATTTGCCAGAACAGAGGCAGGAAATGCGGAAAACAAGGACGCCTCCATGCTACAAAGCAGAAGTAAACTATTGGGAGAATCTAGTGTAACTGAACTTTTGAAAGGGAATGGCAAAAGACCTTACGCTATATCTTTTTGGCCCACGGAAGACCTCGATGATGTAAATGATGCCAAGGCTCAATTTGAAATTTGTAACAGTTGCCCAAATTTCCAGAGAACTTGGACCGTTCTCTCAAACAAATTGAAAATCGAAGGATTTGGTGTGGGTCACGTAAACTGTGTGCGTGATGCCAGACTTTGTGAGGAACTTGGGTATGGGAATTTGGTCAAGATTACGAACCATCGTGGCGACAGAGCTCCTGCTGTGCTTATGATTTTGCCCCAATCCACAGGCAACAATATTATTTTTTATGAGGGAGTGAGAACTGATGTCGCTGCGTATGAAGATTTCTTTTCTAGAAGCTACTCAAATGCGATCGTTCCTGATATTTCAGCCTCGACCTTAGCAGATGAAACAAGAAAACCTCTCTTGGCTAGCAATATTAGAGGCAGTAATGAACCGAAGACTTTCATTGTCTTTAATTACAATCCTAAGGATGTTGTTCCCGAAGATTTTGAGATACTAAAGCTTTTCAGCGGACCACTTTCCAAAATGCCTAACACTTACCTTTACAAGTCTACAGATGATCTCATGTTTTTGGCAAGAACTAATTATGAGTTAATGTTCGACGAAATTAAGTCTGATGATTCGAAAGCGATCCAAGAACCTGATACAGATCTTTTCATCTCGAATTCCTTGACAAGCTCACCCACGTTTTTCATGTTTAAAGAACAAAACCTTATCCCAAATGTTTTCCATGGATACTCTACAACCGAAATGAGAAATATTGATTACATATTGGACTGGATTGGTATTGACATATTCCCGCTCATCAACGAATTGACTCCAGAGAATTTCCAAGGGCATTTGAAACATGACCCACAAATCTTCAAAGTTATGACAATTCAGCTAATTAATATGAGTTCTGATGAAGAAGTGTCGAAAAGTGCTCAATATCTAAGGAACAACATGCTTACCGCTTATGATCTCGAAATCGAAAGAGGTAAATATCTTCGATCTCGGGTTTTGGAGACCAGAAGTAAGAAGGAAAAGGAAGTAAATGACATGAAAGAGAAACAGGTTTCGACAGAAAAGATCGTGAAGAAGCTCAGAAGCGAAATATTCCACGATTATGGATTCAAGGCGCTTTTCACATATTTGGATATTTCAGAGTTCCCCAATTTTATTTCGCAAGCTGGTCTCATTGATGCCAAAAGGTCTTACAAATCTGGTGATGTCCTTGTTATAGACAAGGAAAATAGCGTTTTCTATGACAGAGATCAACATGATGAAATTTTGACGAGTCAAAGCTCTATTAAGCTAAAAGACGCCATATCAAGTGTATTGTTTCCGGAACTTCACCAAACATCCCCAATGAGGGGGAAAAGACTAAGAGGCAGATGGCCATTTTATTTGGTCGGGTCCTTTCCGAAAAGCTCATTGTTCTTGGCCGGTGCTGCCATTCTTTTACTCAAATTAATCAAACCCCTAAGGTTTTACAAACATCTAAAGATCGAGCGCAGGTATCGCAATAAAAGAGACGTGGTAGGCATTTTGGGCAAAGGAAAGGCCAAGGATTAGCTCATTTATGTAATTCTCTATTCATTAGAAGTATCAACGGATCCAAACCCAAAAAAACACCAAGAACACCACCAAGAAAATAATGAGCCACGTCTTTATGCTTATACGAGAGTTTTTGGCCATTACCATCATATTCCGAAAGGTTTGCTTCAGCTTAACCTGGCCGTTGTCAAATGCTTCTCCTAAAGAATCCAAAGTATGTTTACTTCCTTTAATTTCGTCCCCCATCCTTAACGACAAAGATTTCAAACTCTTTATCCTTTCCCCCATTGCACTTATATGTACATCATTCTGAGATTCCAGCTGTGACAAAGTACTTTGAGAAACATCGAGACCCCTGTTTTGATCGTAAGGCGACGCAGCTCTTCTGGTCAAATCATCGTATTCCGCACCAAAAAGCTGAGTCCTATTGCCCTCTCGCGAATGAAAGCTATTCTCATTGATTCTGAAAGTCAGTAAAGGGTTGTTTTAGTTTAAATCCACATAGTTCAACTTACCGGTAGTTCATCGGCTTATGTCGGCCTCCCTCCGCAGCAGCTTTTCAATTGATTCACGCTTCGATTCTTAAATATTTCATTTTGAACGAGCTAACTTGAAGAGAAGAAATGGAAAGTCGAGATTGGATTTAAAGCTCATCTGTTAATCAGCCATATATCACAATGACGGATCAAGCACCGAAAAGCTTCTCGCAAATTAAGCATGTTATCTTAATTCTTTCGGGAAAAGGTGGTGTGGGCAAAAGTTCTGTAACGACGCAGATGGCCCTCACTTTAGCCAGTCAAGGTCATAAAGTTGGAGTATTGGATATAGATTTAACGGGTCCATCGGTGCCAAGATTTTTTGGAATGGAAGGAAAATCGATTTTCCAGTCAGAACGTGGATGGTTACCAGTTGTGGCTTATTCTGATGCCAATCAGAACGCACTTTTGAAAATCATGTCTTTGGGCTTTCTACTCAATGATCGTGGGAGCAGTGTGGTTTGGAGAGGACCTAAGAAAACTTCTATGATTAAGCAATTTGTTCAGGATGTAGTCTGGGGGGAATTGGATTATTTACTTATAGACACACCTCCTGGAACCTCAGATGAACATATCGCTATTGCAGAAGAACTGAGATTTGCCAGAACAGATGGAGCCGTTTTGGTTACGACGCCGCAGGATATTTCGACTGCAGATGTAAAGAAAGAGATCAATTTTTGCAAAAAAGCCAATATCAAGATACTTGGGATAATAGAAAACATGTCGGGCTTCGTGTGTCCACATTGCAGCGAATGCACAAACATTTTCTCGAAAGGTGGCGGGTTAAAACTGTCAGAAACGCATGAGATTGATTTCTTGGGAGCAGTGCCCATCGATCCATCCTTCGTGGACATGATCGAGGGACAAACAGAGGCGTCACAGCCTCTTGTGACCTTGTACAGGGCCTCGGCACTTCACTCAATATTTTCGTCAATCGTCGAAGATCTCCAGACCAAGGATCTGACCTCTGGGTGTTAGTGCAGTCTATATGCTTTTACTTTCACCCGGGCCACGTACGTCCCAGAGTCGCTTGAGCGTCGTGAATATCATCATTCTGCGCGTAAACTGCTTTAGCTTCTTTGAGACAGAGTTCAACGGATGGTCGAGATTGCTGCGGCAAGCTAAATGAAATCATTGAACAGCGGTTACTTGCTGATTTAGCGCTGCTTGACGCAAAACTCAAATCGCTTGGTTTATCGTCCGTGCGTCCTGCTAAGTTTGAATTCTGTTCACGCTGGGTTAGCGACCGTCCTGAACTCGTTCCCCTGTTGTTCAACTCACTGCTCACAGCTTTTTGAGTACCTGAAAGTGTCGCGAATGCATTTTCCCTATTAACCAGCATATGCCCTTCGAGCGGCGAAGAGCGTCCATCTGAAGACCTTCTTGAAGACTGAATCTGTAGCATACCTTGTGCTGTTGAGTGTTCAGACTTGTCTAATTCGTTTGAGCTCGGTGCTTCATCATTGATGTCGCGGTCAGCACTCTGCGAGTATCCCAGAAAAGTGTCTGTTTGAGCCCCTTTTCGCAAGATAATTGTGTTGCTTGAGGAGTCGCTAACAATTGATCTATTTCGTGGTGGCGGGGAATGTGATGCCCGATCACCATCTTGGTCTTCCGGCCCTACTTCAATTGAGGAACTGGCCTTTATTGCGTCAAAAAGAAGCGGGAAGTGCTTCGAATTAACATCTTGCCCATTAAATAGCCTACTTTTCATCGGAAACTGCTTATCCAGTTCTATAAGATTTTTTGCAATCTTGGAAGCCATCGTTTCTAAACTCTCTTGAAACTCATCTAACTTTTGGCATTTCTGTTCAAGTTTGTCAACCTGCTCAAAAAAGTCCACCTTATCGGAATTCCTTAAGCGTTGTACCCGTTTATAAGTGTGGTACATTTTAGATGTTGATTTCTGAATTTCGTGTTGAATTCGTTCAGCTTGTCGAGATTCTGCCTTAATATCAGATAGTAAGGTCTGATTGATGAGCAGAATGTCGCTTTTCACCTGTCTCACCTCTTGCTCCACATGATGGAAAAGAGCGTCTTGAGTTAGCACTTTAGGAGCCGCCAGGCTCGGCAAATTTTCAATATCTTGGAAGAAGCTTGATGTTTTGACGCTAATAAAGCACCCTTTTTCTCGTCTACGCAAATTCTCAGGTCGTCCGGCCCAACTTTTCATTCGAATTAAGACGGTGGGGCTTGAAGTCGAAACCTACAATGCCTGCAAACTCGAAAGATTTGTTATTCTTGTTTACAAACAGTCGGAAGCGATTTGATTTAAGTAGTTTTTAAACAAAATCTGAACTCAAATGATAACAACAAAAGCATGAAATAAAAAAAACTCGCATGGAGTCAAATGCTACTTAGAAGCACACGAGTTTCGCCCATAAATTTAGCAAAGATTATATCAATCAAGGGAGAAACAAGGTGGCTAATTTAGAACTTTGAGTAGAGTTATCAATGGTGCTACAATGTTCCATTTAGCGCCACTACAACAGAAGAAAAAGGTTAGCGTTCCCCTAGAGATCAGTCAATTTTGATATGAATTTCCTGGCATTTTTACTGAAAGTGGCCGTGCTATAATTTTTCTCGTCTATTCACCCTCACTGTGGCTTGGCTAACCTATATCTTGTCTAATTAATCTTAAATTAAAAGATTGAAGATATGAGCGCGACAACCTTCTAAAGGGGCATACCATAGGTCAAACATAAGGACGTTCTTGATTATATGTCGCTTTTGTTCTGATTTAGCCATCATACGTAATTGCTGTGGATCGGCAAACGCATGTAAGCAAGGTCCTAAACTTGAGGTGGAGCGATCACAAGATGACGCTTACAGGTTTAGCCACATTTGAAAGTTGCTGTACGAGCTCGTTAGTCGTCGTCAAGAATCAAAAGGGCATTGCTGCCAAGTATGTTAGAAGGGATGAAATAAAAGATCAAGCTTCCGGATTTACGGTTACAGTTTAGCTCCGCTTCAAAACAAATGCCAAGCCCGCATAAATTTCTATTTCGGACGATAAGATCAAATGAATCTGTTGGAAACATCTCTGTTGTTTTCACTGGCAGAATAACAATGTGTCCACTATTTTTTCGAACCAATATTGATCGCCCAGAGTTGATTTCAACGCAAATGTTATAAAAATCAGAAGACTACCTGTATACGCTTTTGGCGAAAACCCTTATGTGCTGAAATGTGAAACGAGGAAACAATACTGTCGGTACAACAAGCTTAGAAGTTCCAGAGTTAATTTTGAATCAATTCATGAAGTTCAAAAGTAGCGAATTTGTTCCTTTTAGGGCGCGACAGTTTGTAATTTGGTGAGAGAAATAATAGCTCGCTAAATAGAAACTACATAGAAACTACAGGAATATTGAGATCTTGAATTATTTTTTATTTTGCGCAAACTGTTGATTGTGGCTATAGCCAAATAGCGAACATCGTCTTCTTGGCTTATTTTAGATGATGGAGATCCCTCACTTCGCATCGTGTGTTGAAATTTGACGGCTTTCAGGAAGTAATTTTCGTCTGACAGTATAACGATTGGTAAAGTATCTTAGCCAGCGAGATAAAGAGTGCGAGACTCGAACAACGACAACATAGCAAGCATGGCGAGCGAACCGAGATCAAATGGTACGTTATATCGATTCTCATAGTGATTTTGCAGTGGTCAAGATACTAACAGCCCCCAGCTCTACAATTGAAATACAATGAATATAAGCATACATTAGAAGAACTACAATCCAAGGTCATTGAACTGGACAACGATAGACAGGAGCACGAAATTGTGCTCAATACTTTGGAAGATATCAACTCGTCAAGAGTGTGTTATCGCATGATCGGTGGATCATTGGTCGAAACGAACGTGGAGGATACAAGGCCCGTTTTGAGCACCAAAGTCCAAAATATGAAAAGCTCTATATCAAAGATGAAAGCCGAATTGATTCGGACGGCAGGAGAGTTCGAAAAATGGAAAAAAGATAATAAAATTCAGGTTGTAAGGCAGTAAAGATGGTACTCTTATATGCAAATTACATAACCTCTAATCAACTTCTTTTTAAGTGAAATCACTATTGCATTTTCTT
Source organism: Lachancea mirantina (assembly GCA_900074745.1). Taxonomy (NCBI): domain Eukaryota; kingdom Fungi; phylum Ascomycota; class Saccharomycetes; order Saccharomycetales; family Saccharomycetaceae; genus Lachancea; species Lachancea mirantina. The sequence goes on from LT598465.1 coordinate 487,475, forward strand.
CTCCGGCATGGCAAGCGACTTTGGCCTCGATGTGAGATAGAAAAATACGAAAAGCATCCAAGAAAGGCCCACAGCAAAAATAGAGGTCAGATATACCCAGGAATTGGAGATTTCCCAACTTCTTGGGTACTCATCGTTAGCAAGGTGACGAATTGCTTTAACGTCTTTCTCGAACACGAAGGAGTAGCCATTTCTTTTGTAGTCGGTAATGAAGGAGAAGACACCATGATGATCAGGTAGCTTTATTTCTCCAGAAGTGTAGAATTGGACTTCCTCTGTTGCATTTGATGGATTCAACGTAACACGGTAGTATGGGTCTATCATCTTAATCTCGAGCTGAACGTCGTCGGAATTAAATGGTTTCCAACTACCGTCCCGCCACTCACTTAAGCCAATTGTGTAGATAATATCATCCTTGATCTTGTATGGCTCCTCATTATATGTGCTTCCATCTCTGTGCGAGTGGGAAGCGCCCAGCGAGCGGATCACACCTTTTTCAAGGAAAGCCCACTTTGTAATATCCATCACAGCTTTGGCGTTAACTTCGTAGAACGCATTACTAAAAAAGGATTCACTTCCAACCCATGCGGCCCTCGCGTTTTTTAAACTTTGAAAACCTGCAGCTAGAAAACCCTGGGTGCCAGTTGTCCATTCTCCCTCATCTCTGCTGCTTTTGGTGAATGAAGTCTTTGGCGCTCTTAGAACGGGAAAGAGTAGCTCGCTGTTTTTCAGCAAAGCAGCAGAACCATTATAAAGAAGTGCATTACCGTCTGCGGAAATGACTTCGTTACTGCGGATGCTTTTCTCATCAAGTTGCAATGTGCCATCCTGTCTTGATTGGAAATGATCAGATAATTGATAGCCTTTAGGACTTGGGTAAATACCTAACTCATTCAAATAGGTTCTAACTGCTTCTGTAGAGCTTTGTGGTGAGGTAATAGCCAGAACATTCCCACCAGCCGCGGAAAATCTGATTAGAGTCTCCGCCGTGACGTCCTTACTGATTTTTCTAGACCTTAATGGAAAGAGGACAACGTTTGAATATAGCTTCACTCCTTTGTCGAAAAGCTCAATGTCTTTCGTGTCATTTACAACAGAAACAAACTCCAAATCGAGCTCCAATTGAGCCAGATTCTCGAAATAATCGGAGTATGCTCGAAGATCGGTGATCTTTTTGTCATATATGATAAGTGTTCTTTTGCTGCTTGAAGGCGAAACTTTTGCTATGGATGCTTCACATGTGGAGCAAACAAATAACAAACAAGCTACCAAACCACGAATAGCTGAATTCAACTTCATGTCTCTTTGCTAGATTTATTTTGGACCGAAAAGAGAACACAACGTTCTTGTTTTCTACATTTAAAAATTTATGGAAAATGCACCACTCAACCTCTGAAATAAAAGGAGGCTAAATTTCAAGCCAGAATGACCTCCGCTGAAGACGACGCTAACATCTCAAGCCAGATTTACAAGACCTTCAAGCAATTACAAGAAGGAGAAAAGACCGCCGATGCCCTGGAAAGTATGCTCGATCGACTGGATGATCGATTGAGAGAATTGATCAGTGATGTCAACTCAATGAAACAAGATAAAAATGATTCGAATGAAGGTTCCAAGAACTTAAATCAATAATTAAATGCTGTCTATTCAACTGGCGTGATCTCTCTTGACAAAAAATGGTTTTTCATCCGTCGGTACAAAAGGATTAGCGGTTTTCCCTGGATTTATCATATACTCTGTAGGGTCAACATCAATTACGACCTTCACCTGCTTTGAATTTCCGACCCACCACTTCTTAGTCTCGGAACTCGGTGGCGGCAGTTTTCTCCCTTTCTTCACTTCTGGTCGTAGTGGTTCCTGTGGGTTCAATTTTTCATCATCATATACAAAGTCGGCATCGTTCAGAATTGCGTACTTCTCATCTTCAGTCTTGTTAAGCAGTTTTTCTTTAACTTTTTCGCTGATACTAGCTGATAAGTTGGCCTTTAGCTTTTCATCTACTACTGTCACAACTGATTTAAAGGTAGCATAAACGGGTCTATGATCAGAAAAGATAAGATTCCCTGCACAGCCATAGCTGAGCTGTTTTAAAGCTTCACCTTTACTCAAGATACGATCGGTCCACGCAGGAATTCTGTTTTTCTCACTGGTGTCATAAGTTTTGGTTCCTGGGTCAAATTTATAAGTCGGAGGAAAACTTATCTCCATTTCATTGTAGTATGGAAAAGATTCTCCCGCGATCATCTGCTGATTAAGTTGATCTCTGTCAAAAAGTTTAGAATAATTTTTGCTGATGACGCTGTTCCTGACCTCTTCGTTTGGCAAAGATATTCGATAATTAAAATCTCCCATCCAGATGACGACATCGTGATCTTTAATTCTAAGATCCTTGGCAAACCTGATGTTTTTCACAATAGTCTTATAATCATGATGTCTCTGATCCACATTCTCCAGACCGGCCGCCAGATGTGATACCAAGAAACAAAATTTTGTGGCAGAATAAGTGAAACGCACGGCAACCGCTCCCTTATTGGCTGACATGCCTCCAAGTCCAGTTTTTTTCACATCACCCTCAATATGCTTAATTTTAGAGAACTCGTCCTCGCTCACAAATAGAAGTAACAGCACACCCCCTAGCTGACCACCCCAGGCGTGATTATATTTCTTCCCTGCCTTACTATTCAGTTCTTGAAGAACTTTCTTCTCCCAAAACTGTTTAGCAAAAGGGTTTGTTGATAGCATGTGCCCCGGAGTCAATTCGACCACTTCTTCGAATCCTAGAACGTAGATGTCCGCCGGACTCTCTAGGCCGTTATTTCGAGGAAACAGCCATTCCTCAATACCGTCCGTATAGTTTTTACCATTGACGTTGAACGTACCCGCGAAAGTCGTTATGGTTTTCTGATAAGCATAATCTTTCTTGAGCTTTTTCAACGTTTTGGAAATGATGGCATGAAAGGGATCGTGGAGGTTAATTCGACTGCTGGACGCAAACAAACGCCAATAAACTTTCTTATATTTGTTCAAATTCTTGTGATTTTTCACATAAAGGTTTTCAAGCCAAAAGCTATTCTCTGTCCAAAGCTTTTCATGCTGGCCGTAAAGACTGCTAGGCAAATGGAAGCCATCTAACTCAGCCGTGGTTAATTCGATAATTTCTTGACTTACACTTTTCTCAACAAGCAGCGGTTTCCGAATGGAGTCGAAAGCACTGATCCGCAAACAGCCGGTTTGTTTTCCGGCATGAATTCCCTTTTGAATGTCGTAAACAAATGCTCCAAATTCGTAGAGTTCTTGTTTCAGAAGGTAGAGTAATTTGTGGGATGCGTTGATCAATGCGTCCGAGCTATATGCAATATTCGTAATCTTGATGTCTTTATTTGCGGCGCAAACTTCGTAGGCTGAGCCAAGGGTTTCCTGAGATTCACTCTTCGGTTTGAGCAGATTAAGAATACTGACAACCCCGTACTTGGAAGAGAGCTTGTCGAAGTGCTTGTCAAAGGCCAATTGTATGAGGGCAGGATCTTCACGCAGACGAATTTTTTTGCTGTGAAGAAGCTGGCCCTCTGTGACTTCCCACTTTAAAGGAATATTGCCACTCGTCTGTGTGTATCCAAGTACATATCTCTCTGTGCAGAGAATTGTCTCAGTTTCAATGAAATTGGAGACATTCCCATGCTTGTCCACCCCCTGCATATCGAAAGAATTCTCTTTACTCTCGGCTGAGACTTTAGAGATAAGGGTGATTGTACTGCAGTCGTCACCATCTACAGCCGTAACTGTTTTACAAAACCCTCTGATTAAGAAGGTTAGGAAAGTGCCTCCATCAAATGAAGGTAGCTCATTGGTGGTTATTCTGCTTCTCACCTGTATCATTTCTGATATCAAATTATAATTCCAAAGAACTTCCTCGACTTGGTTGTCGAGAGTATAATCGAGCCTATTAATAAGACCTCTCTCCTGGAGAACATTCGAAATATCGAAATCTCTCGAGAAATAAAAGGAGCCGTCGCTGAATAGCTTCTCGAACTCCGCACATGGATGTTCATATCCTGGTTTTTCACCAGTTTGTTCTCGGAAATCTGAATAAATGGGATCCAGCGCATCATTATCAAGGCAAAAAAACTCGGCGCTTAGAACTTGATAGATGCTCTCAATGTCTTCTAACTCGCCGTTCTCTAATAATCTCCACCGTGGAGATCCAACCTTTTTTATGTTACCAATAACACCGATGTAAATATGACCACCAACGTTGATGAGTCCAAGGAGACCATTGTATAAGGAGTGCTTTATCTCCACGAAGTTATCGGGAGAGAAGGCACTTTCTCGTAAACACTCAACAACAGTGGGTTGGTTGCCCTTATCATCGGAAGTAATGTTTTGTTTCTTTCGCTGCTCAAAAATTACAACATAGCCATTTGAGATAATAGCTATTGATCTAGGCTGCTTTCTAATGAGCAGCCTCATGTTTGCCAAGCGAACCTATTCAACTCTTACGTTAGCTGTGTAACGTTAAAGACTATGATACCAATAGAGCAAACCATCCTTTTCGACGGTTCTTTACTTTCAGCAAGTTCAACTGAATGAGCACAGCTAAAAACTTTATTGAGCTTTGTTATTGGTGTAGAGTTGGCGACACCGAGAATGTTGATCGACTAGTTTCTACTGGTGTCGATCTAAATGGAGTGGATGAGTTTGATAACACACCTCTTTTTTTAGCCAGCCTCTGTGGGCACGAAGATCTTGTTAATCTACTTCTTCAAAGGGGAGCAGTATGCGATAGAGATCGCTACGAAGGAGCAAGATGTGTCTACGGTGCCCTGACAGACACCATAAGAAACATTTTGTTAAGATATGATATTTCGAAGGCTGTTGACGTAAAACAGCCCTTTGCCACGCACATATCGTTACAGCTACAGGATAGCACGAATACGCCTTTTGACATTTTCTTTTCCTTCAACGGACAGCCTCTGTTAAAAGCTCATCGTTTCTTGCTAGCTTCAAGGAGTGCTTACTTCGCTAATAAATTGAATGGACCTTGGGCTGGTAAACAAATCATTCATATGCCCCATGAGAGATTCAAAGCCGCTTTCGAGATCATTCTAAAGTACATCTACTTGATACCTACCTTACATGATATCTATCCCGAGGACTATAAGATTTTAAAGGCAATCTGCCTCAAATTACAACTGGCAGACTTCTACGATTCTTTGAATGAACTTTGCAAAACCAGGGACTCGTCTGAGAGGGCTCATTTGATGGCTGAATCACAGTTCCTTTTCACCGAGCATGCCCGAATTCAAATGAAAAATTTCGTAAAAGCTATTGTCTCTCAAAAGCGTGAATATAAAGAGGCGCCTAATGGCATCAAATCAGTTGAAGGGGATATCACATGTTGTTCATCATTCCCTGACGTCTTAATCTCGTTGAGTGATGAGGCAAACCAGAAGACGCTAATATACCCTAGCCATAGGTCGATATTAATGCGAGCTGATTATTTTCGGATTATGTTTCACTCAAACTTTTCAGAATCCACGCATTATTCTCAACACAGAAATCTTTATGCTGGTGATAATGTTGAACTTCCTGTCCTAAAGTTTCCATCGAAAAATGATGATGTGGCTTGCGTTATTCTCAACTATCTTTACTACGATGAGACGGAAGTGCCGTCCAGGGTCGCCATGGATGTTCTCACTGCTGCCGACGCTCTCTGCTTGGACCGTCTCAAAACCATGGCTGCAGTTTCGATCACTCAATCTTCAAGTCTACTTAGATTAACAACGCCTTTCGATATTTTATCTGCTGGCTGGGACACACGGAGCGAGAGGTTGGAGCACTATGCAGCAAAAGTTATTGCGCGGGATCTAGTACACTACGGCAAACACCCAAAGTTGAAAGAGGCAATCCTTGAGAGCTCTGCGAGAATCAAATCTCGTCAGGAAACCGACACCATCGAGCTGGTCGACGACATTCGGTATTATTTACTGAGAAAGTATGAGATAGATATCGACGATGTACATGACCTCGAGGCCGAAGGGTTTTCGGAGACTTTAATGCGTCCAGAACTTGTTCGCTATAGCTCTGATATACAGCTACTCGATTCGATTTTGAAAGAACTAAATCTAGAAGCATGATAACGATTATATTTATATATGCCTCCATTAAGCGAGATCAATCTACCGGTGGTTGTCTGGTAGCCATGAACTTTCAATCTTTTTTGCATGCTTTTCTGATCTTCTACTTTTATTCTTTGCCTTAGTTAGACCAGTCGCAGCGCCCCAGTAACAGTACGCTACAAGTAGACCGAATAAAATGATTTGAATAAACAAAAATTTGGGGTCAAAGAATGACATTGTTGGAGGTAAAATTCGGATCAAAGTAGGATTAGCGACAACCTTCATTGTCTCCCCTAGCTTGTTGACAAAGATATGGGGAGACAGGAAGTACTCTCCCTCGTTGAGAACCAAATTTACGACTTGCTCGAAGTTCTCTGTGTGGTTTGTCAAAATTTCTAATGGCCCAATACGAGCAATGCTGACATTAGCAACTACTTCTCCTGAAGTCAAATCGAGAACCTCGCCCCCCATACCCACGACCTCAATATCTGACTCCTCATGGTTTGCTAAGGAGTAAAACAAGGTTAAATTTTCATACGGGTCAAATTCCAGAAATCCACCGGCAGAGCCTACAGGCTGTTTATCAGGGATTGCATAACTGAGATTGAATTGTATTTGAGGCAACCCAGCCTCTTCTTCACCTCTGCAGAGGTCGAAAATAAAGCTTGCTAAGCCAACTAATGCCAGTTTAATGAATCGCATCGCTTGATGTCTATCGAGAGTTGTAGCGATCGTGAATAAACCAACGCACTACAGTTTCTCTCTAAAATAAAATTATATCTGATCACCTGACACATTAAAGTTTAAGTTCAGTAAATTAGTTTTTTATTATATTTCATTAAACTATGTTTTTAAATGTTTATGTACGTATTGTTGTTTATGTTTTCCGAACTGTTTAAACTAGATAAGACTTGTTAAGAACTTTTTCAAATGTTCAGTTTTTTAATTTAATTTTTGGCAGATTAAATTCAGAATGAAACCATAATTCCTTTGACAAATACAACTCTGCACTAGTCCGTTTTCAAAAATCAATGTGGTAGGGAAAGAAATGAGCTTTTACCTACAAATTTGACCTGTACTTTTCCTTCTGAAAGTCATCATGTGAACGCGCAACTCAATCCGTGAAGTTAATAGCTTGCGCCGATCGTGGATTAGGTTTGTTCGTCCTCTTCTTGAAAACGACAATGGTTTCCCCAGCGAAGATCGAATCATGCAAACGTAGCGCTGATGGAACCGAGCATTTTTCTTCAAATTCTACATACGCGTAGGCTCTGTCAACTCCTCTTTTCCGTACTAAAATTGTAACTCGGTTTACAGTCCCCACCGCTGAAAAATAATAAGCCAGCATTTCTGGCGTAGTTCTACAAGGGATTTTACCGACAAAGACTGATCGCGAGTCTACTTCCTGTTGATGAGCTTCTGCAGAGTCACGCTTTTGAGGGATGTCAGATGCTTTCGAGGATTTAATGGGTGACTGATCCTTTGAATCTGTCTCGTCTTCCGCATCTGCATCTGCAGGATGGTATAAGCCTGGCCCCATCTCTTTTCTCTCTCAATATCTCGGCTTATCTTACTTCAAAGCAGGAGACTATGTGAAGGCAAGTTTCTCGTAATTAAGTTTGGCGATGTTTTGCTAGTCATGTGAGGAATTTTCAATGTTAAAAAAATTTCGAGCGATGAGCTTCTCATCTCATCACAGTCATGCACCAGTTGAACACCATCGAATAGATATAGCAAAATGGCGTCGGTTAGGAAGAGAAAGATGGCCAAGTCCTCCGTCCGGAAGGCGACGAGAAAACACAGGGACAGGGTTAGGAAAGTGAATATTCATGCAAATCCGATCATTGCTGAAAACTGGGACTATTCCTTGACTCTCGCCCAGAATTATAAGAAATTGGGCCTTGCTGCGAAGCTGCAAACTTCTGCGGGTGGTGATGAAGCTGACATGTCGAAGGTTGTTAAAAAAGAACCTCTCGTCAAATCTTATTTTAGTGATTCTGATGATGATGACGATGATAAACTTGGCGATTCAAGAGAGCTCTCGAATGAAGAGACTGACGAGAATGCCTTCGATGCTAATTATATCCCTGAAGGTGAGGCTAGAATTAAAAGAGATGAGAATGGAAACGTGATTGAGGTCGTTCACGGAAAGATGAAGGGCACTCGTCCCGAAGAAGCAGGAGATCATGGAAAGAAGGACACCGGGGAAAAAACAGAAGTAGTCAAACTTTTAGAGAACTATGCATCTCAACCTCGCGTAAGGCAGGAGCGGAAGCTGAGTAGCAGAGAGGATGAGTGGCTTCTCCGTCTTTACAAGAAACATGGAGACAACTACAAAAAAATGTTTTTTGACCAGAAACTCAATGTATATCAGCAAACAGAGGGTGATATTAGAAAAAGGATTTTAAAATGGAAGGCCAAGAACAATATCGACTGAATGCATTCGAAAGAGGGTTTAACCTCGTTACATCACAAGGAGGGTTTTCATTTCTTGATCTTTTATTAATGTATATTAAAAAGAAATATTAGTCGATCATCGACTCTTGCTGTCACTAGGCTTATTCAGGTTCAACAAAAGCACGATAAGTTGTAAAATCTTCGTCAGCGGCAATGAAATTAACAGGCGTGCCTGGGGCGATGAAGAAAACATAGCCCGGTTGAGATTCCAACTTCACATCGCCACTTTGTAAGTATCCTGTACCTTTGGTATTAATTACAATACTCGGACCATTCAACCCATCAAAGTGTCTTGTGCCGGTTCCGTCCTTGAACGTAGTTTCCAAAACGGCAAATTCCTCGATAGGCGGGTTGTAAAGAGTGCTTTTACCATCCCCAGAAGAACGTGGGAATAGCTGTGAAGCCATCTTTTGCTCTTCAACTGAGTTGTAGCTGTAAGTCAACATTTCAACCAAATTTTCCACATCCTTAAACTTTGGAGTAAATCCTGCTCTCACAACATTATCGGAAGCCGCCATGCACTCGATGATATCGCCACTAATGTAAGCATGAGGGTCCTTAGCACGAAGGAAAATAGCATCCCCTGCTTTAAGACAACAGTGGTTAAGAAGTAAGCCTCCACAGAACAATCCGATGTCATCTGGGAACTGCCTGTTCAGTCTAATCAGCAGCTCAGGCAAATCTTGCTTGTTGAAATCAGATGGGCTCTCCTGCGCTCTCCTAATCAAAGCTCTGGACATAGTAACAACCAAGCTGTCTGGAGCATTCATAACTTTGCTGAACACGGCTTGTAATAGTTTTCTGTTATTAATATCGTCGGCGGAACCCATCTCAGCTGGAGTCTTGATTCCAGCAATGAATTTTTCGCTAACTTCATCCCCAACCAACGTTCTAAGTTCTGGTATGCGCACGAGCTCATCCGCAATTTCTTTGAGAGGTTTGAAGCCGCAAAATCCCTCGAAGTCGGTAACAGCGATCGCCATTTCTGGCTTGTGGTTGTCATCAGGGTAGTTTTTGGGGTCCTCCAAGTGCAATCTCTTGCCCAAAGCTTTGTCAGGATGGGCTTGGATGGAGAGAACTTTTTCAATAGACAGCACCTTAAATAAGAATGGTAGCTCCTTGCTACTTTCGAACTTCTTAACAATTCCTTCGCCTAGCATGGCCGCTGGATTTTCGCTGATCAGCTCGCTTAAGGTCTTCTTGTTATCATGATTCAGCGATGGCACCTTGTGATGAGTTCCCATCCATAGCTCCGCGTAAGGTTTTTTTTCGTCAATAAACACAGAAGGGTCGGAGTTAGAGGCGAATTGAGCCACGGCTGAGCTGGAGCCAATTTTACCCCAGTCATATTGTTGATACCCTTGAGAACTATGTTAGTATAAAATCGACCCGTTAAAAAGAACCATTGTGAACACATACCAGCATCTAATCTAAACAGTTTGTCGCTCATGTTTCGTTAGATTCAAAGATCGTCAGAGAACTTGTTGTTGCGTTGGTCGAGGTGAACGTGTTCTTAAGAAATTAAAATACGCGAAAATTCGGCTTAGTATATAATGATTACGGATTAACTCCGTTTCTGCCGGCGAGCGCCGGCGCCTGCTGAAGAATCCAATAGCAGGAGGCGATCAGTCGGCTTTGAAGGAACAACGCGTCCAATGACTGCTTTTAACCGTATACAAACATTACTCAAATATAAGCGTTTTAGAAATTCAGTGCCACTGTGAGGGCTAATGTATGATTGTCTTAAAGGATTTCACGAAACATCTTGTCTTCCGCACACCTTGGTAAGAGAATCATTTGCAAGCTTGGCTTATTTTTGTCAGTTCTGTGAGCTGCTTAAGAATCAGTTAAAAATCCTTGCTGAATATCGAGCTCTTTGGCAAAGCCATCTCATGAGATTTTTAATTTGATCATAGACCCTAGAGTTTGAGCTTCAAGAAATACATTTATTTCAAAAATATTTAACTGTTAGTTTAGAATTTGTCAGTTTTGACTCAACTCTATCCTGCTGTGGCTAGCAAAGTGTTCATTTTCGATACTATAAATTTCGTCAATGCGCGGCCATTCTCAATTCAACGCACAATTCAGCGATCCAATTTGAATCAAACTCTAACTGCCTTCAATCTTTTTTGCTCAATTGTTGACGAACTTCTGTAAGTTGTCATATTGTGAGATGGACTGGTGTATGTGTGCAAAAAAATCGAGGATGACAGATTAATTTCAACATTAGGAATTTTTTCCAAACATTAAGCAAGGTAGAGATAGGTTAAATGAAAGTCCACCATATTTAATACTAGAAAATAAGACGAGGAGCATAGAAAACAGTCGCTGCTCGACGTCGTTACTCAAGCCTTTCCTCGATGCCTTCAACTTCAGAACTAGATACGAGTCAATATGGGGTCGTTATAGATGCTGGCTCATCGGGCTCTAGGGTTTACGTCTATCAGTGGCAGGATTCACACCAAGTCTCTCTAGATGCAGATAATTCATTAGCACATTCTGTCCCTAAAATTTTGAGGGGCAAGGATTGGACTTTCAAAACTTCTCCGGGTCTTTCGAGCTTCAAGAAGTCCCCCGAAAAAGCGTACAATAAGCACATAAAGCCTTTACTAGAATTTGCCGGTAAGGTTGTCCCTCATGATAAGATCCATTCGACTCCGATCTTTATCCAGGCTACGGCAGGCATGAGGTTACTACCAGAGAAATACCGGAATAAAATCATGGGAAATCTTTGCACAGATATAAAGAAGGACTCTGATTTCAGGCTACTTGATTGCGAGAATCAAATTCAAGTCATTGATGGAGAAACCGAAGGGCTCTATGGATGGCTAGCGCTTAATTATATGATGGGAAATTTTGACAACTACAGCAGCATTGCGGAATCTCATTTTTCCTCGGGCTTCATGGACATGGGCGGTGCTTCTGCTCAGTTAGCATTCCAACCTAGCAACCAAGAAGAAATCACAAAACATGACGATGACATTGCGACAGTTAGCCTTAAAAGTATAAATGGCGAATTTCAGCAATGGCGAGTCTTTGTAAGCACGTGGCTGGGGTTCGGTGCAAATCAAGCCAGATCAAGGTATCTTGCACAGCTGATTAATTCTTTACCAGAAAATTCCAATGACGATGACGGAGACGACTTTCAAGTTAGAAGGTTTTCTGATCCTTGTATGCTGAAAGGATCTACCATGGAGGTGAAATTCAAAGGGAAAGAATTTGAGCTGACGGGTTCTGGGAACTATGAACAATGCTCCAAATCTATATATCCCTTACTGCTCAAACATATGCCCTGCTTAGGAGATCCTTGTCTCTTTAACGGCGTGCACGCCCCTACGATTGATTTTTACAAAGATATGTTTGTTGGGGTCTCAGAATACTGGTACACCGCAAACGACGTTTTCAAGCTAGGTGGAGAGTACAATTTCTATGATTACAGTAAGAAGGTTCGTGAGTTTTGCGAAACAGATTGGGAGGAGGTGGAACAAAACAGCGCAGACAACCTCTACAATAAAATCTCAACCAAGCAGCTCTCTGAGTCCTGTTTCAAAGCAAATTGGATCATGAATGTGCTTCACGAAGGCTTCAATATGCCTCGAGTTGGTCTGGAAGTTGAAAGCTCGGAAGAAATGGACTCGAAACCAAAGACTCATTCATCGAATTTCCGCAGTTTAAACGACATAGAGGGTGAAGAACTCTCGTGGACTTTAGGTCGAATTTTACTTTACGCATCTTCTTTAGTCATGAAAGGAACGGACGGAGACAGAGTAGGTTTAAAGCCAAGCTCAAATGATATGAAAAATTTAGGCAAATTATTCGTTACAGGAGGGATAAGCGGGAGTGCCTCCGACCATATTTCTGCCAAAAGTGGATTGGGAAGAGTTTTCGGATGTTTGGTTGTGTTATTACTATTATGTTTCGTGATGATTAAATCCTCGTCACGATTTTGGACCAGATTTCGCAATTTGCCGCGCTTTTCCAAATTTCTTGATTTCAATTACTCTAAGCTGCGACAAAAGGGCGGAGTCGTTAGCCTGTCCACCGACCTCGAGCGAGGAAATTTTGAAAGAGGGCGCTTTGGTCAAGATGATGATAATGATGGGGTACAAGTCCGAAGCCGCAGTATGATAAATTTACGTGGGAACTCCGCTAACCAAGGCCAATTTATGTTTCAAGAAAGTTCTGATTTCACAAAGAACGGTTCTTCCTCGCATTCCTCTAAGCAAAAGCTACGAAGCGCTCTATCATTAGCCGATTTTAAAAACTTTATTAATGCATAAACACTAAAGACAACACAACCGTTTTAAAGCAAAACTAGCCCTTATGAGGGCACTCAAAAAGCATTATATTCAAGCATCATTAGAGCCTTTGTCATTCTTATCACTCACTTTGGGTAAATTTTCAAAACTCACCTTACCTGATCTGATGAGTTGAGGATCAACTACCTTATCTTTGTATTCGTAAAGGATCTTGTACCCACCTTTGATTGTACCTTCAGTAACTGACAGCACTTGTGAGACCTGCGTAGCTGATATATCGACCTTAAAGAGTAAGATCGCCATATATATAGCTGATGCTGCAATTGTAATTGGCGACTTACCCGCTAGCACATTGATCTCTTTGCAATGCTTTGCAATGTACTCTGCAGCATTTGAAATCTGAACAGACAATCCTAAGTGTGAGCAAAATCTCGGAATGAAGGTCTCAGCTGAGGTCTGACTAGATGAGATGTTAGCAGTGTCTATATTGGCAAACCCGCTTGCCCTTTTCTCCCTCAAAATGTTTTTAATTATAGTGAATGTCTTGCCGATATCCTTTTTTTTGACGTTAGTCAGGGAGAAAATCTCTCTGAAAGTTCTTCCAACACCCGCTCTCCGACACCCAACAAGAATCACAGATGCCATTATACTCTCTTGAGATTTCCCTCTCAATGCTCTCTCTTCATAACATATTTTGTAAGCCTCTTTGCCGCAGTCTTTGACAATTTTAGGTAACTCTGCTGCATCGCACATCATGGTAATTTTGGCATAAGCTGCTTGCAATTCATTGTCTTTCTTGTCCACAATACTTTTGCTTTGCGCGCGATTCAAATCTCTCGTTAACCTCGTATCACCGCCTTGCCCTTGGCCTATCCTCGTCGACAAATGATTTCCATCCAACAACGGATTTGATGCTTCACCAACACGGCTCGGATCATCCCCATTTTGATCATCATTAGAAAAGGTACGCCACTCCGACCTGGTATCTACTATTCTATCCGAAAGTACCAGACCACATAGGGCGCACACTACATCGCCTTCACTGAACCTCTCGACAACTTTTGGTGGGAACACTTTGCATTCAGGGCAAGAAACAACGATATTCAGGTTAGGTCCTTTTCTCCTCGCATTTACCGCACCGTTTGCCGCTGCAGCAGGTGGTAAAGACATCTCTCCAGTATCTCACTTCTTCAAGTTCCCCTACAAATGTAAAAGACTACGGAGAGCGCTAGCAATGATTTCTCAATTAAATCAAAAGACTAGAGCTCAGATATACCAAGCTTATGCTCTCCTAGCGGTCCCTTCCGAGTCCCACAGTGGCCAGAGATTGGATACAATCATTATTTGTTAGGCAAGAATTCATATCAGATTATAAACTCTTTAAAGTACTCATGTACGAGCTTACAAAAATTATCAATTTCTTTTAAATTCTGAAAAATTTTATGGCTAGCGATGAGCTTTGAGATGAGCTACAACTTTAAATCGAAGTCAAAGCCCAAGTGCTGTTTCTCCAACACATAGCCTGCTATGAAGGTTAGAAAGCGCACTTCCAAGAGAACTAGCACGCGTATGAAAGAAGGCATCAAAAAGAAGGCCGCTGCTCATAACCGTAAATTGAAGAAGCTTGCAAAAAAGGATCCTACATGGAAGTCAAGGGTAAAGAAAGATCCTGGTATTCCTGCCAATTTTCCTTACAAGGGCAAGATTCTAGAAGCTATCGAAGCGAGAAAGCAGCAGGAGATAGAAGAGAAGGAGGCTGAAAGACAAAGACTTCAAGAAGCGAGAAAATTTGCTTCAGAGCAAGGTGAGGGAATGATGGAGGAAGACATGGAAGGAGAAGATATGGAGGACGGAAATGGCCTAGGGGCTTTGGTTGAAGCTGCTCAGCAGGCGGCAGAAGATTTTGATGGTGAGTCAGGACAGGTGGGCTCACTGGAAGACGCACCTGAAGTCACTGATTATGACGTTGACTTTTTCGATGGTAATAGGGAGGAAAGATTCGACCTTGAAAAATCAAGGAAAGCTTACGACAAGGTGTTCAAAACTGTTGTTGACGCTTCTGACGTTGTGTTGTACGTATTAGATGCTCGTGATCCCGAGGGCACCAGATCAAGGAAGGTAGAACAAACGGTGCTACAAAATCACGATAAAAGGCTAATTTTGATCTTGAACAAAGTTGACCTTGTGCCTCCTCATGTACTAGAACAGTGGTTGAATTTTCTCAAGTCTAGCTTTCCAACCATACCTTTGAGAGCAGCACCGGGTGCTACGAACGCATCCTCGTTCAACAAGAAGCTAACACAGGCCACGACCTCCGGGGCTCTTCTTGAAGCTTTGAAGACTTATGCTAACAATGCCAACTTTAAAAGGTCTATTGTAGTAGGCGTTATCGGGTACCCAAACGTCGGTAAATCTTCCGTCATCAATTCCTTAACGGCTCGTCGCGGTAGTTATTCAAAAGTCTGTCCAGTTGGCAATCAAGCGGGTGTCACTACGTCCCTTCGTGAAGTAAAGATCGACAACAAGCTGAAGATTCTAGATTCCCCTGGTATTTGCTTTCCTGGAGAAATAAAGAAGAAAAAATCCGAGCAAGAGGCCGAACTAGCTCTGCTCAATGCGTTGCCACAGAAATTCATCACAGACCCTTACCCAGCTGTTTTGTTGTTGGTGAAAAGGTTGTCGAAAAGCGAAGAAATGACCAGTTCCTTTAAATCCTTTTATGAAATACCTCCAATTCCAGCTCCTGATGCAGATTCATTTACCAAGCAGTTTTTGATCCATGTTGCACGTAAGAGAGGTCGCATTGGAAAAGGTGGTATTCCCAACCTGAATAGTGCTGGTCTATCTGTTCTCAGCGATTGGAGAGATGGCAAAATCCTTGGCTGGGTTATGCCAAAAGCTTCCAAAGACTCTGATACCTCGACTCAAGGCACAGAGAATAACACTAAAGTAGCACCGAGTGTCAACCAGTCCGAATCTACCTCCGTAGTGAGCGAATGGTCTAAAGAGTTCGATCTAGATGGATTATTTTCTTGTTTGGACAATGCCGTAGATTCTTCCAACAAAATGTCCTAGATTGACCATTGGTGCTAATTTGCATGATATAAATCATAAATACTTTGTACACTACTTCCTCAATCATGGGATCACCTCATTTCTTATCTATTTTTATTTTCCATCTAATTTCGGGATCTCAGCTCTTGAAAAGGTATAAACCATTAGATCAAAGTATGTAACCTTTGTATAGGATGCAAGATTGTAAAGGTAAATCACCAAACTTTAGACTGAAAAAGAATCGCTGACCTTTGAGAGCAGCCCGAAATGCCTGTTATAATTCACAAAGTTGGGGAGCGGCTCAGCATTGCTGGAGAGAAATGCTCCATTTTGTTTATTGGCAAAATTCACAGATGGGATGATTCAATAGCTTACGGCGTCGAATGGGATGATCCCTCAAGGGGAAAGCATTCAGGTGCTATCGATGGTATAGAATACTTCAGTACTCGTGTGTTGAACGCTGGATCATTCATCAAAGTTGAGAAAATAATTCAAAGCAGTGAACAAAGAGTGTCTTTCACCGAAGCACTATATGATAAACACCAAGGCGACTATGGTGAACTTCCTAGCATTTTTTTTGGTGAAAAGGTAGTGGACATCAGCGGTTTGAAAGAATTCCAACAGCGGCGAAACCTTGCTAAACGTATGGCACATCTTTCACTGACTCATTGCAATGTTTACACAGTGGGAAGCTTGAGAGAGTCACAAATTTTTAGTAAAATAAAGAGTTGCGTCTTCGATCTAGATTTGTCATTTAATTTGTTTTCGAGCTTTGACGATGTGATTAAAATAGCTCAAAATTTCCCTATGCTAAACACCCTAGACATCAGCGGCAATCGTTTTCAGTTTTTACGCACCAAGCATATAATAAAACTTCCCGGTGTGAAACGACTCAGGGCTCATAATTGTGGTTTAGAAGACAAAGATTTGGCTTACTTATTTGAGGTTTTCGCCTCATTAGAAGAGCTCGAATGTTCCGAAAATAGGCTACATCTGAACTCCGTTTTAAGATTACCGGTATCTCTGAAAGTGGTTAATTTTACAAACAATGGCCTTTCATCCATTCCTGGAATACTGAATGGTCTCAGTGAACTCTCGGTAAATTTGGCCCACAATAGAATACGAGAGGTTCAAACGAAATGTCTACCTCATGTGGAAAGTCTTGATATCTCTTACAACTGCATTGATGAACATGCGCAGATTACGAAAATTGATTCAATTTGCCCAAATATTAAAAATCTGAGGGTCAATGGCAATCCTATATGGGACGCCTTAGATGGCGACGATATCTTTTATGAGATTATTGCAAGAAACGGCCACTTGCAGGTAGTGAATGGTAGTATTTTAAGTGCTGCTATGAGAAAAGAGGCTGAAATATACTTCATTAGGCAAGTCTTGACTGGGAAAATGACTATCGACCGCCAATCAAGCAGTTGGGATCGGCTTTCGAAAGTTCATAATATAGTATCTTCCGGTGAGATTTCAGGCAAGGGTCCAGCACCGGATGAACCTAAGCTCAAGATTTTGAAGCTTTCCGTCAAACAAGAGAATCAAATTATCGGTGAGGTATACGCACAACCATCGTATTCGGTTCGATTTCTCAAAAGTATTGTTGCCAGACTTATATCGCGACGCTTGGACCAATTTGACCTTGGATACATAACTGGGGAAACAATTCAAGAATTCAATTTGGAATTTTCTCCGATTCAAGATTACGACATTAGAGATGAACAAATGCTGCGCGTATTACCCGCGCCCACTTCGAAGAAATGACTAGTTTTAATTAATTCTGCTGCATTTATATCAGAATGGGAATATGCATCCACCTACTAGATCTATTCAATGGAAAAGTTCCACAGGCAGTCGCCCAGGTAATGCAGAAGTTCAACGCCATGGCCCTTGTTAATTGACTTGATATCTTCTGTGCTCATGAGCAAACGACCAACAGCCAAAGCGTTTTCTTTATTTTCCGCATTCACTATGACTAGACTGCCTTCCGGAAGACCAGGTGCATCTGGCAAATTAGCACCTGGAGAGGTCAAACCTGGGCACATTATGTTTGCACCTGAAAGAACGAACTTAATGGCACCCCGGTCGACTTGAACAGTTGGGAACGCTTGTGGGAACTTGTGAACAAATTTTAAAGTTGGAATCAACTCGTCAAAATTCTGGAAAAAGCATACTTCTCTGTCCACTGTATATAGTTGAATTTTGTCTTCACATTTGATGAGTTCGAAATGGCTTTTTTTAGGTACAAGCTCGTCAATAACTTCTTCCAGCTGCGGATATTGCGCGATCAACTTAGACTTCAACGTCCTTTGAACAGATGATTTGACATTAGATCTCGAGTGAACGTCCTCGCGCGAAAATCTGTAAACTCAAGGGTTAGATTCTAGAAAAGCGTCATTGGGCACTCTCGCCAAACGTCTGATTTATACATACTTCTTGAACATTGCTATACTCGGAAAGCTGCCCACACTTTCCCAGTACGAAGATAGGAAATGCGATGCGATGCTTGCAAAATTTCAATAGAGCCTCATAATCTTACCCGGACGAACTCTCTCGAGCGCCGACTTCCACTTGTTTCAACTACAGAGTTAGACCTACTACAAGCTACGACAAACCAACGTCATCTCCCAACTCCTCCAACGTGCCCTCACGTCGAAATATTCAAAAGATGGAAAGAATTGCTTGTCAAAACAAGTAAAAAAAGAATCCAAAAATTCCCTACATAGCCCCAGTGCAAAAAAGGCACATATAGCTATGAGGAGCGGTCGGTTAAATTTAATTTCAACCAGCAATAACACAATCTCGGACGAATCCTCACTGATATGCGTATTTCCCGTGCATAAGGATGGTCTCTCTAAAACAGATCTCTATTGCCATTAATTGAATTTCCCTGTATTTATATAGTCGATTTTCCAAAATTGTTTTTTTTTCTATGGTCTGTCTAATTACCCAATGCGGTTAAGGATCCGGCCCAGAAAATTCGCATCTAGGAGACTAGAATGTACGCTGGTGATTTTGATGGATTCGGATCAGAAGTCAGACAAGTCTGAGTCTAGAAGTTGGAACAGTTCGGGGTCAGCAGGTTTATATTGCGATACAGGCGCGTTTTGGTGGAGATGCTCATGCCATCCGCCAGCTGATGCCGGCTTGTTCGGTAAATTTTGAGCCACTTCCGACTTGTTCCAGTCGGAAACGAGCACAACGCTGGGGCCGATCGAGCCGTCCGCGCTCGAACCCAGGGGACCAATTTTGGCAGCAATCCCTTTAATGTTGGATATGTTTTGGATTGCCTGTTTCGTGTTCTGGTCCATGGCTTCGAATATTTCGATAAGTGCCGCGGTTCTTGATGAATGGTGTATCGTACTCATTCTATGGTGCTGCGTAATGCTTGGAATGGGCTCAATTGAAACACCACTGCATGCAAAATAATGTCTTTCGAAGTAACGTTTTTCCTGTGAGCTTAATAAACCGTCAGTCTTCTTGAAATGCTTCTTATAAAGTCTCGTGGAGTCCAATGCTTTCGATCGCGGAACGTTGGCGGTCGCATCGTTGTCATGGCGAAACTTCTTCACAGGAGCATTGCCCCTGCTGGATTGCAAGTCGTCCGATAACTCAAAGGACGTGCAGGAGTCCAGTGGTCTTTTGAGCGAGAGATCCGCACTTTCTGATGAGAACTCTTTGCGCTCCGACGAGAGGTCGTTGGGCTCAAAATGCAACGAAGGTTTATGACGTGTCAAAGCGTCCAACAGATTCGTTGGAGATTGTAAGAGTTTTTTCTCTTCCTCTGGAGATTTGCCCGGAGAAATGTCCGGTGAAGTGAATGTAATATCGTCTAGGATTGGATGACGGAAGTCGTCTGCTGCGGGCTCCTGCTGAACTTCAGGATCCGACAGCTGAGCCGACGGCTGGCCACCAACCGTGGCTTTATTAACCAGAGAACTTGCCTTGACAATTCCCGTTTCGACATTATCGGGCATGAAGAACCTTTTCTCAAATTTAGGTTCGGATTTATTCGTCCTTCTTGCTGGTCTCCTTTTCGTACTCAGTTTCCCCAGCATAGCCTGCGTAGCAAACTTGATAACGTCATCTGCCTCCGTCATGTCGTTTACTTCTTCATTCCTTTCACCGACGGTAATAAACTTTCTTTCGCAGGTCGGGCTTACATTTCCGGGAAGGATACGGTCTGACTTCTGGCACTCAATGAAATTACGTTTCACAATTGATTGCAATTCTGCATAATCACGCATTGACTGATGGAACTTTGTTGATTCGTTACCGCTAAGAAGAAAAACAACCCGGCCGTCTCTTTTTCTGCCTGTTCTACCCATCCGTTGTATGTTTTTGATGGGACTACTTGTCGTGTCATAAGAAATGATCAAATCCACCTCCCCTATATCCAGGCCCTCCTCTCCTATAGAGGTGCAAACAAGAACATTGTAGACCCCTTCTTTGAATTTGGATAGTATATCTTTCTGTTGCTTTTGATTCATTCCGGAAATTTGGGCCTCTTCTGAGCTACCAGTCCGGCTCGCCAATCTTTCTAGTCTTTTTTCTTCCCTACTTTCTTTCTTCTTTCGTTCCATTTTGAGCCCTTCTTGCTGTCGCTTAATTCTGTCAGCCTTTTTCCGCCCTTTGGGCTTATGTTTCAGTAGATAGTCTTCATCATCAAATCCATCCTTTCCACGGGCCTGCCCAATGAAAATGTGAGGGTTCAGATCGTTTTGACCAATAGAATCGATGAATTTAACAATTTCCAGAGCCGATTCTCTCAACTCTGTAAAAATGATGGCCCTGGAGTCGTGTCTACAATTTTTGAAAAACTCGTGGAGTTCGTCGGACACATGGCGCAACTTGTTGTGACTTAGAAAAGTGGTTTCAGTGAGAAGCTGAGTGCATTTTTTCATAATGCAATTCAAAATGGGATTATAATAAAATGAAGCGGCCGTTTTATTCGTAGATTTCCCAATCTTGAACTTCGTTGTAAATTCTTTATGCCTATTCTCAAAATAGCTGTAAAAAGTCCGTATTCCATAAATCTTGAGCCTCTTCAGCATATGTCCCATATGGCTCAAGACTTGCAAAATGAAAAAATTCCTCCACTTAACCCCCTCGGGGATGGTTGGATTTGCCACGATTTTTTGACTTTTTTGAAATGCAACGAAGGCGTTGATTTGTGAAGGATGGCACTCATCGTAAATTCCAAGCTCCACAGCTTCCTTCAAAACGGGCATTATCGCTATCCCTAATTGCTCTATTATATCTTCAATTTCAGGCGTGAGACTAACGTCTAGCTCCACCAGCTCTCTATTCTTCATATACCTCGAGAGGTCAATGTCATTCTCTGTTCTGAGTTCAATTCGTGATATGTTGAGATTGTTTACAACTTCTTGAACACCTTCGAGATCAGCCCCGGGAGTAGCAGTCAAAGCCAAAATGCGATAAGAAGTATTGAACCTGTCCATAAACTTGATCACCTCTACATAAGAATATGCTCCCCGTGCCCTATGCGCTTCATCGATCACAAGACAAACCACATCCTTAGGATTCAAGACTCCCCTCTTTAAATCATTTTCAATGACCTGCGGCGTGGTGAAAAAGACCCTCTTAGAGTTCCAAATTTCAACTCTGTTTTTGCGAGATTTATCCAATAAAATAGCAGTGTCCTCGTAAGGTATACCGGTAACTCCTAAACAGGCTTGAATTTGTTGGGCAACAAGCGGTCGTGTTGGCGCAGTGAAGATAATCTTTGCATTCTTGGTCCATCTGAAAAAATTGAGCATCACAGCACTGGCTATGAAAGTTTTACCAGTTCCTGTTGGAATGGCACATATCACATTTTCAAATAAAGCCTTCCGTACTATCTCAAATTGATAATCACGCTCTTCAAAATTCGAAGGATACACGTAAGTGCTCAAATTGGTCTCATCTAGTATATGATGAGTGCGACCAAAAGACGTTTTGGCCTTAATCTCCTCGTAAAAAAGCTGCTGATTTGGAAGCACATGGCCGTCAAGCGTTCTTTGTACAGGTAACGCCGTTCGAGACACAGTTTTCTCGACTCTCCTATTGACAGCACTCTCAAACAAATCCTCTATCTCATCATCATCATAGTCACTGTCCTCTGAGTGCATTACCTCACCTAACTTCCGTTCTGTGTTTTAGTCTAAACGCGATGAGCCAACATTTCATTACGCGTCAGGTTCAATGCTCTGTACGTATAAAATGCTATTTAGTGGTTGAACAAGGTAGAGATCAACATCCTCTCACCGGAGTTGAGTCTTTTCTGTTAGACTTCGGTTGCCTCTATTATTATGCGCCCAACTCTCTCATCAATCAACTTTATGCTTGTTGAAAGCCATAATGATTTCGTTCTTGGTGAATTTTATAGTTGAGCCCTTGTAATGCCGATCTATCAAAGTGTATAACTTCAAATAGGTCGAGACAAAATGACCTTGTACGCAGGACCATAGCTTCACACGTAAATCACTGCCCAGATTTTGCGAATCCTCGCCTAAGTCATTTTTGAGTTGAAGAAATAGGCCATCTATCAACTCGGTGATGCTTTTGGACGTATATGCTTCCAATATCTTGTCCAAATTTTGCTGACTATATGCGGCCCATTTGGATGGATCGGCTGATTCTCTGTTAGCAGCTTTTATCAAGTCATGTGCGCCGACCACGAAAGTGTAGAAATAACCCATGGAAGATCTAAGTAGTGCTTCCGCATAAAAATCTTTATTGGCGTCGAACGATTGCTTCGCATACGTTACCACAGTCGTTAACTGATCATTTGAATAGAGTGATAGCATCTCGACCAGCCAATTGCAGTCAAAAAGCATGCCGACTAAGGTTACCTTGCTCTCCTCGTCGATAAGAGATTGCTGTTGGTTCCGTTGAGGCGAACTGAATTTGTCAAGACAAACAATGATAGCTTTCCCATAAGTTTCATATGCACTCGATATCGCTCCTAAAGAATCCGCGCACTGAGTGTCATCAATCTTCAGTTGTTGTAGTACGGAAAATTGACAGTCTTCCACTGCCTTAACAAAGTACGTGAACTCTGCGACAAAGGGCGAGATGCCTATGGAAGTGTTGTTCGAGGAATTGCGTTCAACTTGGATCGCGCACTCCCCTAAAACAGCTTGCCAGTCCTGTTCAACCTTATTGAAGACCTTTGAATACACCGTTATCAAAAATTCCTGATTCGAAGACACCACGTTGCGCAGAAATTTCTCGATTTTCAACAAAACTGCAGGCCCTAATGTAAAGTTGTTAGAGGCAAATGCACCTAGTTTCTCGCTGTAAGAGTTGAAAAATGGTTGAAAAGTGGTGGAGGTCAAATGACCCTTCTCAATTGCTGCGTTGCGGTCGGATTCCATGGGTTGAATGTCATGCAGATCCTTTATACGTTGTGACAGTTCGGGATATCTCTCGATGTAAGTGACGAAATCAAATTCGCTACCAACCTGAAAGAAATCTCCAATAAAATTTCTATATGTAACGCATAATTCATTCATTCCGTCCATTGTTGAGAAAAGAGTCCGAAGTAAAGGCATTTCAACGGGCAATTCACGCTTGACCGTTTTAGAGGCCTTGAAATTTTCCCAGCATTTGATAAGGCGGCTCATCTCATTCGACTTTTCATTCATAATCAATAATTTACCATTGTTTAGTACTTGGTCCATGTCAGCTAAAAAAGGTTCCAATTTTGAACCATAAATCAAGGCAAGGCGCTCGTTCCACTTGAACACGATTTCCTGATATGAGTTCGGCAAAATGCCCTTGCAGAAAAGAACCAAAGAAGAATAAATTAACATTCGGGATAGCATATTTTCGAGTTGCTCATTGGAAACGCTCGCTGAGCCCAGATTCGCGATTTTTTTCTCCATTTCTGCCTCCGCTCTCCTAACAAAAAGCTTTGCTACTTTTTCATAGGTTTGTCTTCTTTCTTTCAATGCTTTCATGTTTTCTAAACTGTTGTCCTTCTCCTGATCATCACCATAGATAGCTTTCACAGCAACGAATAAAGAGCCCAGTGTCTTTTCCAAGCTTTCTAAGCTTCTTTCACTAATGGGGAGAGACAAGAAATTGCTGAGAGTCTTTTCATCGATGGAAACAGAATTTAAAATGTCCGTTAATTCCCTCCATAACATTTTTTTATTTGAAGTTTCAATTTGGAGTCCATTGTTTTGAGACTCGACAAATTCGATATCTCTGGAAAGGGTGGACATCTCCATCACGAAAAAGGACATGCTGGGATCCAGCTTGTCGCATTCAGCCTGCACCTTCATTTTCGAGACGGAGCGATCCTTGCTCTGGGTAGAAAGATGGAGCATTTCTTGGTTAAGCTCATAAGCGGTCACGGACATGCAATTATGGAGCTTTAATAAAAGCCGTTCTGGATCACCATCCACTTCCCAATTCAAATCATCCAAAATTTCAAGTATTCCTTGCGTGTCAACTGATTCGGACGTTTCATTAATCTCTCTGAGATGCTCATCAACATGATCGAATTTGGTCGGAAGGAAAGGCTCTTCCGTTATGGTAGAAACCTCATGGTATTCGTGGTACTCTTCTTCATTGAAAACACCGCTATAACGTACTTCATCATCTTTTTCGAACGACAAATCTTTAACCTCGCTGTCCAACGACAGTTCAGCGTTCAGATCTTCTTCTGATTCAGAGCTGGACTTGTACATCTCGGCAAAATCGTCATCATCGTCCTCGTGATCATCGTCCTTGTGATCATCATCTTCCTCTACATCAATGCTGGCTGAAGGAGGGGTTTCTGAACGTCCCTTATGGATTTGGTTTTTTTTTAGATCTAGCTGTGGCTCAGGTGTTAAAGCGGCATTGAGGTCTGCCAAAAAATTGCTGGCGTCATGTCTCTCCTCTGCGGTTTCCTCCCTTCCGTACGAGGTTGCGCTAGGCAGACTAGGATTCGATTCCACCAAAGAGGAAGGAGCCGCTTCGTACAATGAAACAGGCTGCTGCTTGATGTTTTGGGTATTAGATGACGTTTCTGCAGTTTCTTTGACCCCATTTTGCTCAGAATCTCTGTTATTACTTGATCCGTGGTTTTCTTCCCATTTTTTGGGTGAGGATCTTCTCGGGGCGATCGGTTCTGCGACCTGAGAATCATTCCGGTGAGATCTTTCTGCGGGGAAAATTATAGGCTGATGTGGTTTTTCTCGCGTGGATCCAGATCTAGCTTGCAACGGACGGCGCTCCTTGCGATTATCACTCAACTGCTGTCTTCCGTTGATAGACCCTGATCCACTGTGCGAACTGCGCTCAGAGTTCATGGTCCGATTCCCCGAGTCCAACAGAGATTCAGCCGGCTTCTGTTTTTTAGAAGGCTGTCTGACGACCGCACGCTGGTAGCTGGACTCATCCAAGTAAAACAACCCCAGATCCCAATTCAGCAATTCCGGGACGTGACCGCCGGAGTTGTCCATAAAGATTTTCACAACGCTCTTGATAAAAACAGTACGTTCTTTGGCGCTGTTGGTTTCCCAGTAATATTTCTTTCCCATAGCAAATATGAAACCTTCGTCCTGATGTCGATCTCGCTCGATACTGGCGAGTTCTCTGAGATCCCAAGTCCGCCCAATTTGGAACCCTCCGTTGGCATTTTCGCGCGCCTTGTGCAACTGCATTCCGCCTGCGTCCGTCCTACACCCAATGATGAGAACTCTTTTTTTCTTATTGGTCAATGGCGAGTTCGCAGGGGGTCTTGAACTGGGATACCTACCGTCTTCAATAACTCTCACATGCGTAACGTACGTTTCCGTAGGTTGCCCATTATTTTCATGACTTTTGGGCTCAAAACAACTCTGTATAATCCCACGACGGTCTCGTTCGTATTGTTCCGCTAGAAAGTTCGAATTGGTAGATGTGTTTGACGATCGCGAAACGTTCCTTTGATGTCCAGACACCGGAGGACCATGACTACCAGCCGATACACTTCTCTTATGGAAACTCGATACGCCGGATTCATCTGCAGATCCAGATCGACTGTGTGACAGAATCTTGAACGGTGATTTCTTACTCAACATGTGTGATCGTCACCAACTCCGTCAAAAACATCCAGTTCTAGTCATCTTGATGTCCCTTTAGATTCTTGAAATTCTAAGGAGTTACCCGACCTCATCCAAAACTCTCGAAAATTTTGGAAATCGTTGATGATCAATAAACAGGCTTTGTTAAACTCATCGTTGGTGAATTAACAAACAAATCAAGATAAGATGTCGGTGGATTTCAACTCCTTGGCACAGCAATTCACAGAATTCTACTACAACCAATTCGATACGGACCGGTCTTTGCTGGGAAACTTGTACAGAGACCAGTCAATGTTGACATTTGAGACTACACAACTGCAAGGTTCAAGGGACATTGTTGAAAAATTGGTTTCGCTACCATTTCAAAAAGTGGCACACAGAATCAGTACTTTGGACGCACAACCAGCGTCACCCAGTGGTGACGTGTTGGTCATGATCACAGGTGATTTGCTGATAGATGAAGAACAAAACGCACAGAGATTTTCCCAAGTTTTCCATCTAATGCCAGAGGGAAACTCGTACTATGTGTTTAACGATATTTTCCGTTTAAACTACTCTGCTTAGCGAGGTATATCTATGTAAATGCAATCAGAGCTTGTAGGCGAGATGCCGACCGTTACGGCCTTCCCAACTTAGCCCGAGTTTTCAGAGCAGTAAGAATTTACGATAGAGATCATGACAAAAAGTTGATCAAGTACATAATTGTTTGGTAAAGCGGGAACTAGGTCACGATAGCTAGCGATACACTCTTTGGTGCGAGTTCCGTTTGACAAGTACTCAAAGTACCCAAAATGACTGATAAGAGTGAGCTGCAACCAGTGGTTCCGCCAAGACCCACAGAAGTATGAATAAACGTGATATATGGTCACTGACAGTCACTAACTTTCAACAGCGTACAGAGGTTATGCCATCGATACCGATGTCTCGTCCAGTGAGAACACGTACAACGAGTGATTTGGATAAGAAGCCTCGGATCCCGACTAACAGGCCTCAAAGGAGGCATACTAGGGATATAGGAGAGTCGAGGGAGGAGGAATTTCCAAAGTTAGGCGGTGACGATTACACCGGTGGGGATGCTTTAGAGTCGAACAGCGTGACGAATAAATCTACTGAAACGGCTATAGAAACTGAAATTTTGAGCGACAAGCCCCATGAGGCAGAACACTCCGAAGATCTCGAGACAAGTGCCAAGAGCTCAGATGATGTCGAAAGCGTCGTGGAGATTGAAAACCGTGCTTCAAAAGAAGCCACAACTCCAATTGAGAGCCTCTCGCCCTGTGCAACAAAAACGAAGGTCTCTGATCAGATCGCCCCTCCAAGCCAATCTGACGATCATGAAGCTGACAAGGCAGGCACTTCGACAGATTTGCTGGAAACTACTGAACCTAAAATTGAAGTCTATCAAGCGAATGAATCTGAGTTGGAACTTACGTCAGATAAACCAAGGAAGGTGCTCAGCGCGAGTAGTTCTGCAAATGACGTTCAGCAACCCGAAGATGAGCTACGAGACTTGGAGCTGACGAAAGAAGCTAACGATCATACGCCAGTAGCAGCCGAAGGAATACCCAAGGTCCCACAACGTCCCAAACGTAAGAACCCGCCACCTCCACCGAAAAAACCGTCTTCCAAGATCGCAGCTTTCCAGGAAATGCTTGAGCAACAGCAGCGAAAGGATTTGGGTAGAGGATCTGAAGAGAGTAAAGGTTTCAAAGCGCCAGGGTTTGGGGGTAATCGATCTAATATCGTTTCGAGTCTTGACGGAATTTTTGCGCGAGGAAATGGGCCACCTGTCAACTCTGCTGCAAAAGTTGCAGCGGGGAACTCAAGTCCGGGGATGATGTCTTCCGGTGTCCCTGACAATGTTACCGACAATGTTGCCGACAGTGACGCCGACACTATAATGTCGAAGGCAACAAACACACCCCGATCAAGAGGTCCGCGGGGTCCAAAAGGTCGTAAACTTCCCAAAAGTCTAGCCAATGTGGAGAAAGTGGTTGCTACGCCGAAACAAAATTCCATTTTCGTAATCAAGACATGGTCGATCACATCTGCGGAATTTTCCTTCGAAAGTGGGGCTCTTCCGAAACCACAGGATGAGCCTATTTCACCAACGGCACAAGACCAGGACAACCAAGGCGTTAACGAACTATCAAGTTACCACACAGATTCTATCAGTAACAGTACCGACGAATTGCAAAAGACTAACCACACAGCTTCTATCAGTAACAGTATCGATGAACTGCAAAAGTCTTGTTCGCGTCGTAATTTTGAAGAATCGGACGAGAGTGTCTCTGTGAGCGAATCAAGAACGTCTGTTTTCCAGAATGGAGACGCGGTGCGTATCAGTCACACGCCAGAAGAGATTGAGCGTCAAATCCGCACGGGACTGATTGGCGATGAGCAACCAGAGACTCCAGAGGCTCCGGAGCGTCGAGAATCCACGACAGAGAGAATTGAACAATTAGATCCACACGACGATCTGAACTGAAAGTAGGTAACGTTACCAACACATTACGCTTGAAAGAGGCTGCAGACTCAGCGGCTATACTAAAAGAGGTCATTCGAGACCTGACCACTTTTCTTGAGCTTTCAGTCTTGCACTCGGATCTCGCGGCCGAGTCTCTGCAGTTTCATCTACACTTATATAGCAGAAACTCAGCTTAAACGACAATGAACATAAGTGGTATAAGACGTGAGTAACAAGTAGGCAAGTGCGAAGAGGCAATGCGAAGAGAAACAATAAGACATCTTACGTTCAATTCGAACCAATATGAGAGCATACAAAGCAAGTTTTTGAATCAAGACGAACGGGCTTAAAAAGAAGCAATTTTAAGGGTTCGAAAGGAAGAGGCCGTTGCAGCATGCGAACCGCAAGAGCTAATGTCAGTCAAACCGGTATGATCCGCAAGTTTCAATACTAATAAGTCGCTAATCATCTCAGTTTCCTGGGGTATCGTTATCTAAGTTGATTTCTGATAACGATGAGATGAGAATCAGTAGATACCCGTATCTAATGATACATGTCTAAAATCAAAGAACTTGACATTGGGAGAACTCGAGTTAGCTCCGAAGCCGGTTCAATAAGAGTCCAAGTTGAGACGCAAATGGTAGTCGATACGACGTATTACGACCTATTGGGCGTTTTGCCAGATGCCAAAGATATAGATATCAAAAAAGCGTACCGAAAGAAGTCGATACAGGAGCATCCTGACAAGAATCCCAATGATCCGTCAGCTACGGAAAGATTCCAGGCGATTTCGCAAGCGTACCAAGTTTTGAGTAGCCAAGAGCTGCGTGCGAAGTACGATAAGTTTGGCAAAGAGGAAGCGGTACCCAAAGAAGGGTTTGAAGACGCTGCGGAGCAATTTTCGATGATTTTTGGTGGTGATGCGTTCGCATCATATATCGGGGAGCTGACATTGCTGAAAAATCTGCAAAAGACGGAGGAATTGAGTGCGGAGGACGAGCTCGAGAAGAAGGAGGAAAAGGAAAAAGCCGGAGACACTGCTGCGCAAGAGGTTGGTGAAAAGTCTGCCAGCGACGGTGCAGCGAGTCCGGAAGTGGCAGCTTCGAAAGTGTTGTTGACAGACGGAGCTGCTGCCGAGGCGGCTGCTACGACGCAGAAGAAGTCTGAAGACGAGAAATCCAAGAAAAAGACGAAGCTTGAAGCGTTTGAAGAAGAACAGCGCTTAGAGAAGGAGAAAACCATCGAAGAACTTGCCAAAACACTTATAGGGCGACTGTCCATTCTCACCGAAAGCGCTTACGACCAACCGTGCAAGGACTCCTTCGAGAAAAAATTTGAAGAAGAGGCCAACATGCTTAAAATGGAGTCGTTTGGGCTTGACATTCTGCATACAATTGGTGAGGTGTACTGCGAAAAGGCACAAATCTTTCTGAAGTCTCAATTGGTGTGGGGGTTTGGCGGTGTGTTCCATTCTTTGAAGGCCAAAGGCGGAGTTGTAATGGACACGTTGAAGACGGTATCTGCCGCCCTGGACGCCCAAAACACAATGCAGGAGCTGGAAAAGCTGAAAACAGCAGCAGAATCCAAAGACGTGTTACGAGACGAAAAAGGTCACGAAATACCCAAACCTTCTGCAGAAGAAGTGGCTCAGTTCGAACAATTGCTGATGGGTAAAGTCTTGTCAGCCGCTTGGCACGGATCCAAATTCGAGATCATGTCTACGCTTCGCGGTGTCTGCGACAAAGTATTAACTGACGACACTATCGACAGACATTCGAAAGTAAGAAGAGCACAGACGCTAAACTTGCTTGGGAAGGTGTTCCGACGGGCGTACCGCACCAAAGTGGAGCAAGAAGAGGCCCAAGTCTTTGAGGAACTTGTGGCAGATGCAACGAAAAAGAGGAGCAAGCACAAATAATCATGTAATTTTAAAGAGAGAAATAGCTACTTAATATTTACCACCTTCACCTTCCGGCAGCAGCGTCACACAAAACTTGCTAACACGGCTCTTCTAGCTTTTTGAGAAGCTTTTGCAGGCTTACCGTCACGGATATCTTGGGCAACAAGTTCATCGACTTCTTTCGATTTGCGAACGTATTCTACTAGATCTTGAACTAGGACGTCTTGCATAGGAATTCTCACTATGCCATGGGCATCGCCAATCATGTAATCTCCTGGATGAATCATTTGAATCTGGCCTTCTCCAGTAATGATGGACAAGGGAACATTGACTTCAACAGGCTTGACTGCCATTTTAGCGGCACAGGTCCCTAAACCATAACTAAAAGTAGGATAATTCAAAGCTCGATGTTCTTCCAAATCTCTGATACGACCAAAAACCACGGTAAACGCTGCCCTTAAGTAATTGGCTCTTGTTGTCATTAACCCACCATAAAGAGCCTGTGGAATTCGCACAAAAGGCGCGCATTCTAATTGTAACGGTAATGTCAGTGCAATGGTCAAACAAGATCCACTTGGAATCTCATCGATGTAGTTAACCTCGGGTCTAGGATCTTCTTTTGGAGCGAAAAGTACCGTAAAAGCTCTCCCGAAATTCGTAATTGATTCGGAACCTGACCATCTGGTCAAATTTGGCAAAAACCCACCTTCAGCTAATCCATATTTGTTCAAAAGGCCATCCGAAATATCACAGGTAGAAAACTGAGAAAAATCGGTTTCTAAGTTCATCGAGTTCATAATCTAAAGGTTAGTGATCTCAAAAGGAATTAAAGATCATCATGATATATTGCCAATTAAATAAACCCAAAGTAAGCCATACATGAATCAAATAAGATCGCTTCAAAGGTTAAGTAGAAAAGAACTTGAAAGTGGTATACTTTCATCTACAGCTTCTTGGCACGATGAATACAAGGATTGGGCTTATATATACATTGGAGGATTGAACAAAGAACTTACGGAAGGTGACATTTTGACGGTTTTTTCACAGTATGGTGTACCAGTGGATTTGAAGTTAGTTAGAGATAGAGACTCTGGAGAGTCCAAAGGATTTGGGTTTCTCAAATACGAAGATCAACGATCCACGATACTCGCGGTAGACAACTTGAATGGCACAGTCATTGCAGGTCGTACCATAAAAGTTGATCATACGTTCTATAGGCCTAGGAAAGATGAGGAAGAGTATGCTGATGCTATGTTTAAGGAATTAGAGAGGGATATCGTCGGCGAACAGGTTATTGGAGCAACTGGTGAAGAAGATGTTGAAGAATTTGCAGATCCAATGGCTGGTTATTTGCGAGGGAAATAAGTATTTTATGTAATAGTTCAATGATCAATTAATGTACATTGCATCTATGGGAGAGGTGGTGGAGGTGGGATTCCGGAAGGTGGTAACGTTGTACTTGCAGCTGGAGGTTGAGGGTTTGAATCTTCTTCAGAATCTACAGATTCCGGAATGGAAAGAACGTCAGATTGGTCGTCATCTGCTGTGGTTGTCACGGTATTTTTGACATTCAAATATCCTAAGTCGCTGTTGATTTGAGGAAGAGGAGGTGCAAGCGGGACAGCGGGAATTGGATCGTTGATTTCAAGCTTTGGTAGTGGTGGAAGTATCGCATGGGCAGATGCAGTCTCAGATGCAGCATGAGCTGTGTCTTGTGTGTTGGAAGTTAGCTGCGGCAATGGAGGAGCAATAGGATGAACCGTGCTGTTGCTATCGGGATCTGGCGCGAGAGTAGGTAATGGAGGAGCAAGAGGTACAGCCACGCTATCAGGAATCTCGGAAGGCCGGGTGACGCTTTCTCCGCTAACGGGATCCAAATTCATAGTAGGCAATGAAGGAGCAGTTAGTACAGCTGGTACGGGTGGCTCAGGAGTTGGCTGTGATGGGACGATTATAGGTTCAGCAGGCTTTTCTTCGTCATCGGACCAGTCGTCATCGTCTGCAAGACCTCGTTGAACTCTTCTCTGCTCTTCTGCCTTCTTGGCGTCAAACGAGGATGTGCTAGACGGAGTTTGCTTAAAAAAAGGGTTTCTACCCGAGGCAGTGTTCCTGGGAGCCGGTGAAGCACTCATAGACGCACCTCCCGCATCGGGTGCTCTGCTAAACGGATTGTATTCATGATGAGATACATTCGCGCTGCTACTCGCACTCGCACTTGGCGAAGCGCTCACTTCTTCCGATTTCTTGATACTCGAATCCAGTGATAAAGTGCTGAGCTGTGGCTCATTGGGCTCGTCATCCCAGGAATCGTTCTCTTGATCTTTAGTTGTCTCTCTCTCACGCGGAGCCTCGCTTAACGTTGGTGTGGGTTGAACTGGGACGCTTTTAGGCTGCTGCTGCTGAGTGGTCTCATAAGCAGTCGTTGGCACGGGTGATAACTTTTCTCGCTCGGCCGTCTTCTTCGCCTTGAGTTTTTCTAGCTGTTCCATCAGCTTTCTCACCTCTTCGTCCTCATCAGTGTTGTCCACAACAGATGAACTTCCTTGAAGATTAACCTCGGAATTTTTTATAGCAGGTGACTTTGAAGATGGGACATTCTGTGTCTCGAGAGCGTGACCAGTCCCGACGCCTAGCTTGGCCAACCTCTCGTTCATTTTTCTTCTTGCCTGATCCTTCAAAGTGGAAGCCCTGCTTTCCTGTGGGAGCGCCCCTAGACTTTTATCGTTTGACTTTATTAAGTTGTCAGACTGAAACACTCCATCACGACCTGTTTGTGAGTGGCCGCTCTGCTGCCCAGCGCTAGCAAACTGGACATCTTGGTTGAGTTGGCGAATAAACGAACTCACCTGGGGATCAACGCCGACACCAAGTTCCCACTTGCTGAAAGAATTATCAGTGTCACCATTTCCCGTGAGCGCAGAGTGTAACGAGCTAGCGATATCGCCAATCGATGATTGAATATCCTTGATGATAACCTGGTTTTGGTTGTTTTCTTCTCTGATTCTCTTTACCTCCTCATTGAAAGTCTGCTCTTCACGCTCGATGTCACTAACAGCAGCGGCAGGCTTCCCAGTCAAGGCAGCCATTCGTGATGCTAACAAAGCTTTGCTCTTCGCTTTTCTTCTATCCTGCTCGGTAATCTCACCATTAAGGCCGCTTCCAGTGATCGCAGAAGGGTTTCTCAACTTGTAGAGCTCAATTTTCGCATTTGTTATTTGATTGTCAACGTCAGAAATCTCACTCAACAAGGCTGGAAGTCTTTGAGTTAGCGACTGGAATTTGATAGCCAAGTCGGATGGGACGTTTGACAGATAAAATTCGGACTGCTTTGGTAGAGCCAAAATCTTCTGCTTTAGCTCCTCCACTGATAGCATAGAAGAAGGCTTGGAAGAAGGTTTTGATTCTAGTCTCAAATCTGTTTCACGTGAGCGTCTGATCTGTGACTTTTTCTGGTCAATTGACTCTTTTAATGAAACAATAGTGTCTTTATTAGCTTCTGCCTCAAGATTGCTGCCTTGGGCTCTGCGACGATTTCTCGAGCTAGGTAGCAAGTCATCGTCATCATTTTTAAATCTCAAACCATCAAATTTAGTAGGAGCCTTTACGCGTTCATTCGTTCCTGTCTTCAATTGATTCTTAACCGAATCTAAAATGAGTGTGCTTGAGGGAATGAGACTTGGTGGTAATCTCGCGGGGAGTTCAAAACCCTTTAGTCTCCTGTAGACAAGATGCATACCCAACGCAAATTCTTGCTTATTCAATTGTCCAGTATTATTTGTGTCGCATAGATTCCAAATTCTTTCGAGATCTCCTCTATTCAAACCTGACTTTCTGAAAATCTCAACGGCGACTGGAGAGGCAAGAATACCCTTCTTCTCAGTATCATAAGTTTCAAAAATCTTATAAAAAAGTGATTTTTCCTCCGTAGAAATGGAATCAGAGTTGTCCGCCGTGAATTGGTTCGGCAAGATTGACTGCGCATACAAGTCATTATTTCCAAAGCCCGTCTTTTGAGCAGACAAAGGCGCAACAGGGTTGAAATTCGACGGTGGGAGATATCCTGTAGGTTGAGACCGCAGATCTGGCAATTGACCAAATGAAGTAGGTGGCATCGATCCAGTTGGTTGCGAAACCAAGCCCGTTGCCTGATTTCCAAAGCCACCTGTAAACTGAGGTTGCATTGGCCCGGTAAACTGAGGTTGCATAGGGCCCGTCAATTGAGATGGTATTGGACCTGTCATTTGAGGCTGAATCATTTGATTGAATGAGGTCGTAGGCATGTTGCCAGTAACTTGAGGTAAAAGATTTCCAGTATTTTGACCTTGCAAAAATCCACCAGTGGTCTGCGCTTGAAGAGCACCTCCCGTTGACTGTGGCGGCATGAAGGAATTCGGAGGCTGACCTGTAACGTTGAAAGACTGCGCTATGCCTCCAGTTGGCTGCTGCTGAAGCTGTCCTCCAGTAGCCTGAAGGCCAAGAGGCTGATTGAACGAGGTAGACGGGATGTAGCCAGTGCTCTGCACGTTAAGGCGACCGCCAGTAATTTGATTTTGTAGTGGCATGCCAAAACTTGTTTGAGGCATGAATCCCGTTGGTTGAGATTGCAGAGGTGGCATTCCTGCGGTTAGATTGTCAAAAGGTGTCTTCGGCATTGATAGGTCTTGGGAGCTGCCGCCATTTGCGATACTCAGATTGATAGCATCTACAAAACTTGAAACTTCATTTTTCGTTTTGTAGTCCAAATCATAAGGTATGCTATCTCCTTGCAAAACGCTATTAACCAAGTGCATAGCAAGTGCGAACTCGG
Source organism: Lachancea mirantina (assembly GCA_900074745.1). Classification (NCBI taxonomy): domain Eukaryota; kingdom Fungi; phylum Ascomycota; class Saccharomycetes; order Saccharomycetales; family Saccharomycetaceae; genus Lachancea; species Lachancea mirantina. Next base: position 522,605 of record LT598465.1, read on the forward strand.
GGAAAAGAAGCTCTCCTGCTTTGCTGGTGTCACAGAGTGTCCAGATCTTAGAAAGTTGAGATGGGGACAGGCCGGATCTCATGAGGATAGCTCTACACTCAGATCCAGACACCGTATTGGACCCAGCAGGTACAGAGGCCCGGAACAGTTTCTCAAACTTGGCCTGGTCATTGACAGTGATGAACGAAAGTCTTATATTTGGGATTTTCACATCCTCATTGATACCGTTCTTCACGAAGGAATTGACAAATCCAGTGGCGGCAGGTCTCAACGGCTGCAAGGCTTCTTGCGACTGAGCGGGTAAGCCAGTTTGTTGTGGTTGTAGAGACTGGAATGAAAGCTGACCGTTGAATGTTGGCTGAACAGCGAAACTTTCGCCTGGTTGTTGTTGTCGCTGTGCCAAAGGAAGTTGCTGGATTTGAGAGTAGGATTGCTGTGGTTGTTGTTGTTGTTGATGCGCGGCTTGTGAGTTAACAATTCCTGTCTGCTGGGGTTGCAAATTTTGAGACGAATTCGTGTAATAAAACCCAGTCTGCTGAGGCTGCAATTCTTGTTGTCCACCCGAAATACCGCTGTGTAAACCCGTCATCTGAGGGTTCTGGCCAGTCTGCTGGATCCGATTGTCACTTAGTAAATTCCCGCCTTGAAATCCTGTCTGTTGCTGATTTTGAAACGGCTGTGATCCGTTTCCGTACGGGAACGACGGCTGCTGAAAAGAGCCCTGGTTAAAATTCGCCTGAGAATTCTGACCATAGTTTACACCAGAATTATTGTACGTGAAAGGAGGCTGCTGTCCCGTGTAAGAAGCAGAATCCTGCGTAGGTTGACCATACGAATCACCACTCGGATTTTGATTCTGCTGAACTGATTGACCTTGTGACCCAAAATACCCGGTCGGTTGTCCCTGGACAGGGAAACCCTGATTCTGGTACGTGTTGTACATGCTAATCCAGAATCTAGGAAACGAAGACGAAGGGTCCACTGTTTTACAAGTCTATGTCGAGAAAAGGCCAGTAACGATCTTCTTAATTCTTACAGGCCCCTATTGAAAATGATCACGAAACTTGAAACACATTTTGTACGAAATGAGTATCAAGTAGGTACGCGATTGGGTACTTTAATACCAAAACCCTATTTTACTGCTATCCATTAGCACCAAATGGTCAAATTCATATCACCAGTATGACCTCAATTTTTGCATTTACTCTTCATGTTTTCCTGGTTTTTATTCCGCCGGAAACCCGGTATTTTGTTGGGAACCTGTCGTCAAGACAAAGCAATGGGGCGACTTACGAAAAACATCGGTTTGATTCGTAAGTGCATTCGACTTCATCTCTGGAGGGACATGCTTATCATGGTTCCGAATTCCAGAGATGGGAAATTGAGTTGAGTTCTTTTAAGACAACGCCGTCCAACAGTTCGACCTCTGCATTTGGTGAGAAAATTCCGTCTGGTCGTTTTAGGGCGGAGGCGCAGTATGTATACCTTTTACACTCTTCCTTCTGTGTCCACGGTCTTTCGAAAACGTCCGGTACGATTATTCCATTGATAATGAGCGGGCGCGAATAAATGTCGTCCAGCGTCTTGATATCATGGTAATGGGTCCTGAAATACTCGGGTGAGGTTTCAAAATCTTGTTCTGCCGCTTTGCGAATTTTACAAGTTGCCAGCCCGCCGTTTGTCCATAAGAGACGACCATTTTCACTATGTGCCATTTGCGTTGAGCAAATACGGTACTCTTCTTGACCATTTTCCAGCTTTTTCTTTTCTATCTCTCCAATGGCACAACCAGCTGTCGGGTATAGAACGAAATCCTCGCCCATGTAAATTTGAGCCAACCAAAACAATTCTTTGTCGCCGTAGACGCAACGTTGGACCTTCTTGTCCAGATTCATGAGAAATGAAAGCAACAAAGTTGCCATTTTGTCCCTTTTCTTTAACACTACCAATCCGCTGTCCACGCCATGCAGTACTATATCATACGTGAATCTTTGGAATAAGCGTTCCTCTTCACTTTCGACGTTAAGCTTACCGCGCGGTACGGTCTCCTTGTTTATCTTCGTAGTATGGTTCATGAGGTATTTCTCTTCTAGTGAGGGTTCGAGACCATCGAACATTTCAATGCAGTAAGGGAAAGTGTGCTCGGAAAGGATGGTCCTGTCTTTGTAAAAAGCAGCTCCGGTTCTCCGATAATTAGGCTCGGCCAAGAATTCTGAAGGTTCTAGAAAAGGAACCACGTCTGCATCCAGCAGCACAACTTCCTCAAAGGTGTTGAAAGTCGCGGCAAGCCATTTATTGACAAAGGCGTTGATGTCGGAGGTTTGATAATTATCAGCGAGAATAGGTGCGCAGTCTACCAGGTATACCTGCTGGCCGCTTGAAACGGCCAGTTGGGAAATTTGATCGATAGTGTCGGTCGACAACTCTGCTCCCTTCTGAACGATCTGAATGGGCAAAGTGTTGCCCAGATGCTGTAGAACACGAAGTAACTTTCCAAATAAGTTAACGTGTCTTTGGCCCAGTGTCAGGGCGATCCCACTGCCAGAAGAACACGCAGCCCAACTTGACCAGAAAGAGGCCTGGTTTTCGGACGCAGCAAAGTTTTGACAGAAGTCCACTTCGGCTCCTGAATTTAGATGTGTTACCTGCGGCCGGAGATCGCGGACGTCTGTGGCCCTCTTCAAAAACGGAAACATACGATGATCAAAGTCGGTCACATCACGATCCGCGAGCACTTTTGTCAAATCGAGGGCCGCATCAATGAAACAGTCTCGGTACATACGCATTCTTTCTCCCAAAAGCGACACGACTGCGTTATCAAGTCCCGGGTTTCCGAAATAATACCGGACCATGTCATTTGACCATTCGGAATTGATTCGATAGGTGGTGTCGAAATAGAAATGGCATTTTTCTTGCAGGGACCAGTTGTGCCACTGCGCCAGATCAAAAGGGTTCCTAACAAACAAATCCCCAAAGGCCCGTCCTGCAAGCGTCCTGTAGAAGGGGGAATACGATTCCGATCGTTGGCCCGTCACAACGGCTGTTCTAATGAGATTTGTTTCTTCGTGTCCCGATTTTAATGTCAGACCCGTATATATGAGAAGAGACAAGAGCGCCAGCAACAAGAAATTCTTGCTCAGATGGCGCTTCCTGAGTTGCCAAATCATGGCTCACCAATTGCAAGATACAAACTTGGCTTCAAGCAGGCTCACATTTACCTCTGGTAATTCGAGATGAGCTGATAGACGGGAGTATTTCAATATGAAGGGCACCTACTATATAAACAGGGTAAAGTGAAAAAAATCAAAAAATGCTTCCAACCAGATTTGAACTGATGATCTCCACATTACTAGTGTGGCGCCTTACCAACTTGGCCATAGAAGCGACTATTGTTTGTAGCTGAAGCGCTTTATTATTTACTCTTTGTTAAGAAAGGGCCCTGATGAACTGATGATGAATAGCTACTTAATCCAATATGTGCTTCATTCTTCGTATTTCATACTTTGCAAGCTAGTTCTTAGAACTCACTCGACAGCTGTTTACGCTTCTGTCTTGGCTGACGCATCCTGGATGAACGCGTGTGAAAGAATTACAACCATGATTCTTGTCTGAGTCAAAAGCGATTCATCGAAGAATTTTACATTTCACTTTGAAACTCTTTCATTGTTTTATCTTGATCATATGGCTAATCGTGCGACGCACTGTAGAAAAACGTCAACGGTCTCCGAAATTGTATGAAATTCTAAGAGTTACCAGTGGTAGCCCTTAGCATTCTGACTGGTCGTTTATTCTTGCATGATCTTCTAGAAAGTGAAATATATAGATAATCGAGTAGTTGCTCCTCTCTGTGATGATATCGACAAATGTGACAAATGTGGCCAGCCCCAGAGAGGTCACTTATCATTCTGGAACGAAATGCGCTCAAAATTTTCCCACAGTTGCGTTTATATTAACGCTAATTATCTCATTGCGGTGATTTGAAGGCTCTATGGCCACCTTTGGGGAAATTAAGCTTCTAAAGCATTTTTGGATCGATTAGTGTCTTAGCTGGTTACTTCGTCATTTTAATCACGTGACATTCACGACCCGCAGTTCAATTTAGCGATCATCGCCTGCCGTAAGCTATTTGTAACGTCTTCGTTCAAAGCCAACCAGCTGGATTGAGGGGCTAATACTATTTCGAAGATTTACCTAAAACGTTACACAGAAAGAAAGTCAGAAGCTCAAGGTACTTTAAAAGGTGCTTTATTTTGTTTAAGTATCAAACCGAAAACTTTTCGTTCCATACATATTTCACGAAAAACAAAGTCAAAGTCAAAAACGTTAATAACGTAATACAAAAAATTGACACCAAAATTTGAGTGGCGCGTCCAGAGAGACACGCTTCAACGACAACTACAGTTTCCCGATACTGAGACGATGATCTCATCAAAATTACGCATTCTTGACAAATATGAGCACGTGACCGTACTGACAGAATAGGATAACGTTACTATTGCATGAGAGCCTTCCGCGAGGACAGATTGATACACATGCGACGCAGTGTTCAAGTTTCGACCAGATGACCGTATGTCGCAACTGTTACGTATGGCAGCGAAATCTGTGCTTTGCTGCTTGCTCGCTGCGCCTCTTGCTGAAACTCTTGAATCGAAATCAAGTTTCACCTGCCACACTGAAGTCCAGAAAACGTTTATAAATGACGATCACTTCTGCGAGACATAAAATCCTCCCACACTTCAGACGTGAAAAATGCTTCTCCTAAGATTTGTTTTCTTTTTGCTTTCAACAATCACGATTGTCCTGTCGCAACCTCTTCATTCGACGTTTTCAGCTGAACAGTATATGCAGTCGCTAGCTGAAAAATATGAAAACATCTCAACGGAAATCAACTGTATGGAACTGCGACAGCTAGAAGCCGCCAATGCGAAAGAAGAGGTTGCGGAAGTCCCAGAGTCTAATATCCTTTTCGGTAAATTTACCGAAAAAAGCTTACAGACAGCGATTTCGACCATTAAAAATCGCTACGCGGAGCTTCAAAATTATGATTTACTGCCAGAAAATCACAATCACTTCGACCAGTATTTGTTGGTATCACTTGGATCGCCAGATTTGCTCAGCGGACTGCTTATGTGAATGGGAGTGTACATAAGTTTTATCGAGACACAATTACGTTCAAAACGACACGATAATTTTTTAATATTCACTGCTATATTAAAGATCCATTTAACCATCTCATCTCGAGCTTACAAGCTAGCGAAATATTCCCATAAAAGAGCGGTATTGATTGCCTAGGAAATATTGACCTAATTTTAACCGGAGTTAAAAAATGGTTTATCAAAAAAAACGGCTCTCTGAGGGTCTTTCGGTGACCCAAAAGATGTTTGTAAGGTCCCGCAATGGAGGTGCTACCAAGATCATCCGGGAACATTACCTGAGAAGTGACATACCGTGCTTGTCGAAGGCATGCACAGAATGCGTCAAGATTGTGACCCCGAATGCGAACAAAGAATTACCCAATTTCGTGCTTTCTGCGAATCCTATGAAGTTAGAAGGCGTTGGAAAACACTACGTTGTGCTCGATGCCAACATCATTCTGCAGGCCATTGATCTTCTCGAGGGTCCCGCGTGCTTTTCAGATGTGATTGTGCCGCAAATCGTGCTGGATGAAGTCAGAAACAGATCCTATCCGGTCTACACCAGGATGCGTACGCTGTGCAGAGACAGCGATGACGTTAAGAGATTCATAATCTTCCACAATGAGTTTTTCGAGCCAACTTATGTTGAGCGGAAAGAGGGCGAAAGCATCAATGACAGAAATGACCGTGCCGTCAGGAAAACTTGCCAATGGTATTCGGAACATCTCCAGAACTACGGCATCAAGGTTGTACTGGTCACCAATGATCGCGCAAACAGAGAGCTCGCGTCCAAAGAGGGTGTCATCGCTAAGAGTTTATACGAATACGTGGACGCTTTGCCTAACGGCGATGAAATCAAGGACAATTTACCTAACCTCGAAGCGCCAGCCGCAAATGGCAACTCTCAAGAGGCAAAGTCCGAGTTCAAGTTCCCTTCATATTACTCGACGTCTCGAATCATGGGAGGATTGAGAAGTGGTGTTCTTTACCAAGGATCGATCCAAATCTCTGAATACAATTTCTTGGAAGGGTCAATTTCTCTATCAAATTTTTCTAAACCTGTTATTATTGTTGGGCAACAGAACCTAAACAGAGCTTTTAACGGCGATCAAGTGGTTGTTGAGTTGCTTCCAGATTCAGAATGGAGGGCTCCCTCTACGGTTGCGCTGGACTCTGAACACTTTGACGTCAACGATAACGCCGATGACGTAGAAGATACCGAAACACCAGTTTTCTCCGACAAAGAGAGGAGACTTTTAGCCCAAAGTGCCATACAAGCCCAGAAAGCAAGTCGCGTGCAACCAACTGCTCGCGTTGTTGGTATAGTCCGGAGGTCTTGGAGACAATATGTGGGTCAAATTACGCCTAACTCTTTCGACATGAAAAATGGGGGGACGCAGAACGTTTTTGTTATCCTAATGGACAGGTGCTTACCAAAAATTAGAATGAGGACGCGCAGAGCCAATGAATTGGTCGACAAGCGGATTGTTGTCGCCATCGATTCCTGGCCCGAAAATTACAAGTACCCATTGGGTCATTTTGTCAGAGATCTTGGAAAAATTGAGTCGGTGCAAGCAGAAACGGAAGCCCTTCTTCTAGAACATGATGTCGAATATCGTCCTTTTTCAAAGAAGGTGTTGGAGTGCCTGCCATCTGAGGGAAATGACTGGAAAGCCCCAGAGAATCTGAGCGATCCCGAGAGTCTGGCAAAAGATAATCTCTTAAGCAAGAGAAGAGATTTGAGAGACAAACTCATCTGCAGCATTGACCCACCAGGCTGTGTTGATATCGATGATGCTCTCCATGCCAAAAAGCTTCCAAATGGCAACTGGGAAGTTGGTGTTCATATCGCTGACGTTACCCATTTCGTCAAGGCTGGAACTGCTTTAGACGCCGAAGGAGCTTCGAGGGGAACATCCGTATACTTGGTTGACAAGCGTATAGATATGTTGCCCATGCTTCTCGGCACAAACCTTTGCTCCTTAAAGCCTTATGTTGATCGCTTTGCATTTTCAGTTTTATGGGAATTGAATGACAATGCAGACATTGTTAATGTTGATTTTGCGAAGTCGGTCATTAAATCTAGGGAAGCATTCTCCTATGAGCAAGCTCAGCTAAGAATTGACGACTCCAACCAATCTGATGAACTTACGCAGGGAATGCGGGCTTTGCTTCATTTATCTATAAAGCTGAAACAAAAGAGACTAGATGCCGGTGCTCTGAATCTGGCATCTCCAGAAGTGAAAGTCCATATGGACAGTGAAACTTCTGATCCTGGTGAAGTGGAAATAAAGGAATTGCTCGCAACCAATTCTTTAGTCGAGGAGTTTATGCTTTTAGCAAACATTTCCGTTGCTCGTAAAATCTATGAAGCCTTTCCACAAACTGCCATGCTGAGAAGACATGCAGCGCCACCAGCTACCAACTTTGAGACTTTAAATGAGATGTTGCAGCTGCGTAAGCATATGTCCATATCGTTAGAATCGTCAAAGGCTTTGGCAGATTCTTTGGACCGCTGCAAAGACCCTGAAGATCCTTATTTTAACACACTTGTAAGGATCATGTCCACGAGGTGCATGATGGCCGCGCAGTATTTCTACGCAGGTGCCTACTCTTATAGTGATTTCCGGCATTATGGCTTGGCGGTCGATATTTACACCCATTTCACCTCGCCAATCAGACGCTACTGTGACGTTGTTGCACATAGGCAGCTAGCTGCAGCCATAGGCTATGAACCTTTGGATTTGGGCCATCGCGACAAAAATAAAATGGACATGGTATGCCGGAATATCAACAAGAGACATAGAAATGCCCAGTTTGCCGGACGTGCAAGTATAGAATATTATGTGGGACAAGTTATGAGAAACAATGAAAGTGAAGAGACTGGGTACGTCATTAGAGTTTTCCACAACGGTATAGTCGTATTGGTTCCTAAGTTTGGTGTTGAGGGTTTGATACGACTCGAGAATCTGACTGACGATGTCCAGTCAGCAAAATTCTTTGAAGACCAATTCAGGCTTTCATTTACAAGCAGCATTGCTAAAAAAGTTCAGGACATCTACATTTTTGACAAAGTTAATGTTCAAGTTAAATCGGTCTTAGATCCGGTCACTAGTAAGCGTAAAGCACAACTGTTGCTCAAGTGAGTAGTCGCGGTATATCTTAATTAGAACATATCTACCTAATGCCTTTTCACAACCCCTGCTTTTGTTGCCGTTGATATAATATAGTCCTTATAGTCATAGATGGTACCATCGAATCTTTTCACGGTACCCTCCTCGGACACCCATATCTCATTGCACACATTGCTAATCACAGAGATATCGTGAGAAACCATTAGCACACCACCGGAGAAACCCTTGAGAGCACGGATCAAAGCATCGATACCAGCCGTATCCAAGTGATTCGAAGGTTCATCTAAAATCAAAATGTGAGGGTTGTTTAAACACAAAGCAGCAAATGCGACTCTCGACTTTTGACCACCAGAAAGAAGAGCCATTTTCTGAAGACCTAGAGTACCGGTAATACCAAATGCACCCAAATGACGTCTATATTCTTCATCTGTTCTACCGGGAAACGCAGTAGACATCCAGTCTACCGCAGATGTGTTGAGATCCATGGAATCGACGTGGTGTTGAGTAAAATAGGCAATACGAAGTCTTGGGTTTTTGGAAACATAACCTTTAATGGGTACGAGAGTTTCCATCAAGACCTTGAGCAAAGTCGTTTTACCGCAACCGTTGGCACCAACCAAAGCTATTCGAGAGTCCATTTGAACATCCAAACTAACATCATTCAGCAACAACTCATTTTTATCGTAGCCAAAAGATACGTCCTGCAACTGTAAAATAGGTGGAGACAACTTTTCACAGTCAGGAAATTTGAAAGTAATGTTCTTTTCCTCTTCTGGAGGTTCAAGCACTGGCAATTTCTCAAGTTTCTTGATTCTCGATTGAGCTTCTTGTGATTTAGCCGCATTGTATCTGAATTTATCAATGAAATCCTGCAAATGCTTTCTGTAAGCGACTTGACTCTCATACTCACGTTGTGCGTTTTTGCGGCGTTCTTCTTTCGTGGCATAGAAGCTGTCGAAGTTTTGACCTCTATAATAGTCCAGACGCTCATTGTGCTGATAGATGATGTCCGTGGCAATTTCGTTGAGAAAAGCACGATCGTGCGACACCACCAAGAGTGTGGAAGGGTATGTTTTCAAATATTCAGAAAGATAAGCGATGGATGGAACATCCAAGTTATTGGTGGGTTCATCAAGAAGCAGTAAATCAGGCTGGCAGAACAGAGCACGCGCCAATGATAAGCGCATTCTCCAACCACCTGAAAACGAGTTTGTGGGTCTCTGTTGAGATTCGGCACTGAAACCTAAACCGTAAAGAATCGAAGCAGCACGGGCTTCTGCCTTGTCTGATTCCATGTCCACTAACCTTTCTGAAATCTGCTGCAAATGTCCCTCCAAATCCTCACGCTCATTATCCAATTTTTTAACCTCAAGACTCTCTTCATTGAATTCTGACCTCAGCTTTTCAATTTCCTGGACACGATTGTTAATTTGAGACTCCTCGGTCAATAACTGTTTTCTCCAAACGTCTGCATCTAAAACACTTTGCAAAGCCTTCGTTTCATCACCGCGAAGTTCTTGTTCAACGTGTAAAATCGAAATGTGTTGTGGAACGTTCAATTCTCTGCGCGAAAGTGCCCTTAGCAATGTCGATTTACCGATACCGTTTTGACCAACCAAACCGTATCTGCGACCGAAACTCAACGTCAATTGCGCATCGGACAAAATTCTTTGCCCGTCACCGACATACAGATCGAAAGTGTCAATTTTAATATCTTTAGATTTACCAGCGCCAGAACCAAAATCCAAAGGGTTGATCTTCAAAAAAAACGAATCATAATCCTCGTTGTTCTGTTGATTGATGAGCTTCGAGGCCTCATACTTGACAAACTTGTTGTTTCTCTTGGCCACTTTTTTGGCAATTTTCTTTTCAGCTTTTTCAAGCTTTTTCAAATCGACTCTAGTCTCAATTTGCCGACCTTGATGCTCGATGTCACCACCTACTCCTAGCAATGCAAGCGAGGTATTGATATTTGCTTTGTTGTCATGACTCTTCAAAACGTTGATATCCAATAACCTTTTGCTCGTGTCACCGGTGACTTCCAATCTAGCTTGATTTTCAGACAATTGCAAGTTCAACTTTTTCAACAATTCGTCCGCTAGGGGACTGATCTTGCTCTCTTCAGCTCCAGCACTCACTAGTAAACTCTTTAAAAAGGTCACCTCGTCTGTCAAAGACAATTGTTTGCTCTGAACGGCATCTTGAGTCGCAGTTGATAAATGCTCTAGGTACCCTTTTGCGTAGTCTGCCACAACCGGATCCACATGGGGGGCTGCCTGGCGTATCTGCAATCCAAGATTCGACATCGGCAAAGAAAATGGGCTAAAAATTGGCGACAAATTCCGGAAAAAAAAGCGTGTAAAGGTGGTTCCTGTTTCTGCTTTACGCTGTGGGAATATCTTCTCATCTTAATGCAATTAAAAATTTCTGATATTGAATTTTTCAAGAAAAAAGTTGGCAAAAACAATGCGCAAGCCCGGAATCGAACCGGGGGCCCATCGATGGCAACGATGGATTTTACCACTAAACCACTTGCGCTCTTATGTGATGGAAATGGTGTATGAAGAAGATATGAGAGGAGTAGGCTGCCACCTGATTTTCGTTTTGCCATGAGGTCGACCTCAAAGGCTCTGGGCTTTTTGATGGGTTTCCAAACAATATTGAAACACTTTTCGTGAGTTCGGAAAGAGTTTTTAGTCTTAGTTTTGGTATTAGCCTTTAAACTGCTAAATATTTCGGGTTCGCACATTTGTTTCTCAAATTCGAGCCTGAAAATTTCTCTCAACACCCTTGCAACCCAACGATAACATACAATATTCCTTTTGTTAGTCTTTCCTGCCAAATAGTTTAATTAAAGCGTCCTCAGAGTTTCGATTTACCGTTAATATATTTTAATAAAAAAATTGCCAATATCTCGGGTTATAGTAGAGCTCTGAAGCTCATTGGAAAACTTAGTCCAATCTTAAAGTTTAAATAAAGTTACTCCTGATTTGATAGAGTTACAAAAGTGACGATCATCTTGTTTTCGCTATAGTTTGAATCCAAAGATGAGTTGACGATATCTTTAAGATGAAAAATCTGACATCTTGAAAAATTCAAGCTCATCGCCTACTCGCCAATTGTCATAACTTCCCATTGTAAACCGCCTGTGATGTCTCGAATCCAAGAGCTTTCCGCATCGGATGTCGAAGAAGGTTATTCCTCCAAGCAGGGCCAAGTTTACCTGGGTTTTGTCGATGCTACTATCAAGCAGACAGACTCGATATCTATCGAAGATACTTTCATAGGCGGGGAACCCCTTTGGCTTCATCCAGACTCGAAACCTTCTGTGGATCTTTTGAAATGTGGTGCTTGCAAGTCTTCTGATTCGATGAAGCTTCTTCTGCAAGCGTTTGCACCTTTGGATGAAGAACAAGTTGAAGAAACTGCCGAAAAGTTGAACCTGACTCAATTCTCTAGCAAATGGATCAATGCAAATGACGACAGAGTTTTATACATATTTATGTGTTCCAAGTGTCGAAGAAGGGCCAACACGGTCCGGTGTGTGCGTGGTGTGAAGAAGGCCAAGGTTTCTACCTCTGCCAGTGACATTTCTGCTAAATTGACACAAGTCCCTGCGGGCAAAAATTTTGACATCAATCCATTTGATTTGCAAAAATCGGCTCAAAATCCGTTTGCCACTCCGTCTTTGTCGGGCTCGACCAATCCATTTGCCAACGCTGCGGAAAATCCTTTTCAGATGCCTAAAACAGAACTGAAGAAGCCATTGAAACAAGAAGCGTCAGCTAAAACCATTCGAAAGGAGCACGATGCAAAACCTGACAAGAATTTTGACTCAAAAACGGCATTCCCAGGCTATTTTTTGTTCGTCGAGGAAGAGTCCTTCAAGAACAAAACTCCAGATCATCTCAAATTGCCCAAGAATTTGAAAATAGATGAGTCCGCGTTGGACGCCACGGTAGGCGACGACTCGGCTATGGAAAAATCTCCTATCAAGCTCGATCCAAGAACTGAAAAGCTTTCGAAATTCTTGGACGACGACATTTTCCAAAAATTTCAGGAAATCGCGGGCTACAATCCTTTGCAAGTTTTACGCTATGATTTTGGAGGCAAACCACTTTACTACGCTCAGACTTCTGTTAACATTGAAAATACGATACCAAGCCCCAGTTACAATCCTTCTTCCGCAAGGGTTTTCGAGTTGCAATTAATGCCAAAGATGATCTTAGATCTTGAACACGATGTATCTGTGGAAGAAGGTATGGATTGGGGTACCATTTTCATATTCAGTGACATCGAGAATTACACACCGGACTTTGATGAACATGGAGTTTGTTATGTGGAGGAGACCGCTCGTGTTCAATGGGAAGCTGAAAGTTAGTGAAATAAAATGCTACTCTTGAATGTCGTATTTACAGGTAATTTTATATATGGCAAAGTCTTTGATGATATACTACAAGAACCTTGGGACTTTTACCTTTTCGTAAACGATAAGCTTATCGCCTGCTTCGAAGCCCTCAAAACCTTCAAAAGTTACGCCGCACTCGTTGCCCTTTTTCACCACCGTGGCGTCCTCTTTGCCCTGTTTAAGTGTTGAAAGTTTGCCATCAAACACTGAAACTTCACCGTCACCTCTCACAACCTTCAAAAGTGCGTTTCTCGTGAGCTGGCCATTCGTGACCCTACAACCTGCCACTTTGATAATTTTCCTTTTCACATTAAAATCGAACACTTCTCTTATGTCAGCCGTCGCGACTTGTTTAGTCTCATAAATAGGTTTTAAATTCTCGGTGAGAATCTCAGTAACGTCTTCAATCAGTTTGTAGATTACGTTATGACGTTTGACTTCAACGTTTTCTTTATTGTTGATGATGTCATTCGATATATCATGAAGATTGAAGCAAAGGAGTGTGCTGTTTGTGATCTTGGCCATCTTCAAATCATTTTCGTTCGGGGAGCCAACAGAGGCAGCTACGACGTTACAAACAACCTCGTCGTTACCAATAGGTAAAATACTTTCCACAATTGCCTCAACAGATCCGGAAACATCTCCTTTAACAATAAAGTTGATTTTTTTAGGCCCCATTGCCTTGACATCATCTTCGGAAATGGACGATTCGTCCCCGTCTTCTCCGCCATCTTGTCGTTGCTTCAAGAGAGCCTCACTACACCTTTGCTCGTTTATCTTTTTGACATCGCCTGCATGCTTCTCGGATTGGACCAGAGCTTGTCGCTTAGCAACGTACTTTTTGGCCAGGGCCTCACTTTTAACTTGAATGACTTCGTCGCCCGTTTGTGGTAGTTCCTTCCATCCCAAGACTTCGACGGGTTCAGCTGGCAAAGCCTTAAGCTTTGCTCTTCCGCCTTCATCACAGAGACTCCGAACTTTACAATAGGTGTTACCGCAAACGAAAACTTTGCCCTTTTGCAGTGTGCCCTTCGTAATTAAAACAGTTGCAGTATTACCAACCGTTTTCTTCACTTCGCTTTCCAAAATAAACCCTTCAGCAACCGTATTGGTTGCATTCTCCGCTTTGAGATCCATTAAATCACTCAACACTACTATACTTTCCTCCAGAAGATCCATGTTTTCGCCTGTGCGAGCGCTGATGGGTATTACTTGCACGTCACCACCGACTTTTTCAATGGAAATGTCGTGCGATAAAAGATCGTTATTAACTCTGTCAATAGCTTTGTCTCTCTCTCTCTTCGAGATCTTGTCGATTTTTGTAATTGCTATAATGAGCTCGTTTCCTGAAGCGCGGACATGTTTTATTGCTTCCAGGGTCTGCGGCATCAGGGAATCTTCAGCTGAAACGACGAGCACCACAATATCTGTGATAGTAGCACCACGCTGACGCATCTTAAGAAAGGCAGAATGACCAGGGGTATCCAGAAAAGTGATTTTTCTGCCAGAAACAGGAGTTTCTATCTGGAAAGCACCAATATGCTGCGTGATGCCGCCCGACTCCTGAGCAACAACCGCCGTCTTTCGGAGATAGTCCAAAATGGTGGTTTTGCCGTGATCTACATGTCCCATAATAGTGACAATAGGCGGCCTCCTTTCTAAATTCTTAGGATTTACTGCCGATTTCAGTTCTGCGTAAACGTTCTCCCATGTCAGAGTAGAGACTCTATCGTCAATTTCATAATTGTATTCTTGCAGTATAAGTTCGATGTATTCCCTGGAAAGAATATAATTATGGGACACATCAGAAAATCCAAGTCGCGTTAAATCCCTCACCAACTTCTCAATTCTCACGTTCAGAAGATTCGAAAGGTTGCTAACAGAGGTGTAGTTCGGGATCGTGAAAGTGACTGGCTTGAGTGATACTGGTTTTTTATTCAATTTGGAACTTTTCTTGGCATAAAACCTCTGGATGTTGTTCGGAATTACCGGAGAGCGTGGTATCCGACACGTGAATTTCCCATAAACATTTGGCGCAATCGCTCGACGCAGATAGAACATCCACCCACTCTCGTCTTATTTTGAAGTTTATTCAGTGGTATAATCTCGATGAGCTTCTTCCGCACACCGATAAATTATTAGCTATTTCGTATGAAGGTATGTTGAACAATATGTCACGTGATTAGATAGCTAGAACCGAATTCGAATTTGTGTATATCGCTTTGTAAGCAAATACATATCACTTTTTACGCATCATGCGAATTAGGGTAACAGCTTTTAAATCTGGCCATGAAGTCATCACGAGTCAAGTAGGAGCCGCACAACCTTCTGTAACCTGTGAAAGCGGTTCTAGCATGCAAAACTCTCCAATTATCAAACACAAAAATCTTGCCTGGTTCCATCTTAAATTGAACGTAGTTGTCCGGATTGTTAATTAACGCATTGAATCTGAACAGCGCCTGGTATATGTCTGCGACGGTAAAACGGGGCAAAGGTTCTATGAAAGCGGCACGATCACTTGTATTCCAGCGACATTGTACGAGAGATCCGTCCTTGGCCAGCGTGAGGGTGGGAAAACTGTCTTGTTCAAATTCTTGATTTGAATCGCCGGACTGGTGAAACACCAGAGGTTGTTCGGATAGCACTTGAAGTGTTTTCTGCCAGGAACGATCCGCCGCAGCCTTTATAACCAAAATTTCTAGAATTTTTGCCACGTCGACTATCCTGGTATCTCCGCCTTCACCATTGGTGTGTTCGAGTAGATGGAACAATTGATATCCGGGAGGTTCATTCCAGTAAGTGCCGTCTACATGCATGTCAATGGCCAAGGAGGTGTAAGCGGTGTCGTTTTTTGCCAGATCTGACGTAAAATCCCAAACACAGGGATCATAGTGGGTAGGCCGAATAATAGAAATCGCAGCAGAGACTCGTTCCGTTGACTCGAGAGTCACGGGAACGTTTTGAATAAATGCGAATCCATTGACATGAATTTGTTCAAAAATCTGGGGCAATTCATGCGTCAGCCGATCGTAACTATTTACACCAGTTCCGTCACTGTTCAATTGCCAGAACTCATGAGAGCCCCATGTTCTTATATTCGGTATAATTTTTCGAGACTTGGAAGTTAGCTTCGGCTCGTAAGAGTGTTGTAGAAGCCATTTCTCGTCAAATTCGGAGATATGCGAATCGGACCAATTGCAAACGAGTTTACTATTCATAATTTGAAAATCTGAATCCGCCAAATACTGCTCGACCCGTTTCAAACTTGTTTCCAAATCTTTCCCCGGCTTATTGCTCAACGTATTGAATATATCGAACACCCTTTGCTTGGTTTGGACATGCTGACATTCACTACAAGGACAGTTATCACGCAGGTAGATCCAATCGTAAGTAGAAGACCCCAAATCCTCAAATTCGACTTTTACCGCATTTTCAAAAACACTTGTGCCTCGTTTCACGCTTTCAATACGCATCTTTGTTATTTTCCCTTATTAAAGCTCTGTTATCTGGGGTAAGTAAGTTTAAAGCTCCAACAATTGATTAAAAGAAAAACCAATCATAACAGCTAAGTACGTAAATTTCATAAAACTATGGTAGCTCTGAGCGCTTTAGGGGTTTTTACTATAGACCAACTGGCATCGAGAGCTGACCAATGAGCTATGTAGTCAATAGATTTCAGAAAAAGGAAACGTATCACTGTCGACAGCAATAGTAGCTTTTCGATAGTCATACTCAAGCATCGTCACGCATAGCGAAATGGCCTGAAAGTTTACTCGTTAATAAAATAGATGTCTTCAAATATTGGCATGAAAGGACGCCCTTGACAGTGCGTTTGTTATATGCTCTTCTCGTTCGGCAGTCACAGAGCAAGACAAACAGAAGGACAGTGCATCTGAGTAAAAGTCGTATGAGTGGTTTTCGTCAAATTGGAAGCAAAGCAAGGTGAGGTGATCACTTCTTGTTAAACAAATGCAATTTGTTGTAACAGTCTTTTTTGTAATCTTCGTAAATCGACGAGGACCTCCTCACAATAGCGGGTTTCTCATTAGTCGTTACCGGTTCACATACTTTTTCTCCGTTTCTGTTAAAACAAATTCCACATGTGGCGTCATCACTGTCTTCATTGTTTACTGGCGCTCCGGACATCTCAGCATAGTCTCGAGTCAAATGTACCACGTCATCAGAGTCCTCATGCGCAGACCTTGGCTTAAGATCCAAAGAACCTTGCTGAAGATAATGTTTAGATTCTCGCGAAACAAAATCCGGGGCATCATCTCTCAGCAAATTTTCCTTCTGCCGTTTACCAGGTTTAGATGACCAACTGTATTGCGACCGGGATGCATCGTCGTAGGATCCAGTCTGAGGTTCTTGCTTCCCCCTGTTACGACCGGAAACACTGAAATCGCCAACATCAGGCGTCTGTCTGTATTTTGGAGGGTCTTCAAGATCTGTAAAATCTCCACTTCTTGAAGGGCGAGGTGCTTGTAGAGTATTTTCTGGCATGGTGAGTTCGTTTCTGGTTTTTGGGTCAAGTAAACTACCTGATCAGAATCGTTAAAAGATGGATTAGAGTTGGACCCTCTTTTGAGTAGTTCATACAAGTGTGTCCTTCTTATAAGGGTACGCCAAGATCGTCACGTTGCAAAGTCGTCCCTCACGATTCTGACATAAGGGTCAAGAAACTGCGTTAAACGACCAACCCCTCTAAGGCTCCGTTCCGAGTCAGCGAGCTGTTGGGATGTAGCAGTTGCACGTAGTTGAGTAGCATTTTTTTCGATCCTTTCTCTTATCTTGGGTATTATTTCGATTTGAAACCAGCTGGAGTCTCGAATGCGAAGTTCTGACCATGTCCGCTGGAAAAATTGCATAAACACCTCCAAGGCAGCATCTTTAACATTCACCTCGTCTTTGAATCCTCTGTCGATGCACGCGTCAAGGATTTGCAGAGTTTTCTCATAGGACGGTTTTAAATGTTTGATAAGTGTGTAACAAGATAGCCTCAATACAGAACCGTCATCGATAGTCTGTTTGAGATTTCCAGCTTTGAGAGTTTTCACGAAGTTCTTGTTAGGCTTCAACTGTGGTAGAACTATTTCCAACATTTGGTCCTGATAATTTTCAAAGGCTTGAAGTTTGGTAGCCAGGAGTAAAGTGTCGAGGGCTACTTGGAAATCCATCAAGGAACTAGATTCTGAATCCAAGGACCGAGCTATAGATTGTAGTATTTGCGTTTTGGACACCCCTTCGAGTTGTTCCCGAGCCAGCAACACAGTTTGAATCGTCTCGAGAGAGTCGTCCTCAGACACAACAGATGGCCCTCTTAGGAAATCGATCCTTTTTTGGACCACTGGAGATAGTAACAAACATCTCAAAGCATCCAGCGGCATTTCATCGATAATCTCAGGGTCTTTCTCGTCCGGGAATTTTTTTGCCAAAAGCTCGTAACCAATTTTTCGCCCGCGAACAAAATCGGCCAAAGCATTTCTGCTAGCTCTTGATTGAATGACAAGGTGTATCTGGGCATCGGTCAGTGTCAGAGGTAGTATCTGAAGTACTTTCACGGCGAAATCTGATGTTTTCATTTCTTCGTCGTCAACTGACGCATATTCCTCATCTGAAAAATCAGGAATATCTTCATCACTTTCGAAATCAATTTCTTGATCCGAAAATGTCATGTCCTGATCGTCCTCTCCTGCTACCAAATTCACGCACACACTCAATATTTTCTGTCGCAGTATCTCTTTCGCTTGGGGATTATCTTCTATACGCGACTGACGCAACCACACCATTAAATTTTGAATTACGAGGAGTGAATCGCCTAGCGAGAATTCGTGTATGTTTTCCATTAGCGTTTCGAGCACAGGCGCGTAGCATGTCCTGAAGGAATGGCTCGTAAGCGACACATGTGTGAGTAATTTCAAGTGGCCGGCTTCCAAAGGGTTCGCATTGACAGCTTTGGCCACCACATGTGAATGAACAGACCCTGACGCAATTCTCAGAGCCTCAAACCCAGCAACACGCACGTCTTCAATCGCCAGGCGATACAGTTCGCCAAAAGTCAAGTCAGTCACGTGATCCGAGTCTTGAGTCTCAAGCAGTCTTCGCAAGACTTCCCACGACAAATAGGTTCGATGCGGCAAAGCAATGACGAATTGCGCGTATTTTTCCGTGACTCCACAGCCTGGAATCTTTCCTGAAAGTCTTTGGAGTACATTATTCAGTGTGACAAGTAAGCGAGAGGTACGTTCGTCTTGAAATGACCAATCGCCTTGTAGCACCATAGAGAGCGGTTGGATTATACCTCTAGCAGCCAAATCCTTGTGGAATTGAGCTACCGTGGGCAAGAGTTCCAAACTCACAAGATTGGCTATGGGTAGGTCGTTACCAGATAGCGCAGGAATGAAAATTGAGGTCACGAGCTTAGTCATTATAGGCTCTTCCATATCGGCCAATGTGTCTGAAGTCAGCTCTCTAAGAGCCATATATTGAAGATCTGGATCATCGATACCGGAATATCTGTTAAGCAGGTCCATGGACGCCTTTTCATCTTCAATCGGGCTATGAATCCAAGATGTCGATTCTTGGAGAACTGATAAATGAAAACGTGGTCACGTGCACCAAGCCCGCTCGATTAGCATAGCTAAAAGATTATGGCGTTGAACTGTTGAAGTAAACCCGCTTGTTAAGCAGTCGAATGAAACCCATGGTGAAATGTCTGCTTGATTTTCCTGTAGCGATGGCAGCCTACTGCATTTGCGCGGAGAAAACATACCTCAACAAACGCATATTAAATTTACAGGTTAATTCATGGTGACTGCGTAATTTTAAGGATCCACTTGTCATGTTCACGGACCGCTATATGCCTCGTTCACCTTGGTTTTCGATATACATATGATTAAGATATTTCCCTGTGTTTTGATCTAAGGTAAAGTAAGATATCTTGAAGGATTGTCGAAAATTTGACTTTCTGGAGACTTCCAATTTTGTGGTACATACTCTTAGCGTGAAAAACAGGTTCAGAAGTTCTAGCTGGATTTCTATAAGTGACATCGAGAGCGCTGTTTTTAAGATTGAGCTCAGGTCAATCGCCACAGATCTTGAAAGCACTAGAAATTCTGCTCTTTGACGCCCTGTACAACACGGTGCTTATATAATGTCTCGGCATTTGGCTTAATATAATAAAACAAGTAGGATGTCTCAAGGGCAGTTTAAGCTAACCGAACCCGACAAATCGACGTGTACAAGGTAAACTCACCTTCAAAGATGCTATTCAGTACTAGTGGTACAACTCCGTAGTTTACGTCGAGAGTGACACCAATAAAACGGGGTAACTTACAACGAAGATTGCACGTGATAAACACAGATCAAATTCGACGAATACCCCTTTTATACCCAAACCCAGAACCCATATCACTATGTACCAAGTTCGGGTAACTTACACCACTGTGAGTTACCCTACCCTTCTTCGTTTTTGTGGTGCGTCGCGCAGCCGCCAAAATGCGCTTCCTTGGGCTTCCTGCTTCTGGTCAAAATCGCTACGAACGTGTGCCTGCAATAGGAAGCCCAATGGTGCTGAATCAAGAAGCCCGCCAAAGTCCACACGGCAGCGAACCCACCAGGAGACACCATCTACGCTGCGACTAGGGTTTCGGACCACCTTATAGGTGTGTAGTCAGACAAACGGCTCGGGATGCTCCAGAGTCTCGTGTCAGGCGCAAGACTCCAGAGCCTGACGCCACCTCTTGCACGAGTGCATGCATTCGAGATGCATATATAAGGCGGCGGTGAGAAGCTGTGAGTAGATTTGGTTTTAATTCGTTGTGTTCACACCCCAGATATCTCAATTCGAATCTTACGAGTAATATCCAGAATGTCTCTATCTTCCAAGCTAAGTGTCAAGGACGTCAACGTCACCGACAAGCGTGTCTTCATCAGAGTCGACTTCAACGTCCCATTGGACGGTGACAAGATCACTTCCAACCAAAGAATCGTTGCTGCTTTGCCAACTATCAAGTACGTTCTAGAACACAAGCCAAAGGTCGTCGTTCTAGCTTCTCACCTTGGCAGACCAAACGGTGAACCAAACAAAAAATACTCTTTGAAGCCAGTCGCTGCTGAGCTTGAGAAACTTTTGGGCCAAAAGGTCACTTTCCTAAACGACTGTGTTGGTCCTGAAGTCACCAAGGCCGTTAACTCTGCTGCCCCAGGTTCCGTCATTTTGCTCGAGAACTTGCGTTTCCACATCGAGGAAGAAGGTTCTAAGAAGGTTGACGGACAAAAGGTCAAGGCTGACAAGGCCGACGTCGAGAAATTCAGAAAGGACTTGACCTCTCTAGCCGACGTTTACGTCAACGACGCTTTCGGTACCGCTCACAGAGCTCACTCTTCCATCGTTGGTTTCGACCTAAAGGAAAGAGCTTCCGGTTTCTTGTTGGCCAAGGAATTGCAATACTTCGGTAAGGCTCTAGAGAACCCAACCAGACCTTTCTTGGCCATTCTAGGTGGTGCCAAGGTCGCCGACAAGATCCAATTGATCGACAACTTATTGGACAAGGTCGACAGCATCATCATCGGTGGTGGTATGGCTTTCACTTTCAAGAAGGTTCTAGAAGGTACCGAAATCGGTAACTCTATCTTCGACAAGGCTGGTGCAGAAATCGTTCCAAAATTGGCCGCCAAGGCCAAGGCTGCTAACGTCCAAATTGTTCTACCTACCGACTTTGTCTGTGGTGACAAATTCGCCGCAGACGCCAACACCAAGGTTGTCACCGACAAGGAAGGTATCCCACAAGGTTGGGAAGGTTTGGACAGTGGTCCAGAATCTAGAAAGCTTTTCGCTGCTGCCGTTGCAAAGGCTAAGACCATTGTCTGGAACGGTCCACCAGGTGTCTTCGAATTCGAGAAGTTCGCTGAAGGTACAAAGGACTTGTTGAACGCTGTTGTCAAGGCCTCTGAGGCTGGTAACACCGTTATCATCGGTGGTGGTGACACTGCCACTGTCGCTAAGAAGTACGGCGTCGTTGACAAGATCTCTCACGTCTCTACTGGTGGTGGAGCCTCTTTGGAATTGTTGGAAGGTAAGGAATTGCCAGGTGTGACCTTCTTGTCCAACAAGCCATAAGTAGCCTTATGCGTTATGTGTGTATGACCTTTCTCTTACATAGTATATTATCCATTGATATTTCACTTCGATAATGAGTTTCTATATGTAGCCCTCGATATTACGTTCGAAAGGTGGCACGTACTTGACTCCCAAGAGCTCTATTATTCTTTTTTCGTCAAAACTTTCGATCAAGGTTTTATCGCCGCTCCTGTCGTTAAGGCGTTGGAAAAGCCCATGATGGTTTAATTTCCAACCTTTATTATTTGCTCGCAGTCTCAAGCTCTTGTTGAAGTCATCATTACCCGTAAAATAGATCATAGTTGATCCAAGCTCACTCCATTTGCTGGTCAAAATATCCACCCTTCTGCAACGGTTCGTGGCATTTGAATCCGACATGTATAAATCTTCGTATTTAAGAGCATCAGCTTCAGTGCCATGATCGAGTGATTCGCCTGCTGGGAGTCGTCCACCGAAGTAAAATCTTCTCAATGAAACTTTTGGGGTCTTTATGAATGTGCTGTTGGACCCCGCCATAGCGAGAAGTTTCTCGACATTGCTTTCAAATATTTCGCCCAATCGCCAGTTCAAATTCAATGGACATTTGATATAGCCTCTATTGTAAAGGTTCTCAACTAGCTTCTCCAATATATGTGACAATTCTAAAATGTCATCACATCCTGGCTTCCACATTACTGTGTCAATATCACCACAGGTTTTGCTGCCACGCCGATAGCTGCCTGTTTGTTCAATTTGGACCGTTTTATCCACTTCACGCAAAGAATCCTTTATAAATATGAGGTGTTTATCACATTCATCCCGCGGGATACGTACATGCCAGTCATTGAAATATCTCCAGCCATAAAGAACGCTCCAATTGAAATCCGAAGGTGACAATTGGAATGCATCGCGAAATGTCTTTGCACCAAGTTGTGTCCATTTCATGGCGGTATGGGATCCGACCCCATGACAATTCATAAAATAGTGAAGCTGACGTTCCGTGGTTTTGGATTCTTCTAGTCCAGGCAAGAGGCCAGTACTGAGTAACGTCTGAATCTTGCTAGCAATACTGCTTCCAATATTGGGAAGTGATGCAGCCTCGTCTCCGCTCTCTAGTCTCTTGTGGTAAGCCCGTATCGATTGTACTGCCAATTGATAGCCACGACTTCGATATACGTCCCCTTTGAGGCGGTATTTCTCCGCGAGTTGCTCAAGAGCAGTAATTAGAGTACCATTAAGTCCGCCGGTTGTATCAATGGCAATTTGCTTCCCAACTGAACCAAATTCTGAGGTGTCTGCATGACGACTAGCGAACGCTTGATCCGTAACATCACTCTTCGCTTCAACATCAGTCTCCGCATCTGAATCGCCATGAGAATCATGCAATTTAGGAATATTTCCAGAATAGCTTCTTTCCATCTCTACCGATTCTTGATCCGATTCATCACTCGCTAAATTTATGAGCTCTCTACCAGGTAAAGTAACTTCAAATCGTGGATTTTGAGCTATTTCCCCGTTCTTGAGACATTCGCTAACCCAACTCAAAGAATAGCACTTTAGCTCTCGACATTCTATAATATCATACCAGACATTATCATCGTAGTGCCATTCACTTTGAAAGATATCCAGCTTATTGATGTGACCATTATCGCTCACAAAGGAGTCATTAACAAGAATTATAGTTCCGGTTGTAAAGCCGTCTTTGACGGTTCCTTGATTATTCTGGATTAGCTGAACGAAGAATTGGACCCTTGCAGGGCTTTTAGAAGGTAAAATCAAAAAATCAAAACCTTGGAATAAACCCATGTACACTTCGGATTCAAACTGCTAGATTTCAAATCCTCCAAGTATACCTTTTGGACGATTTCCGAGTCTTTTACAAGAGCGTAGTTGATATATAGTTCATCAGACACACTGTAAAATATTAGGCTATAACATCTTGAAGTGGAAGTCATCCCGTTTCCAAATCCAATTGTTTGGAATTGGCACAACTTGAGTAAAGTCTCATATTCTCATGTGCCAAAGTAACTGTAGTTGAATGTTGTCTACTAGCTGGTATATAGCTGCCATTTAACAGATTAATAGGCAAGAGAGCAGGAAGTATATCGCATTCGCCAGTCAATTGCCATGATCTATCAACCTTCATGTATCAATCTTGATGTAGCAAACGTGCAATCGCGTGCCAGTTCTTGGCGAAAACCAACAGGTTGCCATTTTGTTTGCAAGTAAATTTGCGATATTCAAAGGTTGCATCTTGAATGATTCCAGTTACCACGGCTTGATTTAGGCCCATAATATCACTGGCAATACGACGAAACTTCTTTTCATTCGTATGTGGATCTAGTAACAGCACGCCATTGATTTTGGGATGTAAAATTGAAAGTAAATCGGATTCGCTGTCACCGACGTACCAACAGGTAAGATTGGGTGGGAATGAATTCACGAGTTTGTTCAGTTTGTCTAGTTTGTCATAACCTGTCACTATAGTCTTTTCGAAGAGACCGGTGTAGTGGGGACCGCGTCTTATTAGAGAGTTGCAGTAGACTTGAGCAGGATTGATTTTCTGGAGAGTTTCTGGATCAAGTGTGGATGACTTGATCACTGCCAGGATGAAATCGGTGCACCAATTGACAGACAAGACGTGAAATTCGTCACATAGCGGCAAAGCCGTTGGGAAACCTTCTTGGATCAATTGTTTTTGGTCTGCAGCAAGATCTAATACATCGGTCTCAGTGACATCGGTGAAAGCTTCAGTACGCTCGAGTTCTGCTAAGCTGTTCAACTCAATGGGTCGCAGACTGTTTTGATACTGAATTTCCGCTTGAAACGCTTGATCGTAATTGGCAGTTGTTATGGGTTGTTCACCGGCTAAAACGTCTGGACCGAGCAGCGGTAGCTTTCTCGGAGTCGTTTCGTAACGACGATAGCCCTGTAGGTAGGTTTCTACGAAATGAGACCAAGGCACTTCACACTGTTTGCTTCGGTAGGGAAGTTCGCCCAGGATACTTATAGTGTCCTTGGTGGTGATCGTTTCATCAAAATCGCTTATCAGGATAGTCTTCATATTTGATTTGTAGCGTGAACTGGATGTGTGTGGAAGGCAAAAGGGCGAGGTTGAACAGGATGCAGGTGCAAATAGGGTAGTAAAGAGGAGAACAGCACACGGTAGTGTAGTTAGCAGAAAACAACCTATTCTGAGCCTTCATCGCAGAGCTCATCCTACATGTCAAACACTACAAATCCGACTCAATTGCATGCACACACGCCCCGCCTCGGCTACTGCACAGTCAAGAACCCTACCACAAGTACTATTACTACTGTCAACACACTTCTATATCAACTCATGGTGAAAAACCACTTGGCGAAAACCAAGTCCATGAACCGACTCAAACTGGTGAGATCGTTCTATGCGCTATACATCCAGATCCACACTTCCAGGGCGCCTAGGCCTAAATGAGATCCAATGTGGGTGTCATTATACGCAATTGTTTATGATTGGGAGGTGGGAAGGCCACGGAAGCCTACGGAAGCCTGGGTGCATTTTTCATGCTTTTGATGGATTTTCGGAGATCTTCGTCCAGTATGACCTGGTGAAATTTTGATCGAACTCGTGGAAGAGATGGGCCTCGAGGGCATCTCATCGCAGAGGAAGCACGGTAAACACGAAACAACGCATTGCACGATACAATGAGTCACGTTCCAGCCTGGAAAAGAATCGCCTTCAAAAACGTCCAGCACGACGAGCTTCGGGATGAGACTCCGTTGAATGTTACGACGCATTTGGCGACCGCGTCGTTGTCGAGGAGGGAAAAACGTCAAATGTTGCGTGGGGATGGGACTGCCAAGAAGAAAGTGGGCAAAAAGGATTCCAAGGGCCAGAAGCGCGAGAAGCTCGAGAGGCAGGCACGAGTTGCGCACCGGAATACGGTTTTGCGAGACCAACTCCGGTATTTGATCGAGTTTTACCGCGAAAAAGTGGGCGGGTTGCCTGAAAGCGTGTGGGAACACGAGCCGGCGAAGTCACATCGCGAGGAGCTGGAGAGTGGCGCGGCGACGGCGGCGGGCGAGCTGGAGGTGGTGAGCACGTGGAAGTTTTCGAAACAGAAACAGAATTGGTTGCTGAAACACGTTTTCGAGTGTGATTTGATTCCCAGTTGCTATGACGAGCTGTTGGCGTCGTATTTCCGGGATCTGAAAGGTACTGCGCGTGCGGCGTTGGAGGAGCAGTGCAAGTCGACCATCGAGGGGAAGTCCGGGAAGCCCGCGGAAGCCACCGAGCCCGCGGAGCCCGCGGAGAACCCCGGAGACGCCGCCCCGCCGCAAGCCGCCCGCGCCAAAACTCTACTCGACGCCCTACTAAGCTGAGCTCCCTTCCCGGGAACAGCCACATCGCTGCAGACGAACATACTCACAAGCTACCCGTGGTGCTAGGGTGTCACCCGCCCAGCGCCCGTGCACCCACGAGAAGCGGACGTCCCCGATCTGCAAACGGCGCTCCGCTTCTTGCCGCTTGCCTGCGCAGCGGCAAATGCCGGCGCAGGTCAGAAGCCGGGACCCAGAAGCCGTTGCACGGGGAAATTAAAGTGGGGAGACGTCTCCTGTTTGCGTCATTTGTCCCGGAATATCTGTGGGGTTTTTCCGGGTCTAAATGCAAGGCCGTTGGAAAAGTAAAAATGCGGGGTAGACACGGCATTATTGGCACAAAACCTTAGTTCATGCGGCTGGCTCTGCACACGCTGTGCTGACATTCCGGGATGACGCCGGAGAGGACTGAGAAGAGATCGGAGAATGCTGAAAAATAAGGAGATAGGTGCAAGGGGATGTTGAGATTCGGTTCTCCAAGGTTATTGCTGCACCGGTGTGAAGTATAAATCTGGGCTTAGTTGCCGGCCTCTTCCTCTGTCTTTCGTCTCTTGTTGTAGACTGGTGTAATTATCACCTGGGAAGAAAATGGGTAATCTCAAAAACAAGCTTTTACTCCGCGATGTCAAGTATCGCGGCCAACTCTACGACTATTTCCCGAAAATCCAAAACATCTACGTCATCGGGATGGTGGCTTGCATATCGGGGCTGATGTTTGGGTTTGACATCTCGTCGATGTCGTCGATGATCGGAACCAAGCACTACAACGAGTATTTCGATACCCCGAACTCGATCACACAGGGCGGTATCACGGCGTCGATGGCCGGCGGGTCGTTTCTGGGGTCGCTGGTGTCGTCGAACGTGTCGGACGCGTTCGGACGGCGGGTGTCGCTCCACATATGTTCTGCGCTGTGGATCACCGGGGCGATTCTGCAAAGCGCGTCCCAAGACCGGGCCATGCTGATCGTGGGCCGCGTCATCAGCGGCATGGGCATCGGGTTCGGCTCCTCGGTCGCGCCGGTGTACTGTTCGGAGGTGGCGCCTCCCAAGATCCGGGGGTTCGTCTGCGGGCTGTTCCAGTTCAGCGTGACGCTGGGCATTATGATCCTGTTCTACATCGGCTACGGCTGCCATTTCATCAACGGCACCGGCGCGTTCCGCGTCACCTGGGGGCTGCAAATCGTGCCGGGCCTGATTTTGCTCGTGGGCACGTTTTTCTTGCCCGAGTCGCCGCGGTGGCTGGCCAACCACGACCGGTGGGAAGAGGCCAGCGAGGTGATCGCCGGAGTTGGGGCGCACGGCGATCGCGAAAACGCGCAGGTCAAGTTGCAGATGGAGGAAATCAAAGAACAGGTGATCATCGATCGGGCCGCTATGAATTTTAGCTATTTGCATCTGTTCCGCTCCAAGACGCTTCCTAAGACCATTGTGGGCGTTTGCGCGCAGATGTGGCAACAGCTATGCGGTATGAATGTCATGATGTACTACATTGTCTACATTTTCGACATGGCGGGCTATTCCGGCAATACCGTGTTGGTGTCGGGTTCGATTCAATACGTGCTGAACGTGATTATGACCATTCCGGCCTTGTTTTTGGTTGACAAACTGGGGAGAAGACCCGTGTTGATTGTCGGAGGAATCTTCATGTTCATTTGGCTGTTTGTCGTTGCCGGTCTGCTTGCCACCTACTCGGTGCCTGCCCCTTCGGGTTTCGATGGTGACACCACGGTCACCATTCGTATCCCACAATCGAGCAAGGGTGCAGCGCATGGTGTCATTGCAGCGTCGTACTTGTTTGTTTGCTCTTTTGCTCCGACCTGGGGTGTGGGTATTTGGATTTACTGCTCCGAGATTTTCAACAATATGGAAAGAGCCAAGGGGTCTGCCCTGTGTGCCGCGGTCAATTGGGCATTCAATTTTGCGTTGGCCATGTTTGTGCCTTCCGCGTTCCGTAACATTTCCTGGAAGACTTACATTGTCTTTGGAGTCTTCTCGGTGGCTTTGACCATTCAAACTTTCTTCATGTTCCCCGAAACTAAAGGCAAGACTTTGGAAGAAATTGATCAAATGTGGGCTGATAACATCCCCGCATGGAAGACAGGCTCGTACACACCTGAGATGCCTATAATTGAGGACGAAGAAGGTCACAAATTAGGTCTGCTGGGTAGAACTGAGCACATTGAAAGTGCAGAACCAAGAAAAAACAGCGCTGACGTGGAAAAGGCCTTTGTTAGTCACAGCAGTACTGACAACGCCTCGTCCAGGCCATAAAACTGGAGTTTTTGCATGCGACCACACTCTGTTCAAATGATTGGTGGAATTTTTGGTGTAATGATCGCTTTTGATATGACTAAAGAAATAAATTGGCAATTCTAATTCTAATTCGACGTATGCTATCATGAAGGACTATGCTAGATGGGTTTCCCTTGGGTTTGTAGTCACTTTTCACTTTAAATAGTTGATTGAATAACTTATTCATGTTTGGTGAACTTGGAGCAGGCCATCATCTTGGTAGCTATACAGCTAGCCAAGTTGCCAGTTTTACGATACAGCCTGCAAACTCGGTGAGTAGCAAATGAGTTGTCGCTAGATACGTCCGTTAATGCAATTGAGTATCCTTCAGGTATTCGTGTGGGATTATTAAAGCATATAGCACTATTGACGGATCCGACCGTCAATAGTGCTCGTGATTTTGACTAGTCCTCGTAAAAAAGCACTAAATAGGCGAGACAGCCCGTTACAATCCCGGTACCCTAAATATATGATATTTGGGAAGGAGACGAAATCCATTATACCAGACAAATCGACCGCCGTGAAACCAAAATAAACATAACTGGTATACGTCAAATGACCCATAGGGCTAATTCTATAAATTTACCCGTATGACGTGATATTCCTCTTTATCATCTCACGATATCTTTCTGTTGGTCAGCCTTTCGTACATATTGATTCGCCATAATGCCAATTAATTATACTGTATTAAATTTTGATTCCTTACGCAGATCTACTGCTAGGGCTTTGCGAACCTTCTTGGAGTCTGGATGCCATGAGTACATTTTCGATTCCACTTTTACAGCAATTCGTAGATAATTTTACGCAGCTTGAGCTTATTCCGGCAAGTTTTACACCTATATTGGATCCGTACTATACTGAAATTGCCAAAAATCAAGAGTTGAAAGACCGAGCTTCAGAAATTTGCAACGCGGTACTTAAAGACTACCAAAACTATAATCCTGAGATCGTCAAGCGTTGTAGCAGGTTTCACGGCGTTTTGGCACAATCGCAGCAAAATCCACGCTTAGATAACCTTATCATAGAAGATATAGATGTGACGGCTTCCAAATTCAGCCAGTTTACCGACGATCGTGAACACATGGGGAATCTAATTGTCGAGGAGATCGACGTAGAGCAGTTTGTATGAACAGTTGATAATGTATTACAATAATGAATTGAATAACGATTATATAGCGAGCTGAAAACCCCCATTGAGGAAAGTACTCGACTTTATCAAAGAAGCTCGTAATAGCGAGGTTCGTCGAAGACATGATAATGGTGTCCGTTGACACCTTCGCCGAGATATGCGTCTGGAAATCTCCACTCTTCGTTCACTTCTTCGGCCTCTTGAACGTAATTGACATCATATATCGATTCCCCATAAGATCTCGCCTCTTCAGCATTCATGGTTTGGAATTTCCCTACTTGCAATTCCGTATCTGTCACGGAGCCGCGACTTACTCTTGCGTAGCCTACCCTTTTCAGGTTTTTGTACAAAATGTATTGACACCATCTGTCATCATCCGTTGGGTCAATGTCATGCATGCCGGACAATTCACTCACATAAGTGTTGTAATTGCCTTCTAGGGGTTCAGTGACCAGGTAACTCAATAATATAGCAGGCCTATCACTAGATCCCATAAGACGCGCTAGTTCAGCCGTTTGTAGACGTCTATCTTCTTCATCTTCCTCTTGTCCGCTGTGGAAAACGAAAACATCCACTAGGGTGCCATCGTATGCCTCAATAGTCGCCTGAATAGCCGGTGCAAGTTCGCCAACTGGAGAAGGTAGCAGATGATGAGTGGAGTTTATGATAGGGAATTTCGACAAAAGCACACAACCCCAAGTATGCTTGTTAGGTCCAGGACCAAAATCTGCATACATTCCCAAATCGTGCGCCATCTTGGCTGTCAAATCTCTATTCCCCATTGTGATCCTTTGGGTATCTGTTTCCAGTAAACCAACGATATCAAGCTCCATGTCTCTCATGAGATCAATCATTTTCTGCTCCGAAGACCACATATCATTATCGAGACCGAAATGTATCGTCCAGATGCCGGCTGTGATTAACTTCTCTTGAGGATGGTATGGGGTAGGGACACCAGTTGGACGTAGATCATAAGCGGTCTTTGCAATAAAGGAAAGGAATAGTAGTCCAACGAAATATATGTTTTTCGAAAATTTTGAGCCTAACCTTGCGGCTGGTAGCTTGAGTGTTGAAGAGCCAATTAATATCAAAATGGTCGAAAATGCCAACACATATTCGATTCTTTCTCTCAAGAGCCATCCGCCTGGAACAAACGCGTAGGCAACCGTCCAAACATGAGCGAGCACCAACACCACATAGACCAAGAAGGACCAACCGAAAAAAAGCGGGCATCCCACCAAATTCATACTCGATAAGTAAATTGGGACCATGAAAATGAGCGCAGTGATATATGTAAGGCCTCCAAAAATGTAGTTAAAGTATCCACTTATGGGCCTAGCGCAAAGAACAACGGTTGATACAATGAGAAGCCCACAGGGAACCATTGGTCTATTGACGAATTTCAAGGAAAAGAGGGAAGACATTAGGAGAACGCAGCAGGTGAGGCAATTGTAAGGCCATGCTAGAGGGCCCTGCGCAACCCCTTTGCCAAAACCTTCCCATGACCAGTAAATGATGGTCGAGGAATCCGTCATGAGCTGGTGCATAGCAAAAACCAAACATCCAAAGCCACTAGAAATGGCTAGTTTCTTCCAGAAGCAAAATTTTGGCCGAAGTGCGTCAAATTTCTGTGAGTAAGCCGAGCTCACTAAAGGAGACAAAATTCCCGAGATCAAAGCGATAGCCATACCAGTCTTATTCCATCCACCATTTTCTTCATTGAGAATTGGCCACAAAGGGTTGTTGGAGAAAAATCTCGCTTTAAGGATCACTGAGAAGACGAGCCCCAAAATCCAGGTAACCGAGAACATATTGGCCTCTTCGGAGCCACCAATCATTCTCAGATTTTGCACAAAACTGCAGTTCATTAAAGCCAAACCCAGGGCTACCGTCATAAGCCTCGCCTCAGGTTTCTTAACGAGAAAAGCGCCGACACCGATGACTCCTCCAAGTAAACCCCCATAGAGATTTATTAAAACGGGCATCAAAGGTAGTGATAGTAAGAATGGAGCTGTAGCAGACAAAATACTTGCTTCGTATCCTGAAATCCCCATGTACCATAGAGGGAAGTACCATACGCTGCAAAATAGACCTGTTAAAAGCGTCCAAAACAGAAACGAGTTAACAATTGCCAAAGTGATGTGAAACAAAGATTGCTGATCAGGAAGTTTGATAAAATTGCTCCCAATGAAAGTCGTTGTTTTCACTTCTTCCTCCTGAATCATTATCTGGATTTCATCATCTTCGCATGAAATCAATTGAGTCGATTCTTCCTGAATAATTTCCGTATCTCCGAAATCACTTCCTGAAGCATTATAGTCCTCATCACTAGAATCAGAACCGTTCGCCTCGTCCGCGGGATCGCTGGTAAAAGTATTGCTCTTTGCTGGCAAAGGTTTGTCGTTGATTTGCTCACCACTTTCATCCTTTGTAGCCTCCAAATCATCATTTTCAAGTGTAAAAAGTCCACGTTCAGTTTCTGGATTTAAATCAAGGTGAATGGTAAGCTTTTCGAAGTCCTTATAAGCCAGAGCGTCGAATGCTATATCGAGCACAATCAATGACCACTCGAAATAGGCATAAATTGAGTAAGCCCCGGGTCTCGTGTGCACATTGTGCTGGATGAACCAGTAAATCAAGGGTACAAGCGTGCCAAAAAAGGCCGTCATGGCCAATTTTTTCGACTTCTTGTTCTCACTGTGCCGGATGATCATCGTATCCCAAGGAATAGTTAAAACAATGTAAGAAATCATAAAAACGTCGTGAGTGTTGTGGTCATCTGTACTGGTGATATAGACCCAGCCACCGCATGTGACAGTTCTCGCTAGGCCCACAAGAGCAGTGGCAACAGACTTGTTCAAAATATAATGCCCTAGAAGTAGCAAAAATCGTGGAAACGCCGTCAATGCGATCAAAATCTGGAAAATTGATCTTTCTGGATATCTATCCCCAATTGTAGCGGAAACACTTGGGAACCATTCCTCAGGGTAAGTGTAATGCGCGTTTGTCACAATTTTGATGTAATGCAAGCGACAACCCACCGCAAGAGCGACCAAAAAAGCCGCACCTGCGCAAATTGTGTGTGCGATGGGGATGTATTTAGCTTTCAGCGAAATCATAATGACAGAGAAAGCCTTTACCCCGAAGGTCGATGGCTAGATCCTACAGCAAAATCTGGTAATATTGTCAACTTACCTTCAAGTAATTAACCTATTTTTGATCTTGACGAGTCCCATTATTATTCTATGGTCACGTGGTTTAGCATGACGCAGGTTACAGGGGAATGTATAGGGCCATTATTGACCGGTAAGGGCTTAGACTAATCCTACTTCGAATAGTGTTGTTTCATGGGTTAGATTGATTTTATTTTTGTATACGTTCAGCATCGCAAGAATTGTATATATAATGCACCCATCTGATCAAAAAAGGCTGATTGTCCGTCCCGCAGACTGCCGACTAAAATCTGTTCTCCGGGGCCAAAATCAAAGCGGTCCTGTTGGGAATGTAAACCTGTAAATAGTTGCTTCTGCCATTCCAAGGAAGGTCAGTGGTGAAATACCGAGATACAGATTCGTCGATACGATTATGGCCACCAAAATCGGAATGATCACTGTTCAAAGCGATCCGGTAACAACCACTTTGTTCGACACCGATTCTGTAATCGACAAAGCTCTGAGTAGGATGGAAATTGAATATGAAAAGTAATCCGTTCCTCTCGAACGCTATAACTTTATCGACCTCGTGTTTTAACGACACATAAGCCTGAGGCGTGTTCAACCATTTGAACCTGCGCTCTGTCGCTTGCATGCCCTTGTCAAAGTTGTTGAGGTGATGATAGTGCAATAGTTTGTCGTCAACAAGGTTGAACTGACGGCGTGCATAATGGTAGCTGTCGGCATTGTTGACATTCGGGAAATCGAGCCATTCCGGATGGCCGAATTCGTTGCCTTCGAAATTCAAATAGGCTTCACCTCCCAGAGCATGGGTGATCAGCCGAATTATTTTGTGCAGGGAGATACCTCTGTCGACAACCGGCGTGAGCGGTTTCAATACAGTCATGTCCGTATACATGGCAGCGTCCATCAGCCAAAACGCCAAAGTTTTATCTCCGACTAATGCTTGATCGTGAGACTCCGCATACGCGACCACTTTTTCGCCATGCCTTCTGTTGGTCAAGGTATACACGATGTCCCCCATTTGCCAATCATCATCACTTTTGTCCTTTAGAAGTTTAATCCACATATCGGGAAGCGCCATGGCTAAGCGGTAGTCAAATCCAACCCCACCAAGTTTGCGCGGAAGACATAAAGTCGGATAACCCGAGACGTCTTCTGCAATAGTCAAGCCACTTTCTGGAAGCATTTCGTGAACAAGGTCATTGGCCAACATCAAGTAAGCCAACGCTTCGTGGTCCACATTAGACCTGTCGCTGGACACGTACTCATTGTAGTCGCCGCTGAAAGCACCACCAGCACCAACACCGTGGTGGTTGTACAACATGGAAGTTACCCCATCGAAACGGAACCCATCGAAATGGTAAACGTCGATATAGAAGGCCAAATTGCTTAGCAAGAATCTCAGGACCTCAAAATTCCCGTAGTTGAATAATCTAGAGTCCCACAACGGGTGCTCACCGCGACCAGAAGAGATCGAATGGAAGTAAAGGTGATCCGAGCCATCGAAATTGTTAAGCCCGTCTTCTACATTTTTGGACGCATGGCTGTGGACCACATCTAGTAAAACCAAAATGCCCATTCCGTGTGCAGTGTCGATGAGTTCCTTTAGGTCTTCTGGTGTACCATACCTTGAACTAATAGCAAAGAAATTCGTCACCTGATAGCCAAAGGAGGCGTAGTAGGCGTGTTCCATTATGGCCATCAGTTGAATCGCATCGTAGCCCAGATCTTTAATACGCGGTAGAATGTTTTTGGTGAATTCTTTGTAAGAAGCCACTTTTGGTTCCGGGGACGAAATGCCAACGTGTGCTTCGTAAATACGCAAGGAATCGACCTTACCATTGATATGAGGCCTTTTGTGCTTAAAAATATAGCGTTCTGGAGGATTCCAGAAACGGGCCTCAAACGCGGGGCCAAACTGTTTAGCAGTTTGGGTATCGGGTTGAGTGGCACGTGTAATCCAAGCTGGAAGACGATAAATGCGAGATCCATCGGCAAGCTCGAAAACGACTTTAACTTTAGAGTCATGGGGAATTGCAAAATCACCATGCGAGTTTGGTGGTAATGTAATGCTGAAATTACCAAATTCGTCTTTATGTTTCATTTCATGAGAATTTTGGTCCCAATTGTTAAAATCCCCAATTAAAAACGCACGTTTGGCGTTAGGAGCCCATTCTTTGTAATGAATTTCTTTGGTTTTGACGTCTGGATGCAAACCGTAGGTCGCATAAGATCTTCTGGCCAGTTCTGGTAACGATATTTCATGATTATCGGGAGTCGCATGTCGAATGTCATAAGACCATTTGTCTGCCAAATAACGTCTCTCTGAAAGCGTTTGAGCAAAGGGTTGTAACCAGGGGTCAAACTCTATTGCGCCCCTGACATTTTCAGGTACTTGTTCCATACCTTATTCAATACTGGTTTCCGTATCTATAGTATCACTGATAAGCTCACGTAACTGATAAGCCAATGCCAACTTTTAACTTGCTAATCTTGTATCCCTACTAAAGTTTTGCTCTCAATTGGTGGACGAAAAGATTTCAGAAACGTGGCTTCCTTGTGTCTCTTTTATACATTTAGACTTTCCCCAGAATTTTCGGCCCCCATCCCCTTGTTGAGAACGATTTGAGGACCCGTGATGAACAGTCATCATAAGAATATATATATACTAAAAATGCGAGAAATAAACACTAAAACTCAACAGAACTTGTGCATCGTTGTAGACTTGTAAGCTGTCTGAAGGGGCTTTCTTGTATGTCCTTCTATGGTGAACGATCTTGTTCTATATCTGAATTTCCCTATGATGATCATAAAACTTAATGTCACTTTCCCCAAGAAAAACAGAAAATACTCAACGTCCAAAAATGAACAGGTCAAAATCAGAAATCAATATACAGTATTTTAAAATAAGCTTTACATTGGTTTACATTGGAAATGCTAGTTTTGGGATTTAGATTTATTTGATTGTGTATAGTGTCAAAAGTCACAAGAAGGGGAAATGTTGCAGTGTGATTTGTGGCAGTTTTGGCGATGAGTGAGCAAAATCAGTGGAAGGACGAGGTGACTAGATTTGGGTCAGGTTGCAAGACTTCCTTCGGAAAGATCCATCTCGTCGTCGACGTCGTTGTCGTCGTCACCGTCCGAAAGCTCGATATTACTCAATTCGTCACTGGAACTCAAATCTCCATCTTCCAAATCACTCATGGCGTCGTCGGCATCGTCTCCAAACCCATCGTCGTCAACGTCGTCGCCGTCATATTCGTCGTCAGGGTCCTTGACCCCGAACATGGCCTCGTAGCGGTCACGAGTCGCATATTTGTCAATATATTCTTGTATTTTCTGTTCGTACAGCTCTTTGTCCTTCAATTGTAACGTGGCAGCTTCATTGTTGAGCGGATCGCTCCCGTTCGGCTCCTTAAGCAAACCCGGTAACATCCATTCTACGAT
This sequence comes from Lachancea mirantina, assembly GCA_900074745.1. Classification (NCBI taxonomy): domain Eukaryota; kingdom Fungi; phylum Ascomycota; class Saccharomycetes; order Saccharomycetales; family Saccharomycetaceae; genus Lachancea; species Lachancea mirantina. Next base: position 558,788 of record LT598465.1, read on the forward strand.
GTTTATAAGGTCGTACAGCGGACTCCACGTCGAGTTGATCACGTCAAGACATATAGATCCTGACGCTGCGTCGATATTAGGATGGAAAATCTTGTTCACGAACCCTATACTGGGAGATTTGTAGGGGTAGTTGTCCGGAAGTTCTACGTGTAGCCTCCAAAAGCCTTTCTCGTAGGGTGTGTCCTTAGGACCTTGAAACTTGATATGGAACTCTTGCATATTATCGTCTACCAGTTCAACTTCATGGTCACTCATCAAAAGTTTCATCACATCTGTTTCTATTCTTCTCTTTGAGTTGCTTGCAAGAAAACCGGGTCAGTAATCGTTCATATGCCGTCCTACAAAAGTCAACTTACCTCATGGCTAGGTCCCTGTCCTTGAATCGATACCTGTTACAGGACGTAAGAACCCCTGGCAGGTCTAGTTGAATTAATCACTTTTCCAGTGAGGTCTTTTCGTACGTCTCTGGCGAATGAGTAGAGAACTGAGTAGAGAGCTGAGTAGAGGTTCGAGTCGAGACGCGAGAGGTCGTAAATTCTCACGGCACCCCAAAGAATTCGCCTCGTTAACTTAATTCACTGCTTCGCACCCTCTGCGTCTTCTCGCCGCAAAGCCTCGACCTGCGCCTTCATATCCTTCAGTGTCTGGTCTCTATCGCTGCCCACAAGAAGCTCTTGTCGTTCAGAATCGTCCAGTAGCCCAAAAAGTTCCGCCATGTTTTGGCGAGCAGTCAAAAGCTGATGCGCAGTTAGCGTTTTCAAGCTCAGAGTCGTGTTCGAACCCTGTGTCATGGAAAGGTGAAAAAGAGCGCGACAAATTGCAGTTTCAGCTAATCGAACAGAATCGTGCGAAACACTGGTTTGTGTCTAGTTTGAAATCGAGGTGATGCGACAACCGCTTTCTAGGAAACACCCACTCACTAAATGCTCTACTTGTCACCGTCCATACATCAACAAACCATCCAACGTGGGTGAAAATTGGAGATGTAATAATGTACGAAGATACCTAATGCGACTCAAGGTCAGGGAACTTGAAGAAAACTTGAAGGGAACTTGACAGACAACCGTTGTGCTAAGAGAGAAAAGGCACAGTTTATGTGTGTATGAAACGTCGGTAGCTTTAAGATTTTCTCAGCCGATGCTAAGTCTGCTGGTGGAAAAAAGAGTGAAAGTTTTTCTATTGTACTTGTCGCTAGAGACCCTTGAGCTTCAGCAGTAGGTGCTCGTCATGCTTGTTTTTGTTTTGTTGTGCTAGGTAATTTGTCCTCTGTCTCGCTTCAGCGCCTTTGCTTTATATTAAATAGGAAGCTCTATTCTTGTTTTCGTAAAAATCACATCCCCAGCATTTGAAGCTGAACGCAGAACACGAAGCGCGACCGACATGGAGTATCTTAAGTTGCAAGACTACATAGGAGCAAAACTACTGGTGACGGTGAACAAAGATCGCCTTATTGTTGGTAACCTTGTAGCGGTGGATTGCAGTTGCAATCTTTTGCTGGACGGTGTCGAAGAGACCACACGCCATTGCAAACGACGCCTTGGATTGGTGAGTGTGCCCGGCTCTACTATTGACAGTGTTGAGCTTGACAAACACGAAATCGACAAAATGATTGCTAGAAGACATGCCATCTTGCAAGACGTTGTGTAGGAGTGAGACGAACAAGAGCTACACGGCCACACGACTGCATATCATCCTGCCCAATTAAAGTTTGACTGCCCTAGCAGTCTACAATGGAAAACGTTCAAGCTCCAATGTGATTATGAATCACGATTGCAGTCGTTTAGTCTTACATCTCGTGCTTATTGCATACGGAAACTATTAGCATATTCCGATTTGAATACTTAAAAGCACCAGAACTGGCCAGCGGCTTGCGACCGTAACCATTGTGAAAAGTGCAATACAATACAGAAGAAACATGTCCGTCTCCCAGCGTTTAGTTGAGACTCACCAGAGACTCTTCAAAGAAGCCACCGAACATGCATTAACCAAACAATGGTGCGATGGAACTCTGGACGACAAGACCATTTACGTCTACTTGGCGCAAGACTTGCAGTTCTTCCAGCATGGACTTAGGATGACTTGCAAAATGACTTCTCTAGCACCAGATGAACACAGTCTAGTTACGTTGGCCAAGAAAATTGGGTTTTTCGCCAACGACGAGAACAACTATTTCCAAAAGTGTTTGAGTTTGCTCGCGGGTGGACTTGACTCCAAGGCTGCCGAGCATTACAAAACGTCTCAGATTCCGGCTGTTCAGAAATACATTGCCCTTTTGGACAGACTCGTGGCCCAGGATTACTCTTATGCCAAGCTCGTCACGGTGTGTTACTGCATGGAACTCGTCTATATACAATGGCCCAAGGCCAACCCTGTCAATGATGATCTGCACTGGAAATACCAGACCTGGATCGATTTGCACGCAGGTGAGCATTTTGAGACTTGGTGCCAGTTTTTGCAGGAAGAAGTTGACAAATGCGATTTTGACGAAGTTTCCGAAATCTTTGGCGAGGTTCTTCAACATGAATACGAATTTTTTGATTCCTGTTACCACGAGGGTCGCTCCTAAAGTCTATGCTTCCTGAGCTCCCTGATTTAGTTTCCCCAGGACTTGACCCACCTTAAAGGATGTAGGATACGTTTTTAAGTAGTTGGTCAATCGCTGTACGAATGTGAGTCCGTTCCATTTGTCTGAGTTAAACCCAGGCACGCCGATCTGTTCAATGGCACACCCAGCGGCGATGTTACCGCATATACTTGCGATGATCAAGTCTCCATGTGTCAATACGTAGCCTAGGGCAAAGGCTCCCAAGAAAGTGTTCCCACCGCCCGTTGGGTCCACGACCAACTCCGGCGTAGTAAAATGGTACGCGGGCAAATGAACCAGGGAGCGCACACCGTTGTCCCGGGATGTCAACACGAGACACCCTAGTTTACCGCACCTCACAACGCAAGCATTTGTATCGTTCATAAAGGTATCGAACTTCCAAGTCAGATCTTGGCATTCTTGCAATGTGACCGGCTCTGGTAATCCAAAAAGACGGGCACTTTCTTGCGCATTGGGCGATATGACAACGTGGTCAGGCCCGTTCATTACCCTCCGGATAGGTTCAAAATGTTGTTGATCGCATAAATCTGGGACTGGTTCCCATACAAAAGTCCTGGCACCTGTACATGGTGGAAGACTCTGCATAACGTGCAGCGCACGTTCATCAGAGCATACTAAATGGAAAACGGGCACTTTTTGCAAATCATGGGTCCCTAAGACCGCTTTCCAGTCTTCAACGTCAATACGTTTTTTCTTGGTAATATATTTGAACTCTCGCAGTTCATTGGCTCCATACAGATTATAACCTCTTGTAGTGAGTCTTGACAGGTCGTCACGAAAGCACGCCCCCGATTGCCAGGATTCGATCTGTTTCGTTGCTGCGACGGGGAAATCTGACCCCCGATCAACGATCCAGCGAAGTCGCCGCGAGACACCCAGGCTCGAGGTCACAATACACCCACCCAGAATAGCCCAGGTACCACCTCCACCTATGACGTCGTTGTAAGTCTTGTCGTAAGCATCGATCTTATCGATAATGAACATCCCATTGGTAAGAAAAAGCGAGTGCGAGGGCATCGTGCGCGTAGTCACAGTAGTGGTGATTTCCGTGATCGGATGGATTTCGTTAACAAAGTCAGACTTCAAGTTTAGTTTTCAAACTAAGATTTCGAATATCAACAATGAACAATCAACAAATCTTACAGAACAGACTACAAGGAGAGGCGCATAACAAAGATAAACAACGAAATATGCAAAGAATCGCCACTCCCCTGTGTAATTCGCTCTGCAGCAATTTAATACATGAAATGTAACCAGAAAAATAGAGTTTTATAAAGAAATGATTTACAAACAATTAGCCGCGTACATGTTTACACGGGACTTCTTTTCGATGGGATTTGTTTTGTGGTATCTTGTCTGTCTGTTTTGTAAAGTTCCTTTTGGTCAGTTCTTCTTGATGGGCTTTCTCCCTCTTAACAAAGATCGACAACTCAAATTCCATCAACTAGACGCAAACTCAGTTTTGAAAAAAGGGACTTTCGAGAACTTTACCTCGTGTTACGTGCAAATAGTCACAAGACATCGTGGTGATGCCTATCTTAAATACCTTGAGTTACGATGAGCAAGAGCCGCGAAGTGGAGCGCCAGCACAACCCTGTTTGATGGGATATTCACTTTAAATTGAGACATAAAGAGCGGGCCAAATACAGAAAAAAAGCATAATAATACAATGCCCGCTCAGAGGGTTTGAGAAGGGGCCTCTTAGGAGGTTTAGACCAGGTTCGCTGCTGAAGCGGCAACGTCGAGCCAGGAGTTGACGGTTTCGGCACTCAACGAGGGGTCAAAATCGTCAGAGACTTCGACCACGTGAATGCTCTTATCGTTACCATTGAATATGACAGCAGCTTTCAAAGAAGATGAAGTAGGTCTGGCGAAATAGTCCTGGGTTCCACCTCCACCGGAGCTGGTACCGTCGTTGCCCTGGCCGTCGTGAAGATGTGTAATGAGTTTTTCGCTACCGGAGCTCAAGATCTCGAACAAGTCGAGTTCACCACAGCCCGTGCTCCAGCAAGAACAAGTCGAGTCACCGTATTGCAAAGTACGTGGAACTTTGGCGTTCAAAAGCCAGACTGCTGGCATGTCCTGGTTGTAAGACGACGAGTAATCGTGAGGCATAGTGAATTCAAAGACGAATATCTTGGTAGCTCCACCGAACCCGTGGTAAGCTGGGATATCGTTTCTGTAGTAACCACAAGATCCAAGTGAGTCGTCGGAGCAGCTGGTACCGGAGAAAATCATGTACTCTTTGTTCGACGCAAGGGTGACTTGGTTGAGCGCCTGCGGAGAACCAGCGCCGGAAACACCGTCTGCGGCCGCATAGGAGATCGAGTTACCGAAACATGCGGACCAAGTACCGGAACCCGCAGTACCACCTTGGTTGTTCATGAAGGTACAGTTGGTAGTGGAACCGGGAGTGTAATAGGCAACTCTGTTCCATCCGGACCCGGAGGAGGGAGATGAGGACGACGAGGGCGAGGAAGCAGCAGAGGAGGAGGAGGAGGAGGAGGAGGAAGCATAAGCAGGAGAGGAGGAAGCAGAGGATGCGTAAGCAGGAGAGGAGGAAGCAGAGGATGCGTAAGCAGGAGAGGAGAAAGCAGAGGATGCGTAAGCAGGAGAGGAGGAAGCAGAGGATGCGTAAGCAGGAGAGGAGGATTCCGGAACGAGGGACGACATGGTCACGACGGCACTCGATTGGTAACCAGCGCTGGACGTAGGCGCCGCGTTACCCTCGCCGTCGACCCAGACAGTGGAAGTCACTTCGACGATCTTGACTGCGGCTTCACGCTTGTGCGCATGGTGTGCGACTTCGACGTCGCAGTTTTCACGTTTCTTTAGAGAGGCGCCACTTGCCGGATAGTACACACCGAACTGCAACAGCTCGAGAGGTCCACGGAAATGAACCGAAAGCTCCTCATCTAGTGGAGCCAACGAACCCTCGAATGTGACTTCTTCCTGTTGACAAGTACAGGAGGTCTCGTCCATAGACGTAACGTCGCGGTACGAGCCCGAATATCCCACGTTTGAGTAAGCGACGGCGTTTGTTTGCGAGCAGTAATAGTTACCGGCGACAAAGTCGCAAGAGGCGGCGGTGAGTGCTGCGAGCGCCGCGACAGGCGTGACGGAAGCGAGCGAGATCTTCATGTTCTTTCTAAAGAGAATGCGATAGATCCAAAGCTTTAAGTGAAGGAGTGACTAAAGTTGGGAGCGGGATACGCAGTTGCAAGTTGGAAGAACTATGGAGCCGGGGGACAAGAAGGTTTGAAAGAATGTGGTACAAGAACAAGTTGAAGCCACGAAACAAGTATCGTGCAAATTCAAGATAACTGAGACTGCAAATCTCCTGGCACGCGGGCGCAAGCAAGCACGCCGCAATGCAAGCCAGCCACGCTACCACGTAACCTACGTTTCTACCGAGAACGGTTCTGAAACGCGAATCGCGACCTCGACCAGCCATTTTTTTTTTCGCACCGTGAATACCGGCGTTTCTTTTGCAGGCGCGGTTTCGAACAAAAAAATGCGTTTTTTTGCCCGATACGGCATACGCATTGCCGTTTTGACACAGCCGCATACAGGCACTCGAAAGGCACGCGTGCCGACGGCATTGTTCGATTTGCCAAATGGCGCAAATTGCGCATGTTGGCCGCGTTGATTGCCTTTTAGAGTGCGCAAATTTCGCGTTCCAGGCACCGGAACAGCGGCTGCTGCCGTTGCGCCTGCAGGATTGTGCAGCCGGGATGCAGTACTGGTGCATATTTGCCGCCAACTGGGTGCACGGGAGGCACGCAGCGAAACACCCGGACACCACTTTGTCGCACCCATGCACCATTTTCGGAGGAAAGTAAAACCGTACATTATGACCATATCGTATTCAGCGATTTAGAAATCGTACTCAATGATCACCGGAAGTACGCGTTCCCATGAACGCGTACTTCTTTTTCTCGATAGTTGCCAACACTACTCGCCGCCAGGGAACGGCCCTTCACCGGTTCCTTGTCAATGGCTATCCAGACTCCCAAGCAACGTATCGCGAACGAGCGGTTTTATAAGCGCAATCAGCGCAACCTGGGCAAGTCCAGAAACACGCAACAGAGTTCGCGGTTGCCACTGTCCAAAACGTGGATCGTGGTGCTACTGTTCTTATTGATCGGCGGCGGAGTGCTACAACTGGTGTCGTTGTTACTGTGAAGTGTCGGACGCACCGACACGATACAAGAAGCCGCCGTCTTCTTAATCTACGTACATACGTTTAGCGCGGCTTTAGCGTGTATATATGTAATACGATTCCATGCGTTCTACTTGGTTGTTCTACCGAGGCTGTTTGGTACACGTGTCCTTTCCCTCGCCATGGGATAAATAGAGTCACAGTGTACGAGGAAACCACAAATATCACGTGATTTACTTACGTCAAACGCGACAATGAATGTGCACCCGTGGATAACGATTGTCTTTCTAGAGCTGATCACCTGGAACGGCAGTCTACTCTTCTCGGAGTGCTACCAAAATTGACAGGTCTACGACATGGCTTCTTAGCACTCTCGCATAAACCAGTGAAAATCGAACGTCGACGTTTTAATTCAGGACGCACTCATGAAACTAGAAAGCTGAGTGTTACTTCTTAGATCTAAGTTAGAAGCCTTATGATATTCGCCTTGTGAGTAGAATTCAGTAAAAATATCTAACACCGAATTTCTCGATGTTCCTGAACTTTTAACGGGGCCAGCACCTAAAAAGTTGAGACAATGCTTTGAATGCTTTCATTCAGCGATTTGGCTCATTCTCCAGCGAGTCTGGGTTCTCGAAGTCCAGGAATCTTCCATTTTATTTTTATCCTCAATCTTGTCAACTTTGTCAACTTGGTCGTCACGAAGCGGAACAGCATCACGCCGTGAAAGTCCGAGATTAACTAACATATCCTTCGTCAACGTCAAAGGTGGAAAGTTTCTTGATGAAATCCGGTTGTGTCTTTGATCGTGACGCTTGAGACCGAAGAAATGAGTCTTTCCACGCCATTGGTGCAGAGTTTGGTAGCGAGCCCGGGATGCCTGATTTGGCCACTACCATTAAATTGCAATGTTCTTGAGCCTCTCTTTGAGTGGAGACTCGCCTTGATAAAGCATAGTGTTCCCCCTTTTGCATCTCATCATCAACAAATCACGTCTCAGAGTAATATAAATCCGTGAATTATCAATTCCATTTCAACTCCGTTTCGTCGATCACTAAGGTACTAGTTATTGCAAACGGATCCGAGTTTGAAGCTGGCGAATCAACCCAGCACGATATTCGGTTGTTGATGAACTGGCGGGCTTTTGTGAGTTCTCTTCATCTTTCTGATCTGACATCACCTTGTGTAGCGCATCCGCCTCGGCACCTAGATCTGGTATCGCTGCCACATAGAAAAGCTTGCCTTGGCTTACCCAATCTGAATTCTTTTGATGAATTTCTTGTGATGCGTACATTTCAACTAAGACAAGTCTTTTATCGCTCGGAAGCAACTCTGCCGTGCCATTAAGACACGAAAAACTAGACCTAAAATTGTTTTGAGAAATCCTCTAGCTCATGGAGACAAATAGTAAAGTAGTACCCATTTGATGGATGGTTGGAGGGATCACCTCGTAGCTGACTTTCAATCAGTATCTCTACCTTTTGAGGCTCGTTTGTCAAAGTAAATGAACTCTCGAAGCTGATGGATGAAGTCATCATGTTCGGCCCGCTTCTTGAACCACGTACGGTATTTCTCACAATTTTCTGGAATTAAAATTGTCCTGCCGCTAAGGGTATGTTCACCGGGCTGAAGTCTTAGGCGAAATGAGTGAGATTCTGGCGTTTTTAAAGCCGAATCAAAATTCGGGCGGATCATCTAACAATCTTAACTAGCATTGCGATCCTGCTCAATGCAGTGGTAAACCCTGTTATTGGAACAATTTTGACGCTGTGGCCTTGTATTAGATACGCGAGACATGGAATGGACATTGAATGTAGCATGTTTTAATAGAAAGACGATGAAAGCCGAGAAAAGTAATGACGGTACATGGAATCAGTATTCTTGGCATTCAAGTTTCGTGCTGCAACGTCGTGAGCGTCTCCGGAAAATCAGATATAATTGTTAATTAGGTGACTGGTAGGCTTCTGTTCGCCCAAACAAGCATAATCGAGAGAACGCATATTTGGGCTTCCTCATACGTTAGGTGCAAACGAATCATATATGTCACGGACGGCTTCATTTGGTGCCGCTGAACATCTAATTGGATATTTAAAAGATGAGTTTTGTCCGGGGAGAGTATGCGTCTCACCTAACTTACCGGAATAGGTGTGTCCTTTTTAGCAAACGTCGCTCAAGATTGAATTGGGGTTGTCGATTGAACTTCGACACCAAAAAAGTCCACATTGAAAGTTCAAAGTTTAACGGCAACGAGTGAAATCTTTTCAAAAGTTCACGGGTCCTTGGTGGACTAATATAACGTTGTAAAGAGTTTACGGCGGATGATATCGCCAAGTTGCATTCTCGCTTGTTGAAATCACGTGGTGGCGATGACAGAATAGATAAGAAGATCGAATGGACAATTCGCATTCTGTGGAAGCATTGGAAGCTCAAACGATCCCAGTGATATTTTGAAGAGATAGCACCATCAAAATCAGACTACAAGGGGTATGATGGCTGATGTGAGATGAGAATTACCGCTCGTCATCACGAGTAACGAATCTTAGAGTTGGCGTGGTATTACGCGAATTGTATTAAGGGGATGATTTGACCAGCTGTACAGTGGCCATATCTTTAAGTTGATCAATGAAAGACACAAATACTCGATATATTACTCACCTTTTTGTAAAGAGCAACTGTGAGCTAATTAGGTGAACAGATAATGAGGTTTATCGTTGTCGGTGGTTGATAGATTTCTGAACTGCTCATTTAATTCGTTCATAGTCGATCTTAAATAATAAAGCTGTTAAGGAATTGAGTACTTATATCTCTCCGTGGTTATCTTGAAGATATGGCCACTGTATGACTGAGCAGAATGCCTCCTTTTATACAATTTCTGTAACATTGATCCAAATTTGGAATGCGTTACTTTCTTCAAACTAGACGGTGAATTCTCATCATACGTCATTCATCATACCACATATGATCTGATTACAAGGTTCTGATGATTCTAGAACTTTCAATGGACCTGTTTTAGCTTCCAGCTCTTTCGCAGAATGCCAATCCTTTGTCCAATCCTCTAATTTTATTCTGTCATATCGATCACGTGATGATGCAATTGGACGATATCATCTTCTCGCCAGCTCCTTCCAACAAGACGCTTGTGCTTAAATCCAAGGATTGAACCGTATCATTAGTATGAAAATGCTAAGCTTAGTTTGCACTTTAAATACCTCTCAAAGAAACGAAACTCGTTTTTGTGCATAGATATCTCAACGAGGTTAAAACTCTGCGTATTTTTACTAGCGAGACACAAAGCAAGCGCTTCAATGCGTCAAAGCTATTTTGCTTTTTTGTGCTCGCACGAATGACATCGGCACTTCTTGCCGTTGAAATGAAGTTCAAATTTTAAAATTAGAATTTGTTTGGCAATTCTAAACTTGAATGAGAGCAGTTGGCTTGATGCGATATCTGTGACTTTTTTTACGTCAAAAGTTTCACCTCCCTTTGCCACCAAACATGTGATATTTCGAAAGCTTAAGAGGTAATTCATTGTTGCTACCTAGAAGCTTGACAATCAGTAAAAAGTCGAAATGGGCTCTGAATGATAGAAAAACTAAAAAAAACATTTGGGTTTCTGCTGACGGTATGCTTCCACCTATGAATCTAAGTACATCTTGAAGCGTTATTAAGAGTTCGTACATGCTTCGACAGAACTTTTCTTGAAAAGAGGTCACATTCTTCCGTCGCCTGGAGCCAAAGTATTTTTTGGTGTCGATGGGATTGGCCTATGACGTGTTACAATATTTCTTACCACTTTACCTCGTGGGCATTATAATCCGATTTGCGTCGCAGTCGTTATCTTCTCTTTTGCATACTCAATACCAATATCAGCCTGGTAATTATAGAATTACTGAAAGCGAGTTTCCGAGCTCGCTAACTGATTCAGATTCACAAGCGTCTGGGATGAGAATGGCACCTGGCCGTGAGTGAGACAAGGTAAGGTGCACAACAGTATGAAGGGACGGACAATGCAAAAGTCTCGATCCTCGACGCTATCTAACGTCAATTGTCAGACTGCGCTCATTGAGGTACGTGAAACCAGACCCGGCGGTTTCGGTCGCGGAGCTGTGATGGACAACGTCACGTGACCACAACGACGAATATGGGAGAAGCTAACGAAAGCGAGGCGTTGGGGGACGGAGGGGACATCACGACTGATGTAATCCCGGTCATAGCAAAACATCTGCGTTACTTTCTTCATACTAGACGCCGAATTCTCATCATGTGTTATTCATCATACCACATACGATCTGATCACGATGTTCTGACGATTCTAGAGCTGTCAATGGACCCGTTTTAGCTTCTAGCTCTTTCGCCATATAGATCACGTGATGCCCCGATTGCACGATACCACTTCCTCACACCTTATTCGGCCCCGTGACAGCCCCAAGCGAGTTTCTTTGTCACGTGCCACTGCACCCACACCCACGCCACAAGGTTACGTAATCCATGCCGATGCCACACCTGCACCCACACCCCCGCCGCAATACCCGAGCTTTTTTTCGGCGGCTAAACCGCGCCTCGCTTCCGGACTTGCCGCGTGCCTGTCGCATTGCTACCAGCCGACTCCGCTTCTAAGCTTAGTGCCGGCTCCGATCGCGGCCTTTGCATCGCCCGCCGGCTCCGCCTCGCTTATCGGATGCCTCATCAGAGAAGGCTCCCAAATGCAAACGCAGGCGCTATCGCGCCTGCGTTGCCTCGGGCAACGCCGGAAACCTGCGCAGAAATAATAACACTCACGCAGCGGCTCCGACCTAACCGATTACCCGAGCGAGAACCGGATCTTCGCGTAAACACACGCATTGGTATAGTATATAAGCTAAGTGACACCGACAAGCAACAAAGCCGGGATTTCTTCCTCTCGCACACCCAAAAACACCCTCTCTCGCTCGCCATCCGCCAATGTCCTCCCAGGAAGATGCAATGGGCAAAGAGCATGACTCGTCCCGGCGGTCCAAGGACTCGACACCGGACTCCTCGTACGCACAGTCCGTCGAATCGTTCCAGGCGGTTGACGACGAACAGCTAAACGCGCAGAGCCAACTCAGCAGACACGTGACTACGATCATGTCGAACGGAGACGGCGCGGAGCGGATCGCGTCGCTCGCACGTGTTCTCTCCACCAAGACCAAGCGCGAGATGAGCAAGTTTGAGGTCGACCAGCTCGACTTCGACCTGCGGTCTCTGCTCAACTACTTGCGGGCGCAGCAGCTCGCGCAGGGCATCGAGCCCGGCGACTCCGGGGTCGCGTTTCGCGGGCTCACGGCGGTCGGGATCGACGCCTCGGCCGCATACGGGCCCTCCGTCGAGGAAATGGCGCGCGACTGCGTGCACTGGCCCGTCAAGATGGCGCACGCCATGATGCGCCACAAGGAGGAAGTGGCCCACCGCGACATCGTCCGCAACGTGTCCGGTGTTGTCGAGTCCGGCGAAATGCTGTTCGTGGTCGGCCGGCCCGGAGCCGGGTGCTCGACGCTGCTCAAGTGTCTGTCCGGTGAGACCTCCGAGCTGGTCGAAGTCCGCGGCGACTTCTCGTACGACGGGCTGGACCAGCACGAAATGATGCAGAACTTCAAGGGCTACGTCATCTACTGTCCAGAGTTGGATTTCCATTTCCCCAAGATCACAGTCAAAGAAACCATTGATTTCGCTCTCAAGTGTAAGACCCCGCGCGTTCGGATCGACTCCATGACGCGGCACCAGTACGTCGACTCCATGCGTGACCTGTGGTGTACCGTTTTCGGTCTGCGTCACACGTACGCGACCAAAGTCGGTAACGATTTCGTTCGTGGTGTGTCCGGTGGTGAACGGAAAAGAGTGTCCTTGGTCGAAGCGCTCGCGATGAGCGCTTCCATTTACTCGTGGGATAACGCTACGAGAGGTTTGGATGCGTCCACCGCGTTAGAGTTTGCGCAAGCGATCCGGACTGCTACAAACATGATGAACAACTCGGCCGTTGTCGCGATTTACCAGGCCGGTGAAAACATTTACCAACTGTTCGACAAGTCCACCGTGTTGTACAATGGTAAACAAATCTATTTCGGTCCTGCCGACAAAGCGGTCGCTTATTTCGAGCGCATGGGCTGGATCAAACCCGCACGTATGACTTCTGCAGAGTTTCTAACCTCTGTCACAGTCGATTTCGACAACCGGACTTTGGATTTCAAACCGGAGTTTGCCGAGAAAATACCCAAATCCAGTGTCGAATTCGAAGACTACTGGCTCAACTCCCCAGAGTACCAAGAGTGTCTGGTCGAATTTGAAGATTATTGCTCGCGGCATCCAGCAGACGAGACCCGGGACAGACTCGAGAGGGCTAAAAAACAACGTCTTCAAAAGGGTCAACGTAACAAGTCTCAATTTGTGGTCAATTTCTGGTCGCAGGTTTGGTACTGTATGATCCGTGGTTTTCAAAGAACTAAAGGTGACTTCACTTATACCAAAGTTTATTTGTCCTCGTTTTTGACCAAGGGTCTCGTTGTTGGTTCTATGTTTCACCGAATCGATCCCAAGAGCCAGTCCACCACCGATGGTGCTTACTCCAGAGGTGGTTTACTGTTCTACGTCCTGTTGTTTGCCGCGGTTACTTCCCTCGCAGAAATTTCCAACTCTTTTGCCAATAGACCCATCATTGTTAAACACAAGTCCTATTCCATGTACCACATGTCTGCAGAGGCCCTTCAAGAAATTTTCACCGAGGTGCCTACCAAACTTACTGCTATTGTCGTTTTGTCTCTCGTCTCTTACTGGATTCCTTATTTGAAATTCACCGCAGGTGCTTTTTTCCAGTATATGCTGTATTTGTTCACCACCCAACAGTGTACCTCTTTCATTTTCAAACTTGTGGCTACTTTGACCAAAGACGGTGGTACCGCCCACGCCCTCGGTGGTCTTTGGGTTTTGATGCTGTGTGTTTATGCTGGTTTCGTGTTGCCCATCGGTGAAATGCATCACTGGATCAGATGGTTCCACTACTTGAACCCGCTAACCTATTCTTATGAGTCCTTGATGTCTACGGAATTCCACGGTAGACATATGCTGTGCAGTCAATTGGTTCCAAGCGGTCCCGGTTACGAAAACGTGTCTCTTGCAAACCAAATTTGCAATGCTGCAGGTGCTGTCAAGGGTGCCTTGTTTGTCGATGGTGATGCCTACATTAAGGACAAATACCATTTCGCTTACAAACACGCCTGGAGAGACTGGGGTATCAACGTCGTTTGGACTTTTGGTTACATTGTGTTGAACGTTATAATGTCAGAATACTTGAAGCCTGTCGAAGGTGGTGGTGACTTGTTGCTGTACAAGAGAGGCCATATGCCAGACAAGGGATCTGAATCCGTTGACGCCAAGGTCGCTACTAGAGAGGAAATGATGGAATCTTTGAACGGTCCCGGTGTTGATTTGGAAAAAGTTATCGCCGAAAAGGACGTTTTTACTTGGAATCACTTGGATTACACTATTCCTTACGATGGCGCGACCCGGCAACTACTTTCCGACGTTTTCGGTTATGTCAAGCCCGGTAAGATGACCGCGCTGATGGGAGAATCCGGTGCTGGTAAGACTACTTTGCTGAACGTTTTGGCCCAAAGAATTAATATGGGTGTTATCACTGGTGATATGTTGGTTAATGCAAAGCCCCTTCCTGCTTCTTTCAACAGATCTTGTGGTTACGTTGCCCAGGCAGACAACCATATGGCCGAATTGTCAGTCAGAGAATCCTTGAGGTTTGCCGCTGAACTAAGACAACCTAAATCTACACCTTTGGAAGAGAAACATGAATACGTCGAAAAGATTATCAGCCTGTTGGGTATGCAAAACTACGCTGAAGCTATTGTCGGTAAGACCGGTAGAGGTTTGAACGTTGAACAACGTAAAAAATTGTCCATCGGTGTTGAACTTGTGGCCAAACCATCTTTGCTACTTTTCTTGGATGAACCTACCTCTGGTCTTGACTCCCAATCCGCTTGGTCTATCGTGCAATTCATGAGAGCGTTGGCGGACTCCGGTCAATCTATTCTTTGTACTATTCATCAACCTTCTGCTACTCTTTTCGAACAATTCGACAGACTTTTGCTGCTAAAGAAAGGTGGTAAAATGGTGTACTTTGGCGATATCGGTGAGAACTCTCAAACGTTGCTTTCTTATTTTGAGCGTCAATCTGGTGTCAAGTGTGGTGCTTCTGAAAACCCTGCTGAATATATTCTGAACTGTATTGGTGCTGGTGCCACTGCTTCAGCTGACGCTGACTGGCACGACCTTTGGAAAGATTCCCCCGAGTGTCAAGCTGCAAGAGAAGAGGTCGAAGAATTGCATCGTGTGCTACCAAGCAAACCGGTTAAAGACGACAAAGAATTGCAAGGCACATATGCTGCTAATTACTTTACTCAAATGAAGTGTGTCCTGAATAGAACTTTTGTTCAATTCTGGAGATCTCCTGTCTATATTAGAGCCAAATTTTTGGAATGTGTTTTCTGTGCTCTGTTCGTGGGTCTTTCCTACGTTGGGGTCAACCACAGCATCGGTGGTGCCGAGGAAGCGTTCTCGTCTATTTTCATGATGTTGTTGATTTCCTTGGCTATGATTAACCAATTGCACGTTTTTGCGTACGATTCCAGAGAACTTTATGAAGTCAGGGAGGCCTCGTCCAACACATTTCACTGGAGTGCACTTTTGATCTCGCATACTTTTGTCGAAATCGTGTGGTCCACACTTTGTCAGTTCCTGTGCTACATCTGTTACTATTGGCCGGGCCAATTTTCCGGTAGAGCTTCGCATGCCGGTTATTTCTTCTTGATTTGGGTCATCATGTTCCCAGCCTATTTCTGCAGTTACGGATTATGGATTCTATACCTGTCGCCCGATGTACCATCTGCGTCCATGATCAATTCCAATCTGTTTGCTGCTATGTTGCTGTTCTGTGGTATCTTGCAACCCAGGCAAAAAATGCCCGGATTCTGGAGACGCTTCATGTACAACGTGTCCCCATTCACTTACGTGGTCCAATCTTTGGTCACTCCATTGGTACATGGAAAGCCTGTTATCTGCGGTGAAAAAGAATTCAATGTCATGGACCCACCCAAGGGTCAAACGTGCGGCGATTATTTGAAAACCTACATTTCCAACAACAGCGGCTATCTCAACAATCCAAATGCCACATCTGACTGTCTTTACTGTCCATACGTGGTCCAGGATCAAGTCGTCGAACAATTTAATGTTAAATGGGACTACAGATGGAGAAATTTCGGATTTTTATGGGCTTACATTGGCTTTAATTTCGTCGCCATGTGCGTTTGTTACTACTACATGAGAGTCAAGGTGTGGTCCATCAAAGGTATTCTTGATTTTAAGAAATGGTTCCATGGACCAAAGAAAGACAGACACGAGAAGGACACTACCATTTTCCAGCAAAAACCGGGTGACGAAGCCAAAGTTAAAAAGGCTTGAACTGATCAAATTTTCATTTTTTCAAGATAGCCAGTTTTTTTTCATCAGCAGAGTTCTCATACGTTTCGGATTATTATTATACATTAAGCTACTCTCATATAAATCATTTTGATAGAATTTCATTACTTAGTATTTAAAGGTTAAACGAAGATAACGTTAAACTAGAAGCAAATATCGCGTAAAAGCCTGTTTTGCTCGTTATGTCTTTAAAATCTTCTAGAATCTCTATGGTCGCAATTGGCCGAAGATGTACTCAATCTTCGGCTAGACTTGTAGATCATGATGATAAGTTCCAACTGACCAAGCAGGAATTAGATGCGGTAAGTCAGTTTCCGCTCTTCAAAGAGATCGAACGGGGCCAACCGGCTATCAAGGCAGAAAAGTTAAAATATTTGTCCAAGAAACTTCCCATAGTCAGTAAACTCTTTAATGCAGAAGAAGAACCCGATTTTTTGAGTTTTAAGTTACCAAGAGGGCTTCAAAGTCCATATCATCATGCATACGCTCGACGGCCCATTGATCCACGAGACGATGCCGCTTCAGGTAGCCGGAAAAACCGATTATCGGTAACGAAACTCCTGACCAAGAGATGGTGCGAACTTCGAGAAGCGTACGATATTTATTCAAGAATTCCCTTGTATGAACATGCTCAATTGAAAGTTGGTAAAAAAGAACACCAGCGACTAGAAGACGAAACGCATCAGGTTCCACTCGATTACATTCAGTTCAAAGAAGATTACAATCTTGAAATTCCAGACGACCCATTTCACACTTTAGTCGAAGACTGGTTTTTGAGTATCACCAAGATTCTGGACCTGTTCGAGAATGGGCATGCGCGAGAGCTTTTATGCCACTGTTACTTGGATTCCCGAACCGGTGAACTTTTGTGTACGCCTGCGAGAGATGAAAACGATATTTTAGTGAGTGGGATCATAGATCATTTGGTGTTGACTAATGAGGAGGGGACTGTGACTTTGCCTGGTCATCACAGGGACTTGAAGCATATTTATTCCGAGTTGGCACTCAAAATCCAAGCCATGAAGGGCAAAGCCCATATAATTGTGAGTGACGTAAAGACGAGACCTACACCGAGCATCCCACGTCAATCTAGCGTTATAAAATACTCGAAATTCCAAGTAATGTACTACCGACGGTTTCTGGAGACTCTGAGCCTTGACTCCGACCAAACTTACAGAAAACTTTTGATAAACGCCCAGAGGCGAGGTTTTGATGTCAGTGCGCCTATAGATCCTACCAAAATTTTGAGTTTACTGGAGATGGACCAGGTTTTCGTAGCAGACATGGAACGTCTTCAACAGGGCAAACCAATTGGATTTAATTCGTTTGATGACGAACCCACAGGACAGCCCTACTTGATGGATCACCTTGACGAAACGGTCAGTGATTTACGAATTAAACAGAGATATGGTCATCTTTTCACAACATGGGAACAACCAGTGACTCTCAAATATTTTGCTGCGAGATTAGCACAAGCGTATACATTATTAGGGCCGCTTCTCTCGGACAAATTAAGCATCGAATACTACTGCAGGGGTCATAATTTCCAAAGTGTAAATTTTGAGTATGACTGGCCAGCGTTGAAGAACCAAATCAAAGATAGTTCGATGTTCTGGTTTGGCAAAAGAGACATTGATCCAATTTCCCCAACAGTCCAAAATTTCGTAACATACTGTCGATTTTGTGATTACGAAGACGTTTGTTTATGGAACAAAAAAGGGAAAGCCATGTGTCGAACTTTGGGTCCACGGTTGGTGGAAATTTTGGAAGAAGCTAAGCCAAGGTGATTGAACCCGACATTTCAAACCTGGTAGAATTAAACCCCAACTAGGCTCAAAGTCAAGTGAAATTAAGCGAATTTGCTAGCACAAACCACATCAATTTACCGGCTCATGAAAAGGGTTTTGACTTTCATCCAAATTCGGCGTCCTTTTCACTCTTCAATATAGCTAACTTCACTAGTATATATAAAGGCAAAAAATTTCAACCAACTTTTGCACTTGGACATATCTAAAACCAAGAATCTCGTAGTACCCACCAAGCCTAGATAACTCAAGTGTATCCAAGTCTGGATGCGTCGAGTCATCTAGTAAGAGCCGTCGATTCAACAAGTGAGAGTGTTTTCCAAGGTTCGAACTCGAGCCAATTGGTTCATTCTCTAAAAGAACGACGTAAATTGGACTTGAATCCCTCTATACCAAGAATTACAAACAGCTTACCTTTATCTACTGTTTGCGAATCCAAAGTGCAGGGAGAACATATAATACCTTGGGAGAAGCGACATCTAGCACTGGTACTTACTTTAGTCGATTCAAGTCTGAATGCTAAGTTAAATGGCTGTGACTCAAGTTGCAATAAACCGTCATTTTTTGAGAGGTTCCAGCTCATCGACCACTGTGAACCTCTTTCACACATGACGAAAAGCGAATTTCTCAACTCAGCACAAAGAGTGGAGTTTGTAAGTAAAGTTTCGTTATTTACAGGTCTAAAGGCATGAGAAAACATTTAAATAAGTATAGGAGTCATTAGGCCTCGTCTTCTGGAACCAATGCGTCAGCATCTTCCAATAGTTTGGTCAACTCTCCGGTTTGAGCCATACTCATAACGATATCGCACCCGCCAACGAAATCCTTCTTGATGAACAACTGTGGGATCGTCGGCCATTCGCTAAATTCTTTGATACCCTCACGTAATTCTGGATCTTCTAAGACGTTATAAGCAGCGAACTTTTGGGGATCGACCCCCTGCTGTCCGAGCATGTTGATAGTAGCCTTAGAAAATCCACACTGAGGGAATTCTGGTGTTCCCTTCATAAACAACACTACTGGAGCGGATCCGATCGCAGAAGTAATGGCATTTTTGGTTTCCGTGCTCATAAACCTGTTAATACTGCTGAAATGACTGCCAAAAGATGCCGTTTTTACTTGTGGAAAGATCCGCATGGCAAGCTGTCTTGAAAACATGTTTCTTAGTAGACTTGGTGGTTGGGAACAGTTAGTTTTTGAGCTAGATCGCCACTGGTCAGAAGTTCAATTTTCAAAGTTCACTTAAATGATGTAGCTCTTTATATGGTGTATTAGAGACGATAACAAAAGAAACCCTCAAAATGAATACCAGAGTGGTATCAAAAGCCTAGCGTTTACAAATGATCCGACACATCCCGTCAGTTTTTTCAAATTTCAAAAAGTCCATTCGTTGACATTGTTGAAGTACTTACACTACCAGGCGGAAACCAGCAAATTTGGTCTCACCACTATGATTGCCACCTTCATAACTTACCACCACCCCGGTCAATACCTCATACAAGCATAAACTCCCTCACTATCTGTTTTCCCATCGCATCAAGCTGTTAATTATTATATAGAATGTAACACAAGGGAAAATCATTATCCGTGCAAGAAACTTGCTTGTATGGCGCAGTGGTAGCGCAGCAGATTGCAAATCTGTTGGTCCCCAGTTCGAACCTGGGTGCAAGCTTTTTTGATGGTTTCTATACGAAATGTTGTCATTATACACGTAAAATTTCCGATCACATTAATAGGCATCCGTACACCCTGACCCAGACCGCCACGGTCACGGCCATATCCGAAGCCATGGGTACGATCGGCCGTCGGCTCAAGCCGAAAACCGCTGTGCTCTGTAATAACTCCAGCTCACGGTGATGTAACTATGACTATACCATCGCGGCTTCTTTCCTCCTTCACAAGTTCGGCGTTCTACGGCGAATCGCCTGAAGTTCGTGCATCAGCATAATGGCGTTACGATTGGCCCTATGAGCGTGGCGCTAATTTGAAGATTCCCGCAATTTCCACAGCGCAAATTTGCGCTGTAGAAATCGCCGTGAACGGTTCCTGTCGAAATTGCAATATAGGAAAGCGATATCAACATTGATAAGGATAGCCTTTAGATCAACGAACTCGCAGAATCAAAGGGCATCCAATAGTGTATAAATAGTGTATATATAATGAGTATAGAGATGTGACTAGTTCCGCCAAGTTTTCGAAACATACCATCAACAATTGTGAACAACAATTGTGACGAGAGGAAGGGTTTTACAGAGGTACAGTTAGATAACATGTCCACTGACACTTATGGGTGGACCGTGCAAGATTGGTTGCGATTCCATGCAGACTCAACGCCCGAGGTTTCGTTTAAGGCGTTGCTCGCGCTTGTGAAGAGCCAAAAACAAGCACCTGAGGATCCCGCTTGGATTTCGGTCGCTAGTGAAGGGAATCTCGACCAACAGTGGAAAATCCTGCAAAGCAAAGCGCATAAAGACACGTTACCGCTTTACGGTGTGCCTGTCGCGATCAAGGATAACATCGATGCACGCGGTTTCGACACAACTGCCGCATGCCCCTCTTTTAGGTACACTCCAGCGCAGGACTCAACCGTGGTAGCGCTTTTGAGAGATGCAGGTGCCATTATCGTGGGGAAGACCAATTTGGACCAGTTTGCAACCGGTTTGGTCGGCACTAGATCGCCCTACGGTAAAACTCCTTGTGTTTTCAGTGACAAGCACGTTTCGGGCGGTTCTTCAGCAGGTTCCAGCTCCGTAGTGGGCAGAGGTATAGTACCGCTCGCCTTGGGCACTGACACTGCGGGTTCCGGCAGAGTCCCCGCTGCTTTGAACAATTTAATTGGGTTGAAACCTACAAGAGGCATATTCTCCTGCTACGGTGTCGTACCCGCTTGTAAATCGCTGGACTGCGTGTCCGTGTTTGCATTCAATTTAAAGGATGCGGAAACCTGTCTCAAAGTCATGGCCAAACCAGATTCAGAGAAAGACGAATATTCAAGACCACTCCCAGCAAATCCACTGCGAAAATATCCACAGCACGTGAAAGTCGCCATCCCCAAACAACTTTACTGGTACGGGGAGACGCATAATCCTAAAATATATGAAGACGCTGTTGAAAACCTGAAAAAGACGGGCGCCGAAGTTTCGGTACTGGATTTCGAGCCTTTACTAGATCTAGCACGTTGTCTGTACGAAGGTGCATGGGTCGCGGAGCGGTACGAGGCCACGAGAGATTTTTTCGCGACAAATCCTCCAAAATCCACTCTTGATCCAACAGTTACAGCGATCATCAAATCTGCCACGAAATTCGACGCCGCGGACGCTTTCAAGTTCGAATACAAGCGTCAAGGGATTTTGCAGAAAGTCAAGAAGGCACTGAAAGAAGTAGACGTCCTTTGTGTTCCTACTTGTCCTTTGAATCCAACTTTCGAGCAAATCGAAGCCGAACCGGTGCTTGTCAACTCCAGACAAGGAACATGGACCAACTTTGTTAATTTGGCCGACATGGCCGCATTGGCCATTCCCGCCGGTTTTCGGCCCGATGGTCTTCCCAACGGTGTGACATTGATCGGGAAGAAATTCACGGACTTCGCGCTTTTGGACTTGGCCAACAGATTCTTCAAAGAGGCCTTCCCAAACAATTCGAGAAGTTACGGTGTCTTCACTGACAAACAAGTCAACCTAGAGGACGAGTTAGAAGGCCCCGAGGGATGTCTCAAAAATTCAATTAGGCTAGCAGTCGTAGGAGCTCATCTTAAAGGGCTACCACTACATTGGCAGCTGGAGGCCGTTAATGCACAATATTTGGCCTCCCCAAAAACGTCTAAGAATTACAAGCTTTACGCTCTTCCCAAGACTGGTCCGGTTTTGAAACCGGGTCTCAGAAGAGTAGAATCTACTACTGGATCTCAAATTCAACTTGAAGTATACAGTGTACCAAAGGACAAGTTTGGCACTTTCATTACAATGGTTCCTGAACCTTTAGGAATTGGCTCTGTCGAACTTGAATCCGGTGAATGGGTGAAATCCTTTATTTGCGAGGAGTTTGGTTACACGCAGAAGGGCACCGTGGACATCACTAGCTATGGCAGCTTTAAAACTTACGTGGAATACCTAGAAAGAGAAGATGCCAAGACCAAGAAACCTTTTCAAACGGTTCTTATTGCCAACAGAGGTGAAATTGCTGTCAGAATAATCAAAACGCTGAAAAAACTCGGCATCAAGTCCGTTGCAGTTTATTCGGACCCCGACAAATATTCTCGCCATGTTACGGATGCCGATTTTGCAGTTCCGCTTCATGGAAGAACGGCAGCCGAGACATACCTTGACATTGACAAGATTATTACTGCTGCTAAAGAAACCAACTCTGAGGCGATCATTCCCGGGTACGGGTTTTTGTCCGAGAATGCTGACTTTTCTGACAGGTGTGGTCAAGAGGGAATTGTTTTCGTTGGCCCTTCAGGTGACGCAATTCGCAAACTGGGCCTAAAGCATTCTGCCAGAGAAATAGCTGCAAAAGCTGGTGTGCCACTTGTGCCAGGTTCCGGTCTCATCTCCTCACCTCAGGAGGCCAAGAAAGTTGCTCGAGAAATTGAATACCCTGTAATGGTGAAGTCCACTGCTGGCGGTGGTGGTATTGGTTTGCAGAAAGTCGATTCAGAGGACGAAATCGAAAGAGTTTTCGAAACCGTCCAACACCAAGGTAAGGCATATTTCGGCGACTCTGGCGTCTTTTTAGAACGTTTTGTTGAGAATGCAAGACATGTTGAGATACAAATGATGGGAGATGGCCGCGGGAAGGCTATTGCCATCGGTGAACGTGACTGCTCCTTGCAGCGGCGCAACCAGAAGGTTATTGAAGAAACTCCTGCGCCAAATTTGAGCGAGAAGACACGCTTAAGGATGAGAAAAGCCTCTGAAAACTTAGGGTCATTACTCAATTACAAGTGTGCTGGTACTGTTGAGTTTATTTACGATGAGAAGAGGGACGAATTTTATTTTCTGGAGGTAAATGCTAGATTACAAGTCGAACATCCAATTACTGAAATGACCACCGGCCTCGACCTAGTTGAATGGATGCTGAGAATCGCCGCTGACGATCCTCCTGACTTTGATTCTACGAAGATCGGAGTCAACGGAGCATCCATCGAGGCTCGTTTATATGCTGAAAATCCTATCAAAGATTTCAGACCTTCTCCAGGGCAACTGACCGATGTCAAATTTCCCGGGTGGGCAAGAGTTGATACTTGGGTTGAAAAAGGAACTGTTGTATCAGCAGAATACGACCCCACTTTGGCCAAGATTATTGTGCACGGGAAAGATCGGAACGATGCTATAATCAAGCTAAACAAAGCGCTAGAGGAAACTGTCATTTATGGGTGCGTTACAAATATCGACTACCTTAGGTCAATTGCATCTTCTGACATGTTTAAATCTGCCAAGGTAGCTACAAAGGTTTTGGACTCTTTCGACTACAAGGCAAATGCCATCGAAGTTTTAGCTCCTGGTGCTTACACCACTGTTCAAGATTATCCTGGAAGAAAAGGGTATTGGAGGATTGGTGTTCCTCCCTCTGGTCCCATGGATGCCTACTCCTTTAGATTGGCTAATCGTATTGTGGGAAACCATGAGAAAGCGCCTGCTATTGAAATCACATTAAATGGCCCCAAAATTCTCTTCCACCACGAATGTGACATCGCGATAAGTGGAGGTGTTGCCCCATGTACCATCAATGATCAGCCTGTTGATTTGAATAAACCGATTACAGTTAAAAGAGGAGACACTTTGGCAATCGGCAAGCTTGTTTCAGGATGCCGTTCGTACCTTGCTGTGAGAGGAGGTATTGATGTACCCGAATACTTAGGATCTCGTTCGACATTCGCTCTGGGAAATATGGGCGGTTACAATGGTAGAGTCTTGAAGTTGGGTGATGTTCTCTTTATCAACAAACCAGAACTTGCTTCAACTAATATCCCTGCACCCATGTACGAGCCCGCCATGGCTCCAAACAGCTTAATACCACAAATTGCTCAGAAGGAATGGCAAATTGGTGTCACTTGTGGCCCTCATGGTTCTCCTGACTTCTTCAAACCCGAATCGATTGAAGAATTCTTCGCTGAGAAGTGGAAGGTTCACTATAATTCAAACAGGTTTGGTGTGAGACTAGTGGGTCCTAAACCGAAATGGGCGAGAAACGATGGTGGGGAAGGTGGCTTGCATCCATCTAATGCACATGACTATGTCTACTCGTTGGGTGCCATCAACTTTACCGGAGATGAACCAGTGATTATTACGTCTGATGGTCCATCGCTTGGGGGTTTTGTTTGTCAAGCCGTCGTTCCAGAGGCTGAGCTTTGGAAGGTTGGACAAGTGAAACCAGGTGATTTGATTCAATTCGTTCCTGTTTCTTATGAGACGGCAAGATGTTTAAAAGAATCACAAGACAATGCCATTGCTTCATTTCAAGACGGCTCTTTGAAGGTATTGAATGAGAAACTAGTGCTCCCAAAATATGAAGATCCTATTCTCGCCCAGCTCGCCAAAAGGTCCGACCTCTCGCCTAAAGTTACCTATCGCCAGGCTGGTGACAGATATGTCCTTGTTGAGTATGGCGAAAACGAAATGGATTTGAACATTTCTTACCGAGTTAACAGACTTATTAGTACCGTTGAAAAACATCATACCGTCGGTATCATCGAGATGTCTCAAGGTGTCAGATCTGTCTTAATAGAATTCGACGGATATTTGATTTCTCAAAAGAGGCTTGTCGATACATTGATTGCTTATGAGCAAGAAATACATTTCGACAAAAACTGGTCAATAAAGTCCAAAATTTTGAAACTGCCTCTTGCTTTTGAAGATTCCAAAACTTTGGAGTGTGTCAAACGTTATCAGGAAACAATCCGTTCATCTGCACCATGGCTTCCTAACAATGTTGACTTCATAGCTGACGTTAACGATATCACACACAAAGACGTTGAAGACATGCTCTACAGTGCTAGGTTTCTTGTATTGGGTCTTGGAGATGTGTTCTTAGGCGCTCCTTGTGCTGTACCACTTGATCCTCGTCACAGGTTCTTAGGATCGAAGTACAATCCATCGAGAACTTACACCAAGAACGGTACAGTAGGTATTGGAGGCATGTACATGTGCATCTATGCTATGGATTCTCCAGGTGGATATCAATTGGTTGGTAGAACTATTCCAATCTGGGACAAGCTAAAGCTAGGTACCCACTCAAAGGAACATCCATGGCTACTTACACCTTTTGATCAGGTCGAATTCTACCCCGTTAGTGAGGCAGAGCTAGACAAGTTCACTGAAGACTGCAGCAATGGTAAATTCTCTGTCCAAATCGAAGAAGGCGTTTTCGATCACAAACGCTATTTGGAATGGATCGACAAAAACATTGACTCAATCACAAAATTCCAAGAAAGCCAGAAAGGTTCCAAGGCCGAGGAGTTTGCCAAGTTAATTCAAGTATCTAATGCTGAACTTGAACAAACTACAGGTAGCACCGCTGCCCCTGAGCAAAGCTATCCAGAAAACGCTGAATTCGTTTATTCAGAATATTCAGGAAGGTTTTGGAAACCAACAGTTACAGTTGGTGACAAAGTATCAAAGGGTCAAAGCTTAGTGATTGTCGAAGCCATGAAAACAGAGATGGTGGTCGCAGCACCACGGGAGGGCAAAGTGCTCGACATTTTGCACAAGAATGGAGACATGGTCGAAGCTGGCGACGTAGTAGTCGTGATTGAATGAAAAATCACCTTTCTGTATAATAGCATGCTGTGTATATTTTCGAAGAAGCTCTATTTTATTCATTACATACATGCATTTCAAATATTAAGCCTAATGAGGTACACTTTCTGCTATTGTATCATGATGATGATGATGATGATGTTGTTGTTGTTGCTGCTGTTGTTGTTGCCCATTTCCGAGTAAAGGTGATGCGCTAGTCTGACTATCCTTAGAAATTCTTCTCTCTAAACAATCCGATGGAAGGGATGAAAGACCGCCGGACAGATGACGAAGTTGAAGCGATTTTTCAACGATGTGTAACCTCTTGAGTATGCGTTTTTTTTGTAAAGCCACAGGGACGTAAGGGATGTAACCGACCTTTTCCTCAACAGATAAAATGTTAATGATGCCAATGAGAAGGAGCCAATAAAGACAGTAACTTAGTACCGAACTGTAAGTGGCGCTATTAGTCCATCCAAACACCGCCGTGAAAATCATCCATAAACCGTCACGCTCGCCATTACAACAATTTACGTGCCAAATCGATCTTGTAATATCATAGGATCCTGGACCACTGCCCACTTCCGACATGTCTTGTCCATTACAGAGATCAACGTATCTTTGCACTTCGAATTGCCATACACCCTTAGAAAAGAGTCCCGAAGCAATGAGGTAGAGAAAACAAGTAGTGACAACCAGACACACTTGCAACGAGAACGATTTCGAAGACTTGTAAAAAAAATAGCCCAGAATGCTACTGACAGCGATCGCACTTACCATGGACAGCGGGATTGAACTGAGCGGTTGATCGATACCAATGCCCCCGACAAATACGACCGCTTCGAGACCCTCACGAAGTGAAGTAACGAAAGGAAGAATGAAGAGTGCATATTTTTCGGTAAATCTGACCGCACGCTCACTTTGATCGTGCAAAAGTCTCCCACGCCTCGAGTAAATAATTGAAGCAAGCTTCACTCTAAATTTTTCCCGTAATTTGCCCATCCTCAAGAAGAACAGTCCCATAACCGATATTATCACAGACGCTACCACGCTCAGAACTCCTTCGTAGTAATGTTCGCTCGCGGACCACAGATCTGCGCCGACAAGGTAAAAAGTCACGATAAAGGCACCGCCAATTAACAAGCAGCATGAAAGCCCTAAAATGCCGCCCGAGAGAATCTGGACCTTCAGTTTCTTGTACAATTGATAGTTGTTGGCACCTTCCCCTGGTAAACCGTTCATCGGTACATCAGTCACGTGACTAGATGCACCACCTCCACCGTTTTCTGTGATCGGACTTTGGTCACGAGGTTCTGGAACTGCAGTAGATTCATCCAACACTTCTTCTTCCTCAGCTGTAAGCCGTTGTGCAGCATCACCCCCGGCTAGACTCCGACTGGATCCGGTGTCATCGGCCTGAGATTTTTCGAAGAGAGCCTGCTTCACCACCGTTAACAGAATCGAGATGATCACAATAATCTCTAAAGACTCTCGCAGAAAGATGAAAAAAATCTGGAATGAAAAGATTTTTTCAATGTCAATCATTTTTAAATGCTCAAACCTAGCGGCAACCAACCAAATCAAGTAGCACTAGATCGCCTCAAGCCTGCTCTGCATTTATCTAGTTTGTGCTTGGTAGCTAGAGTCTGGGATGACAAGGTGCCATTGTTTCTCGGGTGCGAAAATGAGAATTATGGAAAAGAGCACATGACATGTAGCTCATTTGACGAAAACTCATTTGCTACTCGATCCAGCGCTCGATTCATCATTTTAGTTGAGACCTTTGACTACCCATCAAAGTCATCTTTTGGATCCTGTGTAGTTGCCTTATGCTGTGTGCGAAAATTAATGCCATCAGGAAAGCACAAGCGATCGTGATTAGCGGGAAACCTATGTTTCCTTCTTCCAGGAAGTTTTCCAGGTTCATACCGTACAGTGAGGCCACGTAAATGGAGGCACCCAATGCAAGTAATCCTATCGAAAATCGAAGCCCCAACAACATAAGCTGGTTTCGATGAGCGTCCAATATGATGTTTATGATTTCTTCTGTCGTCTTGACGTTGGTCATCATGTTTCGCACCGTCTGTACGATTTCGTCGACATGGCTGTAGTAAGTTTCAAGCAACATCTCGATCTCGGCGTGATCGTCTTTGTCGCGTATTTTGCCGGCTTTTTTGCTTGTGAGGTACATCTCGCACAGTTCATCGTCTTGCTGCAACAAATCATCGATCATTTCTCCCATTAAAGCAGCCTTCTTGTGGAAAATACTGAGTTTTTTGTTCTGTACCAGCAAGAACCTCAGTTTATCCCGTGTAATACCATATTCTAAGTCCTGAAGGATGCCTCTTGTTACCGTAAGATGGACTTTCATCTCGGCACCCAAATTCGAAAGTGCAGAAATGAAAATCGATTCCAGGGCTCTGAATTCGTACGGCAGCGGATCTTTTGTAATACCATTGCCCTCTTGATTGCGAAGTCTTGCCTTTAAATCCGTAAGAAAATTCGTGTGTGCTCGCGATTCCAACGAGATGCCCATCGAATCGAAAAGAATCACTGCGTCACATTTCACCAGCGCCCGAATCGTAAGCAAACTGATCAAAATACTATTCTCTCTGACCAACAAACTCGGTACCAAATCGTTCTTTCTGGATTTTTCAATTTTCCGTAGATCTCGAGGAAGTAGTCCATGCGTTGAGATCAACTCATCTCTTTTGATTTCCATCGATGGTGTGGTCATATTTCCCTTGGAGTCCAATACGGTGCATCTGAGGGTATCGTTTTCATAGTTGTAAAGCGCGTGATTCCGTAGAGCCAAGTTCTTCTGCAATAGAAGCGCAGCTGTAGATGTGGAATTAAACCGGTTCGTGGCCAATTTGGATCGTTTGAACGACAGTTTCGCGAAAAAAACTGACCTTGACCTTACAGTATTCCATAGCGGCATCAAAGCAGTTGGTAGGACTGTTTCAACGGCTATCTTTGTTGTCCCAGTTAACTGAATTAGGATTCGTTTTTTCACTGGTGAGTAGTAGCCTAAGTCTCGATATTATTGACGAGTTATATATAATTCGTAAAACGTTGTTGAGACGTTGTCTATACCGTCTGTAGTACTGAGAATTCACGATGAATTTACTCGGCCTGTTTACTTTGCCAGCCATGGCATATGTGGTAGATACAATACACTATTAACAAGACCAAAATGAATCGCTCTAAAGGGCGAAAATGGTCAAAATAATCAAATTTATCTTATGTGCTAGCCCGCGTGGTAGGCATTACACGACTCCGCAAGATGGAAGGGATTCTTGGATTCAAACCTACATCTCATCTCTCCTTACCTGGCCTCGACTTCCTTTGGTAAGGCGAGTTTTCTGGCTTCAAAAAACTTTCTGGTACAGAAATACCCGTTCATCCAAGTTTGATCAGTAGCCGGGTCGCATACGCACTGATTTTGCAGTCTTATCTTTTCTTCAACCGGGCAGGAGAAGTAAGCCGGATGGTAATACCCAATACCGTCGAAAAAATGCAATTCGCTTTCATCTAGCATCAAAGCAGCAGCAATACTGTGCACAGGAGCATCACCCCAACGCTCGTAATAAAATCCACCCGTTTTGTCCAGATGATCGAAAAAATCTCTGTAAGCTTGAGACCTCCAGAAATCAAGTGAAGCGATTTCGAAATTGGACCAGAAATGACATAAATTGTAAGTCTCACCTTTGTCGTCGCTAATGAAATTCATGAGATTGTTCTTGTGTATATGTTTGGGGTTCTTCGCCATAAACTCCTTGACCGAATTCCAAAGCGTAGGAATCGTCTCGACATACTCACTGATCGACAAAATGAACCCATACTTCTTTTTGTTTTCGCGCATGAATTTGAACACATCATAGTTTATGTCACAGAACAGTTCAATGTCGGGTTCTACCCTCCAGTACCAAGAATAACTGTCCAAAAGCGGATGCCTCCAGAAAAACCCAGATTCGTACCTACACATGTTTCTGTAAGAAACCGAATCCGCATACGGAATTTGGAACTCAACCATTTTCTCACGAGCAGCAGCGGCTTTTTTCTCATCGATCCAATCCGGAACGTTCCAATGATCCTTTGGAATCAAGCCAAATTTAGCTGTTCCGGAGACCAATGCTGTCATGACACGTTGAAATTCTTCAGAGAAAGGTTCATCATTCAAAAACACCCAATCGTAGTGATACCTGCGATTGAAGCGGTCCTCCACGTGTCTAACAGATTTCGCCAATGACCACAAGTCCCGATTTCTCGCCAATGTGACCATAGCTGCACTTTCTTTAGTTTCATCATTCACTGGATAATGAACATCTTGTATTTTATCTGTGGCGGGCAGAACCAAGTGTCTAGTATCGAGTTTTTGCGAAGTTTGAACCAATTTACCAAGCTCGTGCGCGCGAGGTTGCGATGGCGTGTGCAATACAAACGTAACGCATAAAATAACAATGAAGCTGATGAAAATGGCTCGAATAGGTTTCTGGTACTTTCTTACCAACAAAGCCGATTTCGGCATCAACTTTTTTTTAGGAGCACTGTTCATATCGTAATACAATATCGTATTCCTTCCCCAAAGACTTCACAGCGCTTCTTCCAGCGGTATTGATACGCTTAGTGACTTCGTTTTCGTTAGTTTCTTGACCTGGTCCAACTTTCAATTTTCACCGTTGGATTTTTCGTCATTGTTTCATTCAGCACACTGTCTTTATGAAAATCAAATCTCTGAAAAGATCTATGGAACCCAGACCATCTGAGTCCTGAGATCTTCTTATGTAGCGTTTATATTCGATGTCTATCAGGCTAACTTTTGTTTATCAGCTCCGTCGAGCAACTAGCTCTTTTAGCTGACTTGAAATTCTCGAAAATGCTATGTTCGATGAGATAGGCTTGACACTTCGCCTGAAGGAAGCAGTAATTCTCCTTCAATTGTCAAATATTTGGCTTAGTTGAAGAAACCATGCTAAAATATCGACGGAGTCGTCTTCAGTTAAACATCTCGCAGAAATTCAATAATTTCAGTTAGGAGTGGAGCATCATGAGGATAGTTCCAGGTATCAAAGAGTATTGTTGAAACGTGAACTCCATAACTTTCGCGTGCCAACAACACACGTGTTTTGTCGATTTTTTGTAATTTCATGTAAAACCTTAGAATCTGAGGTTTGAGGATCTCCAAATCACCATACGTCAATAAACAGCGTGTGTTTTCGAGGATGGAACCCCACATCTCTTCTGAGAAATTGACCTCGATATTGACACCTGGATCGGCCGGATCGGCGCTTGGAGCGTAAATGTTTTTGAACAGTGCAAGTTGGTTCCATGTCAAATAATCCAAAGGACGATTTTCAGCAAGATGCAATTCTGGTTTCGAGACGTTCAACCATGGACTAATCAAGACGCATTTCTCGGGGAAAATTTCGCTTTCCGTGTAACACCGCTGTAAAATGTTCAAACATAGCGTCCCGCCAGCGGAATCGCCCACCAAATAAATCTTCTTGTGCGTTTGAACAGCAGCACGGTATGAATCCCACGCTTGTTCTACAGGACCCGGATACGGTGTGCACACAGAATAATCCAAAAAGGCAACAGACATGGGGCCCGCTTCTTGAGCCAAAAGTTTCATGAATTGAATATGCGACGTCAATATATCCAAACACATGCCTCCACCATGTATATACAATAGCAAAGGCACCTCGCCGTCACCTTTTTCTCGAGAAACCCATCGTAAAAATCCCTCTTTCTCTCCACATTTCATCCACCATAACGTTAGCCTCATAAAAACCCGTAAAATCGGATTTATGAACTGTTTTATCGTCAAATAGTCCAAATGATCGGCAAAAGTACTCAAATAAACGATCGCTAAATGTCGTTGTAAGCTCACCTCTCGACCCTCTCGAGGTCCTTTAAAAATCAAAGCCATCAAAATATTCCACGGCATAATGACCACCATTTTGCCAACGTATACTATGGGCTCAAGCATTGGTTCCTGAGCTGCTTGGTCGGATGTTATTTCGTCAAATTATGGATAGTGGCTTTTGATAGTGAAATATCACTGATTTGGCCTGCGTGTAAAGTGATAACATGTTAGAAAAACTTTAGCACTTCGGACGAGTCAGGCCGGATGGAGTTTCTTTTCACGAAATCTTAGAATCTAATTGCTTTAAGAAACCATCAGTTTCAACATGCTTTCTTCGTTGAAAAGCTGACTTGTCTAAAGACGTTCTTTAGATTTCCATAGGGTACCGACCGCATCTATATCGCTACTGTAGGCGGCCGAATCACGTGATCTCTGTGTTAGCACCTTTTAACGAAAATAGTTCGAGACCATTCGTCACTATGGACGGAGATGACTATTTGTACATAGCTCTATAAGTACCCATTAGCTACTCATGACTAACTATCTCATTAAATAACCCATTGGATAACCCACTGCGTAATCCCAGTAATATGAGTAATCCATGAGTCCAGAAGATATAGTTCAGAAATCTACCCAGTTATTGGATCCATTATCTGGTAAAAGTGTTCAAGAGGTTGTAGAATTTTACAGTGTGTTTGATCCCATAAGCTCGAAAGATTTGAAAGAACCATTGGATTTTGAAAACGAATTCTTCCAAGAGCATTGCGAATTTGTTGAGTTAAAGAATGGTGCCAAAGTTCGAGTATGTCGTAATTTACACCAGGGTGAGCAACCTGGCAGAATCTGGCTTTTTTTCCATGGTTTGGGAGGCAATATTACTCAATTTGAACCAATTTTAAGGGTCTTAGATGCCCTTGATGAACATTTCTTGGCAATTGATTTGCCTGGTTTTGGTGAAAGCAGTGAATGGGCAGAGTATCCGATGCTTGAAGTTGTCAAATGTGTGGATTCGGTAGTGGGAGACGTCAACAAGCTCGTATTAGTCGGTCATTCTATGGGCTGTCATTTGGCACTTCATTACCAGCACTTGTTTCGCGAACATAGAAAAATCGAAAGGATAATTTTCCTGACGCCTGCCAGTGCTGTATTGCCGCTATTGAGACGTCGAGCGGTGCGTGGTGCTTTGCTTGTTATGTTTTATATGCCATTTTTGTTCGATTATTACAGAGAAAACTTTGACCAGAATAAAGGCTTGAAAAGCTCTGGAATCGTGAAATTCTTTTACGAGGGCCATCCTTATCGCAAACTATGGCAGTTTTCTCGTAATGTCAAGATCAATAGTCGCTCCATTATTGGTTATTTTAGAGGCTGGGAACCCATTACGTGGGACACGCTGACACTCGATTTCGATTGCGTCGTTGTTGGTGCAGATCATGATCCTATCACGCCGCTGGACGGTGTAAAGGAATTTTACAATAGACTCACCACCGCACATTCCGCAGAACTTGTTGTCTTAGGGGATTGTTCTCACAACGTTTGTCTAGATCAACCTGTAAAAGTCGCCGAACTATTTCTGCGGCTTGCGTCGCAATAATAAACATGCTTGGACAGGAAATTTTATATATATATACATTACAAAGCCTGACATACTTAATCTAGCTTGATTCTGACTGCCTTGACCTGTGTGTACGATTCAAAGGCCTCTTCCCCCATTTCTCTTCCATAACCAGACTGTTTACAACCACCAAATGGAACCGATGAGTCAAAGTCATTGTAAGTGTTCACCCAGACAGTGCCGGCTTTGAGCATTTTGGAAACTTTTAATGCTGTAGAAAGGTTTTCAGTTTCGATACCGGCACCAAGAGCAAACTCAGAGTCGTTAGCCATTTTCACGGCTTCTTCAGTAGTCCTAAACTTGGAGATTGTCACCACTGGACCAAAAATCTCCTCATTGACAATTCTCATATCCTCTTTGACATCGTAGAAGATGGTGGGCTTGACGAAAAATCCGTTTCCGGCACACCGTTCACCACCAGTTAAAACTTTAGCACCTTCCGCTTTACCGATGTCAATATAATTTAAAATTGTTTCGAGTTGCGATTTGTTGTTGATAGCACCTTGGAAGTTTGACTCGTCAAAGGGAGATCCGACTTTGATATTTTGTTCCACATAGTTCTTAAAAGCGGTCAATAGTTTGTCATAAATGCCTTCTTGAACGTAAATTCTCGAGCCAGAAGAACAAATTTGACC
This sequence comes from Lachancea mirantina, assembly GCA_900074745.1. NCBI lineage: Eukaryota > Fungi > Ascomycota > Saccharomycetes > Saccharomycetales > Saccharomycetaceae > Lachancea > Lachancea mirantina. The sequence continues at coordinate 592,716 of LT598465.1, forward strand.
AGCATTCAGGAAAATTCCGTTCACGAGATTCGGGAGGGTTTTTTGAAGGTTTGCATCGTCAAAAACCAAATGCGCAGATTTACCACCAAGTTCCAACGTCGTCTTCTTTAAGTTTGACATCGCTGCCTTGACCGCGATATCCTTACCAATTTGAGTTGAACCTGTAAAGGCCACCTTTCTAATTTTCGGGTGATTGGTGATAGTGTCACCAACCGATCTACCGGGTCCAGGCACAATGTTGACAACACCTGCCGGGATTCCAGCCTCCTTACACAGAGACGCGAAATAAAGGGCATTTAGTGGAGTTGGAGAGGCTGGTTTTAGAACGACCGTGTTACCCGCGGCAAGTGCTGGCGCTATTTTCCATGACAACATCATCAATGGGAAATTCCATGGAATGATTTGACCGCATACACCAATTGGCTCCCTTAAAGTGTAGTTCATGTATCCATCGCCTGTATCGATGGTTCTGCCGTTCAATTTGTCAGCGTATCCAGCCGCTGATCTCAAATAGTTGATCACAATGTTAACGTCGGCGCGAGAAGAGGCCAATGCTTTACCATTATCCATAGATTCGATAGACGCAATCATTTCCTTTCTTTCGCTTACCAAATCTGCGAGTCTAAAGAGATGAAGAGCTCTAGTACGTGGATCACAAGTAGCCCAACCAGAGTTGAAAGCAGCCTCTGCACAGTCCACTGCATAGTTCACGTCATCCGGGCTAGCAGACTCAACTTCGACAATGGTCTGTTCCGTAGAAGGATCCTCAACTGCTATGGTCTTGCCGCTTTGGGACTTGATGAACTCGTTGTTGATAAAAAGTCCTGTCGGTTGCTTGTAAGTAAATCCGTTCGGCGTTATCACTTCAACATCTGGTGCAAGAGTTTTGTGTGGTGCTGTGGAAAGCTTTCTAACCGCATTATAGGCAAGTTGATTTAATAGAGATGAATTGCTTGTAGCGGTTTTAACAAAAGCTCCACCAAGAGTGCTGATAATAAGTTTCGTCACTGGTTTATCTGCCAAACACAATCTAGAGCTTCAAAGGTCAAAGGCTCCGTAATGTTGTGTTGATGAATTGGCATTTTTGGTTAGTAAATTATACCGCAGAAAGAAAGCACGCCAATATACCACTGCGTACTCAGAATGGAGAGCTGGAAAACATAAAAAGGTCTCTCGCTCACCACACTTTTAGTCATGTGACGTAGAGAATCCATAGATGTTCATTCTCCATTTGACAGATTTCAAAGGCCCACGACTCACATACTGAGAAACTAACTCGACTTGGTAGCCCGTTCGAAGTACGCACAGAAGTGTTGATTTCAACGTTTCTGTCAATATAAACCTTCTCTCGAGATGAATCCTGCATTTTTTTTTCTATCGTTGGACGGGGCCCGAAATTTTCGAAGCGCCGCTCTCTCACTGCGTTGATTCTACGGACGCCGTAGTTGGTAACCCGCTTCCTGCCTATTCAAACCCAACGATGACTCAAGTATACGAAAATCTTTCTTTTCGAATTGGCACTCAATGACTCTTTTTTAACAATCGGCCCGTTACCGGTAAAACGGGATTTTTCAATAATAATCACGTGACTTCATATACCTATGGCGTACTGATTTTGGCCAACATGTCTGCGGAGATCTGCAGCCCGCATGTCTTGAAGACGATTGAGGAGAGTGTGGGTTAGTTCAGTGACTCTCTGAGCCATTTCATCACCAAGTTTCCTGGATCCCAGCGTGATTTTTACGCCTAGTGACCCATTTCCCACGTCCTGCACATTGCAATGGAAATTGAAATCTTGACGAATTTCCAATTGGCATTCGATCTGGCCTCTTCTATACTTTAATTGAAGAGAGTTGGATAGTTCTAGAATTTTGTAATCTCTGGGTAATGCTGTCAAAAATCTTTCCATGCGAATGTTGAAAAGGTCTTGCAGAAACAATTCGTCGCGCTCCAAAAGTTCCCCGAGTAAAATGACGGCCAGAAAGTCTCTCACGGTACCTTGAGATGCCCATGTCAAGTTTCTGCCCATGCCCGCATGCTTGAAACTCAACATGAGATTGTCTGCGCGTCCGAGAGAGCCGATTACGAATTCTTTGACATCGGGTTGACAGCACCACACAACGTTATCCATCGACAGCTTGGCCAAAAACGGTAGTTTAAGCTCAAACATTGAAAACAGGTCCTTCACTTCTATTTTCTTGAGCTTGTACTCTGAACGCTTGGCAAACTTGTTGCGCTGATCCCGATATTTGGTCCTCTGGCTTATCGGAGGGGGATAGTTGGAAGATATCCACGATTCTCCATGCATCGAATATGGAGACGCAAAATGTAATTGTTCTTGCCTTTTCATGCCGTTCAATTTTTCGTCCTGGTAAAAATCGTGGCCTCTGTGGGAATCCGTCAAATAAACGGCTTCCAAATTGCGACCTACCTGCTTATCCATATCGCATTCGGCTTCCTTTAAACTCGGAAGAAGAGACGTCGGCACAGCGCGATCGATGCAATCTTGACTCACCACGCGGAAATCGCTTGAAATGTTCAAATTATTTAAGTTGAGCTCTTCAAGGTTGGGGCAGCTCGTGATAAGGTGACAAATGTAACCCAGCGGGAGGTCCTTTGATAAAGAATATTTCAACAAGAACTTATTGGTGTAGGGATGGCTTTCGTGGAATGGTTGATGCTTGAGTCCCCCGTCAAGGCAAAATTTGATGGAAGGTTTGCGCTCTTCTTCGATTTGCTCCATTTCGTCGATGTCCTCGGAATTTTTCGATTCGTCTCGGAACAAGCGTGGCCGCTCTTCAGACACCTTCTGGGATCTCTTAGAATTGAAAAACTTGCTGAACCATTTGCTGTTTCTGTTGTTCTTATTCTTTGAGTTTGTAGTTGATGTCAAAGTGAGGGACGACAATGAGGTTGAGTTGTAGAAAGAAGTCATCAGACTGTTTGTGAAAGAGCTCACTGAACTGTTGGAGCGATGCGCTCTACGTGACGGGGCACCGGTGCTCGATGAAATGACAGAAGAAGCTCGCGAGTTGCATCTTTTCAAAGCATTATAGCTGTTGAGCATCTGGTTCCCATACAAGGGATCGAATCTATACCTCCAATCTCTCCATCCAGCAAGGGCATACGAAGGTAAGCCGTCATTTTCTGCAGAAGAATCAGCCGTTTCGTTAGTTTGGGTTGCAGTACCTTCTTCAACGTTGCCCTCAGTAGAGTCCACGTCGTCCTCATCTCTTTCATCGATACTTGCTTCAGGACTTGGTGGCCCAGTTTGAGTCTCGTCTTCATCTGACAGGGACTCTTCACAGCCTGTTTTGCGATCCTCGATCAACCCGTTTTTGAGGCTCGACAGATCGATGCATCGAACGTGAAGCCCATTTTCCGGGTGAAGCCGAAGACAGGTGACAAATTGCGCCACTCTATAGGTAGACGTAAAAGCGGGGGCTTTGTAAAGCGCAATTTTGGTCGCTTCATAGAATTTTTGAGAAACAAACAAACATCTCACGATCGCCCTGTGATCGTGCAAATACGCTCCTTTTGTTAATTGTTCCAGCACTATAGCAAGTACTTCAATTGGTAAAGCGTTTATGTCTTGAAAAGGTCTCCAATCCTCTCGAATCACTTTGGTTTGCGTCCCGACGCCCACACCAGGCGTTTTCGAATGCGCAGAACCCAAATTCCGGTTCGAATGTGAAGTTCTAATTGAAAAGATAGAAAACGAATCGCTGGAACCATGATCGTGTAGTCTACCAATAAACCGTTTTGCTTTCGAAGTTGATCCAGTGTAATTGTTCAGTAACGACCTATACTTCTTTTTCAATTTCCACGACGTTGTCGTCGTGGTTCCGTCGTTATCACTATTATCAGTGCTCGCCAAAGAATCAAATCGATCCAAAGGATTCATTTGATTCTTTAGATTCATTTGATTCCCGGTCAAACTGGAATTAGAGTTCGTATCTTTAGCGTTTTTATGAATCACCGAGGTTCCATATTTGGAATAATTCGTGTTAACAATGTTTATGGTTGGATATTCATGTCGATTTCCCGCGCTCATAACTCAAAGGCAGATCTTCGCAAAGGGAAGTACTACTTCTTCACGCAAATCAGCACTTTTGATAGTCCTTATCGACTCGGTTTTGACCCAGTTTGCTCGTTTCTTATATACAAGTTTCCCTTTGTAACCCCCCGTTAAACCCTGATATCAAGAACTAAATCTGGTGAAAAAGTCTGTTTAGACAAGATAGTGGGAAAACCAAGAAAACAAATCAAACAAAAAACAAGATTAATGAGTAGTAGCATTATACATATATACAGTTTACGTTAATCAGTCATATTAGTTGGTCGTGAGGCTGGTGGCGTGTGGTTTTAGAGCGAGAGAGAGGGAGGAAGAAAGAGCTCAAGAGTTATTTTTCAATTCTTTCTTGTGAGTTTCGTACTGGGCATCAAACTCTTTTTGTTTCTCCAACTGTATCTTCATTTGTTCTTCGGGCGAGGGCAGATTGCCCTCGACGTAGTCCTTGAGCGTAAACGTTTGACCGCCCATTTGTTGTTGTTGTAGTCTAATTTTTTCTTTCTCTTCTTCGATCAATTGCATGAAACGAACATAATTTTTCTCACCTTCTTCGCGAATGAGATCTAACGGAAATTTGATCTTTTGAGATCCCACGGCACCGACGCCCAGCGCCTTCAAAGCCCAATTACCATTGGCTTTGGAATCGTGGTCTTTGAAAAATTTTTCCTTGAGCGCAGCGACACGACGTTCAAACTCCTCGGGGATGTGGGATTTGTCCGTGTAGCTGCTTAGCACAGGTCTAACGTCCGAAACTTGTTGAGTGGCCAAGTACTCCAAAAACGGGATCAGGCGCAACAATTGGTCGTCCGGTTTACCGTCCCAAGGTTTCACTGGAATCGCATTTTCCGGTTGAAGTTTGTAAGCATTTGGATCGCAATCAATGATCAACGTTTTACCCAAATCGCGGTTCAATTTCGATAGATCTTTGATGTGACAGCCGTCTTTGTAATAGCAATGCTCTTTGAACAGGTTGTAAGTGATAAATGCATGGATTGGGTCTAGTTTTTCCGCTACTTTTTCCGAATACATCATATAATTGGACGAAAACAAAACAATCTCGTAGTATTGCGACAGGTAACCCAGGAAGTAGTCGGCACCGGGTCTTTTGGCGGTTCTCCAGCCGTGTTGTTGCGTCCATTCCGAATGCACCAAAAAGTCTTCCAATGTGAGAACCAAAGTGAGAGGTCTTTGGTATGGTGGAGGAGGTGGTGGTGGCAAAAGGTCTGGAAATGGTGGTTCTTGGAAATAAGTGAAAATCGAATTGAAACGTTGTTTGAACCGTTGGTACATCAAACTTGGTGAGTAGCCGTTGCTAATCCCGTTTTGCAAGTCAGCTGGCTCATTTTCTTCCCAGTCTCTTGACATGTACAATGTCACTCCGGCGATCCCTGCAAACGACGAGATATAAAACCAATTGGCGTACCGTTCCCTTTTGATGTCCGAGGAAGTTTGTCTTTTTCTACGTCTTTTGTTGCTCGATTCCCCCACATGCGAATCTTCTTCTTCGTTGGGCTCCTTATTTTTCCCCGCTTGAGCAGTCTCTTCAAGGTCCACACCGGCACGCGCCAACAAGTCTTCTGTAAGGATGGGCTTTGTTTTGTCGGCATCCGCCTTTTTTGCATTCCCTAACGATAGCCCTTGATGAAAAAACCGCTGGGCTCCTAAAGCTTGGGTCCTAAACGTCAGTTCATTGCTCTTAACAGCCAAATTGGCAGAAAGTTTCAAAAATCTCGGAAGCATTGGCAAGCCCTTTGGTCTCGTTATTCTGTAACACTATGAAGGTGCACATCAAATCTCTGTTTCTGAAAATTTTTTAGAAGGGTGGTGAACAGCTGATCACTACTGATCACTTATTACCCTGAAATGACAAACACACCGATTGATTTATGGTCACAAGCCGCTGTCCCACATCCATGAGCATGGTATAAGCAATTCCCTGACGAGTCGCAATTTCTCTTTGTAGCCAAAGCGCTTTTCTCCTGTGAAATTTACTCAAAAACTCGTTACTTCGCGTCGTTTCCAAAATAAAACCTTCGAATCTGTACTTCCCTCGATGTCTAAAACATGAGGCGAGCCGCAGAAGGACCAAAACAAAGTAGCCAGCACTTTGTCTTTGTAGAGCTCTTGACGTCGTTGAGGCGGAAAAAAATCTCCCACAAGGCCAGATTATTCAAGTAAAGTGTAGAAATTCTTGTAAGCAGCCTCTAAGTCGAACAGAAGCTCGCGCGCGTCGCTGTCTTCCAAGCTTTGGCTTATGTTCATCTTGTTAATTTTTACAGTCCACTCGACTAGTTTTTTTCGATACTCGAAATCCTGCGACCCTGCTCGATTTATACTCAGCAAAAGCTCCGACATCAAGGGATGAAGCTTTTCTTTGGTCCGGTAGTTCAGTTTCAACGCGTCCATCACCGTGATGAAGTTTCCAGTCGCTTCTGCTACGGCTTTCCCACTAATGTTCTTACCGTTGCTAGAAAGCGCTGTGCTACTGTTTTTAGTCTGAATGGCATGCTCCACAGTCACAGGCATACCCCTTTCCAATCTCGTGATAGCATTGGAAGCACTGATCTGATACTTAGCCCTGAATTGTTCCAGTCCCCCAAACTCCTTTGCGACTTCCTCATCTGCCAAGTAGGTCTTGTACTGCGCCAAAAGCTTATTGACGGTTGAAGTATATTCTTCACTCGACAGGCAATCTTTCAAATATGCCTTTTCCACTTGATCTAGCACAATTATGAGCGAGTATACCTCACCTAAAGCTTCGAGAATTTCCCTCTCCCGGGAGCTTGTTGAGTGATCGAAAAGCGAAATTTCTTGGGAATTCCTATGCATCGTCTTTTTCTGATAAGCAAAGCTGTCTAGCAATTGCTCCAGATGGTCCTTAACCCACTTCTCAAAGCGAGCACTGGGTACTGGCTACGCGTCTGAACCATTTCTGCTATCTTGAAAAGCCTAGGCTATTTCACCAAAGCACGTCACACGAAGCGCTTCTTACTCGATGACAGGAATCCTCTGCGGCTGTTCTGAGCTGATACTGTATAGGATACCATGATGTACCAGTGTGTTTCTGTCAGCGGTGTAGACCACTGGAGGGAGTGAAGGATACTCAAGTTCGCCTGTGTGTTTGTTTCTTGTAAGGCCTCCGAAACTCTCGTAAAACGCTCGAGCATTTCTTGCGATTTCTCTCTCTTGTGCGACGACACCGGCGATATGTTTAGTATGTGGCGCAAGCCAGGGCGTCACCTCTATGGGTTGTGTCATTTCAAAGTCTTTTGCATTGCTGATTTTGAGGCGCAGAGTAACGGCATGCGTAATTGAGAAAAGGCTGCCACGGGTCGTCACCGAAGTATGGTAATTATATGGGATTGCCCTGTTTTTGTTCTTCAGCAGCACAGTTTTCGGAACGGTGGTCAGGTCTGGCTCATGGTTGGGCAAGCGGAAAAGCACGGCAGGCTCACTCATGGATTGTTCATATTGCTTGAACAGTTCATTTCGCGTGCAAATACGAATTTCTGACTGTACCTTAATACCACTCGCCCCAATGGTCTCGTTAAAAGTTCTGTTAGTCGACTTTAACAGGTTTTCTTTGAAATCGACGTGCGCATCGTGAACTTCCAGAAGTTCTTTAAACTCGCACGTCATGCTCTTGAATTTGGATTTTTTATTGAAAATCTTCTGAGTCGCATGAGAGCCCAGGGCGCTTAGGTTCGGTATAATTTCAACTTCCACCTGTAGGAGATCATCGACAGTGACCAATGAGTTGTTGAATGTGTATTTCACGACAAACTTGCCGTCGGGAGAGGTTTGTTGGCGTCTCAACGGTTTCGGATCTTTGAGCGACGCAAACACGTCGAATCTTTCCACGTTTACATACGAGAAGAATGACCGTTTAAGTGGGGTAGTTGTCCCTGCATTCAGGAAGTAATACGCCGTGCATTCCAGCACCGAGTAGCATTGCCCAAATTTTGGATTTAGGTTTGTCTGCTTGATACCTTCAGGAATGGCAATTGTAATCGGTACGTCAATGCCTATCAGTCTCTTATCGGATACTTTGATATTCTTACGGCAATGAACGGTTTCCTTTTCGAGCTTAGGTTTTGAGCTGAAGGAATGACCACTGCTGTTTAGGGACTCGATCGTTCGAAAGATAACTTCGATATTTGAGAGGACGAAAGGCTTACCATCATTTGATCTGATTCGAAGTTCACACTCTAGACGGGGCTATTGATTCCTGTTAGTTTCTCAAAATTCATCGTCATTTGAACACTAGAACTTACAAGTGTCTCCGCAAGGCCCGGGCAGCCCCTTATGATGGAATTATAACTCGGTTTCAATGATATCACAGGAAATGTCATTTGGAGTACCATTCAAAGGCTTTATGTGGTCGTTATTCTACGCTGTTTCCTGTCAGCACGGTATGCTACTGTAGGAGATGAGATTGAAATAGGGGATCACGTGAAAATGTCTTCGATTAAGCATTGCTGTCTAACTTTCGAAAGTTCTCATCTGTGATTCGGAGAGCTTACAGTCGTTCAGAGCCTCTTCCCTCTATCTAAGTTTCTCCTGAGGGTTGGGCGTTATGGACAAGAACCTTCAAATTTGGTCGCACTATTTTCTTAAATAATGTTGACGAGTCTTCGAGGACAAACTTGAGTAGTTTGGGATGAGACGAGATCATCATTTCATGTATCAGCTTGAGCGTGGGCTGACGAATGTGGCTCACAAGCGCGAACACATACGTATGTGTTATGCGCATCATCGTTAAATATAATACAAGCTTGCATAAGCCGTCAGTGTAAGGTTGAGCTTGCTATACCAGATGCAAGCCTTATGCAAATATTATTACTGATTGTTCGGGCTTTGATCGAAACAAATTCAGTCGTCGTGCATCTCAGTGTCTTCCCGGAGGGGCGCGACAGGCGAGGAGACGGCCGCAGACAGCCTTGGCGTGGAGGTGCCTATATCGCTCATGTCGGCATCTTGGTCAGCTACCTGATTCAGAAAATGCAAAGTCGAGCCCTCATTAACCAAGTTCCAGATTCCTAGGTACGCATATTCTTCAATACAGCTATTGAGCTGCAGTAAGGTGAAACCTCTGGAACGAACTACTTTTACAACAGAATCATAAGGCAGACTTTGGTGCAGGCCTGAGCCAGTTCTAGCCATATTCTTAATAATGGTGAATATTTTTGTGGTTGGGTTTTCATCCTCGTAACTTTTCTGGTTATTTTGATACAGGGATTCCTTGGAAACTTGAATGAGTCTTAAGGCCTCTTCAATGTCGTCGATCTCGACCACGTCACTGAATCTTAATTTCGCCAACCCTTGTGACAGTCTTATAATAGCCAAGAGCGTCCGCGGAGTAGCCTGTCCAAAAGAGAATCGAGTATCCATTGCCTTTTTGGAATCTTGTCTCATTCGTATGTAAGACTGAACAATGTAATCGTTAACGTCGGGATCGATGGTCGGCCTCTTGGTCTTAGCAAAAGCAATGAATTCCCGCATGCGAGATGGGTCGAGCGGAGAGAACCCGAGCTCTGGCTGCCGGTTGTACATGTGAACATAAGCAACGTGCTCTGCCAGTTTTTCGTCGGTTTCCCGATCTGGCATGTCTAGCAGCAAAAAGAGAATATCGAATCTGGACAGCAGCGCAGCGGGTAGATTTATATTCTCCAGCGGGGACAAACGAGGATTGTAACGTCCGTACACCGGGTTAGCAGCGGCCAAGATGGAGGTTCTGGCGTTCAAAGTGGTATTGATACCAGCTTTAGAGATGGAAATTGTCTGTTGTTCCATAACCTCGTGAATAGCGGTTCTGTCACTTTCATCCATTTTGTCGAATTCATCGATACAACAAATACCGTTATCAGACAGTACAAGTGCACCACCTTCCAGAACCATCTCATCGGTGACAGGATCCTTCATAACTGCGGCGGTCAGACCTACGCCCGAAGAACCTTTACCCGTGGTGTATACACCACGGGGCGAAATTTTGCATATGGATTTGAGAAGTTGTGACTTGGCAACACCAGGGTCACCCATGAGACACACGTTAATGTCACCTCTGATCTTCATACCATCCCCAATCTGTTTATCGACACCGCCAACCAAGAGCAACAAAAGTGCCTTTTTGACGTCCAAATTGCCGTAAATCTCGGGAGCGATTGACTTGGCGAGTCTGTTGTAGACGTCACCCTCGGAAACTATTTGCATGACGCGGGCCTCTGCGTCTGGTGTAATTTCAAAAGAGGTGAATTTTTTCTTGTGCTGGAACACATCTTGGGCTTCCAAGTAGGTTTCGGTCAAAAGTCCTGCTTTGAGGGCTTTGAACCCAGTGTAAGGAGCAGGCATGTAGATACCCGTGACGTCTACCACGTCACCGGGGGTCAAAGACCGCACCAAAGTACCATTAATGTGGATGGTCAAAGATCTTGGGATGTGGCCGATGGGCACTTGATCGGAGAGTTCCTGCAGCTTACACTCCTGGAACGCGTTAAATTTGGAAGCACGTGTGCTCATGAACAGTTGGCCGCGGGCCTGGTTTTGAGAGCATTGTTCGGAGGGACACTCGGAGAGTGGAGTAAACGTACGGGAGTTGATTTCTTGGAAGACTTCGTAGCCACACTGGTCGCAGGTATAAGCGTTGATGGTAACTGCAGGCTTGACATCCGAGACACGTGTGACGATACCGCGCACCGTGATGAGATGACCGACATTGTCGCCTTTGATTTCACGCACAGCGAGAGGGCGCAACGTTTTTTTGCCCAGGGAAGTCGCCGCAGTGGGAGCCTTGAAGTACAAGTTGTAGCGTCTCACGAGTTTGGCAGGGAATAGGTCTGTTTCTTGCTCTGCGATTTCGCGCATGATTTCATCATCGCGAGGCACGCCAGCTTCAGCGGCGAGTTCTGTGCGGCGGCGGGACATGAGGCGTTCATTTCTGAGTTTCCGCTGGTACAGGATGACGTCAAGAACGTCGTCTTTGTAGTCAAGCTCACGCGTTGGAGGCGGCAGTAAGGTGTCAACAGCACGGCTGAAAAGTTCTATGAAACGGTGACAATTTTGCAGAATGGTGGGTACGAGCGCGGTCGCGCTAGCACTGCCGGATTCGAGTCCCGCAAACGCGTTGTCCATCTGGTATCGATTGAGGTCATCGAGGTCGATGTGCAGCGTGACAAGCTCACGATTGGCAACTTGCTGCAGCAGCTCCATGTACTTGGGACCCGTGCCGAGGTCAAGGTCGGCCGCAGTGGCGGTCTTGAAGTGCAGGAGGAAATCCTCGATCGCGGTCTGGACCTGCGTGTAGTCGATGGGGATCTGGATGGAGGGAAGGGCGGCACTCATTGGGGAGGAACGCGCGCAGTGGCAGAGGACTGGACGGTTGGCGTGTGTGGAGGGTAGGCTGTCGAGTTTTCGGGCCGAGAAGAACCTGATCAGAGACGCGTGGCTGGGATGCGATAACAGGCAAAGATCCTGGGAAAACGAAGCGATCTCGATCGTTGCGTACGATTTATTGGAGGGCGGGTAACCGGACCGCCAAAAAATAAACTAGTCACGTGCTCCATCCGTTTGTACGAGTAGCGTAATAGCCGCCGTGCCCACTGTGGCAAGCTCAAAGCGCAGTACTTCCGGCGCTGTTCGGAGACCCGGTGACTTTGCGCCTGCATTGCTGGACGACGCGTTTCCGCCGCTGTACAGCTCGCGAGCGTGTGCCTGGTCTGCCGGGTTCCTGCCGGGTTTCTTCCAGGCAGGGAAAACGAGGGGTGGGAAAGGAGCAAAAGCCCTGCTAAATTTCGGCTTTTTATACTGTCGTCGCAGTCACGTGACTAACTGCTTGAAACCAAGCCAGATGGGCAGACAGAGAGAAGAGAGCGTGTTGGTGGACCGTGTGTTCTTGCTCCGCTCTAGGGCGGCTTCGCGACGAGCGACGAGTCAGACGTCTGGGACTTGGCTTCCGGGGACACTTGCATAACATCACGTGATCCTAGTGACAGAATCACATACAAGAACAACCAGCGACGTAACGTCAGCTTGGGTGTGCCGGAAACAGCCTACTACAGATACTCACACGCTAAGGAGAGAAGTAACCTCTTCAGTTGCATTTCTCACGACCGGTGATTACATCAGCTTACCCGGATAATCCTCCGGTACCGACGTACGAGCAATCACGTTCCCCGTAGCAAGCGATGTACCATCGCACTTTTTGGATTTAACCACCCGTACACCCTCTCGCTATCTCCTTCCCTGTATCTCTCTCATTTTCCACGACTTTCCTGTATACGCTATAGCCGTTTGTAGAAGTATTCCCTTGCACGGCCGGTGTTTATAACCCCATTGGCCCTGTACGACGATCACCCCCAACGACCACAGCTCTCGCGACTGCCGCAGTATGCAAAAGCCCAAAGTGGTGTGAGAGGAAAGAATAACCCACCTGGACCCTCCTGTCGTATTTGTATTTAACGGCATCCCAACCAGTGTAGAATACAGGTTATGTTCACGTAACGAAAGCGATATGTACAGCGCGATGAGATTGGGGAGTTTACGCGGTATACATGGCGCGGCTGGTACCGCGTCGCAACGAATGGCACGGTGTCCACTAAATCGCATGGGCGTTATGTATTTGTTTTATCTGACACTTGGTTTTACGTTACCGTTTGGATTGCCACTTTGGCGCTGGAGCCGTGAGGATGCAGCGGCTGCTACGAAGGGCCGGGTAGATCCACGGTGTGTGTTTATGCGGTTGATATAGACACCGAAACTCGAGCACGCTTTCGAGTGGGAGAGTGCAGGGCGCTCTCCAAACTATTTATTCACAAGATGTTTCACAGGGTGCTTCGCAAGCGCTTGGAAAGGCCAGCCTCGTGAATCCATACATATATCGTGTACTTCAATATAAAGGAAAACTTTTCGGCAACTCACCACAACTGCCACAGCTACAACCAGCAACATGTTCGACTGGAACACCACCGTCGGGCTCGTCCGCACCGGCAAACTCGATCAACTCGTGCGCACCCCAAGGGTCGCCCAGCAATACCGAGTCTTCCGCGATGAGCTGGCTCGCAAGGGCTCCTCCCTGCTCAACAACATTCTCGAGAACCGGCTGCATTGGTCCGGTGAAAGTCTGGCAGGGCTCGAAGCCCAATACCCAGACTGCGACCGGCAAGCGGTCGCGTTCTTCTCTAGACCGGATCTCTATGCTGTCCTACCTAACGATTTCCCCTACGACCTCGAGGCCGACGTTCATCACCTCGTCGTGTGGAGCAAGGTGCGGATCCCACTCTACAAACAAGACAAAGACGATCCCTGTGCAATGGACCTTGTGGTCCGTGACAAGATCGACCGGTTCCTCCAACACAACCTGGCCCGCTACGCGCTGACAGAGTTCGTTTGGTTCATCAACTACCCGCATTTGCAAAGCGTGAAAACCGTGTCACATGTTCACGTCCTCGTGCGCGCCCACCAACGCAATCCAGTGATCCAGTTACTTGCAGAAGACGATTTTGAGCCTGTAGGCGAGAGCTAACGCCTTTGTATCGCGTCACAGCGCCCTTCTCGGCCAACTCCGCCCGTTAGTTCGATGCGATGAGCTCTTCCAAATGATCACGGAAAAAGGAAAGTGAAAAATTTGAGATTTCAACAATGGCTCGAATCAGCTCATCGCGATAAAGTGAAGTGAACTCGAGGTGAGTAAGGTATGCGGCAATGAGGCTTCGACGGTCGACGAGATTGAAGTTGCGTGAGGGAGTGACGGACGGTGCGGTTGCACCTGCTGGTGCGAGTACTCCTGCTGCCGTCCCAGCACCAGCGAATGGTGCGACCTCCTCAGCACTTCCCTGGGATCACAAGTCTCCCGGTATCAAAGTACAAAAGCCACCGACACGTATGAGACGTACTACAACCAAAACACATGCAACGCTTGTACGACCCCACTACAGTGGCCACTCTAACTCACACAATGCGTCGCTCACCACCGTCATTGACGCTATCTCGCACCAATGTAAAACGTCACCTACTCTACAACAAATCGCCGGTCAATTGATTCCACTGATTGAAGCAGGACGTCAATTAGAACTTGAACAACAGCGTAGCAATGCTGCGCTGTTGTCGCGGTTACTCAGCGAACCTCATACCGTCCCCGAAGACCAAGCCTTTTACACCGCTTTAACAGCACCGAACCTGACCGCGCCGGCAGCGACTCGGTTCACTGCACAATGGCATGGTATCACTGCTGAAGGTGTGGCGGACATCGTCTTTGATTGTGATGAAGCTTTTGATGTTGCGGCGTGTCGACGTAATGATTTTCAAGCTATAAACACTCGTGTGAACCGGTTACTGCTACAACATCGCATCACGACTCTGCCTTGGCCAGATAAAAAGCGTAAACGCGTGGGTTCGGGAGTCCCGGGGGCCTTGGGGAACCCGGAAAACCCGGTTGCCGATCCTGCAACTATTCCTTTACTCTCATGATTCTATATATGTTAACTTACTTACTCCGGGGCGCGTTCCGCTAGTTGGATTTGCCTCTAGATCAGAATCCTCTGAAATATACTTGAGCTTACCTGCTGTACCGTCTTTTCCCACCATGTTGAAGATCCTACCGCCTGGTTCAGCATATCCAGGTGCCGCCTTGACAGGAACGAAGGCCAGAAGTATCGATGGTTGGATCCTATTTGACTTTTCCCTGGTAGACCCGCTCATTTCCTCGCCATCAACAGGAGCTCAAGCGCTTCACCATATAAAGCATATCCCCAGCTTTCCTTACAACATATGCGTCCATTAAAATTATGGAACTGGGCTTGCAGCTGGCTTGGAACGAGCCCACAAAGTTTAGAACGTTTTTCAAACAAGCTTACCTTTGCTGCGTTTGTTGAAATCGAGCTGTCTCGCTATGCTGCACTTGCTATGCCAACAAATTGCGCAACGAATGACCTTCTCGAAGTCCAGAAGCTATTTCTGAATGCTGAGCTTGCCGCGCTGCCCTTAATACGTACTGATGGTCTTCAGCTACGCTTGCTCTCGCGTAAACCACCTCGTAGGTGGTTCACACAAATCCACGTCGTAAATCCTACTCATAACCTCAGCCAAGAAAAATAACAAATGCCCCGGCAAAAACTCCATTGTCAATTGTATCAAACTGAAATGCATCATTGGATAGGCAAACAATTTCGCCGCACAACTCAAAACTAATGGAATACTAATCCAATCTCGATGCAAATTCGCTTGCATATCACGACGTTTCTTATAATATGCCAAATTCGCATACAAAAGTTGACCCAACGATGACAACGGCTGCGCCCATTTGCTCAATATTATCAAAATGGCAGATAGAAGGCTAATCATCCACAGAAATCGAGTTTTCCTTGCAATTGAAGTTTCCAGTGAACTCAAATAATTCACTGACAAAATGATATCCAATGTAGAGATCCAGTTCAACCTCCCGTAATCAAATAAAGAATAAATTACGCGCCAATACTGACCCTTCTTGAACGCCAAATCAAAATTGTAAAGCTTCTTATTCTCGTCAATCAACTTCGCCTTCGTTAATATCGATATTAAAACCGTTCCAGCGGCCCAACTCTTCGTCACTGTGGGTATGTCACCAACCATATTAATAATCAAATTCTCCATATCGCCTTGTAGCGGATATCTAACTCGCCAAGCGTCGCTTGTTAGCCCTGTAACTTAACCAGGTCTCTTACTCCAACTTGTCTTGGTTCGACTTGATTCCTTAAATTTCAAGATTCGTATGTAAGAACCAAGACCGTTTATCATCACCATCATCATCATCATCACCAACAACATCAACCACACAAACCATGAACTTAGAACAACTCCAAAAGACAGTAGTAGATGAACCATATTGGAATGACGAATTGGAGCATATAATAAGGCAGCCGTACGATCATTTGGCCTCTTCTCCAGGCAAAAACTTTCGTTCAGAATTGATCCGAATCTTCAATTTGTATTATAAATTGCCCGAGGACAAAATTTCCGTGATATCAAGGTTTGTGGAAGTTCTACACACGTCTAGTCTTTTAATTGACGACGTCGAGGATAGTTCTGAATGGAGACGCGGTATTAGGGCGTCTCATACGGTTTTTGGAGCTCCAATGACCATAAATACGGCAAATTACATGTATTTCTGTGCGATGAACGAACTGCGAGAATTGGCTTCGGGAAGGAACGATTACGTGATTTTGAATAAACTGTTGCTCATTTTTGATCGGGAAATGATGAATTTACATCGTGGACAAGGCTTGGATATCTACTGGAGAGATCAATATGTCGTTCCAACAGAACAAGAATATTTGAATATGGTTATGAACAAAACCGGTGGGTTGTTTAGGCTCACGGTACGGATCATGGAAGTTTTCTCGCCAGGTGGGAACGAACACAGGTCTCTTGTGCCTCTCAGCAATTTACTAGGTATCCTGTACCAAATCAAAGACGATTATCTCAATTTGCAAGACGCTACGATGATTCAAAACAAAGGATTCGCCGAAGACGTCTCTGAGGGGAAGATGTCGTTTCCGATCTTGCATGGTATTCGTTACGGTGCCCAACTTAACGACACCGTGGTGCAAGACATTTTGAAATTGAGAACGCATGATGAGAGTTTGAAGCGTAAATTAATCGCGTATTTGGATACCACCAGTGGATCATTAGCTTATACGTGCCAGAGGATTAAAGAGATTAGTGATCTGATCGTCCAATCATATTTGCCTCGGGATGAGAGCCACGCCACAGCCGAATTGCATGCTTTGATAAACCATCTGAGCACCATTTGACTTCAGTAGTAAGTCAATAAAAAAAATTAGCTATCTAATGCATCTAAAAGCTTTTGGTAATTTGAAAAGACTTGTTTCAGTTCACTGACTTTCAAGTCGTCGAATTCTCTATTTCTGTACTCCTTCCAGGATTCCGGGATTTCTGATTTCTTCATGGTAGTCGTTTCGGAGGAAATACTCTGAGGTACCACTATGTCCGCATTTGCATTTGTCGTGTTACTATTTGGCGCCACCGGGTTAGACGCTACAGGTGGAGTGTACGACCTGAGTTTGCCGATGATGTTCCTCAAGGAAAAGTCTAGTGCAGTTCTGAAACCTTCAAATTCCATATAAGAATTACTTCTAGGAAGTCCAGGATGTCTTGTGCCCGAATTTTCCGATGAAAGATCGATATCAGGTAAAGCCACTTTACTCGATAAAGGTAACCGAAACATGTCTGCCTCTGCACTTGAAAGCTGATCCTGCAGCTCTTTGGGCAGATCAGTAAACGTTAAGTTTTCCACAAATTTTAAAGCTGCTTCTAAGTTGGTCAACGCGTACAGATCCTTTTCGACCAATTTCTTGGAGTATCGGAACAGTTTAATGAATTGTAAGTTCAGGAAAATGTTTTTGACTGGATTTATGACAATCAGGTAAATTAACGTAGAAAGAAAATCGTCGTTACTCAGATGGTTGAACGACGATGTCATTTCGTCATGCATGGCTATAATGTTTTGTAATTTCTCAAAAGGCGCTATTGAACCGTAAACCAATTTTTCAATGTATTCCGTAAGCACGCCTCTTCGTTTCAAATCGTCTTTCCGTATGGATAAAAACTCTATCAAATTCAGTTTCCCATCTTTGGCCAATTTTGCCAAGACTTCTAATTTTTCACTCAATTGTCGATCATAATCGATAAACTCCGGACTGTTCCGGAACAAATTGGAGACCTTGAGAGTACGTGCTTGTCCTGATTTTTCCGATTTCGGAGCTGTATTGTTCGGCACAGAAGTACCCACTTCCAGTATTCGTTTGAAAACGTCGTGTTCGCATAAGTCCATATACCGTTCGATCTTGTGATTGTTGATCTCGTTCGTCCTGACATGTTTCGCCAATTCCTCCGGTGTCAGCAGCGGTTGTACACCGTTTGCAGAATCTGTACTGAACAAAGACGAGGACCTTTTTCTTGTGTCACTACTACTCCTGCTCCTATTGAAAATCCCACTGATTCCGCTACTCAGGGACTCTCGTGCAGTCAAAAATGATCCCTGGGCATTTTCACCGGTGCGTGAAAGACACTGAAACGCCGCTTTGTCGAATTTTCCATAAAAACTTTGAAAAAGCCCGCATAATTGTAGCACATTAAGAGGCTTCAAATACTTCGGTTGTTTCAAATCATCAATGAAAATGTCAATCAGTTTGGATAATTCGGTCGGTAACGCCGTTATATTTGCAATTTCCTGTACAATTTCGTCTCGATTCACTGATCCACTGCCATTACTTGAAGAATTTGACAAAACTGGTGAATTGGTTTCTACTCGAACCTGATACGATTCTTTGATCGACTGCGATAAATCGAATTTGGGATTGTTTATCGGAGGCGTATGGAACATCTGGATAACGGTTCGTTCGGTACAAAGACTGATGTCAAAGCCTCTTCGTTTTACAGGATTTTTCAATGAGATGGATCACTTGGAGAGGATCATTATTGGAAATTGATATTTAAAGAACGACAAACGTGACAAACGTGACGAGACAGACACAGAGACAGACGAGGGCTCGAGAAGTCAATATAAGTGATATCACCATTGAAATACGCGTATTCCCAAGTGAACATATATTTGATTGATCGTTGATTGATTAGTAGAGTTTTCTAGAATTTTCCGGAACTCGAGAGGATCACTTGTTGTGGATTTATGATAATGACCGAGTTTTGAAAGAATAGAGACGATGTTGCGATGAAAATGACTCCGATGAAGCGTGTAAGAAACTCTGATCCAGTGGGAATATCGAATTACAAACGTCAAAGGCTTGTGCAAGATTTACAAAATTTGAGTCTAAATGAAACTTCGAATGTGAGAAATAAGGCTTTGAATGATGGGAGAGAAGTCGTAGGGGGTCACGTCCTGCCGGATGTACTACGTGAACAAGTTTGGCGATTGGTGAGGGAAAGTGATAGAAACGGTTCCAGGAACAACATTTATGAAAAAGTGTGGCAGAAAATACGAGATGACAATATGCAGGTGATTAGGTGGTATAATGCGGTGGAATTGGTGTATAAGATGTGGTTGAACTGGGTACGACGCACACCGTGGATAACATCGCAGACAGATCACATTGGTCATGTGATGGACGTTGACATGGACCTCGACGATGTCGACGAACCCATGCTTATAGACTCGGATTAAACAGTAAGACAAAACTGCACTAAGATTAATTAATTTGGAGCGTGGGTCTCATCCTCGCTGTCCAAGATGCTTATTTTCAGCCGGCCTGCAAGTACGGCTGCTACTTGAGAATCGTCCTTAATCTCTTCGCCAAGTCCGTCGCTCAATTTAACGTAAAGTTTGAAATTTGGTGCCTCAATACGTGGTGCAATTTTGCTGCGCAAGTCTGCGAACGTAATATTTGCGTCCAAAAGTAGTGCGAAAATGTCGTCTTTGTAATAAAATTTCGTTTTGGTGGGCTTGTGTTGCGGTGGTAACGTGCTGGGTGGTCTTGAGTGGGTATTGGAATTTTTAAGCGATAATCCGTTCATCATTTCGTACACTTTCAAATCTTCTCCGGTCAAGGTCTCGTCTTCAGCTTTGGATGACATGTTGGATACACCTGCGAGTCTAGGTTCTTGGAGCTCTGAAATTCTGTCACCTGAGGGGGGCTCCGTAACGAATTCTCGATCGAAGCCGTTGTTTCGAAGAGCAAACAGAGATCGCACAAGCTCACACTGGGAAATGTGTGCAGGTAGAGCTATTAACTCCTTAACGTAAGTGTTTAAATCGTCTTTCCGTTTTTTGGTAATGCTGTCGGTGACATACGGTACGGGTCCCGGAATGTAAGGTAAAATGCGTTTGGTCCATTGTCCTCTCCCGTCTCGAAGCTTGCCAGCTTCTGCTGGGAACGCATCTAAAAGTTTTACTTGGAGGTCATAGAAGTCTTCGTAATACCTTTTCAAAGTCCGACGTTTACCATCAAAAAAGTGGACCGTCACATTGTACCAATACTTCTCGCCTTCTAACGAGAAGGACACCACAGACGCATCAATGAAGGGCAGACTTTGGTGCATACTTAGATGGGGCGGAATGCCACCGCCTGGGACGGACGAAATTCCGTGCGAAAGCGAACTTGAGCGTCGTTGTCGGAAATTTTCAGGGGAGCTCAACGAAATGTTGCTGGCTTTGTACTTGGCAATGTTACCCTTCCATTCTTGCACAGAAGGTAAATTTACAGTCCTGATATCTTCGACAACGTCGTTTCCAGTAGCATATCCCGTATTGATATCAATTACGCTCACGAAACCGACTGGAACTAAACCTGGACCTCCCAAACGGCCAATGGGCTTTGCAATGAACCATTCGTGATTGAAATGTGCACACACAAACAGATTTTCGCCCGCATATGTGGTTAATTCGTCCGATTTTTCCGCATGAAAATCGTAAAGTACAATTGCATACAGAGACCCACTTTTGCCCTGAGCAGTACTATCTCTGGAAGATTGCCTTGAGGACCGTCTCGAAGACTGCGAACCACGACGACCAAAACTCTCGAAATAACTTTTGGGCACCATTCCACGTCGTCCGTCTGTCGGATTCGAGGCATCGTACCATTCCTTGTCCTCAGCCATTACATGGAAAAATTCTCCCTTGACAAACGAAAGCTCTTTGGGTGATTGAGCCTGATAGTTGTAAATGGCTTTAATGACTTTTTCCGTTGAAAACAATTCCTTTGACGTTTTCACCGAAGACGTTGAAGCTGACGACGCAGACCGTATGGGTACCGTTTTCATGTGTCTCACTGCATTACCACCTTCTGCAGTAGGAGCAGAAATATCTGCTGAAGTGATACGGCTTCTACTATCGCCTTCTTTTCTGCCCAACTTGAAGTTCTTTTAAGTCAATTGTTAGTAGAGTTAAATCGCATTTCGGGCTCCAGAAACAGTTCGAAGCCCAGATTTTTTAATATTAACCCCAACCCCATCAATTTTAAGCTTTCCAACATACTTTTAGCATCTCAATGACTACCTTTGGCCACAGTAATCTCCCCGCTGTCTGCACTTTTCTTAGGTTCGAAGTATTTCATATTTCAGGTTGAACCCTACGAGTTTAACTTTATCAAGATACACGAATGGTGATAATCTAGTACACCCTTAGTACGGGACAGTCAAACTATATATATAGAACTTGGATTTTCATAAGCTTTCCATAGTTCAACTATGTGTCCAATTTCTTCATCCATTCATGATTCTCGTGGTCTTTCAAGCGTTTTCCTCGTCCACCCGCTCATAGTATAGCATGTAAACGTATTTTGTATCGCTTAAGACATCACTTGATTTAGCTTCTTTGACAATGGCGTCCGAAATCTTCCAGTAAGGGAACTTGATCACGCTTTTGATTTTCTTGAGTTTACGCTTTATATTGCTGCCACCCGCGTCGTCCTCGCTTGCACTGTATTCCGTGAGATCGAGGCCTGACGAAGATACACCTACTGATGAGTCTTGCGATTCTGAACGTGCCATGTGCAATGACGCGATACTGTTGACACGGCTCCGAGCAGGTTTCTTAGTGGGTTCTGAACCCGTGGCAGAGCTACTGTTGTCATTGTTCGACGCTACCGACGAACGTCGGGACAGAAATCCAGCAAATCTTTTCAATTTGGAAGGTTTGCGTGAGGGCTCATTCGAGGGTAACGAGTCAGTACTGCCAATGACGTAGTCGTCGCCGTCGACTACAGCACTGTTCAGCGGTGTCTTATTGTCAGATTCTGGGAAAACCGTTCTGAAGGGATTCGACGTAGAATTTTCGGATTCCTGAGACGAAATCGAGGAAGCGTCAGACATTGCACTGTTGGCCGATTCTTTCCACGCGAAAGCCGCAGCACGATTTGAATCCATACCAAAATCGATTATAGGCGATCTGTTAACAATTTGACCTGAGAGGGCGTCTTTGAGGATATCTGGCTTGTGTCTGTAACATTCGTAATGGCCCTGAGAATGTGTGCCTTGGTGTTTTATAACACTTTTCAGCTTGTATTTGACTGTAGTCATTCCCACGCTTCTGTTGTCCTTGATCGTCTGCTCATGGGTTGTGAGAATCTCATCAAAAAGCACGTTACAGGAATTCCGTGTATAACTCATCCCATTGAACACAGACCGGGACAAATGCAAAATTAGTAGTTCCGGTGAGTCAACTACCACCGTTTTCTTCACAATACGAGATTTAATCGCACTTGAATCGCATCCGTCCTTGTTGTAATCGTTGATGTATTGCATCAGATTTTCAGACAAATCGTCGTTAATGAAAACTTCTGGAATTACGCGCTCAAGGGTCTTCACTATATTATTCTCTTCATCAGTGTTTCCCTGATAATTTCTTTGCCGTTCGTTGGCTACAATTGCCTTGATCTTACAACAAAGACAAGAATAGCCCTCGATTGTTTCGGTTTGGTTTTCCGCAATCATTTCGGCCAAGTTAGCAGTCATTTCTTGTGGAACGACGATCGGATACATCGTGAACGGATGCGTGTTGACTTTGGACGAATCTTGACATTGTAGACAGATTAGATGATCCGCAAGTGACCCTCGTATGGGGAAGTCAGGAACAATGACGTTCAAAGACTGGTCCTTGATAAATTTTCTCACGCGAACATTTTCCTTTTCCAAAGTTTCTAGGATAACCTGCGTTAGTTCGTGTGCGTCGTTCTGACCCGTTGAAATCTTCGCGTCGAATATTAATTCCAAAACATGTAAAAACGGCCACACCGAGATATAGGTGTTCGACGAAACGAGTTGCTGTAGTTGGTACAAGATCTGCGAAAGACCCTCGTGGGTGGGCACTTCAGGGATATCGTCACTGGACGCTTGTGAAATTGCAGGCCCTTCTTCTTGTTGACCGGAACGCACTTCTTCATGATGACCAGCCTGCGACAGCACAGTAATCGTAGCTGTCGACGAAAACGAGGCATCTCCACTCTCTTTCGCGAGAGCTTGAAGACTTGGACGGACCAGATGCGGTTGAACACCATAATGTTCTGTGCCATCAGGTGTCGCATTTTCATGTTCATCATTACTCTCAGGCGTCTCGGCACCGGCAGGTGTCTCGTCACCATCGATTGCATCGCCGTTTCGCGTATCATTCTGTTCCAAAAGCGTGCGTAAAAATTGTATCTGCTTGAGAAAGTCGTTCAGATAAAGAGTCAATTTCGGCAATCCAGCAAGTGCTTGAACAGACGAATTCGCAAAACAGTCATTTCTATTGTTAATCAGACCGGTGGTAAACTTGTCGTTACGTTTTGAACCCGAAAACATGTCGTTTCGGTTGTTAATACCCAATGGAACGAGACTTGGTAAAAGAACGTAAAACGAAACTACTCCAAAAGCGAAAACCCCCCAAAACGAGATTCTTTTTCCACAGCGGTCAATCAAAGTCTGTAAGTAATCCCCGTTACCGTTATTATACTGAATTAACGATCTTGAAAGCCCTAAATACATCCATTCAAGGCTTCGTAAAGGCTGGCTTAAGTTCGTCTTCATCTGCTTCTACAATTACTATTTATTTAAATTAAAGATTCCGGAGATGGACTATGACGTTTTCTCACGTGACTGAGATCCCATCCTGTGATTCGTTCGGTGTTAAGGACAAATGAGAACAGGCGTAGTTAGGCAACGAACAGCGCGCTGAGCGTAGATCAATGCGGGTCGGCAAATTAGGTTAAATGGCGTCTGCGTAGTAAGATTCCAGGTCAAAATGCATTTTTTCCGTCTTTTTCCTTCTTCTTAAGGGTTTTCTGGGAATAAAATCGTCTACCTCGCACTATGCACCTGTACTACCGAAATTTGTCGCCCACGCATTGAATTTGGTCAAAGATTCAGGCGCAACGCTTCTCTTGACTGTGAGCATGGCTTTCCGGAAATCGTCGCGCGAAATTCCTCTGATTGTCGTAAAATCAACGTCCATAAGCTTATCACCCAACTCTCTAATGGGTATCATCGCCGCTTCCTTTGCGAGACTAGTGATGTCGGAGCCCGAAAACCCCTTTGTCAGTTTCGCGACTATTTCAAAGTCGTTCTCCGACATGTCGTTTTTCTGGTTTTGTAGTAACTTCTTTAGATGGGCCAGTCGAGTCTCGTATTCCGGAAGCGGGATGTAAAGACGTCGCGAAAATCTTCGCCTTGCGGCTTCGTCTATGGCCCATGGCAGATTTGTCGCTGCTAGGACCAGTACACGGCCGCTCTCGAGATCACCCTCAGCTCTTTCTCTTGCCGTGGAACTGGACAGCGAAGACCACTGAATAAGCATCTCCGTCTTAATTCGGCGAGACGATTCGTTTTCGTTGTCCGACCGGGCGGTCAACAATGAGTCAATCTCGTCAACGAAGACAATTGATGGTGACAGTTTCTTTGCCAAGTAAAAGAGAGCGCGCACTAGTTTTTCTGATTCTCCGAGATATTTCGATAGTAAAGACGAGGCGCTGATGCTGAAAAATGTTGACCGCGATTCTGTAGCGACTGCTTTCGCGATCATACTTTTTCCAGTACCCGGTGGGCCAAAAAGAAGCATCCCTGTCACGGGCTCTCTTAGTCCTTTGAAAAGGTCAGGTCTCAAAAACGGATATACAACGGTCTCTTTGAGTGAGCTTTTAGCATTGCTGAGTCCTGCAATGTCATCCCAGTAAATGTTTTCCTCCACAAGTAAGATATCGTTCAAAATTTGCTGGCATGCATCAGGGTCAACACCTTCAAGCTTGCTCATAACATCCTGTATCCTTTTTTGCTGAGGAGTAAGCACTCTTTGTGGCGATTGTGATCTTGGTGATGCCACTGGAGACGGTGTCGAAGACGGTCTTTCCCTGGGAGCTCTAACCCTCGGGGCAACGGTTTGTCCAGTTTTCCCATTATCGGAGCTTACTAGAGCCTCTTTTCTTCGTGTTGGGGCTTTTGTTGGAGCTCTTATATTGTGCCTTTTGATAACCGGTTTCACGTATTCGTAACGAGGTTTGGCAAACGTCGGAGACGTAGGCTCTGACGGCGCACGCGGTTGATGACGTTCGCTTTTCTTTCTCTCTACACCAACATTAGACTGGGACCATGCCACATATGCTGCTTTATTGACACTATTCATTGCCGTTCTCTTCATGTCTGTTATACCCAACCCCGTTGGGCTCGTAGCGTCGGTATGCTGTCTGGAAGCTAAATCCACACTCTTGCGTCTAGCATGATCAGTTGGACGTTTAATTGGTCTTTTAACGTCTAATGAGCTTCGTTGTCGTGACACAGCAGCGCTATCCCTGTCATCACCACGCTCAAACGATTGAGCAAGTTCTTCTTTGCGGGAAGTATTTTGTAGCGCTATTTCTCGTTCAACTTGTCTCTTCACTGCCAATTCTAACAATTTCGCTCGTTCTTCTTCTTCTTTCCTCCTTTTCGCTGTCTCCCTCTCCAGCTCTTGCTTCTCTTGTCGCTCACGCTCTTCTTTTAACTTCAGCACTTCCTTAGCCTCTTTCTCCTCTTTCATTCTAGCCATTTCCTTCTTACGTTGCGATGAACTTGACAGGCGAGTCTTTTTCAATAGACTCGACAGCGAAAAATGACTTCCAGAAGAAGGTGGACCATGTCGCCTGCCATTTTCCAACGCTTCAAGCCTTCTTTTAGCCGCTAATTTAGTGTTTCTAATGTCTTGTTCGAGAATTCGAATACTGATAACAGTTTCAACGACCTCAGTTTCTGTCACATTTACTAGGCTTTCGAGCTTGAAATGTTGTTCTATCTCACTAATACCATCGCGCAAGTAAGATAGTACGCGTGAAAGACTCTTGTACATGTGTTTGAGTGAGTTTAAATCGTCATCTTTGGAACTAGGTTCTTCACAATTCTTGAATTTGTTGGTGACGATGCTGTACAATAGCTCTAGGGTTTGGGGCAGCGTAAAATTGGTCGGTACCAAAAATCCGGTATTTGACATCTAAGTCGTTGTGAGCTGGCGGAAACTAAGTAACTTGACTCTATCGGTGGGCTTGCTTTATTCGAAATCTAGTAGTTTTTGTTAGCATCAACAGTGGTTACTGGAAAAAATGATGTTCACCAATTTGTTGACAAAAACAGTGAAAGTGAAGAAACCTTCAAAGCAAAAGACATGCTTCATTACAGTAGTGCCATAACTAGAAGTATTTGATTCAAATCAAGAATTAAAGGCTTCGCTTTGTAATTTTTCCAGCAAAATTGCACCATTGGTGGTGGATATTTAATTCTAATTTTTAGAGACTAATTTAGAGCATTTCAACATACTAACAGGGAGTCAACGAGTCAACAGGTATAGATCCAAGTGACATCAGGGCGTAGGTAGAAATTACAACCGAGATATGCTTTTTTCTCGGAAGTTATAATCCACACATAAGTATTAGGCGCTTTGGCTTGAGCTTTTGGTCCCGTGGTCATGTCAGGTTCGTGTCTTATATATATTAAGATTACAATTGAATGAATATCTATCGTTACATTTCGTTAGTTCATTTCTGGGCGATGTCGATGGTGGTGCCTTCTGCAGAATTTATTCTTGATGTCTTCGCTTAGCAATGTAATTGCCCAATCTTGGAAATTACTGTATATGCATATCTCTGCGTTCCTCCTCGTTAGGTTTCGAATGTACATGGACAAACTGTTAAGGCTGAGTCCGTTGGCTACTCTAAATTTCTCGAGGTCTTCTGTAACCACTTTCCGAATCGCTTCGCGGTCCGTATTTACAAATCGACCGTGACGCAGACCTCTTTGGCATTCTCGTTCGATGTAGTCTATTATGATGCGTCTTGTCGGGAAGAAATGGGAATCGTCATTTACTTTCCATCTTCTCCAGCCATACATCTCTATAAGAGACTTGATGGACGGATTTCCACCTAAACCGACGTACCATTCGTTGTACAAATCCCATACCGTTTTGTTATCACGCGAAAGTTTATATTTGAAGGCCTCGTTAGCAGCATCACCGTCACTGGTCGCTCCAGAAGGTTCGTGGGGCTCCAGATGATCTGGATTTCTATATGCCAGTTGTGTTGTGTTTCCGGGAGTCGAATAGTTGGAGGAAATTTGAGCCGAGGCGCCCAATCCGCTGAGAGAGGGTATACTCAACCCTTGATTGCCCATGGGCTTGGAGAGAAGTGAATCCAAAGTGGCCGTGGGGTTGATGGGAGGTTGCGAGAGTCGAGCTTCATCGAATTTGAATCTTTTGAAAGGCGAATCTGCTGGTTGAGGCGAGAACCCCGAAGTTGCCGGTAATGGTAGCTTTCGTTTCTGGGAATCGGGCATTCCAGATGTGCTGAGCGAGTGGAGCATGTTTAAAGGAGCCAGAGACGTTGCAGCGGGAGATTGCTCCTCGGAAGCACCAACGATGCCATTGATAGCATTACTAGCAAAAGTGTTTCTATCCATGGCCAAGGATCCGTTACCCATACTACCAAAGGACTGGGAACGATGCTTGTTCAAGAGTTGCTTCTGGGACTGTACGAGATCGGAGATGAGTTGCCGCAGCTGACCCAGCTCGGACTTGAGGCCCTGAATTTCGTGTGATACAGACTGATTGTGGAGCGCGAACCTGCGCGAAATCTCGATGTAGCTATCTTCGACGCGCGACAAAATTTCTTCACGCCATTGCGGCTGAGAGGAGCGACCTGGAGGCTGGCTCGCCGCTGGACCCGGAACTTGCGGTTGTAGCTTGGCCTGGTATTGTAAAAAGGACCCATTAGAGGCAAGCTTCGGTACGCAATCGACCATGACAGCTTGCCACCGCGGCAGATCATTGCTGCAGACGAGCCAGGCGAAATCCTGGATCGCCACTTTGGCGAGAAACTCGAATAATTCGCACACAGAGTGCAAGTTGTAGTTGGTGCGATCGCGGTGCTCGAGATCGTCCTTGAGCGTCAACAGCCAGGGGAAAACCACGTACAGAAGCGCTGCAGGCGGCTCGAGCATGCGCGCCATCTTGTTGCGGCCCCAAACGGAGGTCGACGACGGCCCGCTGGTGCGCTCGGGCGAAAACAGCTCTGGGGAGTCCTGGCTGGACAGCGACGGCGGTGGAGCGTCGCCGACGGCGTCGCCGACGGCGTCGCCGGCGGCAACGTCGCAAACGTCGTCCCCGAGCAACGGCACGTCCATGTAGTTGTCAAACCGGATCGTCGCCGCGGGCCGGCCGCCGCCCCATCGCTGTACCGCGTACAGCGCCAGAACCGCAACGGGACACCTGCTGATGTCGCGATGCCGCGCCACTGTGTTGAAATAGTGGTATTGCCGATTGGAGGTCAGATCGCCGAGCTTACGCAGCGTCAGCGACTCCGAGTACGTCTGGTCGAGCACGAGGTCGACGGCACGCAGGGCACGTACCACGCCGGGGTCCTCGACCTGGAACATCCGGGCGACCACGAACCGCATCGCCTTAGCAGGCCCGGCGTCGCCAGACCGCACGACGCGCGCCAGCGCGTCGTGCGTGCTCTCCTGCGACGTGCTGGACCGCGGCGAAGGCGTCTGGTTACGATTGGTACTGGCCATCGTCATCATCGCGGGTTTTGCCGGTGCGTTCATCCCGCGGGTACGCTTGACCAGGGCTAGCAGACAAATCGCTGGCTTTTTTCTGCTTTAAACTGGGTATCACCACGGGTCTCCCCGCGACACTTGGCTTCAAATAAAACGCTTGTGGTTTCCAGATCTCGGGTGCTCTAGAGCCTGGCTGGCGCTTCTTCTCTAGCTTTTCGCCAGGCCAACTGCTGATTTGCCGATGCTCTGCTGAAGTAATCTGGAAGCCCGGACCCGCGTCCGCAGTCGGCGCTTCCCCAGGGGGCTTCCTGCGCGCGCTTCCCGTTAGGAAGCGCACCAAAACACCCCGTGCAACGTGACCGCAACCCAAAAAGGGGTTGCGGTGTGGGTGTACCCGTTTTTGTGTAACACAACTGTGAGCAAGCGAGTTTCCCAACAAAGACGAGTCCAGTGTATTACGTAAGTGCCACGGATGAGCACTCATGGGTATGTCTCTGTACGTGATATCAGCTCCTGTAGTAGTGGTCCACCTTAGAATCTTGAATCTTTGGAATCTTGAATCTTTGGAGTCGGTTACTTTCGCTAAAATAGACGGTGAGTAATCACTCGCTTCCTGTGACTTCGTCTTGATCATGAACCGCCCGTTCATTCCTCTAATTTTTATCCGTCATCGTGACAACGTGATGCTGCTCCTTCAAACACTGTTCCGGGTTGTTCTTGTAGCTGCGTCGTCGTATCTCACCATGTGTGTCATGGCGTTCCCTGGCGAGCAGGTGATATGGTTCAATAGCAGTATCACGTGATCGACGTGACAGAATAAGATTAGAGGAATGGACAGACGGTTGGCATTCTGTGGAAGAACTGGAAGTTCAAACGGGCTCTTTGCGAGATCTAGAATCTTCAGATCATTGCAATCAGAATATCCGAGGTATGAGGGATGGCGTACGATGAGAATCCGGTGTCTAGTATGAAGAAAGTAACGGAGACGTTGTTAGAAGGGGCCGGCGAGAAGATGACATGGTTCAATTGCACTATCACGTGATCTATATGACAAAATTAGAGAAAGGCACAGACGGTTGGCACTCCGCGAAAGAGCTAGAGGCTAAAACAGGTCCATGGGGAGTTCTAGAGTCTCCAGAACATTGTAATCATATGTGGTATGATGAATGACGTATGATGAATAACGTACGATGAGAATTCGCCGTCTAGTATGAAGAAAGTCACGCACGTCACGTGACTCTCCCACCACCAATACTGGACAACACCGCCCGCAGTAAGCTCCTTCCAGCAGTGTCACCGCCACCCCCGTTCACGTTTTTCCGTCTCGCGGCACTTTTCATTCACAGAAATCGCATTCTCAACACCCTACAAACACCCGCCAAAACACGCAAAACACGCGACACGCGACACGCTACAAACGAGCGCTCGGGCCTCGCTCCCGCTCAGACCACATCCACGAATCCCACGCGATGCAGACCGCGCACCCCGGAAACCCTTTCCCATCGCAGAAGCCGGGCGGTGTATATCACTTGGAACGACGTCATTTCCGAAGATCACATCCAAGTCATTTTCCAAACTTTCCAACACCACCTCTTGCACGACAAACACCACGTCTTTCTAGCGCGTAATTGACCCAAGGGAACCCGAGTCTCGCCAAGCGACTGCCAAAGACTAACGCATATCCTTTTCGCCTGAAAATATCTCCTGGAAAATGTCGCAAAAGGGCCAGAAACAGCCTGCTAAAATGACCCAAAACACTACGGTACGACCCCCACAAACCAATGGCACTAGTGCCCCGAGAACAACCCCCAGTACGGCCAGACCCGGTTCCTTCTCTGCCGCAGACTTGAACCGCATTGTTCTCGAATATCTCAGCAAAAAGGGCTACCATCGCACCGAAGCATGTCTGCGCGTCGAAAGCTCACGCACTTTGACTCCGCAAAATGCGCAATCTCCCGGTACAACTGCGACTGGGACATTTCCAGCTCCAGACCAAAGTGCCGCCACGCCGAACTCGCGTGCAGTGTCCAACCCAGTCGGTGTCAAGAGAGACGCTAGCGGCAACTTGGTGTCTCAACACGCCGGTAATTCGCCCCAGCATTACTTCCTCGCCTATTCCATGCTCAAAAATTGGGTCGATTCTTCCTTGGACATGTACAAACCGGAACTGACCCGTATCATCTACCCAATCTTCATATACGTGTTCCTCACTTTGGTCACCAAAGATCCGGTGCAGGCGCGGCGGTTTTTCGACAAGTTTTCTAACGATTACCGCGCATTCCACGCCTCCGAGATCAACAAACTCTTCTCGGTAAATTCTGTTGATCATATCAAGGAAAACGAGCTGGCACAGGGGTTTCAATCTAACAAGTACCGAATCACCATTTCTCGCACCACTTTGAACTTGCTGCTATACTTCCTCAACGAAAATGAAAGCGTTGGTGGGTCCCTCTTAATCAGCATAATTAATCAAAATTTGGACCCCAATATAGTTGAGACTATCACATCTCAGGAAACCCTTACAGACGGTATCAAGGACGTGTCCGCTGGTGCAGTCGATGTCGACGCCCATAATGCGCAACCCGTTAAACTGGGACAATTCCCAATGGACGAAGAATTTCAAAAAGAGGTCGAGATGGAATTAAAACGGAAAGAGGAACAAGAAAAATTGGACGCGGAAGACCCTGGATCTCATAAAAGTTTGGTTGAGGAATTTCGAGAAATGAACAAAACTGCGTTCGATGAGACAACTGCTCTTTCAGAAGAGAAAAAAGATGGCGCCACCTCTTCTGCTTCTGCCGCGGTGGCCACCGCAGTCGACACTGACAAGAAGGACGACATAAAGAAAAACTCCAACCTGGAATCGCCTGCGCGTGACTCCTTGCCGCTACCTTTGAAAACGGCCATGGATCTGAAACTGGAAATTCAAAAAGTGAGAGAATCCAGAGACGCTATAAGGCTAGATAACTTACAGTCCGCCGCTCCTAGCGTCTGCATGTACACTTTCCACAACACCAATTACGAAATGACATCGCTGGAATTTAGCGACGATGTCAGGCTCGCGTCTGCGAGCTTTCAAGACAGCATGATCAAGATTTGGTCACTAGATGGGAATCCACTTAACAATCTTCTACCTTCTAAACAACAGAACAAGAGCAATACTGCAAACTTGATTGGACATAGTGGCCCCGTGTATTCCACATCCTTCAGCCCCGACAACCGGTACCTTCTATCGGCGTCAGAGGACAAATCCGTACGGCTATGGTCCATGGATACTTTCACATCTTTGGTAAACTACAAAGGTCACGATCATCCCGTCTGGGATGTTGCATTTTCGCCACTGGGCCATTATTTTGCCAGTGCATCTCATGACCAAACGGCAAGACTGTGGTCGTGCGATCACATATATCCACTGCGCATTTTTGCCGGTCATTTGAACGACGTTGACACGGTCTCTTTCCATCCAAATGGGACATACGTGGTGACTGGATCTAGCGATAAGACTTGCAGGATGTGGGATTTGAGCAGTGGTGACTCAGTACGGCTGTTCTTGGGACATACTGCCGCTGTCACTTCGACAGCGGTCTCTCCGGATGGAAGATGGCTCTCTACCGGAAGTGAAGACGGTATTATCAATGTATGGGATATTGGAACGGGTAAACGGCTCAAGCAGATGAGGGGACATGGTAAAAATGCAGTGTACTCGTTGTCGTACAGTAAAGAGGGGAACGTCCTCGTCTCTGGTGGTGCTGATCATTCCGTCAGAGTCTGGGATCTCAAGAAATCCACTGCAGAGCCTACCGCAGAACCTGAGCAGCCCTTGACGGGTTTCACTGGAGACGTTACGTCCTCAGTAAATCTTGATGTGAAAGATTTTGGTCGCAGAAGAACGATTGTGCCGACAAATGACCTTATGGCTTCATTTTACACAAAGAAAACACCGATTTACCGTGTGAAGTTCACAAGAAGCAATTTAGTCCTGGCAGGCGGCGCATTCAGAGAGTAATGTACATAAAAATAGGAGGGACACTGCGGCTTACCGGACTTTTAATCAATTGAAAATTGGTACTTTGGCGTCCCATTTCGAAAGCAAGGCGCCTCCCCGATAGTAAAGCCTTTGCCATCTCATGAAATACCTTGGCAAAACGGTGATGAAAACCAACGAAAACAATGCTAGCGACAACATATAGGGCACTCCTAGCGACATTGCGACAAAGGAATACAATACGATATGGTCGCCCAGAAAGAGCACCGCGTA
This sequence comes from Lachancea mirantina, assembly GCA_900074745.1. Lineage (NCBI taxonomy): Eukaryota > Fungi > Ascomycota > Saccharomycetes > Saccharomycetales > Saccharomycetaceae > Lachancea > Lachancea mirantina. Next base: position 625,535 of record LT598465.1, read on the forward strand.
GTAAGCGTACAATTCCTTGGAGAAAAAGTATCGTTCCAGTTTTGGGAGCAGAATATTTATCTCGATGCAAATGAGAAGGAAACAAAACACCTCGGTGGTGGTTTTTAGTCTAGAAGCCAAAACCGCAGCATTGCACACCAATAGATTTGTAGAAATGATATTTGTAGTCTCCAAAGCGATGGAAAGCACGTAAAATGCCGTCAACCAGCACGAAAGCGTCCAAATGGAATCCGACGAAGTAGTTCTGGACAGCGATTTCAACAATGGAGACAGATTGAGCAATGTAAAGACGATAATGAGAGAAGACTTCAATCGGACAAACCTGTACCTGGAAGTAACGAGTCCCAATGTTCCTAGGAGACTCGTTCCAATTGCAATTTGGAGCGGATTGTAATCGTAATAATAAATAAGTGAGAAAATGACGTAGATCGAAGACGCATTCAAGACTCGATGATAGAACAGAAGGAAGTCTCGTACTATAGAATTATAGGAAGACGGACTGTGAGGCAACAATTGTTGTTGGTGAAACTCTGAAAGCTCTTTCAAGAACGCGGGGTCGGAGTAATTATCCGGGTAGTCTTGTTTGAGCCATAGTAGTCTTTCCCAGTGGTTTTCTCGATTTTCCATACCTAGACGTCTCGACATAGTTATGTCGATTTGAGAAAAGTTCCACTAACTGTTCGTCATTATCATGACTTTACAAGACAGAGACATGACTTCCAGTGCAAACTCATCATTGTCGGTGTCATCGTCCGAACGACAAGGAACGGAACAAAGGGGCGGCCATGAAGAAAGAACTAGTCCTCCTGTGCGAACATTGCCCAAGCAAGGCATACAAATCGAAGCGAAACCTAATTTAGACCAACAGGACAAACTGTGGAGTGAAATAGACGTTTTGGACGATTTGAAACGTATGGCAAGGGAAGAAGACCCTTATGAGGGGTTTCCACCGGGATTTGAAGCTCAGCTGAAGAAATTACGAAGCGCGCATATTGCATTATTACAAACGATGAAGAAACGTAGAGATCATAAGAAAGAAGCTGAAGACGTTCCTGACAGTAACGACGAGGAGCGCAAGTTGGTTGACGACGTGATGCATTGTTTGAATGGGCTGAGAGATTGATACGGAGAATATGAATATCAAAATATGCAAGTTAGACGCTCAGATGAAGAGCATGGACGTCCGTGTAATGCTGAGCGTGGCTTATGGAAAAATGTCTGGCCTATAGAGGTTCTCAGTTTCCCCCATTGTACTCATTTGACACTCAATACTCACTTGGTACTCAATACCCATTCGGTACCCACTTACTCATTCGACTCATTTGGGACCTTCCGTACTAAGTGCGCCTCACCCTCAGCTTCCTCAGCTTCCTTCCGCGGCTTCCAACAGGTGACAGAAAGACGAAGCTAAACGGAGAAGACGCTAGCGTTTGTCAACCTGAGAACTTCGAGCAACGAACGAAACTGAAAAGGGTTTTGGCTTAAAATAAAAGCGAATCGAGATTTTGATCAATCTCCTATCAACATCTTTCCGACTCGCCGACCATAACTCTCACAATGGCTTCTCAAAACACTTTCTCAGACTTCAAATTGGCTTCTGACCTTTCAGCTTGGAACAAGTTGCAACAAATCTACAATAAGAAGGGCAAATCCATCGATGTCAAAAGCGAGTTTGCTAAGGACCCCAAACGGTTTGAAAAATTGTCCAAGACATTCACCAACTACGATGGTTCCAAGATTTTGTTCGATTTCTCCAAGAACTTGATTGACGACGAAGTTTTCGCCGCTTTGATCGAATTGGCCAAAGAGGCTAAGGTGGTCGAATTGCGCGATGCTATGTTCGCCGGTGACCATATCAACTTCACCGAAGACCGTGCCGTCTACCACGTTGCTCTCAGAAACAGGGCCAACAAGCCCATGAAGGTTGACGGCAAGAACGTTGCGCCCGAAGTGGACGCCGTGCTAGAGCACATGAAGGAATTCTCTGAGCAAGTGCGTTCTGGTGAATGGAAAGGTTACACGGGTAAGAAGATCACCGATGTGGTCAACATCGGTATCGGTGGTTCCGACTTGGGTCCTGTTATGGTCACCGAGGCTCTCAAGCACTACGGCGGCGTTTTGGACGTCCATTTTGTCTCTAACATTGACGGTACTCACATTGCTGAAACTCTAAAGAACCTTAACCCAGAAACTACTTTGTTTTTGATCGCTTCTAAGACTTTCACCACCGCAGAGACCATTACAAACGCCACGAGCGCCAAAACTTGGTTTTTGTCCAAGACTGGCGGTGACAAGGCGAACATTGCTAAGCATTTTGCTGCTCTCTCCACTAACGAGCAAGAAGTCACCAAATTCGGTATCGATGCTAAAAATATGTTTGGTTTCGAAAGCTGGGTCGGTGGCCGTTACTCCGTGTGGTCCGCCATTGGTCTTTCTGTCGCCCTATACATCGGTTTCGACAACTTCGACGCCTTCTTGAAAGGTGCTGAAGCGGTCGACAAGCATTTCTGCGAGACTCCATTGGAGGACAACATTCCATTGCTAGGTGGGTTGCTTTCTGTGTGGTACAACAACTTTCACGGTGCTCAAACCCACCTTGTTGCTCCATTCGACCAATACTTGCACAGATTCCCTGCCTACTTGCAACAATTGTCTATGGAATCCAACGGTAAGAGCGTCACCAGAGGCAATGTGTTCTCCAGCTACTCTACCGGGCCTATTCTTTTCGGTGAACCAGCCACCAACGCCCAACACTCTTTCTTCCAATTGGTGCATCAAGGCACTAAGTTAATTCCAGCTGATTTCATCTTGGCTGCTCAATCCCATAACCCAATTGAAAACAACTTGCACCAAAAAATGTTGGCTTCCAACTTCTTTGCTCAAGCTGAGGCTTTGATGGTTGGTAAAGACGAACAAAAGGTCAAGAGCGAAGGTGCCACCGGTGGTTTGGTTCCTCACAAAGTCTTCTCCGGTAACAGACCTACCACATCCATCTTGGCTCAAAAGATTACTCCTGCGGCTCTAGGTTCTTTGATTGCTTATTACGAACATCTTACTTTCACCGAAGGTGCCGTCTGGAACATCAACTCTTTCGACCAATGGGGTGTCGAGCTCGGCAAGGTCTTGGCCAAGGTCATTGGCAAAGAATTGGACGGTTCTAACAAGATCGAATCTCACGACGCGTCTACAAATGGTTTGATCAACCTTTTCAAAGAGTGGATTTAAACTGAACCTGGTGACTGGCCATAATGAAGAATAGTTCAATAACATATATAGCGCCTATATTTTTATGTGATTATGCTCAAAGAGGAGTCATTTTCGCTCTTTATTACAACTGTTGAAGATTAAAGATTTTTCAATGTAACTGTTGCTAGAGATCGAGAGAAGAGACTGATCTTGAACAGTGCAAAGGGAGCTCATATCACACCAATAAGCTGTCAGTGAAAGCTATGGGGGAAGAAATTGAGTCAATGGCACGATTGGCAGAAATTCCAGAAGAAAAACAGCGGAATTACATGCGATGGAAAAAGAATTCCAAGCTTTTGTATGACTATTTGAATACCAATACGAATAAATGGCCGTCATTGACATGTCAAATTTTCCCAGACTTGGATACCTCAATTGATGAGCACAGAGTGTTATTGTCGTCGTTCACGTCTTCCCAGTTCCCTGAGGATGAGTCCATGTACGTGGCCCGATTTTCGACGCTTGGACATTTGAAATGGAGCTCATTGTCCAACTTTGATATCGAGGATATGGAGTTTAAGATGGATAATGGGGTCGAATTACCGCATAAGGGTCTTTCTACGGATGTCCAAGTCAAATATCCCGCAGGTGATTGTAATAGAGCGCGGTATTGTCCTTCAAACCCAGATCTCATCGCAACCGCGTCCTCTGCGGGCGCACTTTACATCTTTGACAGAACCAAACATAGCAGCTCGCGAAGCAAATTGTTGGCGGATAACGAGGCGAAATACGAGATTGAATGTCAATTGCCTGTTCCAGTAGAAGATTCCGAACGAGAAGCCACTTCGGTAGCGTGGAATTGGCAACGGCAGGGCTCACTGGCAAGCAGCTATTCTAGCGGTGACGTTGCCGTTTGGGACCTTATGAAATACAGCAAAAGCAACACAACGATTTCCGAGCCGCAGTTTACTGCGAAAACAGACTCAGCTGGTTGCAACGATCTGGCATGGATGGTTAATCATGATGCATTGCTTGCTTGTTGCGGCGAAAGTAACGTGCTGGGGCTCATCGACATACGCGACCCGCTCAAACATCGATTATCTAAAACCGAGCATCATGATAGTGGCATCAACGCGTGCCAATTCAATCCCAACAACGATATGCTGCTCAGTTCTGCGGATTCTGCTGGCAGAATCAATTTCTGGGATATTCGAGATTTTACAAAACCTATTAGAACAATATACCATGAAGACGCGGTTTCATCCCTACAGTGGAATCACAATTTGCCAACGGTAATTGCCAGTGCTGGCCAAACCTTGGGCACGGTCAAACTATGGGACATGTCTGCTCCGACGGACGACGCGCTTATTTTCACGCATTGTGGCCACATGCTGGGCGTAAACGACATCAGCTGGGACTTGCATGATCCTTGGCTCATGTGCAGTGTTTCTAACGACAATTCGATCCATCTCTGGCGCCCTGCTGCCACTATCGTTGGTTCAAACGAAACCGTTTAGCTAAGTATGATGTGATCATGTGATTATCACATGACCTAAATCCAATCAAATCATTATAAAGTTTCTGACGTGTATAGCGATCTTCAATCTCGAAATAGTCAATTATTGAAAATTTTGACCCTGACAACATTCAAGAGGGACGGCTTAGAACCAGCACTTCAAGAGACGATTGGAAGGCTAAAGGACGCAATATAATGAGTTTTAGTGCATTGTCTTTGAGAGCGCAAGCTAGACCTTTGTTGGCTTTGAGTGCCCGCCAAGCTCCGTATGTTTTTCGTTGAGTTTTGATGCGTCTATTCGTGTCTCAAAAGGGACCGGTTGATGTTTGTTGGGACTATATGTTGAAGGGTAATTGTGGGTTTTGAAGATGTTTTAATGCGGACACCATGTTTTCTTGCTGGAAGGCGGATGGAAACCGAATGGTTTGTTTAGCCGACAGAATGGTGAGTGCCGTTTGGCGAATTGCCCTCTAACTTCAAGCAAAAACATTGATCTGGACCCCAGCAATTCTCGTGGATACACATCTCTATCCCTTAGACCCGTCTCAACTTCCCGCTCGCTGCCTTTCGTCATTTTCTCAATACTAACCTCACTTCAACAGAATTGGTGTGCGTTATATGTCTACTCCTGCTCCTCAGGACCCAAAATCCAAGGCCACTTCCATCCTTGACGCTTTGCCAGGTAACAATTTCTTGTCGAAGACCGGTATCTTGGCCACTTCGACCGCAGCCGCGATTTACGCTATATCCAACGAGCTTTACGTTATCAACGACGAAACCATTTTGCTCGGTACTTTCACCGGTTTCGGAATTATCGTCGCCAAGTTCTTGGCTCCAGCCTACAAAGATTTTGCCGACGCGAGAGTGAAGCAGGTCTCTGACGTTTTGAACGCTTCCAGAACGAGACACGTGGACGCTGTCAAGCAAAGAATCGAATCTGTCTCTGAATTGCAAAACGTTTCCGAAACCACTAAAGTTTTGTTCGACGTTTCCAAGGAAACCGTCGAATTGGAGGCCAAGGTCTTTGAATTGAAACAAAAAGTCGAACTTGCTGCTGAAGCCAAGTCTGTCCTAGACTCCTGGGTCAGATACGAGGCCTCTGTGCGTCAGCTACAGCAAAAACAACTGGCAGAGGGTGTCATTGCCAAAGTCAAGGCCGAATTGTCCAACCCAAAGTTCCAGGACAAAGTTTTGCAACAGTCTGTCTCTGACGTCGAAAAACTGCTTGCCAGCTTGAAATAAGCAGAACGAAATAGCAAACCAACCAAAACCAAAAAATGAAAATACACTTTGAGCTGTGTGGCCAGTACAATTCACGCGTATTATGAATAGATATTCCTTATATTGCAAAATAGCACTTATTCCTAGGTGCCATGAACACGATTTTAAATGCAGAAACAGTCTCCGTCTATTTTCCAGAAGGCGTAGGTATTTCTTGAAGTCCGGCAAGTGCATCTTGAACAGGCTTCCGTGGCATGAAGGTTGCCGCGTTATACGCCACATTTGCAAGCCCTAAGGGAGGTCTTCCCTCTGGATTCCATTCTGGATCGTAAAATATACTTCTTTTGCCCAATTCATTAGAACTGACCTTATCAGCTCCAGATTTCGATCTCGCTGCACTATGGGCTTTTTCTTGGCCGTTTTCAACCGCGTTCTTTGACATAAAAGCTCTACTTATATACACGTAAGTCTAATATTACACGTCAACGACTATGTGGAAGCCAATTGCTCGGCTTGTTAATAGCCTTTCTATAGCCAGTTGATGATAGTTGGTGATAGTTGATGATAGCCGAGAAGCGTCTTTACGATTGGAAACTTTTGAAAACCTCTCCGTACATGATTACTATGATCGATCATCTTCATCACCTGCCAGCTACCGTTGGATGGCTTCATTTAAAACTCATTGACAACTCGTTGAAGATTAACTGAAAGTTGGATATGGCTACCAATAGTGCTATGAGAGACGTTAGTGTCCCCAATGTTCAAGAAGATATAAAATACGATTTCAAGGAGGTTCCAACACAAGCTTTGGATGCCATTCGCATGAGATTAGCACAACTGACGCATTCTTTGGCCAAAATGCGAGACGACATGTCCCGAGCCGAGCTTCCGCAATGGCATTCTCTTCAATTGCAAGTAAGTGTGGTCGTGAGCCAATTACACTCTTTGGCGAGCACTCTACGTCATTTTGAAGAGACTTTGGATGCTACTGTAGTGGTACCGTTGCCCAATTTTCCTACAACAGCACATGAAGGACTTTTAACAACGTTGCTACGGAAAAAAAACATTCCAGAAGTTGATGAATGGATCAACGACGCCAAGGAAAGTTCCGGTTTGAATTCAACGTCTGCGACGCATGCTGAAATCCAAAAATCTATACAGGAAGACGAAAAAATAACGGCATGGGCCCTCGATTTCATCAAAGCAGAACAGAGCAATTACTCTTTGCATGGATTGCATACCGCATCTGAACTTAGTGAGGGAGTCGCCCCCGTATCGAGTGTAAATTACAGCGTCAATGCTAACAAACACAAGCCGCAACGACCATTTGAATTCGACAATGTGCTCAGAAGCATTTACCAAGGCAGCTAATCCTCTGTGTTTCAGCTATTTACAGGAAAATTCTAATTACAGGTGTTTCTCTTACTTCGCGCACTGTTCATTTATCCGACAACAGCTTTATTACCAATTCCCAAGTTCCGAACATGATGATGCTATTGGGCACCGTCCTGAGTAAATGTGGCGTCAGTCCTCCATACATGGAGACGAGCCCCTCCTCTTTTATAATGACTCTGAATGATTGTATCAATCCAGTATATTTCGGCTTCCCATTTTGGCAAGGAGCTTGTCTGAGTCGCGTACGCACAACTTCATGTGGATATGTGATGATACTGGCCACGAATTTGGCCAATCCAGCACTACCAGATCTTTGGCACCATTCCTTAATTTTGTCGCCAGTGGTCTTCTCGGATTCTCCCGCATTACCAAACTTCTGTAACGAACGCATCTTGATGACATGTTTCATTTGCTCGTAAAGAAGCCACTGTAAGATTCCCTCGACAGATCCCAAATAAGAGGCGCTTAACCCTTTATAAAGCCCCTTCACGCCCTCATTCTTTATAATATCATTGAAGCACGCCCATGAGTTTTTATGCTGTCTTGTCGATCCAGTCTTATCCAGTTGCAATCTAGTCTTAATGAGCCAGATTGGATTTGTCGCTGTAGAGGTTGCCCAACCGGCCGTCGCGGCAGCTAGCAAATGAATCCATGGCGCTTCTTGGCCGTTATTGAGCGCTCTGGAATAGATATCTTTGGTCGTCCCGTATGTGAAGAAATTAATGCTTCTCGCTGGAATAACACCAACGAGATTTGGGCCCAAACCTTTGAACAAACTTCGGAAACCTTCTTGTCTATAAACGCTCGATATGATGCCTAAGGTCTCCCTAAAATGTCGAGCACCATCTTTCAGGAAATTTGCTGAAGTTGCTGCATTGTGACCATTCGATCGATACGCTGCCTGATACACGTCGCTTTGTAAACGAGTCTTAACCACGTCAAAGGGACATGTCACCACTGCACCTGCCATTCCACCAATTCCTCCTGCAACAAAATGAACCCATGGTTTAACCTGCTGGGTGGTATCCTCCTTCATATCAACTGCCCGTCCGGCATCTTTGAAATTCGAGGCAGTTTCGTCGCTACCCAAAAACGGACCTGATTCCCTAGCTTCTCTTTCCAACTCCGAGAGCGTCTTTCTGGGCATGGAATTGTATTTTTAAATCAGCTTGAGAAAAGGTACAATTTTCGACCAACCAAGGCTTCTCAAAACAAGGGAAAAAGCCACTTAACAATCAATCGCTCGCAAGCACAGCTAAATCAATAAGAGTCACCTTTTAAGCCGCCAAAACTTCGCTTACCGTCGCTTCAAATTTAAGCTCATCGATCTATATGCAATTGTGAAATTTTTCAGTCTTACGTAAAGTAGTTATGATTAGTATCAGTCACGTGATTCGTTAATTAACGACTTCGAAGACCAAAGACCTATCAATGGTCGACTTGACAACTTCTCGACTTTAAATTACTAGGGGAAGCTCCTGTTTATAACAGTATGTGTACAAATCGATTTTACATTAGACACAGTATAAATGTTGAGACTGAGACGAATTCCAGAAAAAAACTGACATGCCAAAAAGTTCGGAAAGGATTAGATGAAAGTTTCGTATGGAACTGGAGCCAAAGTCTTGGGGATGTTACCTTCAGTAGAGATGACACGGGCTTCTCTTGGCTTGGCTGGTTGTCTCTTCAATTGGACAGCAACACCTTGAGCCTTGGCCTCAGCACGCTTAGCGGCGTTAGACTTAACTCTGTCCAAAAACTCCTGTCTACATTTGGAGTGCTTGATGTGCTCGACTCTCAAGTTGACTCTCTTTTCGATGTATCTGTTACCAACAACCTTGTTGATGATGACACCAACAGAGGACTTGGTAACGTTGTAGACAACGCCGGTCTTACCTTGGTAGAACTTGTGAGGCATACCCTTTTGGATGGAACCGTTGGCCTTGATGTCGACAATGTCGCCAACCTTGTAGATCTTCAGGTAGGTAGACAATGGAATGGTACCATGCTTCCTGAAGTCACGTTGGAACATGTAACGAGTACGAGATCTGTAACCGTGCCTACAAATTATATGTTAGTGATTTTGTCCATGTTGTGTTTTAAGTGAATGCTCTCGTGCTTTGTCCTAGTGTCGTCCACAATATGAGAGTCATGACTATTTCTTGAATGTTACAGTTTTCCCAGCCTTGACAGCTTGATTTGGCGACTATCAGTCGAATATCCTCCCACTTCTTAGTTCGATATGAGGTGTCTATGATGTTAACGTCTTGTCACCCACCATTGGTTGCTGATTCACCTTTGAATAATTTTAACCCGAAAGTAGTGCTAAAACGCTGGAATTTGCACGGAGAGCATCCCCCTTTCATTGGAAACCCAATTTCCTCTCTAATTTAACATACGATTTACCCATTTTTGCTTGTTGACCTTGGTGCTTACTGTATTTCAGATATTACACGCTGAGAGCGTCAAAAGTTTTAATGATTCTTCTGGTCCCAATGCCAGTTCCAGAGGTTCCCCGTTCCAGCGGTCCACCTGCAACATCGCGACCCGGGCTAGCAAGCACGAGTCCTGCGAGGGTAGGCAGGGCCCGCCAGGATTGCAGGCGGGTGCCTAGGGGTGGCCCAGGAAGAAGCCGGGTACACCCAGGCGAGAGCTAGGCAGAGTATGGAAGGAGATCCTCCCGCGAGCTGGTCTCGGCTATGAAAGGAACGATTTTTCACAAAGCCTAATCCACGCACTTTTCGCTGTTTCAATTTTCCACTCTTTCAAATTTTAACAAAATCCAAAATGTATGGATGTTTGTCGTGGTTTAATAATGTATGGGTTTCTGGTCAAAGGCCATCTATCACAGAAGACTAAAGTGCCTCAAGGCGACAACACGAAGTAGGGCCAGATGTGTGTTGGTCTACGCGCTCCGACAACTTACGTTGATAACTTTCAAAAGCTTATACCGCGTTAGATTTGAAATTTAGAAACTTTCTTGTTATAATTCGTTAAGTCTAATATACAACCTCTCTAGGAGCGGCTAAAGTATTATTATGCATTAGAGAAACAGAGAATGATTAACGTCTTAATTTTACAAATCACCTTTACATAGATGCCTACAGAATGGTCCGAACGGCTTCAACATTTGAAAAATCGTATATAATCTTTCGCATGGTTTTCTGTAGCTCGCGATCATTCTGCAGGCCAACTATGTGGGTGCTGCCGTCAAATCAATTATCTGCAAGTGATGACAATGGGATTAACAAAGAGTGATGTCAATGATTAACTTACTCTTCATCTTCCGCGGCCTCGCCCTCACCAGCAGCCTCAGCCTTTCTGGCAGCGTTTCTTCTGGCAACTCTACCTGGTCTGCCACCGCCGAATGGAGAGCTTCTAGCGAAGTCAATGTGCTTCTCGGATTCCAATCTAACCATGAAAGATGGAACGTTGACGATTTGCTTACCAACAGCAATGTGTCTTTGAGTGATCAAGACTCTAGCGTGGTGAACAGACTTGGCCAAACCTAGCTTGTAAACTTGGGTTTGCAATCTTCTTTCCAAGAAATCCTCAATCTTCAAGGCCAAGACGTAATCCAACTTCTTCTTGTCCTCAGAAAGAACACCGAGTCTGACCAACTTTCTGATCAAAGCATTACCTTCGAAAAGTCTCTTTTGGTCCTTCTCGTCTCTGGTCAACAAATCTCTGGCGGCACGACGGATCTTAGACAATTGGTAAGAAATTCTGTAAATTTCTCTCTTGTTCTTCAAACCGTATTCACCGGCCAACTTCAATTCGGCGTCCAAACGGGCGGACTCGAAAGGTCTCTTTGGGGTAGAGTAGGTCTTAGAGTACTTTCTAGGGGCTCCTGAGTTGAGAGTTAGTGTTTGTTCAAACACGCTACGAGGTTACATTGAGCGCTACTCATGAATGCAGATTAACAATCTCTAAGAATTGACAACAAAGACGTGGTCAAAAGCAAATCGATTCCATAGCAGAAAAAACTTGCAGAACGGCCTCCTACCTGAAGTGTCGGGATTTCAGAGTAGAAGTGATAGCCGTCCTATGAAAGACTTAGAGAAAGTCATCTTCGTCCATTTTTACATGGAGAATTCATGAGGACCCGAACCTCGAAGAAGTGGAAACTTTGTGTTTCCACAAATTATCCACTTCCGACATTTCAATCGTAAGACTGTAATGTCTGCTTTGTAATGTTCTAATACGTACTTGGCATTGCGCTTTGACTTGATGGGGATGAGATGGAAGAGAGGTGGTAGAGTTTAGCGCCAAGTCGAGATTTATAGTTCTTCTGGATAATCGCTTAATTGTGATGAGTCGGTGTCTTTTGCGACTACTCTCAAGTGATTCATTATGATTGCTTTATTTTTTGAAGATCAATTCTATGAAATGTCTGGGCTTATATGGAAACGTTTTGAAAGTCGGTAATGTATGGGTGTATAGCCCTACGAGATAGGTTACGCTTATATAGGGCTGAAAGCTGGAATGGTATTTGAAGTGGTTACGTATATGCTTCTATGGAGAGACATCGTGTGTCTCAAATCACAACAATTGCGGTTCTCCTATTGGTGATTGTGCTTGGTGTCTATTCTTCAATTACTTTGGTGTTAGGCGACGCAGCCGCCCAGCCCATATATTGCGCTGCCGGTTAAGACTCAAACACAAATCTTCGCGCAGAAAGTCGTCATTGCTTCTTGTTTTAATTTCAGTTATTTACTTTTACTGAAGTTCGGAATGGTAGCTCTTGATAATAGAATCAACATCGTCAATTCCAAGTTGCCTAACGTCACCGATCTGCTTGATCTTCTGGGTCAAGTCCTTGATCTGGTCGTCCGTCAAGTGCAAGTTCAACTGCTCCACTCTCGATTTGATTGCGTTCCAACCTGTGAGCCTATTAGCGAAATGAATGTACCTCGTCATACCGAAGTCGGAAGGATTCAAAATCTCGTAAGTGGAAGGGTTGGCTAAGATAGCCTTGGCGTGAATACCGGCCTTATGGGTGAAGGCACAGAAGCCGGTGATTGGATTGTTGAAGGGCAAATTGACTTCGACGGCTTCAGCTACCAAATTTTCAAGGTCGCGAAGCTTATGCAACTTGTACTTGGACTTGACGTAGTCTGGCGCAGATACGATCATTCTGGCCATAAGACCGCCTAGCGAAGTGATACCATTTCTTTCACCGATACCCAAGACCGAGACGTCGATAAGCCTGGCACCGGCCTCCAGCGCTGTGTAAGAGTTACCTATGGCACATCCGGTATCATTATGGAAGTGGCATTCTATGTCACATGATACGACGCTTTTAAGGGTCCGTACCAATTCGTACACCTGTCTTGGGTTTGCACAACCCACTGTGTCTGCGATACCGACTCTGTTCACGCCAATGGCGTCGACGGTCTTGTAGATGTTCAGCAGGTCGACGATATCGGACCTGAAGGAATCTTCGGACGAAAATCTGATTTCCAAGCCCTTGGATTTGACGAATTCGATCACCTCGACTGCGCTCTTGGAAATGTAGTTCATGTCTTTGCCGTGCGAGTATTGTCTAAGAAACTGCGACGTGCCGATCACGACGTCGACACCGTCGACGCCCGTCTCGACCGCAACTCTAGCGTCGTCCATGTGACAGCGAATGTGCGTGAGAATTTTGGCCTTGAGGCCGAGCTTGCAGATGGCCTCGCAGTCCTTTCTGCTTTGTTCCGACGCCACGGGCGACGTGAGCTCGATGTAATCAACACCAAAGTCGTCTAGCGCTTTGGCGATTTCAATCTTCTTTTCGGTCGAGAAAAACGCATTGGCGAATTGTTCGCCCTCTCTCAAGGTAGACTCGATGAGTTGGAAATTTCCGACGTTCGACACCAGGTCGTTGGGACTGGGAGCGTACGGGTTCGATTGCACCGACATTTTCGCAAGAATTATAGCAGTAGGATGCTGATTCTACACCAAAATCGTCAGCCTCTTGCAAGTTCACTTATGAAATACTCACTTCTAGCATTTGCTCTGATTTTTCATGTTTTTTCTTTTTATATACTGTTATTACGGGCTAAGTGGCCGTGGAATTTACCGCGATGACTGCAAGAACAACGAATGATCACGCATTGAGTACCTAACTGGGATTACTCACACCGGGTACGCTCGCTACTGGCCAGGCAACTCGTTGCGTTGCGTTTCTTTTACACTGACGCTGCACTTGGATTGAGACTTGCCAATATCCCATCGCGATTTTTTTTCACCATAGGCGTATCTCGCTCTCTTAGGTAATTATGTACGAAAGAGTCATCTGATAAATTACGTAATTGTCTATGTCCACGTGCCGTGGTATATATCGTGTGATGTGACTAGATAGCTCAATTCGACACAGGTCGCTGCGAGCGGGCATTTCTTGAGTGACACTAGCGGGAACTCTCCCTGAGGCTGTCCCTTGAGCCCTCGTAAATATATCAAGACTCGCGTGCTTGTGTCAAAATGTCTGGTGTCCATAATTGCCGCTATACTTTAACTATATATGATGTTACTCTTGAAATTGACGGCTGGCTCGAAAACATCTGGCCCGGTAGCACCGCCATCGTGGTTGGTTGGCTCGCTCTTAGCCCTCTATCCCGCAAATAAAGGTATGTTTGCAGGCCAAGACTCGTTAACATTTATCATTTTTGACGTCGTTTGCGATTGATTTCAAATCACCACTTGAAAGTCACTTAGCATGTCGAAAACATGAAAACAACCCAGTAAACCCAAAACACACCTCAGAAGCGTAGATCGCAGAAATCCACAAAAATGCATCAGCCGGACATACTAATCATAAGCAATTCCCCGTTGCCACCGTTATTGACCAAAACGTGTCGTTATCTCTGTTACCCGGCTTTGAATATCGAATATCACTCTCTACGAAACACCATGGCAATTTTTCCTTGTTTTTTTCTATGCTTTTTGGCGGGCCTGCACGCGTTTCTAAGTGCTTGATTATAGAAATGTCTACGGGGTCTTGTAAGAGCAAAGCAAAGTTGTCAGGGCCCGTCTAAGCGGAGGTGGTCAAAGGACGCAGCGCGTATCCGCGCCGCGCCCTCTGTGAATACTCTCGCGTACGCTGTGGGAAAAAAAGTTGATATATAAGGGGGCTGGCCCCGCGGCCAGGGAAAAAAATATTAGCGAAACTGGGCACGAGACCAGAGCCGCCGAGGTTTGGCATTTTAAAAACAACAAAGTTTTCTGGTGCAAGGGCCTAGCAAGAAGGTTGGTGATACGAAACTTGCAAAAATAGCGCGTAGGAGTTTTGGGTACTGCAATACACGGGTCTTTCTGGTGCCGTCTTTTCTGTTTTTGTCTCTTTCTCTCTCTGTTGTGCTGAGCGCTGAGTGCACGGGAAAAAGCGATACAAAATCATGACATCACAAATATCAAGGCTCGACCGGCAGGTTATCCTGCTGGAAACAGGGTCTACACAGGCGGTGCGCAACATGGCCGCGGACCAGCTCGGAGATCTGGCAAAATTGCATCCCGAGGACACGTTGTCGCTTCTGTCGCGTGTTTACCCGTTTCTGCTGGCGAAAAAATGGGAGACACGAACCACGGCGGCTCGCGCCGTGGGCGGGATCGTGAGCCACGCACCCGCGTGGGACCCGAATTCAGAGGACGGTGAGAGCGATACCGATGACAGTGCTGTAAGTCGAGGAGGAGAAGCAGATGCGAAGGCACGTGACAACCCAAAGGTCACGAGCGACGACGGCGTCGGCGACGGGGCCATCGGTGTGAATGGCGAGCACGTGACCGGCACCGAGGACGACGGCGTCGGTCAGAATGCCAAAGTCAAGATCGAGCAAGAAATGCAGCTCAAGCTCGAAGAATTGGACGACAGTGACGAATGGAAGTCGCTTCAGGACGACAGCGACCTGTTTTCACTCTTCGATTGGAATCTAGGAGAAGTGTTGAAGACAGGCAAAACGCTGCTGGCGTCGAGCATACACACATTTCCAGCGTCAGAAGCGCCGGATCCACCCCAAAAATTAGCGAAAACGGAGGAAAGTGGCAAATTAGAGGAAAACGTGGCCAACGGGTCGCTTGAGGCTGGCGCTGGTGCAATACCGCCACTAGAGTCGAAGAAAAGCGCACGAATGATGGCAATGGCCAAACGGAAAAGAAAGATTCAGGCCAGAACTACCACCAAGAAACCGGTCGACTTATCTCAAAGCTCGATCTCTAGAAATCTATTGGCCCAGGAGGATTCCAGCCAGAGTCCGACACCTTCTCCTTCCGGTCTGGCCAATGCAAAGCTAGAGATCACTGAACAGACGGATAAGAAGAAGATTATGGTGGAATCTATGGTAACGCCCCTTCTGGAAAAGCACGAGAAAATTTCTGGCCTTGTCTGGCAGTTCCAAGGGATTTATGAACTATTACTAGAAAACTTAATGAATGACGCATGGGAAATAAGGCACGGTGCTGCGCTAGGGCTGCGAGAGATAATGAAGAAACATGCTAAGAGTGTGGCGAGGATAAAGGGAAAGCTCAAGGAACAAAACGATCGTCGAAATCAACGAGCTCTGGAGGATCTGGCTACCAGACTCCTGACCGTCTTCGCGCTGGATCGGTTTGGTGATTTCGTCTACGATACGGTCGTTGCACCCGTGAGAGAATCGGCTGCTCAAACGCTTGCTGCTTTGCTTTTACATCTAAACGACGAGTTGTCCGTTAAAATATTCGGTGCTTTGGAGCAACTGGTGCTGCAAGATCCTCGAATAGTAGGCCTTCCAACCAAAATTTGGGAAGCAACGCACGGTGGACTGCTTGGAATACGCTATTTCGTCAGCATCAAGACAGATTTTCTATTTCGCAAGGGACTTTTGAACAACGTGGTCAACATCGTGCTCTATGGTCTCAAGGAACCAGACGACGACGTACAAAGTGTTGCTGCTGCCATTCTGACCCCTATCACTTCGGAATTTGTAAAGTTGGAAGCGTCTACTGTTGATCTCGTTTTGACAACGATTTGGAGCTCCCTTACCCATCTGGAGGATGACTTGTCATCCAGTGTTGGGTCAGTAATGGATCTGTTAGCTAAACTCTGTCAACATCAAGAAGTTCTGGACGTGCTTAAGGCCAAGGCATTTTCACAACCACTGGAATGGTCCTTCAAAAGTTTGGTTCCAAAACTCTACCCATTTTTGCGCCACTCGATTACGAATGTTCGAATTGCTGTGCTTAATTTGCTACAGGCTTTTTTGTCGATTAAAGATGACTTCAGCAAACTTTGGATCAATGGAAAGGTTTTCCGCTTGATATTCCAAAATATTTTACTAGAACAGAATCCAAGCGTCTTACAAATGTCATTCGATGTATACGTTGGTATGCTGTCGGAGTTCAAGGTTAAAAATCCTGACAAAGACTTAGACCACTTGTTTGGCAAGCACTTGGCACCAATACTTCATTTACTAATAACACCAATTGGTGAGCAAGGCAAGAGTTATAATATGGAACTGCAGTACATTTTGAAACCTTCACCACACTATCAACTGCATTCCGAACGTAAGAGAAACTCTTCAATGACCGTAAAATCCGACATACCGCCACCTGCGAACAGCGAACGTGTCAATATTGATGCTCCGATGCTTGCAGGCGATATTACGCTATTGGGTACAGAGGTCATTGTGAATACGAGAACTATGGCTGCGAAGGCTTTGGGAATTACCCTATCAATGTTTCAAGAAACGACCTTGAAGTCTTTCTTCTCAAATGTTTTACTCGATTGCCTCAAGCTCCCCTACGCGACTCCGAGACTTCTTGTGGCCGTTATCATCTCCGAGTTTTGCATAAACGTAGAAAAGAACTTTCAAAGCACTCATGCGGGATGTCCAGCATTCCTCGCTGAAACTTTCGGTCCGCTCTTGTCTGAGGGTCTCTCAGACCCGTCCACGTTCCCTCCTTTCAGGGAATTAGTTCCAAGTCTGAAAGCCCTTAGAACGCAATGCCAGAGTTTGCTATCTACTTTTGTAGATGTTGGCATGTTACCACCTCAAAGGTTGCCACAATTGGCGATCATAGTTCAGGGTGAATCCGAGGCAGGACCAGAAGCTTTTGGCATTAAAACAGCGGAGAAGGTATATGGAGAGATAAGCGATAAACTGTTCAAGCATTTGAGCAACTCCTACAAGATTTTGACCAAGAAACCTCTTGAAGATGCGAAATACCGTGTATTACAAGCAATCGAGACCGCCAAGGAGGTCAGCAGGGCACGGTACTGTAGTATATTGGCCAATTACGCATGTGCAATCCTTCAATTTAGTGGATTGCCGACGAAGCTAAATTCTTTCATTCGTGCATTGATGGATAGCATAAAAGAGGAGAAGTATTCAATTTTGCGCCAGAGGTCGGGTGATGCTATAAAGACTCTGGTGGTAAATCTGGTCCAAAAGGGCAAGTCTAATGTCGCAAACAAGATTGTTAAGAATCTATGTGGGTTTCTTTGTGTCGACACTTCCGAGGTACCTGAGTTCGGGCCCAATTTTGATCTGCGTACTTCCATTCTCACCCTTCGTCGGGAGCAAAATGCGTTAGCCATGCAAGAGGATGCTCGTGCTAAGAAGCTTGCCGAAGATGCTCACATTAAAAGAGAGGGTGCTATGTACACTCTGAGCGAGCTGTTGATTGACAAAGGTGAAAAAGTTTTAGAACTCGTCCCACAAATAAACCAGTCAATATTCGAACCGCTTCAACGATGCGATCTAAATTTCGACGAGACGGAAAATGTAAACACTAAAGGTCAAGAAGTAGTAGACGCCCTCGGGATTCTCCGAGCTCTATTCGTCTATATGCATCCAAGCTTACAGGAGCGGGAAGTTCTTCCGAGGTTGCCCGCCTTGCTCAAATTCCTGAGATCAGACTTTGCGGTTCTGAGGTATTCCGCCGCAAGAACTTTTGCTGATCTGGCTACTGTTTTGCCTCTCAAGATCATTCCTTTTATAATAAGGGAGGCTTTACCGCTCATGAACAATCCCTCCTCTGTCACGGATAGGCAAGGTCTCACAGAACTTGTATACCACCTATCTCAGTACATGGGCTCCGATATTTTACCTTATGTGGTCTTCTTAATTGTACCGTTATTAGGCAGAATGAGTGATGCTAATCAGGACGTTAGAACTTTGGCCACAACAACTTTTGCATCCATTATCAAGTTGGTCCCATTGGAGGCGGGTATACCTGATCCCGAGGGAATGCCCAGCGAACTGTTGGAGGGGCGTGAGAGGGAGCGAGATTTCTTACAGCAAATGATGGATCCTTCGAAGGCAAAACCTTTCAAGTGCCCCGTCGCGATCAAAACCAGCCTAAGAAAGTACCAGCAAGACGGTGTGAATTGGCTTGCGTTCTTGAACAAGTATCATTTGCACGGTATTTTATGTGATGACATGGGCCTCGGGAAAACTCTACAAACGATTTGCATCATTGCGAGCGATCAGTATTTGAGACATCAAAATTACGAAGCATCCAGTGCGGTCGAATCGAGACCTCTCCCTTCGCTGATCGTGTGCCCGCCATCGTTAACAGGGCATTGGGAACAGGAGTTTGAACAGTACGCACCGTTCTTGAAAGTACTAATCTATGCGGGGGGGCCTTCGATGAGGTTTCCTTTAAGACATAAACTCGACACTGCCGACATCGTTGTTACCTCTTATGATGTAGCAAGAAACGACATCGATGTGATAACCAAATATGATTTCAACTACTGCGTCTTAGACGAGGGACACATCATCAAGAACGCACAATCGAAGCTTTCGAAAGCTGTTAAGTTGGTACAAGCAAATCACAGACTAATTTTGACTGGTACGCCTATTCAAAATAATGTGGTCGAACTGTGGTCGTTATTTGATTTCCTGATGCCAGGATTTCTGGGTACTGAAAAAATGTTCCACGAAAGGTTTGCCAAGCCCGTGGCCGCATCTCGTAACAGCAAAACGTCCTCCAAGGAACAAGAGGCGGGCGCTCTTGCCCTTGACGCTCTCCACAAGCAGGTATTACCTTTCATGCTCCGGAGACTCAAAGAGGACGTCTTATCGGATTTACCTCCCAAAATTATACAGGATTACTACTGCGAACTCAGTGACCTTCAAAAACAACTTTACAAGGATTTCGCTAAAAAGCAAAAGCATAATGTCGAAAGAGACATTGAGCATGCCTCCGACGTTGAGAACAAACAGCACATATTCCAAGCATTGCAATACATGAGGAAGTTGTGTAATCATCCTTCTCTGGTACTATCGCCAAGCCATCCCCAATGGTTTCAAGTTCAAGAATACTTAAAGCAGACTGGGTTGAGCATGCATGATTTGTCGCATGCGCCCAAATTAGGCGCGCTGCAAAATTTACTTTTGGAATGTGGTATCGGAACCGAGGACCTTGAAAAGAAAAGTAAAGGTGATTTGCCATCTATGGATAACGTTATCAGTCAGCACAGAGCTTTGATTTTCTGTCAACTCAAGGACATGCTTGATATGGTGGAAAATGATCTATTCAAAAAATATATGCCTTCTGTGACTTATATGCGGCTCGACGGGTCCGTTGAATCTCGGGACCGACAAGCTCTGGTCCGAAAATTCAATGAAGACCCCTCGATTGATTGTCTACTCCTAACTACAAAAGTAGGTGGTTTGGGACTCAACTTAACCGGTGCTGACACTGTTATATTTGTCGAGCATGATTGGAACCCCATGAATGATCTCCAAGCAATGGATCGTGCACACAGAATTGGCCAGAAAAAAGTCGTTAACGTTTACAGAATTATCACCAAGGGCACTCTCGAAGAGAAAATCATGGGTTTACAAAAATTTAAAATGAATATTGCGTCGACCGTCATAAATCAACAAAACTCGGGTCTGGCGTCCATGGATACTCATCAGTTGTTAGATTTATTCGATGCCGATAATGTACCCTCGCAGGAAGCAGAAGAAGGAACACCTAATGCTGCCAAGAACGGGAAAATGGATGATATCGCCAACGAAAGTGGACTAACCGGGAAGGCTAAAGAAGCTGTAGGAGAACTCAAAGAGCTATGGGATAGCTCTCAATACGAGGAGGAGTACAATTTGGACAATTTTATCAAGACTTTACATTGATTTTCGCATAATGTACATAGTAATTAAAGAATTCATTACTGAGCAGTCGCTTAAGACGTTAATGTGCAAAGAACATAAAATCTCGAAGATCACTAGTAATCTAAGAAGACGTTGAAAGAACTCATATGTCTCAACCCCAAAACCTGGAAGATGAGAGGCAATCTTATCTAGAATTTCTAAAAGCGCAAGCAAGGGATCAAAAGGAACAGCAAGATTTGGCAAACACTACGAAGTCAAAACGCACAACAGATTCTCACTTGAAGGTTCAGAAATTCTTAACGGTAGAGGAGTTAGCATCTCGCATAAAGCATCAATCGCTAGAGAGAAATGAGACACTAGTATCTGACATAAGTGAAGATAGATACAAAGGTGAATGTGACAGTGATTTCAGAAACAAGTTAAGGCCTCAAATAGATCTGTTGCAGAAGCGTACCGATGAAGCTATTCAAATTTTAGCAAGGCAGAAATTATGGGGTCTACGTGATCGCAACGAAAGTAAGGATGACGAAGTTGAGTAAGATGATAGGAATGAAAATGAACGGTTTATCCTTGATAATTTGAGAATGTAAACATAATAGATAAAGATGGATGTTGACCTGTGCTAATTTCTGAGCCATTTCAGGCCTCGTTGAATGCCCCGACGATATATACGAAGGCAAACACTATGAAAGAAAACGCCCCGCCCAATGTGACAGTTCTCATGCTGATTTTAGCGGCAAGAAGTTTACCTCCAATAACGGCTATGCCCGTGCAAATGGCGTGTCCTATAACTGCACCGAATATCACCGACCAATAGTGACTGCCGGAAGCCATGGCAATGGTACTGATCTGAGAACGGTCTCCAAATTCTCCAAAAAACACCATTGAGAAAATATTAACCCAGACAGGAGAAAGGATGTAGGAAAACAGATTTTTAGTTCGGATGATGAAGTTGTTGAGCAATTTGTTGTTCGAATACGTTGGTTTGGACGAAACAGCGTTGTCACTTCCCTGCTCGGCGTTGTCCATTTCTTTGTTGATATCTGTGACGGCAATTTCTTCCTCCACCTCAGCTAGTTCCTCCTCAACACCGACATCTTTGGACATGGATAGTCCCTCCATAGTTAGCTTGTACCCAAAAACTAGGAATAAAATACCGGCCATGAATTTGGTATAGGAGACTGGCACAAGCGTGGTGAAAGTGCGGCCCACAAGTCCCGACAAAATCGTCATAATAAAGAGGGATGAGGCTGAGGCAGAAAACACCAGCAGATGCGAATATCGCATTGCCATCAAAGCTGCAATCAAAAAAGTTTTGTCACCAATTTCTGAAACGATAATCATCGAAATAGCAAACAAAAATGCGGTCTTTGGATCGTTGGCCGCCACATCTGGATCGACCTCGTTGTTCCCTACCGATGAGTCCGAGCCCGCAGACGCGAAAACCACTGCTGAGAAGCCAAGCAGCAAAAGGGCAGTCGATTGGAATTTTGGCATTGCGAAGATGTTTGACAATGTTCACTTGACTCAAAGGTAAAGGAAACTAATTCAAACTTGGCTGGTGGGGCCAAGTCGATGGAGCTTGCCTACTTTTAAATTTTTCGGATTTTTTTTTCTTTTAATTTTTTCCGCAGGAGAGGGGTCTCTCTACGAGCCACGAGGTCCGCTCCAAGAGAGTTTAATTTCTTTGACATGCGTCTTTGTCATTCCTATTTGTTGCAAACTGCCACGTGCACTTGCCTGGCTTTCATGCTAGTTGTAGATGCGAGTGCCATCAAAAAATCTTCTATCGTTATTGGCAAAGCCATGGTGCTCTCCGACAAGCACACAATAGGTAATTTTCTTAACGTTCTTCCGCTGATTTTGGATTCCTGAAGGGCATCAGTTAGTGAAAAAAGTAACTCGAAAATAGCATTCTAAGGTCCTCATAGCATACCGCACATCTCTCAGCAATCAAGTCGATAGCTTTCCGGAATTTTTGATTTTCCAATATATTTGAACCCCGTACCGTAGTAACTACGTTAATTTTGACCAAATGTTCGATGCACGAATTTAAAATGACGCTTGCAGCATTGAAGGATGGACTGTCGACGAAAAACATACCGTCTGCTCGATCTAAAAATGCAGGATCCAAAGATTCGATCAAATTGGAAGTGGCTAATGTAAGGAAATTGTTATATTTCTTCATTTGATCCAATTTGGTCAAAAGCGCATTTACCACTCGTATACCGTCTGTCGTTTCATTCTTGCCCATCAAAGAAATTCGAGAAGATGCGATTGTTTCGACTTCATCAATGAGCAAGCAAACAATCTTGTTTTTGTTGCCTTGATCCAAGAGTAACCGCTCAATATTCTCAAAAATGCCATCCAGATTTTTGGCAGATTCCCCGTACCATCTGGAGAAAAGCCTAGAACACGACATTTCAACGAGCACGACTCGAGGCTCGTCTTCGAAGAAAATTTTCTTACCGCTGCGTCCATGTCTAATTGCCAACTTTTGACATAACGCTTTACAAACGGTCGTTTTACCTGTACCCGGAGGGCCATGCACAAACAAAAGTTTGTTATTACCGATAGCGGTAGACTGATGTCCTTTGGCGAAATTGGCCAATTTTAGCGCAATTGTAGCGTATCCGAAGAGCCTGCTTTTCAAATCATCGTCAAATTGCAACGATTCCCACATACCTTCAAACTCCGTGCAGGGCAACAGATGCACTTCAACTTGGGCTAGCATCTGAGGAGAAAAGGGCAAACTGGCTATTGCATCGCTAGATGGCAATAGAGTATGATCGTCTTCGTCGTCTTCCGGGGCTCTTTCACTACTGTGCAAATCAATTTTATCAAACTCTTCTGCAATAGCCGCAGCAGGTTCCTTTGATCGCTTTTTGTCGAGACAGGCGTAAAATCTTACCTGAAAGGCGCTATCTTTTTTTAGAAAACTCGTATTCCGCTCTTGTTGCTCACTTTGCAACGAAGATCTTATTTGGCTCACGAACCCCTCCGTATCTTCTACTCGCATCCTTTTCGAGCTTTGAGCCCGACGCGTTTCCACGTGTATGTGTTTCACACACAGGGATAACAGCATATTTCTTTGACCCTCAGATATTGCGTACGTCCCAGTCTCGTAGACTTGGTGTAGCATTACTCGTGTAAGGTTTTTGATGATATTTTCCTGGGCCTCTGTGAGACTGGTGCCAATATCCAGGGATCCGTGACCCACCAGAGCCAGATCGCGTGAAGAAAGCTCAAAACTGGTTCCGATGGGCCTATCCCCAGCTGCGCTGTACCTTATTTTGTCTTCGACGGCTTTTGCCACAACATTGGAAACCGCGCTTCGCGCTTTACCCCCGTATTGATGCCCAATTTCTCTTGAAACACGTTTAATAATGGCCAAGACCGGCTTGTTGACCTCTACGTCCACCAGATACATGCTTAGACTCGGCTTTCTTTTTCTTTTTGGGAGGAGGCGATCTGGCTTTTAGAAAAAGTGGTTTGTAGAAGGGGAAACAATTAGCCGCCGAGCTCTTCTTTTATAGTCACGTGAATTATGAACATCACTAAGTACGTCATTGTTTTTATCAAAACCTGATCGGCCTCGCATGTAACTACCTAAAAGGGTAATGTCGTTTTTGTTTCAGGCTGATAAGCTAGAGGCAGTTTCGACTATAAAACCAGCAAAGATCGATGTGTTTGACCTTGTCTTGTAGCTGCAAATATTTGTTTCTTAAGTGAGAAAGATAATCTCTTTGATTCGACTGTAGCAGAAAGGAAAATGGGTTGTTGTCAGCAGCAGCAAAGCGGTCAGAACACCTCATTGAGCTGCTCGTCTAAAAACGGCAGCTCTAGTTGTGCCGGTAAAGCGTCAATTGATAAGAAACCTGTCTCTTGTTGTGGAACAAGTAAGAAACCTACGAGATGCAAATGCGGCTCGAGCTGCTCATGCGAAACGTGCAACAGCACCAAGCTATAGAATCGCTAAAAAAGCGCAGGAATTGGGGGGCCAGGAAAGCATGGTTCATAGATACAGCTTCACGATATCTAGAGCATATAACATTCGCTAAAGGAGTAAATGAAACAAGGTGATCACTGTGATTTTGCACTTAGTGTATAAGTGTACAAATAGGATGAAGTCCCCAACAAATCCGATATAGTGTAACGGCTATCACATCACGCTTTCACCGTGGAGACCGGGGTTCGACTCCCCGTATCGGAGTTTTTTTAAATTTTTTCAACTATTGACAATTGATGATATATTGGTAATGAGCATCGCACTTTTAATGGTAATAGCGCATACATATTCACACCTGTAGTGACCCCAGCATCTAGCTATGGCGGTCGAAAATGAGTCAAATGGGAAGGACCAGCATTCAGATTCAGACGATGACATTACAGATGTACAAGATTGGTCGCATATCGCCAAACTAACGAGGAAACAGGCGATCATCCCGAAAAGAGGCGAGAAAGATTACGAACCAGATGGAACAGATGTCCAAGAGTTTTTACTATTCCAAGCAAGACAGGAGATGTTCGACACGTTGCTGAACGCTGCTAGAGGCTCTGTAAAGAAAAACACTATCAACGGCTATTATGAGCAAACGACGCATCAGGCCTTCATACCATTTCCACGAGGAAATTTCATGCATACGATGGGCCAAGTCGATCGTACGGGCGTGTGTTGGCTTGAGTTTAACGAATTCGTGTATCTCTCAGAAAGAGGTACCGTTAGACCCTTCCTCAAGTGCGGGGACGATTTTGATCTGCCTTTGAGTGTCCAGGATTTGTATGCATACTTTCGGTCCTCTGAAGAGCTTGATAACTATGCCGTTTACGCGCATCTGAAAAGATTGGGTTTCATTGTAACCTCTTCGAGACATCGGCCCCGGATTGGGTGTTCGGAGAACACTAATTCAACTAGAACATCTTGGATTTCGAAATCGTTCAATTGCATAAATCGTCTTTTCACAAACCTTTTCAACGTCCCGTTCTATAGTCCGTTCTTTTACAAAATCCTGAGATTTACCTCATCTGGTCAACTATACCTGCAATTGAGCAAATTGGTACCGTACTATTCGGCACAGAAGTTTGCTTCGTTATCTTCCGTGCACGAACATGTCCCGATCAAAAGTGAGCGTCAAGTAAAAGAATGGCATATAACTTTTGATGTTTGGAAACCAAAAGCAGGTTTCAAGAAGAAAACCCCAGGAGTACCAGATTTCCAAGTTATTGTGTTCAATAAAAACGCAAGCTCTCAGCGTTTCCCCACGTACCGCGAATTTCGATATCTTTTCCGAAAACTAGAATCCAAGAGCGACGCGACTTCGGAGCGTGAAGACTCCAAATGGGGCAGAATTGTGGGGAAGCTAAAAGCATTTTTTAATAGAGGATATTGGCCAGGAGAACCAAGCTCAGAATGCAAGGAAAAAGAAGCCAAACCTTCGAAAAAGGTGACGCAAATACAGCGCTTGAAAAAGGGCTACAAAAGTTTCATTATGGCTGTTATGGACGATGGATTAATAAGTTACATTCGATTATCGGAGAACGAATTTGGTTCTGAGAGTGTTTGGTATGACGGTGCGCGCATGCAAAATAAACGATCAAAGCGCAAAAATGCAAAACCAACGAAAATGACGAATTAGCCTCGGAACTCGCATCCTATCATTGACTGAACTTGGAGTACAAGTTTTCGTCAAAAACAGAAGGTCTACTGTAAAAGGATGTTGGGTTTTCTTCTAATTCACGCTCCTCGTTTTGATTTTGACTTAAAAGGGTTGTTATACCACTTGCCGGTTGTCTCGGCGGAAGAGGTGGACCCCCAGGGATAGCCATAGAGTAATCAGGTGAAAATCCGTACTGATCACGAGATGGGATGGGGGGGCTTCTGGACTCGTAATTATTCGTTAGATGAAGCCTTCCGAGCCTCTCTTCCACGCCGCTATTACCTGGATTTCTTGGTAAGGCGGGAGACGAAGGATTTTCGATGTTCGTTGGTGGCTTGGTCTCTTCGCTGCTCTCCGCGAGCTCATTAGTGATTTTCAGAAGAGAGTCATAAAATTCCAAACCTTTAGGCAAATCAAGGGAAAACGTTGAAAAGCTCGCAAATGCACGATCCATTCTGGTCAAGAACTCTTCGCGCTCGCTTTTTTTCGGATCTGTATTTGATCCTTCTTCTTGAATTCCAGTTAAATTAAAAATTTCACTCAATGAGATTTTGATGTCATTTATGATATCCGATTGTTTGAAGATAGCTGCTTCTATCCTAGTTCTCAAGGGATCAAATTTGGATAACTCCTCTTGGAACAAAGCCCTCAACTCTGAGTCCGTCTTGTTTCGATTTTTCAAAAGACTGTCGGTAATGTCATCATTATTGAGTGCTCTTTTCAGATCTTCCGCATTTCTGGTGCGCTCTTCCTTGAGCAATTTGAGGTTGTTATACTGGAGCTCCACGTGCTTCAACTTATTGAAGGCCTGCTCGTTTCTACCGTCATCAATATCCAATAAACTCACATGATTGTCATTTGTATTTTTGTAGGCATCCCACTGTTGCAGCAAGGAAGTGCGATCTTCCAAAAGCTTGATATCGACCGCATACGGCTTTAAAGACGAGAAAAGCTTATCGTCAGATTTCGAGGCCGATATAAGTGATGATTTGAGCTTAACAGCATTGTCCCTATACCCGGGAGGTAAGGAACCAAGTTTATTCATAATGGTTTGCCTTTTCTTCACGATAGCTTTCATCTGTAGATCAATATCTCTGAAGTGACTTTTGTTAACGCTTTCAGACCAAAATTCAAGATTTTTCTTACCCATTGCGTATTGTACATCTTCTTGTTGTCCTCCCGCATTACAGTTCTGGATTCTTGATTTTAATTCTTGTATCATTTTTTGAAGGTTGGTGAAATCAATAAAAGAGGTCAATTCCCAATCTGCCGTGCTAACTTTTTCTAATTCCAATCTCAAAGCTTGAGCCTTGTCCTCGGAATAAATGCTCTCTTTCTCGTAAATTTCCATGGGTACAATGCCTTTGAAGAGTACGGCACTTGATTCGGAGCACGATTCTAGATATTTGGCAAGCTGTTTGGAAATTTCAATAGGCTTTACAGCATCCATGGGTTTGATGGCTTGGACTGATGAATCTATTGGAATGCTATCGTGGTAAATGTAGTCATTATCCTTGATGAGCGACTTTGTTTTACCATCGATTAGCGTTTTGAACGCGTCAAGGCTCATTTCGTCCTTGACGTAAAGCTTGTTGGGCAGCGCGGATACGATGGATTCACTGGCAATTTTCATGAAAGAAATGGCTTCACCGACCTTGTTTTGTTGCTCTAGGAAAAGGCCATAATTGTAAGCACAGACGCTTCTGTAAAAATGTGCTTTACAAGCGATAATGCTTTTCCATTTCAAATCACCAAACCTAACTCCTATCACAGTGGTGGTGTCCAGATAAAATTTATTCAATTTCTCATAAAGCGTGCTGGCCAATAAAGCAAGCTTACTGATCAAAGAAGCCTTCTTAAAAGCATCTGTACCATTAATTAACGCCAACAAGAACAATTCCTGAGCTTCCGCATGACACAAATCTGCCAAAAATCGCGTATTATCAGCCTGTAGATCTGCAGAAGGAGAATTCAAGAAGTTCTCGCTTAAAAACTCAAAACATCCGTACGCTTTGGACAGATACGCAATGGCCATTTTTCCATCTTGTGCCATCTTCTCTTGTGCAATTTCGCTCAAAATCGCTCCTATATTGTAAAGCATGCTGGATCTTTCGAACGCTAACGTATGTTGTGCAAACTTCTCCTTGCCTTTGTTCGAGTCATATTCTGCGTCGTACCAATTAAAATCCAATCTCAGAAGTGATGAGCTGTTTCCTGTCCGAAGGTAGAGATGCTCCAAATATGCATAGTAAATTAAACTCTGTTCCAGCAGAGATTCCGCTGCAAGCTCCCCATTCGCATTGTTTCTGATATGGTCCAGCTTTTCGGCCAATTGTTGATCGTAAAATTCATGCCAAGTTGGAGAACCGTACGTTTTTTTTAAATATGACGCCAAGGATTTCGACCAACTAATTTTCTCAGTATCTCTTATTTTGAGACCACAAATGACGGTTTTCATGGCAAAATTAGGATATTTGTTAGGTTTGAGGCACTGTAGGCTCTTTAACGGGCCTTGGTAAGGATTCTGGATGGATTCTTGACCGTCAATCTTCTCTCCTTTGATACCTTCAAGTTATAGGGATGAGTTCGAAATTCATGGATTTCATTTCGTGAAAAAATTGAGAATTGGAACCAAGATTTGAGTGGAAGAATATAAATGCAGAGGATCAACTATCGTCAATTTTCCTTTCATTTAAGTGCTTTGATACGCATTTGACACAACTTTGCATTTAATGATGAGCCCTCTATTGGTTAGGTCACCCGTATTTAGACGGACCATCAAATCTCTCATCTCTCAAAGATGCTTTACATCGAGTCTTTTGATTCAAGAACAACAAAAATATGAGACGAAGGCCAAAAAAAATTCCAAACCTGTTGATTTTAATCCTCGTCATTTGGGTATCTCTACGAATGTTTACATTCCCCCCAGCTTTACGAATTTGCCAAGTTTTTTAAGACATCCACTCGTTTTCAGTAACGCCGTGATAAGGCGTATCTACACATTGGGACTTAATACAGTTCAAATCGCTTTATTCAGGTATCAATCGGGTTTAACACCAAAGTTCTTATTGTGGAAAAACAATGCGATCGAAACTTATGTGCAAGTAAACCGAGCCTTTGCGCAACGTCAATTGGCCAGTGTTAAACCTAAAGTTTCGCTTTGGGTCGAAGAAGCCTTGGCAAGCAGAAGCAAGCAACTGCCCAGAACTTTTGAACTTGACTGGCAACTTGTCAAATTTAAGCAAATTCCTAAACTAGTGTCTGTACAGGCTCTTATGATTCCAGGACGTCCATTAGAACATATCCAACTGATCTACAAGTTCAATACCAAGCAGAGGCTCATAAAACGCAATAAACAGACCAACAAGACGGAATCCGTGGATAGAGACGTGGTGGATTACGTAGCGTTCCTGTGCGATGCTACGACGAATGAAACGATTCTAATTGGTTCTGTCTTTGAAAGTAAACCAGACGCTAAGCTTCCGAAGAATTTCGAAGACGATATGAAGCTTGCCATCGAGAGAATGAAGAAAAACGGTGACCTGTATAGACTTCCTCCTTCTGATCAAAACTAGCTTGCAAATATATAAGCAGAGTGTGAGTAGTAATTCTTGTCTATACGCAAAGGAAACGACGATTTTTTAGATGCCTTTTTTATATCAAGTTGTCACATATTGTTCATAACATTAACGTAGCCTCGAGTGGCCTTTTTCTTTTTCCGTGATGATGCTCCCCCAACGTTTGGACCACTCACTAAGGACATAATATCGTCAAGTCCATTAGCCTTTTTACCCGTCAAATTCACATCTGCATACTTTTCTCTCAATGTGACTGGAGGGGACGCTTGTCCAGAATGTGGTAACAGGTCTGGAGTAGTTATTAACTCGTGCGTGCCGCCAACGAGGCTCGAACGAGCAGCGGCTCCATTTGCCATTGAACCTGAACGTGGCTTCGATTCAGGTACGTTAGCAGGTTTCCGTTTGATCACGGGGGGTGGTGGCGGAGTTGGCGTGGCAAGCTCCTCCTTTTCCTTCTCTGTAGCATTTTTATTCACCCATCTCTTCAGTTTCTCGTCGTAATAGAAGGTGTTTTGGTGACCAAGTTTGGCTTTAACAGGTTTCTTTTCATTTGAATCCTTTTTCAACCAGCCGAACCAGCTTCCCGCACCGCCTTGGCCTCGGTTTTCGAGATCCTTCTTTTCTTTCTCTTTCTTTTCCCCCTTCTTAGCCTCCAATCTCTTCCTCTCAGCTTCTTCCTCCCTTTTTTTCTGCTCCCTCTCGGCGTCGGCTGTTTCTCTTGCAGTTTCTGAAGCATCATCCTCGTCCTCAGACTCGTCTTCTACAACGTCGTCATAATAAGTCTCTTGTCCAGGTTTCAAAGCTGGCATAAAAGGCTTGAAGCTCATGTTCCCAGCAGGTCTTATAATCGGAACAGGAGCTACCTTGGGAGATTTCTCTCTTTTATATGAATGATCAATACCTTGCTCCTCCACATCTGAGGCTGCGACGCTGCTTGCCTTTGATTCTGGCGCCCCGCAAGCTCTTTCAGAGTTATGCCCGCTGCCAACAAATACCGGCGATAAAAATTTTGGCGAGTCTTCTTCAACATGAGACATTTCAGTAGGAATAGTTTGATTGCCATCTTGATTATAATCGCTATTACCAGGCATATCGACGGTAACCTGGTCTTGGACACTCCCTTGCTCAGGTTTTGGAGAAGACACATCTTCTGTGTTTTTAGGTGCATAGGGATCCTTAGGAGCATAAGGGTTGTTGACGGTAGTAGGTTTTGGAAGCTGAGAAGATACAGGCGCGTATGGGTTGGCCCCACGAACAGGGGGCGATTGAGGCAAGTCTAATCCTAGCGGCCTTTGATCCCTATCACTAAACGCATCCGTGCTTTCATGAGAACCTCTGATTGAAGAGTGAAAAGACGCTGCTTTTTTATCCCAAATCGGTTCGGCTGTATTGACTAGCAACTCCTGACTCGATTCCTTCAAAGTTTCTTTGCTCAACACAGGGTCAGGTTCTTCACCAGTAAAGTTTGGTTCGTGGTGATTCGTTGGTGATTCCCTAAGTTCTAATGAGCCTACTTTAACGGAGTCGGTAGCTGAAATGCTAGGAGAGGTGCCTCGGACTCCAATGAGTTGGTCACTGGATTTCATCGAATATCCACGAGGAGATGATTCAACGCAAGCGTCAGAAGAAGAGCCGTACACCCCGTTGTTTAATGTAGAGCTCTCAGGTAAGTTATTAAGTCTCACACAAGAAGAGAGAGGACTTGCATTTCCGCTTTCTGTTATAGCAGATTCAACACCTAATTCTTCTTCGCTCCCCTCGTTGCTGGTAGCTGGAATAGATACAGGCCGGGTTTGATTTAACGCCTCTTCACTGACCACTGACCGCGTGGAACCTCTACGAGAAATGAGAGAGTCTCTAGACAAGTTTCTCTTCGTGAATGCACCAAGCGCCCCATATTGAACAGCACCCATCCCTGAATCCTCGCTGTTAACGTCTGTAAGTGAGCGTGTAACGGTATTGGCAAGAAAGGGTGCATTTGCGTCGCTCGGTCTTCTTTCTAGTTGTGCGGGGCTATACTTGTTTTTGTTCCTATTTGAAACGATTGGCGGAGTTGTCATCACCGGATTTTTAGCAGGCTGACCTGCCGCACCAGGAGCAAGACCACCCAACCTAACTGGGGAGTTGAGAGAGGTGACACTTCTTCGTCCAGAGAGGGTGAGACCCATAGGCCTAGCTACAGCATCTGCTACTTTCATTTGAGGACTTGAGTGAGCTTCTTGCGCTACCATCTTGGCTTCGGTCTTTCCTAGCGTCCGAGAATTGCGAACTTCGGCTGATCTCTCAACTGAACTCTGAACCTGTCCATAGACATTGAAGGCAGGAGAGTTCGACCCGTATAACGTTGCTCTTTCGTGCGCGCCATTTGGCGAATTTTGAGACGTGAAAGAATTTCCAATAAAAGGCGCCTGGGGTCTATTTAGTATTCCGTCTGAGTGTAAATCCAGCATAGAAGCATTTCTAGAAGTCGTCGGCGTAAAGCTTTCAAAGATCTTATCCTTGGGCCCTTTATTCAGCACTTCATCGTCATCTCCACCAATAAACTTGTTGAAAGATTTGTCAATTTGGCCCCACACAGTGCTGAGTTTGGGCTTAGCCAACCAGCTTCCATTAGAACCCACTAGCTTTGAATTGAGAAATTCCAGACGGGCGGCTATGTCGATTGCCAACGCAGAACCTTTTGGCATCATTTTCAGATTCGCAGTAATGGCCTCAGTGTATTTAGATGCCGAAGATGCAAGACCATAATCAGCTAAAGCAGAAGCGTGCGTGAGAAGTTGAGGTAACAAACAGGTGAGTTCAGGCACTCTAGACGTTGTCGTTTGGCAAAAGTCATATATTTCCGTGAGAAGTGCAGCCTCGATACTGTTGGTATTTCCAATACTTTGAAATCTCACATCTGACCCTGGGAATACCTCAGCGGGGGAGAGAGGTAAGTTGCAGAGTATAAAGCAAACCGCGCCAGCTAGTTGGTCATTGTTCTGAGCGAGAAATGCCCCAAAGGATACGATAAATTCCAAAACAAAAGCTGGCATACCCGGATTTGAGCTGTTGCTGTTGTCACTCTCTGAAGCTACTCCAGCGCCATTGATATTATTCAAAATGGCAGAAATTATTATTTTCCAGTCCCGCAAAGCCCATTCCTTCAACAAAGGATCAGATGTTATGTCTTCCATAACGCGTTTCGCGTTTCCGACAAATACTTGGAATATTATTGTCAACAAATTAACAGAAAAGCCGTGTGGTTCCTCATGCTTCAAGCCAAACTCTTCGTGTAAATAAGCATTCACAACGCTTGACCACTTCTCTTTTCCCATAAGGCTGCCCAGCATTAGTGCCAATGCATAATCTTTGTGATCAAGGGCTAATTCTAACGCTTGCTCATGACCCCCCATTTGTAGATACGCAAGAATTCTCAACTGATTTGTCTCGTTAAGCTTGGTGGCACTGGATGACTCGTTTTTGCTTGAAATAGGTTGTGATAGAAAGGGCAACAGTTCCTCATAGTCGTAAAGCGCTTTTGCCAATACTTTCAAGTTGCCCTTCAAAATCTTGACTTTCAAAATTTCATAGATTGTCAAATCTTTAAATGGTTCTCTTTTCGAAACTTCGGTGATGTAATCATCAATCCATTTAACAACATCCTTCTCTTTGCTTTTGTTTCGCAGAAGTGGTCCCGGAAATGCCTTGAAAATGATGTCTGATTTCAAAATTCTATCATAGCCCACTACCCTTACGGAAATTCCGTTATCACCCGCGCCGTAGAGTCCATTCTCGGGAGGTGACGCATTGAACGAGAAAACGACTTTGGAAGATTTTCCCCAATGAAAAATGGGAAATTGGCGTTTCAGCATAGCTTCGTTATCGACAGGAGCTTGAACAGCCTCTTGTGCTAAGGCTGTTGGACCCATGGGGGGATGGAAGCTTGATCCACTACGAGAAAATCTCCTGAATTGATAACTACCCTCGCTGTAGCTTTTAGCATCTTGATGAGAAACTGGCTGTTGAAACTGCGGCAATACTGTGGGCGCGTATTTCGAAGCGTGGGCGGGTGCATAAACACTGGAATTCGAGCGCGCATGTGATCGTTTCTGGAAGTTGGAGGAATGCGGTGGAGCAGAAGTAACATCGAGGACCGGAGGAATCGTGTTTGATTGAATAGGCGAAAAGGCGGACTCCCCATTTTGTGCCAGATTCCCAGTTGGCGGTGCTAAGCCGGGAAGGTTACCATTCACGCCAGGTAACCCACCTTGAGTGTTAGATCCCCGCCCATATGAGCTCACGGCAGACCCCGTACTTCCATTTGAAACATTGCTAAAAGCTCGAGCCCGTGCACTTTTAGTAGAAATGTTTAGCGCATTACTAAATTTTGAGGGCTCCGCATTCAAAGTAGATGG
Organism: Lachancea mirantina; assembly: GCA_900074745.1. NCBI lineage: Eukaryota > Fungi > Ascomycota > Saccharomycetes > Saccharomycetales > Saccharomycetaceae > Lachancea > Lachancea mirantina. The sequence goes on from LT598465.1 coordinate 659,564, forward strand.
AGCGTACTTTTTCATGGTTGACGGGGCCGATATATTCTGGACTTGTGTTTGAGAAGGTACCATTGGTGCAAAAGCCGATCGCTTTGGCACTTGTGCCATGAGAGGTGGTCCTGGCCGCTGGGCAGCGAAGCCACTGCCGTATGCACTCATGCCACCAGAGCCACTACTCGACACGCTGTCGCTTCTGCTAGCGGTGACTTCCTGGTTGTTACGCTTCGCAATTGGTTGGCCCGAGGCCACTAAGGATCCAGAGGTTCGAGCGGGAGCAAAAGTGCTTACCGGACTTTGACTTTGAGCCACTGCGAATGTTTTCGCATGACTAACCTTTCTAGGCTTTGGTGGGATAATTTCGAGGGGAAAATCGAAAGCGTCAGACTTCTTTTTTTCAGCATCAAGCTTTTGGTTCAAGTTGCTGTCGTTCTTAACAAGCGGATGAGGTGTCGTTTGAGCAGCGGTAAATGTGATTGCAGGACCAGCCGCAGGAAAAGAGGGTACAGTTTCATATGTTGCGGTACCACTTGAATTCACGCTAGGCAGGTATTTCGCCTTGGGTTCGGAGCTGACGGACCGACTGCTGTCCACCGTTGGAGCTACCCCGTGCTCGGCAGGATAGGGAACTGGGAAACTGGCAATCTTCTGCGAAGCGTCTGGCACTTCTTTTTGGTGTAATGAAAATTGTGTTCCAGCACTAGAGCGCTGTTCTGAATTTACTTGGGCGGTGGTTTCATTACTTGACAATTCTTCACGGTCTGATGGAAGAAAACTGTCGTCACTCGCATTGTCATTTTCACTTTCATCATCATCATCTAGTAGATCATCGTCATCATCCAAAAAGGAGAACTTTTTTTCAAAGGTTGACTCCTTTGGTGGCTCTTTGGTGTCCTCCGCTGTCGAGCCTGTCTCGTTCTTAAAAGGCTGATCAGCCACTGTTATATTGCCGATATTATCCTGCGCTTTGGCATCGTAGGACTCTGAAATTTCTTCACTCTGTCTTTGATCTGGCGTACCGTAATCTTGAACACCCGTTGAACTTTTTCCAGAAAAACCTTCAGAGTGAGATTTTTCCGGAGTTTGCGACTTCTCATCAACATGCGTTTTTTCCTCGGTTTCAGACGTTTCCCAAGGAAGAGGCTCTTGCGCGACCGAGTCGTCAGGGAACAAATTATGAACTTCATCTGATGTTTGAGGTCCGTTCTGAACTCCAATGGTAGAAATAAACTCTTGCGAGACATGGGTTGAAAGGGACTCTGTTGATTTCTTATGGCCTTCTGATGCCGCTTGCATGATGGTGCCGATAGGTTCATTAGTTTCTTCTCTTATATTTTGCTCAATATGCTGCTCGTTGCTCGAAGAATCATCGGTCGAAAACAAGTCCTCCTTTTTGTCTGTAGGGACCGCTTCGGTGCCTTCGGGAACGGTTTCGTGAATGTTTTTGTCGTGATCGTCTGATTTTTCAGAATTCATTTGTCCCACAGAAGCCTCACCTATTGTCTCGAAATGTGAACCTGTTTCTGATCGTGAAACGCTTTGATCAATGTCCATCTCGGTGTCTGAAGCGTCATTCTGGAAATCTTCTTCCTCATCAACATCGGAAGTCAAGACAGGTGCAGGGTCGGCGAGTTCCTGGGCCAAAAGTTTGTTTTGAAGATCTTCCTTCAGTAAGATTTCAGAATCCCCTGCCTTCTGATTGAACCTCAGATTGATTGGTTCTGTATGCAAATCCGTCTCTTCGTTTTCTTCGTTTTCTTCGTTTTGGCCTTCTCTTTGGTCTTCGTTTTGATCCTGTTTTTGATCTTCATGGCTCGTATCGACCTTGTCCGCAACAGACGCGGCAATTGGACCCAAAAAACTCGGAGAGACATTGGTTACAATGTGCGTTGTTTCTATTTTCGGTTCAGGTTGTGGTTCCTTGGCAAATTTTTCATGCAGAAAAGCAGCGTTATCCTCATTGTACTCTCCATCTTCTGGCAAATTAACTGGCACTTTTTCAACTTCTGATGTGGCACTCAGAACATTTCCGCCTACCTCTTGCTCCTTTTCAGGCTCTGGAGTCTCGTCTTTCTGATGCGTCAAAATTAGTTCGTTCGCTTGTGCCACTTGTGCTGTGACAGATTCGGAGACCGGGATCGAAGACTCCTCATGAGGGCAAATCTCCATTTCCTGATCCTCATTTGATTCCTCGGCGTGACCACTGCCCTCTATACCCTCCATTGGCTCTGAACATCCATATAAATCTTGCGCTGCCGATTCACCGGTTTCCGTGTCACTTTCCGGCTTATGTAAGGACTGCTCTTGGTTTGAAGCTACAGCTTCTCCCTCAGTATCTGTCTTCGCAGCAGCTTTCTTCTGTTTAAGTTTCTGCTTCTTCTTCTGATTCCTCTTCTTCTTTGCTTCTGGTCCCATTTTGCAAGCCAATTATACAGGTTTTCGAATCAAAAATACAGAGTCCAATTCGTTTAGGTAATGTCCTTGATTCTTAATAAACAACACGGAAATTTTAATGTCCAGATTGCTGACACCAGTCACGAATCCAATCCTTAATGTGTCCTTTACCGCGTGAATCAGAATGTTCTTGTGTTCTTTGATCTAGTTGCCATAATTCGCTAATTTCGTACCTAAAAATGTGTTGATGTGCTCTTGCACGAAGGATCAAATTTCGATAGAGAATTGAACTTTCACTTGGTAAGAGTACAAGGCTACAGCAAAACAAAAAATTATGGAAAAACGAGAGGAGCAACTGGATAGTGATAAGTTATTTGAATAAGGTACTAAGATGCGTAGTAATCGCAGGTGGTAATACATTAATTAGATGTATTTCACCCTATATTATCAACGTATATAACGATAAATGCTCACTCTATTAGCTACAAGGTGAAAAATTTGAAAAATCGGTTAGCTCATCGCATCTTTAAATCGTAGCTTACTCAACCTTACAGAACCCGTTTCGTCATTTATTAGGCCTTCGAAGTGTAATGGGACGCAAAGGTAATGGTCCCAAGACCAACAAGCAAAAACTCGTCCCGGAAAAAGAGCGGTTTATCGAGTGTTGCTCAGATATAACCTTGGAACTGGTTGGTTCTTTGACTTCCACCTCATCGCGAGAAATCAACTTAAATGGACTCATCACCAAGTTCTCCAAGAAATATAAACTCAAACAGCAACCGCGGCTCACTGATGTCATTAATTCCATCCCAGATCAATACAAAAAGTACCTTTTGCCAAAATTGAAAGCCAAGCCCGTGAGGACAGCTTCGGGAATTGCTGTGGTTGCTGTAATGTGCAAGCCCCATCGTTGTCCTCACATTGCTTACACTGGTAACATCTGTGTTTACTGCCCAGGTGGTCCCGATTCGGATTTTGAGTATTCGACACAGTCCTATACCGGGTACGAGCCTACGTCGATGCGGGCCATAAGAGCTCGTTACGACCCGTACGAACAGGCCCGTGGTAGAATTGAACAGCTTAAGCAGTTGGGTCATTCGATCGACAAAGTCGAATACATCATCATGGGTGGTACGTTCATGTCACTACCAAAGGAGTATCGTGAAGATTTTATCGTGAAATTGCATAATGCGTTGTCTGGTTTCAACGGAAATAATATAAACGAGGCTATTCAGTACTCCCAACAAAGTCTGACCAAATGTGTTGGTATTACGATCGAAACAAGACCAGATTACTGTACTCAAACTCATTTGGACGACATGTTGAAATACGGATGCACTAGACTTGAGATAGGTGTTCAGTCTCTTTACGAAGACGTGGCCCGCGATACCAACAGAGGCCACACTGTCAAATCGGTGGCCGAAACGTTCTGCGTGGCCAAAGACGCCGGCTATAAAGTCGTTTCGCACATGATGCCCGATCTGCCGAACGTCGGCATGGAAAGAGACATAGAACAGTTTAAAGAATATTTTGAAAACCCTGCTTTCAGGACAGATGGGTTGAAAATTTATCCCACTTTGGTTATTAGAGGCACTGGTCTCTACGAATTATGGAAAACAGGACGGTATAAGTCCTATAACGCCAATGCTCTGGTTGATCTTGTGGCTCGTATCATGGCTCTTGTACCTCCTTGGACCAGAATTTATAGAGTTCAAAGAGATATTCCAATGCCTTTGGTCACTTCTGGTGTCGAAAATGGTAATTTGAGAGAGCTGGCACTGGCGAGAATGAAAGATTTCGGTACGACGTGCAGAGATGTGCGTACCAGAGAAGTCGGAATTCAGGAAGTACATCACAAAGTTCAACCGGATCAGGTAGAACTAGTTAGAAGAGATTACTACGCCAATGGCGGGTGGGAAACTTTCTTGTCTTACGAAGATCCTAAGAAAGACATTTTAGTTGGTCTTCTGCGACTTAGAAAAGCCTCAAAAAAATACACATATCGGAAAGAGTTTACGGGTCAAAGGACCTCGATCGTTAGAGAACTTCACGTTTACGGATCTGTGGTTCCATTGCATTCTCGGGACCCTAGGAAATTTCAACATCAAGGTTTCGGTACTTTATTAATGGAAGAGGCCGAAAGGATAGCGCGTGAAGAGCATGGCTCTGAAAAAATTTCAGTCATATCAGGTGTTGGAGTTAGAAATTATTACGCTAGACTTGGTTACGAACTGGATGGGCCATTCGTATCGAAGACGTTGACAGCAAAAAAGAACGGAGTGACGATTTAACTCTGCCACTTAGTAGATTCTGGTTTTACCCGCGTCAGGGATATACTCGTGATCTTTGTAGTGAGCGGCCATATCTAGGAAGACTTTCTTTAAGGTTTCTAAGCTCGAATCATCAATATTTTGGTAGTGGAAAGCAAGACGTCCGTCGAAAAGTCTGACGCCGTTCAACCCTCCGAACTTCAGAAGCACATCTATATTGATTTTTGATTTTGCGAGATCGATGAAGATGAAATTGGTTTCGACAGGGTGCGCCAAAAATAATTCGAAACTGTGGATATCTTTCATAGTTTGGTGTAGATCATGCCAGAACTCTTGGACCTTAAGTGAGACCTGGTGTATCTTGGCAGGGTAAGTATAATCGATGCAGTAGTTTGCAATACGTGCAATGAACCCAGCTTGCCGGATGCCACCACCTTGCTGTTTTTGAAGGTGTCTAGCTCTTTTCATAAATTCAGGCGTCCCAATGAGCATTGAGCCCACTGGTGCGCCTATCGACTTCGAAAGACACATGGAGATGGAGTCAAACAGAGGTGCAATCTTGTGCAAATAAGCAAACTTGTCAGGTTCATCGTGGTAGGTAGCAGCATTCCAAAGACGGGCGCCGTCCAAGTGCAATTTGATATTCTCATGGTGACACCATTCGCTGATTTTCCTGAGTTCGCTGTAAGGGAAGCACATTCCATGTAGCGTATTTTCAAGACAAATCAATTTAGTTGGTGCAAGGTGAATATCCCCATCGTTCGGTATGTAGTTGGCTTTTATATCATCGAGAGTGAGATGATGAGAATTGGAAGCTTCCACGGGCACCACCAATGCCTGCGAAAGAACTGCGATGCCCGCACATTCATCCACATACACATGGGCACGTTTATCGCATAAAACACTGAAAGGCGGAGCTAAGTTCAAATGTGACCGAATTGCCAATTGATTTGACATTGTCGTCGACATACAAAAGAGACCCTGAGCTTCACCATCAAACATTTGCCCACCGAGAAATTCATGAGCAATTCGTTCTTCCAATAGAGTGGTATCCGTGTCTTCTTCGTAAACCGAATCGCCCATTGATGCCTCGGATACCTGCTCCCATAGTTGGGGCGTAGGGATTGTAAAAGTGTCGGATCTGAAATCCAGCGACGAGGACAGATACTTGCCGGGAATTGTTTTGGGCATTGATGCTTTATTAAAGGGCTAGAAAAGGGAAGTTGAAGCTCTCTTCGCCAGGTTCTTTTCGCCAGGTTGCTAGGTTTAAATTGCGTCTTTCTAATGCTGCCAAGATTATGTCTTATGTTACGTAATCTCATTATTAATCTAGATATATTTAAAGAAGGAAACGGCGGTCAATAAGTAGTGCTTCAATAGCTGAATGTGATTGAATGACTTTTAGAGATGATGTTATGGGAAGGAGGCTGCATTGGCTATTGGTGAGCTTATAAATATTTTGCTTGTGATTTTAGATGATCCATTTCTTGTTTTATAGCATAGAGATGACATTCGGAATCATGTTTCAAAAAGGAAGACTGTTATGAACTACGCGAAACAAGAAACTGACATTCCTGCCAAATACTAAAAAGACGAGACTACACTGCTCACAGCTTTCTAAAAACTCACTATGCTAAATAATCAATTAATATTTAAGTTGGTTCTGACGAGAAATCACACGACTAAAGTGACAGTAATGACAATAGTAAACAAATGGGAGGAAGTGTCTCATCACTCATCTGATAGGGTCAGAATCTATATGTAGCAGTGGTCTTTTTTGTTTTAATATATATCATCAACAAGAATATCATAATATTGTGTTGAATCTCTGAAAAGCACTTCAATGACAATCTAAAATGGTTTATAGCGCCATTGTTTCTCCCCAAAGATTTTCCAGCTATTCAATGCAAATAGCCTTACTATTTAAGATCGTACCTTTAGCAAGTTCAGAATTTTCTACATTCGTAGAACGTTGCCCTTAAGAAACAGAGCTAGATAGTTCTCACTCCTTTTTCACACGGTGCTTGCCTTCTTGAACATTTGACTGTTCCAGGTTGCCCAGAAGCTCCAAGCTGTAGCTTGTTGAGATAGATTTACCATTCAGAATAAGTTCTGGGAACACTCTCCAGCGCCAAATCAAAGTGTAGTCGTTAGCGCGCCCATGGGTCAAAGTTCGCAGGTATTCCAAATGGACGATGTAGTAATAGACACCGGTACCGGTTAGCAAATGCCACCATGCATGCAATTCTAGAAGTACACCGAGGGGTAACCGCAGAAAAGATCTGCGGATATAGATCCAAAAGGAGCATAGATGGATATCGAGTTGCCACATGGCAAACCCGCTCAGAAAAATGAAAATACTCAACGCCATTGTGTTCACCAAGTTCTGCTTGGCCAACGGGTCTTTGACGTATTTTGTTGCTAGCACACCGGCAGAAACAACAACAATTACGTTCAGAATTGCGTACGCGGTCTGATGGAATGTTGGATTGCGCGAGATCAGATACACTACGGTCAAAATCGCAGCAGAACTGAAAACTATGACTCCAACGATCAGTTGTCTAGAGATAGACGCAGGCCGATTCGAATTGCGCAAAACTTCTGTTTCCTCCGAGAAGATGCTCCAGGTAGGTATACAAGTTGCGTAGATCATTGGTAGTTCGTCGAGTAACTGGAATTCGTAAAGAAGCGTCATATGGAAAAACCAGGATCCAACGCCAACAATGCCAAATCCAAGCCCTATCCACCAAAATCGCTTCTCCAGGTTATTGCGTATAGCAGAATACGTGACAAAAACCGCCAGCAACACAAACAGACCGTTGGTTATCGTATTGGACCATTCTGCCACAAACGGCGAAACAACGTAGTTTTCTTCACACCAATCTATCGTCGAGGTTGGACGACCCCAATATCCGTTTTCCGATGGTTCAGGATAGTCCCTGAATATTGAACCTAGCATCAAAATGGCTTACTTTGACTTAACTTTAATGTAGTTGTCTGTCTTGGCACTTTTCTCTCGGATCGGACTTTTTAGCAAATCTGTTTAGATGGGTTTGTCAGATTACAGATCTTTATATTTATACCTTGAGCGCTGAAATCCTAAAGCTCCAGGTTAATATAAGCACAGAGAAATAACTTTATCTTGTCTTGATCTTGTCTTTCCCGGTATATAGCCCTCTATGAAGAACGCCGTTACTCGTATAGCCCTTTATACAATACTCATCCCCCTTAGCTGCAAGAAGTAGTTATCGAAAAAAATGGCGCGCTAATAAACCGAGTTTCGATAGCATCAAGATCGATGATCTATAGCAACAAAATTCACGAAATTGAGCCTGTATTTAAGGAATATGTAGGTTTATCGGTTCGACAAGCTATGCAAAAATGTCACCGAAGCCGTTGGTCGCTGTAGTTTTGAATTATTGCTGGCTCAGCTTTGTAAAAGCTCTTCATTGCATTTTTTGAGTGGTTTAATATAGAACTAGACTAAACGATGGAGGGACGCGAGCAAAGAAACGGACAAGGCAAGCGACCACCCTGTTGTTAAGCGTCTTCTTTAATTACAGATATATGGATATATGGATGGCTATGTTTTGATTTCTCCACGTTCTTCGAAGCTTCTGGACAGGTTACATGGCACAGTAACCGCCGTCGACAATTATGTCGCTGCCAGTGGTATAAGTAGACGCATCGGACGCTAGATACAAGTAAGCACCGACCAATTCCTCTGGTAAACCCTCTCTGCCCAAAGGCGTGAGCTCGTGCCATCTTTGCTTGATTTTAGCTTCTGCAAAGCTCGAAATCGGAGTATGGATGTAACCGGGCGAGACAGTGTTAACACGACCGAATCCAGCCCATTCGACGGCCAACGAGCGCGACAAGTGGATAACTCCGGCCTTGGCCGCGTTGTAGCATGCTTGTAGCTGGGGAACGTTGACCACGTGGCCAGACATCGACGCCGTTATTACTAAGGACCCGTGGCCCTGTTTTTTAAAAACACGGCCAACCACCTTGCTGCAGTAGTATACGCCTTGGAAATCGGTCTGGAACACTTTTTCCCACTCGGAACTGGCTACACCTTTGGCTTCGGCTTCGATAAGCGGACCCTCGGACCAGGCGACACCTGCGTTGGCGACAAAAACGTCAATGCGTCCGAAATCTTGCTCAACCTGCTCAATGGTCTCGCGAACCTTGTGCTCATCCGTCACGGGACACTTGTAAGCCTTTATTTTCACGCCGTACTGTTCGCTCAATTCTTTGGCCGTCTGCACCAGTTGGTCGTGCGAGTTGTACCATACGGCGAGATCCGCACCGGCCTGGGCAAAAGCCACTGCAACGGCTCCACCGATACCAGACGAAGCACCCGAAATACAAGCGACTTTACCCTTCAGAGAGAACATATCAATCACATTTTTGGGCAATTTGGGGTAAGGTTGGGGTGTGGGCAGTCCGCTGGCGATTGTTTGGGATTTAAGTTGTTCGTGTTCAGGCATGTGTGCGTATGGCTTGTTTGAAGAGGCTCAGGTTCAGTTACACCAAATTCTACTCTAATGCTCTTTATATAAGTATCTACTCTCCAAATCCAATCTCGCCCAGAAAAGACCCAAAGCCCAGAAACCTGCAATTTATACGATTTATACCCAGGCAAAGACTCCTCATGACCGCGGCCATGAACGCCTGACTCCTGTTAGCAATTCTACTCGCTTCAGAGGGCCTGACGGGTCCCAATGGGCCCGCCAGGCGTGAGTTGCTAATAGCAAGTCCCTTCTTTGTGGGGGGAACTTGCTTGTCGTATATGGCTACCCGATGCTGGTTGCAAGGGCCTGCGCCGCAAGTTTAAGTTAACTCCGGAGTGTTAAATCCGGGGTGAGAATCTCCGAATCACCCCGAACGAAGGTCTTAAATCCGGCTTTGTTTAACCGTCTATGCTACAAACTCGGGTCGGTTGGCCAGATTATTTAGCTGGGCGCCGACGATCGTAGGCCGGACGGGTTCGGTCAAAGATAGACTTGTCTGTGTATCTGCTACAGAAGATCCAAACGCCATGTGCCGTCTATTTTCTACTATTAGAGTAAATCAATTAGACTATACGTATTGTACAATTGTGAGGAGTTCACAAACCGTTGGAGGTGCAACTGAACACGGTGCCGTAGGCGCCGGACTCGTAGTTCAAAATGATGCTTTTGATGACAGCGTAAAGCCCCGGACCCAAGATGTAGAGGCCCGTCGCTATCAAAAACCATGAGATAAAGTAGTGCACTTTGTCGACGCGAGACAGGTTCCGGTAGAAGTTCTTGCCGTTGCCGAGTTCCAGCCGCTTGATCTTGAAGAAGGCCATCCCCCAAAAAACGAAACCGAACCAGCAGTCAAAGAGGGACGACATCAGCGACAACAAGTCAGAGAAAAAGGGAATCACCTCTGCGATGACAAAAGCGCAGATCCACGTGATGACAAGCAAGCCGACCCAGGTTGCCCAGCCGGTAATCGTGTGCGAGTGTCTGTGCTTCGAGTTTTTGAAAATGTTGAAAAACAGAAACCGCGCAGACACGTTCGAGTACAGAGCCCCGGCGAAAACGATGGTGGGCACGGCAAACGTGAACGAGATGATCTTGTACGCCCTTGTCAGCGACCCGAACGCCGGCGCGGTCACGTACTCGTTGCCCACGTAGACGTACATGATGCTACCGGCAAGCGTGAAAATCACCACCTCGATCGAGGTGACGATCCACAGCACTTTGCGGAAGTCACGTGGGTTCTGCATCTCGGAGATAAACTGCGGGTACGTGATTTGGCCCACAAACGTGTACACGATGTTCAAGAAGGCGCCCATGGCGTCGATGTAGGAAGTGTCCTTTTTCGGGAACGCCCGAAACGTCACAGGCGTGCCGTCGTACCCGTAAGGGTGCGACTGGACGCCCGCAAAGATCATCGCAAGCACGACCGCGATGAACATGGTGCACGCAGAAAAATAGCCCACGTTCGACAGCGACGAGAACGTGCGCGGTACCGAGAACACGAGCGAGATGCAGGCGGCGATCACTCCGAAGGACACCGAGCACTGGGAATGGTCCGTAATCGTGTTGAGGTACTTGGCGCCCACGAGCACGTGCAGGCCCTGGATGAGCGTGTTGTTCAGCAAGAAGCACACCGCGGTCGCGTACCACGCCCATCTGTGGCCCCAGAACAGGTGCTGGCCGATATCGCATATGTTTTTCAGATGCGGGAATCTTTCGCAGTATTCGATGATGGTGAGTCCCGTATATAGCACCGTCGTTGCGACGAAAATCGTCAGAATGATACCCGGCACAAGCCCCAGCACAGAGTAGGACCAAGGGAAAGACATGATGGCAAGCACGATGTACTCGGACAACATCAGGCCCGTCGTGTGCTGCCACGAGCACGTGCGGTACTTGATTTGATGTTCGTCTTCGGTTTCTGAGCCCTCGGAGGACTCGAGCGTCTCGATTGGGACGTCTTCACGCTCCTGGGCCTTGCCCAGCTTGGCGTAGTCGTTTTCTTCGAACAGACTGCCTTTCATTTTTCGGCGGCTTCTGTATCTGTATATCTCTACATTAACACAGCCGTTCCGCCTCTCGAAACCGCCTCACTATGCCTCTAATATTTATACAAACTGTAAAATGTTCTTTGCGTGCGAAAAGCAAGCGAAAAGTGTGCGAAAAGCAAGCAAGAACAGTGTGGTAAGCGAATGCAACACCGCTTCTTTGCTTCTTTTGTTATGCGGGCTCGAGCGCTTAACGACATGAGCTTCTTACAAAGCGCTAGCGCTTTGTAAGTGGCACTTGTGAGTCGGCCTGCGAAAAGCAAGAGAGCCGTGGCAAGAAAGCCATGGGGCTTATTTTTGGGTTCGACACCGCTTCAGGGTTTTCTTGGGGAGCGAGGTATCACGTGGAAATATACGTCTCCGTCTCCGCAAAAAGACACGGGAATGAGATGGGGCGTGGGATATAAAGGGCACGAGCACGTGATCGAGTTCGCAAACGGATGCATGGGTGTCAGAGACGAACACATCGCGATGCACGGGAAGGTCAGGTGACCGAATGAGTATGTATGGGTGGGACCCGTACAACGGTACCGGAGATGTCTCACTCGCACAAGGCGCACCCCTGTATATAAAGCGGGGTGGTGCGATCGCCGCGGATTCCGCCCCGTCCACATAGCACTAACGTGCGAAAGGGGAAAACACGCAGCGGACTAACGCGCAATTGCACCGAATGCGTACCGCTGCTCTAAGTATCTCACCGATTACCGCGCGCGCCCGGCTGCGCCGGGCTGCGCCGGGCTGCGCCTCCGGGAAGGTGGGCGGCTAACGCTCGAGGGGCGGGCCCGGCCGTACAAAACGAGTTACACAAAGAGCCACAAAAGCCGAGCGTGCGCTAAAAATAGATCGTGAGAAGCGGCACCCCTTTAAGTCCGGTGCGGGTAACCTGTCACGCTGCACGGCGCGTGACTTTTTCCGCGCTCCGTCGTGCGAAACAAAAGCTACTGCGCCAGCGCCTGCGCCAGCGCCTGCGCCACATGCGCGTGGTTAGGCCGTTTTCTCTTTGCCACCCCTGCTTGGTGTCCGTCGCTTCCTGCGCTTATGTACGCACGCCTCCTCGCGGCGATATTCGTGTGTGCAACAGGGTTTCGACCGGATACGCATCTAGACTCCAAAAAACCAAGAGTATATCAGGGTACTAAAATAAATTTTTCCAAGAGAAACGGGTCGTTACGCATAGAAGGTATATTTTTGGCAAGCAAGGGCCAAGCGAAAAATTGACACGATGGGCAGAAGAAAGATCGCCATTGAACCGATTCTCGATGAGCGGAACCGCGGCGTGTATGTTATAGATCGGTTTGACATGGTCCAGACGCTTCCGTATGGTATACGGAGCGTTACGGAGGTACCCCGGAGGTACCCCGGAGCCAGCAGGCCCCATCAGGCGCGTCATGCATCTCACGTTTCCTATTACTAACAAAGATCGATTGACAACAGCACTTTCATAAAACGTAAAGCGGGCCTGTTCAAGAAAGCGCACGAGCTGGCCGTGCTGTGCCAAGTAGACGTTGCTCTGATCATTTTGGGTACAAACAATACGTTTTACGAGTTTTCGTCTGTGGACACCGCCGATCTCATCAAGCACTATCAGAACGATGCACTCTCCCACGACGTGAAAGGTCCTGCCGACTACGGCAACTTTAAGAAGAAAGACAAAGTGGTATTACACGACACGGGACGTCGGCGGAGTAACACGGCAGCCGCCGCAGTGAACCGCGCCCATTCCCTTTCGGATTTCAAGCAAGATGACGAGGGCGACCCCGACGACGAAGAAGACGACGATTCAGGGAACGACAATGACGAAGTCGAGCGGAACGTTAAGAGGCCGCGTAGCCAGAATTCTCCGCAGTTCAACCCGCTCCAACAACAAGTACAACGGCAGTTCCACAACCTGTATGCGGTCGCGTCTCACCAGGACCATCGGATCCCGCAAAGCACACCGGCGCTGACGGTCTCGCAGCGGGCCCTTTCGCATACAGGTGGTAGCTCCAATGTTTACGCGCGCAGCGCGTCAAATGCTGGTGGCCGTTCTTCTTCTATCCCGGCCTCCATCGAAGCCGGCGACCGTTCTACACTGACCGCTAACCAATCAACGGCACAGTCCAGTGCATCTAGGGGCCCCCGCAGTGTACAAAGCACCAGCGCATTGCATAACTCTACCCCATCTACACCGCTCACGGCACAACAGGAGCTTGGGTCTGGGCGAAACCCCAGTGCTCGTCCCGTGCTGCGGGTCCAAATCCCATCCACATCGGGCACTTCCATCAAAAGCGAACCGTCGTCCGGATCTCCGATCGGTAACGTGGTCTCGGCTGGTGCCTCTGGCTCTCAATTTCAACGAAGTAATGGCGGCCGCATTGAACTGCCGCGGCCGTCTAGATCAAAGAATGGAACCCCTTCGTCGGCCCATGCTTCTCCTTTGTACCCGTCTCATCCCGCTGCTTATGAAAAAAATGACAAGTCAGGTCAATTGGGGCATCCGCTTACCACGAGTGTTGCACCCTCTGGAGTTCACAACCCCGCCAATGGTTTTCTCTTCAATGGTCTGCCCTCGGCGATAGCAGCTTCTCCATCTATACAGCAGTATTTTGCTACACCTATACAGCCGACACCGCAAGGCATGGGCCCAGGCTCCGGCGGGCACGGACTCAATCCGGCCGCAGGCAGTGGAGGGCCCCTGCCGCCGGCATTCTCGATGCACAGACAGCTGCATAATCTGCAGCATCAAAGTCAGGTGCAGCAACTGGGTCAGTCCACAGGCGCAAATCATGTCGAGGGCGGTATTGCAGGTGCAGGCACAGGATCTTTACCTTCGAAATTCGCACAGGACTTGGTCGTTCCGTCCCCGGGAGTCTCGATGGGTATGCTGCATGATTGGTCCTTTTCACGCCTGAGCACTTCACAGGCGCCCGGTGGTCAGTCCGCCAACAACGGCTCTGGAATCGGCGATACCACCAACCCCAATCCCGCGGGCCAGTCTATGAACAATGGGAATTCTGGATTCACGCCCTACATCACGGTCAATCAAACACCGCTATCGAGTAGATATTTCAATTTCGGTGACATGAGCGATACCAATAAGGATAAAAAAACTAAGGCTCGCGCCTGTTTAACGAACTGTCTCAAAAAACTCTATCGGAACTTCGCTTGTCAGGGAAACCAGAACCGAAGTCGGCTTCTGGGACTCGCGAATTCCTCATACCTCGTACGACTCGCACACTCCTCTGCTCTTCAAGAGAATCTGCGTGCGGCGAACACTGTTGAGACATATTCGGCACTGTTTGTCACATCATCGTAGTCACAGAGATTTGTCCCACGTTCACGTAGGCTGTTACATTCACTAGATCTTTTGCATATCTATCAAATATATGGTCAATCCAAGCGTTTTCGGATTATTACTTGTAGTTAGTTGCCAGTGGGAGTTAGCGTTCGTTCAGCTTAACTAAATTAAGGAATTCAGTATCTTGTTACCGTTACACCCATACAACTTGAGAATTTGTGCCCGACTCTAAACCCATGCATTCCAAGTTTCAGCTTTTGAGAAATTTCAAAGTTGTTGGCCGCGCGGAAAATCAGACCAAAATGGGGAGGGCGCACACTTAGTACAGGCCGCAAGTCCCACTGGGGTGGTGTTCTCTCGAAGCTGGGCAGGGCATGTGATGGTAGGGGGACGGGGTTCTCCGCCTACGCTCTCCGATTACCTCCCACCGCTCTCCCACTAGCTGCTGCACGTCCCTGCCCGGCAGGGACGCAAACCAAGGCGCGGTGGGCGGGGCGCTTTGGCTGTCCTCTGGCGGGTGCCGCTGGTGGAAGTTGTTTGACAAAAAAAATTCAACACCGGCTCATGCAAGTGATATTACGAAAAGAGCCTTTTCCCTGGAAGTCATCAGAAGAGTAGAGACAAGTCAGCCATTATGAAGGTATGTGAGTACCAATAAGTAATTGAATACTGGAATGCATAGATCAGAACTGGTGGGGCCGAACGCTGCGTTAAAAATGGGACGATTTGGTGTGATTTAAGATCGAAAGACCTATTAGGTGGAACTTCGTACCAGTGGGACAAGAGTACGCGAGAATTATTGAAATTAGCGTGGAATGCCGAGTACATTCACCCTGGTCTAGACACGATGCAGTCTGAATGTGCTTTCTCGAACGATTATGCTCAAGAAGTCCAATTACTAACTTTTCCATAGTTAAACATCTCTTACCCAGTTAATGGCACTCAGAAGACCGTCGAAATCGAAGACGAACACCGTGTTCGTGTCTTCTACGACAAGCGTATCGGTCAAGAAGTTGACGGTGAGGCTGTCGGTGACGAGTTCAAGGGCTACGTCTTCAAGATCTCCGGTGGTAACGACAAGCAAGGTTTCCCAATGAAGCAAGGTGTCTTGTTGCCAACCAGAGTTAAGTTGTTGTTGGCTAAGGGTCACTCCTGTTACAGACCAAGACGTAACGGTGAGAGAAAGAGAAAGTCCGTCAGAGGTGCTATTGTCGGTCCAGATCTAGCCGTCTTGTCTTTGGTCATCACCAAGAAGGGTGAACAAGAGTTGGAAGGTATTACCAACGACTCCGTTCCAAAGAGATTGGGCCCAAAGAGAGCCAACCACATCAGAAAATTCTTTGGTTTGACCAAGGAAGACGATGTTCGTGACTTCGTCATCAGAAGAGAGGTCACCAAGGGTGAAAAGACCTACACCAAGGCTCCAAAAATCCAAAGACTCGTCACTCCTCAAAGATTGCAAAGAAAGAGACACCAAAGATCTTTGAAGGTTAGAAACGCCCAAGCTCAAAGAGAGGCTGCTGCCGAATACGCTCAATTGTTGGCTAAGAGATTGGCCGAGAAGAAGGCTGAAAAGGCTGAAGTCAGAAAGAGAAGAGCTTCTTCTTTGAAGGCTTAAATTTAAAGATAAATTGCATGCGCGATATATTTGTCTTTGAATTAATGCGTTACCTTATCTTAACAGCGAATGTACCTATTTCGGAAGAGTGTATACTGTATCTCCCATCTGATACTTTCTTAATAAAAGAAAATATTGTTCACATAAAACTAACTGGCTTAATGATTCTATAAACTAGGCCGTTGGTTATCTAAGAGTCACTAACTCTTCGGCGGAAGTAGGATGAATGGCAACACAAGAATCGAAGTCCGCTTTGGTGGCACCCATTTTGATTGCCACACCGAAGCCTTGTAAGATTTCAGCAGAAGAATCTCCCACAATATGTAGCCCAACCACCTTTTCTTCGGGACCAGCACAAATCAGCTTGTATCTGGTAGGAGATTTGTGTTCCAACATGGCATAGTACATTGCAGTAAACTTGCTGTTATAAATCTTGAGGTTAGCCTCCCCATATTTCTCAATCGCTTCTTGCTCGGTCAAACCGATCGTACCGGCTTCTGGATGCGAGAAAACGACACTTGGAACATTTTCAAAATCTTGCTTTTGATTCGCAAACTTCTCTGGTCCGAACAACCTGTTAGCAAGCTTTCTGCCGGTTGCAATGGCCACCGGGGTGAGTTCGACGTTACCAACAACATCACCCAGCGAGTAAATGTTCTTGACGTTGGTATTTTGGTACTCGTCGACTATAACTTGTCCCAGTTGATTGAGTTTTACGCCAACATGTTCAAGACCGATTCCAGTCAAAGACTTACGACCAATGGTCCATATCAAACTGTCGACATCGGTAATCTGTTCCCCAGTGTTTAAGGTGATTGTTTTCTTGCCCGTCTTCCCGTCACTTTCCTCTACTTTTTCAATCTGAGAAACCTTGTGAATGTTAATGCCCTCGTTCACGTAATGATCCGTAATCGTAGTTTGGATGGAAGTATCAAATTTACGCAAGAGGGTCTCACCTCTGATCACCAAATGGGTTTCCGTGCCAAGCCCATGGAATACACCTGCGAGCTCGACTCCAATGTAACCAGCACCTACAACAACGACTTTTTTAGGTTGCTCTTCAAGTTTGAAAAAACCGTCAGAATCAATCCCTAATTCATACCCCGGAATTTTTTTTGGCATAACAGGAGTACCACCGGTCGCAATCAAAATGTGGTCTGCCGTGTACGTTTCCTTGGATTTATCGTGTTTCGTCACTTCGACGTTTCCGTCTTCATTGAACCGCGCCCATCCGTAAATGTAATCTACCTTTTCTTTCGTCAAATTCCGTTCATAGATAGCGTTCAAACGTTTGATATACGCATCCCGCTTGGTTTTGAATTGATTCCAATTGAAAGTAAGATGTTTTTGATCAACTGGTAAGTCCTGGTAAAGCCCATATTCATGTGCTTGCGATACTCGAGTAGCCAAATCCGAAGCGTACCACATCACTTTCTTGGGAACACATCCAACGTTAACACAAGTTCCACCCATTTCTTGGCCCTCAATTAAAAGCGTTTTCGCACCATAAGATGCTGCTCTTCTACTGCAAGCAACGCCACCAGAACCACCTCCAATAACCAAAAAATCGTAATGTCTGGAACCTTGAGTCATTGTTCTTTTCAAAGTCAATCTAAGAACGTTGTTAAAGCTCTTATTCATACGTAGTCAAAATGATGAGTTTGACTACTGTAAAGGGGACCCTTGAAGGTGATGGTTCCTTAAATACTTGTTGCAGCAGCTTATATATCTACTAATCACTAATACCATCATGACGACATTTTTTTCCCAATATAAATTGAACCATACGCAACGTTGATAAATAAATCGAGACGGGTTTATCGAGTTCATTGGCCGTATTAGAATGAGAATTGGGCGTTGAATAAGGCCAATACGCGATCCCGTTGAAAATCGCTAGTTTTTGGGCCTTTTTTTATTTATTTTGGTGAATTTTACGGCTAGTTGATGAGCTTGACATTTATAAAGTTGATGGATCTCTCAAAGAGACGAACAAGCAGGGATAGTGGACTTTGCTGAAGGCCATCTGATGGTTTTCAAGGGTTTCCGTGTGAAATCCGTGCTGAACGCTCTTTTTGAACCCATATGCATCAATTTGGTGGAGTTCACGCATAGTTATTACATTTGACAGTTCCTAGATGATATATCAATATTTCGTGACGAAACTGGATGATTTCCAGGGCTACTGTCAGGAAATTTAACACGACCAACTACGAGTTAAACGGTTACAAATTTATTATAGCTGCGATTTCTTCTGAATTGTTATGTTGTTATGTTAGTATTCGTGGGTCTTTCGGAGCCTGTTGATTAAGCCTTTGGCGCCCATCGTGCGCCGTATTGGATCAAATAAATAATCCCTAGCATTGCCACTACGCTGCAAAATGCTAAACCGGAAAAACACCATCCGGTGCCCATTGCATCGCACAATTTAATCACAATAACGGAACTAATAGCTGCGGCCAAATTTCTGAAGAAACTGCCAATGGCTACAGTTGCCGCGGCCCTTTTAGGCATGCATTCAGTAAGATATGTCATACTCGCGTTCGAACACCAAGTCATCCCGAAAGCAGTTAAGAACGAAAATACTAGCACTACTGCCAAATGATGATGAAATTGAATACTCCACCCATAACCGACCGATCCGCAAATATTGACTAGAAGTCCCCAAACTTGCAACAGCAATCTTTTGTGGGATGGGAACTCTTGGCCCTCATGGTACTTGAGCCACATCTTCCTGAAATAATCCGAAAGGTGACCTCCAATGACAGAACCTAACAGCAAGGCAACTCCGGGGCAAACGTAACACGCTCCAATTTGCAAATTCGTCAAATGATAATCCTGACTGAGAAAATGCGCAAAAGTGACGCTGAAGGCATAATAGGAAGCAAACAAGATAGCGGTAGTGACAGAGCATACAGTTACTGGGACAAACTTGATTAATGCCCAGTAACCTCTAAAGCTGGGCTTCGGTGGTCTCGGATAAAGCTTTCGGAACTCAGCAGAGTTTGAAACCGGCTTCATAATACCAATATCGCTCGCGAATTTCACTTTCAGTTTCATTTCAGCAGTATTCCTATAATCCTCGGTTTTGACTAACTCCGGAGCTTGATTACTAGCCCTCCATCTGGCATCGCCATTCCCCACAACACACCTCAAAGTTTCTGGTAGCAGGAGAAGCACCAGGACGAGTCCAATGGCAGATAGAATGCTTGTCAATCCAAAAAGCCATCTCCAGTGGTTTCCCCTCATTAATATTAGCCCTGCAATGATTGGCGCCACAATTGGACCCATATTGGGACCTAGCATGAAATATGCTATTGACTTGCCTCTTTGTTTTGGAGGAGAAATATCGCTGATCGTTCCTGCCCCAAGCGACATGACTGAACTAGACGCGAATGCTTGAAGAATCCTCAATGCAAAAAGAGCTCCAGTATTGGCCGGAACGGCTGCGAGTAAAACGTTGATTATAACTGCCAAAGTCAACGATATCATATAAAGCAGTTTTCTACCCCCAAAATCGGCAAAACTGGCCCAAAAAAGTGGTCCCACGGCAAAGACGGCCATGAAAACAGACACTGTCGCATTTATTGCAGTCGCCGAAATGTGGAAAACAGTTTGCAATAGTGGCAGAGCTGGAATATAGATATTTCCTGATAATGGTCCCAAAAACCCAACAAATATGATGATAAAGAATATCAAAACGCGCTGCCGTTTTGAGAAAACGGTATACTCTGTTCCTAAGTGAGCGAAAATGTCGTTACTTGCTGCAGAATAAAAATCGTCCTGGGATTGGAGGTCTCCATTTTGGTCAGCATCTGTGGCCAATTTATCTTCTAAGTCCTTTTGAGCTTCAAGGTTAGACGCCTCATGCATAAGTGACTTTTTGATGGGGAATTCAGAAGAACGTCGCCCCATTTTTCCTGCTGAATCGGGGTTCTCGGACAGCCTAGACTGCGATTGGGGTTGGTCTTCGAGAAGTGACTGCATTCCTCCTGCGTCGAACGTAACATCAAAAACCTCCCAGTCGCTCAAACCTTCAGTTGCCTGATTCTCATTCTGCTGATGATTTCTGCTTCTTTCGTTATCGCTTCCAACATCTGACATCTGTGAATTTTCGGAAGCCGTTATCTACGTTGCGCTTCGAGGGATCGTCTTAAAATGGCTCGATGAGGCGCTGTTTTTTGATCATTTATTGATGCTCTGTGTGAGCTTTTGTGTCAACGTCGCGACTCGAATAATCCTTGTCAGATGGCCACTAAAAGATGTCGTTGAGACAATGAAAGTCTTGGATATTATGCACAGAATAAAGACACAATGCTTTCGGATATATGACGCTAAGCGGACTCCACAAAATAAGTACCGCCTTCTTAGTATACACTTATATGATAAAAATGACAAAATGAAGTGGTTTTCTGCCTCTAACGGAAGTCGGTCTTACCGATACCACGTTTACCACTAAACAGATGCTTAGCAAGAGACGCTGTAGCGTGTCTGTCAGATTCACCTTGTCTTGCATCTCTGTTTCTTGATCTTCTTTGCAATTTAGCCACTCTGTCTGCCTTGGACCTAACCGAGCTATCTGCGACACCATCCAGCAGTCTGTCAGATTGTCTCAATTTACCACCATTGGCATTTGAAGAATTGCTCTCGGAGGAACCGAACACCACATCTGCACCAGTTTCGATAAATCTGTTTTTCCTGGCAGCAGTTTGTTGTCTGTCTTGAAGGGAAGTCATGTCGTGGCCCAAAGAGGACATATGTTTTTCCATTTCTCCATAAGATTTGGCCAATTTGGAACGAGGCATGACAGCTCTGTTTTTCAAAGCCTTTCTGTTTCTTGCCGAAGCAATCATTTTCTTTTGTTTGTCCCTGATCCATTCTGCCTTTTCTCTAATGTCCGCTATCTCGTCAGCGTCAAAACCTTCAAAAGTCTCTTCTTCTTCGTCAGAAGCATAAAAGCCTTCTGCTTCTAATTTCTCTTCTTCTTCTTCCAACGCTTGCAATTTCGCAGCGATATCTGGGTCCAAAAAGTCGTAAACGTTCTTACCATCCAAAAGTTCCGGCATAATGTCATTCTTCCACTCATCGTCCTCCAACAAATATTTGTCCTTTAGGTTGATGTTGAAAACGCCAGCACCACCGTTTTCGGCTTCTATGTCTCTTGCCAATTTGATTCTGTTTGGATCCTCTGGATCGTATTTTTGACGGGCTTTGAAAGATTCAGGAATAAATGGCGTTCTGTCGACTCCATCATCTCTGGCTTGGGGCTGTGCGACGTGAATTTTGTTCAAGACATTGTTGATTCTAGAAGTCGATTTCAACTTGTTCTCAATTCTAGAGGCCAAGAGCTTCTCACATGCCTTGTTTCTGACAGCCATGACGTTGTCCTCTTCGTAACAGGACGTAGCCATTATCTCAACTCCGGGATGCTCAGCGACGGTTTGCAGCAACTTGGCACGCTCTTCGTCTAGATCTTCAGGTCTAACAATATCGGTCTTGTTGACAACGACCAAGACAGACTTGTTAGCAAACAGAGGTTTGATAGAGTGGAAAAGTTTGACTTGAGCCTCGACCGTGAAACCACACTGTTCGGAAAGATCCATGAAATAAAGAACACATGAACGCAAATGCGCAACCGCGTAGATAGATTGCATCTCAATGTTGTTCATTTCTTCAGTGGGTCTGTCCAGAATACCTGGAGTGTCGATGGCCTGGAATCTCAAGTATTTGTAATCAAAATGACCCACGTAGAGCGATTTCGTGGTAAAAGCGTACGGCTGAACTTCAACGTCCGCCTTGGTGATGCATCTCAAAAACGAAGATTTACCCACGTTGGGGTACCCACAGATCAGCAATGTTCTGGTGTTGGGGTCGATTGCAGGTAATCTGCCCAAATGTTGACGCACTTGTTCCAAATACGCGAGTGGGTCTTTCAATTTCTTGACCACAGTGGCCATACGGCCCAAAGCAGCTCTTTTCAGCTGTTTGCATTGAAACAACGATTGACCGAATTTCAAAAGTCTAATATAGTCTCTTGCGACTTGTTCGACAAGCGTCTTGGCGCGGGATACGGCCGCTAGCGAGACTTTGTAGTGGTTTTTCTCGTACAGCGTGTCCATCAGATCCCTATGGAATGGATGCACATCGTTGATGTTTGGGAAACCTTTGAGGATGTCTTCAAATTTCTCAACAAAACCCTCACCGGTGTACTTGACCTTACGCATGTAAAAAGCCCGGATTCTGGTGATCTTGAACCCCGGTCTGATTACCGTGGGAGTCTTTCTTTGCGTCCTGTTCAGGACGATGTCCAGCAGGTCATTTGCAGGCGCAACCGTGGGTATTTCTTTCCAGGAAAGTTGCATAGTTAGGTCGCCGAAGTAAGCTTAAAAGAGAAAACTAATCAAACTCCAAAAAGCCTAGCTCGGGTCTTTCAGAAGCTCGTATTTCTGGTAGCTCATCGCATTTTCTCGGGCTAGAAAATTTTTTTCAATGCGATGAGCTTGAAGCTTTCACATTTCTTTTACCTGTGATCGCGTGACACGGACTTCCAAGAAACGAGTTAGATTAGGGTACAAACAATTGTCATGGCAACTTTGTAGAAATTTAGAAAATGGAGTGCTCAGCGGCAATCTGAATAGAAGACCTTAACCATAATACCGTCATCGAAAATTTAAACTTGCTAAAGGAATGCACTAGGGTATCTTGGTGTAATAGTCCGTGTTACTGGATTTTGGCTCACGGAGTCCCTCATACTGTACAGTCCTACATGGTCCTCTATGGTCCTATGTCCTACGTAGTCCATAAGCTGACAGGACCCACAAAATGCTCTATAATGAAATATAATGCTATACAAATCCATCTCAACCAGAATACTCCAACGTGGGTTTATCATCTCTTATATTCCCACACGAGCCTGTAAATTGTGAATAGTTGTGTATAATCGTACAAAGTCGCAGTTCATTCAATTTGATATGTTACGATATAATGCTAAACAATCCTATAGTTCTTTATATTCTCTTACACTCCATATAAATCCTGTAAGCCACTAATCCTACACCATGGTTCAAGCGCCGACGTAAAGACGTTTCTACTTTGTTTCGCGCGTGTTTCGTGTATCCATTGTTTCTATTTGGAATTTCAGCCAGTTTTTCTCGTCAATTCCCGAAAAACAGAACACATCACGTGATTACAATGCCAATCAATGCCTTCAGAAAAGTAAACCAGCACTAAGCGTGCTACAGAGGTATACAGAGT
Source organism: Lachancea mirantina (assembly GCA_900074745.1). Classification (NCBI taxonomy): domain Eukaryota; kingdom Fungi; phylum Ascomycota; class Saccharomycetes; order Saccharomycetales; family Saccharomycetaceae; genus Lachancea; species Lachancea mirantina. Next base: position 682,921 of record LT598465.1, read on the forward strand.
TAATTGTGGACATTACAGTACAATTACCAAGTCAGGGGGTATCGTACCAAAATTCTAAATTTCAAGTTTGTCTTCCCTGACGTGTTGTATGTTGTCGACTTTGAGGTATAAGTCTGAAGCAGAAAAGCTTGGCAGAAACTCAACCAGATCTTACACTCAAAAGGATGGATTTGCAAATACGCCCAACACAACGCATTCTAGTATCATTGAAAGGAAACGTGAGATTTAATAGAATGTCACGTGATCTTAAGAGGAATTTCGTGCACGACGATTATTGGAATCTGTACACAGTATGCTTCCAGATATTAAGAGCTTGCTCACGAGTAGCGCGATTCGGCAAAAAACCAACCACTTTGCCCACGACATCATGGCTACTCACGAAAGTCCAGCCGCCGTGGCAGCGCTGTTGCGCCGCCACAAGCTTTTGAAACAACGTCAGGGCATATTTCAGTCTCGAAATGTCGACTTTTTCCGCTACAAACGATTTGTGCGTGCGCTCAACTCTCCAGAATACAAGACCAAGTCTGAGAAACATCCAGAGAAATATCCTGCGATTCGAAACGATGAGGATGCAAAACGCGTGTTCATTTCGCTCATCACCGCGCAATTGGTTGTCCCCTGTCAGAAATTGCACAGTGCCGAGTGCAAAGAAAACGGTCTCAGACCCAACAAGGACAGCCCTAACCTGTTGCTCAAGGACAAAGCCACTCTGATCCCCGACGAGTACTACGTTTGGAACTACAACCCCAAGACCCTGATGGACTACCTCCTGGTTGTCGGGATTGTGGTCGGAATTCTTGCATTTGTGTGCTATCCGCTATGGCCAACTTCCATGAGACGCGGCGTGTACTATCTATCGCTTGTCCTGTTGGCCCTGATCGCTGCATTTTTCGGCGTTGCTATCGTCAGATTCGTCGTGTATTTGATATCTTTGGGCTTCGTTAGCCAGAAGGGCGGATTCTGGCTGTTCCCCAACCTTTTCGAAGACTGCGGTGTCGTCGAGAGCTTCAAGCCACTGTACGGCTACGGCGAAACCGAATGCTATAGCTACCAGAAAAGGCTAAGAAGAAGGAAAAGAAAGCAGGACAAAAAGGCCAAAGATGAAGCCAGTGAAAAATGAACTGCTACCACACCACGACCAGCAGAACTGACTTAAAAAGCTCAGATCTGGGTGCCATTTTAACGACCATCTTCTTCAACAAGCCAAAAAACAGGCCACAAAAGCCGGAAAAGAAGGCATAGAAGCCCCAAAAAATTTGCGTTTCAAAGAGAAGTCTCTTACTTGCTCTTATATACGAATGATCATCACCTTTCAGCGGTCCTTTCAGCGGTCTTGAAGGTCATCGCCGCGGTGTTGTCCATGAAATCGTACAAAATTACCCAAATCACAAGATCACCCGCTTCTATATCATATGTAAGACTAACACTAAGCAAGTAGAAGAGCAACCACGGATCCCTTTTGACCATCTCAAGGCTTGGTAACATGCAGAGGAAGGACGACAAACAAGCATCCGAGAAGCCTGTGTCTTTATCCATTCAGAGTGTGGAAGGTGATGATGATGAGGAGACTGCCATTTTCTCCGGATCTCAACCCGATAATCTCACATATCTGCGAAATCAAGCGACGTTTATTGATGATGGCTCTACTAGCGCGGGAGATGACTTTTCTCATTTGGTGGCTCATCATGCTTCACACAATAGAAGGGCTTCAAATGACAGAATGCTTTCGATGCATCTTAGCCAATGGAATTATAACAATAACCGAGTGGGACTAAGTCGAGGAATAACTAACTCGGAAGAGCTTTTGAACGAATTGGCCGAAGAGAATGGACAGAGGTCCATTTTCGTTCCACTCGACGAACCCAGAGCAACATTACACATCTTAGACGTCAGGCTGAAACTTGACAACGGGAAACACAGTAAAGTTGATTTGGACAAAAATGCGGTAGCCAAGCTTTTCAAGATGAGAACTTTAGCGGCTCTGAAACATTTAAAGTCTTTGCAAAAGCGAGTCGACGATACTTCCTCAAAAGTGTTTATCACAGGTGATTTAAATGCCGGAAAATCGACTTTCTGCAATGCACTTCTCAGACGTAACATATTGCCTGTGGATCAACTTCCATGTACCAATGTTTTCTGTGAGATTTTAGAGGCCAGGGAAAACTCAGATGTTGAAGAAGTTCACGCCATTCCCATTGAAGCAGCCGCGACTGTTCAAGAAGCAACAGAAAAGTATAACATACGCGACAAATCAACCTATAAGAGCTTCGCACTAAAAGAACTACCAGACCTGGTTTACAGAAGTGACGAATACTCCCTGCTTAAGATATACATTAAGGACAACAAAAGACCAGCAGAGTCAAGTTTGTTAAGAAATGGTACCGTAGATATTTCCCTTATTGACTCTCCAGGTCTTAACATGGATTCCATACAGACTACAGAGGTCATGTCAAGGCAGGAAGAGATTGACCTGGTTATTTTCGTGGTCAACTCAGAGAACCAACTGACCCTCTCGGGAAAGGAATTCATCTCTGTCGCGTCTCGCGAGAAAAAGCTCATGTTCTTTGTTGTCAATAAATTTGATCAAATTAGAGATAAGAATAGATGCAAGAGGCTAATCTTGGATCAAATAAAATCAATCTCCCCAGAGTCCCACAAAAACTCAACCGAATTCGTCCATTTTGTGTCTAGTGACTCAAAACCTCAACATCCGAGCGACGATGATCCCAGCGATGACGACTTTGATCGAGACGAAGATCCAGATTTTGATAGTCTTGAGAGCTCTTTGCGCAATTTCTTGCTGAAGAAGAGATCTCTTTCAAAGCTACAGCCGGCGAAGACATACTTGGTCAAACTTTTGCAAGATATGAATCATATTGCTCAATGGAACTTGGATCTGTATCAGACCGAGAATGGCAGTTTTGAAGAGGAATTGAAGAAAATACAACCAGAACTAAAAACTACCACCGATGAGTTCCGCAGCTTGACTGATCGCGTCGACAAAATCGTCGCAGCCAGCGTCAGCGAAGTTTACGAATTCACAAAAAACAGGATTAACTCGTGCCTAGAAAGCATGGCCGATGAGCGACCCATCTACGAGGGTATTTCTACGCTTCACGACTATGTCTTCCGCACCCGCCAATTCATTATAGACCAGGTACAATCAAGCGTGGAGAGCAGTGAAATGTATTCAAGGGCCGAAACTGAGCGCGTTGTGAAGGAAATCAACACCCTTGGCCGAAAAGAACTTGGAGACAACTTCATGTCTAATCGCGCATTGAAAAGCGATTTGATGTTCACGAAGAGAAAGCATCTACAGCTACGGAAGTTAAATGTAGCATTCGATTTAATGGATTTTTTCTCACCTACTTGGGAAGGCTTTTTCCGGTATTTGAGCTGGGGTTCCGACGTTGAAACAGAAACCGGGAATCAAATTTCCAAAGACGATTTATCTCTATGGCAAACAATTTTAGGCATAAACTCCAAATCACTCACAAAGTATTGGACAACTCCTTCATTGGTGCTAACGTCTAAAATTCCTGCATTGGCCGTGTACTCTTGGGGAGGGGCTAGGGTTATCGCGAATGTTTTCGTTTACGGTTCCCGATTTTTCTCTCTTCAATCGATAAGAACTCTCTCGACTTATGCACTCTTGGTGGGTTCCGTCTTGGGTGTTGCATACATTGTTCATGATCTACCACGTGCGCTACCGATGAACTTGTCTATGAAGTACCATCGAAAACTCGCGAGGCTCGACTACGCACACTCCAATTCGAAGCGTATTTCTGATGAAATGCGCGACGTTTTGAAATTCCCCACGCGTGAGATTGTCAAGTCTTGCGAGGCTGTCATCGACAAAAAACAGGCTGCTAAGAGAGACATCGAAGACAAACTCCATATGAACAATCTCTCAATGAAATTTTTCAGAACATTCTTGAAGCGAGCGACCGAACAATTGAATCTCGTGGAGGAGATCAACCTCGATGTGGACTAAGGAAAGCTGCAAATTTTCGTGTAAATAGACACCCCAACCAGGCTGACTTCTGTTAATGGAAACACAAAAATACATAGTTACGCTCTCATCAGACTAATGATGCCAGGCTTAAATGAGTAACACAGGCATCTGCTCAGAATTTCAAGGCTGGCAAAGATATGATGACTTTTTAACGTGGGTTTCATGTTCACCAAATATATAAACTGAGAACATGAACAAAGCATGAACAAGACGTTCAAGAGAAGAGATTAAGACCGTAAGGCAAGCAGAATAATAAACGATTTTCAGAGAAGACGAGCTGGGCGGCTAAAACCGTATAACAGGATGATCACATGGGCTCCATGACTGGAGTCAATTTAAATTGACTCATATCAAGAGATGGTCTATTCGATGGCTATAGAGCTCTAACGAAACCCGCGAGGAAATGCGGGTGTCAAAGCTGACAGAGAGGTCTAAAAGTGCCAAGAAAAGGCTCACAAGAGCACTTTATCATTTAAGATCACAAAAAGCCGTCAAAATGAGCTCCCAGAAAGAGGTTCATGAAATACAAACCCATATAATTACAGGGGAAAACCGATAAATTTTGCCTTTTGTGTCGAGAATATCAGGTCAAGATTTCGAAGTTTGACGTTTTTCAGCCATTGCGGAACGGATGGTGAGTTCCGGCGGAATTCTTCGGATTATGTGTTTAACTCCGAAAATTTGAGAAACCATCAAGTAAATGAATTAGATCCAAGTCTACAAACTTCGATTATCCAAGCTACTATTTGGGATATCAGATTCGAAAATGTCCACTTTACCAATCGTTAATCCATTTCACTGGGGGTTTCGTGGAACCGTTGATCAAGTCTTTAATCCAGATGGGACTGTTCCGTTGAAATTGAAAAATGGCCAAGAATTGCAATTGCATGATTTTATCAGTAAGGAAGTACCAGCCCTGGCCGACAGGTCTCAATTCGAGTTGAATCCTTACCTTTTCACCGGGTACTTGCAAACTATGTATCTTTTCGGGGCGGACTTCTCGAAATCGAATCTTGCGTTTTACGGTCGAGAAATCGTAAATTTCTCCGACGGTGGTATCTCCACTGCTGACTGGCTCAAGAGCGGCTGGGAGTCCAAGTACGGGCTCGACAAAGCTTCTGGGAAGTTTAATCGTGAAAAATTTGCAGAGGATGCAAGTGCTACTCATCCAGAGAGCTGGCCTCGATTGCACCCTCGCACACGATTTTTGACAAGCCCCGAGCTCGAGGAAACGCATCAAAGTGAGAAACCTTTGGTGGTTATTTTACATGGATTGAGCGGTGGGTCGCATGAGCTTATTTGCCGAGCTCTTGCGTTGCAGATAGCCCAGATAAGTGGCGGAAAATTTGATGTTGTCGTGCTTAACAGTAGAGGTTGTGCGCGCTCGAAGATTACGACTCGAAAGCTATTTTATGCTCTGTTCACTGATGATTTGCACGAGTTTCTGTCGCGCGAGAAGAAATGGCATCCTAACAAAAAGATATACACCGTGGGGTTCTCATTTGGAGGCACAATTTTGGGAAATTACCTGGGCCAAAAGGGAAGTAGGTCGCTTGTTACTGCCGCTGCCATCTTAAGCACGCCTTGGGATCTGTACCTGTCTGCAGTCAAGATGAACGATGACTGGTGGTCTAGAAAACTATTCTCGAAGAGCATTGCTCAGTTCTTGGTGAGGTTGGTAAAAGTCAATATGAAAGAATTGGAGTTCAAAGATACTGATGAAAAGCCAAAGGAACCACCAAGTTTGGAACATCCGTCTTTTGATGTATTTACCGCAGACAACTTGAAAAAGGCTTACTCTTTCAAATCGACTGCAGAGTTTGATAACGTTTTCACGGCTCCCTGTCTGGGATTTAAGACAGCTAACGAATATTACAACGCCTGTGGATCTATTCATCAATTGCCAAACGTTAAAGTACCCCTTCTCATCATTAATTCCAAAGATGATCCTATGGTTGGTGAGGAAGCAATCCCATTTAAATATTCGAGAGAAAACAAAAATGTCACCCTTTGCGTTACAGATCTCGGCGGTCATCTGGCATATCTTGACCGGAGTCACAATCCTTGGGCCATTACTCAAATTGCCAATTATTTTTGTAAATTTGACGAGCTTGTACAGTGATTGAGCGATACATAAGTACATAAGTCACACCCCATCTTCACCTCTCAGCTTCTTCCACTCAACTGAACCGCTTTCACGGCCTACCCGAGAAGTCTGCGTGGTACTAGACAATTTTGGATCGAGCCATTCCAGCTGTTCTCTCTCATCTCGACAAGAGAGCTGATAGATTTGATCATCGTTTAAATGAGACCTTAGCTTTTTTGTCAAGGTTTTCATGACTAGATCCAGGTCATCTTCGGACATTTGGTCGCGCGGCAAGTCGTTTTGCAAAATGTACCGTTTACTAACGTCCGAAACTCCGTCTTTACCCAAGGCAAACACATAACTCATTTTCTTGTTCCAGTTTTTAGAATAGATATACGGTTGATCGAAGCTTTGTTCACAACTGTCGACATGAACCCATCTGTTCAATTTATTGGAATAAATTTCACACCAGACGTGATCTTCTCGATTCCAGATATATCGAGACTCAATTCCAAAAGATTTGAGGAAAAGCATGAAAAGATTACACCACTCACCACAACGCCCCGTACGGGTCTCAAGTAACTTGACTGGATCGTTATAACGAGGAAAACGTGTCGTTGTACCACAATTATTGCATTTGTAAATTTCCACTACACCGCATCGAAACAGACTTTCATCGGGATTGGGGCCTTCAGTGCCAACATTATTTTGCCCCTCTGACGATTGACATGTTTCACAGTCTGGCTTGTTACACCATTTGAAGAAATCTTGCTTAAAATACCTTAGCAACTCCTTAACCAAATTGTCCGTGTAACTCATCTCATCTCCTCCCAAGGCATCGACATTATCGTATATCAAATCAACATCAATTACCTCAAACACTCGACTTTGCCATTCATCGTTCTCGTACCTCAAGCATAAATCTTGACTCAATCCACATATTTGACCTGCAAAATGGTTCGAATTTATGATTTGACTAAACCGATGGTCATCGGAATTTTGACGAAACCGACTGACAACTCGGTCCTTATACTGACGTAAAAATCTCAATGCTATATCTTTCATATCTGGTTGTTCAGTCATAGCCGCTTATCGACCAAATAAATCCTTTATCAAAACTTAGTTTATATATTTACCTTGATTAGCAAGAGGTTTTAATTTCAAGAACTAAATCAGCATTTGATACTTAAACATCACCACTTATAAGAGGCGTATGAAAGAACGAAAAGCTGGCATTTTGGTGCTTTTGGTAACATATTTGTTGGTGTTCGCATGTGTTTTCGGTTTAGTTAGGCTTTATAGCGACGCCTCGGGCTTTTATTATTGGTCTTTAATAGTACTCTGCCCGACCCTACTCTGGGTTTGGGCAGTTACGTCCTGGGGTGGAACTCAGGTTTTCGCCAATGCGAAGAGAGAATGAAAGCCTTGGAAGCCCTATGTATATTTATTTACAGGTATGTGTAGTTCACGTCATTTCGAGGACAAAGCACTTTTGCTTGCCGAAACGAACAATCAAAATGGAATCGTCTATCAAGTATGAGGACAAATCGTCTAAATCCGTGGTGATGTTTTTTCGGTTGGGTCCCAGGTAGATACTGTTTTGTTGTAGTCGTCTTCTTGCCTCTGATCTTGTAATATCGGCCACTTTCATGAGAACATCGATCAAACTGTCATTGCGGGAACAATTTTGCAAAACGCCTGCTCTTTCGCACATGGTTTTCAGCTCCCGGCCCTGTGGTAATGTTGAGCTGTCGCTAAAGAGTATTTCAGAGACGTGTTCTGCAGCAGAACCGGTGCCCATGCCGTGTATGAGATTTACCGCTTCTTTGGCCAACGTTCTCTGGGCAACGCGCTTGTGTGGAGATTCAAAATGCTGTGCGAGTAGTGCTCCAATCTCTTGAAGTGACAGAAACGTAAATATCTTGAGAAGCTTTTCGACGTCGCTGTCGGTCGTATTCAGGAAAAACTGGTATACGCTGAAAGAGCTGTTGATGGTGGGGTCAATGAATACAGCGTTTCCAGCGCTTTTACCGAACTTCTCGCCAGTGGAAGTTGTGAGAAGGTTTGTAGTTATACCGAAGGGTCCCGCGTGTTGCAAACAATTGGGATCGGTAACCCTGTTAATGAAATCAATTCCTGCTGTTATATTGCCCCATTGGTCACTACCACCCACTTGAAGTGTGACTCCGTGGTTTTTGTAGAGGTGGTAAAAATCGTAGGCCTGGAGGACCTGATACGTGAACTCGTTGAACCCCAGACCTTGTTGTGAGCCCAATCTTGCCGAAACAGAATCTCTCGAAAGCATGGACTGTATCTTGATAAATCTGCCGTAATCGGCCAAGAAGTCCAGCATTTTAACGTCTTTCCACCAACCCAAATTATTGGCCAAAGTCAATTCTCCTGGAATCGCATCGGCATTCTTACTCCTGTAGTAGTCAAGCCCATTCGCAAAGAATCTTGACAGTTGAGCCTGGATCCTAGAGACGTTATCGAGTCGAGTTTCTTCCGCGACAAAATTCCGTTCCGTTTTCCGGCCACTTGGATCACCCAATCGGCCCGTTGCACCACCCACAAGAGCCACCACGTCGTGTCCACGCACGTAGAAATTCAGCAGTATCATCAGGGGTAAAAGATTACCAAGATGCAACGATTTGGCAGTGGGATCGGCACCACAGTACAATTTTATCTTCTCACCGGCATTAAGTCGGCTTAGCAAGGCCGGTTCCGGTTGCGAAACCTGCGATAGAATGCCACGGTCTCGGAGTACATTCACAACATTTTTTGTGACGAATTGTCTTTGCCCAAGCCTTCTAATCAGTTGAAACTGCATTGCTCTCCTAATCCGAGCGATGAGTTAAAGTTGGTCTATAATATGACAATTTTTTTCACTGTTAGTGAAGACCCATTAAGTTCCCAATCCCATCGACAATACTAGCCCCTTTAGCCTTCAATATGCCTCCAGTCAAGCAGGTCTATGCTCAACACCAGCCTTCGAACTGGGAGAAGTTCAAAATGGGTCTAATGATGGGTACCTCGGTTGGTATTTGCACTGGTATTCTGTTTGGTGGATTTGCGATTTTGACCCAGGGTCCAGGTCCTAGTGGCTATATAAGAACCCTCGGCAAATACATTGCGGGCTCTGCTGGAACATTTGGTCTTTTCATGAGTATTGGATCCATTATTAGAAGTGATTTTGCCATAGAAATGGCTAGAGACAGCAGAAATACGGTTTCTGCCACCGGTATTAACGCTAGAATGCTCAGAGAAAACTACGGCTTTTATAACAAGACCAATTGATTGACAGTGAATACCGGGCAGAGGAACGAGCCTGGTGATAGGGCCCAACCTTAGTTTTGTAGCTGTTTCGTGTATATATGATGAAGTTTTCAAGGTTCAAGTATTTAAGTTCACATACTAATATGAATTATTAGTAGACAAACCAGGCAACGAGACATAGAATTGCCAAACACAACCTGAATGTTACGCTATTGGACGAAAGCTGGTGGAAGATTGCAGGTTGCAAGAGGATTCCATCGCTCTAACGCGGTTTGCCAGGTTAAAAGCCTAGAGGATTTAGCCAAATTGAAGTCCCTGGACGAAGTTGACCCAGAGATGGTCAAAAGACTTATCAACGAGAGGACCAACGAACTCAATACTCAGAATGAATTGCAAATGCTCAAACGGATGGAAACGGAACAAGACCAGCGACAAAACGCAACTCTGAAGAAATTCGTAAGACCTGCGTGGATTTTGCTTATAATGAGTTCTATCGTGTATTTGACAGGACATTTAGTGTGGTGGAAACTGGAGTATGAAGAACGTGAGCTTAAATTGAAGCGCAAGGTCCATGAACTGGAGTTGAATTTGAACGATTTGGTTACCAAGAAGTCGGGAGCAGATAAAGATCACAACGGCTTGAATGCCGACGCAGCGTGTAGAAAATGGTATTGGTTATGGCTAAGGTGATTACCATCACCTGAAATGTGTGTGCATAAGCATGTTATATCACAAATTTGTTGACCTTCACTAAGGTGCAGGAACCGGGTGTGACGGGCAAATCGTATATCTGGAGTTTACCGTCATCGCCTGCGATGTATACTTTGTTGGGCAACTCTTCCGGGAACCCAAAGCAATGATGTACAGCTTCATCCACCTTAACGAAAGCATAGTCTCTGGTTAGTTTATGGTTTGGTAAGTGAGGAATGACACTTTTAGATAGGAAATATCCTAATTGACCTGCTGATTCTTTGGCAACTTTTGATCGAAGCATCGATTCCACCTCTTCAGAGTTATTACTACTTGGTAAATTGTCCAGGCTTGCGAGTTTAAAAATGTGCAAAGTGTCAGTATCACCAACACAGCCGAGTAATGTAGACGATTTGTTGAATTTGATGGCATAGATCTTACTGGGTCGTGTACCGCGCCTAAATTCTCCAAAAAGTGGGTTATTGACATCAAACTCCGAGTCGACACCGGTATGAAATATTCGAATAATAGTTCCTTTTTGCGAAGCAGTCGCCACGAGGTCACCTTTATGGCTTACATCTATGCATGCGATCTTACCCTTGTGAACGTCATTTAGTTGATTTATAGGACACGCGTTCAAAGCATCGAAAACCACAATTCTATTTGTCACCGATTTTTCCCCTTGGACGCCTGAACCGGCACTATAGCACAGTATACTTCTATCGTCACTGCTCAACGCCATCTTCACATTACAAGTTGTGTGTAAGCTACCCCGTCTACTTTGAACGTCTGCTTTCACTCCCGCATCGACACTTTGTAGAAGCTTCATACAGGATATATCGTAAATGCAAATTTGATCGTTAACCAACAGGACACACAATCGCTTCCGGTTCATTGTAACATCGACAATTTCTTCTGGGAACGTTAATTCACATATCGTTGAGTTTCGCTTCGTATTAATTATCCGGAGTTTCCGGTTCCTTTGCCAACCTTGGTTCTTATCCGCAACTGCTATCAAACTCGTCGAAAAGAGCATTCCAATGATAAATCGGGGTTCAGTAGAGTCCTGCAAATTCAGCTTGTTATTTTCATCTTGATTGACCTGCGTTTGCAACTCAAAGCATTGGCCAAAAGGGTCACAATTATAAATGCGTAAAGCATTGCTGGACGTCGCCACTGAACAACAGCTGGCGTCTTGATTAAATCCCAAGACTTTCATGGATCATATAAACAGTTTTCCGGACAATCAACTGTTAGTCTCTCGAAACCTTAAAGAGTTTCAAGTTTTTGGAGATGCCTTACGGATCTAACATTGAAATTCTAGGTAGTTATTTTAAATGCCATTTACTAACAAAAATCGCCCTTGACAGAGAATGTTTCTGGAGAATCAGTAGTTTTCCAATATTATGCTAACATGAAGTCCAGCTTTAAAATGATATTTTCCTGTTGCTCTTCCTTTACAACTGAAGCTATAATAATTTGCAGTGTGAATTAATACAATCATTAATTCCACAAGATCATCGAAAAACCAATTCAAAGCTTGCTAGAGCTTTCATTCCCTATATATGGTACTTTCCTTGATAAGTCTACTCTTTTATGGGTCAAAATTCCAAGTTCTTTGTAGTTTGATGTTCATGAGGTTCCGATCCTGCCACGGAAGACTTAGATTCATCAACTTCGCTGTCGTCCACCGGAATGCCCCATGGCTCAATTTCAAATTTCTTCTTGCCATTTTTGAAAGCCCATTCGGACCTGGCAATATGCATTTCTCCGTACTCACTGAGATGGGGCAATCTTTCGATGTGCAACAGCCCATGTTGAACACGATTGGGCTGAGTCTTGTAAGCACGTTCTAGGAACTGTAACATCTCTTGCGGGAATGGCTCCAAATTGATGATCGCATCAAATAAGTTTTCAATAGTGGCTTTGAACAACCGATTGCTAGAGTACAAATCACACGAAAAAGTAGCCACCATGGCAGTTTGCATGCTGTAAGTCTTCACCAAAGATCTGACTCCATGTAGAAGTCGTATAATTTCAGAGAGTTTGGCAAAACGGGTTGGGTATATAGCCGGATGTAGCAAGTTGGGCATCAAAATTCGTACGACTTTGCACGGGTGTTTCTTCAAAACGGCCTCCAACTGCGACAAAAAGCTTCGCAAAGGCTGAATTGGGGAGATAAACGTTATTTCGGCGGATGTGGGAGCAGGAACGAGTCTAGATGTGATGTCAAAGGCATTGTTGTAACGCGGGTACGTTTCCAAGTCAGATTCAGTTCGTTTCCCACTGCCAGATTTGTGTCTCTGATCATTCAGGCCGTATCTCCAGGCGATTTTCAAGTCCTTTGAAGTCGTGCGTTGGCCTTGTTGCTGCTGCTGCTGCAACATATTCTGAACCGTCACTTTCGACTCTTGCTCTGAAATCTTAGATCGCTTGATGTCTTTCGTCGATCCATGATACACTCCAGGTAGCTGTTTGCCAAACGCCTGGTTGGGACTTACTACAACCACATGCGTGTTACCAGCTCCTTGGGTCCCTCCACCGTCGACTCTATTGTGAACGATACCTTGGGCTACAAAGACTTTAGCCAACACAGAGCTAAAATCCGTTGTGGTTTGCTCTTCTATTAGCAGTGATTGCCCCAATGGAAGACCCATGTGCCTCAAAATCTTGTCCAAATCTGCACTTCCTGTGGAAGTCGTTGGCAAAGACGTTGCGGGCGAAGGTCTCAAACCTGGATGAGAACCATGAAAATTAGATTGCTGGGTTGTTCTTGAATCAGACTCATCGATAGAAACCTGTTCCAAGCCAGCAATGACTTCTGTGATACCGCTAGAGTTCCTAGAAGCCTTCAACTTGGCAAGCGTCGGATTAACACCCCGAGTCCCCGCGGAAATCCCACCAGGCGTTCTAATTGATTTTGTACCTCGCACATTGGTTATTTCGGTCCTGGAAAAACGCTGTTCGGGGTTTCTGTCATTGTGCAGCTGCGTGATTACATCCCCACGCTTTCTGAACGACATCCTGACCGTTTTTTTTTTGGCTTTTATAACTCATCGAGTTCCATGATCTCCATGCGATGAGCTAGCTCGTCTGAAAAATTTGGATATCTTCACCGACGTTTACCCGGAAGGCATCTCACGAAGAGTATCCATAAGTGAACGGTTCTCGAACCTGAACTCTTGCCGTAACACCTGCCGTGGCTTTTTGACGCCCATTTAAAGGTGGTACCAAGCTTAAACTGGTTCTTGTCATCGTTAGTCGTTTAATGGACATCGACCAATGATTGTTAAATAAATGTCGCTTAGTTCATGAAAAATTTGGCCAACAAAACCTTTCCCTGGGAAGTAACATTCGACCGCTTTGACTGGATTGTAGCGGTTTCGGATGGTTTTCATGTGTTCCCGTGGAACTGGCTTGCCTAGACGGGGTTCTTTATGTATGAACCAGTTCTACAAGTATGAGCACTGTCGACTTCAAAAAGTGTTCGCTGGAGATATAAGACGACAATTGAGCACTCAAAATGGGTCTGAGAAAAACGAGGACGAAAACGGACGAAACGGTCGTAGCAGACATTATGTTAAACGGGCATTTCTCACAGTGTTGGTTCCGTACACTGCGTACGCGTTGTATATCGCTGCCACCGCCAGTGAAGAAATCGATCGTCGGGAAAACGCAGCGAAATCTGAAGGATCTGAGGGTCGAAATGATTCAAGGAGTACGACGCTGGTGAAATACTCGCCGTTGCAAATTTTGGGCCGATTTGCTAACCCTTTCAAGGAGTACCGGGTGCTAACAGCGTTCGAGTTCTTTTTGAACCGAGTTCTGGAACTTTTCCAGCGGAACAGAGGCGGAATCCCAATCGATCAAGGGTCTATGGATCAACTGATGCCCATCCACAAGCCCAAGTGGTGCCCAAAAGAAGAACTGGCTTTGGAAACAGTTCCATTTACCTACAATGTTGACGAATCAAGACTTGATACAAGTAGTGCATCAACAGCATCATACCCAATACACACAACATGGCTCGGTCAATCCTGCAACCTGATCGTTTATCGCGGGTTTCGGGTACTGACAGACCCATTGTTTTCAGATTTTATCGTTCACGAGACGTTGGGCCCCAAACGCATCACTCGTATGCCTGCGCAAATAGAAGACGTTCCGACACCCGATGTGATTTTGGTATCTCACAACCATCCAGACCACTTGGACTTCAAAAGTCTCAAATTTTGGGGGTCTGAGGGTAAACACCAGCCGCTATGGATTGTGCCGCAGGGAATGAAAGAGTTCATGAACGATCATGGAGTCCATAAAGTGATCGAACTATCTTGGTGGCAGACGCTCAAAATCAACAGCAAGCGTTTGAATTTCAAAATCACATGTACTCCCGCAATGCATTGGTCAGGACGGTCTTTGGTTGACACCAACAGGTCTTTGTGGTGTTCGTTTCTGTTGGCCGATTGTGGGAAACCAATACTGTTCCATGCTGGCGATACAGGTTATGTTAGCGACCTTTTCAAAAGGATTTCGGACTGGTGCGGACCTAATGTGAAACTGGCGCTGCTACCGTGTGGTCAGTATTGCCCCTCATGGCACCAGAAACCCCGTCACATTTGTCCCGAGGAAGTTATCAAGATTAGAGACGATCTCAAGGCGCAAACCGTCCTGGGGGTACACTGGGGTACATTTGTGCTGAGTGGCGAGTATTTCCGGGAACCGAAGGAAAAGCTCGAAACGCTCGCCGAATGGCGTGGGATTCGCGATTCCTGCTTTTGTCCGGAGCTGGGACAAACTATTACAATCGAGTAGCTAAAGGTCATTACAATAGCTCGACAAGTCAAATATAAAAGTATTTATAAATCACCGTTACCCTTTCCCACTTTTGCAAGGTACTCGAGCCACACTGTCTCTTTGATCCTGAACCCATGTTTTTCGTTCTCTGGGAATTTGCCTGTCGTCACTTCGTCCATGTAGGTTCTTATGCATCTCACACTGTCTTCATACAAATGTCCGTACTGCTTCGCAAGACGCGGTAATTTGCCCGGCAACATACCCAGAAGGTCCGACTGCACCAGGACCTGACCACTGGTATTTTTGCCCGCGCCTATGCCGATCGTAGGAATGTTCAAGTTCCGTGTGATGGTTTCGGACACTTTATGCGGAACACACTCCAAGACCACAGAAAAGCATCCTACTCTTTCCAATTCTTGGGCAGTTCTGTGTATCGCTTCTGCTCGACGAGCATCGGCCCCGCCTTGGGCTTTGTATCCACTCAAAGCATGGACTCGCTGCGGTGTGAGTCCAATATGACCCACTACAGGTATACCTCTTGAACACAACTCTTCAGCTAGCCGTAGAGAATAGTCCCGTAGCCCGTTCGGGTTGCTGGAACTGCCCACTTCGAGTTTGACGGCACCTACTTTGCTCGAGACTTGCATGAGCGACACGGCCGTCTCGATGCCCTTTTCAAGGCTCGATTCGAAGCTTCCGAAGGGCATGTCTGCGACAACAAAAGCAGTTCCCGGTGCTCGACACACTGCTGCAACATGGTACTTGAACTCTTGGAGCGAGATCTCAGTAGTTGAATTGTAGCCCAATGCACACATGGCCAACGAATCGCCCACCAGGACCATATCGCATTCAGCAGCTTGCGCCCAGGTCCCAGTAATGTAATCGTACGCTGTAATCATAGTAATGGGTTGTTTCGAGACATGTTTGGCAAATAGATCTGCTATTGTTATCTGGTTCACAGGCGTTACAGGTGCTACCGAGTACAGCCGTCGTCCCACGACGTTGGTTCCGAGCTTGGTCAATCGGAGCATGGCTTCGTGAACTGGGATCTGCTTTAATCGTTCCAAAGGTCTTTGATCTGAACGGAAAGCTTGATTTCTTGATTTTCAAGACAGTGTGAGGTGGCAAAGATCATTAATAAGGTACGCTAAAGGACTTTACACTGGACAGACACTGTAACTTGAGGCTTGCCACTTACAGATGTCAAAGAATTTCTACAAGAGAGGGTGAAAAGGCTGAAGGCCTAAAGAGTGTGTCGAAGTAAATCAAATCAGTGTTGGATATGTAGTCGTTTCCGTCTCTTTCGTCTTTTCTGTCCTCTCTGTCATTTCCATCTTTACGAACATTTCGTGTCTCTTCTTCATGTGAGAAGCCGTTTTGTTAGTGTGATCTCCGTGTATGCGCTCTCTCCATAGATTTGACATTTCAGAAAATGCTATTCGTATCCTGAATGTTCCCTTCTGAGAATGCCCACGTTGCGCTCTGCTTGATCTTTAAAATGACTTTAATATTAACAAGAGTGATCACTATTTAAAGCTTCGCCGACAAGATTACAAAATTGGTGACAGGAAGCTTCCACCTTTCACTATAGAATACCCCTCATGGCTTCTTTTCCTACGAGAGTCTCACCAGTTCGAATAGTTCGACACCTTGAGACTATATTTAATATCAACAGACAATCAAATATCAACAAGCCAAGACCTGTTTGTTGTTTTGAAAAAATTTGCAACGATCTCAATATTCTAAAATTTACGTATACTCGTGTCATAGCTCGTTGGCAAGTGCAACCTCTATGTACAAATCCCCCCAGCGCTGAACCAACAAAATGCACGGAATCCGAAAGTTCCACGAAGCAAGCTTGTTTTTGACGCAAATCTTGAAATTCGGAGTTAGGTGTTCGTTTTCCGGTTTAAACTGCCGCACTACATCACCGTTGTAATGCATTGCCAAGATTGGATACGGCTCGAGAATCAAATTCGGAGATAAAAGTAGGACAGCGCTCGCGGAGTAGAAGGGTATTTGATCGCTCTGAACAATGAGTGCGAGTATATAGTGCCAGCATATTAACATGCACGTAAAATTCCCAAGGCACTGATGTGACGATTTTCTCTTGGTAAAAACTAAAATGCCGACTTCATAGCTTCTGAGGAAATGCAATTCGACCACCGCAAAGACACTGACGCTACTGTCTCAAAAGAATATTGTGAAGCTGGCATACGACTTTCACCCGCCTGAGTACTTTGTCATTGGCAAAATGCCTTGCCATTTGAAGAGCCAACCGTGTTCATGCATGGACTCTTCGATTTCAAGGAAAATTATTCGAACGATTGCAAAAAGATCGTCACAGCCCTCCAGTCGCAGGTGTACGTGTTGGATCTTCGGTACCATGGGCTTGCGGAGCACGATGCCCTTCAATTATGCCACTTTAACCTCAGATGTGATGAGTTTCATACTGGAGCAGAATCTGGAGAAATTCAATCTCTTCGGATACTTCATGGGGGTCAAGGTAGTCAGCCATGCTCGCGCTGTTACAACAGCCAGAGAGATTTCGGGACGCATGCAAAGCACCCGTAGTGCAACTGCAAGTTACACCTTTTTTGAAAGTGTATGTCAAATCCTCCGTTGAGGTTATCGAGCAGGCCCACATTAAAGCGGACGACAAACTGTAACCCAAGAAAGCAGGTCAGGCCTAGAAGCGGTACATCCCGAATGCCGGTATGAGAGACTATCATTTGAACAATCTCACGATTAAATCTCCTAAACCCCACGAGTACCGGCATCCCGTGCTTTAAAACGCCAATGGAATGACATATTTCAGAAACCCAGTGCGCCACATGAAGGATGCAGCTGTCACAGACATATCTGACTGGAGGGCGCACTTGATGGCACACAAACACTTTCCGGGATCCCTCGATTTTATCAAGACGGTAAAATCCAATTTTGCTGATCAAGATGGGAAAAGAGCGATTGCAGAGCATTTCCCATTCCACACCGTTCAATTCATCAACGCTACCCATTTGATATCAAACGAACGCTCATTAGAGTACGGGAATCACTTCACCAGGCATACTTCTTGATAAACAGAGGACGCCATTTAAGCCTACAACCACGGACCATTAGAAGAGCACAGGTAAGGTATTAAAGGATAAGGAAAGCTCAGGTTTTAAACCGTATGTGTAGAGATTTAATCGTTAGTTCACATTTGAAGGTATTGTAGATGTGGACGAAACCAGCTTAGAATTCAAAGTTGAAACTAAAAAAACTCCGATACGGGGAGTCGAACCCCGGTCTCCACGGTGAAAGCGTGATGTGATAGCCGTTACACTATATCGGATAGGAATATCTTATTACAGGATATCTTCTTTGTAGAAGCCAGATCCGTGTGGGTTGACCTTCTCTTAACGAAGAGTACCGATGAATTGATGATATCGGAGGTAGCTTATTTCGCCGGAGTCTAGGTTATCGTCTTGATTGGAAATGGAGCCATCTATCTATGTGGCTCTTTTAAGAATTTGTCTGTGTTCAATGTTCAATCGTTCGAGAGCTTTCATGTCGAAAGTTAAAAAGCCCGACACCGGGAAATCAAGATACGAATCAAGAATTCCTTCCAGCCTTTTAGGGTCGATTATATTCCCTACGTGATTGTTATTCTTTGCAAGACGAAATCATTGTGAATGTGAGTTTGCTTCTAGTATATTTACAAGTTATTTACAAGTGCTGAGCGCTCAATTTGACGACACCTTCTCCGTCCGAGCATTTAAATGATACGATCGCAAAACATCGTTGCCCACAACAGAAGGACTTCCAACAACGAGATCGGAACCCGTGGCTGTCTTGGGGAAAGCAATGACATCTCTTATGCTGGTCGTACCACAAATCATGGCACACATTCTGTCAAACCCAATGGCAAACCCTGCGTGCGGAGGTGTTCCCATTGCAAAAGCTTCCAGGAGGTGTCCAAAGAGCGCTTCTGGTTTCTCCAGACCCAGTATTTTCTTAAAAATATAGTTTTGGAGCTCGGGAACATGAATTCTTGTCGATCCACCACCTATTTCGACTCCGTTGATCACAAGGTCGTAATGTTGGCCAAGGCAGGACAGGGGATCGGTCTCGAGCTTAGAATAATCTGCGAGCTTGACCATCGTAAAAGGATGATGAGTAGAACAAATGGCGTCCGGCTTGTAGACCGGGTACAGTTGTTTGCGCCCGGAGGTTTCGAGTTCTTCTTCTACTGGGTTAAACAGGGGGAAATCTTGTACCCATGCTGCGACAGGATGTTGTGTTTTTTGATACAGTTCTTTCCCCTTGGCGCTTTCTGTTACCAATTGCCGTAAACGGCCTAATGGCGTTGGATTCTCATAGATTGCATGTGTAAATTGTCTAGTAGCTCCACATACAATGTCACCTTTTCTAAGATTCAAGAATTTCTTCAGTATTGTCGGATTTTCAAACGCCGCTATCGGATGGAAACCTTCAAACCAATTAACTTCTTGAGCTTCGTCGGTAATGGGTATCACTGTTGGGACTCTGTAATTATACAGCTTCTCGTCGCTGAGCATGCTCCAATTTATTTCCAAGTCTTCCTTGTCACTAAACGCATTACGGAGAATTAAAATTTCAAACACGGGAAATTTGGTGTTGGTGTAACCACGAGCCTTGAACTCCGACAAATCCAGTATCTTAAGATCAGGAAATCTCAAATCGGGTTTGTCAATACCATAATTGACCATGGCTTCTTTGTAGCTCAGTCGTTGTATGGGAGTTGATTCAGTTACGTCAACGATTTGACCTGCTCGATTCAAAGTTTTTAAGCAGTTGTCCGCGCTGTGCTGTTTCCAAACTTTCGAAACGGTGTCACCGACCACTTTCATGACGTCTTCTCCGCTAGCAAAAGACATCTCGAGATCGACCTGTGTGAATTCAGGCTGTCTGTCACTTCTTAAATCTTCGTCACGGAAACAACGGGCAATCTGGAAATAGCGCGACACACCACTCGCCATTAGAAGTTGTTTGTATTGCTGTGGGCTTTGAGGTAAAGCGTAAAATG
This sequence comes from Lachancea mirantina, assembly GCA_900074745.1. Lineage (NCBI taxonomy): Eukaryota > Fungi > Ascomycota > Saccharomycetes > Saccharomycetales > Saccharomycetaceae > Lachancea > Lachancea mirantina. The sequence continues at coordinate 702,826 of LT598465.1, forward strand.
CAGGTTCTCCGCTTTGAAGATGTCTGCTCGGCACAAGAAACTCGCGAGCACCTTCTGGAGTTGACTTGAATAGTAAAGGCGTCTCAATTTCAGTAAAGTTTTGAGAATCGAGACAACTTCTAACAGTTTTGGTAATTTCGTATCTGAGCTTTAAGTTTCGCTGGAATTTGGGCAGTCTCAATTGAAGAACCCTGTCTTCCGGTGGGAAATTGCCATCAATTTTAAAATTTGCCAACTGCGAAGGTTTCTTATTGGCCTTATTAAGCGTCTGCAAGCTTTTGACTTGCAACTCGTAGGTATCGGTATCTTGATTTTTGATTCTCTTCTTAGGAACCAATTGTCCTACCACCTGAACAACATCCTCAACACCAGCGCTCTTTAAATCAGTACCAGAATCGATTAACTGAAGCTTTTGACCCCCGGGATCCCTTAACGTAGCGAAAGTTAAATTTTTGCCAACTTTTTTGGGTTTCTGATCAATCCATCCATTCAAGGTTATATTATCTTTTGATTGAGCCATTAAAGCCTGTTTGACGGTCAACCCATTCTCAGCCAACTGGAATTGTTCTCGAATGGTCTTGGAAACTGGCAATTCAGCAAGAGCCGCTTTAACAGCGTGGAGCCTTCTTGCTTGCAATCTCAGCATCCTCAATTGTCCCTAATCAGGGAACTCCTTTGACCAGTTTTCATTTTTTTGATTATTAGAATACGGCATTCATAAAAAGATTAACTTGCTAGTTGTAGATCAGAGGGTCATTGGCTAGCTCACGCGTCGCCCTTATCAGTATATACATTAATTATCGTCAACCCATTTGTACAGTCTACAGTCTCCGCGAAGCGAAAGAGAACACATGTATTGTTCGCGACAGTCTATGCACATGAGCGGAGAATTGTCGTTGGTAGCAAGGAGTTCTTGATACAAAGTTTTGTCTTGAGCGTCCCAGCAGTAAATGTGCCCATCTTCTGTGCCGGTGACAACCACTGGGGGCTTTGTAGGGTCCGCTGGGTACAGAAAATCCATGCCACAAGAATATTTCAGTGTGCTAGAGACACCAGATCGAAATGTGCGAACGACGCGCCCTTGTAAATAATCCCATATCTTTATGATGCCGTCGAGAGATGCCACCAGTAGGTATTTGCCATTGACGGAGAATTTGACTTGTGAAATGGGGACCACGCCGTTTTCGCTTTGCCAGTCCTTGTCATAGGTCAATGTCTTGAGACAGTGGCCTGAAGCCGTGTCAAAGACGCGGATGAGTCCGTCGTAAGAGCCCGACGCAAGCACGCTAGCGTCGCACGTTGGGATATCAATCGAAACGACGGATTCCGAATGCGCAGACATCGTACGTAGAAGTCTGCCCTCTAGCGTGTCCCAAACTTTTATACTTTCGTCCACGGAACAGGAGCACAACAGATTGCCCTTGGGCGTGTAAACCAGAGCTGTGACGGGCGCGGTGTGGCCCGTCAGTCGATGCAATTCTCCATACACGAGATGTGTGATTGTGATGGTGAAATCGTCGCACGCAGTCGCAATGCACTGTGAATCTGGAGACCAAGTCAAGTTTGCAATTGGCCGTGTGTGTGCGGTTGGATACGTTGTTGTACGTGCCTTTTCGAGATCATGGACCAGAACGTTGGCGTCTTCTCCAATAGCGATAAAGCGACCGTCGGGCGAGATTTTCGCCGCGGTATAGAGAATATCAGAATTGGGCACAACTAGAGCTAATTTCTCGAGCCTGAAACATCCCATCGCCACCGCAGATAAGAATTGGGTCAGCTACCGAGTCCATCGAAGTTATATGTGTATTGGATATCACAATGGGGATCACTATGTACGTACTGTAGAGTATCGCCCAAAACACTACTTACGAGTTTCTACTTGTCCTCGAGGAGGCCACTTTCCTGCCCTGAGTTGTTGCTCGAACTCAACTGTTCAAGTCTACCAGTAAAACACGTCGGAAACCCATGTCCATATCCCCTCTTTGTAGACTGCTTCTGGGAGGTTTTGAAGGATACCATGGTCACGTGACTAACAAATCTAAACTACTAACCTTACTACATTTTCGGTAGCTTTCCACTCTGGTCAAAAGTCCTGCTCATGTGTCTAGAGGTGTCACGCAGCCACCTGGGGTACGTTCGCGTCCTGTTGAAATACACGAACCATCTGCACCAGTGTTAGTTATGGTCACTATGTACGACTAAGTCAGCCTTAGCGTAGTTTCTTCGGCAAAGGCTTTGCGAGAAAGCTCTAAGCTTTGCTAGTAAAATGCGAATTGTAGATACCTCCTCTACTGCACATTCCCTTCCTATGTAGGCCCCTGTGGTCTCGATTCTGAAGTCCCCAGGCCCCCACAATGGCTGTCAGCGACCCTGTAATTCCTTAAATTGTTCATCAACAGCTTATTTCTGGGAGATTATAAGAGATCGAGTACGTTGGGGCCATAACTTCTCCTTCCAAGCTGTTCTTGTGACACTATTGTGTTGGAAAGAGATGGTGAGAAAAGAATAGTTGGTGGTATCACGTGACCACGATGACAGATTAAAAAGAGAAGATCGAACGGACGATTCAATTTGAACTCCACAGGAAGCCATAGCACTGTCACATCACCACAATCGCATCGTGAAGAGTCTAAAAGATGGTGCGAGGTTAATGTTGGAAGGAGCTGGCGAGAAGATGATACCGTTCAATTTCATCATCACGTGATCGATATGACAGAATAAAATTAGAGGATTGGACAGAGGATTGGCATTCCGCGAAAGAGCTGGAAGCTAAAACAGGTTCATTGGGAGTTCTAGAATCTTCAGAACATTGTAATCATATGTGGTATGATGAATGACGTATGATGAGAATTCACCGTCTAGATTGAAGAAAGTAACGGATTCCACATTTGGATCAATGTTACAGAAATTGTATAAAAGGAGCTGATATGACCAGGATCGTAGTGTTCATGGTCGTAAGATAGTCACGGAGAGATATAAGTACTCAATTCCTTACCAGCTTTATTATTTAGATCAATTATGAACGAATTGAATGAACAGTTCAGAAATCTATCAACCACCGGCAATGATAAACCTCAACAGTTAAAATTTTTGTCCACATTTTATCTCCACGATTCTTCGACGAGAGTGAGGTCACGCGTAAGCAGACGACAGACAACGTGAACAGCATTATAGTAGTCATATCTAATCCTGTGAAAGAATCAAGCAAACAATTAGTGCGTGTCGGCCATCGACACCGGTAAACCTCAATAGAGATATCTTCTAGGAAACTCTGTTTCATGGAACTCTGTCATGGTGGCCACATGATACCTTCTTTTTGTCGCTTCGACAACTGCACATTGTAAAGCTACCAACAGGGACGTAAAAAAAGCAAATACCCGTGCCAGCCCCGTCACTCGGAGTGGGTTGGCTCCGACGATAGCGAGCATTCACGTTTTAATCTAGTGATACGAGTTTGGAATAAATCAGTAGTGGGGCACGAACCCGGCAAATCTCGCTTATTTTCCTAAGTTGGGCACTTTGCTAATATGGGCAAAGCCCTAAAGATTCTCTGAGAGCTAGTCAGCCTGGCCTGCCTGAACTCGTTGTTGATTTCCTTAAAGAATACCGTCGCTTTTATGCCCTTGCCGTTTCAAGTGACACGTATAAGTACTGACAGTCTAGAGTCGCTCACAGTGATAGGGTGAGAGCCCTCTGCAACGTACCGCTATTAGCTGATATTTGATTGTCGTAATGCGGATAGCTGGGAGGGGGGCCTCCGGTGCCACCATGGCGAGCTTGAGTGAGGAGTGGGAGCAGTCACGTGATCTCAAGCCCAGCACGTGCGAAAAGTTGTGCGGAAGACGGTTATCTTCAAAGAGGGAAAACACAGATCAAAATCCAACCCTGCCTGTGAACTGTCGAACCAATTTGAAATCTACTTCATTTGTGCTTCCTGATTCCACTGAGAGGTCATGTGACCCTAAGTCATTTCTCACGACCAAGGGGCTCCATACCGCCGTGTGTCGTGCTCCGGTGGCAAAAACTCAACGGTGAGAAGAGCACCTTGGCGGGAGACGCGAACTTTACCAAAACACCATCAACCACCACTACCAACCCCCTATTTCCCTAGCACAACATGAACGTCGTACCATCGTCCAACTTCAGAAGCAGTGTTGCCTCCAACCAGATCAAGGGAGCCACGTCCAACGCGGCTCCGACTCTTCCGGATAATTTGCGCCTTCAGAAGGGCGCTCTGCCGCTCAGCTCGGAGCTGAGCGGCCAACACCCGCTCGAGAACAGAGTTAACAACTGGGACGCCACTCAGCGCAGAAGACAGCTCGAACAGTACCGCCAGGTGTTTGGCATTGCTGAGCCTATCAAACGCGAAATGGAGTTGCAGATCGTTGAGCACTCGAATTTCAATCCGCTCGACACGACGGGCCAGCGGTCCATGCATGCCGACATACTGTTGAACAGGGACGCCTCTGTCGACTGGGAGGACGTTTACCCGAGCGCAGATGCCACGGGCGCCGTTGATCTCGGCCACAACGTCCACGGCCAAATCGAGCAGCAGCTACGTCTCTAGGTTTCACACGCGTACCAGGTTCCGCAAACAATGAGAGCGGTATCTGACGTGTCTTGGGAACCCACAACCCCGCAACATCGCGACGTCACGATATCTACCACTCATGACCACACAACCTTCAAAAAAGCCAAAAAAAAGCCAAAAATCACATCCGAAGACGCAACAAACTCCACCGCTGCTGCACACTACAATGGACACTGCTACTGCTCTTCCACAACGCTTTTCCATTCCAATTAAACCCGGAATCCCTCCCACCTCGTGCATCAGCACATCTTAAGGCCCGTTACCCAGTCCACCTCAGCCCAATCACCTCTAACGATACACCTCTCTCATTTACGACGCCATCATTTTTGCCCATTTTCTTTTCCCGTGGTCGCACTCGTTCGTCTCTAGCGGTTTGACAGACAAAACTGATCTCCTAAAGGTCTTTCTTTGACAGCGATAGAATCCAAACTAGGACGAGATTCTGAAAGAAAACAAAAAAAAATTTTTTTGACGTGCTTGTACGCATTTTACAAAGAGGGATCAGTTTCAAATTCGATAACATTTTGGTGCCATGAATACGACTGATAGAACCATCCAGGAGCCATTGAGATCAATGGGGGCGCAATTCCAAGGTATGTCGCTAAGCGAAGTTTCGAGTCCAAAAGTAGGGCATTCAGGCGTTTCTTTGGCCAAATCAGGGTCGCTTTTCGATAACTTGGGCATCCAGCGGTACGGGTCTCCGTACTTGGGCTCGGATACGAGGCTTTTCTCATCACCGCCGCAGCCACAAGTGCAAGTGCTGCCTCAAGTTCAGCCCCAGTTCGCACAGACGCCGGGCTTTAACAAATCGCCCTCGTCGCTGCCGCTTGATTGGACACCACAGACCGAGCAGAGACAACAGCCTGGGAACGCAATGGGCAGGCTGTTTGATGGCAATGAGCATCAATCCGGTGCTGGAGTTGCGGCGGGGTCTACTGGGGCTGCAGGAGCCGTCGACACGCCTGGTCCCTCGTTCGCTACAAGTGCTACCGGTGTCACAGACTCCCGACCGCCCGGAGTCTTTTCACTGCCTCCAGCGCAGTCCCAGTGGAAATATTTTGACACTCAGGGACAAGTGCAAGGCCCCTTTACGTCCCAATCGATGTCTTCGTGGTACCAGGCCGGGTACCTGCACGCGACTTTACAAGTATGCCGTGTAGGTCTAACTCCAGAGCCCTTTGGGGTCAACGATGCATTCATCCCGCTCGGGGTGTTAATCTCGAAAGTTGGAGATTTTGTCGATCCCTTCAGCCGATTCGATCTACTTGTCGCACAAAGTGTTGCGCAAAACCAAGTGCCCGTCACATCTACGGTTGGGCAAGCTCCAGCGATGAGCTTTTTTGATCAAGGGATCATACAGTCACCCATGGAACCAACTGCAGTTACTTCGTCATTGCCACAACCCACGAATGCCTCTAGTTCACGTCTTAGATCACCAGATCACTCGCACGCAGAGATTCTGGAAATTAAAGATTTAGATGGAGGATTTTTCCACGAGGCAGTAGCCCAAATCCCCGTACACAAGTTTACGGAAAAGTTCCAGGATGCCAACGCTGCTAGAATTCCAGCCAGAAATGTTCCTATCAGAAGCAGTGTTAAACCCATTGAACCAATCGTCGACCATGATTCGAAGAAGGGCCGGCAGGGAGTCGCTCAAAGAGTGGACAAGGATCTAGCTGATGCTCAAGAACTGTTCGACCAGAGAGAGACATTGAGGCGTCGAGAACAGGAGTTGCGGGAGCTCGCTCAGAGGGAAGAGCAACATCACCAAGAAGAACAATTGCGGAAAGTGGAACAGGCCCGTAGAGAAGAGGCTGATAGAGTCGCACAACAGCTTTTACAGGAGCAAGCCCAAGAAGCACAACGGCAATTAGAAGAACAAGAGACACATGAGCGCGTCAGGGCTTTGGAGCAAGGGCGTCTTATTGAAGAAGAAACCAAAAAACCCGTGTCGCCGGCTTTGCAACCCGCAAAACCTGCACCATGGGCCAACAACGCTGCTACCCCCGTTGCAAGACCATCTCTTGCAGATGTTCAGAAAAGAGAAGCTGCACTCAGTGCAAGCCGCAAGGAACAGCAGGAACAGCAGTCCCGCGAACTTGCGTCCAAGTTGCAGCAGAAATTGATCAATGAGAACAAGAAGCCCGTCAGTATTGGCTCGATTGCAACCTGGGCCAGTAAAAAACCTGCATCCACTACAGCTGTTAAGGATAACAAACCCGCGTTCAAGACTATTGAGCAGATCCAGAAGGAGCAACTCGAGGAGAAAAAGTTTGTTGCTGAACAAAAAAGACTATGGGAAGAAGCACAGCGTGCTGCCAAACTGAAAATTGGGACTTCTTCTTCTTCCTTGGCTGATAAAGAAAACGAATGGGTGACTGTTACGAAAAAGCAACCTGTGGCCAATAAAAATCAAGCATCCAAAGCGATTAACCAGCCAAGTTCTTACATCAATCCAGACAAACTGCGTTCTGTGAGTGCTGCTGCCGGTGTGAAACAAATTGGATCATCTACAAGTATTCCTACATTGAAGAACAAGGCACCCTCAAACGTCGCGTCGACTGTTTTTACAGGGAATGCGTCCACTTCTGTGCGCCAGGAATTCTTAAGATGGTGCAAATCTCAAATGAGATTATCTGCAGGTGTTGACGTCAATGGCGTTTTGGAAGTGCTCTTGAGTTTACCGACCGGTGCCGAATCGAGAGAAATCATAGCTGATACCATCTATTCAAACAGTTTGAGCATGGATGGCAAGAGATTCGCCACCGAATTTATCAAAAGACGTGTCGATTGCGATAAGAAAGTTAACGATTCACTTACTTGGAGTGAAGCTCTTGCCTTACCCGAGGGTGATGTCGATGACTGGGAATTCCAAGTTGTTGGAAAGAAGAAGAACAGAAGGCATTAGTTTGTGCGCTTCAAGCCTAACATAGAAACGTGTGTCTGTAGTCAGTGAGTCATTCTGTATTTTGTGTTTCAGTAGATTCCTTTATCATTCTGCTCTTGCATGTTATAGACGCGTACATACATCAAGCTGCGACGGAAACGACACTAGTCTACCAACTTACCGTTGTCGTCTAACTTTAACGCCCATTGATTGATATTGACCTCTTTACGAGTCAAAATCGATTCGTATCGTCTTGCCATCGCCTGGTTGAAGCAGATTTCCTTGGAGATCGCTACGAAAAGCTGAGCCCACCCAGGTTGTAATTTTTCTGCTTCTTGAATACATTCTTTGAATTCTAATTCCGTGAGTTTCACTTCGTTCTGATACCGTTTCCAATATTCTTCACCAACAGACCCGTTTTTGTAAAGAACAGTGATTTGGGGCTCGCTTTCTTTAAGTTTCAAAGTTCTTCTAATAGCCTCTGCACCTCTGTTCAAAAGCGCAGCTTTCACGACTTTCTCGTGAACCTTAGATTCCCCAGTCTCAGCAAGTCCTTGAATCTCAAAATACAAGTCCCTGGCTACGGATTCATCAAACATAGACGGAAGTTCACTTAGCTCTTTTATCGTTTTTCTTCTGTACCGCGATGCAAATATTACCAGTGAGATCAGTAAGATCGAAACGTACACCATAGGTGTATAAAAGGACACGGATTTCGTCTCTGAAATTGGCTCAAAGGTGTCACCATTCGTCTTGTTAAAGCTATCACTATCAAACGTCTCGTTAAACGACATCCTTGATCGCTTTCTTGGTCACGATTTTGTTAATTGTTCAAGTTCCAAGATTTTCTTGAATATCAAATTAATATTAAAAGCCAGACGTTACGTTACTACCTTTATCATATATCAAGAACAAGGCATCGACAAAGACAAAACCGAACCATTTGAACCATGATTTTGAGATTTCGCGCGCCGAATGGAATGCACAGGCTCGAATGTGAAAAAAACTGGACTTTTGGAGCTGTCTTGGAGCAACTAATCGTGAAATTAGGAGCACATGTGGATGAGACGTCGTTAGCCATTGGTGAAAAGCCATCGTCTTTGAAGCCAGCTGCCACACTTGCAACGTCAACTGTTGAACAGCTTGGATTAAAGCATGGGGACATGCTTTATGTGAATTACGGGACGAGAGAGGATCATAACGTTGAGAACGCAGAGAACCCAGATAGGGATCAATCATCAGTGAAATTGAATGCAGGTGTTGGATTTTCTGCGCCTTTGAAAGTTAAGGAATTGGCAATTGACCAGGAATTGGAATCTCAAGACGGGCTTATTCCACGGGCAAAATCTAGTTTGTGTAGACACGGTGATAAAGGTATGTGTGAATACTGTGCGCCGCTTCCGCCCTGGGACCGAGAATATCACGAAGAGCGTAATTTGAAGCACATATCTTTCCATGCATATTTGAAGCAACTCAACGAGCAAACCAACAAGAAATCCAGCGCAAGCTCTTACATCGCACCGTTGTCACAACCGGACTTCAGGATTAATAAGAATTGTCCCACGGGCCATAAACCCTGGCCCCAGGGTATATGCTCCAAATGTCAGCCGTCTGCGATTACGCTGCAGCAACAACCGTTCCGTATGGTGGACTATGTCGAATTTCAACGTAGCGAAATGATCAACGAGTTCATAAACAGCTGGAGAACCACAGGAACGCAACGGTTCGGGTATTTATACGGGCATTACGACAGATACGAAAGCACTCCTTTGGGAATTTCTGCTGTGGTGGATGCAATCTACGAGCCTCCGCAACACGACGAGTCTGACGGGCTCAGTATGGACGTATCCATGGTAGCCGAAGAAATGCACAAAATCGATGTCGTTGCTTCGGACATGGGACTCGTGCGTCTGGGGATGATATTCACAGATTTAACCGACGCCGGAGCTGGAGACGGATCTGTATTCTGTAAACGGCACAAGGATTCTTTTTTTTTGTCGTCTCTCGAAGTAATCATGGCTGCGAAACACCAACTGAAGTTCCCGAACGCGTGCAAATACAGCGAACAGGGCAAATTCTCCTCCAAGTTCGTAACCTGCGTGATCTCGGGCAACGTTGACGGCGAGATTGACATCTCGACGTACCAGGTTTCTGCGGGCGCAGAGGCGCTTGTCCAAGCGGATTTCGTCGAGGGCTCGACGCATCCGTCGATGGCCTACATTCAAGAAACGAACGCCGATCGGTACGTCCCAGAAATATTCTACATGCGCAAGAACGAGTACAACTTAGCGGTCAAAGAGAACGCCAAACCCGCGTTCCCAGTCGAGTACTTGCTAGTCTCATTGACCCATGGGTTCCCGAAACCTGACTCTTCCAGAAAACTCACGTTCAACAGCTCCCAATTTCCATGGGCCAATCGGCACGCCATGGGAGTTTCACAAGACTACCTCCAACTCAAGTCCTTGCTTCTGACGCCAGCCACACAAGGAGATTTTGTTGCTTTGCAGAACCTACTGTCTGATTTCCATCTACTCATTTATGTTCATTCTTTACAAATTTTGAATTCGGAAGAATGGAAAATGTTACTACAAGGAACCGTTCTAGGGAAACAAGACTCGCTATACAGACTCGTGTCAACGCCAGGTTGGCAAACTTTCGTCATGATCCTCCAAGAGAGTTCGTGAGTTAACGAATTTCACCGATTTCACCAATTTTCACCATTATCACTACGATGATCTTGGATTTTCTAGATTTTCTAGAAGGCTCTCGAAAATCAACGTGATCATAGCATTTAAATAAGAGAAAATTTTTAACGATCGCCATCAACCATTGCTTGCACTAACTATACCAACGTCAATCTGCAAAACGAGTTAGACCAGTTGAGCTAGTTGAACAAAGATGAGTACTCCATTTGGGTTGGATTTAGGTAACAACAACTCTGTTTTGGCCGTTGCCAGAAACAGAGGCATTGATGTTGTCGTCAATGAAGTTTCGAACAGATCCACACCAAGCATGGTGGGATTTGGCCAGAAGAATAGGTTTTTGGGTGAAGCTGGTAAGAACAAGCAGACGTCAAACATCAAGAACACTGTGGACAATTTGAAGAGAATCGTCGGCTTGAACTACGACGATGCCGACTTTGCCACGGAAGCCAAGTACTTCAGTTCTAAGCTTGTCAAGTTGGACAATGGTAAAATTGGTGCCCAAGTGAGATTTGCAGGCGAACAACAGACGTTCTCTGCCACTCAGTTGGCTGCTATGTTCATCGACAAAGTCAAGAACACTGTGATCTCTGAAACCAAGGCTAACATTACCGATGTGGCTATCGCTGTACCAGCTTGGTACACCGAGGAACAGCGTTACCTAATCGCTGATGCCGCTAAGATCGCCGGTTTGAACCCAGTCAGAATCGTGAACGACGTCACTGCGGCGGCTGTTTCTTACGGTGTTTTCAAGGGCGATTTGCCAGAAGGTGACCAAAAACCAAGAATCGTCGCTTTTGTTGATATCGGCCACTCTACATACACCTGTTCGATTGGTGCCTTCAAGAAGGGTGAACTTAAGGTCTTGGGAACCGCTTACGACAAACATTTCGGTGGTAGAGATTTCGACCGTGCCATCACTGAACATTTTGCCGACTTGTTCAAGACCAAGTACAAGATCGATATCAGAGAGAATGCCAAGGCTTACAACAGAGTTATCACTGCTGCTGAAAAACTGAAGAAAGTGTTGTCGGCTAACACTGCTGCTCCCTTCAATGTTGAATCTGTCATGAACGACGTCGACGTTTCCTCTGAATTGAGCCGTGAGGATTTGGAAGAACTTGTCAGACCTCTATTGGACCGTGTCACCGTGCCAATTGAACAAGCTTTGGCGAACGCCAAGCTTACTGTCGAGGACGTGGATTTTGTTGAAATCATTGGTGGTACCACTCGTATTCCAAGCTTGAAGGACTCCATCTCTAAGGCTTTTGGTAAGCCACTATCCGCTACCTTGAACCAGGATGAGGCTATCGCCAAAGGTGCTGCTTTCATTTGCGCCATTCACTCTCCAACCATGAGAGTTCGTCCTTTCAAGTTCGAGGACGTTCACCCATACTCTGTCTCTTACTTCTGGGACAAGCAAGAAGAAGACGAAGATCATCTAGAAGTTTTCCCAGCTGGAAGCTCTTTCCCATCTACCAAGTTGATCACCCTTCACCGCACTGGTGACTTCTCCATGGAAGCCAAATACACAAACGCCAAGGAATTGCCCGCTGGTACCCCTGTGGAGCTCGCCAAATGGGACATTACGGGTGTTCAACTTCCAAAGGGTCAAACTTCCATCCCTGTCAAGCTAAAATTGAGATGCGATCCATCTGGATTACACACCATCGAGAGTGCCTACACTGTGGAGGACATTACCGTTCAAGAAGAAATTCCAAAGGAGGCCGATGCTCCAGAAGACGCTGAGCCTGAATACAGAGAAGTCACCAAGACTGTCAAGAAGGACACTTTGAATATTGTGGCTCATACCTTTGCGTTATCCGAAAAGAAGTTGAACGAGTGTATTGAAAAGGAGAACGAGCTTGCCGCTCAGGACAAGTTGGTCGCCGAAACTGAGGACCGTAAGAACGCTTTGGAGGAGTACATTTACACTTTGCGTGGTAAATTGGATGAGGAATACGCCAGCTTTGCTTCCGACGAAGAAAAGTCCAAATTGAAAGATATGCTTGCTAAGGCCGAAGACTGGCTTTACGAAGATGGTTTCGACTCCATCAAGGCCAAATACATTGCTAAGTACGAGGAGCTCGCTTCTTTGGGTAACATCATCAGAGGCAGATACTTGGCTAAAGAAGAAGAGAAGAGGCAAGCTTTGAGAGCTAAACAAGAAGCTTCTCAAATGGCTGAGATGGCTGAAAAGCTTGCTGCTCAAAGAAAGGCTGAAGCTGAGAAGAAGGAAGAGAAGCCAGATGCTGAAGGTGACATCGACCTCGATTAAGCTAAATCTTTGCCCTGAAGAAACAAAAAACATTTCTACATGTACAATGCTAACGATTGCAGGAGATGGTAGTCTCTCTTGTCCCAGATACTGTTTAAATATCTAATGATAAATTTACACTTATAAGTGGTTGTCGTTAAGACCATTTTTATATGACGGGAAGTACGATATGCTGAATATATAATATTTATGGGAATGTATGTCTAGAAGTTGAACAGAAAACAGAAAACAGAAAACTGTGAAACATCAGTTGGATTTCGGCTCCGGAGGTTGCTGGTGTTGTTTCTGATGCTCTAGCTTTTTCTTTTTTTCGAACTCAGCAAACACCTTGATGAACATGGGTACATCACCCCATCCCTCTTCCGAATCTTCGTCTGCCATAGTAGCCTTAGCTTCTTGTTTTTCTTGAGCATGTCGCCTTTTGGCCTCTAGCACACTTTTAGGCAAAGAACCCTCTCTTGGAGGGAATAAAGACGCAGTACTCCGTCGTTTCTGTCTGTCCAGATTGATCTTTTTAGTCTTCAAGCTCATAGGTACATTTTGAATATCCAAAAATTTCAAAGGAGGGTCAAAATCAGCAGGCCATTTCACCTGAGTACCTTTAATTTGCTCAGCAGCTTCTTTCCGTCTATGTTTCCAATCCCGTAATTCATCGTTAAATATCTCCCAAACACAATTAGCGCAACCTGACATACAACAATTGTCCGGTTCTGTAGGTCTCTCAGGTACAGAAATCCCACCGATATCTCTTGAGCCCTGTTGGATGTATCGACTTGTAGATTTTGGAGGTTCTCCTTTTATTCTCCCACCAAATACATTTCTCATTCTTTCTTCATCGGTGCCCTGAACACCGTGCGTGTTTCCTTCAAAAGTGATTAATAGACTATTCGAACTGTGGATTTGCCTTCTCAGTATCCGACATTTGATACCGGTCCTTATCATTGTATTTGCTCAGTCTTTAGTTCATTAAAGACTTATTTGTTAAGTAGTTGATTTCTCTTGAAGCTAGAAACCTTACAAAAATCTTGATATCTACAACAAAACTAAACCCCATGAAGGCAATATCATGGCGATATTATGACTATAAAAGACGGTATGCCTTTCTTTTCCAGGTTCTGTTTCTTGTGTAACAGTCAATTGAATCATTTTGGCCCTTGAAACGCCATCCTGAATCGAAATATGTCCAGGAAGAAGGTTTCCAACAATCGTCCATCCAGAACCAGCATCGGTCGAGGTTTTCCTGGAACTCCCAGGGCGAAGACGCAGCTAGCCACGGCGTATTTGCCGTAAATGAGAATTTAGGTCTTTCATAAGGTAAAAGGCCTGAGGTCCAGCCGTCAGAGGGCCATTTCCGTTGATTTTCGTCGATTTGAAATTCCACTATTTTTACGTTGACTTTGCCCGCATGGTCACCATCCCAAACAATCGGGTCACTGATAATTTTTTGCAATTTGATACCGAGTTCATGACCCACAATACCTTCCAGGGCGCGAGGAAACGGGATCTCGGAGTTTTCACTGAGAACAATGTAAGGTTTAGCCTGGCTGACGCCATTACTTTGAGGCGACAGAAAATACCACAGACGTCTTACCCACAAGCTGCGCCAACAGAGACGAAGAGTTGACTGACACCACGAAGAGTGAAATAATCCACCGATAACCAAAATCCCCGTTAGGATGTCTCTGGGGCCCCAGAAAAAATGGGTCGCAAACACGTAGAATGGTGTCAACAGTAACACGTAAACGGTTAATCGCCGCAAGGCTCTTCTGTCCAGTAACAGTCGGAAATCATCCGCTAAGCGCTTCAATTTGAAAACAACATTTTCCATCACAATGACAATATCGTCCGCCGTGGGAGGTTCTGCCTGTTCGAGATCGCGTACTACTGACGACACGTAGTAAAACCATGAGAACGTCAGGAAAAAAGCGCTCATGAGCCCCAACCAAACGTAGACGCTTTTTGCGACGAAGCTCGATCCTCTGGGGTCGATAAGCCCAATTGCCAGGGTCCAGAGCACTAAATTAATAAAAGGAAGACACTTGTCATCACAACACCACAACACATTACTAAGAAATCCATCAAAAATGATCAGAGCCGGATACAATCTATGCAAAGCCCAAGCAAGCTGGGGTACTATACTGGACGTCAAGGAAGCTTTTTGGCCCGCATTTTGAGTCAGTTTCGCATAAATTTTCGCGCTTTCGTTGGACATTCCAGTATCTTAAGTGTCCATTCCCAAAAATGCGGTTCCTAAGGTGCTTCAAATCAACATTAAAGCGGCTGTTTCACAGTAGTAGTTCACCTGTCAATGGTTTAGGGTTTCTTGAGGTTCCTTGCCGTTGTAGAACGGAACGTGATTATGCCGTTCTGAGCGACATCATTAGATTCTGCATGTGACTTCATCATTCCGTATTATATGACTTTATTCAATGTTTCCGTAGAAGGTGATAGTATTTTGTCACGTGACTTTGTCAATCTTGTCGAGTGGGCATCGATTGAGTCGAGTGATGATTCGAGCCCAATTTAACAAGCCTTTTTGCCAGTTTAATACCGGCTTTTGAGGTTATTTCGAGGGGACGAAATAGTATATTAATGGGTATACTAATGGAGGGAAAAACCGCTGGACTTGGAGCTCAAAAATCGAGCGGGAAATTGATTTCGAAACATCCTACCATGAAGGTCTTCTCGCACAAGAAAATCAAGACGACCATGTATTTGAAGGCATCGACGCCGTATATTTCCGCGTTGAAGCGGATCGGTAAGTTGCTGGGTTCGTTACGACGCCATGGCGCAGAGTACGTGTCGGTGTTAGGGATGGGGAAAGCTGTGGAAAAATGTCTTTCCGTCGCATGTCACTATGAGGGCGAAAGAGCGTACCGTGTCGAAGTGAGAACGCAGAGCGTTTCTGTTTTTGACGAGATAGCTGACAGCGACGATAGCGAGATCGACATACGCGATGAAGACAGAGAAACGCGGTTGCAACCGCGAAATTTGAGCGGAGTTGAAGTTAGAATATATGCAAGCTAAGAAATGCTAAAACAGATACGGATTCATTGCGACAGCTTGGATTGGCACTGTTTCAAAATGTATCGCAGTTCGTCTTTCTCCTTTTGGGTCCTTTTCGCATCCGTTAGAACTTCAAACCGGCTAAGCAATTTTTCACAATACGCGGCACACTCGGCGTACTGTCTTTCATAGTACAAGAGATGGCATCGACTCACTAATTGCTGTCTATCCTGTTTTAATGTCAAATCTAATTCCGGGCCTTCGACAACTTCGCGCAGCGCTTCGTTTTTGGCCATCCAACCTTCTGGAGTATGTAGGGGCCCCTTTTCGACCCCGATATAATGTTCTAATTGCCTTTGGTACTCTTTTTCCGGCTGACCTTTACGAATTTTCGACTTTCCAGTGGATTTTTTCACCATCACTTCTCCCGTAGCGGCATTCAGTGACACGGGTTTTGTTACAGCCCGATTTTTTGTACCGGGGTTGCCCTGCGGATCTGTTACTGTCTGCTCGACTTTCAGATCGGCTAAACCCTTCGATACTTGTTGCATTGTCCGTCTTTGATCGCGATGAGATGCGCTAGAGAAGCGAAATAATTTGGTTTTGAAATTTCCTCTACAAGATATATAGACGTTCAACATGAACAGAGCAGAGAGCTTTCTATCTAACAACTGTTGTCAAATCGTCCCGTAAAATGACTCCAGATTCCTCTTTTCGTCAGCTTTTCCATGAATCTAGCTCTTTTATTAAATAATGTAAAGCCAATAATCACCAACATTACAGTTGTCGTAAGAAAATCTAGTTCGTCTGGGTTATATCATCAAGAATCTCCACTCTAACAAAATCCCTCATTTACACAGGGTTAATCGTACTCATTTCAATCACTACCTCTTGATTCTTGTAAAGTCGTTCCACACAGTCCTTTTCTGGGTGATTGCCGTCTAGTAGCTCATAGATGACCACGGTGAAGTCCATAAAAGATCTGGTACCGACCACTATCATAGGAGCATGCCATACGCCGGCACCATAAGTAACGGCCTGGTTGCCCCTACAGATGAACGCTTTCAGAGTTGTTAAGTCAGGTTCGCCGCTTAAGTCGGAATTAGCCACCACTATCAAATAGGCGATCTCGTTTGCTGAACCACCCATCGGTATAAACGTTTGGCTACTAAACGGATGTTTTTCCAGGACCCTGACTTCATGCGTGATGGTTTCGTTGTCAGAGTTTTCCACAATCTTCTTTTGCAAATGGATCTGCGGGAAACATCTGAATATGTTGACGCTGGGAGTGGGGACCAATTGACCGAACGAGTTTTGTAATTGGCTGATTTTCAATAATTTGAACGCGGTGCCCTGATTCGCATTTTTGGCCGACGAGTCTAGCTTGGATATCTCTTCGTCGGGCGACACGATACTGCCAAAACGACAAAACCCCTCGATTGTCAAGAGTTCTGCAAGCATGGGTTGTGGATTGTTCGAATTGGCGATTTCTGCCTTTTAGTTTGGCAGTCTATATATGTGAACGTCACTTTATCTCGGAGATGGCCGAAAATCTTGCAATTCGGCCTCCAGAATAGATGGTGTTTTTCCGTCAGCCGCTGCACCATATACGCTTGAAAGCGTAAGCAGACAAGCTAGAATTTGCTTCCACGCGTCTTCCGTGTGTCTTGATGCTCTTCTCTCTTATTCAAAATACCCGACATCTCGGAACAAGACATTTCAGGAGCTTTGATGGTTGAAAGAGAGACTAAGAAAACCCAAGGACAGCATAGCTTATATTTGTTTCTTGCCATTTTCACATCATTACACTGTTTTCACCATCGCCACTTCGTTTTGACAACCTTCACTTCATCTTTACACCGCTTTAGTTACTTATCATCACGTATTCTTGCAAGTACTCAACTACCATTACCTTAGCGTACTATAGCTTAGCTAAGCTATCGAATCTTATATATAACTGGTGAACCCTTGTGAGTCTTTTGTGTTGATTTAGGTTATAGTAAGAATGATTTCAACGTCTCGAGATGCCCTGGATTAAAAGCTAATGAGGTTAGAAACAGTGTAAAAATACAGGTTGAGCAGGTTCCTACTCTAGTTCTAGTATCAATCATCATGACGAGCGATCAAGATATCTTAAAATGGCAAGAAACTAAAGTTGTCGGCATTATTGGGCTTGGTGACATGGGGTTAATGTATGCGAACGCATTTGCGGAGGCCGGTTGGAAAGTTGTTTGTTGTGATCGAGCCGAAATGTATGAGATATTGGTTGAAAAGTATGCCGAGAACAAGTTTGAAGTGGTACAAAATGGGCATTTGGTTTCGCGTGTTAGTGACTACATTATTTACAGCGTGGAGGCAGAAAATATCGAAAAGATAGTCTCGTTGTATGGGCCTTCAACGAGAATGGGATCAATTGTTGGCGGTCAAACCAGTTGTAAAAGTCCTGAAATCTCCGCATTTGAGAAATTTTTACCCCGAGACGTGGACATCGTTTCGGTGCATTCGTTACATGGACCCAAAGTGAGCTCTGAAGGTCAACCATTGGTCATTATTAGACATCGCTGCTCTAGAGACTCGTCCTCGCCCTTGGTCGAAGCGATAATGTCATCTTTGAAAAGCCAATTCGTTTTTTTGACGTACGAGGAGCACGATAGGATTACTGCCGACACCCAAGCCGTCACGCATGCTGCGTTCTTGAGTATGGGCCTAGCATGGTATAAAATGAGACTATATCCGTGGACTATCGGCGCAAATCGGTGGTTTGGAGGCTTTGAAAACGTAAAAGTAAACATTTCGCTCAGAATTTATTCCAATAAATGGCATGTCTATGCTGGGTTGGCCATTATGAACCCCTCTGCTCACAAACAGATCATGCAATACGCGACTAGTACGACTGAACTATATTCGCTTATAGTCGCTGGGCAAAAAGATGAGTTGCGAGAGCGATTGTTTAGAGCAAAACAGTACGTCTTCGGAAAACAAGAAGGTCTACTTCTGTTAGACGACTCACTTTTAGAAAATTATTCTTTGAGCACACGACAGCCGCGTGAGGGTGAAAAAACGTTACCCAATTCTCACCTTTCATTACTTGCCATCGTCGATAGTTGGTACCAGTTGTCCATCAATCCTTATGACCATATGATATGTTCTACACCGCTATTCAGGATATTTTTGGGCGTGTCAGAATATTTGTTCATGACTCCGGGACTTTTAGAGGTAACAATAGACGCAGCGGTCGATTGCAACGCGTTTAGACGAGACGATTTGGAATTTGCGGTTGCGGCTCGCATGTGGAGTGCAATTGTATCATTCGGAGAATTTAATCTGTACAGGAAACAGTTCGAGGAAGTCCAAGAGTTTTTCAAACCCATGTTACCCGAAGCCAATAAGATTGGTAACGAGATGATCAAAATGATTCTGAGTAACTCAAAATGAGTAAAATTATTGCTTCTCGCTAATGACATCCCACGCTCAGCAAAATCACGAATTTAATCCACTTTTCCTACCTTATAATTAAACGCTATAAATTTCATATATGCAACAGTTGAAGATCGAGGTCGGGGGCTTATTGCCATGCAGCTGGGTGATCAATCCTTAGCCTTGTCGCTTTTTCCTTTGCAACTCAGGCTCACAATCGTCTAAATTCCACAATCTCTCCATCCCCTTGTGTTCTTCTGCGCCCGTGCGCTGCCTTTTCATATGCTGGTTGTCGTTAGAATCGCACGCCAGCGTCGTAGCCGGCGTAAAATTTTGAAATTTGAATTTTGGAGCAGGTCGAGGCTCACGTCTCGCGTTGCAATCACTCCACTGCTGTACTAACAAGGTTTCGGTCTCAGAAACTGGGAACTCTGACGCTAAATCCGGAAATACCTGCTTGAAATCTTTCACCATAACCCGATTCCAAGCTCTCGTGAGCCGCCAGTCGAACACCCCGGGCTCTGTGGACAGGTTCATACGACTCCACACCCGCTGCTTGACGTGTTCAAGTAGCCCGGTAAGTCCGCTAATCAATACAACAGACCCGAGGTGTGTAAGACTGACGTTTCGGTTCAAGGGAAAAGTTTCGTTAGGTGTCGAACATCGCATCACAATCACCGGATTTAGCTCGTCACCACCAATGTAAATCATGCCGAACACCTCTGCATCGATCTCTCCGTCTTTTCCCGTTAAAACAAAGTTCCATATATGAAGATCAGCATCAAAAGGCTTGACATGATATGCCGGCTCGTATTGATGGTTAAGTCGCTTCCAATCTCTCAAAAGTCTTCTAGTCAAAGCTGAAATCATGACTCCCAATCAACCAACAGTATGGAGACGCAACTTCAGTATCAAAACCCTCCAGAAACCTTTATTCTCTGTTCTTTGGCTGGTCTTATTTGGCCCAAATTTGGTGAACATTTCCAATTTGAGATTTTTCATCATTAACTTTTTCACCTAAGGGCTTTAACTTGAAAATTGGTAATATCAACGTTAACCAACTCATATATGACCAGCCGAATACTGGTAAAGAAGAAGCTGGTGATATCGTCTTCAAGATCCAACAGATAAGCTAGCATGGGGAACTTTTTCAGTTCTATGTTCGATCGTCTATGGGGGGTGAATAAGGAGCTTCGAATTCTGATCCTGGGGCTTGACGGTGCGGGCAAAACCACAATTTTATATCGGCTTCAAATAGGTGAAGTTGTGACCACGAAGCCAACCATTGGGTTCAACGTTGAAACTTTGGCGTATAAGAATCTGAAACTGAACGTGTGGGATTTGGGTGGTCAGACGAGTATTAGACCCTATTGGAGATGCTATTATTCAAACACGGCAGCAGTGATTTTCGTCGTGGACTCTACAGATCAAGACCGTATGGCAACTGCCTCGAAAGAGCTCCATATGATGTTGCAAGAGGAAGAATTGCAGGACGCAGCATTACTGGTTTTCGCTAACAAACAGGATCAACCGGGCGCGCTGAGCGCGTCCGAAGTGTCGAAACAGCTGAATCTGGTAGAGTTGAAGGACCGAAGCTGGAGCATTGTTGCGTCCAGCGCAATCAAGGGTGAAGGTATTACGGAGGGACTCGACTGGTTGATCGACGTGATAAAAGAGGAACAACTGTGAGCATCGCTGTGAACTAGTAGTATATAACGTGCTCTCGTAGCGCATCTGTCTACATGGCCAAGAACTGTACAAAATGATATGAGCTTTGATGTCGCTGTAGACGCTATTCATGAAACTGATAAATTCGAGTCACCATTTTGTTAGAGGGTGTTTACTCAGTCTCCACCGTTCAAGTACCCGTTGTTCTCATTGAAAGCCATTGAATAAGCATTTGAAAATGTGGACTCCCAAAGGTACTCTTCTGACAATGACTGCCCTTACGTTCAGACTATGCACGGTATTATAATTGACTCCTGAATCGTTACCTATGTTACTGGAGGCGACAATCACCAACTTCAACAGTCCAGGAGCCTGTAACTTGCTTGGACTCTGTAGTGCTTTGCACAGTCACCGCTTAATACTCACATGCCGTACATAGCGACGACTCATTTGCGACTCACATTTTATCAGGTCATTTAGAACGATGGTATTTGAAGATTGTATCACTTCTAATGTTGGATGAAATCCCCTTTCGCACTATGACGACAGGGCTCGTCTACAGTGCTAGTTTTCGAGATATGAGGTGTAGAGCAAGAGATGAGTTTAGTTGGTAAAGCCTAAGTTGCGTTCCAGGGTATTTGGCTGTTTTTGATCCTGGCATCGGTATGATCCACTTCATAAGGTTCACAAGGCCCTGGACATCTTTTAGAATTTTCAATTCCCGTCTTTTCTCGAGACATGGCGCCAATTCAAAGTTATATCCAATGACAAGACTCTTGCTGCCCTCAGCGCTCCTAGTAGGGTCCTTCAAGCATACAATACTCAATGAGGAGCTCGAACCTGACCCCTCAGGGGACACTTTCGAAATGGGTCTCTACTACGCCTCACAGCGCGAGCTTTTACGCGACGTGGAATCGCAAAGATTAAGGAATCTACGCAAATGCCGATCTATAATATCGAGAATGCTCTTTAGAACCTGGTACAAGTTCAAGGACTCTGTTCTGGAACCCATTCTTACTGTATTCAGGTTTTTGGAGCTTTCAGCGTTGTTTGTCCCCGTTTTGCTGTTATACCCCATCGTGTATTTTGGGCACAAGGTTAACATTCGAAACATGACTTCAAGCACCAAAGACGCCTACGGAGCTCTAGTGTGGTATAGACTGCTTCGGTCCGCTCTGGAGATTGCTGGCCCAAGTTTCATCAAATTGGGCCAATGGGCAGGCTCAAGAACGGATATGTTCTCCGAGGGTCTTTGCATAGAGCTTGGGAAGCTTCACAGTAACGCCAAGAAACATTCATTAAAATATACACAAAACGAGGTGTGTGAATCGCTTCAGATTGGCTCCTTAGATGAGGCATTTGAAGAGTTTAAAGAGGAACCTTTAGGGGTGGGAGCTATCGCGCAGGTCCACGTTGGTAAGCTTTCGCCAGAGTTCCTTCGAAAACGAAACCTGGAGCTGGAATCTGGGGGGAACAGATGGTGTGCGGTCAAAGTTATCCACCCGCATGCGAGCAGAAATATTAGTCGAGATCTGAAGATTATGAAGTTTTTCGCTGATACAATTGATATGATTCCAACTATGGAATGGCTCTCGCTTCCGAATGAAGTCGAGCAATTTACCATTTTGATGAGGCTTCAATTGGATTTGCGCATTGAGTGTTTGAATTTGACGCGCTTTAATCAGAATTTCAAGGGCCAGCCGCAGGTCAAATTTCCCAAAGGATTTCAAGAACTTACGAGTCGAAAAGTGCTTTTCGAAGAGTATGTGAATGGCTTACCTATGGAGGATTTTCTGAGATCCAAAGATCAAATCGGTGATGTGAACTTATGCAAAAAGGTGAGCGATACTTTCATCGATGCATTCTTACAAATGCTAATATCCGATGATTTCATACATGCCGACCTACATCCTGGAAATGTGATGATCCGGTTCATTGAAACTGACAGGTACGGGAGTAAACAAACTTTAAGCGAAGAAGACTGTACGCAAATTGTGCGTGACCTTAAGGAGAAGATGTCAAAGGATAAGGACTCCTTTGCGCAAGATCTTCGTGACACACTCACGCGGTACACTCCGCAGCTTTGTTTTATTGACACGGGACTCGTAACCGAATTGAATTCGCGCAACAGAACGAATTTCATAGCGCTTTTCGACGCTCTGGCGCGTTTTGATGGGTACCGCGCCGGAGAACTTATGATTGAAAGATCGCGCACTCCGGAGACCGCGGTAGACAAGGATTTGTTCGCACTCAAAGTGGAGAAATTAGTCAAGAAGGTGAAGAAACGTACTTTCACACTGGGCACCGTCTCAATTGGAGATCTATTAGATCAAATGCTTGGGATGGTCAGAGGCCACCACGTAAGAATGGAGGGAGATTTTGTGTCTGTTATTGTCGCCATTTTACTACTGGAGGGAATTGGACGGCAACTTGATCCAGACTTGGATTTGTTCGCGAGGTTCGTATTCTACGCTTTTACTTTTGAATTCTAGCAACCATACTAACCATATGTTCCAAACTATTTTTACAGTTCCTTACCGATTTTACGTGAATTAAGCATGAAGAGAGAGGGGAGAAGCATACTACAGGATGTTGAAACTTTGTCGATGATCAAAATCTGGCTTGGCTTGGAAATACGCCAACTCATGAGTTTGTCCGTCAAACAAGTATGTTACATTTTACAAAACCCATGGATCGAAGCTCTACGCAATTACTAACTTGTTTTCAGATGAGATATTTGGTCAAAACAGACCAGTTATGTTCTAATTATTAAGAGTTTATATAGGGATAACATTAGTCCTCTAACACGTGCTCATGCCTAAGCACATTGCCCGAGTTTAATTGGATAGGGAAACATTTTGAAATCAGATAAATAGACTAGGACTGATGGGCGAATCTCATCGAAGCGGTCGGACATCACAGAACCCAGGCTTATATTCCAATTCCCACTAGTGGAAACAAAGATGAAGTTTGGGAAAACATTGCCTAATCATCAAGTCCCGGAATGGTCACATCAATATGTGAACTACAAAAACCTGAAAAAGCTAATAAAGCAAATAGTATCAGTGCAAGAAGAATTAAGGCGCAAAACTGGACAACCTGCGAAAAATAACGGACCCTCGGTTGCAGGTTGGGGTGATTATTCACATGTTGATAATTTTTTGAATGATCCAGAGGTTAAAAAGCTGTTGGCGTCCTTCTTTTTTGTTTTGGATAGGGACATTGAGAAGGTGGATAATTTCTACACTTCACAATTTTTGGAGTATGACAGAAGGCTCAGAAAGCTTCTTACCTCTGCCCAGTTTAATGAGTTGAATGCCTCATTATGTTCACAAGACGATAGACCAGAGTACTCAAGTCACGTGGACCCGAAGAATGATTTTATAACATGGCAGGCCGGAGGGATGTTTGCTGGCGAACCCCGGTTTCTTCCAACGCCATCTGACTTGAATGAGGATCTTGATGAGGCGCTTGCCGTGCTGATCGAATTGAGATCGCGGTTCCGCAATCTAAAATGGTATGCGGA
Source organism: Lachancea mirantina (assembly GCA_900074745.1). Taxonomy (NCBI): domain Eukaryota; kingdom Fungi; phylum Ascomycota; class Saccharomycetes; order Saccharomycetales; family Saccharomycetaceae; genus Lachancea; species Lachancea mirantina. Next base: position 726,901 of record LT598465.1, read on the forward strand.
ATTGAACAAAAGAGCCTTCACCAAGATTTTGAAAAAACTGGACAAGAAAGTGGGCACAATCCAACAACACACGTATTTCCGAGCTCGTATTTCGCCCCTTGGGATCTGCAGTGACGCAGAGCTTAACAAAAATTTGATTTTGATAAATGACACGTTGGAGAGAGTTTCACCGAAGGTCAGAGATTTGCATTATCCAAATCGGGCTGGTTTGGGGTCAGAGGTTTTAGAAGCTAGGGATTCTGGCTCCCCGGTCGATGTTATATCCCAACTCATTGAAAAGGACGATGGGAAAGGTGTTATCAATGAATTGATTTCCATATATCGCTCTGCTGTGCTAATTCCGACACGTACTTTGATTGCGTTGTTGAACAAGGCTGCCATTTCCCAGTCTTTCCACTGCTTGGATGAAATTTTGGAGATAATTCCTGCTCTGGGTGATTCTTCCGATATTAGTGGCAGAAACTTCTTCCATCACCATGTCATTGCCTTGGGAAAGAGTTTTAAGACGAAAAACTCAAATACTGAGGCGTCTCGGGATTCTAATGATAAAAATGATCTCCACATGCTTCTCTCCAACACATTGAATTTGGAGGTTGCTGCACCGCCAGAGTCTAACAGCAGATTGATCGGCGCTTTTGGACCGGACGGTGTCAATTCAGATGATTCGCCTGTTTCTTTGAAATATATCTTGAACAAATTGCCTGCCCACTTGAGATCGAGTTTACTACAAAGAGATAACTACAAACGTACTCCTCTTCACTACTCTGCTCAATACGGGCTGTTTGAAGTGTCAAACATATTGATTAAGAGTTTGAAAGATTGGGGTGTTTGGAACAAGGACGTCCCTATTGATGAGATTGGCTCATGGGGAGATGCTGAAGGAATGACCCCGCTGCATTTGGCAGTAATCGGTACGCATCCAAGGACCGTTCGCATTTTGACTGCGTATGGAGACCCTGAAAAACCTTTCAGCTCTCCTAGACTACTGCAACTGGCGACAAGACTGAATTCACCAAAACTGTTGGAATCTTTGTTGTCCATAAAAGGCTTTGACATCAACTACGTGGATCCGGAAACACACGAGACAGCGCTTTACATTGCCTGCAAACTCAATCTATTAAATGCCGCTCGGACTCTTTTAGAGAAGGGTGCTGATACGGAAATTCCTGAGGCGGCATTTGGGTGGACCCCAATTTTTGTGGCAGCTACAGAGGGATTTCTAAATATGGTGACTCTCCTTCTTGAGTTCCACGCTAAGTATGAGATCTTTGACGATAGCGGGTGGACACCAGTGGAACATGCCGTCTTGCGTGGGCACATGGAAGTGGCTGACTTGCTCGCGATAGAAAATAATCCAGCCGTGACACATCCCAAGCTTAACGAAAGCTTTGGGGAAGACGGCACGAATTTTACCTCTTCCATTCGGCCTTCTACGCCCAGCAAAGATTTGAGATCAGAATCGCCTGAAAAGACTTTATACAAAAATGGTACCTTTTCGCACTCATCAGTCGAGAAGTTATCAGAGCCATCTGCCATTAGCAGCAAGAAAAAGCTTATAAGATCAACATTGATCAATTCGCCCAAAGCTACCATTGAACCCTCTTTCCAGTCATCCGTCAAATCCTTTGGCCACAAATTTTTGAAAGAAGATCAATCAATTATTTTAATTACATTGGGGAGTAAAGACTCAAGGGAAAAGCTACAACCTGTATCACTGAACGACGTTCCGCTTTCCAAGGCTTCATCTACGGAGCTTGACACTGCTCTTTCTCTGGTTATTTCATGTTCTGATGACTTGGGCGGTGCGCCTCACGTTCTCGATTTGCCCCTGGACGACACCATGGACACCATCAATTTTACAGTGCCCTTCAAGAATGATTCTGCCCACATTTTGTATTTCGATGTTGTTCCGACCTACGGCTATCATGTGAGTTATTCGTCAAATTCATCTAAATCCAGTCTGGATAACGTGGGGGGCGTTGGATCAGCCCACAATGTTTCAAATTCGCATGATGTCTATCAGAAGGGCCCGGTTCGAACCAAGCCTCCTGTGTTAGGGAGGGCAGTTGCTTTGCTTCATAAAGCATCCGCATCAGTCGGACGGAATCGCAGAGCACTTTCAAATACCGTAACCGTTCCCATTGTTGAGGGTGAAACTCTAAGTGTGCTAGGTACTGTGAGCTTTGAATTCATGGTAGTGACCCCATTTTCACATCCTAAAATGTCTGACGAGCGTACGACAACTTATTGGAAGTCACTAGTATCTACCAGGGTTATAGGCCACAGAGGTCTGGGCAAAAACATGCTAGCTAACAAGTCCTTGCAATTAGGAGAAAATACGGTGGAATCATTCATTGCAGCGGCATCACTGGGGGCGTCCTATGTTGAGTTTGACGTGCAGCTCACGAAGGATAACATTCCTGTTGTCTACCACGACTTCCTCGTCGCCGAGTCAGGCGCGGATATTCCCATGCACGAGTTGACGCTAGAACAGTTTTTAGACCTGAACAACGCGGACAAACATCACCATCTGAATGGTAGCGACAGTTCGCAGAAGCCGCATTCCTTAGATGACGTTGACGCGGCGGCCATACAGAGGTCTCTCAGCACGATCAGTGCTGAAGGAGGTCGCGGTAGAAATAAGCATCTGTGGAACGGCATACCACTTTCGAAACATTACGAGGACAGAATGCGGCTTACCAGAACGTTTAAGAAGAACAATTACAAAGGAAACGCGAGAGGTCACTCGATTGCCTCTTCGTTTGTGACTTTGAAGGAGCTTTTCAAGAAAATCCCCCAAAATGTCGGTTTCAATGTCGAATGCAAGTACCCGATGCTCGACGAGGCCCAGGAGGAAGATATCGGTCAGGTTGCAGTGGAGCTGAACCATTGGTGCGACACGGTTTTGAAAGTGGTATACGACAACGCCAAGGGCAGAGACATTATTTTCTCGTCGTTCCACCCGGATATCTGCGTGATGCTTTCCCTGAAACAGCCCTCGATTCCGATTTTGTTTCTAACCGAGGGCGGTACACAGAAAATGGCAGATCCGCGGGCCGCATCGCTGCAGAACGCGATTCGGTTTGCCAGGTCCTGGAATTTGCTGGGCATCGTTTCTGCGGCGAAACCCATAGTTCGCGCACCGAGACTGGCGCAGATCGTCAAATCCAATGGACTGGTGTGCGTTACGTACGGCGTGGACAACAACGATCCGGAGGTGGCCAAGATCGAGATGGACGCGGGCGTCGACGCCGTCATTGTCGACAGCGTCCTTGCCGTGCGTCGTGGACTGACCAAGTACGCGTCGCCGGCGTAGTGTTGTCTTTTCTGAAGCGACCACTTCGACCTCGACGGCTGTTTCTTCGGACTTTTGAGGTAGCTATTGGCAACCGTATTACGTAATATTTATTTCGTAATCAAAAGGCGGCTTGCGTAAGAACCTCATAAGAAAAGAAACACCGTTAACTCTCGCTCGCTACCTTATACAGAGAGAGATACTAAAACATAGCCTATTCATAAAAGCGCAACAGAAGCCAAGAGAATGGGAAAAAAGGAAAAGAGAAATCAAAGGAAGCCAAGCCGTCTGTTGTGGCCAGCGCCTAGCTTCTAGATCATTGTCACAGAAATACGTCTTTGGCGGCGAACGGTCCCGTCCTCGGCCACGTCCTGCATGGCCTCCACCGTCTCCAAGACGGGTTTACCGCCCATTTCGCCGACGCTCTGCTTCCACATATGTCTGGGCGTCGATGCCTCGACGCCCAGACCCGTCTCTGTGGCTTCCTCTGAACCGGCGTGGAACCGCGCCTGCGTCTGGGCCAGTTCGCTGTCTGCAGTGGGGTTTTCGAAAAGCGCCATCGCGGCCGCGGCGCTCTTCTCGTCCGCCATGATCAGCTGCAACGTCTTTGTGGCAAGCGCGTCGTTTACGTAATGGTACGCATCCGGGAACGGCTGAATATGCTCCACCCGGACCTGGGAGCCCCCGGCTCCGTCTTTGATATGACGAAGTAAGGCAGCGTCAGAGACGTGAACGGGGACATTGGATAATATGATAGAGCGTGAGTATGACATGACACGGGGACGAAAGGAGCTTGCGGGGTGTATGTTGGGGTAACAGGAGGGGTTGGAACTGGGCCCAGGGTGTCTTGCCTGAGCGGCAACTTATAAAGTGTTGCGGACGAGCGGAGCGACTCTGCCAGGGGGCAATACCCCGCAGGTCATAAGGCTCACCCCCCACCCTCTGCTACCCCACTGGGTTTCTCCAACGTGGGCCCCTCTCCGCCAAGCGCGGGATCTCGATGACGTGTAGGGGTTATCTTTACCGCGGACTAAAGGATTACGTAACCGCAAAGTGGTGTGGCCACCCCTTCCGGATAGCCGCCGAGGTGGTTGCGGCTGGTGTCTCCAGGCCTCGGGCGAGTCGGGGGGTCGGACGAAAGGCGGTTACTCCTGGGGTGATGTCATAGCCTCTGCTGCCAATAGCAAACCTTTTGTGATGTTTTGCGGGGTATATAAGGGGCGGGAGTGGGGTAGGGGGCTAATCCTCGAGGGATTCCAAGGGGGATCTCAAAGGAGACGTGCCCTCAGCGGCTAACTACCTCCTCCCCCCCACCTCCCTCACTCCGTTTTCAAGAGAGTATGTACCACCTACGTAGAACTGCAGCTTAACAGGCTTGTATTCACGTGTGTTTCCGGCAACACAAGTGCCGTGTGTCAGTTTCGCTGTTCACCGTGCACGCATTTAGTTTGACGGACATACACGGATCTGCTTGCAAGTCTCGTTTTCCCGTGGCGAAACTCGCACAGTTCTGGAGCCGTTTGATTGGAGTTTCCGCGCGCACGACCCCCGGGTTTCCCGGCGTATATAAAAGCGAGCACTAGGGTGGGGCTAGACAGACCTGTCATCGCGAGAGGAAGCACAACGTGGTGTTCTTCTTCACAGCTTTTTTACAGGTTACTAACCCGGTGGGAGCATCGCTAGTTTCAGAGACATCACGTGGCCGTGATCTCAAATCGGGCATTCGCGTCATAATTATTTGTTTGTTGGGCAATCCGTACAACGCTACTGTTGAGGAAATATAAATTGAGCAAAAAGTGGTCAGCTGTCCCCTCGACGCAATCTAGCCCCCCGATCGATTCAACAGGAGTGCAATCGGTGACACAACATGCAGTACTCCGTGGAAGTTGGCAAGCCAGCCAATGAGCACGAAACCGCGCCCAGAAGAAACCCCAAGAGCGCGAAAGCGGCGCTTGTGAGACCTGTGGACTCCAAGGCGTCGACTGTTTACGAATATGCGCTCGAAAACTTTGAGCGCGGCGGCAATCGCAACGCGGTTGGCTGGCGTGAGATCATTGAGGTGCACGAAGAGAAGAAAACGCTTACCAAGAAGATAAACGGCAAGGAAGAGAAGGTGGACAAGACGTGGTTATACTACGAGTTGGGACCTTACAAGTATTCTAGCTACAAGGAGATGAACCAAGTCATGCACGACTACGGCCGTGGGCTGATTGAGATGGGGCTCAAGCCTGGAAACACGGACCGCCTGCACATTTTTGCCGCCACTTCCCACAAGTGGATGAAAACATTTCTCGCCGCCCAGTCCCAGGCGATTGCTGTCGTCACCGCGTACGACACACTTGGTGAGAAAGGTTTGATCCATTCCATGGTGCAGACGGGCACCAAGGCGGTGTTTACGGACAATGCGTTGCTGCATAAGCTCATCAGCCCGGTGCAAAGTGCCCAGGAGATTAAATTTTTGATCCACGGCGATACACTCGACGCGAACGACAAGCGCGACAAGGGCAAGTTTTACAAAGAGGCGCACGACGCGCTCGCCAAGATCAAGGAAGTGCGTCCTGACATCAATGTTTTTTCCATGGACGAGGTTATCGAGATGGGTCAAAAGGCCCGCGAGACGATCCAGCCCACGCCTCCCAAGGCGGAGGATGTTTCGTGCATCATGTACACTTCTGGGTCCACGGGCGATCCCAAGGGTGTGGTGCTAAAGCACTCCAATATGCTTGCTGGTTTGGGGGGTATTTCGTGCAACATTGGCCGCGATACTATCAACGAAACAGACCGTGTCATTGCGTTTTTGCCTCTTGCGCATATCTTTGAACTTGCGTTCGAACTTATAACTTTTTACTGGGGTGCCACCCTTGGTTACGGTACTGTCAAGACCCTTTCGGACACCTCGGTGCGTAAGTGTCAAGGTGACATGAAGGAATTTAAGCCTACCATCATGGTTGGCGTTGCCGCCGTTTGGGAAGCAGTTAGAAAAGGTATAATGGCTGAGGTCGAGAAAGCACCTTACCTAGCGCAAAAGGTCTTTTGGGGTGCCTACCGTGCCAAATTGAAAATGAAGAGATTTCATGTTCCAGGTGCTGACACCTTGGGTAACCTTGTTTTCAAAAAAGTTCGTCAAGCCACCGGTGGATGTTTGAGGTTAACTTTGAATGGAGGCGGACCTCTCAGTAGAGATGCGCAAGAATTTATGACCACATTGATCTGTCCTATGTTGATCGGATACGGGCTTACAGAGACCATGGCTAACTGCACAATCTTGATCCCTGATCATTTTGATTACGAGATTCAAGGTGACTTGGTTGGAGCAGTCACAGTGAAACTGGTTGACGTTGAAGACCTTGGCTATTTTGCGAAGGACAACAAGGGAGAAGTTTGGATCAAGGGCGCTTCAGTTTTGCCCGAGTATTACAAAAATGAAGAAGAAACGAAAAGTTCTCTTACCGAAGATGGTTGGTTCAAGACTGGAGATATTGCAATGTGGACTCCCAAGGGTCAACTTAAAATCATTGATCGTAAAAAAAATCTGGTCAAGACTATGAACGGTGAATACATTGCTTTGGAAAAGCTCGAGAGTGTTTACAGATCGAACCCCTACGTTCTAAACATTTGCGTGTATGCTGATCAATCCAAAGTCAAGCCTGTTGGTATCGTTGTTCCAAACTTGGATCGCGTAGGTAAAGAGGCTGTCTCACTGGGACTTATTCAAGACAAGAATGATGTGGAGGACGTTTTGAACGACGACAAGCTGAGAAAAGCTATTTTGAGTGATTTGTTGAAGACGGCAAAATCTCAAGGCTTGAACGGAATTGAACTTTTGCTCGGTATTGTCTTTTTTGATGAAGAATGGACTCCACAAAATGGTTATGTTACCTCTGCTCAAAAGTTGCAAAGGAAGAAGATTCTGGGTGCCGTTCAAAAAGAAGTCGATGAGTTGTACTCGTCAAATTAATTTTAATATCTCAAAGGTTGGCCTTTGTCTTTTATTTCTCTCTATGAAGAAATAATTTCAGTAAAGCATGGACTGCGAAATAGACATCGATTTCAAGATGAAAAGGGGCAGAGGTTTTTACAAATTCATCTGTAGAACAGATGCCATACCGAATACGTTTTTTTCAGAAAATTTTTGTACCAAGAGTATGTATAACGCGCTGCAAGTCACGACGTAGGTCACAAATATTTGTAAAGCAAGTTTTAGTTCAGATATACTGCGCTCAATGCGATTGTTAAAATCCGAGAAGGATAAAGCAACCATTAATATAAAGCCAGATGATTTGATTTTTCGGCCGTTACTGTAACCTATGTTTATTAAAATGCTTTGGCAATCAATTTGAAGCGATACGATCACAAGCTCATTAAATGAGAAATTCTGGAGAAACTTCCAACGCAGGCGACGAAATTTTCTTTGCTGCGCCTAATGCATAAAATTAAAGTTTCGGCCCCGATTTTTAGTTTCAAAAGTTTCACAGGATTTTTTAATTAAAATTTCATCATTTTATAATATTCTGACGCTTATAAAAAATGAGAATTTCGATGAGATACGCTGACTCGAAGAACTAGCGATAACCTACCAGGCGAAGCACATTCGTCCTCGAACTACAGATATGCGTCGTGAATTTGTTTGTTTTGTTACCTGTTTAGTTACAGTTTCAGCTTTTGCTCAGGATGAAATCTTTGAAATTGCAACGAACCGTCAAGATTTGAAATGGAATTTATTCAACGTTTTCGTTACTATAGCGGGCGCTATTGTCGCTTGTTTCCCCTTTTCCAGTTTAATGGGGTTGGGGATTCCTGTTTGCATTATGAGTACTTTAGCAGCGCTATCGACACTTACGTGTCTAACTTTGAAAATGTATGACGGTTTGATTGCGGATCCCTGTTCAAATCCGCAACTTGTCCAGTTTTTCCGAGATGTTGGGATCGAAGCAGACTTCTGCAAAGCCCAAAATATGACCGGTGTGTCTATTCTGCAGGTTGACAGTTGGAGATCGTCATCCACAGGTAAATCATTTGCTGACATGAACTTGAAAGTGGACTTGACGACAAGCATAGTCCAAAATTCAAATGGAGAGGAAAGAACTGCTTTTTGTTTTAATTATTCTACCAGGGAAATTGGTAGTGCAAACTTTTTGAGCAATGATTACCATCAGATCTGTATGACGAAATTCGCCGCGCATCGTCTTGCAGAAAATCCGAGACGCGTAATGCCCAGACAAGCGCTTTTCAATGCTTATGCTACTATAAATCGCAAATTGGGCGGTAAAAAGTACCCACAAGTTGAAAGCTTCATACAAAACCTGTACTCAATTTTCGGAGGATATACAGAGGAACTAGTCTCGAAGCTGAGCACACTCGCCCAAAACTTGGAAGACGAAAAATGGCAAGAGGTTGTCATAACTGACCAAATCGATGGCGTTGAAGAGCTAATAATAAGGATCCGCACGACTTCGAGCATAATCAAAAATGAAAATATGAAAACCAACTTTTTGAACAGCACCTGCCTGTAGCTAATGGAAGCCATCAATAGCGATTATCTTTGATCTGAAAACAAAAACAAAAAAGGCGCTTACTTCTGCGCTTCGGGTATCAAACGTTTACCCATCTTTACCCACGCAAATTTCCTTACATCCAATACTCAGCACTTTTTTACCATTTTAGTTTTTCATCTGAGTATTCTTTCCGTTTATACTGTATCTCTCATGAGTGCAGACCTGATCTAAGAGCAGAATGAGACTGCGTGCTTATCAAAGGCTACCAAAAAATCATCCGAAGAAACAGGCAGGCGACTTTGCTGAATTGCAATTTTAGCAGTTTCACTGAGGGAAGCTATACAGCTCTAAGATTCTGTAGTTTTGCGTAGATTTGGGCTTTCAATGATTTGGTGTGAATCAAGCGAAGATTAACTGAGAGTAGGTCGAAACGAAACGAAAACTTATTCGAACTACAAAAGGTCGAGAGGCATTAATTGCGATACGTTAATGGGTATGTTATGGCCGTGGTCACTTTTTAACCAATTCTGTAATCTCAAGTACGTAATTTTTGTTCGACAACAATTTGTAAAAAATTAGGCCTCTACCAACCTTTCTTTCTACCACTTACCTTCCCTTACAGAAGTGATGTCATTCGGAGTGAACACCCTTCAACTGTACTCAGACGACTTCGGCTTGGGCAGCAATGGTGTTCAAATTTCTTTGAACTACTTCAGTGGTATACCTGAACAACATTTGTTGAACTCACTTGCAAGTTCTGAAAGCAAAGTCATCTTCAAATCGCTTCATAAAAGAGATGAAACTACGAAAGAAAAAGCTCTAAACGAACTTTTGGAACTCATCGACCGTGCCAACCTCGGTCAATCAAGCTGTGACGATGATATTTTCACACTTTGTTGGTCTCAAATGTATGCCAAATTGGTAACGAGCGATTCAAGAAATTTGAGAACGAATTGTCATCAACTTACCTGCAAACTGATAAAATTAAGAGGCAAAAAAATAACCAAGTTTCTTCCAGATTTAATACCACTTCTGTTGTCAGGATCTCATGACTACGATGCGGTGGTCGCCAAAGCAACATATTCTCAATTGTTATGGTGTTTCAATGACGATCAAGATAAAATTTCAAAACTCTGGGTTTTGTTTGAATCGGCAATACTGAAGCTGGTCAAAGAAATCGTGTTGCATGAAAACGAGGGCACTCTTTCGGATGAAAGATACGTTTCCCATGAAGATTCGCGGTTCAAATACATACGTCTGCTTACCACGGGAACCTGTATGCTCACCAACATGATAGTCAATGATAAAGAAAAACGTTTGACAGGGAACGAGACATATGAAGAGATTCTATCCTCAGAAAACTTGTGGCAAAATTTTTCTTTCAAATATATGAATAATGTTAAAACGCTAAGCTCGCTTTTAACCTTGGCTAGAGGCCTTAGTAAGTCCGGCTTCTTATCCTCCAATCACTCGATACTGAAGTTGGTCACAAAGCGCATTCTGAAATCGTTGGCCCAATTGAGAAAGGAAAGCGCAATGCATTTTTCGTCAATTTTCCCACAGATTTCAATCACCTTAGCAGAGTTGGGATCCATTGAAAACGGGCTTGCGTGGACTTTTGTCAAAAAAAGTGACGAGAAGATTTTCCATTTCCTGGAGTTAGGCCCTTGTTCTTCCGGTGGCTTGTATTATAAGGCTCTTTTCCAACTCTATGAGATTGGAAATTTAACGTTCGACTATGAACAGCAATGGCATCAGGTATGGAAAATTGATCTGAGTAAGGAACTCATGCGGAAACAGATTGTTAGAGGAGGAGATTGTCCTGCTACCGAGTTTTGGCGCTGTTATTTTCGCTTTTGCGAAGACGCACCTCGAAATTCACAAGAAACTTCAAGGATTGCTGTTTTGGAAGGCATCGTGGCACAACTTGAGTCCAGAAATGTTGAAGATCTTCCTGGATTGAAGATGTTACTGGCAAATTATCTATCATTTCGTTATATTCATTCGCATATCGGAAGAATTCTTGAAGGCGCAATCAATGAGAATCAGTCCGCGTCTATTCTGCTACAGAACTTGCTGACGCTTATGCTTTCTAAACCTCAAAATGAGGTTGCCGTACATGCTATTGCCGAGAAAGTTTCGGGTTCTATTGAACAGTACAAAGACAAGAGTCCTGCCCTATTATTTACGGCTTTACTGATGATAATGAAGGAAGATTTTAATTTTCTTACTTCCTTGGTCAAGAAACTATTGGAAAAAGTGATTGATTTCACGGAAAAGCACTTCTTCAAGCTGCCAGCGGCTTTATTCATCCAGTTTTCCAAGTCTCACTACGTGCATACTTCGCAAGAGATAGAATGGTTAGATCTATTTGATAAGTTCGCCAGTAAGCTTGTATCTCTCGGTTTGAGTCCAGTTCAAACTTATCAGATCTTCGATCAATTTCAAGAAAGGGTGGCATCGGCACTGGGTAGAAACTCTAGGACCTTGCGCGAGTTCTTCACTAAGTGCATCACTTCAGGTGATTCTGATTCAAATGAGAGTTTACTTTTATGCTCTAAGATGCTCTCCGAGGACATTTTGAAGCAAATGCTGGAGGAATCGCTGAGGCGTGGCAAAATTGCTGAGTTTTGTACTCAATTCTTGTCGATTGACAAACACATGAGGGGGCTCTTCTACCAAAACGCAAAAGTTCTACCTTCTATGGTAGAACAGAGTGACGAGAAAGTTGTTGATAAACTTCTTAATGACGCCTTGTTCTTCTGTAAATCTAACAACCACATTGCTTCAAACATGATGGAGGCTATACTTTCAAGAGTTCTTCTTACGAAGAAGCACTTTTCCTCTTTCTGGGTTCAACTTACTCTCAAATTGATTGCAAGAAACAATGAAGCATTCAATGTCCTATTTCCTTCTAATGTGAATTCTTTTCTCAATACCCACATTCCAGAGCTCGGCTATAATATTGCTCTGGCAAATAACTTGGGTTTCACTGCTCGTCTGCTTTCGCCGTCTGAAGTTCCTTTCAACCTGCACAAGGTTAGAGAGGGAATTGTGTATGCTCTCTTTTTGCACACTCTGGTGCAAGCCGCTCCTGACCTCCTTAATGATACGCTTCTTATCTGCTTCACTGTTTTTAGTGAGCTCGCCATGGATTATAATACCCTCTCAGCAGAACCCGAGGATTTTTTGCAAGAGTTTGAACTAACGTTGTTTAGAAACAAGTCTAATGAGATCAATGCCCGAGATCTTTTCAAATGCATTAATGGGGATATCGTCCCTTCATCAGAAATACTTGAAAACCTGGTAGCGATGGAAGGGTGTCAAAAAAGTGCATTTTTTTACAGATGCGTCATTGTTCACAAGCTTTTGAATAACAGCCTCGACTTCTTAACAACAACGGAGTTTGATCGCGAATTCGATCTTATGCCTTATGTTCGCAAAGTTTTAAGATCCGACGTTGATTCAAGGGAACGTGTATTGGCATCGGCGGTAATATCATCATTTGAAAAGTTCAGGAATAAGAGTCAGCAAACCGAAAGGTTGAGAACCTTTTTGGCCTCTGAACTTATTGGTGTGAGAGATGCGGAGCTCTCTAGGCAGGTGCCATTGATACTCACTTTGTTGAATAGCCTTCTCGCTGTCGATGACCATGGCGAGAGCAAGGACCATAGCGTGACTCCTATCGCCCCGCAACGCCTGCGCTTGATCTTCAATCAAGTAAGTGACTGGTTGGATGGGCCAATTTACGAATTCTATCCGCTTAGAATTACACTATTAGATTTTCTCTCAAGGCTGTTTGACTATCCTTCGTTACTTTCATTTGGTCACTCTCTTGAAGAAAACGCTGTCAGGCTGTTAGATGATTCGCTAAATGTGTGCCTGGTTCCAGACTTTTTTCAAGAACTGGAGTTGAAATCCTATTGTATCAGATTTTACTCAAAGATTGACGCATTGACCAGAAAAGGTACGTTAGCGGGGACAAAATGGCTTGAAGATAAGAGCATCACAGAACAAACCCTAATTGATCTATTGACTTTGTCATTGGACTTCTCCTTGCCTAACGCAGTTTCGAATTGTTTCTATAAGTCCGCTTGGAAGATTTGTGACAGTATTCCAATTCCTCTTTTCAGAAAGAACCTTTCTTTCTATATCGAAGCCTGTTCTCAAAAACAAGACGTAAACATCGATCAGATAAGACTGCTGACTGTGATCTCCCGTAAGATTATTCTCCTAAACCAACAAGATGCGCTTATAGAGTATGAATTAAAGAAAGGTAAGGAAGCGGATGGTGAGCAAGAAGATGATTTATTCCATTTGCCTGGTGAACTACTTGAAGCTCTCAAGTTCAAAATACCCCAAGACAGTCTTCCTTACGCCAATGGTGCGAAATTTCTCAGATATTTATGGTGCTTGTATTTGACATTGTCGTATTTCAAAGACATCAGTTACAATTTCAGGCAGAATTACATTGACCAGCTGAAGCACAATGGCCTGATCGACCGGGTTCTTCGTTTTTTTGCTGAAGAGGTCAGCTCTGCAGATAGCAAATTCTGGGCTTCGATATCCGACTCAGATGTGGAACATTATCATATTATAACTACTGAGAGATTTTCAGGTGATGAGGACTTGAGAATGGAATCGAAGAAGCTTTTAGCTCACCTCATGTTTTTGTCGTTTAACATTCTAGGTTCTCTTGTAAGTGCATGGTATCTGAACATCAAGGACAGGGCATTACAAACCGAGATCGATAAATTTGTTTGCAAACACATTACGCCGATTTTAGTTAAGCAAGAGCTTCAAGAAGCAGCAGAAAAAGTTAAAAAGTTGACAAGTTCAGATTCCAGTTTATCAATCAAGATTATTAATGCAAGTAACGAGATCAAAGCAGGTTACTTGGTTGACGAGCAGAAACTCGAGATTGTTTTCAAGATACCTGTCAATTATCCGTTGACAAATGTTCAAGTCCTGGGTCAATCTCGGGTCGGAATCGACGAGCACAAATGGAAATCATGGATATTATCTACTCAAAGAGTCATTACTGGAATGAATGGATCAATAATGGATTCTTTGGAGCTGTTCACGAGAAATGTCAATTTACATTTTTCTGGATTTGAAGAATGTGCAATCTGTTATTCTATTCTCCACGCGGTTGATCATAAGTTACCCACCAAAACATGTCCGACATGCAGTAACAGATTCCATGGCGCTTGTCTTTACAAATGGTTCAGATCGTCTGGAAACAATACTTGTCCACTTTGCAGAGCCGAAATTCCATTCAGAAAATAGATACCTAAAACTCTGCGAACGAAAGTGAACCAATCTAGTAATATACACATATAGACCCAATTGAACTAGTCTCCTCTAGTCAACTCGTTTATTCCTTTCGTGTTTTAAGCGTATTTGTATGGAGAAGCTAAGGAAGTGAAGATTTCCCATTAGTAAATGAAAACGTGAAATTATCATTTTAGAAAGACAGAACTCGAAAATAAGAGGAATGCTCATATCCAAGCGCAAGCTAAGATTAGCATTGCTTTGCGTCTCATTAGTGGCAATTGTGTTCCTGATAATTGACGCGGTGATAGAACTTCATTTGAATAATGAGTTTAAGTACTATAAAACGTTCTTTCAAAGACATCAGGGAGGTTTGCAAGGTGTCTATGATCCTCTAAATGTTAAACAGATTCCGGCTGAGACTATAATGGAACTACGAGACTCTGCTTTGGATAGGACTCGCGAGGATCCTACATACATTTCTTGGAACAAGTTTGCATACGTAAACTATGTTGCCGATAGTGAATACCTCTGCAATACGCTTATTCAATTTGAAAAGCTCAAACAATCTGGGACTGAGGCAAAATTGGTCTTGCTAATTTCCGACAGATTACTAGACGACAAGCATTCCGAAATCGATATTACACGCAGAAGGTTAGATGTTCTGAAAAACCTAGGTCAAGATCAAGTCGTGATAAAGCCAATTCAAAATATCGTTAAACCAAAAGATTCAACACCTTGGCATAACAGTTTCACCAAATTGCTTGTGTTCAATCAAACTGAGTTTGAAAGAGTAGTGTACCTCGACAACGACGCAATTCTTCATGATAACTTGGATGAACTATTTTTCCTACCAAACAATATAACGTTCGCGGCACCGTTGGCATATTGGTTTCTATCTCCAGGTGACATTGAGAAGGGTTACAAGGATATTCAAAAGGAAAAAGGTTCTTCAAACTCTTTGAAGCGTTATGTCACAGATTTGGAACTCCGCGTGAAAAAGGGTGTTTCGCTTTACAACTTTTTACCCAATTTACCCACCTCGCTTTACCTTGATGCTAAAAATGTTGCCAAAGATATGATGCAGTCATCTGGTTCAGCTTCACCTCTGTTTAAGTTGCGGAGAGGTAAGAAAGCCATAAAGGCTAAATTTGCGTCTAATTTAATGGTGATTAAGCCAAATGAAAAGACCTTTAGGACTATCAGTGAAAAGCTTATACCACGTGCGTTGAAGAAAAAAGATCAATACGATATGGATTTAATAAATGACGAATTATACAACTTGAGGAAAATTGTGTATCAACAATTCAAGTTGTTCAGAAAAGTCAACACCGAATTCAAGCCTCAAATCTTGGTGCTTCCTTATGCAAAATATGGGATGCTGACAGGTTCTATTAGAAAATATTCTCATCATGCTTTACTTGCGGATGACATTATTGGGTACGAACGCAAGGTCACCGGCAAGCTAAAATCTCTTCGAGAAATTGTGGAAGACAGCAAATACATCCATTTTTCGGATTATCCTATTGCAAAACCGTGGCATTACAAGTCTCCGAAGGATTTGGAATGCAAACTAGACGAGCAGGACAAAGATAAGTTTTCTGAAAAGGACGTCTGTCAAGTGTGGACTTCAGTTTATGAAGAGTATCTTGATGCTAGGAAAATCTGCCAATAGCTGCAACCTGGAGATAGGTGTTTTTGATGTTTTATGAGATACTTTTTTACTTGTTTATGATCAACGTGTAGATGATAGATGTCGTTTGGCCTCTCCGTCCAGCAATCTCTCTGTTTCGTCACCATGCTTTTGGTTTTTTTGCCGTCCTTCAAGGCGTAGTCCAGCTGTATTACTTTGTTCATTACCATCTGGTTATTCAATTTCGATAAAGCCTTGTCGGAGTGTTCGAACGTCGTGTACTTCACAAAAGCGCACTTTAATTTACCGTTTTTCAAGTAAAAAACCTCAGGACGTTCCAGAAGCGGACCAAATTTGGTGAACAGTTTATTCAAGTAGTCTGCATCGATCAGCTCGTCCAGATTTTTTATAAACAATTTCGCACCCATATCGAACGGAACATCCCCGTTGGAACTGGAATTTTTACCGGACAATCGCACTTTCAACAATCTGTCATAAAGTCTCACGACGTTGTTCATACATTTTGCAACGTATTGGGCATCTTCAGAGTTGTGAAACTCGACAAATGCAAAACCTTGGTAGTTTTGAAGAACTCTGTCCCGAGGATATCGGATCCCAGCGACGGGACTCACTTGCATGAAAAGCTCATACAACAATTCTTTCGTAACTCTCTGGTCAATGTTTCCAACGTAAAGAGTCGAACCAGCGTTGGTGGAAACCAATTCCATCGAGGCCATTATCTATCATTTAAAAAGCGCTGCTCATCATTCAATGCCCAGATATCTAGTTTTATTGAAATCGATCAGTTACCCGGCCTAACTCGGGACTATATAAGGAACGAAATTTCAATTTTAGAACTCTCTCAACTTCTGAATCTTTAAAACCACCGAACATTCAGTTCCCAGTATGCTGAAGCTTGTTCTGACGTGTTAGCTGTGCGATTTTTTCTTACGTCAACCCGAAGTTTTGCTTGTTCGTGGGCTTTCCGAGATTTCTTACAAAGTCCGATGTTGCGACCTCTGTTCCCCGTCCGCTTTCTGGGAGCAAGGATGTGTCGGATTATGAGCGCTGTTGAGGTTTTCCAGATAGGATGAGAAGCGTTGTTGGTAGGATATACTGTCTGTGAAGAGACGTTTGCGGTTGTACGTTGTAAGCAAGAAAAAAGTGTGAGAGTTGAGCTTTTAAAGCATAAAGTTCTTCGCCTTGCGGCAGAATTGGGGTTTGATTGTCCAACTGATGAGTTTTTCGTCGCCGGGTGGGTCTTGTTCTGCGCCGCTACTTCACGTGTTTCATCTCCATATAGCGTGGTAGCTGCAGGCCAAGACTTTTCGAATTTCCAAGTTCCGTTGCGTTGCAGGGACTTGCCGAGAATGTGGTGCTGTCAGCGAGAATTCTGCTTGCAACCTGCGAATCGGGGAGCGCTTCCGTGGACTACTTACACTTTGACGACTCGTTCTACCTGCAGTGCATTACAAGTTCTCGTGCAAAAAGCCGGATTACCCAGTTGCGCCAACAATCCTGGCACTTGCTCCACCACAGAAAAGGTTTAACACCAGGATATTATTGATCTCCCGTAAATCTTACTTGCTGAGTTTCGTAGTGAAGAAAGAAAAACAGCACTCTTGCTGGTCAGAATAAGTTCAGCTGCTTTGCAACTGTTTCGAAAAACGACTTAGCCCGCTTAATCGCTCATCTATTGATTTTTGATAATAGTTTGCAGTTTCATACGCGGGCCACAGAATACCGTCTCCGGACACGCACTCTCTTGTACAAAATAGTAAAGCATGGAAGGATTTGACATAAATCGCGCAGAAGACATTCATTATTCAACCTTGTCACCGATGGCCACAGCGGTGCTAATAGCTCTATCTAAATGTGTGAAAGCTTTCATTCTAATGATACTCGCTTGCGATGGTTTCGATCTCTATGGCAAGCCATGTGACGTTTTTAGATATTTCCGGGGTCCCAAAACTGAAAAAATTTTATTTTCACCTATGCGCATCTCATCGCATTTTTGAACAAACGTTTCAAAAGCGTTGAAGTGAAAGTTGAATAGATTCGATTACAGTCGAATTAATCGCAAACGGCTGAACAAGACGTTTCATAACAACACATTGTACCACTTGATTTCAAAATCAATTTTTTTTAATTTCCAATCAATTCTTTTGTGGTCTTCAGTAAAGCGTTTCATCACAGGCTGTTGCTTTATGCCTAGTGTTAACATATCATTTTTGTACAACAGACCATCGAAGCCACGATAACGCGAGCCGAGAGCCATTGAAAATTAAACCTCGTGTGTGCTTTTGGTACTTTTTCAACCCTTAGAGGAATATGACAGTTAGTGCGCCCGAAATGCAAAGTCCAACTTACATTGACCGGGAGCTTTCACAATCGTTGAACTCAACAGACTCCTTCGAGGGCCCCGAAAAACTTTTGGAGATTTGGTTTTACCCCGACGTGGAGTCGATTCCAAACAGCGGTAAAACGCTGCGTTCGATCCCGTTCGAGAATTGGGTCGAGATTTTGCAACTGGTCAAGTGCCAGGTGTTGTCGATGAATCGATCCGAAAAACTCGACGCTTATTTGCTCAGCGAGTCGTCGCTTTTCGTTTTTGACCACAAACTGACGCTTAAGACGTGCGGCACAACGACGACGCTTTTCTGTCTCGAAGCTTTGTTCGCTCTCGTCAAGCAGGTCCTGGGCTGGAGCTTCGAAAACGGGCTGAAAATGAATCCTTACAAAGTATTCTATTCCAGACGCTGTTTCATGTTCCCAGCCAAACAGAGCTGGATCCATAGAAATTGGAACGACGAAGTCAATTTTTTGGACCGCTTTTTCTGGCACGGTAAGAACTATCTGGTCGGCCGTCTCGACCAGGCAAACCACTGGAATTTGTACGTTACAGACAGCAACCAGGACTTGAAAACCCGAGAACTTTCGGACGAAACGGATGAAGACGAGACGTTGGAGATCCTCATGACGGGCCTAAAACCCAACAAAGCACAACAGTTTGTCATAGGCAATCGCGAAGATCGTCCACCACAATCCGAGGAGCCAGAGAAAGACCCGGGTCACGTGCTCGGAGCCGAGATCACCCGGACCACCAAGTTGGATCGCGTTTACGACTGTGGTGGTGGTGATAGTGACCAGCAGCAGCAGCAGTCACGGAATCTTTCGCTTCGCGAGGACTCCTTTGCGTTCTCGCCTTGTGGTTACTCGTCTAACGTAATTGTCGACGGACAATACTACTACACTTTACATGTGACCCCAGAAGATGGCTGGTCGTATGCCTCTTTCGAGAGCAACGTTCCTGCAAACCTCATCAGCCAAGGAAGACAAGACCAGGTAAACGTGATCAGACACGTCCTGGACACTTTCCAACCCAGTGAATTTTGCTTAACGTTTTTCGCTCGCGACACCGCGAACGAGAATTTTTACAAACTCGTCAAACTATGCGACAACATTCCTAACTATGTCAAGAAAGACAAGATCATCTATGATTTAGACGAATACCAATTGCTTTATCTCAGATTCTCAGCTCGTCCGCTTGTATAGCACATGTATATCGAGGTCTACGAGAAAACTACATTCCCCTAATTTCCAATCCCGTTCTCATTCTTATTAGTCTGTACATCTCGTATAGCTCGTTTAGCTTCGATCGCCCTATCTCCTCGTAGACAAGTACAGGCGTTCCTAAATCCGAACCTGGCAACGGCTTGCGTAATTTGGGAAACGTGAAAAGGGCTGTTGCCTAGGGGTGGAATCGGAAGCTTCTGTGCCGGTGTGGTGGGCTGAATGAGTACGTAGTCGGGCTTCCCTTTGCTAATAAGTATTCATTTGCGCCGATCTGACTCAAATGGTGGTTGCGGCATGACAATATGACAAGAGGATAGTATGAGTAAGGATATATAAATAAGAGTGCCAAGACTTGCTGTGAAGCGGAGTTCGAAAATTCGACAATTCAGAGCCAAGACTAAAAAAAAAAACTACCCACGAACAATGCTTCACAAGGAAGGACACAGCAAAAGACATGTAAAGCACATTGAGTTGCCAGCAGGTTACAATTTATTATCCGATGAAATGCAAAAATTGAAGGTTACAGGAGGCGCATCTATGGCAGGCTCACAGGAGGATGGCAGCGGTTCTTTCTCAATTCCGAAAGAAGGCCTACCTGAAAGCGTTGCATTCAATTTGCTGCAGAACGAATTGACCCTGGACGGCAATCCGCACTTGAATCTGGCGAGTTTTGTGAATACCACGACCACGGAAACCGCACAGCGGTTGATTGCTGCAAATATCAACAAGAATCTGGCCGACAATGACGAGTATCCTCAGATGATCGAGCTATCGCAACGGTGCATTTCCATGCTGGCACGACTCTGGAAATGCGGTCCCGAACATACGGCACTTGGATGTCCCACTACGGGGTCTAGTGAAGCCATTATGCTTGGAGGACTCGCCATGAAGCGGCAATGGGAGAAAAAAATGCGGGAGGCCGGTAAGTCGACCGCGAAGCCCAATATCATCATGTCTTCTGCCGCTCAAGTGGCATTGGAGAAATTTGCTCGCTATTTCGACGTCGAGTGCAGACTGGTGCCTGTGTCAAGTAAATCACACCATCGGTTAGATCCGCTCGAGCTCTGGAATTTTGCCGACGAGAACACCATTGGGGTCTTCGTGATCCTAGGTACCACATACACGGGCCATTTGGAAAACGTCGAAGAAGTGTCCGACGTTTTGGATCAAATCGAAAACCAGCATCCGGACTGGAGCAACAAAAACATTCCAATCCATGTGGACGGCGCTTCGGGCGGGTTCGTAGTGCCATTTGCGTTCACGGAAGAACAAATGCGGCGTTTCAAGCTTGCACGGTGGGGGTTTGACCATCCACGCGTCGTGAGTATCAACACTTCGGGTCACAAGTTTGGTCTTACAACGCCAGGCCTGGGCTGGGTCCTGTGGAAAGACGACAATTACCTATTGCCGGAACTAAGGTTCAAGTTGAAGTATCTGGGTAGCATCGAGGAAACGTTCAACCTGAATTTCTCACGCCCCGGTTTCCAAGTGATCCACCAGTATTACAATTTCTTGACGCTTGGGAAAAAGGGCTATCGGGACGAATTCAACGGGGCGCTTGTCGTGGCTCGTCTTTTCTGCCTGGAGCTGTTGCAGAACGTGCAGCTCAAGGACATGTTCGAAGTGGTGAGCTCGATCCACGAACGATTCGACGGGGGCCGGATCACGCTGGACACGATCGTACGCGAACCCGAGGCGTTCAAACCCGGTGTGCCATTAGTGGCGTTCAAACTGTCCAAAAAGTTCCAGGAGAGGTACCCGGAGATCCCTCAGGCGTTACTCTCGTCGCTGCTGCGGGCCAACGGCTGGATTATCCCCAACTACCCGCTGCCGGCGTCGTCGGACGGTTCCGACAAGTGGGAAGTACTACGGATCGTGTTCCGGTCGGAAATGAGCGTGGACCTCGCGAACCTGCTGCTCAACCATTTGCAGCAGGTGATGCACAGGTTGACGCGGTGCTACGAGGCGTTGCCCGCGCAGTTGCAAGAAAAGGGCCGCGCGCGCGAAGATATGGTGCGTAACATGCTGCTGACGCTTGCGACTCACGACGAGGACGAGGAAACGGGCGGTGAACACAAGAAGAACTACCGAGGCACCTGCTGAGGCACCTGCTGAGCGGGCCGCGTACATGTGTATATTGCGAAGCGAGT
This sequence comes from Lachancea mirantina, assembly GCA_900074745.1. Classification (NCBI taxonomy): domain Eukaryota; kingdom Fungi; phylum Ascomycota; class Saccharomycetes; order Saccharomycetales; family Saccharomycetaceae; genus Lachancea; species Lachancea mirantina. The sequence goes on from LT598465.1 coordinate 748,324, forward strand.
TTACGTAAGCGGAACCATTGTTACCACTGGCAACGCGTGTGTGTATTTTAAGCACTTTTGTCGGACTAAAAGGAACCACCCATACACAATATATATGTACAATCGCCGTCAACGATTTTCCCGCGTTGCTCGTGACGCCCCAGTCGGCCCATGCGCAGTCGTGCCCGCTTCGCCACAGTCCCGACAGCCCCGAGCGGGGTGCAGGGCTGGGCCGGGCTGGGCTACACAGAGCGAACCCAGACACCCTGTATTGCCCGGCGAAGCGGACTTCGTGACGCCCGCTGACGGAGTCGCCCAGCTTTGACCTTTGACCTCGTCACCGGCGCAATCGCAATCGTCGCGTCTACATTGCGTAAGTAAGCATGCCTTTGACGTGTTTCTTGTCGCCCGCCTGGGCTTCGCTGCGTTTCTGTGCATATACGTTCCCACGGCTGTCCCCGCTCCCGATTACCGCATGTGGTAAACTAGCAGCAATGTAAACGTATGGGGCAGAATTCCCGTGGAAGAATCCCCGTAGGGGTAAATACAGCCAAGATTAGCGACAGCCAGCGACGGTCCCGCTCGGGAAAGGCTGGCCAGAGGACGCCAGAGGGGCCAAAGCCCCTCTGGCGTTTGCTGTGGCCGCAATATGAAAGAGAAAGGAAAGAAAGGGGCGAAACTTTCAAACCAAAATAAGCCCACAAAAAGAATATATAAGGGGCGGGGTTTGACGGGGAAAGTACCTAAACTTTCATTTCCAAGAGAGCATCTACCAAAAAAAAACAAAGATCAAAAATGAAATTCAACACCGTTGTTGTCGCAATCGCTGCTCTATCTGCTGCCGCTTCGGCCGCTAACTCTTCTAACAGCTCTTCTTCGTCCAAGGGTGACGCTGGTGCTTTGTCGGTAGGTCTTTCCGCCGTCGGTGCCGCTGCTGCGGGCGCCGTTGCGTTGTTGTTGTGAGCGCGTTCTCGTGTTCTTTATATTCTACCTATTTAGGTTACTAAAATAGTTTAACCGAATGTACTATGCTTCGAAAAGGAGCTGGTGTTGCGCCGTACGGCGCGACACCAGCGTCGTCTGGCCCACACACCCTACTCGGCGGCTACCCGTGCGCGGCGATCCTCGAGCAACGGTTTCTCGGCCGGTATCGCCTGCCCCCTCCGGGTCCCCCCACCGGGTACCGCGGATCCCACCGGATCAGCCTCCGGCCGCCTTCCGGGTGGCCCCGGCCTGGACACGGTCTCTCCTCGCGTCGCAACCACCCCCGCCGTGTACGCCGCGCCCGGGCCGTTTCTTTTCCTGCTCCGGTGATTGTGTTGTTTTTTCGCCGGGTTCGCGCTCTGTATCGCCACAAAAAAAATTTTTTTTTTGTCCCTGGACTATTTAAAGGAGAAGCGGCCCGAGACCACTTAAAACGCGTCATTCCTCGACCAGGTGTACTTCCAAGAGTTGTCACTCCGAGCCATACACTTGAGCAGAACCTCTATTCCTTCGCTATGCAATTCAAAACCAGTCTAACCTCTGCTACCCTCTTGGCCGCTTCCGCGCACGCAGCTTGTATGATTTAAGATGTTTATTTTTTCCGAGACACAAGACGATTCGGGGGCGGTGTGAGCGATTTGGTCCCTGATGGTGCACCTGGCTTTCGGTTCGTGAACCGAATGCCAGCTCGGCGCTCGTCGAGACGATGCTCTTCTCAGCTTTGCACCGCGAAGCGGTGCAAAGCGGTGCAAAGCTTTTTTTTGCCCAGATCGGCTACCACCACCGCCACCACGGTTTATTTTTAGTGGGATCAAGGGTTATGCCCAGTACGGGAAAAAATTGCCAAACCCAGCTCCGCTGTGTCCCGAAAGAGGCAACCAGCAGGAGCGAAAATTTTTGGCTACAACAAGCGCCGAAACGCGCACTTGGTACGGCGGCCGATCTCGATGCGATACGATATCGGAAGTCCGTACCGGGTGATTTGAGTTCTAGAACCACCTTTCGCCCCGCCCCGTCTCGTCCGCGTCTGTTTGTTTGTTTGTTTGTTTACTAACCGCATTCACAGCCAGTTCCAGTTCCAACGCCACCTCGAGCGTGCCTTCGTCCTGTTCGATCTCGTCCAGCGCCACCGTCACCGCTCAGGCCGACCTCGACAAGTACTCGGGATGTCAGACCCTTGTCGGTGACTTGAGCATCAGCGGCACGGGCCTCAGCGGCAGCGCGTCCCTCGCCAACGTCAAGACCATCCAGGGTGACTTGATCATCAACAACGCGACCATGCTGCAAGGCTTCTCCGCCGACAGCTTGCAAACCATTTCTGGTTCTTTGCAGTTGTCGCTTTTGACTTTGCTCGAGACCGCGTCGTTCGGTTCTTTGCAAGAAGTTGAGACCATTGTGTTCCAAACTTTGCCCGCGATCAGCACCATCTCCACCAACTTGAAGTCCGTTCAATCCCTCACCATCGGTGACACCAGTTTGGAGTCCATCGACGGTTTCAACAACTTGGAGAACGTCAACGACCTCAACGTCAACAACAACAAGAACTTGCAAACCATTGACTCCAAATTGCAATCCGTGGCTGACTCTCTAGACGTTTCTTTCAACGGTGAAAGTGCCGACGTCTCTTTCGACAGCTTGGTCTGGGCTAACAACATCACCTTGAGAGACGTTAGCTCTGCGTCTTTTGAATCTTTGCAGAAGGTTAATGCGTCTCTCGGATTCTTCAGCAACGCTATCCAGAGCTTGAACTTGAGCCAACTTTCCAACGTGGGTGGTTCTTTGTCCATTATCTCCAACGACGACTTGACCGAGGCCAGCTTCTCCAACCTAACCACCGTGGGTGGCGGTTTCGTCATTGCCAACAACACCAAGTTGATGCAAATCGACGGTTTCAGAAAATTGCAATCCGTTGGTGGTGCCGTTAACGTTGTTGGTAACTTTTCGGATTTGGAATTGTCCGGTTTGAAGTCGGTTAAAGGTGGTGCCGACATTGAGACTTCTTCTTCCAACTTCACTTGTGACAACCTCAAGAAATTGCAACAACAAGGTGCTATCCAAGGTGACTCCTTTGTTTGCAAGAACGGTGCCACTTCTACTTCTATCCAATTGAGCTCTACTTCTGGCAGCCAATCTTCTTCCACTGGTAGCGCTTCTTCTTCTTCTGGTTCTTCCTCCGGTGGTAAAGCTGCTTCTAGCACTTCTTCTGGCTCTTCCAAGTCCAAGGGTGCTGCTGCTCAATTCGCTTCTGGTTCCTCTTTCATGGGTGCCGTTGCCGCTGTCGCCGTTGCTTTGTTGTAAGCTAAAAGGCAGGAAGAATGGAAAAAAGAATGAGACTCTTAATCGCCTACGATAATAACTAAAGCGCGCTCAACCCTTATGGTCTCTTTGCAAGAGATTATTATTTTTTTTCGGTTCGGGATGGACGAGAGTTTTCACTATAACATAACAAAACTAGGCTCAAATGATGAATAAGAGATACAATTTTTTGACAAGAATATAATAAAAAAAAATTAACGTTCACCATAATAACCATCATCATCGTCATCGTCATTATCATCATCAATTGTACTAAACCTCGATCTGTCTCGACCTGTTCGATTTTCGACTTTTGATAAGTTCAATTCAATGAAAGGTCCCCGAAAGTCATTTCGGCGGTCCCCTTCAATATGCTTTTTATAATTTCTCTCTTCCCCGTTGGGTGTTTTCTTGTTGAGGAGGCAGTCCGTTGTAAATTTATTTTTGGTTCTACATTTTCCGTAATTCTTTGTTAAATAGCCCCGACTTGTCGTTGTTGTCGTTGTGGTGCATCAAGGTTTACACGGAGATCAAGTGTTCTTTTACAGAACCTAATTGCATTGACGAAAGTCCTCCAAAACATTCCCATTCGAAACTTTTCTTGGATCATCAGTCCAGGTTCATGTGGTGGTATTCGACAATTAGAACACTGCAGAGAGCAAGGCTGACTCTAGTGACTCTTTTGCTAAACTCAAAGACCTTTGCATCCAAGAGGCAAAAATTCGAGCAAAACGGCGACAACATTCTCTAGCGATTCCAACCAAGCTTTCAATTGAGCGTTAACCTTTTCTTGATCAGCACCTAGTTTGGCAAAAAAATCCTTTCTGTATGGGCAAGCCTTCATAGCAAGCTTGAACGCAGATTTAATAACAAAGTTGTGGTATTTAACCAAAGTCTTGCCATAAGCGTCCGTGAAAGTCTTGGTCAATTCCAAGTCTGGGTTGTCCACGGTCTCTCTCAGCGCCTGCGCTGTGAACTGCAAGCCTCTGGTCAACCACAACAGTCCCTCAGAGGCGGATTTATGGCCTGAGGCACGTTCGTTTATGACCAGGTCTTGCAATGTGGCTGATTCCGTTGGAGCGGCCAACAGTCTCTTGCGTAGCTTGTTTATATTCCCCGAGAGATCGCTCTGCACTAATGTGAATGCAGAGTTACCCAGCAAGTCAAACAGCTTGACGAGCGATTCTGACGCGTCTAGGAACTCGGATGTAGCGATCTTGTTATCGTTATCGATCGGAACATCTTGAAAAGATGCTTTCATTTCGTCAAAGAATGTACTCATTATGCAAGGTTTTCTTTGGAAAGGAACGCGTTGTTTACCGATGAGCCCACTATTACCAATGCTGTAAAAAGCTTGGTACCAACTCAGGAATCGTCTTGGATCGAATCGACTAAATTTGGCTTCTCATGAAAGGTTTTTCTTTTCGCGATTGTCATGAAACGATCTCGTTCGTGTTCTGTTCCGCGATTGAAGGAATATCCTTTTCTACGGATACTCTATTTTTACTCACTAGCCATTGCCCGTAATTCACTACTCACACAACCCAAAAGCTTTTGGTAAACATTTAAAAACTCGAACTGTTGAGCCCTTATATACATACAAGCGACGGCCCACTCGCGACAACGTTGAGGCATACACAGTGTAGACTACATTCTTAACTAGTTCACATGACTTCAGAAAGTACAGCTTTGTCGCCCATTCTATTTATTGTAGGCATTAACTAAATTAATAGGGTTAAATTAGTGCTTGCCATTAGGTTATTACCTAGATCTTACCTTCTCTCTTTAGTCTCATCTTTTCGGCAAAACTCAACTTTTGACCTGAGGCTGGTGCGGCAGCTGGCACAGCAGCCGGTGTGGCAGCTGGAGCAGGAGAAGGCTTGGGGACGGCCGCGGGGGCAGCAGCCTGGATTGGCGGTTGAGGTGCTGGAGGAGATGCCACTGGAGCTGGTGCTGGCGCGGCTGGCCGAGGAACAGAGTTTCTGACAGGCTCCGATGGTGGAGCTCTGCTATTTCCTCCTCTTCTTAATCTCATCTTTTCAGCAAAAGTCAAGTTAGCCGTAGATGGAATAGCGGCGGAAGCAGAGGCTGGTGCCGCAGCAGGCGTTGCCGCCGGTGCAGGTGCTGGCGTGGCAGCGGATTTTCCGGACGACATCTTTCTCTCGATGGCCTCTTCCATCTCTCTTTGACGACGTGCCTGTTCGTCCTTCTCTTGGTTGACTCTAGCACGTTCTTCACGCTCTTTGGCAAGTCTCTCACGCTGTTCGACAAGACGTTTCTCTTCGGCTTGTGCCTTGAGCTCCTCGTCTCTCTTTTCTGAGAGAACTTTAAAGCGTTGTTGACGAATCTCATCGATTCTAGCCTTCTTAGCAGCTTCAAACTTCGCCAAATTGTCGGAACGAAGTTGAGACAAGTAAGCCTGTTGTTTGGCCAGAACTTGAGCTTTGTAAACTTCATAGTCGTCGGAGATCTTAGACAAACGTTCGTGCAGCTTCACGTGCTCTTCGTGGTCCTTCTTAGCGACCTCGATCAGTTTCGTCTTCATCTTGTTGTAATTTTCAAGATCTCTGGCTTCTTGGGCTTCTGCATCTTTTTCGAGCAAAGGTAGCTCGGTTTTTCTGAAAGCTCTCTCGGTATGATCGAGTCTCTTAAAAGCGTATTTCATACGGTCTTCCAACTCCTTCTTGTCTTTCGACAATTGTTCAATGGTCATTTTACGGACCATCTCCGGTGTTAGATTTTTGGCCTCCTTAGGGTCAATGTAAAGAATACCCTTGGAGTTCACTTCGGCAATCATCTTGACCATCTCTTGCTCTCTCACCAAGGCTCTTTCACGCTCAAACTTCTCTTCGGCACGACGCTTGGCTTCGAGTTCCATTCTAGCATCAGCAGCGGCCTTCTCCTCAAGCATGCGTCTTTGCCTTTCCTCAGCAGCTTGCTCGACAGAGACGTATTTACCAGCTTCGGCTCTCTGCTTTCTCTCGTCTTGTTGTCTGGCTCTTTCTTCGGCAGCCTCCTTTTCACGGGCAATAGTCTCATTGGTTTGTTGAATCAAGTTCTCACGAGTAATCTTGATTTTCTGCATGTAAGAACCTTGCTCAAATGCTTCGTTCTCCTTGAGCAGTTTGCCCAGGTCACTGAGGTGGGAACGAATAGCGGCGTTACGAGTCACAACAGGTTCTGGTTCGCTCTCAACTTCGGTTTCTTCTCCTTCGGGAGTATGTGCAATCTCATCGGTCTCCTTTTCTTGCTCGTTTTGTTCGCCGACAACTGTGGTGCTGGACGATAGAGCTTCGAAAGGATCTTTCATAAAGGTAATAGTGTCTTTCTCGTCATCGATAGTGAACGTCACGTAGTCCTCCATAGCGGCTTGCATCAACAACTTCTCGATGTCAAGTGGAGAGGCCTCGAACTGTCCAGGAAGAACCACCTTGGAAAACAATTCCTCGGAAGAAAGCACCTCGTATTTGTCAGAGATAGTTACGAAAATCTTTTTGATGAGGTAGTTCTTCAAAGGCGCCACATACTGTGCAAAATAGGGCTTGCTTTCTAGAGCTGGCAACAATTCAGAAAGCTTTTGGCTGACGGTGCTTAGATCAAACTCTTCACCCAAAAGTTTGTGGAGACTTTTCACAGCATCGTCGACTCCAGAATAGACAGATTCCTCCAAAGCGGCGTCGATAAGTTGTTGTCTAGTTGGTTTCGATTCTAAACTCAACAAATGGCATAGACGAATCATTGGGTCGTAACCTACCACAGGAAGATCATCGGCTTGGACTGCTAGAGCAGCTAGCATGAAGTTGGAAGCCTGGGCCTTAAATTGCTCTTCAGTAGCGTTAGGGTTGCTCAAGTAAAGCTTGTAAAACTTTTCCCAAGCTGCTGCATTCAATAGATAATTTCCAGAAACAAAGAATACTTTGGCAAGGTTCTCATAGTAGTTGGCAAGCACAGAAGGTCTTGGGGCACGTTTGGAGACCTTCATCAAGTGGTGCACATCTTCAATGGATCTGAAAGCCTCGTGCCACAACTCGAGCTTGACAGAGACGTTGACTTGCTGGAAACGTTGGTCAAGGTATCTTTGTAAAGTGTCGGCATCACTCAAATCAACCGTGTAGTAGTTGTGCTTGTGTTGCTGATAGTTCGCAGAGTCTAAATGTTGACGCAACATTTCGGCAAGTCTCTTGAATTCGTTTTTACGCTTGTAATTCAAACAGAACTGCATTGTTCTGTTGACAACACCGGAGTAGGTGATTTCCAATTGGGAATTGTTTCTGAGCAAGTCGAGTACGGCACGATAAGACTCCCAAGAGAATCGCAACCACGACGTGATAGCCTCATCGTTAAATCCAGCAACATTTTGGTCGCCTTCAAAAGCGGAAAGAAGCAAATTCTCAGGGGTCACACCGCCTTCCAAGTCATCGTCAGCTTCTTGTTCTTGTGCGTCTTCCTTGGCTTGTTCTTGGGCCATTTTCACCTCGATGAGATCAATAAATTTACGAGACACAACACCGACGGATATAAGACCCTCTGGAGTGATCTGCATGTTCTTCTTATACTGATGCAACCCATCCTTTATGATTTTACCCTTCTTTAGCTCAACACCTAATTCTAGGAACTTGAACACGATTGGTTCCAAAGCACCTGGCTGCGCTGATCTTGTCCTTCTCGAAGACAAGTACCCATAGAGCGACAAAAGCGCGGCCAAAGGCTCACCAACAGATATAAGCTCCTCTGCTCTCTTCAGAGCATTCTCTGGACGTAAAACAAATGGCGCCATAGAGAACTTGCTGGTTTTTGTTTGTTTCAAGCTATCGCTAACGAAAGAGCTTCTTACTATAAAATTTTTCACTATGATGAACCTGAAAGCTCTAGTTCGTGAACAATGACATCACCAGACAGACTGATCATCCATCAGCGGCCCCCAAGCTACGACGAGAGCTGCTCGGAATATGTTGAAGTTGTTAACTACTTGATTCAGTCAGCTTACAAAAGTCATGCAATCTCACTTCTTTCTATGAAACTATAATTGTTTATAACTTATCAATTCCTAGACGGCTTGAGCCATCAAATCGATAATTTCACCAGCGGGGTCTTCGTCATGTCTTGCAGTTTCGATGTTGGTCAAAGCTTTCTTGATGCCGATGTTTAGATGAGATCCCATTTTGGCAAGTTCGTTCAAGACGCGTACTCTTGCAGCATCGTCTAAAAATTCCGATTCGATCATGATATTGTTGAACTCGTCTAACGTGGTGATATTGGGGATAGCAATCTCGTTGTCAAAACAGCTGAGCAGGTCCATCTGCTGTAGAACTGAGTGGGTAGATGTGGTGGAAATAATGAGCAAACGACGGTCCTGAGGCGGTTTCCTTTTCAAGTAGACTTTCAAGACTTGTAGAATGTTGTTGGAGAACCTTGGCCCAATGGGGACGTAATCCACCAAGGTCTCAATTGCATCGACCACTAAAATGTTTAGCGGCGATTTATACGCGTCCCTAAAAGTGTTGTCGATGTATGCAATTTTGGCGCTCTCGGACATTCCGACCATTTCTTCTGGGGAAATCATCCGTATAAAGGGAAATTCGGATTTGAGAGCGATCGCCGCAGATAACGCAGTTTTACCGGACCCCGCTGGTCCGTGCACCAGGAGCGAAACTAGCCGAGATTTGTCGCTATCTCTTACTTGACGCACGTACCGTGCGCCGTTCTTCAAAACGTTATCCACCGTGGCAGAGTAATGGATCACTCCACCTTCCACGCACGTTTTGAGATCTTCTTCACTTATCCCAAATGCAGGAACAACTTCGTCCAACGCATTCAAAAAATCCTGCATAGTAACCTTCATGTTTGCAATGTCTTTTTGATTTAGTTTGGTGCTCCCTTGCCCGATACTAACGGTCTTGTTAATGGCAAACGAACTGGCACTTTTCACCAACCCTTCGATCTCAGCACCTGAAAAATTTTTGGTAAGAGCGGCAAGCTGTTTCAAATCCACATCTGGAGTAAGCATCTTGTTGTCGCGCATTTTTTTGGTTTGAATTTCGAAAATTTGGAAGCGGCCATGCTCGTCGGGCAATTGGATTTCGACTTGAACTTCGAATCTACCTGGTCTCAAGAGCGCGCTATCGATCAAATCCTTCCGATTTGTCATACCAATCACCAAAATGTTGTTCAGTTGATCTACACCGTCCATCTTGGCTAAAAGTTGATTGACAACGTTGTCGCCTACACCAGTACCGTCACCTCGAGAACCTCTCTGCTTGAACACCGAGTCCAGTTCATCGAATATAATGATATGCAATGAGGATTCCTCGCCCTTGGAGCGGTATTCTGCCTCTGCATCTTTGAACAAGTTTCTAATGTTTTCCTCTGATGAACCGACAAATTTGCTGAGAATCTCGGGACCATTCACAATCTTGGGTTCTCTGGCATTAAGCATAGTACCTATTTTCCTTGCAATCAGGGTTTTACCCGTACCGGGGGGACCGTACAGCAGTAAACCTTTGACGTGCGAAATACCGAGCTTTTCAATCACGGCAGGTGGGAAAATCCGACTTGCAAAAGCTCTTCTGAAGATCTTGGTGAATTCTTTATCGAGACCACCGACACCCAGGTCCTCAAATTTGAAGTCGGGTCTGATAACCGCATCGGATCTTGGCCGCAACGAATTGGTAGATTTCAAGTTAACGAGACCGTCACGACCTTTGAAGAAATTGATCTGCGTTTGTTTTATTAAAATCCCTTTCACCTCAATTCCCGTCGCAATGGGCCCCACGACTTCCACATCACCCAAATCAATGGTTTGTAATCCTCTCACTTTAAGGTCAAAGATATGACCCTTGTATTCAAAAATCAGATATTGCGTCGGAGAAAAGATCTGCGACTCAAAATTCTTCAAAAACTGTTTGGCCAGTTCATCTTGGTCAAATGGTGCCTCGGTCGCCTTCGCACGCGATCTGAACGAGATTTCTAGCTCCAGAGTACCTAAGTAAGGATGTTTGCCACTATACTGGAATAAATCAAACGCTTTTGCCTGAATGTCTTGATTCAACGACCATCCACCCCAGGTACGCTGGTTACCGTTAAACCCAATCGTTCCAGCTGGAACCTCGTGTGAATGACGTGTCGTGAACACGAACAAGTTGTCAATCAATATGTATATGTTTTCCGGGAAATCAGCACTCGAAACCGCTGCAACGTTCGCCAATGCAAACGAATTGTTAGGACAATTCGCTACCCTTAAATGACGCGGTGTGAAGTCCACGTTCGACATATTTGGTGGCGTATTATGTGTAACGCGTCCGAACGATGGCAGCTTGCCAGACAGTCCAAATTTCTCCATTCTGATGGTTTTCCTGTCTTTTCCCGATCTTGTAATGGTGTCGTTGGTTGGCAAACCTCCTCCATACTTATATCTTAATAAAAACCAAATTCACGTGATACATGACAGATGTTAAATTTGGGACGAGCTAAAAGCCTCATTACGTAGCCATTGAAGCGCCGTTTAGGACTTCTGTACGCTTTAGTGCCATTTTGAATAGTCGAGAGTGTTGGGTAGCTGGTTTCCCCGTCCGAAGAGGATAGCTTTTGCGTACATCACTGTTGAGCAGAGGCCGCACTCTTGCCAAGAAAATTGTATATTATGAGACCAAGCAACATATATTTCCAGTTTTTCTGGAGAAACGAGCGCTCGTCAGGCTCGGCGTCTTCTTCGAAAGAGGCCGAGGCATGGCCCAATTTGGGTTTTTTGTCTTCATAAGTCTTTGTCGTTTTTTTAATTGTGTGAGTAATGGTTGTGGGCCAGCTGACGGGGTTCGAAGCACTGGATTGATACCCTGAGCATTCGGGTTGGGTTTGAGTGACAATTTGTACAACAGATGCGAATCCTGTCGAGTATCGATAAAGAGGTCATAGTGAAGCGGGTAGCGCAGCTGCAAAAACGGTTAGTAAACGTCATGGAAAACTCAAAGAAACACATCAGAACGATTAAACATACCTGGATATAGGAAAAGCACGAATAGTAATTACTGTCCATTTCTGCGCCGATACAGTAAGAATCTGCCGGTAATGCGTCGTTTACGTCGACTATACTGAAACTGGTCGATTCCTTATCGTAAACAAGCGACGCCAACGGTGTCTTGTCAGCATCACCGAGTATCTGTGCAAAGAGCGGGACGCGAACCTCGTTCGCGACCGCGATACACGGAATCATCATAAGTAGGACTAGAAGTCTCATTTTGCCACAGTTGGACTCGAGTTAAAAGGGTAATGATCGCAAATGTTTGATGAATAGAACGATTTTCAACCGAATTGGCTCTAAATCGGTCTCTAAGGGGCTTTTCCTCCCAATTTTGGTCAATTTGTTTGTGTTGTACAAGTTTGATGATCACTAGTGAAAAATTCAAGGTCGAAATTTGAGTTCTTCAATATATACCAGATCTAAGAGCATGTCCAAGTGCCATTGAGACTCAAGGAGAAGGCTAGAGACAGGATAGCAATGCTATTGTTTATACTGGGTATTGTGTTATTGGCACAAGAAGCTGTGGCCCTCAATTCACCGGATTTTAATCCAGGTTTTTACCCCAGGTATTCGATGAGATATGTGAATTCGGAACAGTTTGCAGAACTGAGTTTGAATGCTACGAAAACGAGCAATGGGTCTGTGGTTTACGCAAATGGGCCCAATGTACGCTGCATATTACCCGTTCGTGAATTTTCAACGACAGAATTGGACGAATCGGTGCTGGAATCGCGGATACAGGCAGATCTAACAATGGGGCTCGAAATTATTTCAAATCAGTTCAAAGATGTGTGTTTGGTGTACGGTGACAGTTTTTGGACTTATATGTACTGTCATGGTCAACAGGTGACGCAGGTCCACTTCGAAAACGGCCATGTTGATCCAGTTTTGAATTTTACGCTTGCACGAGAATCCAATAGAGACGAAAACGAAATCGAACCTCAGGCAGAACCCCAGGCTGAGATGGAATCTGGAGAGTATGGTTTTTATATTACCAGTACTATGAGCGGTGGTGACCTGTGTCGCGAAACCGGGAAACCGAGAAGCGTAGAGCTTCAGTACATGTGCGATCCTTTAACGAAAACGGTCCAGATCGTATCCGTGACAGAATCTCGTCTGTGCCACTACAATATTCGCATATCTGTTCCGGACCTTTGCAAAATTCCTTTTCTTTCCGGAAGTGACGACGGTGGATTTACAAGCACTTTGAGTTGCTTCAAAATATTCCCACAAGAAATTAACGATCCCATAACTCTTACGGAGCTTTATCGTCCGATTTTTGTAGGACATGGGTTTTTCCTCCTGACGGAGACGGTACCCGACGACGTCTTTGTAAGGCCCCTGCGTCCACAGATTTTGGTTTTCACGGGCAGTGCTCAAGAATCCTTTTCGCTTCAAATGAGTGAAGCCGCCAGATCTAATTTTTTGAGTAAAGCCTGGAATGCATTCGAAACTATTCTTTCACGCGAACTTCTTCAGGGGCCTGACGGAACGCTATGCAAATTTGGTGACGAATTCATATGGGTTGGTGAAGTTCGGAATTTGAACGGTGATCATATCGTTGACCTAAGGTTTGAGATTGACCATCAGCTGGCCGCAAGTGTGTCGCTGGAAGACCAGGCTAGTGCGGGTGAATCCAAAAGCTTTAAACTGTTTAACAAAGGCGATGACACGTCGGCGCAGTCGCAATCAAAAGCATTGCTCACTGGGGATAAGCTCAAACTCAAATCTGTGAATGATTTGGTTACCAAGGAGCGTGAAAAGGCCAGACTAGAACTCAGGGAGAAAGTTACGTCTTTGATGAATGATTTAGATGACCAAACCATTGATTCATACATTGATGGCGACTTGTCGGCTTTGTTTCTACCCTTCGAAGAGCTTCGAGACAAAGATAATCTACTTGAACAGCTCGAAATGAAAGGTAACGAGGCCCAGCAACCATTAGACGAGCGCCTCGCAAATGAAGAGTCTACGACTAAGGAATCTGTTGTTTATCAAGATATTGATACAGAGCATAGTGAGGAAGGTTCCAAACAGGACGATGCCGCAAGTTAAAAATTAGAGCGATTGATCTATAAACAAAGGCCATTAGGTATTTGCTCGAACAACGTATCGTGAGTCAGCCATATGTAACGAAGTCATAAGAAATCATTATCGTGATGATGCCCTTGCCTGAGAAAAGCTAATCATAGTACATGCAAAAGAATATTCACTGTGAAGAAACGGCTGCCTCCATATTCAATGATTGATGAGCTTCTAATGAGCTCTCCAATCCTGCACCATTGCCATTAACTTTAGCTTCTAGTTTAATACTAGCTGATTTTCTGGGAGTCGCATCCAAACCGTCATCTTCGCCGGTGTTCTCATCCATCTCAACATCTGGGATGACAAAGACATCAGCCAATGGTTTTTTCTTATAATTTGTGCTAATTTTGCCTGTTGGCGGTAGACGCGCTTTTCCGGAGGCTTTTGATTTTGAGGGCACGTCCTCGTCCTCTAATATGCGCGGTTGACCATCTCCGACAGGCTCCGCAGATCCTTCTCCGTCTTGCAATTTACTTTTCTGAAGCTTACTAGTATAGGCTTTGGATCGCTCAAGCGCCTTTTTGAGTAAAGGTTGTAGTGTGTTCCAAACACTGTTCTCGATATCGTGCTCCGAGAGCCCCTGGTATACAACCTCGTTGAACTCTTCTGGCTGAATTCTATTTTCTTCCACAGTAGCCTCAGCGCCTTTACCTCTAAACTGAAATGTAAGTAACTGAAGAGGCACTGAGTTGCTCAAGACTCCAAATTCCCTATCCAAACCTAAATCCTTAAAGCCAAAGAAATCCTCGCCTGACAATTCGCTTGAGAAGTCACCTGTTAAAAAACTTTGACTCTCATCATCAAAGTTCTTCTCCGACAAGTCTTGAAGTGTTGGCCTGAGTAGATCCTTTAGGAAGTTGTTGAGCTTAAACTTGATGTCCTGCAATTTCTTAGTCTTCTTAACAAATTCAGACTCGACGTAAGAATAAAGGTCATCTGGTTTATTTATGCCATTTTCGAGCAATGACATTTTCAGTATGTCTCCAGAAGTCTTATGATTAAGGGAGTTGCCCTCATGGTGATTTTTTACAGTTTTTATTAAATTCGAAATGTATTCCCCAGCAATCTCGGTAAGCATGTTAATAGCGCTCGGCTGCGTGCTTTCGAATCCACTCGACATTGCAATTTTGGATACATTCTTATGCATTATTCGCCAAACCACTTGCTTGTCATTTTTGTAGTCATGGGTCTCAAGTTTGGAAACTGGATCAATGTCCATGTTCTCATTTATGCTGGTGTATCTATAGCGATGCGTATCCCAGATTTGACTGTTCGTTTGTCCTGTATTGCTTTTAGCCTGCTGGCCAGGATTTTGGAGCATTCGAATTAACGAAATCTTATGGCAGATGTGTCTCACCTCCTGAATTAGTTGAATATTTCTGTTAGTCTTATTTGAAAGGCCCTTGTCGGTATTCAGCGCGAAAACATTAGGCATCTTGTCTCCTTCTAATAATACTTTCTGAACAAGTAGCGACTCCTCTTTATCGAGCGTTTCGTTATCCAAGCCTTTATAGGTTACCTCCGGAACTGCATTTGCAACGTTGTATTCCATCAGAACCGATGCATCGTCCAGTTCTATCTCCGTAGCTGATTTGTCAATTTCGCTTGCACTATTGTTAGCAGAGGGAAGTAGTTGAGACTGAGGCAAATCTTCTGACTCAGTTTTCACAATGGCACCAAAACCATTTTTCATCATAGACTCGTTTTCTAATTCTCTTCGCCTCACCTCAGCTTCCTGTTGTTCATGATATTCTTTGAGAATCTGGTCGAAGCCCTTCATTTTGCTTGGGTTTCTCAAAATTGCCAAAGCTTCGTGATTTATTTCTGGACCTTTAAATAGACCAGCTCTTTTGGCGCACATGTCGGCTCTAGCTGTAGCGGTAAGGCTCTTCCAGGTACTCAGCTCAAGGTCGTCGGCGTCATCGTCTTTTTCTGTCAAGAACAACCCTGACTCAAGGCCCTCCTCCCCTTCTTCTTCTTCCTCCTCCTCCTCTTCCTCATCATCATTTTCCTCTTCTTCGCCTTCAACATGTTTAGCTTCATTTCCCGCGACTTTTTGCAATTCCTTTGTTCCATCCTGTAGATCGTCTCCATCGTTGGATTGGACCTCAGAATCAAACTTCTCGATCACCTCAGGATCATGTTGAGCAATACCGGGCGCCTTCGATAATTCTTGATGCTCCCTATCAGTTTCTTGTTCGGGACGTCCGTCTGGTTCTTCGACTTGGTTGTCCTCCTCCGGAAGCGTCTTTGGAGAGGTCTTTGGTTTGTCTTCAACAGAATTAGAGCCATTGATCTTGCCCACTTCGTCGTTTTCATGAACAATTCCTCTTACGTTGCCACCCTTCCGTCCCGTTCCAGATGTTTCTTCATCCACTAACCCATCTTTGAGATTCTCATTGTCGATATCTTCAAATTCCTTCTCGACTTCAGCCCTATCTCGTATGACAATGTCGGGTATGAGTGGTATTAAAGTCAGGGATTTCTTTTGCATAGCAATGGCATGAGCTCGCAAAAAATGTTTAGGATCCGAGTTGTAAGTGAGGCAGTTTTTCCAAATCAGTCTCAAATCTTCGACGAAATCTTGCTTGGAATTATATTGAAATGTTTTGAGTTTTTTCAAAATGGTATTCAAATCCATAGGCTTTTTGATAATCTGATAGTAGTTTGGCGCTTCCCTTTTGCTAACTCTATTCAGGAAGGCCGTTGAATGTTCTGTGTAATTTCTCAGTTCCAAAACGACTTTTTCACAAGCATCGTATAGTTCTTCCTGTCCAATCCTATCATCGGACGCCCATTTAGATCTATTCTTACGCACATCCATGATAAGGTGTCTCAATTCATAATCAGAGATACCAAGCTTTGCTTTGTTGTCCTGTATGGAAGACAAGAGATGTTTCAGAGAAAAGTTCGCTGATCCAAGGTTTACAGAAATAGTCTTTTCTGGAGATTCTGGGATCCTCGTTTTTTTATCTCCACTATCACTTACCTGATCCTGTTCGTTTTGTTTATGAACTTCATCATCTTCCGACACTTGGGAGTATCTTCGTTTCTTTGAAGACTCCAGCATTTTATCACTCTGTTCAAGTTTTAGCCTCTTGAGAAGTGTTTCCTTATCCCCTTCGAAACTGTGGTATATTTTATTGAAGCTCTCCATGATGGCCTGCGTATCGCGATTGCTTAAAGTCGTCAAAGTCTCCTTAGAAATTTCCAAAGAGAGTATCAGAAAACCGTCGCTGTCGTACTCGAGATCAGGTGTGTCCTGTTGAACAAGCACCTGGGACTCTTCCTCCACCGCTGGGTCTTCCTCATCCATATCGTAATCATCATCTTCCTCCCCACGATCGGGGCCAACGTCCCTGACTTCATTCTTGGATGAGAGGGTTTCGATCTCAGTTTCTAGCTCTTCTTCACTTGGTTCTTCGTGGAAGAGAAACCCGCTCTCTGTTTCCTCGTAACAACCAAAAAGCTGATCAACCGCGTTCTCCCAAAGCACGTACCTTACTTTCAACGCCAAATTTCCAGCAAAGTCCGTTCCGGACATATGCTCTTGTAAATTCTCAAGATCAAATTCTGAGAGGTCCTGCTCCTCGTTTTCATGTCCCAGCTTTTTGGTCTCACCAGAATCCGGTGCAACGGCGCCACTATATTTTGTTTGTATTTTGCTGCTGCTGCTATCACCCTCCATTTCTTCATTAGCGTCTTCTTGTGATACGCTTTCCAATGTCCCATCAATATTCGCTTCCTCGACATAACCGTCTCCAACAGTGCCGCCAGAATCTGCTGCACTCGCGGCCTCGCCCTCGTCACCACCCTCACTCAAACCAAACTGTGTATCTGGCCTCTTTTTCACAACCAAATGGACATTTGTGTTCATCAATTCTTCCCACGTTCGACAGCGCTTTGACCGCGGCTCTACTGACAAACATGCATTTAATACTATCAGCTGGGGAGGGGTTAAATGACGGTGAAAAAACTGACATTGATGAAGCTTCTCGGCACAATGCAACAGGCGCAATGGATTTGTTTGCTGATAATTAACAATTGGAAAATCAGAGACCGCTCTCATTAATGCTCTGCTTTATCGGCTTCCGCGCTTGCCATTTGAAATTCAAAGAAGGTTCTTTGTCAATTGGCATTGATTTTTCCATTTAGAGACGTTCGTCCTCGGTGATGCATATTATGGTTTGTCACCTAGCCTTAAGATCCATTCACTAAGACAGTAGACTGATTCAAACGCTGGCCGCAATCTACGGCTATGTTCACTACTTTCGTGCTCATCGTAGGGATGTTTTGATGTAGTGAGATTCCATCTTGGAGAGAGATCCTTGCCTTTTCAGCCCATTTTTTAAAAATTACATTTTGTAGTTCCATCAGCTGAGCTATGCTTGAGGCGTCAATTGTAAGAAGTCATGCTCACCGGACCAATTGAAAAAAGCAAAGCGATTCACTAGAGAATTACCTACTGTTACGGGTTTTCAATTGTGTTAAGTAGAAGGCCATTTCATATGTCTTTCGCAATTGTAAAATCATCAACAGGACCTTAAAATCAAGCTCGAATATTTCTTTAAAGTTTCAGTGCGACTAGATGATTTAAAGTAGACGACATAGTTTTCTTTTTGCATTCCTCAAGTGAACTAAATCGTTTTTTAATCCTTGTTATGCCAATCTGTCATCCTTGATTAATAGGCATTTTTTCGTCTGTGATATGTTCAAAAATCAATTCATCACAGAAAACATTAATTTTAAGATCTCTTCACATTGAAAACGCCTTTAGTCTTACCAAAACTTAAGGGAGCAATGTTTCAAGATTTCTCTTTCTAGTAACGGTCTTGCATTAGTTAAAGTCCATGTATCTTTTCCAAGTCTGACTCCTAGCAAGAATTTTCAAAATGTATCGTGTTATTCAACGAAGGAGATGCGACTAATCGACATGTAAAACATGCTTCTAAGCGTTATATATAAAACGGGATCGAAACTCGATTCAAAGCCAAAGCGTGCCACGTCTCGGGAGTCACCTCTCTCAGGAATATTCCAAAAATCCTTCGAACTCCTACCTTTCTACCCGCCTAAATACTGAATCGTCAGACTTTGTTTGAGATTTCTTGTTCAATGTATCGTAAATATGAAGAGAAGCCAGCATATCCATAGTTTACAATTAGCCGCCGAGGACAGTTTCCGTTAACAACGACATGAGCTTCAGAAAGACCAGCACTGACAGTAAAGGAAGCGTAATATTTTGGGATCTCTTAAGGTTGTCTAACTTGGTGTGTAGATGATCGTAGTCTGTTATCTTGTTCTTTTGATGTCGTCGCGAATAAGTAGTGGTGTATGACTCGCAGAGGTGTCCAAACCGTGCACAGTCTACGTTGTTCTCCCGTAAGTGACTTTAATATTGAGTAGTGGAAGGGTCCTTACGATTTTGGCCCTCGTTAACAAGTAAGCACCGCCGCGACGGTGATTATGAGTAGATTGAGCGTCAAAGTAGGTTACTGAGTATATAGAGAGAGAAATAATCAACACTCATGAGGGAGTCGATTGATCTGAAGTTCTGCGCTACATTGCGCCACGCTACTGCCAACTCTGTTTAAACGCACCTATAGAGAATGGATATGTGTATTATGTACAGCGCAGTCACTGCGACTCACATGCGATGCAACAATCTCAAACAGCATATTTTTTCGTCCACTCCTTTGCGGTAGCCTCGTATTTGGCTCTATCGGTCTTGTAAATGTGAGCGATTTCTGGAACCAATGGGTCATCTGGGTTGGCGTCGGTGAGCAACGAGCAAATCGACAGCAAAACCTTGGAAATGGTCAAAGCTGGCGACCATTGGTCCTTCAAGATATCGAGACAAATGTTACCGTTGGCGTTGATGTTGGGGTGATATATCTTGGTCGTGAATGATATCTTGGGTGGCTTAAATGGGTAGTCGGTTGGAAAATGGATCGACAAGAAGAAAACACCACCAGCGTAGGGCGAGTCGCCAGGTCCCATTATGGACGCCTGCCAGTGGTACAAGTCATCACCGACTGGACCAGCGGAGCAAGAAGTTGGTGGGTCTCTGCAAATGGCACTGTTAGTATCATATTATAGAGGGGTCGTAAGCAAAGGACTACGACGGAACGTAGACCTTATGAGTAAAACAAATTAAAAACAAAAAAAAATGGCTCACTTGACAACGGCTCAAGAAAATAACCATTTTTTAGGTTCTGACGCAAACACATACCTTCCTAGATCGTTGAGTTCCTTTGTAATACGCTTCAAAGACATGGTTTTCGGTGTTTTACACGCGGTTTTTTGGTGCTATCCACTTGAAGTTGCCACCAGTAAGTCAAATATGTCGAAGTTCACAGAATGAGTGCGAAGGCCTGATCAGAAAAACCAAGGTGATCGTGACGAAGCAGCACAGTCCGGGTAACAGAATCTGAAAAGCTTCGTACGCAGTTATCCGAAAGAGAAAAGAGAAAAAGAGGAAAAAACCGACGCTTGCGGGACTCGAACGGTAGTTGTCATTGAGAGATTTAATCGTACACTATTATATAATATAATCAGATGACGTTTATCGCTGGGAACCAGTGTGATGAAATATTACGTAAAGAGTGATCTTTAAGCTTAGTTACTATTTTCGTAAGAAGCTATTAAATATAAAAGGAATGATTGGGTACGAACCCGCAAAGAAGTCTGGGCGCGTCGGCTACGTAATTACGACGGACTGAGGAATTTGAATGGACCCACCAAGGAATTAATCTGTGTGTTGTAACTAGACAACTTCTAGGGCTTGTCAGGTAATAACTCCTGAAGTACGCGCGCGGCTAATTCCACATTCAAGCCGTAGAAATGGATGATTTTGTCGAATTTCTAGGATTTAGCCCTTCTCTGGAAATGTCACATAAAATTATACTAAGTGGGCCTTAACTGGCCTGTCTGAAGTTGTGATTTGATCCCGTAGTGAGCTAGCGCCTATTCGAGTCGTTAGGTTCGTCGCATTTTCAGTAGTTTTGTGCCAAACGATGCGAAGGTCTACTAACACTCTTGATGACTCTAGCGCTAGGTCACACGCCCTGTCGGAGTTTTACGTCAAAATACGGAATGCTTAAACGAAAACTCGAATCGAGAACATGGCTGAAACAGAGATCAATGGTCGACGCCAGCAAATTCTTGCCGATTACCGTGTCATCACTCACTCTCCAAATACGCATTGTGCCGTTAAGACGCGAACTGTGTCATTGTAATCCATATTGCATTGTACGTTGGGAGCAATATCGCCAGCCGGTACATGTGACAATGTGCGCTGCAGATTGCTGTTTTGGACATAAAAAGGTGATCTAGTAAGAATGTATCGGCGCATGCATAGCAGAATTGGCAGCGACAGCGAACAAAAAGATTGTAAGAATTGTCTGACTAGCACATGCGCGATCTGCCCGATCTACACGACCTTCGTGATCTGCACGATCTGCCCGCCTCGGGTTATGCAAATGCAAGAATAATGCGTTCGACTTTATATGGTTTAGCAAAACAGGTGATATTTTGATGTGCATTTTATATAGGCTGAACCTTGCTTTGTAGAGAAAGGCGAGAAAAACTCTTGCTACGACAGCTGGGAAACAGTTTGTGCGTGATTTTACTTGGCTTGGTGTTTTATTCTGCGAACGTTAGCGAGTCAGGTGGTGGTCAGTATTCAGACCTGTCAGCTGGATCGCTTCGAGATAATCTTCGTCAGACGCGCGGTGGAAACTCAGATCAAAAGTCCTGGAAGATCAGCAACGCTTGATCAACAAACAGAGAGGTCGTGCAAGCTCACAAAGGACGTAGAGTCGATAACGTAAACGCTGATGAAATCGGGAGTTTGTTAGTGGTTCTTGATGTCTATGTACTTTGTAGTCGTCCGGCGTACATAGTTACCTATCTCATCGCGCATCCGTAGTCAAAAAATTTTCAAGAACTTGAGATGAGATGAGATGAGTTGAAGTCGAGTGGTTAAAACAGGAAAAGCCGATCGTATTGCAAGCATGGCCGAGGAAGGTAAGCTTGATCTGTCGACTTTGCGGGAGAAGATATCTTCCAAGTTGAATGACAGCCAAAAGCCTGGTAGAAACAACAAGAAAGATGCTAGAAAACCGAACAAGAAGCAGTCTAAAAATGGCAAAAAAGCTGCCAGAGAAACGAACAGAGAGCCTGATGAACGCCCTGATATCAAGGGAGTAGGCAACGATGCGTCGTCCGAGAGTAATGCGGAAGTTCTTCGTCGCGAGGCTCTCGCGTTGGGAGCCTCTGAAAAGGATTTGGAATTGATCAATGGCGTCGCAAGTGACGACGAGGGAAGCGAGCAGGAGTTTGACACTCCCGCTGAAGGGAAAGAAGACATCAAGTTCAACACGGATCTCCAGGACCTTTTGAAGAACATGGGATTCGATAAAACCGTGGTGCCCGCGGAAGAAGATGAAGAAGATGAAGAAGTAGAAGAAGAAGAGCACAAGAAGGCCCGTTCTGTCACACCTGAAGAGGAATCTGAGGAAGAAGAAAGCATTTCCGAAGAATCGTCGCAGGTGGTTGACGAGGGCCAGCGTCTTAGTCAGGGCTCCGAGAAACAGGCCACCGAAAAAGAGGAGAAAGACAAAGATCTAGTCTCACAACTCAACATGGTTTCCTCGGACAAGCTTCTACTTTCCACTGAAAATGCATGGTACAAGTTGCCCACGGGTTCTGAACTATCACAGCAAAACGACCCTCTCTCGGCGGAACAGATAGATAAGCTCTACAAAAGAGGTCAAGCCGCATTGGAAGAGGACAATAAAGTCTACTACGAGGAATTTACCAAGAACTCTTCCCAGCGTAAATTTATGTCGCAGATTCTGTCCGAAGGTACTCTGAACGATAAAATCTCGGCCTTGACGTTGCTGATTCAAGAGTCTCCACTGCATAACATGAAGTCTTTAGACACGTTGCTTGGCTACTGCGACAAAAAATCTAGAAACTCTGCGCTTCAGAGTGTGAATGCACTCAAGGATCTGTTGCTTAATGGCATCTTGCCGGACCGAAAGCTGAGATATTTCAAGAATCAAAACCTTTCGATGATGTTGAGCAAGTCCACACTTGCCATATTATGCTTCGAGGACTACTTGAAGAAGTTTTTCTTCAAGGTGTTGCAAACCTTGGAGAAACTGTCGCACGACCCCATCGTCTACGTTCGCATGCAAGTTCTTACGCATGTTTTTGACTTCATCACGGCAAAGCCAGAGCAAGAGTTCAACTTGCTACGGTTGGGGGTCAATAAGCTAGGTGATACCGACAAAAAAGTGTCTTCCAAGACCTCATACCAGCTACTTAAATTGGAACAGGTACACCCAAATATGAAATCAGTGATTCTGGACGCAATCGTGGACGTTGCTTTAAGGCCCTCCGCCGAATACCACACGACGTATTACGCCGTACTCACGCTGAATCAAACGATCCTCAAGAGAAGGGAAGACATGATTGCGAACCAGTTGATCAAGACATACTTTACGCTTTTCGAAAAGTTTCTGCTGTCGACCAACTCGGACAACAACGAAGAAGGGGACAATGCGCCCAAGAACAAAGACGCGTCGTACGAGAAGAAAAGGAAAAAGAACGTCAAGAGGGGCAAGAAAGGCGGGGTGTCTGTCAAGGACGACAAAACAGATCAGGAAGTTGTGGACGAAAAGAATTCAAAGCTGTTTTCTGCGATCCTCACGGGTCTGAACCGTGCGTTGCCGTTTGCGCAAATGCCTGCCAACGTGTACGAAGTGCATCTGGACGTTCTGTACCAGATCACGCACTCTTCGAATTTCAACACCGCGGTGCAAGCATTGGTGTTGATACATCAGGTGACCACGAAGGCTAGTCTGAACAACGACAGATTTTTCAAGACCCTGTACGAGAGTCTTCTGGACCCCAGACTCGTGACGTCGTCCAAACAGGGTATCTATCTGAATCTACTATACAAATCGCTCAAAAGCGACCAGCACATTCCTCGGGTCGAGGCGTTTGTGAAAAGAATCGTCCAGGTGTGCCTGAACTGGCTCAATGTCGGGGCGATCTCCGGTATGCTGTTCCTACTGCTCCAGCTGAGCAAATCGACGCCGCAGATCAAGAACTTGTTTTCGAACACTCCCGAGGATCACGAATATGTCTCGGACAATGAGGAAAACGAAGGCGGTGACGATAGCAGCGACAAAAAGGCGGCTGCTCCCTACGACAGCCGTAAACGGGACCCACGGTTTGCGCATGCGGACAGTTCGTCTTTGTGGGAGATCGAAAGCTTTTTGCGGCACTTCCATCCCACG
The DNA here is from genome assembly GCA_900074745.1 of Lachancea mirantina. Lineage (NCBI taxonomy): Eukaryota > Fungi > Ascomycota > Saccharomycetes > Saccharomycetales > Saccharomycetaceae > Lachancea > Lachancea mirantina. The sequence goes on from LT598465.1 coordinate 771,991, forward strand.
GTCGAGACTTACGCCCAGGCCTTTTTCCTGAGTTCTACGGACATACCGAAACCGGACCTTGGCCTGCATTCGCTGGCACATTTCTTGGATCGGTTTGTTTACAGAAATGCAAAACAGAAACCCACCACCCGCGGCTCTTCTATCATGCAACCGTTGGGCGGAAGTCACACAGGCAACCTGATCGTTCGTGCGTCGGACAAAGTTCTCGACGAGGTGCCTGCGAACACGCAGGACTGGCTGGCCAAACGGGCCGACGAGGTCACGCCCGACGAGCGGTTCTTCCATCAGTACTTTTCGACGAAGCAGACCGCGATCCGGCGCGCCGAGAAAAAGAAACGCGGATCCAGCGACAGATTTGACGACGAGAGCGAGCTAGACGAGGACGAAGTCTGGGACGCCTTGGTGAAGTCTAGGCCCGACGTCGAAGAGGACGGGGACGAGGACGTGTCCATGGACGACCTGGCGATGTCGGACGTGTCCGACAGCGACGACGAGGAGTCCGAAGTCATTGCGGAGTTGGCAGCGGACAGCGGGGACGCGGACAGCGACAATGATGTGTTCTACAGTTTTGCCGACGAGGGAGCCGTCCCCGCTGCTGGCGAGAAGCGCGCGCTCGAAGACGCCGCAGACGAGGACGCAGGCCTCGGCGACAGCGACAGCGAGCCTGCGGCCGAGCCTGCGGCCGCAGGCTCGGCCGCCTCCGGCAAGCGCAGTTCCAGAAAGCGCTTCAAAGCGCTGCCCGTGTTTGCCTCTGCGGACGACTATGCGCAGTATCTGAATGACTCAGACGAGTAGGCAGGCCCGGCGCTGCGCGTTGCCCGGCCCGCCGCAGGGCGCGTGTTTGTCGCTCTGCACGCACGTTGTATCGAGCGGCCGTTTGCCGCATGTATATTACGTAATCCGCGCACAATCACGACGGCCAACATCCATACATGAAACACACGCTGGCGCAGGTCTGGCGCAGACCTGCGCCAGACCGTGTTTCAGGCCGAAACGGCCGGAACGCACGCCGCCATTAGTCGTGCCAGCGCAATCGCGCGGACGCTTTTGCAAGTGCTGAGTATACATAGCCGGTGGCCCTGGGCGTTTACGCCTGCGCATTCTGGGGCACAAGCACTCCCCCCACACACCCGCGCGCCAATGGACCGGAGGCCAACCCCGGGCTGGGATCCCGTTCACACCCGCATCTTCGACGTCTACGTGCAGGACGACGCGGCCGACGGCGACGACGAAGCCGACGTCAACCACCTGGCGATCGTCACCAACGACGACGAGATCGCGCCTTCACATGCGCCGGGCCCGCTCCGCGTCTCGGCCGCAGCCGCGGCTCCGGACACGGCTCCGGACGCGGCTATTTTTGGCAGCGGCGTGCACGCACTGCCGCCGCACGCGCGGCCCCTGCTCGTAAACACGGGCAGCGGGCACCGGCAGGTGCGCGTGGGCACGGGTTTTCCGCCGCAGCGCGTGCTCGTTAAACAGGAGGAGGACCGCGATCGCCGGCCGGCGCCGCTGGCGCTGGCGCCGCTGGCGCCGCCGGGTCACGTGCACGTGGCGCCCGGCTCGCTGGTCAACACCGACATATGGCCCACGCCCGTCGAGAACGCGTTTCTGAGCGCGCTGCGGCTCATTGCCAAGAACGGCACCGCGAAGATCAAGCTGCGCGACCGCAACTACGGCCGCAACGAGCTGATCTCGCTCTACATTCACCACCAAACGCGCGAGTGGCGCACCAAGAAGCAGATCTCGTCCCACATCCAGGTCTGGAAGAAGTCCATTCTGAACAAGGTCAAGGCCGATCTCGAGCTCTCTGCTTACGAAAGCGAGCTGCTCGCGCTCATCGAGCACGGCGCGCCCGCGACCGACCAAAACAGCCGCCAGTTCCATTCGACCTTCTCCGAGATCACAGCCGCGTACGAGGCGCCCGGCGCAGCGGCCGGCGCTCTGCCGAGCGCGGCTTCTGCGGGACCCACTGCGTGCATGCCCATGCATCTAGACCCGATCGGCGGCAGCGGCGCGCCGCTGCCGCCGGCCAGTGCGCCCGCGGGCGTGCCTTGCCTGGGCGCCGCGCTAGGCGGATCTCTGGGCGCGCCCTTGGGGGGCGCCCTTGGCGACAGCCTCGGCGACGGCCTCGGCGGCTCGCTGAGCGGCTCGCTGAGCAGCGGAGCGCCCCTCCAAATGGCCTCGGAGCTCCACTCCGCCGAGCCCCAGACGCCGCTGGAGTACGCGCGTCGGGTGTACGGAAATCTGCAGGCCTACAAGTGCGTGCCTTCGGCCATGCAGGACTACGCCCACATGCGCGGCGGATCGGCGCCGGACACGGCGCCGGACACCGCACTCGAAACGACGCAAGATGCGTCGTTCCAGAATTCTCCAACAGAGAGAACTCTGCAGGCTGCACGCGAGGTGGCCCGTCAGCAGCGCGAGCTTATACAGTCCCTGTACACAGTGCCTGCGTCGGGATCGTCGTCGGCTTCGGACCATGCAGGCACGTATCTCGACGCACGTTCTCCGGAGCAACAGCCCCTCAAAAACTTCAAAACGTTCCAGATCGGGCAAGGCGCGGACGATCTGAACAACAGTACCCCTCAGCGGCCGCGCTAGCGCGGCTAGCGCGCTAGCCGCTGAGGGCAGATATGACGAGACGGTTTTCGATTTTCTGAACTTGACAACTAATACAGCATAATATAGAACGGAGGTTTGTAACGATTTGTAATTGTAGCTCACGATAAACATAGACGGGAGAAGGCAGGACAGACTGTAGGGATTGCAGCGAGAGGCGCCCGGGGGTGGTCACGTGACCCCCAGGTCGCTCATCGCGTTCTACGTGGCGTTTCTTTTTTCGCAGACTGCAAAAAAATGCCACTGTCGATTCCAAGTCAGAGTCGAACCTGACTCGAGATGAGCTGCGTGCCGCCGCTTCCCTTCCTCGTTCACTTTATAAGGCAGCTCCTTCTTCCGCCCGCCGAGGTCCACTTGACGCCCAGTTTCGCCTGACTACGATCTCCGATGTTCTCACGAGCCGCCAGAAACGCATCTCTGCTCAGCGCACGCGTCGCGGGCACCGCGCGCCTAGCGCCAACGGAAACATTGCCTCCCCAACTCGGCTTCGCTCCAAGGCGTCTGAACGCCACCAGATTGTCTCCATACCATACGCTCTCCGGTACCAAAGTCGCCAAAGCGCTTCGGGACGAGGCCTTCAAGGAGATCGAGACCATCAAGTCCGAACACCCAGATTTCGAGCCCACGCTCAAGATTTTTCAGGTGGGTTCCAGACCCGACTCCTCCGCGTACGTGCGCATGAAGCTCAAGACTTCCAAAGAGAGCGGGGTTCGCTGTCTGGTCGAGAAATTGCCGCAGGACATCTCCGAAGCCGAGCTTCTCAACAAGATCGAAGCTGTCAATGGTGACGACTCCATTCACGGTCTGCTCATTCAATTGCCTCTCCCTAAGCATTTGAACGAGACCAAAGTCACCAACGCGGTATTGCACACCAAAGACGTGGACGGATTCCACCGCTACAACGCCGGCGAGCTCTCCAAAAAGGGCGGCAGCCCCTTTTTCCTGCCTTGCACCCCAAACGGCTGTATCAGACTCTTGGAAGAGGCGAAAGTTGACTTGAGGGGCAAGAACGCGGTCGTTTTGGGTCGTTCTGACATTGTCGGCACTCCGGTCTCCTCCCTTTTGAAGAACTTGGACGCTACCGTCACCGTTTGCCACAGTCATACCAAGGACCTGCAACGCATTCTGGCCGAAGCCGATGTGGTAATTGCGGCGTGCGGTAGGCCCAATTACGTTAAGGGAGAATGGTTAAAAGACGGCGCTGTGGTCATCGATGTGGGCATCAACTACATCCCAGATTCCACCAAGAAAAGCGGCCAGAGACTCGTCGGCGACGTTGATTTTGAATCTGCCAAGCACAAAGCCTCTTTCATCACCCCGGTGCCTGGCGGAGTTGGCCCAATGACCGTTGCCATGCTTGTTCAAAACGTTCTGCTTGCCGCCAAGAGACAACTCACCGACTCTTACAAGCCTGCCAAGATTTCTCCCCTCCCACTCAAGCTTCAATCTCCCGTGCCGTCAGACATTGACATATCCAGAGCCCAAACCCCAAAGAACATTGGTGTGGTTGCAGAGGAGCTAGGGATTCATGCTAATGAGGTCGAATTATACGGTCATTACAAGGCCAAGCTTTCCTTGGACATTCTTAACAGATTGAAAGCCAATGAAAACGGTAAGTACGTGCTAGTAGCCGGTATTACTCCTACGCCACTAGGAGAGGGTAAATCTACCACCACGATGGGTCTAGTACAGGCTCTAACCGCCCATTTGAACAAACCATCGATTGCGAACGTTAGGCAACCATCCATGGGCCCCACTTTTGGTGTCAAGGGTGGTGCTGCCGGTGGTGGGTATGCCCAGGTCATACCGATGGATGAATTTAACATGCACTTGACTGGTGATATTCATGCAATTTCTGCCGCCAACAACTTGCTTGCCGCTGCAATTGACACCAGAATGTTCCACGAATCCACGCAAAAGAAGGACTCCACATTTTTCAATAGATTGGTCCCGAAGAAGAAGGGCGGTCGTCAATTTACCAAGTCCATGTTGAAGCGCCTCGAAAAGCTGGACATTAGCAAAACAAACCCCGACGACCTAACTCCAGAAGAGATCACCAAATTTGCACGTCTAAATTTGGATCCTACGACGATTACTATCAAGAGAGTCGTGGATGTCAATGATAGAATGCTACGTCAAATTACCATCGGACAGGCTCCAACCGAAAAGGGCTTCACTAGATCAACTGGCTTTGATATCACTGTTGCATCTGAATTGATGGCTATCTTGGCTCTGTCAAGAGATTTGAAGGACATGCGCGCCCGCGTTGGTCGCATTGTCGTCGGTGCAAACCAGGACGGCGAGCCCATCACCGTTGAGGATGTTGGATGTGCAGGCGCAATTACGGCGTTATTGAAGGATGCCATTAAGCCCAACTTAATGCAGTCATTAGAAGGTACCCCTGTAATGGTCCACGCTGGCCCATTTGCAAATATTTCCATCGGCGCGTCCTCCGTCATTGCTGACAGAATCGCTTTGAAGTTGGTAGGTAAGACAAAGGACTCCAATGCTGAAGCAGGTTATGTCGTTACAGAAGCTGGATTTGACTTCACTATGGGTGGTGAAAGATTCTTCAACATCAAATGTCGTTCCTCGGGACTACAGCCGGATGCTGTAGTATTGGTGGCTACAGTTAGGGCTCTGAAACTTCACGGGGGTGCTCCGGATGTTAAACCCGGCCAATCTTTACCCTCTGAATACACGGAAGAGAACGTTGATCTCGTCGCCAAAGGTGTTGCCAATTTGTGCAAGCAAATTTCTAACGCCAAACAGTTTGGTATTCCTGTCGTGGTCGGAATCAATAGATTTGAATCGGACACCGACGCCGAAATCGAAGTCATCAGAAAAGCCGCCAAAGAAGCCGGTGCCTTTGATGCAGTATCTACGAACCACTGGGCTGAAGGTGGTAAAGGCGCTATTGGACTGGCTCACGCGGTTGTCGACGCTACCAAGCAGGCCAAAGACTTCAAGTTTCTCTACGAAGTTGACCAATCTGTTGAGGCCAAACTCGAAACGATTGTTCAAAAAATGTACGGTGGTGCCAAGATCGAGATTTCGCCTGAAGCTCAACAGAAAATTGACTTGTATAAAAAGCAAGGGTTCGGTAATTTGCCGATTTGCATTGCAAAGACCCAATATTCTCTGTCTCATGATGCTTCGCTCAAGAATGTTCCAACCGGTTTTACTTTCCCTGTTAGAGACGTAAGAGCTTCTATTGGGGCCGGTTATCTATACGCTCTCGCCGCCGAAATTCAAACTATTCCTGGACTTTCGACCTACGCTGGCTACATGAATGTGGAAGTCAATGATGAAGGTGAGATTGAAGGACTTTTTTAATTAAATTCGATAGATAACTTATATTAAAGATGTGATATTCTTATCATTTTGAAAAATCAAAATTTGAAATATTGTCAACGTCAAAAGCGGCCATCCTAACGAGATCAATGACGATACAGTCACGATGCCTGGTATAATAACGAGTAGAGACGAATGGACTATTTCACTGCATCCAAGAGAATGTTTGGCGGGTAACAAACCCAGAAACTCAGTACCCCACCCTCAAAGACATGTTCTTTTCCCACCGATTGTGAAAGCACAATTTATAGTAGGATCCGAAGAGTACATACCGCTCCTTCACGATGGAATCAAGGACACTGACGAAATGATTTGACGTTAAGATACAAAGTTCGAGGGCTGGCCCTTGCGCATGTGTATATTTTCATTTAAAGGCGCACATATTCAAATGCGTCTCCGGATTTCTAGGATATGTAGTTTAAAGCATTAGAGAGCAGTTCGCGATTTAAAGGTATGCGCCCTGGCTAGCATAATCAGGCTTCAAGAAGAGAATCGGAATGCTTTCCGGAGCTAATAATAATACCTTGATAATTACTAGAGAAAAACCAACGTTCGGTAGGTTTATACTACATAACGGGGGTACAATGAAAACGTAAGAGAAAGAAAATGATGACAGGACTTCCTAAGCTAAAGCTAAGTCGCTTAAGCATCTTCCTTCAACAAAGCTTCTCTCTTTTCGGCAGTTCTTTGAGCTCTTCTTTCACGGGCAGCTCTGTTCTTGGCTCTTCTAGCCTCGGCCTCTTCCTTCAAAGCTCTTTCACGTTGAGCGTCAGCCTTGGCTTGGATGATGTGCTCAACCAAAGCTCTCTTGTGCTTGAAAGCGTTACCCTTGGCAGCCTTGTACAAAGAGTGGTATAGATGTCTGTCGATCTTGCCAGCATCACGGTACTTGGCCAACAATCTTCTCAAGACACGCAGTCTTCTGATCCAGACGACTTGGGAAGGCAAACGAGCCTCCTTGGTACCCTTTCTCTTACCGTAACCAGTGTGACGACCGTTTCTCTTGGATTCAGCCATGATTCTAGTTCTGGATCTAGAGTGCATTCTGGTTGGCTTCTTAACGATGGTACCGTTCTTGACCAACTTTCTGATTGCATTTCTGGAGTTGGCTTGAGCGATCTCGGAGGTCTCAGATGGGTCCATCCAGATCTTTCTCTTACCAACACCGACAACAGAAGCGGCAAGTCTCTTTTGAGTACGTAAGTTGGCCCTGTTTTAATGTTAGTGTTTGTTCTTGTGTAGATGGCCAAGTAACGTGGAGATTTACGTCGTGTGTGCACGTCTCTATTCAGTCCCAATCCATTCTTGATCACTTTGTATCGAACTCAACTCCTGGCCTCACTGATCCGTCCCACTACACATTCCGTAAGGATCAGGTCTTCCATATATCCCACAATTCGTCCTAGCACATCGCGGTCTTTTCATGTCCAAAAACTCTAATTCAAGCCTGGAAAACTCCACCGCTAAAAACGCACACACTTTGCTCCACTTCGCATCCATCCTAACCGCTAAATCTCATCAATTCACATACATTTTGCTTTGGTTTCTCTACTGATCCTAAATTCAACCAATAACCTCTTCAAAACCTGTAAAGTATGGTCAAAGTTTTTCTTGCAACGCTCGATTCCCTGGGTCTGCCTCCACGAACCCATCCCTTGCTCTCCATGCTGGGCCCTCGGCCGAGGTAGACAGGGAACCTGGTACCAGCAGCAGCCTCTCCGTCGCTACTGGGCCCAGCAATCCGAGCCAGGGACTTCCTGCCAGCAGACACGGGCAGGGAGGAGCGTTCCCTACTGCCGCGGTGTGAGCCTAGCGCATGCAGTCACCAGTGGGGGCCAGCCTAACATGCCATGCGACCTGAAATTTCGGTACCGACGCAAAAAAATGTCACGCGCAGGATATTTCAGAAAAGGCCTCTATAAATCATGTTGAATTCTTTGAAAATGTATGGGCGGTAGATCTTTGAAGTGTGTGTGGGTGGCTTTCAAAAACACATGACTGCTTTCCCTCAAATCTCATCACATGGTTTATCATGAAAGACTGAAAATTTTCTGAGATGAGCGCACCCGTCTCATCTCATCTCATCTCATCGCAGAGATCTGGTCGAACACAATGGCCAAATCACTACGTGCCAAGTCTCAGTTGAAGGCTAAGTCCGTAAAGAGGAAGAACGAGTTCCAAAAAGCTGCCGATGCACGTAGTCAGAGGCTGGCTGAGAAGCTACGTGATGATCTGGTAAGACAGAAGGTCGAGGAACTAAAGAAGCAGAACAACGGTGCAGAAATTGACGAAACTACATTGGAGGCGCTTGAAAACGGCAGTAAACCTGCTCCTGATGCCATGGAAGAAGACTCGAAAAAAGTAAGCACATCGGGGTGGAGAGACGCCAGACATCACACGTACAAGAAAAACAAGAAGCTTGCAAAGTCGCGCAAGAAGGGTTCTTTCACCAAGTTCTGAGGGTTTAAACCCGCCCTGCGCTGGACCGGGGCATTGTACATTAGCGTATTTCTGTAAGATAACATAAACCGAATCGAGTTATATACGATAAATGGAGGTCAACATACGGAATGCGTGGCCACCATGTGGCTCAGAGCTGTATTTCGGGTACCATCTTAGGCTGGGTAACCCTTATCCAGGAAACCCACATAGTATTCGCGTGCGCCGTCACGTTCATTCGCCTATTACTCGCGTGAAAAAAATAGGCGACCCGCCAGCAACCCGCGTCCTTTAACACTGGATACCCTTTCACGAACCGAAACGCGTAAAGAAAATTTCTGGCGTCAAAAATTCAAATATTTAACATACATGATCCAGACCAACCGCTCCCCGGTTCGAACTACTCAGCTGACACACAATGATAGCGGTCCAAGAGTCTTATCAGATTGAAGAGCTTTCCGACGAAACCTCAGATTTGGAAGGTAAGACTCTCACCCCAGAGCCACGTGTCTCAAGCCCAGTAGATGCGGCAGATGGCTCCTCCATTCCTATTACACCTACTAGACAACTTAAAGTAACTGGATGGATGGATCGATCAGCCCTTCGCCGCCACTTCGATGTTACAGAGGTGGATGGACTAAAGATTGCCTCTTGTGTTCATTGCAAACGCGAATTCAAGGAAGCGAGGTCCACAGGAAACCTTTCAAAACACGTAAAGAACGTTCATCCTCTAGCATACCAAAACGGTCGAAAAGAAGAAGAAAAATCTAGGAGTCTCAGCCAATTAGGAGTCAAGTGTCGTTCCTTGCCACCGCCAGCTGCAATAACCGCAGAATGGAAGCATAGCCCTGGCGATTTTGGTATTCTTTTGCTTTTGACGGAAAAGTTAGTCCCGTTCTCCTTCTTCGAAGGCAAAAGCTGGAACGTCATTAGCGAAGCCTGCTCTGGTATTAAATTGATAAAATCTCGTCCAGCGATCATTGACAGGCTATCGAACTATACCAATCACTTCAATACTGCACTTAAAAAAGTATTGAGTAAAACTGACTTCATTAACATTGAACTGGATATCTGGTCCGGCGGGAATGGAAGATCATATCTAGCTGTAGCCGCATCATTTGCTCCCAATCTTATAAATGATGCTATGCTGACTGATGTTGGCAGCAGCAAGGCTCTTCTTAATAACCATTACGCTCCGTACAACACCCACATCCTAGGTTTCATTGATGTTAGCGACACACCACACACCGGGGAAAATCTTTTCAAGGAAGTTCGGGATGTGATGAAAGAGTATGAAATAGATGATCGAGTTGCGACAATTACTTGTGATAATGCCACAAACAACATATGCATGCATTCCCACCTTGTCCATGACCATTTCAAGAAATGCAAATCCAAGACGTTCGATCGTCTGGGAAATTTCCATATTTTCCGGTGTGGAAACCATATTTTGAACATTCTTTTCCAAGATGTAGTGAAAAACCTGAAAGCAAACACAAAGTTCAGCTTGGCACTGGCGCGTATCACACGGTTGGCTCACAAGATGAAGCACACTTCTCTTTTGAGGTCTTCATTAATGAAAGCTTCAATCCCGTTGGTGCCTGCTGCATCGGAAACACGGTGGTTGTATATCTGGAAGCAAGTAACCACTTTTCTGAAATATCGCCAGCAGTATCTGACGTGGTTCAATAACTTTAAAAAGTCACCACAGAACATTTCTGCTGCTTCAAAAATCGAAAAGTGTTTCGAGCAAACCCCTGAGGAAGTCCATCTTTTGCAGTACTTTGTCGATTGTTGCTCAATCTTCAAAGTGTTGAATGACACTCTGCAAGAAGTTTCGTTTAATCATCTCTCTAATGCGGTACCTTTCTATTACACACTTCTGGAATATTATGACTTATGCGGTGATGCCCATACGGAAACTATAGAGCTACCGACAGAAGGAGCATTTGATTTCACCTTTATCAATGGAACTCAAAAACCCGCCGTTAGATATGAAGAAAACGGTACTTGATGCTGTCCTTTCTACTCGAAACAAATTTACAACTTATTTCCAGTACTTCACGGAAAACGATCTGTATTTTGTCGCTGCATTCTTGGATCCTTCGTCCAAACATCAGTGCTTCAACACCCTTATGGCGGAGGACGAGGCTCAATTTCGACTAAGCAAAGTGGAAAAGTATTTGAAGTCTTACCTCAAGAAGTCCGAACCGCGAAAGGTCGTTACATCAACTGAACTTGCCAAAAGATCTTTTAGAGGCACGCGCCATCGAGTCAGCAAATTACCCACAATTAACCGGCGCGAAAAGCATTCACGTAATGCAGAGGCTTCTATGTGCAATCAGGCAGTCAGTGAGTGGGACAAATATAAAGCAGAAGAGCAACATACCTTGGACTTCAAAGAGGACCTGATACAATGGTGGTACGAACGCCGTGGCGCATATCCCAATTTATTCAGGCTTGCGGTGGCCCTTCTATACACAAAATTTAGCACAAGCGGTCTGGAGAGAGCATTTTCTATCAGCGGAAAAGTTCTTCGTAAAGAAAGAAGAAGTATGAGCAGTCTAAATTTTAACAGGTTACTAGTTCTTAGAAATCGCTTCAAGGGCTGGGGCCTCCTCGACCAGAAATTAACACTCAATTTCCAAGATTCTGATGAGGATGATGACTATATAGAATGCTACTCTCAATCGGATGACGACGATCTCGAGTTTTAATAGTTAAAGCTAGCATATCAATCTAATTCAACACTAATTAGGTAAGATCAATGCTTTTCTCTCGATTTACGGACGCTTTGTTGAACTAACAAGTTGTTTATCCGCGTTCCATCCAAACGATGCATTCGAAATATCCTTAAATGAGTTGAAAATATTAAAATATATACCCAAGAATTACTCGATCCGTACATGACTACTACCCGTTTACTACCCGCTCTCGGGTATCCGGGTAGTTATTTTGTAATCCGGGTCAACCCGAAATACAGCTCTGATGTGGCTGGTCGGGTCGCGCCGGACGAGAAAACAAACCAATTGTGGATTGCGTGTACGTATGTATATTTGCGTACGTCAGGGCGGTCGCAGTCGCCGCCGCGAGCCGTGACGATCATGCTGCTGCTTGGATGGGGATGTGGAAACGGTGCCGGCACACGTGACTATTACAGCATGAACGCGGTGCCTGCGGTACCCGCGGTGCCATTGTAACGTGGCATTCCAATCTTAGCTGCGCGGGACGCAGACCCGCGCCGCTTTGGATCCCGTTTCCGTTCCTGGTCTCGCTTGATCTTGGCCTTTGCCCGCCGTTCTCTACGAAGCCGGCTTTGCATCATGTAGTAAGTCGCACGACGGATTATGGTCTCGAGAAGTGGCTTGTCGTACTCCGGGTACGTGCGCGCGACCCTCTGGTGCAGCTCGTCTAGCAGCCGCGTACGGTAGTCCTTGGAAGTGTCCCGCACCCAAGTCTTGTAGCCCAGCGGATAGTGTAGCTCTCGCTCGAAAATGTCGAGGATGAATCGCTCCCGACGAAGCGCCTCTTCCGCGGAGTCCAGGTTCAGCACCTCTGCGAGTCCCTGCGCGGACAGCCGCGAGTCCGAAACTTTTTTCGACCCAGCAGCCCCTGCGGCTGCAGCGGCGGCAGAGCCGCCGCTGCCACCACCCGCCGCCGAGCTGCTCAGTGTGTTGGACGACGGCGTGCGCGACGAAAACCGCCGTTGTCGAGGCAGATGCGGCAGGCCGTCCGAGCCGTCTTCGTCGTCGTCATCGTGCTCCGCTTCCAGGCGGCCGTCGGCCTCGTCGTCGTCGTCGTCGTCTTCCGCGTCTTCGTCATCGTCGTCGTCATCGTCAGCGCCGGCACCGGGGCCGATGCCCATTCCGTGTCCAGTGGCAACGCGAAACCCAAACCTCGCGATGTCGCGGTCACGCGACACGGCTCCTCCTGCGCCACTATCCGCGGCCGCTTCTAGTCCCGCTTCGTAGCCCAGAGCGCCACCCCTCTCGTCTCGGTAGCCGCCGGCGTTACCCAGCCTGTGTCCGAGGCCGGGCCCGAGGCCGGATACAGACCCGGAGATAGACCCGGAGATAGAACCGGACACCGGGCCCGAGCCCGGGACCGCCGTGTAGAAGTCCATGTCGTAATATGACGACGAGGCCTGGCTGAAAAGCGAGCCGGCAGAGCTGCCGGCGGCACTGCCGCTCCAGCTGGCCGGACCCGCGACTCGCGGGTCCGGTAGCGGGTCAGCAGTGGCCATGGGATAGTAGAGGTTTAATACGGGGTCGAGGTCCGGCTCCTTGAGCTCTTCTTGCTCGAGGTTCTGCAGCTGGAGCTGCATCTGCGGGTCCTCAGCGTACACGAGCCTGTTATCGAGCAGGTCGTATTCGTCTGTGCCTGAGTACATGTATGTGGTGGTAAATTCCAGCGCGCGCTCTTGGTTCTTGTCGTTTGCGGTGCTTTGGTATTCGCTCCTTATCTGCGCCTTTCGTCTCGACAAATAGACGTGCACGTGAGTATGCTCCAGGTCTGCAGTTGATGTCCAGGGCCGCAGTGGGCACAGGCCACTGCGCGCCGCGAAACAAGTGTCCTTTTTTATAAACCGGACCCGAATGTGCCAGACGCACGCGCCCGTGCTTTGGCTCGTGATCGGAGGACCCGGACGGCCAAATGCCCAGAAAGATCCGAGCTGAGTCACTCGCTACCGGGATTCTTGGTTATCAGTACGTGCTGACATAGCAGCGGGTGCGCGCGGGGTACGGGTGTTTGCCTTTTTTCCGACGCAAACACGCACACACGTACAGGGTGCGTTTCTTTTGACAATGCACTTGGCGCACAGAACTCGCCGCGGCGGAGCGCTCTGCGCTCCGCTGGTTATCGCGCAGCGGGCGCGCGCAGCGCGCGCCCGCTGCCTCATTCGGAAGGATGGCCCGAGGTCCGGGTAACACCAGAGCCACGTACCGGTGGTGCTTGCGCTCGAGTCCACACCGTACCGTGCGCGCGCCACACGGCGGCGCCAGCCGGGCAGGCAGAAAAGGTGCCTAGAAGGCAGACCTAACGCTGACCCTGCAGCCATTGTCCTCGGAGCACAAATGTGTCAATGGGCGTGCCAGAACGGAGTAGGACCGGCCGACCGCATTGGGCTGAATCGCAATCGAACCGGTTAGGACTCTACTGCGCCTAGTACCCGGCCGGTGCCCGGCCGGGACGCGGCGCCACAGGCGCCACGGAAAAAGGAACCCATCAGAGAGAACAGGGGGCGCGTAGGGCGTAGGGGTGCGTGGGTGTGCCACACTTAGCCTTCCGCGTCTGCGTTTCTTTTGGCGCGCGCTTCTGGCGTCGAAGTTGCGATAAGCTTCTGTCGCTGCGGACGAGCGCGGCGCAGAACGCGCGCGGGTGCGAAGCGGGTGTCACGTGACCGGGCGCGCGCAGGGAGAGACCGCAAAGGGAGCCTTTGCTGACGTCTTCGCCGCAATGGCAAGTTTTAAGGGCGAAACAACCCCGGCGTTCGGTACATATACGTAGGTGGGGCCAGGTCCGTTTGGAGGCTAGGGTCCGTTTGCGCTAGGACTGCCACCCACGCACCACCACTTAACCGCCCAGCTCTTAGCCACATGTCGTTTGTGCCGATCATATGCGGAAAGCAGGACTGGGACAAGGACTACGCCCAGACACAACAGTACAGCTCGCTGTACTGTCCCAACTGCCACAATTTCCAGGTAAGACCCGTCAAACGGCGGGAGTTCATCACGATCTGGTTTATCCCCGTGTTTCCGATTTTCTGGGGCAAGCAGGTCGTGTGTCCCATCTGCAATTGGCGGCAAGATTTCAAGAACGACGAACAATTGCAGAAAATCGTGCGAGAACAGGAGCACATCCGGGCCGGCAAAGCGGGACCCGGCTGACACGATCACATAGTATAGCGACGTGTAGCAGTGTACAGTTTTTAGCAGCCGTGTTTCAGAACCCGAAAAATACGGATGGCCCGTTGGGCGATTCCGCGCGCAAGAATGCGTCGAAATCGAGCTCCGGCATCAGATAGTCCATGAAGTTTGGGCCAGCCGTTGCTGTGGCCGTTGTCGACGCACCAGCGACGGCAAGGTCGCCGGCAGCTGCGCTGCCGTCGACCACGTCCGCGTTGAAGGCGCCGGGGTCGCTGAAGAGAGTCGCGGTGCCGAGTTCTTTACCCTTGACAAGCTGGTCGAACCAGTAGTCGAGTGTCGACTGAGTGGGAGCCAGCGGGAACTCTTTGCCGAGGCTGGCGGGCGCCCTCACGGGCGCCCGCCCGGGCCGCGGCGGTGCGGCGCCATTATCTTCGGCGAGGGATCCGGCCTCTTCGACGCATTGACGTATCTGGTCGAAAAGAATGCCCTCGAGACCCCGGATCTGGCCTATGGCAAGCATGGGGTCCAAACACGCGGATTTGTCCGCGCAGCTGGCGTTGTAGTGCTCGATGGCGGCCTTGAGCAGGTGCAGAGTGACCACGGTCAAGGAAGTCCACTTCAGCGAGAACGAGCTGTTGTGCACTTGCACGGACGCGGTCATCGATTGCGCAGCCCTCAGCAGCAGCTCCAGATCTTCCCGAGACGACTCAGGGTGCTCCAGCGTTCGACACAGCAGGTTGAGGAACCCTGAAAAATAGTTCAAAAGCGCGTCTGTGAGCAGAAACTGATTGGGCTCAGTCGGATCGATGGTCAGCGTGGTCAGCTCGAGCAGCTGTCTCGCGGCGAACGTGCACCGGTCCAGAGCCGTCGAAGACTGTGGAGAATCGCCTGCTTTGTCGGTTTGCCATGGGTTTTTCTTCAAAACGCTATTTGTGTGCAATAAGTTCAGATAGTATTCCATGTGCAGCAGAAGAAACCTTGTTTTCAGGGCCTGCGGCGTCGTACACAAAAAATTCCACTGACAGAGCTTGCCAGCACTTTTAGGAAGGACGCCGATCAGCGACAACTTCGCTGGCAGGGCCTCGAGGTCGTGAGAGGTCTTGAACGCGCTGCAAAACATAACGTGCCAGTCGTCTAGCTCGTCGTTGAGCCTTCGAACGAGCGCGAGCCGCTCTTTACCACTGGTTTGAGTCAGCGCTTTTGAAGACAGCAGGTAGCGATAAAGCCTGCCCGAGTACTCCGCCAGCTTCATGCCGAAGTACCGCAACGAAAGCTCAAGGCCCTCCTGCGATAAAAACGAAAGCACTTGCAAATTAGTGTCGAGCCGATCTAACCATTTGAGATCTCGTGGCGGATCGCTCAGGGCATCACCCTCGGGGGTTTCGTTCCACAGATACAATTGGGACTGTACGTAAAAGTCCCAGTCGTTGAGCGAGCTGCAGTCGTGATCATGAATGAGGCGCGGCTTACCGGTACGCATGGACAAGTGGATGTCGAAGCGGTACAAAGAGAGCCATAGAAACTGGCGCCTCAGAATTTCTGCAGGCTCGTTGATGGCCTGAAGAGCTTGTCGATCGTGCAATCCTATCTCTTGTGCAAGCCGAATGGCAGTGGCCAGTACCCCGTAGCTCACCTGGGGGGTAGGCGAGTTTTCTGTAAACCAACATAGCATAACGACACCCTCGATGTACCGAACGGTATCGCCGACTATATTTAAAATGGTGTACTGGTACAACGGCACGGTACTGAGCAACAGCTTCGACCGGATTTCCCGCCAGCGGGGCAGGGATCGGTTTGCGACATTCGTATGGAGACTGTAAGTCATGGCAAGTAACATCGCGACTTTCAAGTAAAACAATTCGGCCAGATTCAAACTCTGTGGATTGGCGCGCATTTTCGCAAGCATTTCGGTCAAATTGAGGTCGAGTTCGATCCTGCCGATGGGTAGGACCCTTTTACAAAAAACGTCCATCAACTCGTCGTTCGCATCTGCAGGCAGTAACTCATAAAGTCGGTCGTCGGCGACCGGATTATCAAAGACACCTCTGAAAATGGCAATGTTCTCACCGCACATCATATGTCTGACCTTCAGAAGCGAAACGAGCGCCTGCTCGTCCCTGTAGATCTTTGTCTTGAGCCACAGCAGTCCATTTTTGGTGAAAAGTGACAACGCTACGTGTTGTCCCATGTAACCCACGCGTGAGTCGTCTCCATCAACAGTGGCTTCCGACAAGTCTTCTCCCTTTGCACCACTCTTGTCTCTGTCTTCGTCTTCGTTCTCATTTTCCGACGACGAATCTGGTGGCTCCTCTTCGGATTCTATCTTGGGTAGCGACGACGCGGCTGCGTCGTCGGTGCCCTCTTTACTGACACCGTCGTCGCGGATCTGAATCAATAAAGTCTCGAGTGTATCGAGTCGCACCGAAAGATCTTCCAATATCCGCTTGTTGGACACCCGGCTGGTGTTGCAACTGCGACGTTTGGCTTGGTGTACGTATTTGCATTCCGTCGAATACTTGATGCAGTTGGAACAAGGTTCGTTTCCATCACATTTGATCTTGCGGGACCGGCAAACGTCACACGCTTTTACCACACGTTTCCGCGATTTGTTCACAGAATAAGAGTCCATTTGAACGGCCTATTGCAAGAATTGTTGGACACAGATGGTGCGCTTGTAATTCTTCAGTTTCTAGCAGTTCTTTTACTTAAAAAGGTCTTATTAAAATTCGGAACTCGGAAGTCCTAAGTTTAGGATGAAGAAAAGAATAAGTCACGTGGATCCACAAGCCACATGCCTTTCACGTGACTTAGATTTTAACAAACACCCCAACACCCTAAAACCCTATCCCGATTTTCGCTCCGAGAATCATCACGAGATTAGTTCCTGATGATAAACCCACCCATCTTTTTTTAAAAAGCTTTCCCAATCGGTTCCGAATTTTGCCCTCCATCACGTGATGCCTTGAGACATAGATCTACGATCCATATCCCTCTCTACGAAACGCGCTTTTTTGTTTATACCCCACTCCGGTTTATTTTTCTTTTTTTCTCTTGCTGCTCAGTTTTCAAAATCGACCAATCACATCTTGCCATTTCCCAGCTACTCAGACAACGCCGCAGAGATTGTGAGCGTGACCCACACACCACAGCATAAGTTCGAAACTTTCCATTTTATCGCTTTGAGGAAAATATCAGAAAAGAAAATTTTCTGATTTCTGCGATGAGAGAGAAGGAGGAGGAGAGCTCACATATATATAGAAGATATAGACGCCTTTTCTGAAACTCAATTTTTTACGTGCGTTTTCTTACTAGTTAAGTTCAAAAACTCAAGGTTTACTGCCCTCAGCTTCGTACCCTCCGTAGTTAGTAAGACCCAAGTACCAAAAGATGTCTGTGGAAAAGAAGGAATCCAACTTTTTGGTGGACTTTTTGATGGGTGGTGTTTCCGCTGCCGTCTCTAAGACCGCTGCTGCTCCAATTGAGAGAGTCAAGCTTTTGATCCAAAACCAAGATGAAATGATCAAGCAAGGCTCTTTGGACAGACGTTACACCGGTATCGGTGAGTGTTTCTCCAGAACCGCTAAGAACGAAGGTATCGTTTCTTTCTGGAGAGGTAACACCGCCAATGTTATCCGTTACTTTCCAACCCAAGCTTTGAACTTTGCTTTCAAGGACAAGATCAAGGCTTTGTTCGGTTTCAAGAAGGAAGAAGGTTACGGTAAGTGGTTTGCCGGTAACTTGGCTTCCGGTGGTGCTGCTGGTGGTCTTTCTTTGATGTTTGTTTACTCTTTGGACTACGCCAGAACTAGATTGGCTGCTGACTCTAAGAACGCCAAGAAGGGTGGTGAACGTCAATTCAACGGTTTGGTCGACGTTTACAAGAAGACTTTGGCCTCCGACGGTGTTGCCGGTTTGTACAGAGGTTTCTTGCCATCTGTCGTCGGTATTGTCGTTTACAGGGGTTTGTACTTCGGTCTCTACGACTCCCTAAAGCCTTTGTTGTTGACTGGTTCTTTGGAAGGTTCTTTCTTGGCTTCTTTCTTGTTGGGTTGGGCCGTTACCACCGGTGCTTCCACTGCTTCTTACCCATTGGACACTGTTAGAAGAAGAATGATGATGACTTCCGGTCAAGCCGTCAAGTACAACGGTGCTTTTGACGCTTTCCGTAAAATCGTTGCTGCCGAGGGTATTAAGTCCTTGTTCAAGGGTTGCGGTGCTAACATCTTGAGAGGTGTTGCCGGTGCCGGTGTCATTTCCATGTACGACCAATTGCAAATGATCTTGTTTGGCAAGAAGTTCAAATAAACGCAATTAAGGAAATAACAATCATAAAAGAAATTGGATAGGCTGAAAAAAAGGTGCTCGGTTACTTCGCCTACCCCATGAGTTTGTTTATAAAGTGCTACTATTCATGATCAAAGTAAATAGTTTTTATTATCGAAAGAACTTTTCTGGAAAGAAGACAGACACTTGAGGGGAACAAAATTACACTACACATATTGTTACATACATATAGAAACACATTAGCACAAATGTTCAAACGTCAACGAAGTGGGGGGTGGGCAAGATTTCTCACAACTCTTTGGTCGCGGTCTCGTCGCGTCTCTGCTTTTCGGTTTCCAAATTTTTCAAAAGCATGGTTTCCGCGAGTTTGACGCTGTTCTGGTTGTTACCAGTAATCGTAAAGCTCCTGAGACCGTTTTCATCGCTTTCGTCACTCACCAAAACTTTAGTCTTGGTGTATTTTCTGAGATTGGCCACCCGATTACCGCCTCTGCCCAGAAGTGCTCCGACGTATTCTGCCGGAATCGGAACTGTTTTGCTTACAGAGCCCTCTTCCAAATTCTTGGTGTGCGGATAGTAATGTTTTTCGTGAGACCCGCGTGCCTCTGTGGCCAGCAACTGGCTAATCTCTACGAGACAGCTCGCGATGGACTCAGAGAACCCCTGAATTTCGACCACTCTGTCTTGCGAATCTGGTAGGAAATTTTTGGACGCGACGATCTTGACTCCGTGCCTCTCGATAAGCCCCTTAATACGCGCGCCTTGCATGCCAATAATTGACGAAACTTGCGAGTTTGTCACTATCAAACGCAGGTTGCCCACACGTTTCGTAGTTTCCGTCTCTGGCATTTCGGCAGGTGACGGAGGAGGTAGTATGAAATTGAGGGGTTTGTAGGTGTGCGTTTCTGGTTCGCTGTCATCTTGAATGAGCACATCTAAGACGTCTCTGAACGCATCGGCTACGTTCTGGATTGGACCTGAACAGGTGAGAAGACGGTCTGAGCACCCTTTCTCATGTGGAGAAATACCAATTTTCACTTGGTTAGACTGTCTTATTTCCTGGATGGTCGACCCTTGGGCCCCAATAATTCGTGCAGCCTCTTTCAGTGATACCAACGCCCGATGCGAAACGGTCCCAGTGGGCTCAACTTCTGCCATTTTTATTATTTCAGTTTCTTGCGTTATTGTTGTAGAAGTGAACCACGAATTGTAAGGTCGCGTGCCGTTGTATGTGAGACCGGCTGTTCAACATTTGACTTTCATGTCAGCAAACAAAAACGTAGGGACGGCTGTGACAGATATACGATGAATGGGAAGAAGGCGGGAAGACGAAGGTGGGACCGACAAAGAACAAGGCGATCCTTGGTGGAAGAGAGAACTAGCTTACAAACTGGTTAATTTTTATTGTGATTACCAAAAAAACGGCATGAATGCGGCAAGAATACGCATGTCAGTAATGCAGGAATTTATGTACTTTGTGAAAGTGAACGTCAAACCTGACATTGCTTGGTATTGTCTCTGAGCAAATATATTCCAAATACCCTTTCCGTATCAGTGGAATGATGTTTTCAAAACTTAACCCTTTTGCTCTCGGACGAGTAACCGTATCACTTGTTGTCATATTATATTTGAAGAAATTCCAATTTTCCAGCAAAGAAAAGTGTATGTCAATTTGATAGACATCAACATGAATCTTGGAATTTCACAACAAATTTATTGAATTGAACAAATCCCTGACATAAATGCAACGAACCCTGTAACTCAGATGGACAATGAGCCAATAACAGGCCAAGCCAAATAACTCGGCGGCTCTATGTTTTCTCAGCTAGGGCAAGTTTATTACAGTTACGTTCGTGGGAAAAAACTGAGTTCGTCCAATCTGAAAAGTCAAGTTCACGAAAGGAGACCCTTTTCGTCGGACTCGTCTCCAGCCCTGGCGCCCTGCTTGGATGGATACCTAGATGCCTAGCGAAGCGGTCACAGTAAGCCCGGGGCGAGAGTACGATTCATCGCCACATACGTATTCGAATATCCAGTGAGCAACGTCAGAGCAGGACAACGATAGACTACTTATCCAGACGATTTCAACCCTAATCAGCCGTTCCGGAAACAATCACATGTTGCACTCGAGCAGTCAAATTACTGCACAGTTAAAGTCGGCGCCCTTCGCTTTCTAAGAGCGTTTCCAGAAACAACTACCAACATCTATTAATATCAGACAAACTCAATGGTGTGAGTTGTTCACGAAGACTTAATAAGAACATCGATAACGACTTCATTCTTTGTGAGTTTAAGAGAAGACCCGTTTATAGCTACTAAGTCAAATTCTTACAGAAGAACGACTAGTATTTAGTATCCATTTTGGAGCGATGGGGCATTAGACCGGCGACGAATGCACTGAGCAATCAACCGACGCCTTCATACATTTCAAATATCTCCCCCTTTGATTACGTTAAAGCGAATTCGTCTGCTGATGCGGACAAGCTGGAAAGGCTAGAACCCGTTTTCGGCAAGAAGAGTACTGGAAAATTAGCTATTGAACCACTTCAAGGAATTATTTCCGCAAATTATCTTGAAAAACTGTATAAGAGTAGACCTAACATTAGCGCTAAGAGATAAATGCTACTGGCTTTGACTAAGTTGCTGAATCGCTCTGACTAAGTCTGCACCTTGTCAGTCTGTCGTTCCAGTTTCTTTGTCATTTGTAGTAATGTGATTGAAAAATTTATAAGCGAGTCTTCAAGAGTACTTAAAGGCCGGCTCGTGAAAAATCAACACCTGCAACAGCCACGGATGGACCCTAATTCAGATTTGAAGCCAATGACTATGGAAAGCGAGCCTTTAACTGTGACGTGCGTGGCCAGAGCACGTATACCTACGACTACCGGACCAGATATTTTCCTGCATCTGTATGCGAACAACAGGGACTCAAAAGAACACTTGGCAATTGTTTTTGGCGAGAACATAAGGTCACGGACGTTGTTCAGAAGGCGGCCTGGCGAGACGCAACAGGATCGTATGGTAAGGGGTGCGTACGTAGGAAAGCTGTTTCCGGGCAGAACGGTAGCGGACAGAGACGAACATCTCGGACTGGAATTGCAGTTTGGTGACGACGGAGACCTCGTAGTCGATGAACACACCTGGCACGACCAGAAAACGCTAGTCAGAATCCATTCCGAGTGCTACACGGGAGAAACCGCGTGGAGCGCCCGGTGCGACTGCGGCGAGCAATTTGACCGTGCCGGTAAACTAATGGCCATGGACCGCGAAGGCGACATAATAGGTGGTCAGGGGCGCGGTGTTATCGTTTACTTGCGCCAGGAAGGCCGCGGAATTGGTTTAGGTGAAAAGCTCAAAGCTTACAATTTGCAAGATCTCGGTGCCGATACCGTACAGGCCAATCTCTTACTCAAGCACCCCGCAGATGGACGGGACTTCTCGATGGGACGCGCTATACTCATGGACTTGGGAATCGAGCAAGTACGGCTCTTGACGAACAACCCGGACAAGATAGAACAAATAGAAGATCCACCCTATTTGCACTGTGTCGAGAGAGTGCCCATGGTTCCACTGTCGTGGACACACGACGAAGAAGGTATCCATTCGTCCGAAGTCGAGGGCTACTTGAGAACCAAGGTCGAAAGAATGGGCCATCTTTTGCAGAAGCCCCTGCAACTACACGTACACGATTAACCGTATGCAGCCTCTTTCGGCGGCGCGTGAGTTTATCCAGATGCTCTCATTTTATTAAGTAGACATTGGTTCTTTCCTTAACGTGTGTTCAAGACCGATTTCCTGTTTCCTGGCCTGACGACGCTAGTAGTTTCGTCCAGGACCGCTTCGGGTCTGCTGGTAAGAGCAAAGGACAAAGAACAAAGAAATTCAAAGATTACTCACTGGGCTGGAAATAGAGTTCAAGCCAGGGACTTTTTTTCGTCTACTTGCAGATTCCCATGGGCGTGCGACGCAGCGCAGTACCCCGTAAGTCTTTTTCATCATAGTTTAGAGGAGTTTATATGTGTTAGGGCCTGGAGCCCATTATTTCAAGATACTATCTCAAATCTAGCTGTTATGGGACGAATTATCATCGAGTATGCATGATACCCGCTATCCCTACATGATCTAAATGGCCTGGCTGATCTAAATGGCCTGGCTGTCGCACACACAACTTATTATGGTACGTCTAAAAGTTATTTATCAAAATCTTTATTCTGAAAATGTGACTATACAATTGCTACAGTCATCTTGCCCAGCTGGTAGTGGCCAAGAGAACGCATTGGCTTGGAGCTGTAACTCAAATGGTCCTTAAGCTTCCCAGCGCCCATTGTAGTTGTTGCATCACGTGAACAAGCCAAAGCCAACCGTTAGATCACCGTTATGGAAATAAAGCGAACGTCTGACACATTTGACGAAAAATCGCAATTAATATTGTTGCGTACGAACCACGCTCGCTTGCAAATTAAAAGGGGTCAGTCTGTAAATTACGCATCTTCGCCCATCAATGAAAGCAGATGGTCTCTAGCTTCTCCGGCAATTGTCGCAATCACTTCAGTACCCTTCATAACGTAGCCACAGCTTTTGTCCTCGCTTAAAACAGTCGTAACGTCTCTGTGAAGCTTTTCTTGCTTGGCCAGAAAATCCTCGTAGCCCTGAACTGTGAGTAATTCCACGGGCGCAGACGCCAAGAATGAACCAGTAGATTGAGTGATGTTACTGCTTTGCTTGTAGATTGGTTGCATATCGTCAGGTAGGTTTGGATATTCGGTTCTCTTGCAGTAGTGATTAGCTTGGAAGTTGATTTGATCTGAGTTCACTGGTTTCCTGAAGGGGGAACCAGAGTGGTGGTCCCGTTGTACGAAACTTGATACTGTTACATTTTGAAACGCCTGTTTCCCGGGAAGCTCACTTTGAACAATCTCGAACTTGAATACTTGCTCCGCGATAATCCTTTCATGCTCAACGGGTAGCAACTTCTTATGGAATAATTTTCCATGATAGAAGCCCGCAGAAATTCATGTTACACATCTTGGATGCCTATACTCCCGAAAGCGACGTCGTAACATTTGGATATATACTATGTGCCATATCCAACTCTACCGTCTCCCCGTGCTCCGAGCCATGTAAGTTAAGTTTCGCCTTTGAGCCTTGTGACGCTATAATCACGTGATTATATCTCCCAGACGTCTTTTGGAGCATACAAAAGACCAACATCCCACGGAGCGGTTGTCATTCTGGTACGTTGTGAGGTCTTTCTGAATTCCAAGGTCCTTTGTAACAACTGGTTGAAAGAACGCATGATTTCTGGTCCACATGGTTACACACGAATTGATGTCGAATTGAGTGTGAATTTGAAACGACGTGATAGCCTCAAATTTGGTTTAACGCCACATGGTCCACTGGGAATTGCAGCCTAGGAGTTTCCAGCAAATTAATTCCAGAAATGCAGGAGAAGTCTCGAAAGACATATCAAAGCTACGCGGAAGCTCCTGAAAACATACTCAACCACCATTTGGAAGGCTCTTATTGCTGGGGTATACGGTTACATGCTCCATGCTTTTGCCTTCGCGGCTGTGCGCTCGGCGGTTAACGAGAGCTTGAGCAGATATTATCAACAAATCACGTGATAGAATTGTTTCACAATGAGGTATGGGTTTCAGACACATAACGATCTCATCACTACAGCTGATAGACATTAGAATACACAAACAGCAACCTTAAGCACACCAACATTAGCACAGTCCCAAGACTGTCATGGCTAGCAGACGAACTTTTCATCTTAAAGATGTGTTGCTAGACCCTGGTTTGCCGGCCGATGCCAAAATCGAAGAGCTGAACGGCTTCAAGGGCCACGTTAAGAAAGAACTTGTACACGAGCCGTCGATCTCAGGGTATTTCGAGGCTCTATGTTCCTTGATGGAAAATGCGGATTCTGAGGATAAAAGGGTAGTAGCACTTTCCCATTCGGCGGTGTGTTACCTTATGAAAAGGGTCGCCATGCAGGCGCCTGCTCACATCGACGAAAAATCGATTATGAGATTGGGGCCCGCTTTACTGTCCACCATTGGTGGAGATCGCAAAATCTGGTCAGGATCTGTGAAGGCGCTGGAAGCCATTTATCTTGCACAGCCTAAGAGTTTCGAGGCCTGTCTGGAACGATTTTGCCTTCGAGATGCAACTCGAATTCCCACACTTTTGTTCGTGGACGAGCTGGTAGTCATGCATCAGCGCAACAAGCAAAATCCCCTTGAAACGCTTAACCAGTTCAAGTCTCTTTTTTTAATCGCGTTGAATGTACCCGAGGGATTGACTTTGCAAGATGTAGGACTCGTACGAGACATCTTGTCAAAATACTACACAAAACACTCAATGATTGTGTTTTCGAAAGGTATCAAGAAAGATACTACCAGGAGTACATTCCTTGAGTCTCACACGACATCTGATGTAGGCCCCGTGGGCTCTTCGCAAAATGAAGAAGAGAAAGAGGCAGATACTTTCAACGAAGCGCAAGAATTACAATCTTTGATAAAGGAACACTCATCCACCTCAGACGATTTGAAAGCCACAAATTATGTGACAATAGAGTCTTTAAAGAAGGATTTAGAGGAAATTACAAGTCCTTTCATGGCCAACAAGGAAACCGAGCAAAATTGGAGAAGACGTCAAGAGAGCGTGATACAATTACGTTCAATTGTCAAGGGCAACGCGCCCACGTATTTTGAAGATGATTTCATATATATGCTCAAGGAATTTCAGGTGCCAGATTGTCTCTCCAAAGCTGTCTATTCCCTGAGAACGTCTCTGTCGGTAAACGGGTCCAACTTAATCAAAGAATTGGCGCTCAGAGTTGGAGAAGGTTTAGATCCCTTGGCTGAGTCTATTTTCAATCCTTTGAAAGGTTTACTTTCCGCGATGAAGAAAATATCATCGCAAAATTCATTTACTTCCATTTGTGTTTTACTCTCTGGGATTTCGTTCCACTCCAGGATATTCCAACAGTGTGCTCAACTCAGCAGAGATAAGAACACAGCTCCTAGATCTTTTTGTGCGATCTTTTTGCGTATCTTTATCATTAGATTTCATATCAAGTTGGAAACCTACATTCCCCAAATTTGCGAATGGATGAAGAGAAGTCTATCAGATGCACAGACCAGAGTACGAGAAGAGATGCGAACGACTTTTTGGTACTTTTACAAAGTATACCCAGAGCACGCCAGTCCAATTTTAGAAGGTCTATCAGCGCAACTGAAGCGCGCTTTGGAAGCCTCAATACCGAAACATTTGGGCGTCGATTATTTACCTTCTTATAACGTCTCATCCGAGTCATCGCGAAGATCGAGTCTTGGCTACAAAACCCCCAGTTTTGCCAACGGAATGCAACCATCTCAGCTGCAAAGAAATTCAGGCTTGCGTTCCGCAAGTGATCCCGCAGGTCGTTCGACGTCGCAAGCTTTACCACACAGTAGCAGAGAGAGAAGGCACTTCTCTCCGATGACTTTTTTGAACCGTAACTCAGGTCATTCGGTTGCGCCTACGAAAACCTCAAATTTAGACACATCATCACCGCCCAGCCCCAATGGTCACATTGACCTCACGAATGAATTAACGCAAGACCAGTCCAATTCGCTCATTAAAAAATATCTGGGCGCGGCGCCTAATAGTGATCGCAAGCTTTCTCAATCAAGGCATGAAATTGACGAGATGCTAAAATACCTGGATTCTGACCTCGCCAATGACAGATCGCAAGGTTTGCAATTGCTCAGAAATTTACTTTTACTTGACGTTCGCTTACCTTGTGACCAAATCAAAAGTTCAATGAGCCAGCTAATGACAGAAACGTCTTCACAAATGAAGGACTTATTGAGGACTCAAGAATTCTTCAGGTTGATTGACTTAGAAACTTATATCGAGCTCTCGGCAATCAATAAGGAAAACCCACAGTTTTTGGTCCAAAATAGAGATGCATCCGAAATTGTTGATGCGGTTATTCTTCTTTTAAACAAAACGCACGTTGACCATAGAGACTCATCCATGCATTACATCAAGTACAGACGAGTGATTGCCGATTTTTGCTTAGTGGTTGTCGATTGCCTGATATCAAATTTCACTGTTATTGACGATGTTGTTTTCAAAGCTGTGACATCACAGATCATAAACATTTACGGTGGCGAATTGAACACTGAACTCTATTCAAATGTGCTCTTTCACCTGTGGTCTCATGACAAACGTGCGTTTGTTGCAATTCTCACGAACGCCCCTCACTACACGAAGTCAAGCATAGGTCGAGAATTGGCGGCTAGATGCTCCGAGTTTCCTTTGAACTCTATAAACCTCGAGGAGGATTCTAATGAAATAATAGTTCCGGAAGAAAAGTTCTGCATGGAAATGACAATGGTGAATCCTCTTTTGACGAGAAAGAGAACAAATAGTACGAGCAGCGTTGTCATCAATGATTTAAAGGAAGTTGGTTATAAAGGAAACGAAGAAAACGGAAGGGAATTATCAGAAAACGTTACTAATCACCCCATTGTACCGTTAATGGAAGAAGAAGGATTTACAAAGTTTGGTGGTTTCTCAAAACTGAGTGGAATGACTAGAATTGTGAGCTTGTATGAAAAGGATGAATTGGAGGAACAGCATGACGAGCATGTGTCAAAACTCGACTTTGAGGGGGATACCAATATGTCTGCTGGGCGGGTTTCAAATGATGAGAATGCTCAAAATGTCGATTTGAGTGACATCTTCAACCAGAATGGTGTAATTGCACGTCCCACCGAACAGAGGACGAATGCTAATGAGCAGCTATTTCCTGTGAATGATGCGCTGGAGGATAAGACTTCAAATAGAACCAATGACGAATTAAAAGTCAAAGAATCCCAATCAAATACCCCCATGGAAGGTTCAGACTACGATTTGGCAAATGTGCTCGATGAAATGCATATAAAAAAGGAAGAGGAAAATTCGTTCCTGGCATCATCTCGCCGAGCCAGCAATGATTTAGACATAATGTCGCATATTCCATCTGGAACGGTGCTTGCTCACGAACTTAACGATATTCTGGATCGCGCGAATCATGTACTTCAGTTGGATGATTTATCGAGGGCGCAAGACTGCGTCTTGCAAGACTTATCTTCAGTGCCCACGTCGAAGGTTGACGAGATTATCCATTTTTTACTTCGTGCGAATGAATGCCACGAGTTTGTTGATTGGCTCATAGCACAAAATGGATATCAGGACTTATGTCAGTTGAGCTCCATAATCCTCGATTATTTGGCGTCAGCGTTTACCAGTGCCACCGAATTATATTCTCAATGCGTCCAATTGACGATATGCGTGATAATTTTAGGTGGGAAAACGCCTTTCAACAAACTACGAAAAGAACAGATCAAGATGCTTTACGAGTTCATGTTCAAGTCTGTGGCAGTTCTTTGCTCTACTGAAAATGATTTTTTTTATCTCCTGTGTGAAGATGCTAGAGATCTCCTGATAGAAACTAACTGCACGTGGAACCATTATCAACAGGCAGCTGAGCCTCTTCTCGAATCCGAAAATGAAGTAAGTGACACACTGATGTCATTCATTGCGGAGTCGTTTATTCAGTTGTTGCAGAATAGCGCTCTTGATGAAAAAAATGTAACCTTTATGAAAGATCAGGCTTTGCGCCTTTTGAGCAGCGAAGACACGAAATTGCGAAAGGCCGGATATTCGTATCTCGCCCTACTTTGGCAGCGGTGTGAGGATAAGAGCACCGCTATTTGGTTTCTCGAACTTCCAGTTTCTCGACAAAACCTCATCAAGTTACTTTCTACGGGTTTACCATCGAAACACGAAAGTTAATTTCTTAAAATTGGGGATAGTTTACGCGTCGCCCATGATAGTATTGATAACCTGCTCAACAGGCAAACCTCTTACCAGCATCCAACCACAGGACTCTGCAGTGTTTAAAACTTGACAAGATGTCAACAGAAAGCGACATTGCTAGAAAATTTGGAGAAGGAGCTGAGAATCCTGAAATTTTGAGGCTACTAAAAGACATCGAAAGCATTTATTCATTGGATACAGAAGAGCTGTATATCAAGTGGGAGCAGTTTTCATATCACAAGAACGGGAAAGTCGCTGAGTTGAACCTTAGAAATGTCGAACTTTTCAAAGGTTTCATTCAGCAGCAAATTGAACGGAAAGCAGCTACAATTGGGCTCAACAATTCAGGCTCAGCATCCGTCAGGAGGCCTAAGATTGCTAAGCCTAGTAATGGGGGAAGCCCCTCATTGTTTGGATTTGCCTCGCCTAAAACTCCGCTAATGAAGAAAAGACGCACTGACACCACACCCAGTAAACTGGGTAACTTACATATGAAAAGCGACATCTCAGCAGATGATACTCTTGGGTCAATTGAGCGCTCTCGATATGATCTCGAATCGCCTAGTGGAACAAGCCGAAGCGCCGAAGTTTCTTCACCATTCATGGTTAGCAATGTGGAAAACAAGACAGAAAAGGGCCAAATACTGTTAACATTAAATCCTCAGAACATTGAAATGTCGAAAGGGCAAAAATTTGAGACCAAAAATAAGGTAAGTATTGTCCCTTTCTTCGATTCAGAGAAATATCAATACAGAACGATGAGGCAAAACATCTTGGAGGCTGCAGACGTTCTCGATGAACAAATCGATATTTTTACGGAAGCCGTCCAACAGCACTACAATCTAGCTGTCTCAGATATTGGAGATCCCTCTCGCCAATCCCAATCCGAAATAATAGCTGTAGGCAGAATCGTTGCAGATGCGGCCGACTCAGAGAGTAACGTCAATATCCACTCCTTGGCCATCGAAGCCTCTCGTTCAATGGGCATAGGAAGAAGAGTTCGTCTCAATCTAGAAAAAATTGAGGAAGCGTCTTTTTTTCAAGGTCAAATTGTTGCCCTTCGAGGCAAAAATGCTAATGGTGAATACTTTATGGTCGAGGAAGTTATGGACATACCTTTTTTAAACTCTCCTGTGTCTACTTTGAAGGAATTGAAGGAGTTCGAAGAGGAGCCGGAGGAAGAGTCTTTAAAAATCGTCATAACTAAAGGCCCTTACACGGCTGCGAATGAATTAGATTTCAGCTTTTTGAAAGAATTCGTCGAGAGGCTCAACACCGAGCTTGTGCCGCACGTCTTGATGATGTTTGGCCCATTTTTGGATATCATGCATTCACAAATCGAATCCGGCTGTATACCGCATTTCCCAGGGTTGACCACTCAACCGAGGACCCTTGATGAGATCTTCAATAAAGTTGTATCACCGATACTCAAGAACATAAATGAGAAAATACAAGTGATACTAATACCGTCAACAAACGATGCCATCATGAAACATGCATCCTATCCACAGTGCGCTATGGATCGCAAAGCCTTACATCTTCCCAAGACCTTCAAATGTTTTCCCAACCCTTCAATTTTCAAGCTAAATGAATTCTTTTTCGGCTGCTCTAATTTGGACGCATTCAAGGATATACGTGAAGCCGTAAAAGGAGGTAAAACTTACTCTAGAAATAGGCTAGACAGAATTGCGGAGCACGTATTGCAGCAGCGAAGATTCTACCCGTCATTTCCTGGCAGTATAAAAAAGCGCAAGACAGTGAACGCCAAAGGACAAGAAGTATGGGAGCACTTATCAGGCGCGAATTTGGAAGTTGACTTTCTTGGATTGAGCGAATTTGTTGCGAAACTTATACCAGATGTTGTTTTAATTCCGAGCGAATTGACTTACTTTGCGAGAATTGTCAGAAACGTCTTATTTGTGAACCCTGGTCCTTTTGTAAGACCGACTGGACTACGAGGAAGCTTTGCTCAGGTTTGCGTACAATCACCTGAGAAGAGCGGAGTTGAACTAACTAGAGTCGACGGAGAAGAAGTCTTGTATACGAATGATATTTGGAAGAGAAGCCGAGTTGACATAATAACCTGAGTCAGCTCTTAATCAAGGACACAACCCTTTTTCAGATTAAGGGAAATAAACTGTCCTTCTCTGCGGTGCAGATTGCCAGGCAATCACGATTTTCGCATTGTCTAATGAAATAGATTTTTTTTAAACCTACATTTCTGTGGAAGAATGAACCTATCTATGGGAACTTTTTTTTGAGCTTCTCTAAGGGCCCCAGAACGTTCTTTTTCATCTTTTTGGCCGATCCTGATCTAGAAACATGCTTAGAGCTCTTCGGAGTCTCTAGATACTGTGCCTTGGAATCGTTGCCACTTTTGATTGAAGAAACACGGTCCGAAACGTCGTTCCTGGTCTTCATGGGCGTCTTGAGCTCCTCATTTGTCTTTGTTTTTACAGGTGTCGCAAGCTTTTCTGGGGTGGACTCCACAACCTTAGTAGCAGCTGCACGATTGTTTGGTATTTGAGCCAGATTTTGTGGAACAAATTGATTGCCGAGGGCTTTGGACTTATTCTCCGACGCACCACTAGACTTATTTAACTGGACTTGCTGATCTTCAACAGATGAAACATGTTTTGATTCGTGCTCATGCTGAAGCGGCTTGGAAGTTGAGCTTCCCGCACCAGCACCAGTCCCAGCCTCTTTCCGGGCCAAGCCTTCTAAAGCACGGGCAGCTTCCTTTTTAAGGTCACCACCGGCTCCATCATGTCTCAAATGATAGTTCTTAGAAGTTGGGATGGTCTCGGGAAGGGTAGCCCCAGCAACAGAAGAGCTCACTGACATCTCCACGCTCTGAGGCAGGCGTGCATCCGATCCTTCAGTCCTTTCATCACTGCTGGAGGACGAGAAGTCACTTGCCCTGTCTTTACTCATCGCTTCAACTTCTGACTCATCGTCTTTTTCTTCAGCTTTCACATCATTAGAGATGACTATTTTAGCAGGCTGAACTATATCATTCTCCGCAGGCTGTCCTTTCTGGACTTCCGCGGCTCTCACGGTCTTCTGCAAACCATCGCTACCTCTCGTGCTTTTCGTTCTTTTGGGTAAACTATCAGCTGCCCCTGGCCTCATGAACTTCTCAGAATCTTCAACAACTTTTCCCAAGTCAATTCGAGGAGGGGCGACTAAGTTTTTGGCAGGAATAAAAGGTCCGCCTCTGGCTGGGTGCGGCTGCTGAACGATTTTGGATAGGGTCCAGAATGAAAGCAGAGCAAGATGCTCGACAATGACAGCCATAACGACCACCATTCTCCAGTCACGCTGAACGGGAGAAGTCATGAGCCATGTCTCACGTTTCTCGAACAAAGGCGTCACAGTTGTATTTTCTGGTCCCTTATACATGAAAACCAGAGAGGGTGAGACGAATGAAGAGATCCAAAACAAGAATTTCAGAAGCGATGTCCATGGTAAATTTTCTTCTCCTATGTTCCGTACACTCTCGGCGGGTAAATCCGTTTGGGAAAAGCCTTGGCTAGAGCATTTGTTCAAACATCTCCAAATATCAAATTTCAGAGCAATGACGTTAAAAACCACACAGGCAAGGGGAGCACAGGGCCATATCGAGGAGAACATTGTTATGAATCCAAACTGGATGATGTATTTCGTCAATAAGGTATTCACATCAAACCCGCCAAAAGACTCCCTGTTCGCCAAACAAACATATTCCCAAATGCCGAGGTCTTCTGGGTAATCTTTTGCAACTTTCTCCTTGCTGGGGAGTGGATGACGGTCTTGCAATTTTTGAGTCACTTTCACAATGATATAAGGTAGCGCATTCTCAAGGAATAAAGCAATTGCTTGATTCATAACGGTAAAGTAAAAATATTGATCTTGATAGCGACCGACGTTGATTTTGAACTGCGCCACATTAATTGGGATATGCCAGCGAGACGAAAAGTGGGTAACAGCATTCATACGATCGTTCATCGTGTACCCTAAAGGTAGATACACATAGAGTGTAATGAAGAGAGGCGTGTAATTTGTAAGGAACGCAAGAACAAATCTTTTCTGCATCTTCGATTTTTCTGGACTGCTGGAGTTTTCCCATTTGACAAATCGAACTATTACAGCATTGTAAATAGCTGTTAGAATTGGGGTGTATACCGAAATAAAGATGGTAGGAAGAAGGGGGGCATAACTTTTCAGAGGGCCCGCGTAAATGTCACGAAGAAAGATCTCGAGGCAAAAACATAGAAACTGGAAAGCAATGAGCAGAAATCCAAACTGGATTGCCACGGGAATGAAAAAGATATTCTTGATAAAGCTCGAGCGTACTGACGAGGGTGGCACACCGGGTGAGGAAGAGCGAAGCCTTCGTATAGGGTTGTGCTGCAAAAGGCTGGGCTCTGTTCTATCCCCCCAAAAAACGATGAACAAAAGTGACCATATGAGAACCACACACATAAAGCTCATATTAAACTCCCAAGGTGCATTTTTAGAAAAAAGGCGGAACCCCAGTCCTACAACAGAGAGCGCCATCAGCCATCGCGTGTAGCTTTTTACAAAGCCCATATAAAACGCAGTCTCTGGCGTCCCAGTCATTTGATTTAGTTCTTTCAAATGATCGTCTGAGGGCAAGAGGGCACTAAGGAGCATCTTTTTGGTCAAAAGTTTCCTTTGTTGCTCGGGAGCGGTACCTGGAAGCGGTACAGTATTCTTGACAAAAGACAACTCTCTCACAATGCCAGGAACAATATTGGAATCGTCCTTGACCAGCACATACAGGGTCTTGTCATTGTGGCCCGGTCTTGTAACGGCATGTAACCCTTTTGCTGAGAGCGAAGTTAAAATGGCCGCCAAGTTTTCCTTGGAGTAATCAATGGTTATAGACCAGGTTGGCCCCAAAGATGCCAAGGACTCCATCTTTATGACGAAATTGAGCTACGTTCCCCTATTGAAGAAGTTCTCTGCGAGTGGACATGGGCTCAAAACTTGAAGAAACCGAGCCCTTAGGGAGGTAATTTTGTACGGATGATTTCATTTGACAGGCTTTGTCCTTTTATGCAATTTCGGAGTTTTTCGGTATGGTGCGACTCTGGAGATGCAGGAAGCCTATATTTCGGAATGATTCAGTTTGAACCTTGAAAAAAACTTGGTAGTTGTTTGATGCGTGTAGGTTCAAATAATGGAAATTCGATGAACTTCATGTGGGCGTAGCGACAAACTGCACGGCATGCAATTTCGATATGTCAGCGCGGCCGAAGTGAGAAGCTGCCACACCGTAAGAACTTAAGGTCAATGCCGCATGCGAGACCGTCTAATCCAGACCTTAGGAACTGTTTCAAAGCCAAACACGGAATTCTAACGTGTGTTCTTGCATCTAAGTACAAGAATTGAGGAACTATTTAGTTTGTTTAGCATGACAACGCTTCAATATCTAACCATTTTGACGCTTGGCTCCGGTTTTTCTCGTCCTATGTTCCTTCCATGTAACCAAAAGGCAGCCTCTTCCTCCTTGAAATCCGGCCTTTATATAGTTTTTTTCTGGCGCGCCCCTTAACCTGCGCGGCTAAAACACGGTTCGGGCCAAAGGAGAAAAATTAGAAAGGAAACGGCAATTATGAGCGACAGGTATGTAGACAGAGGTACCAATCCTCAGGCAAGTCATAGTATATAAACAGGGATATTTTCTAGCTGATTGTAGGTTGTCTCTCCTTGTTGTTGATTTAGTCAGAAATTTATATGATTCATACCACCATTTATATATTATTCAAGAAAGCTAGCGAATGTAAGCCAACGCCAGGCTAATACGAAAGCATCGCAGAAAATCGACAACTCAGCCTTAATACAGCAAATTATAAAACTACCAAGGAATTGCGGGATGATGATTTAGAAAATCGGGAAGCATGCCGTCAGATAAAATAAAAAATCCCACCACTTAACGAAAGCAACAAATGGTATACAAAGCGTTAGACGTTCTGATATGGACGCGCTACGCTTCTAGGTGAAAATGTTATAACTGGACTACTAGCTTCGCTCAAGTATTTACTTAGTGACTAATCGGCTTAGATCTCGTACCATTATCAATCGGAAAAAAAGAATGATTCACGTGACTAATGAATTAAGCAACCCGATGACGATATATGGTTAACATCCATAACTAAGATCTTCGAAAAGCTTTGTAGTGATGGATACATTTGTATGTTTACGCCCTCAAGTCTGTGCAGAATGACTACAAAAAGGGAGCAACAAATTATTGCTGCTTATGACGTGGTCAAGTCCAGTATCGACTCGTATGCGAAGGAAAACGGTTCGCAACAAGTCTTTTTATTGCCAGTGTCGAAGCTGAAGCCAGCCGATGACATTCAAATCCTCTACGATTACGGTATCAGGAATTTTGGAGAAAACTATGTGCAAGAACTGATTACGAAAGCTGGCATCTTGCCCAAAGATATCAAATGGCACTTCATCGGAGGCTTGCAAACGAATAAATGCAAAGATCTGGCCAAAGTGGAAAACTTGTACGCGGTAGAAACTATTGACTCTTTGAAGAAAGCTCGCAAGCTGAATGAAGCGCGTGCGAAATTTGCGCATGATGCTCCCAAAATCAACTGCAATTTACAGATTAACACGTCCGGCGAAGACCAGAAATCGGGACTGGCAGACAAAAATGAAATCATGGAAGCAGTGAAATTTTTCCTATCGGCTGAAGCTACACATGTCACGCTCAATGGTTTGATGACCATCGGATCCTGGGAGAAATCTCATTCTGAAAACGAGGAAAACCAAGATTTCAAAGCACTCAACGATTGGAAACAACAGCTTGACAAAGCTTTCAATATAAACCTCAAGCTTTCGATGGGGATGAGTTCAGACTTTAAGCAGGCAATTAAACAAGGGACCTCTGAAGTTAGAGTAGGAACACAAATTTTTGGTATCCGTCCACCCAAAAATGAAGCCAGCATTTGAACCAAAAGTATATCTATCACGTAGAATGCTACTGTTAGGGTACATATAAAAGCTTTGAAGAGATCCTTGATGTTTATTGTCGGATTTTATTGAATGGTCTCGAAGTTTCTTTTTTAGGCCCTCATTCATACAGCGAGGCCGCTCTGGATGCATTCCGACAGGCATTCACTGACTTTACTACCGCCTGTGCTTTTGCATGTAATTTCTGCCGTTCCTTCGGTTAATCTTATCTTCATCAAACAGCCGAAATTGCCTACACTCTTCGTGTGGGTGATCGCAGCTCCAAATATCATGTTTTCTACAGAGTGTTGCGTGATTACCTGTATCCCCATTTTCTCTAACGTACTGACAACACCACCACTGAGATTAGCGGATTTTAACTTTATAACCCTTTGTGATTCACCCTCTTTCCCAAGGGCCTCGTTAATGGATCTCCACCGTTTCACAAACTGTGCCAAAGTAATAGTTTCCTTCCCATTAAGCTGAGGTGGGATGATTGTACTACTTAGAGCAACACCAAGCTTTAAAACGATAGATGACACGCTACCTCCACAAGTGAACTGAAGGTCGAGCAACGGACTTTGTTCAAGTGAAAATGGGTGCCGAACGAGAACTTCAAATTTGTGAGTTGATCGAGATCCTACCGCCAAGGTTGTGCTTGGAAGTTCGATATTTTTGATGACATAAGGAGGATTCTCGTCAGTTTTCCAGGAAATCCACTCTGTTAAGAAAGATTTTATAGGCCATTCCGACTGACTCACGTACGTGAGCTCGACTTCAATGAGCTCTGGTTGGGTCCTTGATTGGCGGATCCGATAGATAATTTTCAAAAACGGTGAAGTATAAAATACTCCTTGTTTGTGTTTGAGCATTCTGTTGAAGCCCTCGTCCCATTTTGGTGATAAAATATGCGTGTTATAGTCGCTCTGCACAGATTTAGCTATTTTGCGCTTAGGAGGAGGACAGGGCGCTTTGCTGGAATGGTCATCCCGGGCACCTCCTGGCAGATCAAACGAGCTTAGAGAAAGTGTGCCCATACGACCCAGAAGAGGATTTTTCTTGCTATTGAAGGGAACCATTGGTTCAAATATCAAGCGTACGAGACTTTTCCCTGAAACTTTTTCGAACTGAATCATTTTGAGATACTCGTATGACCTTGTTTGTAACTCAATATCTAAGGAATTGAGCTCAAGCTGAAAAAACTTTATTACTGCCGACTCGATTTGAGGATCATGTTGATATAGCTTGACCATTGTGGAAAGAATCATGGCCCGGCACGCGTTTGATGCAGCAAAGTATTTTTCGGTGAATATGTTGAAGAGATCACCGATAGAATATCTTTCATCGACGCAGGTACCAAATTCCCCAAGCAAGAAGGCACCTGCCTTTATAATTGCCTCTGATGCGTGATCATCGCAGATATATTTCACGAGTTGATCACAAGTCACCTTGTGTAAAGTTTCATTGTTAATGACTATTTGGCAAAGTCTTTGCCAGATGTCGTCGTCGTTAAAAAAAGCGTTTGATAAGGATAATAACTTCAGCGAGACTGTGACATACCATTTAGAATCGTTCGCAAACTTTTCAGTGAGAACGGCGATTTTCACCACCAAATCCGAACGCACATGATGATCGATCTGATTTCCCGAGGTAACATACTGCAGCAATTCGTCCACAACCAATTGAACATTTTCACTATCAGTTAAGGTGTACAGTAGGTCAACAGTTTTCTTAAATATTGATGAATCGCGCTCTGTTCGCATTAGCTGGAAAAGTTGCTTCATGTGCTCTGAGCGCACAGACGCTCTAGCGTTTCTTCCACTGGTTGAACAAAGTTTGACCAAAGAATCCAAAGCAAGATACCTAGTATTAGTCTCTCGCGCATCCAATAGAAAACATAACGCATTTATCGAACTCGTCATTGCCGCCACAGAGGGGTCTAGCTTAGAAGCGAAATTGATCAGAGAAAACAAAATGGTGTTACGAACAGAACGTGTGAGAGCATCGGCAGCTGGTTTATGGCCCAGTTCGAGCATGCTAGTCACGCACAAGCGAAGTTTTCCTAAGGTAGCCTGATCAATGCTCGAGAAGTCATATTGGCTATCGGAGTGACCTGGAGCGGCAACGATGATGTTGAGGATTGAAATAAGTTTCGTTAAAATCCAAGGATTTGGTAGTCCGGCAAACCTTTCTTCTTCTGGGAACGAAGATGGATCTTTGGTTCCGACAACAATGCAGCTGTATAGAATTTGAGAGAGGTGAGGGACTAGCCGAAAACACGCTTTGTATTCAACTTTCGTTGCCAAAAATTCGACAAGAGGTAACACTGCAAGCATGAGCCTATAGTTTTCGCTGTCATCCAAAAGGCTGGTTATTCTCTGAAACCATAGCTTTTCTTTGCGGGAGTCCTGTGTCAGAATAGTCACGTCATTCTTCAGAAGTGTTAAAAACGCTAGTGATGCTTTCTTCTTCAATATTTGCGGTGACGTGGGTGACCTTAAAATCTGGAAAACCTCGTCGCTGAGCTCGTGAGTCAAGTTGTCGTCATTTCTGGCCGCTACGCCGATGAAATTTAGAGCCAATGCCGCATAATCGGTATTATTCGATTCGAGGTCTTTTTTTAAAGAAAGAACCAACCTATCTCGTACTTGGGTGGCGACACTTTCATTGTGGTATAATAACTCTAACGTCATGTATGCAATGTACTTTTCGCTGTAAACCTGAGACGACATCAGTTCACAACATTGATCCAGACCAAACAGAAGATCATTAAGCTTGGCAGTATTAGTCGTAATGTAGATGTATGCAAGCTTGGCCACGTATTTCTTCCTTTGATAGCCGTTAAGCGCATTGCCGGATCCGAATTGGCGTTGAATATTGATGATTTCAGACTGGATCCTTCGCTTGTGATCTTCGGTTTGTTGTGAGGATCGCAAGTCTGCAATAAATAATTGCAAACCCTTCATGCTGTTCTGACTCATAGCTGCGACCATTGTCTCAGCCTGAGTTTTTCAATGGACCCTCTGTGAATCGAAATACTGATTTAGTTGTCTGTCCGCTCCTTTTTGAATTTGATGTAGCTGGGTGTCTGGGAGTTTGACCACGGCAAAAGAGCGGAACCTGAATTTCAAAATTAGCACGAAGTTCCATAGAAAGTAGAAACGAATTGATGGATACCTAAATCAGTGTGATATGGCTACATATAATATCAAGAGTTTGCTTGAATTGGGTTCTAGTTTTATAGGTACTCGCCTAGGCCAGAATCACAACATGAACAGCCTTAATTATTAGCATCAGCGAACTAACCTTCAGCGGAGGTGAAGAAGGTCGAAAGGCGACATCGCTGGCAGTGAGACAATTTCTGTCCGTTTCCTGTCTAATGGCCTTTCATTCATAGCCCGGGACTCTAGAAGGCAGCCCGCAAAAAGCAGCATTTTGCAAATATCATGTCTTTAAGCAAATCCACCGTGGCTTTTCTCAGTTTCAAAAATTTTCTAAAGATAGTTGGATTTGTTTTCTTTGTTTCCCTTTTATACCTAAAATAGCCGCCGAAGTAAGCACGGCCGTGAAACAGTATATTTAACTCAATTCACTATGGAGGCCTCAGAGGGTGAGGGCTTCCTAACCGGTTTAAGCTGCGCCTTCATCGACGTTTATTAGCAGTTTGAGTAGTTTTATATGTAGCAGTTTGAGAGTCAACAGGTTAGAATCAACGGTAAGGCAATGAACGACAAAGTGCCGAGAACTCCACAATCTTCACGTAAAACAATTCACGGCTCCAAGGAAAACTGTCGAGATGACATGTGCGAGGTCTCTAAGCAGGGCGCTTCGAGCAAAGTATTGATCTTTATAGAGCCCAGGAATACGGCTCTAAATTACCCTTCAATCAAGTTCAACTGCGGCAATCATTACCTTACTTTGAGTCGCGGGATTGAGAACGGCCGTTTTCTCATGACGTGTTGTTTTAGACAAGATATTCAGACACTGAAACCCGTTGAGTAGTGCGAATTTTATTTGATTTGACAATCTACGAAAATGGCAATGATAGTATGGATAAAAAGGAGTTTAAAAGTCTTGCAATTACGCCCGATGACTTAAAATCTTGAATTACCTGCACTATTTGGTGTTTTGCTGAATTCCGTCATTTTTTCATTTCCACTATCATTGAAGAGAACCTGTGAAATTTCTAGGTTTTAACAAACTCAGAATGTTGATTATTTTTGGTGGAACTGAAGCAACTAGTACCTTGAATTGACGATCAACAATGTCTCTGTGGGTTGATAAGTACCGTCCAAAATCTTTGAACACTTTGTCGCACAGCGAAAGGCTGACAGACTTGCTTCAATCGCTCTCTAAAGAACCATCAGATCTGCCACATTTGCTGTTATATGGACCCAATGGTGCCGGTAAAAAGACTAGATGCATGTCGTTGCTGCAATCGATATTTGGAAAAGGTGTATTCAAGCTGAAAATTGACGTCAGACAATTTTCGACGCCATCAAACCGGAAATTAGAACTGAACGTGGTGTCAAGTGGGTACCATCTGGAAATTACGCCTAGTGACATGGGTAACAACGACAGAATTGTCATCCAGGAGTTGCTGAAGGAAGTGGCACAGATGGAGCAAGTCGATTTCCAATCATCTGCCAATGGAGGCGGGCTTGCGCACAGATACAAATGTGTTATAATAAATGAGGCAGAGGCACTAACCAGAGACGCACAGGCCGCTCTGAGACGAACAATGGAAAAATATTCGCGTAATATTCGATTAATTCTTCTGTGCGATTCCATGTCGCCAATAATCGCCCCAATTAAATCTCGGTGTTTGCTTGTACGTGTACCAGCTCCAACTGATGCGGAAACTGTCAAAATTTTGAGACATGTATGCAATAGTGAAGGGGTCTCGGTTGAAGACAACCAGGCGCTGGAGATCATAAGTCGCGATGCTAACGGGAACTTGAGAAAAGCGCTTTTATCTCTTGAGGCCATGGCTCTCAATAACGAAATGGTTTTGAAACGCACCACACCACTAATTCGCCCGGATTGGATTGTTGTTATAATCAAATTAGCGAACAAGATCCTGAAAGATAAAAGCGTGAGCTCACTAGCCGAATGTCGCGCTACGCTATACGATCTTTTGGCACATTGCATACCGGCAGAAAGGGTGCTGCACGAGCTTGCATTCGCGCTTTTTAACGCTGTTCGGGATACTACATTGAAAGCTGCAATCATAAAATGGGCCAGTGTATTTGACGAGCGACTACGGTTAGGTAACAAAGCAATTTACCATCTGGAAGGGTTCATCGCAAGAGTCATGTGCGAAGAAGGTGCATGAATAGCCATTTTCCTTTTCGTGCTTATAGCAACACTATGTACAAGAACAAAACTAGTGGTTTTTAGCGACCGCGGAACATTTTATAAACGCCTTGTTTAGATCGTTGCTGATTTAGAAGCTCCTTGGGTGGGTTTCTCTTCAAAGCTTTGATGAAATCTACAGGTTTGTCTTGCTTGGAATCCTTAAAGCTGTGTAACCCGACTCGTAGGAGCGAGTCCCGCGAGACAAATTCGAAAACTCCTGGAAGCTTCGTACCAGCTTTTCTGAATGCCTCGCGAGCCACTTTTTCATGTAGGTTATCGCCGTCCATCTCAAAAATCACTTTCCCAGTTGGAACGCGCACCATCCAGTGGTCAAACCCACCCTTTCCTTTTCCCATACGAGTCTCGTTACCTTTGATACACACTGCAACATTAGTGCATAATCTTCGCCAAAGTTTTCCGTTGTTCACTTGACGTACGTACCGCATAATAGCGTTATCAGCCTCTTTCAACTGCTGAGCTGAGAGTCGAGTACCCTCGGTCTTCAACCTCAGTCCAAATTTTCCATATTGTAACGTAGAACCCTTTGTTGAACCTCCAACACGAACAGGAACTCGACCTTTTTGTTTCTTGTTTACAACCTTAAATCGTGGTGCATATTCGTGAGTAAACCGCTTGAACGTAAGACCGTGTGTTCTAAGACCTTTAGCAGACTGTACCAGTTGCGAAAACATCCTAAAGGTCTAGTTCTTTTACAAGTCAGAACTTGTCAATCAATACTTTAAAATTTTTCAAATTCTTAAACTTAATTTGGTGTACCTACTTTTGATGAACCAGTTAATCAGCATTCAGGCAGAAAGACTAACGGAGAGACCGACAATCTTACTTGTTATAATCAAAGCAACATCGTTCAATTGTAGGTTTTTTCACGATCTCAATTCAAGCGTAATGATTTCCTTCGAGCACTGAAGGAATGAATTAAATTCATTCATTCGAGCTTATTCCAAGTAAATCACTACTACGATTAGATAGTGAGATTGACATTTGAAACTTGTGAAACCAGTGATTTTTTGATGTTCAAAGCTCTTAATATGTAATTACATGCTGATTGAACGACGACGTTTTCAATTTATAGAACTTCGATATTGAAAATTGACCAAGTATGGAAAGCGTGAAAATCAGTGGGAGGACAGCGACAGAACAGATATGTCACATATAAGGACCATCTTTCGGTGTTGGTCTAAGCAAATACGCTTGTACTCGAAAGTTCCCAATAGCCTCTGGATACAGGGCAAAGAATATCCTACCAATGCTTCTATCACCAATGTTACATCTCACATATTGGAACTCAGTACTCGCCCACTTCATCAACAAAAATCGCACCCAATCGGTATACTTCGAAAACTAATCGAAGATAAACTCAATTCTACAGATAATGCATACCAGGTTTACAACGATTTCAAGCCCGTCGTCACCGTTGAAGAAAACTTCGATTCTCTCGGTTTCCCCAAAGATCACCCGGGTCGGTCGAAAAGCGACACTTACTATGTTAATGACCAGAATTTGTTTCGAACCCATACTTCTGCGCATGAAATGGAATGTTTTGGCAACATGCAAAGGTTTGCAACCGAATGGTCTCGCAATGGTACCGAAAAGCCGGGATTTCTCATATCTGCCGATGTGTATCGCCGAGACGAGATCGACAGAACTCACTATCCAGTTTTCCATCAGATGGAAGGCGCACGCGTGTGGAAACGGTCGGAGACCGGAACTTCTGAAATTCGAGGTGATTTGAAGAAATTGGAATTGCAGCTGGCCGCAGAGAGCACACAACTGATTGTAGAGGACGATAATTCTCTAGATGGAAATCCAAAGCAAGACTACATGACAGATTTGGAAGTTGATCTGTGTTCTAAGCATCTCAA
Organism: Lachancea mirantina; assembly: GCA_900074745.1. Lineage (NCBI taxonomy): Eukaryota > Fungi > Ascomycota > Saccharomycetes > Saccharomycetales > Saccharomycetaceae > Lachancea > Lachancea mirantina. The sequence continues at coordinate 814,622 of LT598465.1, forward strand.
GAGGAGCGTGGAGCTTGTCGTGGCCCAAGTTTTCAACAAAAAACTACAAAGCTTGGGCCATGCCGGAGAGAAAACGCTCAAAGTTCGCTGGATCAAGGCGTATTTCCCCTGGACAGCTCCTTCTTGGGAAATCGAGGTATGGTGGCAAGGAGATTGGCTTGAAGTGTGTGGCTGCGGTTTAGTTCGCGAGCAAGTGTTACAAAATGCTAGTTTTGAAAAAGATTCTGCAGTTGGTTGGGCATTTGGTCTGGGGCTCGATCGTATTGCTATGCTTCTATTCGAGATTCCTGACATTCGGCTACTTTGGACCAAAGACGACAGATTCCACTCCCAATTCGAAGAGGGGAAAATTACTACTTTCGAGCCTTACTCAAAATATCCAGGAACAGTTCGAGACGTAGCCTTCTGGCTGCCCTCTACAACCTCTCAGCAACAAATTCACGAAAACGACCTGATGGAAATCGTCCGAAATCGTGCTGGGGACCTCGTCGAAAGTGTTAAGCTCATTGACGAGTTTCGTCATCCAAAAACGTCACGCGTGTCCCAGTGTTACCGAATAAACTACCAATCGATGGACAGAAGCTTGACCAATGAAGAGATCAACGCTATACAAGAATTGGTCCGTACAGACCTGACAGACGAATTTCAACTTACTTTGAGATAAGTTTATCGACCACGGATAACTACTGTATATAAATTCCATGATTTCGTAAATCTCGAGTTCCGTGAGTCAACTTTTTCGGTGCTGCCCGATTAATAACACCTGCTCATGAAAAATTGGAAAACTCGATGAGCTGTAGACGTAGTCTTAGAAAGTAACAAACATTAGGACAAATTGATGTTGTAACGAGTCCATTAGAGTCGAGAACTTGAAAGAACCTTGAAAGTTCTAGTTTAAATGGCAATTGGTACAAAAATTGCCATCCTTTACGGATCAGAGACCGGTAATTCACATGAATTTGCGTCGATACTTTCATATAAACTGCATAAGTTACATTTCCCACATGCCCTTATGACTTTAGGCGATTATGATGCCAAGTCTATTCTAACATGCAAATATCTTTTCATTATCTGTTCAACAACGGGTCAGGGTGAATTGCCTCGCAATGCGAAGGAAGCGGCCAACGGATCTGAGGTGGACACATTATGGGCACTTCTTAAGAGAAAAAATTTGCCCGGAGACTTGCTATCACATCTCAAAGTTGGTATGCTTGGACTTGGTGACTCTTCGTATCCCAAATTCAACTATGCAGTGCGGAAGCTGCATAATCGAATGGTTGATCAACTTGGTGCTCAATTACTTTTCGCGCGCTTGGAAGCCGATGAGTCTGGAGCACGCGGCAGCAACGCCAGAAATGGGGTTGGAGTCGAGGGAGTTTATTTCCAATTTGAGAAAAGAGTGCTCGAAACCCTCATGACTAAGTATCCCACTAGAAAAGTTGGGAAAGATCAATTTCTACGCGAACCAGTCTCTGACGAGAACTACTTGAAACCTCTTTTCAATGTTACCTTGGATGAATCTGGTCCCACATGTGATATTATTGAATTCTCTGGAACTACAGTCGCTAAGACTGGAACAGTGACCAACAACGGAAGGATTACTCATCGTGATCACTTTCAGGACGTGAGACGATTCTGTTTCCAGAACCAAGGAGAACAATACTATCCTGGTGATACGGCCTCCATATACCCGTGCAATTCCGATGAGTCCGTACAGAAGTTCCTAGAATGTCAACCCGAATGGTTGAGCATCGCAGATAAACCACTTAAATTCGAAGGCATTTTGCCTTCTGATCTCGTCGATGGTGGCATTATAACCTACAAAACGTTGAGAACTCTTCTGAAATATCATTTGGATATAAACAGTATCCCTAGGAAGATATTCTTCATGAAAACATGGATGTTTGCAACGGATGCTTCTCGTTTACAAGGCGGCGAACAACAGCTAGATCAGCAACGGTCAAAGCTACGCCAATTCGCATTAGATGAGGATATGGAAGATTTATATGATTACTGCAATAGGCCTCGCAGATCGATTTTGGAGGTACTTCAAGATTTTCCTTCGCTGGTGTTGCCTTGGACTTTTTTGTTCGATTTTCTACCAATTTTGAAGCCCCGGTTGTTTTCCATTTCTAGCTCGCCATCGCAAAGCCCGGTTGAGCTAACTATTGCATTGGTCAAATACCAGACAATTTTAAGACAAGTGAGGCGAGGAGTGTGCTCTCAGTATATCGACCAACTTAGAGAAGGTGATATTGTGAGATACAAACTTCAACATAACCAGCTTTTGAAAAAAGACATGAAACAAAAGCCCTGCATTATGATCGGTCCCGGGGTTGGTATAGCGCCCATGATGTGCCTTCTGCGTTCTCATTTCTTCGAAGACCAATATCTGTTTTTCGGCAATCGATTCAATGCCAGAGACTTCCTCTACAAGGAGGAGCTATCAGCTTTCGAACAAGAGGGTTTACATCTTTACACCTGTTTTTCTCGTGATCCTGTCAATAATTTCAATGTCAAATACGTCCAGGATTTGTTATGGCAAAATGGGCAAGTGGTAGGTGAACTGCTTATCGAGAAGAAAGGAATAATATATTTGTGCGGCTCGTCGGGTAAAATGCCTGTGCAGGTCAGAATCACCATACTCGAAATTCTAAAAAGATGGTGTCAGATGAACGACGAGCAGGCTCAGACGTACTTACAGGAAATGGAAAGGACAGATAGATATTTACAAGAAACTTGGTGAAAGGATACAACTCCCAACCCTTACCACTTCGCATTTCCGCTGATTTCAATCTCGGCAGAACCTGGGCTTTAGAAAATTTGCGGGTTTCATTGAAGAATTCTCGAAGTCTGCATTTAAATGACGTTATTCATTTGATATGACTTAAAGTCTTAATTTCAAATAGAAAGAGTCACTGCAAAAACTGATGAGATAGTACTCTAGGCTTGGATCGTTGATTGCTTTTGTGTGCTCAAATTCGCGTAGTTAGGAGGGCATATTGAGAGGCGAATATTTTCGCAATGTAAAGCCATGGTCATTCGATACTACCCATCACTGCATGACGGTGCCATTAGTACGAAAGCTACAAATTATCATTAAATAGAAAAGTTGTAAACACCAACACCATTATTTGAACATTAAGAATATGCAATATCTTCAAGCCTACTTGAGGTTCTCACGTTTGGAATTAGTGGCATCGAAAACCCGAGCTTTTGATTACTTCCCAGCCGTCATTAAATCAGCAGTAACTTGTACCCAAAGACTTCCAGGTGGAAGAGAAAAGGGGTTCTGATGACCCTCTTCAGCGACTTTTTTGTCTAGAGATGTGATTCGGCCTACAAACCAATTTCTGTCAGCCAAAAGCTTGTCACTTTCAGCCAAAAGGTATCGCGTGCTTTCATCAAAGGCAGTAAAAGCAGCCCAGGGAGTGCCATTTTCAACAGATTTTGCCTTCACTCCTCTTTTCCCAGTTACCGCTTTGCCTAAAGATGTTCCTTGAGGTAAAGAGGGTGGTGGCGTCGATAGGTCGACAGAAGAAAAAGAGGAAGTCAAAGATGATATTGACGACGACGGTGAGAGCGCGCCTCGAGTTGGCAAAAATAGGGCCAAATCCCCTATCTGAAAATTCTTAATCGTAATTTTCTCTCTTTGGAAACTCTCAAGAAGACCTCTCTTGTATTTATTTTCTTTTGTAAGCCTCTTAGCCAAAGATTCAATATCTTTAAATCTTCTGATGACAGAGGTTTCAAAAAGTTTACCTCCCAGAAGCCTGTCTATGCAGGTTGAAAGCTTTTCTTGAATTTCGTCGTTTCTCGACCGGCGGTACTCTTCGTAAAGTTCTTTCATTTCTTGCACGACCATGCTTTTCATTGCGGAGGATGCAATAGCTTCAGGTGTGCTATTGCCAAAGTCATTTGAAATTCCCTTTCGAAGCCCTTTGACTCTCGTGATTTGGAATGTCGAGTCTTCCGTCTTCGATAGCAACAATCCGATGTTTTCCAGGATGTACACGTCACTTAGAAAGATGTCGAACAGCCGCGATTCCAGCGGATGATTCATGCCTTGTGACGAAACAAGGTCAAAATTATTTTCGCTCGTACTGTCGTTACCTTCATGGACTGAGCTTCTGGCGCGCAATTGCTCTGCCGTCTCTCTTAAGGACGTAATCAAGTTTTCCTGCTCCTCGACTTTTTCACACAACGTCTTGCGCTCTTTCGCAAAGTCCTTTTCGAGATTCGAAACGTTTGCCAATAAACTCTTTTTGGTGAGGTCTGCTTTCTCATACTTTTGTTCCCAATCACTGATGCCATTAATCAACTCTGTATTTCTCGAATTTGCCGCCTGAACATGTTGCTTTGACTCTTTCAGTTGAGATTCTATGGAGGAAAGTTCACTTTGATGTTCCTGAGAAATCTTTAGTATTTCATCATTCAAATTCGCCAGGGTTTCTTTATAGACCGCCTTCTCGTCCTCAAAATCAATCATCTTGATCCGAGCTTGGTCCAACCGTCTAGTTAAGATCATATTTTGGCTCGTCTTTTCATCGAGATCGTTTTGAAGTTTTGATATCATCTCCTCGAGTTGACGATGATTCGAAACCTCTCCTTTTGAAAAGTCTTCCGCACTGGACAGAAACAGAGAAATCCTTTCATTAACAGATAGACCACTCAAAGGATAAGAAAACGTGGTCATATCTCTTAAAATGCCCGATGGCCACGCCCTGTACTCTGTATACTTAATGTCGTGTAGAATTGATTCCAGCTTTCTGATCCTCGCTTTGTAGCCTTTAATCAACTCTTGATTATGTTGCGAGCTGCTTCCCAACCGAGCTTTTCTATCTTGCAGGGCAGAGCATCGCACGCTGTCGAGATTGGTCTGCAACAAATTTAAACTATCGTTGGAGATTTCATGATTGGAAAGGCACAAGATATACCTTTCAATCTCTTCTGGCGACACGTCGTGTAAATTTTGGGATAAAAACCTCTGGTCAACCTGAATATCTCGAAATAAAGTTCTTGCATCGTGTGCTCTTCCTTGTAATAAGTAACACGCGGGGCCAAAACTCTCGGACCAACGCTGGCGCTTCTCGTCCTCTCTCTGGAGTTCCAGAGATAGTTGATGACCAAAGTCATTCTTCAGGTCAAGAAAATGCGTTTCCCAGGCCCGTCGTCTGTACTGTTCTATGAGGTATAAGCCATAGACAATGGGTAGATCTTCGACCTGTGATATTTTGAGCTCGTAGTCCTGCATACGCTCCAAATTGCGATTGCAATCTTTCAGTAGCGATTTCTTGACTTCTAAAATCTCAATTTGAACTTGTGAAATCATTCCTAAAGACACAATACAGCTTTTTTGGAATTGAACTTTTTTTAGTCTTGCTTGTGATGCTGCCTCAAAGAGAGATTGGCCTATTGTGTAAAGTTTGGGGGTCACAACGTTTTTGTCGTTCAATAACGAAACCGAAGCCTCTCTGATCACATTTAGGGTCAAATCACTACTCTCTAGATCGAGAAGAGATCGATATCGGTCCCTTATATCTGCGCATATCTCAGTAAATCTGGTTAACATGCTGGCCTCCATAGTATAACCGGAGCCTTCTTCCTCAATCTGTGCCACGGTTTTATCAATAAAAGCATTTACTTCGCGCCGCATCGCGTAGTTCTTATCAATTTGATCTCGCAGAGCTTGAAGGATAGACTTTACAGACTCATCTAAGCGTGCAAGCTCGGCATGCGTCTTCTCAAGATCGCCCCGGTTAATATAATCACTTAGAAGCTTTCGATTCGGATCATTCACAGTTTTGGTTTTCGCTAGAATCTCATCGTATATCAATGTCCACTGTTTTGTCGTACTATTCAAAGAAAGCTGATTCAAAAACTCGACATTGGAGTTGTAGAGCTTTTCGATGTCATGACAGTACAGTCTGAGATACGCTTCGCAAACTCTCAAACATTTTGAAACGTTCTTGATCTCGCTTATAGTGTCATGAAGAATTTTGTCAAAATAATGAACATCGATGTCAAGTGCACTGAGCCAACCCAAGTTTGTTGTAATAAGACTAAAAAGCTTTTGCGGAGTTATTTCTGCGCTTATATCGATGACTTCACTCAAAGGCGAAGGCATCGGCTTTATGAGTGTTACAAGATCACTCTGGCAAGTTTGGCTCAGTAATTTGTCTACTCCTTCATATATGATGCTTTCAGAGTCCCGTGGGTATTGTGGGAGTGAAAATAAACGACGATCAAATGCGTAGAAAACCGCGTCCTCAACATTTTTTAAGCTATCGTTGAATGTAGCTCTCTTTAGTTTCGCACCATATGAAAGAAGAATGAAACATTGATTATGAGGAATCGATAGCCGTTGACAAACGAACCCTTGGAAATCTTCAACAGCCGAATAACATCGAAGGTTCGTCGTCACCTCTTTCCCCGTAATAGCATTAATGATTATTGCTTGTTGTGATGGCATACTCCTATGATATGTTTTTTAGCTCCAAATCAATACTCCGATGAGCTAAAGTCGTCCCCGAAACGCCAATCCTGCTAAACGTGGGACACCAAAAAAGCGCCACGGGCAGACAGAGATTACCCTAATAATGCAAGTGCAGCTTAGCTTAGTTAAAAACACTCGGTTAAACCTCCAAACCTTGTTTAACTCACTGTGGTGATACTGTGACTAAGGGCCTCTCTGGATGTTCAATTAGAAGTTGATCCCCAGGGAGGGTTACCCGCGCATGGTGATCAAGAGACCTTTCTCGCATTTAACGAAGAACTCATCTGATGACCAAACTTAAGGTAGGATCATCACAAAGCGTAGGAAAATCCCAGTAGAAGTCAATGGGGATCGAGTACCGGCGGTTCGATCTTTCCAAAATATCCGAACTGCAACATGTGCAACGTCTTATAGATGAGGATTTGAGTGAGCCTTACTCGGTCTATGTTTACAGGTACTTCCTTAACCAGTGGCCCGAGTTGTGCTATTTGGCGATAAGCCCGACGGAACCACAACCTATCGGTTGTATCGTGTGCAAGGCAGAGGAGCATAGAGGCGCACGATTGAGAGGTTACATTGGCATGCTTGCAGTGACGAAGGAATACCGAAAGAGAGGCATTGCAAAACGGTTGGTGGGCATCGCCATTGAACAAATGCGAAAAATGGGTTGTGACGAAATTATGCTGGAAGCAGAAGTGGAAAATCAAGCGGCTCTGAGACTTTATGAGGGAATGGGGTTCATTCGGGTGAAACGCATGTTTCGTTACTATTTAAATCAGGGCGACGCATTCAAGCTAATACTTCCTGTGACGGAAAAAAGTTGCATAAGATCGACCTTTTTGCTGCAGCCAGAGACGGAAGTTCTCTGAAGCGGCGTAGCCTTCTGAAGATGGCGACTTGTTGACTTGTAATTAGTGTATGGACACATATAGATAACGGTTAGAGCCGGTATTAATGTACAATCTCGACATAGCGAGTGGAGTAGGATATAGGGTGCGCTGAATCGACTACCGCTTACTCTTCCTCGTTAAATTTGGGGGCCAAGAAGAACTGCAAGTACCCGCTTTGCAATCCAAACTCGAAAAGGGCAGGCGTTTCTGAGGAAAGCTTGATGGTGATTTGGTTGGACAGACCTGCACCCTTTATAATATCAAGCAAGTATTTGGAACCAAATGTGAGATCCACGGGCTTATCAAGTTCTACTTTCACGCTGTCGTCGGGTTTGTCCATGTCTGTGTGGGGCTTGACAATCACGGACCCGGACCCGATATCGCCTTCGGCGACGAATTTGACCGTGTCCTTGGTGACCAGAATGTTCAGCGAGTCGCTCAGCTGGTTGAGATCGCGCACCACTTTGGCAAACTCAGCAGAGGGCATCGTGATGGTTGTGTCGTATTGCATGCCCTCAATGTCCAAAAAGTCCGCGTCTATGTCCATGAGTTTTAGCGAGTATTCGCTAATGCGGTCTTTCTTGGTGTCCTCAAACAGAAGTAGCAAAGAGTCCGGCGTGTCGTCCGCGATCAACGTAAGGTTGTCATTGTTGTTCCCGCAACGCAAGATCTTGGAAAGCGACGAAAGATCCGCACCCAGGGTCACGTTTCTGTCGCATCTGAAGTCTTGGAAAGACTCGGTACCGATCGAAAGCGATACCAGCAAAACACGCGAGTCGTCAACGGCCTGCGCAGCAATACCGTGCTCGGAACAATTGAAGTTCACCAACTGTACGCAGTCTTTGAAGGAGTCGATAACCTTCTTGAACAAACTGGCCTCTTCGAATTTGGCTTCTAGCATTATGATTTGGATACCAGGGTTTTCAAAACTAACAGAATGGTTCAGGGCATATGGGTTTCTGGATAGAATTACGCGCGACGAAACGCGCGCTACTTATATAGAACGAAAACGGCGTACGCGAAAAAAAAGATGATTTTTTTACGCGTCGCGCATTCCATACGTAAACGCGGAGCTCATCTTGTACGACAACAACGCCCTGAACACCCAAGCTTCGCTATATGGCTAATTTGGCAAGGCTTAACCCCTCTTGCGCATCGCACCGGAAACCCAGTTCGCAGCAGCTCGCCTCCGCCCCCCAAAGACCTTGTTTGATAGCTAGAAAAACATAGTTTGCCAGTCATGTCCGAGCACAAGCGGCGTAGTAGATAAAAAATAGTACACAGTGGCTAGCCGGGCAGCACCGAAAGCCACGCTCCAAAGGGAAGACATACAAAAACAAAGTAAAAAAAACAGGAAACCGCGCCAGAACGACGCGTTCACGCCTTGGTAGCGTTGTACAGCTCCTTTTCGGACTCGTAACGCTTCTTGTCGGCCTCGGCCTTGGCCTCGTACGGCTGTTTCTCTTCCTCGTTCAAACCCTTCCATTTCTCACCTAGAATACGGCCCACCTGCCCGAACGAAATGCCTGGGTTCTCGGCACGCACGATGTCTCTGTTCTCGTTCGCGAAGAACATGTACGCGGACAACGCTCTCTTGGGGGCGTTAGGGTCCTTCTTTCTTCTCGCAGTTCTCTTCTTGGTCTCTCTTGGGGCCGACATTGCTGTTTGTTGAATTCTGAGTTGTTCTTGCCTAGGCTTTTTTTTCTTGCCACACCTGTTATTTTGGTTAGTTACTGTTTTTCCTCTTGGTTCTACTGGTTCTACAGGTCCTGCCAGTGGGCCTTCTCTGCGTCTGACACCCCGCACACAACGACAAATAAATACGACAGACGCGCGACAGCGCGTCTGTCGCTTACCGCCGCCAGTCTCGCGTCCCGCCACTGTTACCCGGCAGACGCGACTTCTTTTGTGGTGGTTGGTTTTTTTTTTCGCGCGTCTGTCGCTTCATACGTCAGCACCCCACTTCCACTTTGTACGGCGGAAGCCGTACAAAGTATGGCCGGGTAACAGAAACACCCTCGTGCCAAAAACATCGCTAGCCACGTAGTGCGGTGGAAGCCACCCAGCCAGCCAATTCCACCAAAGCGCAACTAATTGGGGGTGTGCTCAGCACCTACGCCTTATCATGTCGCGTACGGTGGTTTGTGTTTGTAGTCGACCCAGACCAGACCCAACGGGCATGCCTATCGCTATTGGCACTCTCTGACATACCTGAAAAAAAATCAAGTTTTGTAACTTTGTACTGTGTGGGAACACTATACGCTTAGGTTGAACGCCTGGTAGTTGTGTGTTGGACAAGTTATAGCGTATGGGGCTATACAAGTAAAAAAAACAAGATAGGAGGGGGCGGGCGGAGAGGCAGTGAGAAAGGGCGGGTAACGGACATGTAGCGTGATACGACGACAAAGTTATAACACAGTCACTGGGTACGGTCGCTCTGGAAACGCTCATAGTGTCGCAGGCGGTCTGGACCGACGCCGCGCGCATGGACAAACCCACCAACCAGGCGGTTTGTGAAGTGGGCCTTGGCGACGCAGCGGTCAATACATGTGGACTCGCCCTTGTTGAGTTCGGCCTCGCCGTACTCGTGCGGTATGCATTTTTCCAGGCACGCGCGCAGCATGGCGTTGAAAGAGGTGTTCATGGCCTCGAACTGGACGCTCGCGATGTCGAGTTTCTCCTGGCTGAGCTCTTGCGACGCATAGGGATTCAGGAACATAGACATGGTGCCAGCGGATCGGGCTCGCAGCTGTGAGAGTGTCGGTCCGGAGACGGCTCTTCTGCTTTTCGCAGCGCGGACCAGGCTGCGAACTGTCACTGTGCACGTCATATTGTCACGTGACCGGACAAAGGCCCCAAATCGCTTGGAACGGAAAAGTGCGCAATGTCACGTGAGAGGAATATGAATCGTGTTGCACGAAGACTCCGGCCTCCACTGGCATCTCATTAGCATAGCAGGACCCCCCATCTGTCCTGGAAGAAAACCCGACGTCCTAACCACCGTTTAACCCGGATTTCCCACTGACATGCACATACTGGTAAGTTCCGTTCAATTCTCCTCTGTCTGGTTTTCGCCGTACTGACTTCTCGCGCCAGCTGACAAACGACGATGGTCCTCCGGACCCACACGCCTCGCCCTACGTCCGACACCTCGTACAGCACATAGTGCGACGCCGCCCAGACTGGCGCCTGACCATTTGCGTCCCGGACCGCCAGCGGTCCTGGATCGGCAAGGCTCACTTTGCTGGCCGCGATGCACACGCGAGATTCGCGTACATGGCCCGAGACGCGACAGACGAGGCTCTTCTGGGGCCCTTCCCGCAGCCACAGCGTGTGACGCCCGACTCCGCGCTCCCTTGTATCGAGAATTCTCTGGTCCCGGAAGACGCAATCACGTGGTGTCTCGTCGATGGTACGCCTGCGACCTGTACCGACATAGGGCTCCACCACCTGTGCAATTCCGACATCGATCTGGTCATCTCTGGGCCCAATGTCGGTCGAAACACGTCGGCAGCGTACATCACGTCCAGCGGCACAGTTGGTGCCGCCATGGAGGCCGTGTGGTCTGCTGGAAAGCGTGCAATCGCCGTCTCCTGGGCATACTCTCACGGCAACCCACAGGTGCGTGAAGACATCCTCATCGCGGCAGCGGAAAAGACGTGCAGTGTGATCGATGCCCTCATCGGCCACTGGCACCCGTCAGCGCACTTCTACAGCGTCAATGTGCCGCTCATCGAGACACTGGGCCCACAGACGCGCGCCGTGTACACGCACATCTGGGAGAATACCTGGTGCTCCATTTTTGAGCTGAAGGATGACGGCACTGCCCGCGAAAGCTCGGACTCGGACGCATTGCAGATTGCTGATGCGCGTGCCGAACCACACGGCATCACTTTCCGCTGGAGACCTAATTTCGCCCGCCAAAGGAACGTCACACACACGGCTAAACCACTTAACGACCTCGCTGCAGTTGACGAAGGTCACGTGAGTGTCACTGCCCTTCGGGCGGTATTCCAACAGGTCGAACCGCTCAAAACCGGCGAGTTGCCGCTTGAAGTAGCGCAAAGTTTACCGTTTGAATCGAGCCGTAAGCGCAACACTCGTCTTCTGCTCTCAGTACCGTCCAATGACTATATTAGAATGCCTCTGCTGGAAGCCTTTGCGAGGCACGTGCCGGAGGTGAGGATAACCGATGCTGGCGGAAGTGCGGCGCTAGCACATGCTGCGCTCAAGCATGCTACTGCTGGTGTTAACGCGAGGGTGTTACATTATGGGGAGTACGAACATATAGATTTTGATCGGTTGAGTCAACCCAGTGGCGATTATTACGCCAACTGCTACGCTTATCGGAAGGCCCTCATCCGCAAACATTATCTGGCGCACACGGTGCGCGCATATGTGGCCAAAAATCCTAACGCGCTTCTCGCAAAAGCATTTATGGAGTCCTTCCCTATAAACGTTGATTATGCCGAATTTTTGGATGACGCCCTGGACGAAGCCTGGGAGCTCCGCCAGGAACTTGAGCGTGAGCAAAAATGGTGGATTTTGAAGCCCAGTATGAGCGACAAGGCACAAGGCATCCGTGTTTTCAAGAGCGTGGAAGAGCTGCAAGCTATTTTCGATTCTTTTGAGGAAGAAGGAGTTTCTGACGACGATGAGAAGGGGGAAAACCATGATACACGTGTCGTAACGTCTCAGTTGCGGGACTTTCTGGTACAGGAGTACCTGTTGAAGCCACTTCTGTTGCCCTCAATGGACAATCGAAAGTTTCACATTCGATGCTATGTCACCAGCCGCGGCGATCTACAGGTGTTTGTGTTCGATCGCATGTTGGCCTTGTTCGCTCCTTCTGCTTTCGTTTCTCCAGCCGAGGTCTCGGAGTACTCGCCTACCGACATCAATGCCCTCGCATGCCATTTGACCAATACTTGCCTGTATGTTGATGAGAATTTTATGAAAACGAATGCAGTACGTGAATTTGACGACTTATCCGACCTATCTACGGATGAGAAACTGAGAATCAAATCTCAAATACATGAAATTACAAAAGAGCTCTTTTTGGCGGCTGTGACTACAAACCGCATGAATTTCCAGCCTCTTGAACGTGGTTTTGAAATTTACGGACTTGATTTTCTGGTTGACGAAAATTTGGACGTAAAGGTACTCGAAGTCAATGCGTTTCCTGATTTCAAACAAACTGGCGAAGAGCTGCGCTCCCTGGTTGAGGAGCTATTTGATGAAGTCGTGAAGCAATGCGTCGTGCCCATTGTTACTGGTGGAAACGCAATTTCTGCAGGCCCTAACTTCAGTAAGGTTCTCGATCACCAGTCCCACAACTGGTAAGATGCACACCTAGTTTCAGTAAAGGAGGTTTGGTCTGAAGTTTCCACCGGGGTTTGTGCATTTTTTGTTTACATGATGTTCATAGATGTTTCACATGTATGCGTCATTGAACGTAAGGTCGCCATTCATTCCTCTTGAGCAGAACTTTCCTCCTCAGCCATATCCTCAGTCATTGTTTTATTCGTAGTTGCACTAATGAGTCCGCGTTTTACCATATCCAGCGCAGAAGGAACAGTGACGTCTTCTTCAGGGATGCCATTATATTCCTTACCCCACGCCAAAACCCTCCGTCGTATTCTATTAGCCTTAACGAGACAATTGCGAATTTTTTGCAAATTCCTTATAAACTCTTGATTTCTTTGCAGCGCAATTTGCGTGAGTTGCCGCGCAGTTTCAATCTCCTCTGATACCTGTTCGTGGTTTTGCGGTATCAAGGACGTGAGTGTGTTGGTTGGGTCAAATCCTGGCAGTGCAAAAAAGGGATCCTCGTCATCACCATTTGGAAGTCGACTTTCTTTAATTTTCCTAGGTTGTTCGTCTCCATGTTCATCTGGTAAATTTAAATTATGGTTATAATCCACTAATTGTAGAGTGTCTTCTAGTATGGTATCGGGATGATTTCCTAAAAAAACCTCTAGAAGTTTCGAATAATGAATGACGTTGATCTGTTCTTTCTCTATCATCAAAACAGAGCGCTGTGCCAACTCCTCCAATATAGTGCTCATGAAGGTTCGTGATACAGCAGGATGATCGATCACGTCCCCGAGCGACTGCATGGGTGTCAAGATGCGCTTAACGTCCACCAACTCATGCAAATCCACGTTGTCCGTTTCAATTTTATCAACGTATTTACGCCCCAAAAGCTTGTGCTCAGACCCATTGTAAAACACTTTTTCCTCCGTTATTTCTGTCGAATCATCCAAGAAACTCCGGCTTATTCCTTCTGACCCTTGCAACAGCTTGTTTCCTCGGTTAGAAGTAGCTCCCTCTGCAGCAGGAAAAATGAACCCGTCCCCAGAATGCTTGAGAGACGGATAATTACCGCTTTTATGCTTGTAAATAGCTTTCACAAACGCTCGTATTTGATCAACTTCGCCGGTATTGGTTTCCGGTTTTTCAATTAAGGTCATGTCGGTCATTATGGGGGCTTTTTCGTTTCCGTTTTTGCTTCTAACACGAGTCAGATACTGATCGAGAGCCAATGATTGAGTAAGATGGTGAAACAGTACCGAAGTTTTTTTTGTCCCCACCAACTGCTCCAGTTGAGTCCGTACTTGTTTCCATTTCTCATCCTTCTGTTTATCAACAACTGAGAAATGAAGGTACGTTTAAACGAAGGATTTTTGATTCTCGAAAATGAAAACCTGGAGCTCGACGACTGTCCTTCAATAAGCTCTCAACGGAAGGTTAGCCAACATCGCGATTTCGAGCTTACAAAGTTATCAACAATGATCGCTGGAGTAATTAAATGGGTTTCAATTATGGCCTTGATTTCCACTTACAAGTCTTTGCCTGGTGCGTATTTTGTAAGATTCTACTTGCGTGCCCTTAAAAACCTCGTTTTGCCTCAAATTACGGGGAAGAACACCAGAAACATTAGGACACTACAAAACGATAGATACGGTTGTTTCGCTTACACGACATTATCGACGTATGCTTCTCCATTCGAATGCGACTTTTACATGCACAAGAGTAACAGTACTTATTTCGAAGAAATGGATATCTCGAGGGGCGATCTCATGACCACCATTTTTCAAAAACTATTTTTGACGTCTAAAAGATGGCCCTACGTACCGGTTGCCAACGTTTTCACAAACTTCTTGAAGGAAATCAAGCCGTTTCAGAGATACGAAGTTCGGAGTTGCATATTATGTTGGGACGAAAAGTGGATTTACGTGTTGAGCCGCTTCTTGATCAATAATGGGTCTCAATTAGCTTCGCTTGGCATCACAAAGTATGTTTTGAAGGACGGAAGAAAGACGATTGCACCTAAGGACGCGTTGGAAATTTGCGGTCTTCTCAATGACGAAGTCGAGGCCATTTCTGCTAAGAACTTGAAAGTTTTGCAAGAGCAATCTGGATTTCACAATACTACGCCGTTGGAGACCATCAAACACGAATACACTGCCATTTAAATTTAGTTTGCGATATCCAGGCCTACCTCGGCGTGCTCATTTCTCGCAATTATCGATTTCTCTAGGGATTCATTGTGAAACTTAAATATACGAAAACTAGGATGTGATCAAAATGACCACATAGCTGAAGTCAAGATTACAAAGCCGTCATTCATGTGCACCGTGACTTCATTGATACCGTCTGACGTCTGAAATTTGTGGGTTTTCGCTTTTGGTGCTAACACAAAAATCGGCTTGACAGACAAGATATTCTCGACGTGATGAAAGAATTTTACTTGATTACACTTTCATGCTCAGACAAAGACTAAGTTTGCGGCTGAGAAGTATTCAAGGCAATTTTCGTGGTCGGTTGAACTCAGTTCCATGTCGCTCCCATTTGCTTTGAATTCGAATACAAACGTATTAAATCAAGCTCAACAAAATGAAAACATCAACAAAAGGCAGAACGTTACTCAAAAGCATGAAGAGCGTTTGAACTGTCTGCCGAAAAGTCACCCGATTTTGAGAGACATTCGCACGGTTTATCAAAAGGCAAACTTTTCGGTGCCGGGACATTATGAAATTATACAAATCTTGGGCAAAGGCTCCTATGGAGTCGTCGTTTCGGCTGTTGACAAAAGAGATCCCAGTCTTCTAAGTCGACTTGCCATAAAAAAAGTGACCAACGTTTTCAATCGCGAAGTGCTCCTCAAAAGAGCTATACGCGAACTGAAATTTTTGAATTTTTTTCGAGGTCATAAGAACATTGTCAGTTTGGTCGACTTAGAACTTGTTACAGCAAAACCATATGAAGGACTCTATTGCTACCAGGAGCTTATTGACTATGATCTTGCTCGTGTTATTCATTCCAGCGTTCAATTTTCAGAATTTCACATAAGACACTTTTTGTATCAAATACTGTGCGGCCTCAAATACATCCACAGCGCTGAGGTGATTCACAGGGACCTGAAACCCGGAAATATATTGTGCACAATTAATGGGACCCTTAAAATCTGTGATTTTGGACTTGCACGTGGCGTTTCTCCTCTATACACACAGACCAGCACTGGGGAGATGTCAATTACAAATTACGTGGCAACCAGATGGTATCGTGCTCCAGAGTTGATCTTATCCTACAAGAAGTATACAAAAGCAATTGACATGTGGGCAGTGGGGTGCATTCTCGCCGAGTTTTACGGAAGAAAACCAGCATTCATGGGCCAGGATTCCTTGCATCAAGTGTCCGAAATAATGAGATTCATCGGCTCTCCCACGTACGATGTCATTAGTAAATACGCTTCGACGCGAGCATGGGATTTTTTCGCTCAGCGGCCGCAGCAGAAGAAGTTGGCCTGGAAAAGTGTTTACACTTTCGCTTGTGACGATGCCATGTCCCTGCTTGATGACTTGCTACAATGGGACCCCGATACGCGACCCACTGTTGAGCAAGCCATTGCTCATCCGTTTTTGTCTGAGGTGAGAAATTTGAACGACGAGCCAACATGTCCACACGGCCATTTCGACTACTCTTATGAGAAAGAGTTCACCTCTATGAAGAAAATAAGAGATTGCATTTCTCAGGAAGTAACAATTTTCAACGCTACGAAGTGAACATTTATTTCCTTCCGCTCTTTTGACTCTAGCTCAGGCCCAATTTTTGAAAGCGTTGTACGTTAATGGGACCTTTTGCTAACCCCTAATCAAACAATAGATTTCACAGAAACACTTACAATTTCTTGCATTTATATGACATTTATAAGCCGTAAAAGATCAAAAAGGGACTATCTTGCGCTTTTCAGGCCTTTATTAGCGTTTGGCGTTTATTTTCATAGTAAAACGTTGACGATGATATGTGGAAGAGTTCTTGTTGATCATATTTCAAGGACCTGAATATCAATTGAAAGTGGGATGAAATATGGGGGCTGACCTCTCGTTATTAGCCCATACTGCGCCATCTATAGCCATATCGTCTTATGTTGATGTTTTGGAAGAAGTTCATTATGTGTCTCAACTTAACTCCTCACGATTTCTGAAAACTTGTAAAGCCTTAGATCCTCATGGCGAAGTGATCATCAAAGTTTTCATAAAGCCAACAGATGACTATAACCTGGAACAAGTTGTAAGATCCGTCCAAACTCAGACTTCGAAGCTAGCCGATATTCCTTGTGTTCTCAATTATGGCAAAATCTTAGAGACTGACCGCGCTGGATACTTGATTAGACAACACCTTCGACGTAATCTTTACGATCGACTGAGTTCAAGACCATTTTTGGAGCTGATTGAACTGAAATTTATGGTTTTCCAATTTCTTCAGGCGCTAAAGGCGATCCATTCCGTGGATGTTGTCCACGGCGACCTTAAAACAGAGAATCTGATGCTAACGAGCTGGAACTGGTTAGTTTTGACAGATTTCTCCTCATTTCTGAAACCAACGTATTTACCAGAGGATAATCCAGGCGAGTTCTCTTTCTATTTTGATACTTCACAGCGCAGAAGTTGTTACATCGCTCCAGAGAGGTTTAACACGAAACTATACAAGGAGGGAAAAAGGTCAAGGACCTTGCCCTCACAAAAAATGGATATCTTTAGCGCTGGTTGCTGTATTGCGGAACTTTTCAGCGAAGGATATTCCATTTTCGATTTATCTCAGCTTTTCAAATACAAGACGGGCGAGTACGATCCGCGAGAGTTTCTGGACCGCCACCTGGAAAATGATCAAATTCAAAATCTCGTGCTTAGCATGATTGCTTTAAATCCGAAAAACCGACCCTCGGCCGCAGATTTATTAGAAAGATACCGGGGAAATCTGTTTCCAGAGAGTTTTTATAAGTTCTTTTATGACTACGTCAAGGATCTGACCATTGTTGCCAGCGGCATTCTTCCAAAAACGAGACAATCAGAGATGCAGGCCCTGAATGGCAGAGCACAAGATATCGACAAGATGGTAGAAAAAATTTATGGAGATTTTGGTAAGATATGCGCAACCCTGCATTATCCTTTGGAGATTGTTTCAAAGCCAATACCACCGAGCCGGCTTTTTGGAAATTTTCTCAACATTCCATCGACGGGAGTCATTGCTTTACAGCCTTTCAATCCTGATGTCGAATCTTCTGCAAGTGAATCTGCCCTGCTTCATATTTCTCTTTTGTCACATGCAATGAGAAATGTTGTAAAGCTCAGAACAAGGTTGAGATGCCTCGAGCTATTAGCCGCATTCTCGCTATTTGTTTCTGATGCTAACAAGCTCGATCGTGTTGTACCATTTATTATCTCCATGTTCAATGATAATACACAAGCGATACAGGGGCAGGCTATTCATGTCTTAACACAGGTTTTGGGGACAGTGACAAAACCAACAAGCTTGAATGCAAATGTTTTCACCGACTATATTTTACCAAGATTCAAGAAGCTTCTGCATGTTTCTAAGAATAACACTTACGTCAGGATGCTCTTCGCCGCGGATTTGGGGGAGATTTGTCGAGCAGCGTCGAAATTTCAAAAAGCGGGCTATCTTTCAAAAGAAAATGACCAACTAAATGGCTCAGCGGGGATACAACACCGAAGATTGATAAAAGATTTTGAGGAGATAATTGTTGCCTTATTGACGGACAACGAGACAAATGTTAGAATGGCCCTGCTTTCTGATTTACTGCCAATTTGCCATTTGTTTGGACGCGAAAAGACTAACGATATCATTTTGAGCCATATGATCACTTATTTGAACGATAAGAATTCATCACTGCGGCGAATGCTCATAGAAACAATTACATCTGTCGCAATTTTGATGGGTCCAATAACGCTAGACCAATACATTTTGCCACTTCTAGTACAAACGATAACTGATTCAGAAGAGCTCGTTGTTACGAGTGTTCTTCAAAGTATAACAGCTCTATGCAAAGTTGGTCTCATCCGAAAAAAGTACTTCTTAGACATAGCTGAGATTGTTTCCACATTGCTGCTTCATCCTAATGCGTGGATAAGACAGTTTTCACTTTTATTCCTGATTGAGATTTCTCAAAAGCTGCATATAGCAGAGGTTTATTGTCTGCTTTATCCGATAATTAAACCATTTTTTGATACAGAAGTTGAACTTACTTGGGAGTGCATGCTGTCGAGCTGCAAAAAGCCTATCTCTCGAGCGGTTTACAATTTACTGTGCACCTGGTCATTGCGTGCTGGCAATTCATTCTTCTGGCGGCAAGAACCAACCAAAAAGATGGACGCTTTTGGTAATCCAAATATTATCTTCATTTCAAAAGATTCGTCCTCAAAAAACTATGGTCTTAATAGAGGAAACGCAGAGCTCAGAGGAATTAGGAAGCACGCCGAGAATCATGACTATCTTCTCACCAATGAGGACAAAAATTGGATTGAAAAACTGAAGACGGTGGGTCTTGTCGAAGGGGAATTCTGGAAAATAGCTGCTATGAGACCATACGTATATCGGGTCTCAAGAATGATAGCGAGGAGGCCCGATGTAACTGCATCACAAAATGAGACTACGGATTTCAACTTGAGCGAACTTGCAATAGGACCTTCTGTATCAAACAAACTCCCTCAAAATGTATTTTTTGATGCAGTATTTCCCCTTTCATCAGATTCAGCTAAAGAATCGGCACATCTTATCTTAAAAAAGAAGCTTCAGAGTACTCCAAGTCCAGCTCCGAACTCAACGTCCGCGGCTCTTTCACGTCCAGTAGAGGCGCATGGATCTTTGATTTTAGCAAGCAGAGCAACGTCTACCATAACGTCATGCTTGAACAACATTTACGTCCAGTTAGAGCCGTCGAGTTTATCTCGCGCAAATGGCAATAACACTTCACTAATTGATCCAAAATACAATGGCGAGGAGCGCTACATTATGAAAAGTAGCTACGAAGGGAGTAACAAATATGTCAAGACTTTTTTGAATTCGATACCAATACTGCCTGCTTTGAAAGAATATCCTGAATTCAGTTCAAGTTACTTAGGGGCTAGAAGGGATTTCTCACAGCTAACAATTGATGGGGGTTTTAGCCTGAGTGGTAAGTTTTTGGCAAGTTGTCTTGTCGGTCAAAGGACTTCCGCGATAAAGGGCCTGATAAGCCTCGAGTCTTCCTTTGTTTCTGGAACGGATCAGGGAATGATCGAACTTTGGGACCTTGATCAGATTTGCAGCGGGAAATCCTTCTCCTCCGCTCAGTCACTTGATCTTGGTTCTTCCATAACAGACTTACAATTACTAGAGGGATTCAACATATTTGTCGTGTCCTTGAGAGATGGAAGGGTTCTTGTTGTGAAAATCATAACCAAAAGAGCTCAAAAACTGGATGACAAACCCGACTTTGAAGTGATCAGGTCATTTAATTTACCAGAAAAGTCAACCTATGCTATCAAATTGACTGTTAATGCCGATGAGAAAAACCAGTGGATAACATTATTCACAAACACATCGAACATGCTGATCCTGGATTTAAGAACAATGGGTGTCATCAAGAAATTCGAAAATAACGCTGCTCATGGTGCAGTGATCACAGGTGCTTTGAGCGACGATTTGGTTTGTTTAGCCGTGGGTACGTCTAAAGGGTTTATTGATGCCTGGGACGTTAGGTTCGGTGTAATGGTGCACAGTTGGACATTTGCCGATAGTGCACCCGTTACGCAGTTGGAGTTTTGCCCACCAATATTCAAAAAAAGCGAAAGAAACTTGATCGTAATCGGAGGTTCAAGTCACACACTTTTCTCCATTTGGGATTACTCTAAATTGGTTTGTCGCCACATCTGTTCCAGCTCCAGTGTTCCGCCGGTTATAGACGATTTCGTGGCCACCAAAGAGCCCAGAATAAATCAAGAAAACGAGGAGCCTCAAGCAACTGGCAGTGGTGTCAGTACTCTATTAGTCTTAGGACGCAATATCTTCATTTCTCAAACCAACACGAGCGAGATTCTAGCTTTCAATCTGAAGGAGAAAGCTGTCAAACATATAGGTCAAGGAACAAGTGGGAGTGATATCGTTCTGGAAACAACACAACTCACGGCGAATATTAGTATTTTTAATCTTCGCGATGCGGGAGCGGGGACTACAAGCTCAAAAAAAGTACAGAATCGATTTCATGCCGACCTTGTTAACGGCTTGTCACTAATAACCAAGGATCAAGGTCAGTATCTGATATCGGCTGACAATTCTGGGATGATAAACATCTTCTCTTAAGTATTGAAGACATAGATCGTATCACACTATTTGCATGAATCTAGATTTAAGAGTTAAGAAACCGTAACAATAAACATCAATGGACATTAAACTGGCAGGAACCAATGAACAAGCTAGGTGTCCCAGTTGCCCGAAGAAGGGGTCTCTCGGTCAATGAATTCACCGACGATGAGAGGCGGGCAATGAACAATGCTTTAGACAATTTGAAGGACGACATGAACCTTGTTGAGACAAGATGGAATAAAATCTTACATGAAAATACGAACCCTTTAGAACTTGCATTATCACTTCTTGATGATACATCGGTCGGGTTAGGTCACAGACTAGACGAATTCAAAACGCTTCAGTCAAAAGTTGCGTCCGACTTGCAACAAGCGGCTAACGAGCACTATCAGGCGTTTAATTCTAGCATTGCCTCTTATGAGCAAACAGTGGAGCTGATTAACGTATCTCAGCACAATATAACATCAATTCGTAACAAATTTGACGAATCGCTTGTCAAGTTCAACAGTTCTAAGGACTCGCTAGGCGAATTGAATGAGAGTTCAATGCGATACACTAGTATGATTGAAGTTATAGACTCCTTAGAACGACTGGTGGCTATTCCAGCCTTAATTGAAGAAAAAACTCGAGAAAAGTCGTTTGATGAAGCCAAAGATGCTCTTTTACAGGTTCATGAACTAGACCGCAAATACAACATCTGGAGTATGCCCTGTTTACAGGCGATCAAGCAGCAAGTCAATTCCTATAATGATTCCCTCTTTGAAACGATCATGGAGGAGATAAATGACCTTATTTACTCAAAGAGACTAACTTCTGCTGTTGCTCATAAGAGCAATACCAAGTCGAATGAAGAAGCTTTCAGCGTGGAAAACTATCTATCCAGCATTGTCAATATAGATATTGGAGACCAAGCAAGAACCTTGAATTCAAGTCTTTTCGATTTTTTGAAAAAGCTTGGAAAACAAGCTTCATCTGAAAATGCCAGCGCTAAGATGCACGACGAAGATTCAGATTATAGTCGACTTTTCAATTTGTTAAGAACACTTAATGATTTGAATAAACTTCGTCCTGCCACGAAGAGCATTCTGGAGCGCACAAGAGAAGAAATTCACACCATTGTCAAGAAAACGTCAGAAGAGATTCGAGAAAACCATCCTTCTCTCTTAAAAATGGCCGTGACCATGGATTATAACAATGATTATGGACTTTTTGGTCAAAATGCCGTGTCTGCTATGATTAGGAATTTTTTTTGGAGCATTTTTACTAAGCTTTCATTTGCAGTGCAAGCGCATAGAGCAGTCTACGAAATCATACGGTTTTTCAGTCCACCCTCACTGGGAGTAGAACATTATGATTTTGAAAAAATCTGGCATCAGACTTTGATAGAAATCAAAACACTTTTCATTAACTACACATGTCCACCTTCTATTTTCAGAGCTGGGTCTCCTCACGGCCTGACCTTTTCTAATGGCAGCCAGGCAGATACGAAACAAGCAGAAAGAACAATGTACTTTTCCCTTCAAAGCAATATTAGCGATACATCTGCAGCTCAAGACCATGCAAATGTGTTAAAAAACATGCTGAAAGAACTGTTTCCTGGTTTTTCTGCCTCTACGTCCATTGAGCCAAACTCAATCTTCCTAGAGGAAGAACACTTAGAGCAGGAAGAGACACTCATACCCGCAAATGTTTTCAATGTTGTTCTTCTGTTAGAACCTTTTTTGCTCTATATTCAAGGAACCATGAATGCGATACCAAATGTGGAACAGGATATACAATCACCGGTGGACTTTTTCGGGGAGTGTATGTTAGGAATATTTGTTCCATGCTTAGAAAGAACTCTCAAGTTTTATTTTAGTCGCGATGTCGATACTGCTGATGCATACTCTTTAGTTACAATAGCAGAGCAACAATCGATTTACAAGTCAGCATTTGAGTTCAAAAAGTTGTTTTTCAAAATCCTTTATCTCATGAACACAACTCATACCTACCGAAAACCTATTTCAAGGATACTTTTGTTGATACTAGACCAATTTCATCTGCATTTCAGCAAGACTTTTGAAAATGTGATGAGAAAAGGACGCAATCGCTTCGACAGATACATCGCCAGTGTCTGGATGCGGAATAAAAAATTACTTCAAACAACTGAAAACATCATTAACGGAAACGCCGCTTTAATCCCTAACGAGACAAGCGAATTATTTATCAATTGTCCTGAGTTTTACGTCGAAAACAAAGGTATTTCAAGGCAAGATTTTCTTACTAGCGCGACATTAGGTTCTCTGATTACTTTAGGCACCACCGTAACGTGGATCAACGAATGGCTGCCGCGTTTGAGAAAACAAACAGAGCCTGTTACTTTTGACGCTCGCGCTATTAGTGCTGACGAACTAAGAGCTCAATGGTCCATTTTTGAGGTGTCTGAATTCGACAATTATGAGCAGATGTCGAATCTCAAATTTTCTCTAAATGGAGAAGCATTAACCCATTTTGATAAGCTTATTTCTGGCTTCAAATCGATTGAGACTAGCGTTCTTTCTACTCTGCGCTACGACATTAGAGCGCGTACAATTCATTTCATCAGTCATTTCTTTCAAACTTCAAGTTGGAATCCTGATGTGGTCAGCGTTGAACTTGATGAAAACATCGCAGTTCTCACTTCAGAACTGAGCACAATGGAAAATCGTTATCGCGAAGGCCTTACGAAAAACCAAGTAGGGATGATTTTCTCCGGGTTGCCGGATGTTTTGAGCTATGCCTTTATCAAAGGCTCGCGATCAATACCTGTCCTCACCCAAATCGGCGTTAAAAGAATTTTGAGAAACATTAACGTGTTACAGCATGCATTCAGAAACATCATTGAAACATCGACCGACAATGACATGTCATCTGCAGTCAGCTACTTTCAATTGTGTCTTTCCAATGAAAAAGTCGTCATCGAAATGGCAAATTCGGGGAAGCTTAGCGAGTACTCCGCCGAAGACATCAAGAACATAATAAGGCTACAATTTAGTGAGGAAATGAGTCGTGCTGTGAGGCGACAAGGAAGCATGGGGAGAATGCCCTCCACTTCTGCAAATAAACGTCTATCAGAGGCGCTAGCTCGCCTGAAACTCAAGATCTAATAAATATACAACGAGAGTGTCACGTGACCTTGTCGAGTTTTCTCAGTTCAATAGTTTGAATAGGATGTTTAGATCAACTAATAAGTAATCAGACCATCTCTAGATGGGGCTCACCGCTAAGCGATTGTTGTGATGATAACTGTTATAAGATGTCATCATTGGAGCTAATCGAAGTTTGCCGAAAGGAGTCGTCTAGATGCAAACAAGAGGGATCTGTAAATGAAGTTATTGAACTTATATCAGAAGGTGATAGCATCTTGTCAAAAAAGGAGAAACGCGCCAATCAGTATCCGTCATCGCCAACACCCCATCCCATTTCAAGTCCAAGCGAGATTCACAATGAAAGATTCGAAAATTCATGCCACTTAGACTCAGAGAAACTGTTAGGTGGTTTTCAGAATGACACTAGCTTGGATCTATTATCAACTGCAGCCGCGAATCAACATGAATTGTTGGATAATGGAAACGACACTGGGGAATTAGAACCGTTGAAATATTCTAGCGTCAACGAATCTGTTCGCAAAAAACCAAAAGCCAGAGATCAAAGCTCAATGCTGAACGAGTTACTCGGGGACAACATGTCATCCTCTGAAATTAGTATATCTAATCTGAGTAACACTGTTCATCAAGGGAGTCCCTTAAACATGAAGAAAATTGCATCTAAATGGCTTCAGACTAAAAACCCCGGTTCTAGTACCTTCGAAGATCCACCAACGCCAGTGCCTGAGAAGACCTTGTTTGTAAGCCAAAAAGATGGAGATCTTTCTGCGATAGAGGAGAGTTCACAGGTTGACATTATGACAAATGGGAAAAGTGGCGCTTTGAAGATTGACCTTGATAACAGTTCGAATTTTGCGAAACCTGCGTCTGTTGTAAATTCAAACCTGGCTACTTGCATAAACAGAAACAACTTAATTATTGGATGTGGTAAGAAAGTGCGAGCGCACATTAATTTCGAAGCTCCCGAGAAAGGTTATCTTTTAGATAAATTCATTTTGAACTCACGAGCATTTACAGAGGACGAGGCCAAACGGGAAGTCTCGCAGGCCCTAGCTAACTCGAGCTTGAAAAGAGAATTCAACTTAGTCAACAAGATTTTGAAAGACCCTGTCGCTCTTAGAGAAGAATTGCTTATTGATATGGATGAAAATCTTCTAAACGATATCAAGGGCAAAGGGTTGGATCTCAAGGAGGTTCTTGAGCCTACGGAAATTATTCACCTCCATAGTCATAGACCTTTACTGAAAATATTGCGACGATGCAAATCAGTATATGACGCCAATCGAGACTTGTTTTATCCTCGGGAACCAACCATAAAGAAAGAGAAAGTAAGCATTTTGCTATATGATGCTTTAGAATTTTTTTCCATGCTAAAATCACAGGATTATGAACTAAAATTTACGTTTGAAAGTTTTGGGATTCAGGACGACACCAAAATAATATTACTCAATGATTATACATCTCTTGAGAGAGGTTTACAAAATTTAGAGGACAAGCGATATCGTGATCGTATACAGGACTCATTGGGCTCTCAATCGACCGCTTCACAGAACAGGCGCCAGAGTAAAAAGGCTCGTGAACTGGAAGAAATTGGCGTTAAATCGAACGAACTAACATTTATTTCAGAAAAGATTGCATTGCAAGAAGATGTCCGCATCTTCCTGTTTGGATCAACGCAAGCTCTTGGGTTGTGGCTTAAAAGCCTGATACCTGTGGTTAGTAGAATACGCTACGATCCCCAAATAAGACATTTGGATTGGTCACACATTAATGTCAAATCTGCACAGACACCCCAAGAAGTGGTGAGTGGTACCTTAGAGCAATTGAACAAAATGACAAACCTGCGTGCCCGAAGGGTATCAAGCTTTTATCAATCATTTCAGTCATTATACAAAGATATCACGAAAGGCTTCATAATGAGCGGCGACGACGGTCAGCCTATGATGCCAAAGAATGCTGAAAGAGCAATGGTTACCTTACTTACTTCAGATGACCCTGACGAACTCATTTATGTAGATTGAAAAGCACAAGCGCAAATGGCCAAATAGGTAAATCGATATTTGAATTAATTTATTGGGCCACCATCTTCGACGCGCGAACTTCTCTGATGAAAGCCATTTTCAAAAAAGAGCTAGATAATAATGTTAATATGATGATTCAAAACCTACCTCTTTTTTATGCTATAATACATGCTTTACCGTCAAAAAATCATCTTCATTAATTTGCTCACGCAAAGGCTCAATTGCCATTAGACCACGTTTGAGAATGGATAACTCTTCCTCGTTGAACTTGGCCCCAGCAGCAATCAGGATAGCCGAAAATTGAAGAACGCGGTCTACCACATAAATATAGCTATCACTTCTAAGGAGCGCTAAAACGTTGTGAATAATCCTTTCTTGGCGCAAAATGTCGACGAACTCTTGGTTTATATGAGCTGCACTCAAAATTGCAGTTAAAAATGCCAAAACTCTGACCTGGAGTTTCTCTGATGTGCCGGAGTTTTGTAAAACGGGCGCTACAAGGTCGAGTCCATGTAGGTTTTCGAATTTAGCCAGGCCAGAAGGGTTATGCCTTACTAAATTAGACAGGGCATAAAACGCTTTGCACCTAGGTTGCTCGTTTTCATTATCTTGCTTAGCAATATCAACGATGCGTGCTAATCCCTTAGGATACGACAAAAAATTGTCTTGTGAAGTTTTATTGTTCTGTACAGCAGTACCAATTATTGACAAAGCGAAAGATCGTAGTTCACTTTCATTGGAGTCCATAATATCTATAATTGGTTCCCATAATTTCAAATTCTCGATATTGTTGGCATGATCCAAATTTTCGATCAGCATCTCAAAATTGTCACAAGCAGTGAGTTTGGCATCCAACGTTGCTTCCGGATTCAATATAACCGTAATGGCTTGTTTCATCAAGGCGGGCTCATCTGGACCCCCCTGAAACAATTCTTTCAGTAATTTGGAATCAGGCTGGCCAACTCTTTCAATAGCTTCTTTGTCGCCTTGTGAATTGGCAATGGACCAATGCAACAACTTTTCCATTTTTCCTTCGAAAATCTCTCAAACGGGATTTAAAGAATACTTAGGATTGGTCGGTAAGACGCTGGTATTGGGTACGGTAACGGACGCTTCTCAATTTGCTTTCCTCATATAGATTTCCAGTTTATTATCACAGTATTTGATGGTCGAAGTTCCAGAAACTTCTGGCAAAAACCCTTTCGTATAGAAAGATGTGTAAACCAATCATCGATCTCACCAATGGACTTTTAATAAGTATTACAATGAGCGCCACTTGTAAGGCTTGTTACATTTGAGATGAGTTTTTTAGTGAAATATTATGGGCATTTTGACGAATATCAGCGTCGATAAGGTGAGGTTTCCTTTTTCCGACAAAATTTCGCTTCCTCAAGGAGTTCTTAATGATCTGATTAACAGCAGTGATCACGATTTGTTCGACGCTTCGAGACCTCTTGTGATAACTCTAACATTGTCACAAGACAGTGACGATAATTGCATTGGGGTACAGACTGTTGGAGTGCGTGATTTTAGCTTAGACGACCCGCAATCGGTGACTCTCCCATGGCTCGTGGCATCGAGGTTTGGAATTCACTCATTGGGTAACAAGAGAGATGCGTTTTACAAATTGAAATGGCAAGTAGCGCACGACGTAAAAGCTTGTGAGAAATTGACTTTGAAGTATGTGGGCTCTAAAAAATGGGGAGCGCAAGATTTCGAATCGGTTGAAAAATCAGACAATTATCTCGAGAAAGCTGTGTCTGAAGACGTTTTCTCAATGAAAGCCTTCCTGGAAGCACGTATGAACAATGCGATTACGTGTGTAACTCAGAATCAAAGGCTTCTTGTTTCAAAGGCTCCAAATGGAGAGCGAGCCTCCGAGATTTTTGAATTTGACGTCATCGAACTTGATCCTTCCCCTGTATCGATCGTTGTGAACACCGATCTCGAATTGGATCTCCTACTGGAAGAATCCATATCAGGCAGCTCAACTCAACAAACCTCTGCTTCAAACTCAACTAAGCCTTTAGCCCTACGCATCGGGGAGTTGACGACAGTTAGCGAAGACAAACAACAAATCTATTCTCTCAAATGTCGAAAAAATTTGTTGCTAGAAATTTCGCAGAACGATTTGGGTGAATCATTGCAGATCGTAGCTGGGCACGATAGTAATACCCTTTCAGAAGACTGCTATGATTTTAGCACCTTGATGAGTTCAGCCAAAATGCTTAGGTCCTCTGTCAACTCTTCAACTATCGTTCCACTTCCTGAAGAAGGGATGATATTTCTTAAGCCTGTTTGGTTTGATTCCAATGACACTGCAACCTTCAAATTTCGAATAAAAGAGGCTAATGAAATAGAGTCCCAAGATGAGATTGAAGGAAAAGTAAAATGTAGGCACTGTTCCACTTTAATTGCTGCTGGAACGTATCCGCTTCACGAAGTTCATTGCGCGAGGAGCACTCGTATATGTGATGAGTGTGGCAAAATGTATTGCCAAGTCAAAACCATTCCTCAAGAGCATTGGCATTGCTGCAAAGACCATCAATTAATGGCAGGGGACATGAATGTGTCTCGTTTAAGGCATTTAGAGTTCTTCCATGTTCCAATCGGTTGTGATATGTGCAGTGCTAGTTTTGAAAGTAAAGATGATTTAGCGAAACACAAACACCAGGTGTGTCCAAGGAGATTACACAGTTGTCGCTTTTGTCATCTTAGAATCGAACGCGGGGAATCCTCAGTCGAAGCTCGATATTATGGGCTCTCGGGGCACGAGCTCAATTGCGGAATTAAGACAACTGAATGCTATAGGTGTCAGAAAACCGTCAAACTCATGGAACTTGAACGTCATATGGAGTTTCATGATCTTAAAAGGATAGAGAGAGGCAAAAGTACGGTTATTGATATTTGCAAAAACGTAAACTGCTGTCGGATTTTAACCAATTTGACTAATAGGTGGGGTCTTTGTAGTTTGTGCTATGGGCCTTTCTTTGACACTCAAGACGATTTTGATGGTAAGAGGTTTCTCAGGAAGCTTGAGAGAAAATACGTGATCCAACTCACCCGAGGCTGCGGGTCGACATTTTGTAAAAATTCGGAATGCAAATCTTCTGGGTTAGTGAACATGGGCTCTTTAAAAGAAATTATCACGCATGTACAGGTTGACTTATTAAAGGAACCTATGGAAGTCTTCTCGTTATGCGTTGACGAGTCTACAACAAAGCGCAAGGTTTTCGCAGATACTTTTCTCGAATTACAACCAAATGAGTATGCTCCTGAATGGGTTTGTCGTGGCGCTTGCTATTTGAAGACTCTTAATATGGATTCTTTGATGGATTGGCTTCATGAAAACGCTATATCTAATGCGGAATTGTGATCGAAAGCTCTTTTATTTGAGTTTTTTATTCAGATCACCGTATCCTTGAGTTGTTTTGTCTCAAGAAGTCGTCGAGTTTATAGACAAAATCTATGCCAATTTCCTTTAACGCGTCTATTTCTTTTCGGGTTGATTTGATGGACGAGGGCGGTATAGTTTCGTGGTTAAGAATTTGCTTGTTAACAAGAGCGAAATGCTTGTCCACTTCGTCGCTGCACCAGACCACTATCATTGAAGAGAGGTCTTTGACTCTACTCTCAAATAAATCCTGAACTGAGAGAACTCCGTTCCTCACGGCCTGAAATCTGATCACAGCAATTTGTGTCAAATAGTTGGTTGAATTATCGAACGCTCCAATCTGGAGGATTAATTCCTGAATCCTTTTGGAGCGATTTTGTAAGAACAACTCGAGGGCATCGTCGGCGTATTCTAGTTTGATCATAGTCCTTAAGCATTCAAAAACTTGACTTAAATTGGTTGTTTCTCCTGAGATTATTCCATACAATTTATTCAGTAAGTCTTGCTTACGCTGCTCAATTTTTAAGTCAAGAAGACGTGTGAGAATTGCATCTTCCTGGCCTAGTTTTTCCTTGAGCTTGGTGACTGAAAGATCAAGTATATGTAATTTTGTTGCGCTAGCCTCATATTTTCGCCGCGCTAGCGTAATGTCAAGCTCCTCAATTTCTTCGTCTAATTTTTTGAGCTGCACTGTGTTTTCACTCATTTTTCCATAATCTGCTACGGACTGAACAGATGCGGTTATGTTTTGGTATAAAAATTGATCATTAGCGGTACCGTGAGTCTGAGGAGACATACTTCCTAAACTCGTATGGCGGCCATGGGTCTTGACGGGACTCATATTGCCATCTCTTCCAGAGAATGTTTGATTGGAGCGAAGGTAGTTGAAGGAGTCACGGATACGCTTGGCGCTTTCTTCTTCCGCTTCAGAAATGTCCTTTAAATCGTCCTTTGCACCTCTGATCGTAGCAAAAAGACGCTCGAACTCCTCAGGGTCTTGGGTTTGATAAAGGCACTGTGTCCGGTTGGCATAATTCATCGATATTCTTTTTCCCTCTTGACCCTCTATCACTGTTTCCCTAAGCGGATAGCAGTGTGAAAGTGCTAGTTCATGCCGTTGTGCCTCTTGCTTTTTTACGGCAATTAGAATTAAATCATTTAAGATAAAGATGTGAACACCTCTTAGGGGTTTTAATGTCGCAGCATTAACTTCAAACCAGTTGCCGGTTTTCATGAGTACATGACGTCCGGGCATTGCGGAAATAAATTTTTGAGCACCTTCGACTGATTTGGAGAGAGCAGCAAGTTCGTCGGCCCAAACTTTTTCGAGCATAAACACGCTTGTTCGATCTCTCACCTTGGATGCATTGGCCGGTGGTAGTAGAGACTGATTGTCGTTATTATTTCGAGACTGCATTTGTTTCTCTAAGAGGACACGCTTTTCGGCCATGACATAAAAGTTATCCATGATGGTTTGTAAACCTTTGATATTAGAGCGAAGATTTCTCAGTTCTCGCGAGGCGGATGACAGATTAGAGTTTATGACCATAATTTCGTTATAGGATTTGTTAACGTTTTCCTTCATGTCATCGCTAACCTCCAGCGCCAAGCTGTTAAGACCTGACGTAAATTGTTCTATCTCAACTGCACTGGCATTTCCGAGATTTGCAGTAACAAACTTCTTGGCCTGGAAATTGGGATCGGACAGAATCTGTTTCAGTGAATTCCCGCTATAGTTTTTAGTCTTTGGGCGTAGTTTTGTGCGCGGTTTCACATCTCTGAGTGAATGATGACTCCCATTTTTGTCCATAAGAGCTGAAGCATCCAATTTGGGAAGCGGTTCCGCGATGAGGTCAAAATTTGGAGCCATGTATTTTGGGGTGTGCACGGAGAGCCTTCTCTGCATAGACGTCCCGACCTTCTGACGCGAAGATTTATCAATGTCTGGCAATTGATTATACGCAGAAGTTGTGTCCAGGTTCTCATAAGGGTTGGATTTCGACCTTGAAATCTCATCATGCCCATCTTTGGCTTTTGATGGGGAAGACAGTTGTTTCCAGTTATTTCGTGCTTTTCTCAACGAAAAATCAACCATTTTCTAAGCGGAAATAGCAATCAGAATATTCAATCCACCTTTTTCAAAGGGTGAATTATAAATCGCCTTGCAAAGCCCTTACTTACGGTCGTATACGTTTTAAACCTCTTAAAATCAAAAGTATGTAAACGTTTGGCAAGTTACCTTATTATTTTTAAGATTGCCAGTTCACCAGTCACGTGATAGTCTAAGTTAAGTCTTTTAAATCAATATTGAACACTCACACATAAACAATGAACTAAGAAAAGTCGAACGTTCACCTTCATTTGAATAGCAGCCAAAAGGTCACCAAACTCTTGAATGAAACTTAATAAGCTAAGTGCGCAAAATTCTGCACTGTAATCATATTGTTTTCGGCTTAAAAATTCATCACGGATGAGCATTACAAGTGAAGAGCTGAACTATTTGATATGGAGATATCTTCAGGAATCGGGCAAGGAACTGTCTGCGCTGGCTTTACAAGAGGATACGCGGGTTTTGGAGTTTGAGGAGAGATTTGGTGAACATTTTCCCATAGGATCTTTGGTCAATTTCGTCCAGCGTGGCATCCTGTATACAGAAGCGGATCTGATGGTAAAAGGGGATGGATCGGTAATTGAACAGTCGGAAGAGTTCGACCAGTCGTATGGTAAAAATTTTTCATTGATTCAAGCCCTTGAAATTGATCGGCAAAAATACCCGGAAATCGTGGCCGAGGGCAGGTTCGCTCTTGCCGGTGATCCGGCCGCGTCTGACGCTATGACGTCCGCCAAGTCGTCAATGCCTGAAACTGCAAATAACCAAGATTTTATCAAGACACTCAAGGAAGTTTCCAAGATCCCGGTGAGCGCATCAGCGCAATGGAGCACAAAAAGTGAACTCATACTGGCAAGCGTGGAACAAAACCTAACACTGGCGCTGAGAACGTATAAGAACGAGGAGGAAAGTTTGATTGAAACCAGCAAACTTATTGCGCAACTTTCAATAATTCCTGGCGTTTCGACCACAAATTCAGAGAGCAATGAGGTTACAGTTTTAGAATGGGCACCAGATGGTAATCTGTTGGCATGTGGTATGGAGAACGGAAACCTAGTTCTGTGGTCTGCGAACAACAAATTGTGCAATATTTTGACTCTGCATCGTTCGGCAATCCTTGCGGTCAAATGGAGTTCCGACAACTCACATATATTAAGCTATGATGTTCAAAACACGGCAGTGATATGGAATACGTCAACCGGAACAGCATTGCAGATTTTCGAACTTAAAGACGATAATTCCTCAGAGGTTCTTGGCGTCGACGTTGAGTGGCTTGGGGTGGACAAATTCGTCATACCTGGCCTGCAAGGCAGTATACTAGTGTATTCGCTGGGAGAAAATAAACCTGTGGGCAAATTGCTTGGGCATACCGCTACTTTGACGGGTCTGGAGTTCAATACAAAGAATAGAATGCTGTTGAGCTCATCGGAAGACTTAACATTGAGGATATGGCGAAGCGGAAGCATTAACTCTTCAAACTGCTTTTACGGCCATAGTCAAAGTATAACGTGTGCCCAATGGCTTGATGAAGAAAAGGTGATAAGCACCTCAATGGACGGTACAGTCAGAGTGTGGTCTTGTCGATCAAATGCTCAAGTCGCCCTGGCATTGGTTGACGGGACCCCCATTCTATGCGGAAGCCTTTCACCCGATAAGACTAAATTCGCCATTGGAAAAATGGACGGAGAGGTCACAGTTTATGAGATATCGTTGCTACTTGATAAACTGAGAGACAACGGAAATTCTACATCTGTTCAACCATTATCCATCCCAATATTCGGCGATTTTCAATCCGACGAGGCGGAAAGTTATGTTAACACTTTGAGTTGGGATTCTGAAAGTCAGTACCTGTCTATCAACTATTCTCAAACCAAAGTATCTGTAATATCTGTAGAATAATGTATACTAATATCGAAGTTTATAATAACCATATTGAAAATCGAGGTTCTTACTGCTGGACTTCGTGAAATAATTTGAAATAAAGACCGTTAAAGAGAGTCCATGGATGCCATTTCGGACTCCGCCTTTCAGAACACGAGGCTGAAACAAGCCGTAAATGAGGAAGCACCTTCCTTACTGACCGTTATAGTGGAAACGAATCCAAAGTTGTGGGCAGAACTGGAAAGAGAAAATCAAGAACATGCGAATTTGCTAGATACATTACAGTCATTGCTAGTGTTTTTGAATGCGCATTTGGCTTTCAATAGCGCTAATCAAGTTGCTGTAATAGCTGCTCATTCCTCAGAGATCAGATATTTGTATCCGTCACCGAACAGGGACCCATCGGTTGACAGGAAAAGTGGGGATCTCTCGCTTATTAACAATGACATGTATCGACAGTTTCGCAACGTTGATGAAGGAGTGCTGGAGGAGATTTACAATCTTTTGAAAGAGGATAGAGGGCATATTGGTGAAAGCGAAGGTGTTCAAAAGAGCACACTTTCTGGAGCGATGTCCGCTGGTTTAGCGTATATTAACAGAATTACGAAAGAACAAGACAGTATGTCGCTTAAATCCAGACTTCTAGTGTTGACTTGTGGTACCTCGGGTGCTAAAGATGAAGTATTCCAGTACATTCCGATCATGAATTGCATATTTGCTGCGACCACGATGAAATGTCCAATCGACGTTATAAAAGTGGGTGGAACACAGGAATCGACCTTTCTACAACAAGCCACAGACGCTACCAATGGAGTTTATTTGCATGTGGCCACGACCGACGGCGTAATACAATATTTTTGCTCTGCGATGTTTATAGACCCTTCGTTGAGAACCATTATCGTTAAACCTAATCAAGGATCTGTTGATTTTAGGACCTCTTGCTACCTAACCGGGAAAGTCGTTGCAGTTGGGTACGTGTGCAGTGTTTGTCTGTGCGTCTTATCAATCATACCGCCCGGTAATAGATGTCCAGCTTGTGATTCCGAATTCGATGAACACGTCACAACACGTCTCAAGAGAAAACCGGCCGTTGCAATCGAGCCGAAGCGCAAAAAAAGAGCTGATTAATCTGTATAGCCTTCATAAATAAAATCGAATGGGTAATCGTCTGGGTAATTGTGATTGTCTTTGAGATGTTGAACCCTATCAAGATGGTTCTCGAAATGCTCATCACAGTTCATTTCATAGCACATAAAGGCACCTTTTGCCGGCCTAAAAGGATCATGGCATTCCGAAAGATGCAATTCTAGTGACCATTCATTTATCAGGTTCAATCCACAAGCTTCACATACATTTTCATGCATTTGCTGAACGTGCATCGAAATCAATTCCGCAGGAACATTAACTCCATTGCAGGGTGGTTCGTTACACCAAAAGGGAGCCACACTTTTGTTGAGCTCCTTTCGTTGCTCCCATGAGCTATCTGCGACTCTTTTAGGTCCCATTGGACCATGTTGATCGATATTATTCCACTCGTGGGTTTTTCGATGTTAACTCTATCTTAACTCATATTAGAGATCAGAAGAGCTGACATACTTATAATAACGAAACTGCACACTTGACACTCGAAGGACTACTGAAAATACGGCAATGGCAAGAAACAAGGATGATGGTCAAGAGACCCAAAGCGTGGATCCAATTTTCGGTCAAGTTAGAGCTTTTTCTTTTGAAGATTCAAGCGTTGATCCAGCGGTGAGAAAATATCTTATGGAAGTGCGGGAAGAAGCGCTCAAAACTTCATGTGTCGGAGCCAGTTTGCATCGCAGAACGACTACTCGATTTCGGATGGTAAAATCATTTGACATGTATGATGAGGCGCCTCCCATTTCGCCTGAGTTGCTTCTTTTCGACAAACACCAAACCACTTGGTTCCCGTGGTTCAAACAAGCGAAAAACATCTTACATTCACAACATTGGACCCTTGAACAGAGCTTAAACACTGAAACAATGGATATTGCTTTACAAAAGGTCAAAAAATTTTTG
Source organism: Lachancea mirantina (assembly GCA_900074745.1). Taxonomy (NCBI): domain Eukaryota; kingdom Fungi; phylum Ascomycota; class Saccharomycetes; order Saccharomycetales; family Saccharomycetaceae; genus Lachancea; species Lachancea mirantina. Next base: position 850,232 of record LT598465.1, read on the forward strand.
GTGTCGATGAAACATGATTCTGACAGTGACACGGACTTGCGTCTCGAACCGCTGAGAATTGCCCTTAAAGACATTCCGCTCTATGAGGAGCCCTTGCAGATGGCAGATCAAAGCTGGTTCAAACGATTTTTGGATAACATGGCAAATCGGCCGCCGGAAAACAATTTATCCAAATTGAAAGTACATCTCTTCAAATGTCGCCCCGTTCCAAGAAATTTTAATGCCTGGTACCATTACGTGACTCACAACGACGCAACACGCCAAGATATGGAACGATTCTCTGCAGACCAGATTTTCCGCGTTGCAAGCTACATGACTGCGTGGGCTACCGATATTGCTAAGGACAAAAACGCCCAGCGTCTTTCACAATGGATTCTTTACGTGCTCTTATACCTTCCGGACCACATGACTGCCCAGGAAATTAGCGTGCTACGAGAATGGGCTAAAAAGGCCCGGCAATTGAAATTGAAGTCGCTACAACCCAAAGAAAGAACTAACTTACAAAATTTAGTGTTGCCGTCTGATATGTTTGCAATCGAGGGACCGCCATTAGATCTATCAGCCATTGACCTTACATTGACCGTGATAGGTAATCTGTATGGTCAAACCGATCTTCTACAGTGGTCTTAACGTGGTTAATTTCCAACATTCGCTATCTTAATGATTTTTCACTGAAAAAATTCCAGCGATGAGCTGAACAGCATCCAGAATTTAAAGACTTGGACAGAGTCTGCGTTTCTGAAGAAACTCAATCTTCAACATTCAGACCAAACGATGTCTGAAGGAAACCCAGTTCCTGAACTAATTGACGAGTCGCCAGCGAAAAGTGACTTCACCAGGGTATGTAAAGATCTATTAGCAGGAACTGCTGGAGGCATCGCACAAGTGCTCGTCGGCCAGCCTTTTGATACGACAAAAGTTAGGCTACAAACATCCCGAACACCCACAACTGCATCGACTGTTGTGAAGGATTTGGTCAAAAATGAAGGTTTCCGGGGTTTCTATAAAGGCACTCTAACTCCACTTATCGGGGTAGGTGCATGTGTTTCTGTTCAATTCGGAATGAACGAGGCAATGAAGAGGCTCTTCAGAAGCAGAAACCCTCAGCAAGGCGACGTGCTTACATTACCTCAGTACTATGCCTGTGGTTTCGTGGGAGGAACATCGAATGCGTTTTTAGCGTCTCCTATAGAGCATGTCAGGATTCGTTTGCAAACGCAAACTAAAAGGGGCGGGGCAGCCGAATTTCGTGGCCCCGTTGACTGTATTCGCAAGCTTGTTGCCCAGAAGGTACTTATGAGGGGTTTGTCTGCCGCCATGCTTCGAGAAGCTCATGGATGTGGTATTTACTTTTTAACATACGAGGCTTTGATCGCGCAACAGCTTAAAAGGAGGAAGCTTCGTACCGAGATCCCGGCGTGGAAACTGTGTCTGTATGGTGGATTGTCTGGCATGACTTTGTGGCTTTCCGTTTACCCGCTAGATGTCGTAAAATCCGTCATGCAAACTGACAATTTGACAAAGCCTACTTTGGGAAGTTCGCCCATCCAAGTAGCCACGACAATTTACGGGAAGTACGGCTATTCTGCATTTTTCAAAGGTTTTGGACCTACGATGCTGAGAGCTGCGCCAGCTAATGCCGTGACGTTTCTGGCGTTTGAGGCTGTCATGCGTCTGGTGGAATAAAACTGGGGAGCATATCTAGATTACGCATTGAAAACTAAATTATAATGGTTAAAATTTACTCGCACTCGAGTCTCCGCAACAAGTAATCGATTTCTACTTTCTTGGTTAGAGGAATGACTAACTCTTTGTAAATCTTCACCAAATATTCGGGAGTAATCTTTCTGTGGCCCTCCCTGTTGGTGGGGTCCACGCCGTAGACATCGGCCTTGACGCAAAGACGTTCCAGAATTTTTTCTTCGACAGCAGAGTTGGTAATATTCTCATAAAGCCCCTCGATGTCTCGATCTTCGATGAGTTTGGCATACAGGGCCCTTGAGGCTTGAAATTTAGCCTCGGCGACAAATTTGCCAAAATGAATCCTTCTGCTCAAGCTTTGAAGACAATCGATGTCTATGGTGGCCACTGATCCAAGATTTTCCCAACTTTCCTCGTTGCAAGTAGAGATCAAAGGAATAATTTGATCAATGTAAACTTCTTTGATAGCCGGATTGTAGTTTACTTCAGAAGAATAAGATGCCAAAACCCTAGGGTAGTTGATACTGGGCAGAATTGGCTTTTCTATCTTGTCTGGGAAAAAAGGTGTTTGATCAGGGGACTCAAACCTTCGGAGCTTCGAATGCGTAATTTCGGACTGCATCAGCGCCCAGTCCAAGAAACTGCCATCAAAATCCGGAATTGAAATATCAGATCCTTTCTTCTTGTACACAGCAGGACACGTTGGGAAATGGGACCGTTCTATGAAATTGAAGATAATGGTATCTTCCATCCTGACAAGCTCATCTCTAATGTTTTTCAGGTCCAAAACCGTCTCTGGTTTCAAAAAATTCATGGAAACTTACTGAACACTCGGTATTGTTATCTGGTACACGCTTGGAAGCTTCTCACAGTACACAATGCCGTGATTCTCTGCTCTAATTGTTCACTGTGATAGGAAGCTTTTCGAATTCGTTATCGCTGGGTCCGCGACATGATATTCGTTCATAGAGATGAACATGACTATCCTAGTCTTTATTATATAAGCCGAACCCATTCCATCTAGCAAAACTAAGAAGCTCGTAAGACGACGTATATCAATTAACCGTGGCCTGATTCAATTCCAATGCTTGTTCAATGACTAACATAGTCTTAAGCTCTTTTTCCTTGACATTCTAACGGTAGTTTTCCATGAATATTGAATGCTCGTAACAAAAGTCTGCTCTCGTATAACAGTCATCAATATCACCGCCTTCATCATCACTCTTCCTTTCTTTTCAATTTTTCAACAAGCTCCTCGTTCTTTTGAGCCTCCCTGTCGAGATCTGATTTGGTCCTGTATAAACCGTAAGTTCGGAACCATAAAAACCGTCTTAAACGGGACCATTTGTCGGTGTCGAGACCATAATTAATTTGAGCTTGCGTCAGGTCTCTTTCGGTTTCGTCGTGTGTGAAACTGACCCTCGTTAGTGAATCTTCGATCCTTGTTAAAAGAGCTGTACATTCGGCACAGATGAAAAGTCCCACCATCCACGCTATCACGGCCCAGGGCGAAATGTGTTTCTCATCGTTTTTGCCTAGATTGTTGGCATCTTCCCAAGTCCCCGCATTCCAGTACTGATATCGATAGTGTTCCTGATATCCGTGACCCGCAGCGGCCGCGTACGCGGGCGTACGTGCAATGGGTCCATGGGTCCATCCGGACCGGAATCTGTCATAAGTGCTTTTCTTGCGTGAATCTCTCAAAAGCTCGTAAGCTTCGCTTACCATCTGGAACCTGCGTTGTTTGTCGATTGCAGAAAGAATGCTCTGATCGCTCAACTCAGCAAAATGATGCTGTTTCTTGGTCCTAAGAATTGTGATGTTACCGGCGATATCGGGGTGATATAATTTGGCCATGGCAAAATACCGTTTTTTCAGCATTTTATGATCCAGTTGACCTGCTGGCAATCCCAGAACCTCGTACGGTGTTGGGCGACTTGTTTTGGGCCACAAGTCGTCATAGAATGGTTCCTGTGCCGAATTTATAGTAGCGTAAAGCCGCAAATGCCGTAATTCTAGCATCCTACGTCTTGTAGACCTTAGCATGGGTACGATATTCATGGCGATCTCGTCAAATGGTAGGCAAAACTGGGCAAAACTAGCGTTTTTAAGCGATCGGGGTTGGTCTTTATTTATTTTGGATATCAGTCACTTGTTCTAGAGTCAATTTTTGCCCTTCTTTTCAAGATGGGATAATTGAAAATGTATATTCGTTAACAGCTCTAGGTCAAAGAACGAAAAACGCCTAAGTTTTACCGTCCATTTAGCGTTAAATCGATCAACATGGCTCAATGGGATGAGCTGGGAATGGATATCGCATATGAAGAGGCTCTTCTCGGCTACAAAGAGAACGGCGTCCCGATTGGAGGATGTTTAATTAACAATAAAGACGGTAAAATATTGGGTCGTGGTCATAACATGCGATTCCAGGAAGGCAGTGCTACGTTGCACGGTGAAATCTCGACTTTGGAGAACGCAGGTCGCATGAAGGGCTCCGTTTACAAGGATTGTACTCTGTACACGACGTTGTCGCCGTGCGACATGTGTACCGGAGCCATTTTACTATATGGCATAAAACGGTGCGTTATAGGCGAAAACGTCACATTCAAGTCCCCCGGCGAAAGTTATTTGGAATCGAGGGGCTGTGAAACCAAAGTGGTTGACGATAAACGGTGCAAGAGCATCATGCAGAAGTTTATAGAAGAGAGGCCTCAAGATTGGTACGAGGACATTGGGGAGTAGCAGTTGTATTAGAATCGCGGAGTTGTGTAGGTACGTATATGTACAGACGTAAAGGTACAGACGTTAAAGTTAATTGTTTGTGACAACTGGCGCCTGGGCCGCTTTGGGTGCTGGTGCGTCGGGCTGTGGCAATGCTAGACCCATGTAGCACACTAGTATACTTACGAGGCCCAAAACAAGTTGCATGACAGGAGGTTGCTGGCCAGCACCTCCGGAGCTCGTTGTGTCCGTGAGAAAATTGTGGAACGTGCTCAGGAGCCCGAACCACGCCAAAAACTTGTTTTTCATGAACATGGCTGCCATGGGCATCGATTGCGAAAGCACTCCTTGTGCCGACGTTGAGTACGCCGTCTTGGGCGCAGGAATATGCTTGTATCTTCACAAGCTGTTAGTACATGGAATGAAAAAATGAAGAAAGTTTCATGCCCTTAAACATACGTGACAGCAAGATCGGCACGTCTAACGTTATTCATGGTTATTATCTTACGGTAGAGAATTGTTTTTCGAGGAACTGTTCGTTGGTGATTTGGAATAGTTAGGTTTATCAATAATGGTGAATTAGAATGACAATATCGTACATTGTGATTACTATTCTCATAACTTTGAAGTATCACTATAGACGAATTAGTCCTTTAGCAAGTTGATCTGGATCGCTCTATACGTAAGTAGACGGAAAGTCGGCTAGTCCCGTGACAAGTCAAATAGCTCAACTAGACAATACCAACTAAGAGATCAAATGGAGTAAACGGATAACCAGAGGATCTAGCAATTAGATCAAATATTGGTAACAGATTTAAATGGCTAGTTGTTGCACATGTAAATTGTCAAAAGTAATGAATTCGTCAAATTTAAGTCGTGAGAAGAGATCAGATTCGCCAGATGCACCTCCAGCACCGAAGCTCCAGAGCCTAGTAAGGAAAGACAAGCCTGTTGAATCAATAGACGATGGCTAGGGATGTGAGCTTACATGAGCACTTCTCTAGATTCAGCACTTTGCGTTATCTTGACGATTATGTTTGTCTTAATATCTAACGTTTGTTTGTGTATGTATGTGAAGATGCTTGCTAGTCGAAGACGTGGTTCACATGACTCAATTCCACATTCATGACGATTTATTATTTCGTAAACTCTATACCCTAATTAATTTGTCCCAAGATGAATAATGCAATGAGAGCTTTAACTGAAAGCCATCAGTTCAGTTAAACTCGAAGCTGCAATCGCCCGTGCAGCAGGAGTTGCTGACAGGTGCGAGTTCCAGCTGCTGAAATTTTTCAGCATCCTTATGGTAGTAAAAGCCGAGGACTCCGCCTGTGATCTGGTCGTGTACAATGTAGTAGTATCCGTCGTAAGACGCACCCTCGACGGAGTCGATTTCCGCATCCGGCACCAGAAATTTTTCTTTCCAGCGCATGTAGATAAATCTGTTCGACAGATAGTCCGCATGACTGTAGGAGCCATCAAGAACACTGTGCATTATGTTGCTGCTTGATTCGTCGCCCGTGGTAGTGGGCTGCATGCAAAGCTCTTTGAAAGAGGGGAAGTTAAGCCAATGTTCGAGATCGATCTGGTCGTACGCCTTGAGTGACGCCAGCTCCGTTGGCATCGCACTCGACAAAAACCCGACCGTGTCCGTCACCGCGTAGCCCTCAAAAAAGGTCGTGATTTCCGGATGCTGGTTCGTAAGCCCCCGGATGGTGAGAAACCCGGTCATGTGTGGCGACGTCGACGTCGCACCCTCATAGGGCAATTCGACGGTCTGTAGAGTCACCATCACCTGGTATCTCTTGTACCCTGATACTTGGAACCCTGTAAAGCACGTTCTGGGCCGTAAATACGCCGTGTCGCAACCAACGCGGGTCGGCCGCACGCAGTGTCGTGTGTAGACCCCGCTAGACCCGAAATATTGTGAGTCATCTTCGTCAATGTACTTGCGCGACGCGCCAGCGGCGCAGGGCTCCATCGAGGACCCCTGTAGGTGCGCGAGCGAGTCGCTCGACGCACACGTGTAGAGAGTGTCTTCCTCTCTGCGGAGCTCTGCGGCACGCCCTAGCGGCACAAGCGGCGGCGAAGCCGACCGCGACGCCGCCTGTGGCCCGGCAGGTGACGCTACAGGCGACACTATAGCTTCTTTTTTCGACGCTTTAACGCTTTCGTTTATCATTTTAGCGCTCTTCTGCTGCATCTGCGATGCTCCCAACTGAAAGCCTAGGGGAAACCCGAAACGAAGGAAACAATTACTGCTGTCTAGCTACTGCTCTGTTCGATTACGACTGCGTCGCTTGCTTGTTGGATCGGTTCGCAGCTCTTATACCCAGATGTGGCAGACGTGGGGCCATCATGAGCATCATCGATAAAACTCGCGATTTTTCAGAAACCCGCGCGTTCCTTTTGCAAGAACGGAGTTTCTTTTCGAAAAAGAAAAGCCCTCCTCTCTCCATGCAGCGAGATAATCCGATACAAAACACGAAAGCGGCGGCCCGAATTGATCCGAGCCCCGTGACTGCGTCGGTTTTTCCGGCAGGCGCCCTGCTCCTCCTCAACAGTTTTTCCGAGAATTTCCGTGCCGTTCAAAACGACATAAACTTTCACCCCAGGCGGGTGAGTACTAAGTGGATCCTCGCTATATGCGCGCAACTACATGAAGGGTGACATGGGTGCCATGATTGAAAGACTCAAAATACTAGTTTCGAACCACCCATAGATAATCAAGAGTAATACCTTACGTACCATACACACCTGAAACGTACTAGCTGTGGAAATTACTAGATACCTTCAGTAGTTCAAATTTGAATATAAGGCTTTGAGCGAGCGTTTCTTTAGATATGCGTCTTAATTCCTCAGTGTCACTCAAAAGAGGATTTGCTGGTAGCGAGTGTAATAAATTTTAGCAAAAGGGCGTACACAGTGATGCTTCATTTCGCAAGTATACAGCTAGTACTAGAGGCAAGACCAGTTCCTCTACGGAATCACCGGTGACACATTTTACGAACCGCTTTCTAAACTTGAACGCAGCTGAGTTACAACGGACTGATCTGACTATTTGACTTGAGCTCTCAGTGGATTCGCCACGCTTTGGTGCATTAAATACGAAAACGATTCGGCTCGGGTTTTTTGAGTGTTTTCTTGTGGGGTGGAGAAAACGAAAAGCCATTGTCTGGTAAATTTATCATTGGGCGTGCGTCGGGTGGTCGTCCTTGACGACCACCCGACGGGGATCACCGGGGTTTGGCAGTTGGGCTGAATGATGGCTGGGGGCGTCAGATAGTTGACAGTGTCAGATTGCATTGGACCGTAAGACCGTGTACACTATTTATGGCCCTGGTTGCAAGGGCAGTTTTAGACAAATGGTCACGTGACTAATGCGTAGTGATGCAAGAAAACTTGGGAAGCAGATGTGGCTAGGCAGTAGTGTAGGTCAACAGTGGTGGTTTTTTGCATCGGCAGGAAGAGAAAATGCGAAATCCATCTTTCAATTACTATGTTGTTGAAACGGCTTACTACCAGCTACACTCATCACTCTTCACGTATATGGCTTGATCATGGCCACAAGGTGGCGAAATTTTCGTACACCAACACTTTTACGACCAACAACTATTTCTTCTAGATGTGAAAAAGACAGGTATCCACTTTCCAGTGCCGTTTTTAAACCTGCTCGAAGCGAACGCTCTCTTTCAAGCCCTCTTCACCAATCAAGCAAACCATGAACCCACAGGTCTCCAATCTCGTCATCATGTTGGCCATGATGCAGGTCTCCCGTCGTCTTGACATGGAAGACCCCACTGTGATTCTCTACGTCAGAATCGCATACGTCACATCGGTGACATTGGCGTTCCTAGTGTACCAATACGCCAGAAGCAAGATTGTCAGCAAGAACGACCTCACAACGCTCAAGTACGTGTCGCCACCAAACGCCATGGCTGGCCAACAGGAGGGGAAGCTTGAAGTCACCACCGTCAAGGACTACGATCTGAAGGAAATCGATTCTGCGATCAAGTCCATTTATACGGGTTTGGCCATGATGGGTTTCATGCACTTGTACATGAAGTACACCAACCCTCTGCTGATGCAAAGCATCTCCCCCATCAAGTCCGCGCTCGAGCACAACGAGGTCAAGATCCATTTGTTCGGTAAGCCTGCTAGCGGCGACCTCAAGAGGCCCTTCAAAGCTCCATCTATGTTCGGCGGTTTTGGCGCGTCCCCAGAGGCCAAGGTCGACAAGAAGTCTATCGAGGAGGCCGAGAAGGCCGGCACCGGTGGTGTCAAGAGCGATTGAGCTGAGCACCCGTACAAACGTACCCTCCTTCTGCTCACAGTCTCTCTTTTACTAGACTCGTATATAGTGAATGTTCTGTTTTTCCAATATGGCAAGTCGATGTATATGAACGCAGAAGCAGTAGAACAGGTTTGTAGCACCAGCAATGCTCCCATAATGACGGATCTGACGTCTGTTTCTGTGCTTGTGTTGGGCGCTGGTGGTCTGGGCTGCGAAATGCTCAAGAATCTAGCGCTCCAGGGCATTCCAACGGTGCATGTGGTCGACATGGATACGATAGAACTTACCAACTTGAACCGACAGTTTCTGTTCACGGAAAAAGACGTCGGGCGCGCCAAAGTCGAGGTCGCCGCTGAGTATATAAATTCTAGAGAAATAGTGGGTGCGGGTGGCCAGTTGGTGAAAGTAACGCCGCATTTTCAGGACCTGACGCTCTTCACTCGAGACTTTTTAGCGCAGTTTACCTTCGTAATCTCGGGACTGGATTCCGTCGAGGCACGCCGTCACGTCAATGCAGAGCTTGTAAAAATCACTTTAGAATCGCAATTCCAAAAATGCATTCCTTTCATTGACGGGGCGTCGGAGGGCTTCAAGGGCCATTGCAAAGTGATAATTCCCGGGTTTTCTGCTTGTTACGAGTGTTCTTTGAACACGCTACCCGCAAAAACCGAGACATACCCGCTGTGCACCGTCGCAAACAATCCACGCAAACCTGAGCACCTTATTGAATATGCTCTGATGGTGCAATGGCCCCAAACGTTTCCTGACGTTAGTTTTGACTACGAAAATCCAGACCATCTTCATTGGCTAACAGAGCAATCGATCGACCGTGCACAGTCCTACGCGATAGATGCATCTGCATTGACTCCTAATTTCATCTTAGGTGTCATCAAAAACATTGTACCGAGCGTGGTAAGTACCAACGCTATTATTGCCGGCCAATGTTGCATCGCGATGACACGACTGCTGTACGACTTGTACGATTTCGAAAATTCACCCAATTTCAGCATTTTCAATGGCGAAGAAGGGGCGTTCTCCCATAGCTATTTGCATTCAAGAGATCCCAATTGCCTTATCTGTGGGGACAACAAACAAACCCTGTGACTGAAAGCGTTGGTTTCGCCTTTAGAAGTCGAGCCTTGCCTTTGCAAAGATATTCCTTTAAAGCTCCTCCCAAAATACAGAAACTAAGCTCTGTGCAGCTCATAATCGAGGATTTAAACTAGTTGTTGGCCTTTAAATTCTCCTATGGGCTGTGTCATTTTCTCGATAATTAGGTCCCGACGATTTTGAGAGAAACTCAATAGTTCCGCCATTTGAATTTCTTGAAAGTCGTCATTCACCGGGATTAATCCTTCCCGATACTCAGCTCACTGATCTCAATTAATCGATCATAAGGGAAGTCCCGGACGTCGTTATCCATGGTTAAATCTTCGATTGAATATTAGCTAATTTCTGACGGTCATGTGATCGGAAAGTAAGAGTACTTCCCATTCAAATCATCTCAACTCTGAAAGGCACTGATTAATCAGGAAGGCTAAATAATTCGAAATGCTTTGCAGGAGACTAACGAGCTTAAGATCTGTGTTTCTTGGTCCTTATACAAAATGTTCTACACCTCAACTTCGGCGGTATGCTGCTGCTGCGTCTCTGGAGGGCGATCGATGCGTGAAGCCTTTCGAAGTTATAAACGGAAAACCATCACTAAATCTGCAAATAACTCAGCGCGCCGCTGACAGATTGAACGAAATTTACAAAGGCTCCAAAGAAGTGCTGCGAATAATGGTCGAAAGCGGCGGTTGCCATGGCTTTCAATATAACTTGAAACTAATAAATAAGGACCTTGCGTCGTCTGACACGCAAACTGCGCCGGAGAAGGGTAATCCCGAGGACGAATTTGAAGATGAGGACGAATTCGGTGCAAACAAAGACGTTGTTTATGTTTTAGCAGATGAAGGCGCAGAAGTTGTGATCGACGAAAAATCGTTGGCCGTTTTGAATAACACGACGCTGACATACACGTCGGAGTTGATTGGTTCAACGTTCAAGATCACTGGCGGTAACATGAAAAGCAGTTGCGGCTGCGGGAGCAGCTTTGACGTGGACGTTTAGCCGTTTAGGCTGTTCAAGATGATGGTCGCTACCCGTCTCGGATCGAGGGATTGGTGAATGACAATTGTATGTCTGAAAATTGCGATTCTGTTCAGTATTTGAAGCACCGACAGGTGAAACGCTTCGAACTTTATGCCCGTCTTTGAGTGCAAATGTGGTATAATGGCCTTCGACACAGGATACAGTGGCTCAGCAGACTTAAATTTTTCCACGTCGCTGTGCGACACTGTTAGTTCGATCGATTGAAGCGCTCGCCTTTCAGTCGACGTCTCGAGGACAATTTTTAGCCCCGACCCACACCACTCCAAAATTGAGTCACCTATGCTGATCATAGTCGTGTTATTGAAGGTTATTTGGGTCATCAAAGTATCGAAATTTTGCAAAATCCATTTACGTAGAATTAAAATGGACCTATCCGTCCCAGTGCTTTCAAAACCTTCCTCCCAGCATAACAAAATCATACGGATACCAATATCCTCAACATCAGGACCACTGTCGCTTTGTGACCATACAACTCTTGTAGTTTTTCCCTCGTGATTCAACAACGCGAGACTGTCGACAGATCCATCGAAGCCCTCGATGACACATTTCGAGTTGTTCAAAAGTCCACTCTTCTTGAAATCATGAAAAGAGTTAGTTTCAATCCTTTGAGTGAGTCCAAACGTTGTCCATTTCCCTTTTGTTGTGTTCATTCATATACGTTGATTTCTACAAGCTACATACTTGAAAAGCTAGTATCCTCACTTGTGGGGATTTAATATCAAAACGAAACTTAAAGAACATTAAAAGAGCCATGTCAGACTTCTGGCAAAACAACAAGGGCTCGATTATGTCGGGGTTATCCACGGCTGGTAAATATGGCTACAAGGGCTCGAAAGCCGTTGCCAAGGCCGGATATAAGGCTGGCAAAAATCAATATAATAGTAGCCGCGGTATTAGCAATACTGATCAACCAAAGGATTCCGAAGACTCAGGAAGTTTTGAACGTACTTCATCCCAACCTTCCCAACCGTTGCAAGATGTTTCGAGCTTCCCGCCACCTCCAGTTCGTCCAGGTCAAAATCAATATCATGGTAAAGAACAACCCTCTGTGCCGAATGCCGGAAGACCAACAGTTTACACACCTTCACATGCCCAAAATACTCAAGGATCAATATCTATGGCAGATGTAAGCCCTCTCCCATCGACAGCCCAACCACATTTTCCATCACAAGCGGATATTGCCCCACCAGTTTACGAATCCTCGTTACCACTTCCTACTACTGCTGCTCCCGATGCTACACGAAAACCCATTCAGATGTTGGCGCCGGAACCCATGGTTCACGGGGCGATTGAATTAAACTACGTCGAAGAGTCTACCCCTGTTCTCCCTACGAGAAATTATAGCATAGATGCGCAACAAGATCCAAGTGTATATACTCGCGACGCTGCTCTCCTCCCCCACGAAATGAATTCACAGACAACTTCCGAGAAGCCACATCAAAGGGAAACTCTGCAAAATATTACACCAGACACGACTGCCAGTCAAAGTGTTCAGGCAAGTGGTCAGTATCAGGTTAAGCCGTATGTGCGAAAAACTCCTGAAGAACTCATGGCTGAGAAAAAGGCTTTACGCCCTGTTGTTGAACCTACACTCACACCTGAGGTTAGAGCCCAGCAAAGGTCAGAGCCAGCTCGGCCTGCTGAAGCTGCCGCCAGCGAATCCACTCACGATACAGCCCAAAAAGGCATTAGTGGAGTCTATTCGCCAACCATCCCAACTAATTTTGCACCGCCTCCCACGCCGAGAGGGAGAAATTTTACAGGAGCTGATACATTGAACTGTAATCCTTCGCGTAATATCAGCCGAACCTCTTTACCTAGGAATAACAACGCTGTGAGGTCGTCAAGCACTTTATCAAGCAATGAAAGTCGTTTGCAAATTGGTAAGTCACGAAAAGATGATGACGTTCCCAAGTCAGCTGTGGTAGGATCCTACAATTACGATGCGAAGGTCAACTTTCAGCCTCCGCCGAAACCTTTTAGAAGAGATGAGCAGCAACGATCTGATACGCTTCGTTCCTCGCAAAGATCGCAGCAGGTGGTCTTACCAAGTCTGCAAACAGCCGTAACACTCCCATTGCAGGCCGAAGCTATTTCAATGCCACCACAGCATGCTCACAGCGCCACAATCGACCTATCAGATTCTCAAAGCCTGGTGAGCGCAGAGCATCGGATTGTTGCTTCTCCAGCGCTGCCCCCAAGAAGGATAGAATCGCCGATGGTCTCAAATTCTTCACGGGAACACACTGTGGATGTTGTCTCAAAGAATTCTATTCAAACTGATGCTTCGGCTTCAAGGAAAGAAGATAGTTTTGGAGCCTTGAATAATGAACTAGCTGCAAAACTAAAAATTAAAAAGAAGGCTCCTCCCATTCCTAAAAAGAAAGAATCTCTTAAAGTACGTCCTCCTGTTCCTGCCAAGAAACCTTCGCTAAACTGGAGTCCTAGCCTTAGCAGCAATATAGGTGGAATAAAAACCGCTGTTGTTAAAGAGCCGTCAGTTGAAGTCGCTCCACCACCTGTGGCACCTGCAAAAAGATCCCCCGCCCCTCCTTCTCCACACACCAGAGGTCAACCTGCCGTTGAATTGAGTGTACAACCCGGGGCAATCGGTACGGACGAAAACCCGTTCCAGAGATATCTTTTACGAGCTGTGCCAACTGAGAACGATCGTTTGCACAAGTAGATTCTCTGTATGAAACAAAAAGATATCAAGCACATACATACTCAAATGAGTTCTCTCACAAATCTATTGCAATATACCGTTATGTATAAGAACTATTCAAATATTGGACAAAGTTTCCGAAAAAGCTATGGGCCTCGATTAACTCATTTGGACAAGAGCGCCGCAAATTGCTTGATGTTGATCTCACCACTTCCATCACTCACTTCACGCAACATTTCGTCAACCTCGGCATCAGTGAGCTTTTCTCCGATCGAAGTCAACACGTGCTTGAGTTCAGCAGCAGAAATCAATCCGTCACCGTTTTTGTCAAACACCTTGAAAGCTTCCAGCAGTTCTTGCTCAGAGTCGTTGGATTTCAATTGCCGGGACATCAGCGCCAAAAACTCGCTGAACTCGATTTTATGGTTCCCGTTGACATCAATTTCGTTCATGAGATCAGCTACTTCGGCTTCACTGGGGGACAATCCTAATGATCTCATCACTGTAGCAAGTTCGGACGACGAAATTGACCCATTGTTGTCTTTGTCGAACAAAGCAAAAGCTTCCTTGAATTCTGCTATCTGTTCCTCCGTAAGGTTGGCTGACATCTCGTTCAGCTTCGTGTTTAAAGTGCTCTTGTAAACGCTTGTTTTGAACACTTTAATGGACAAAGTGTACTTGATATATATGATAATACTCTAGCTATTTTGAGATCTTTCGTTCAATATGACATCAACAGTTCTTCTAAGGTCCTTTGAAATTAAGAACTTGGTAGGCTTAAAGGCCATTAGGATATCAACTCTTCCTCAAGGTACGGGTCGTCGTCATTGAAGGGTTTAAGGACTCTCAACATACATATTATTAGTAGCAACTGATGTTTGAATGGATTCCTGGATGGCTTTGGTGGCTGTTGACGCTTTATGCATGCATACCTTTAGTCTGTTACGTGATATTTCCGTACCTTGCATACGGAAACAGAAGCACGAGAAAGCGGGTCATTATTTGTGTTTTGGGGGATTTGGGCCATTCCCCGAGAATGTGCTACCATGCACGCAGTTTCAGCAGTTCAGGTTGGCAAGTGGAATTGTGCGGACTAGTTGAAGAGATGCCACCGGCTGACATAATCGATGATCCCAGAATCACGATCCATCAATTGAGAACGTGGATTCCGGATGGGAAGCCACGAACTTTTGCTGTCGTTGCCATGTTGAAAGTAATATCTCAGATCGGTTCGATTTTGAAGACTTTGTGGGAACTGCGTGGAAGTGACTATATGGTGGTTCAAAACCCACCAAGTATACCAATTTTACCTATTGCTGCAGTTTACAGCCTCGTTTCGGGCTGTAAGCTGATAGTAGACTGGCACAATTTAGGATACACGATATTGGAGTTGAAACTGGGTTCCAGTTGGCACCCGCTTGTCGTCATAGTTTTCCTCGTCGAATGGTTTTTCGCCAAATGGGCACATGCTCACCTCACGGTCACAAAGGCGATGGAAAAGTTTCTGGTCGGGAAATTTGGAGTTTCTAAAAAACGTATAGCAGTTCTTTGTGATCGTCCGGCAAGACAATTCAGACCTCTGGAGAAGCCACGAGCTGTCGCTCTACAACAACCTTTCGTCCACAAATATTTGCCCAAGGGATTTGATGCCAGCTCGGGTGATCAAATAATTGTGACATCTACTTCATTTACTCCAGATGAGGATCTCTCTGTTCTCATCGGGGCTCTCAAAATTTACGAGAACTCTTATAAAAAGTTCGATGCCAGTTTACCTCGCATTCTTTGCTTTATTACAGGTAAGGGGCCTTTGAAATCGAAGTACGAGCATGCTGTAAAGCGAGAGAAATGGGATCGAGTGACCATTGAGTTTGTGTGGCTCACCACTGAGGATTATCCAAAACTTTTGCAGCTGTGTGACTTTGGCGTATCGCTTCACACCTCCAGTTCCGGGCTCGATCTACCTATGAAAATCTTAGATATGTTTGGATCGGCCATCCCGGTGGTTGCTTATAATTATCCGGTCTTGGATGAATTGGTGGCCCATAATAGGAATGGATTAAAATTTATGGATAGAAGAGAATTGCATGAAGCTCTCATTTTTATGGTCAAAGATAAAAATGTGAGGGAAGTTTTGAAGGATGGAGCTAGAAAGGAATCTGCCAATAGGTGGGAACAGTCTTGGGAGACTGCTATGCATAGACTTAAAGTGGTTTCAAATTAAATTAACTTATATGCATTCATCAATTCGTTTATATAACTCATCTCGTTATGGTTTTTAAGTTTTTTGCCCTTCTCGCCATCCATCTCGTAAATCCAAAACTTGAAGTATTCATCGCGGTACTGATCTATGAATTCATGATCTGGTAAAATGTCATCTATTTCCACCAAAGAGTCGAGATTAATTTGACTTCCTTTAAACGTTTTTAAAAGCTCCATCGTCAAATAAGTATAAAATCTACTCATCAACCTTGGGTTATATCCGCCTCCACCTAATAAAATAACGTGGCAATTTTGCATTGATCCTGCTACTTTCACGATAGCTTTAGTCATACCTTTAATTGTAAGTTGCCATTCGTCATACTTGTCGCCTTTCAAGCCATCCGCGCCGCATTGCAAAACTAAGATCTCAGAGTTGTGACGTCTGACGCAAGGAATAATAACTTCTTGAACAACGTTCAATAAGAACGTATCATCTAAACCGTGGAGAAGAGGAATATTAACAACACTCCTATGATTTAGAGCACTTTCAACTGTTCCTGTTCCTGGGAAAAATCCTGGCTCATATAGGTGAAGAGAAATCGTTTGGACGTTATCGGAGTGCTCGAAAGCTTTTTCAACAGCATCACCGTGATGAAGATCAAAGTCAATGTAAGATATTCTTCGAAAACCTTTACGTCTCAATGCAAGTATCAGAAGCACGATATCGTTTACATAACAGAATCCGCTTGCTTTAGATCTAAACGCATGGTGCCTTCCACCATCCCAATTAATCAATATCATTTTCGTTGGCGATTTGGCAAATATTCGGGAAGCCAGAGACAAAGTTGCACCCGTAGATACCTTGAGATAAAGTGGCAAGTCCGGGAATATTGGACAATCGTACATCAGCCCATATGTTTCGAGTTTGGAGGCGTTCTGGTCTTTCTGGCGCGTGGATGTTGTCAGATTGAGCCTCGCATGAGACTCTTTAGGCTGTCGATGGGCGTTGTTATTAAAATTCGCATACGAGTTCCAGTAAGCGTAGATTTCTTGCATATTCTCAAACCAAGAGAGGTAATTTTCATCGTTGGAGCAGGCAAATTCCCTGGCGAAACTCGTTACTCCATCTCGTCCCGTTAATTCCTCGTCTTCATTGGCCTCACTTGCCGCAGATGACATGATAAGTTTGATGAAGCTTTCATCGTGATATCGTGTAATATCCCTCTCGGTGCAACTTGGCCTTTCGATGATCTCATCGAAGTGATCAAAGAGATTGTAAGCCCTCAACAAAGCGTGAGTCAGGGTCGACTTGCTGGTATCGTTACATGGAAGTAAATCACACACTTGGGACTGGAACGGAGATGAAGATATAGTAAAATGCGCCATCTTTTCAAATGGACTTCGCGGGGCCTCAACGGGGCTGAAATTTAAGAACAACATTTTACATTAGAATGTTATTTAAAGCGAAAGAGATCGATCGAGGAACTAAAAGTCAAGTTCATTAGCGACCCAAGTAGGTAGTACAAAAGAAGCCTCATGAATTCTTTTGTTGTAATATCTGTAGCGTTTTGCCTCTTCGTTGTCGGAAAGCTCACGAAGAGGTTTCTTCACATCGACGTTCTTGTTCTTGCAGCAAACCATGAACCCAATTTGGCCAGATGGATAAGTTGGGATAGTTGTATATGCGTACTCAGCGACGGCGAAAACCTCCGAACAGGCTTTCTTGAGATCTTTGATGATGGGCAAATGTAGCCACATGCTCTCAGCTTGTGTCGTAATGACACCAGACTCCGTTAAAGCGCTGTCTAAAAGCTCAAAGTAGGCCTTCTGGAACAGTGACTGCGCAGGACCTTCGGGGTCCGACGAATCTGTGATGATCACGTCAAAGGTGTTCCGATAGTCGCGCAAAAATTGGAATCCATCACCGATGTGGGTACGAACTTTTGGATGGCTGTAAGACTTGGCCATGTCAGGCAAATATTGCTTGGATAATCTGATCACAGCCTCGTCAATGTCACAGAGCCAGGCTTCCTCAACGGATTCGTGCTTAACCACCTCTCTCAAGACACCACCGTCCCCTCCTCCAATGACAAGAACCTTTTTAGGGTTAGGATGCGAGTTCAACGCAAGGTGGGCGATCATTTCCTGGTAAGAAAATTCATCACGTTCTGTTGCCTGAATAACATTGTCTAGCACAAGAACATTGCCATACGTAGTGGACTTGAAGATAAGAACGTCTTGGTACTTCGATTTTTCATGAACTAAAACCTGTTCCACTTTCAAGGTCATCGCTTCGCCAGGCCACATGGTATCAGAAATTTCTCTGAACCATCCATCCTTAATTGTTGGGTGAGTAATGTCCTGAGACATGATGAATTGATTTTTGGAGTTTGCGGAGCGTGCGTCGCTAAAAAACGGTTACGATTGTCTCCATAGGGCCCTGCATCATGTCGAGTCCATATATAAAATTTTTCAGACAGGCTCTGCAGCCAATATCAAACTAGGCAACTTAGCGCCAAAAATATCGTTACATGCAGATTGGATATCGAAATTTGGCTAAATGCAACTGACGAAGCTTCATTGTGCTCTTATGGCATGGGCTTCTTGTCTCTGTATAATGGCATCTCCTACTCATAATAAATCTGGTAAGAACAGTACTTAAAATGATTAACAGAATTCGGAAATCGGAAAAAGACCTCAAGAAGCCGCGAAGAAACCTCAATGGGGATTCCATAATAATATATGAATAATTATAATCAAGGCGGCCCTTGAATCAGGCCACCAAGTCAAATAAATGAGCTATTAATTTAACCATTCTGGTTTGCGGTGTATCGAACTAGTTGAAATTCGTACGAAGAAATATATATTTGATGCTCATTATATACGGCGCTCTTGATTTTGGTATCTCTCGATACAACACTATTCACGGGATTCGAGGTACTTTCGCAAACATCCCAAGACTCGAGCGACCATGGAGGGTGTCCTAGGCTTAGGATTTTCATTACGTATATGCTAGAAATAGTATACGATATATGATAATATTAAGTTGGAATATCGGGTATATTATATCACGTGACCACGACGACAGAATAACCACGGATTCCCGAATCGACCCATCAAGCGATAAGAGCTCGGATCATTCCAGCAATGACCATATCACTACAATAACGCTAAGACAAGTTCAGCAGGGATATGATGGAAGGATGGGGATACTTATCAACCTGTACTTTATGGGAAGTAATTGGTAAATTACGGGAATGGGGATACGACACCATATGACCAGTGCTAGAAGGATCATACCATCAAGTTATTCAATGTAAGTACACGATACCACATATATTTTCCAGCTAAGGAAGCTGTTAACCTACGATACTTGTGAGCCTAAATATGCATGGTACTATTGATATACGTCTCGGTCTAAACGATATTGCCTACTTTTGGCACACCCTTGGAATTGACGTTACCCAATGAGTACACATATCCGTAAAAAGATACGACCCATTTGCCACGTATTACGTATGAAGTGAGTTATCAGCTTGTCACGTGATTTAGCCAACCTTCCAACTCAATATTCAATCATAATTTAAGATCAGGATGAGTTGAGTATTAGTAGTGTCTTGGCTTAATAACAACCCAGATAACCTTTTCAATGGGCGATGCTTATGTGGATGGATTAGATCGGATGATCACTTTGTTCCGGGACTACAAACCTGGAATTGTTTCGATTGAAAATGTGACTCGGCTGTGCCAAACGCTTGGGCTCGAGTCTTTCATAGATGATGTGAACAATGAAACTCACAGACTCTCAACGGCATCTAAGATCATTGTGGTTGATATGGATTTTAGTAAAAGTGACAAGAAGATTAAAGATGTGAAGTTGGTGCTGGCCAGCAATTTTGATAACTTCAATTATTACGAAAATGGTGAGGGCGGAAACATCCTGTTCAATTCTCTGAACCAGTACGGGGATCTAGCCGTTTTTCATCACAATCTCAAATTTTTGTCTCTACTCGACACTTACTCGAGCATTGACTTAGAACACAGCATTTCGAATAGAGGAACCACGTTTGATCTTTTCAAATATTTTACCGAATTAGCGGGCCATCTGGAAGCCTGCTTGAAACAGAACGGTCTGGGAAATTTTGAAGTCCTGACAAATGTGAATAACGAGTTTGGTATTTATTTTCAGTACGATGGGGCCATTTTAGGCAAAATCGTTTTCGAAGAAGCTCAAGATCCGGAACAGCGCCTAAGCGAGTTCAAGTACGAAGATTCTGAATGGGTGAACGTACACTCTCAAAGGCTTACAAGAGGCGTTTGTTTAGCCTTTACGGTCATTTCCGATGACATTCAGTTTCCATGCGACACAATTCCCACAGAAATAGTCCTAGATGGTGATAGCGGTCGACCGTTCCAGGTTACAAACAATTGTCGCACTGTTGAGCTGCATAACGATTTCACTTCTGACCTTACTTCCATCCGAAAATTCGACGTATCCAATGAAAACATGGAGCTTCTATCGCAGCTGTTGCTGTGGATAGACTGGTGGAAAAAAGTTTTGTGTCCCTTATTCAAACTGCTGCATGGTTCCCAAATCGTGCCACAACCAAGACCATTTGAGAGAAGATCTTCTTCTACCTCGACATCGAGCTCTCTGCCAAGAAGGTCTAGTATAAGCAAACGTCGGCGGTCTTCGGCTAAGGGTAAAGGGCCATTAGCTGCGGAATCTACAATTTTAAAAGATGAGGGAATGCAAGAATTTACACTTCATGAAATTTTAGAACAGCCAGTGGTTGAGGATGAACCCGAAGACGTCATAGAGCTTGTCATCAACGAAGATTATTTGCAATGCGATGGTCTCGGTAGTTGTACTATTGACGAAGACAGAACCTCGTGGAATTCTTTTATAACAAAGTTGGCTTCTAAAATCGGCTCTTGAAACTGACGCTGCGCTCGTTGCGCCTTAATAATTGAACCAATGGGGTTTGGATGCAGTGGCAAATCGAAGGTTTGCTAAACTCACAATAAAACCAGCGCAGTGCAGGGAGGCATAGAACCATGTGTGTTGAAGAAGGATCAATGCTATCTGAGACCCTGGAAGCAGAACATTAGCATATACCATTTGAATCAAAATAAAGAATTGGGGAAGGGCGCTAGATATGGAGAAGGACCTACGGTACCCTCACTTTCCCTTCATTTCCCAAACTTTCAGAGAAGTGAACATCAAGAAAAGCCCAAAGTCTCACGATTTTTTGGGGGTCTATCAGAATTTACCAGACCGGAGCCTTCGATCAGGTGTTCCGTGTTGAGCTCTCGCTTACTCCGGTACACAGTAAATCAATTCAGACTGACTGATGGCTTCCTTAGATATTTGGTGCTTCGCTGGGCTTCGTTTAGAGTACGGAAAGCAAAACGACTTTGAAATAGTGCCATTAATTGGAAAAGGCAACTTCTTCGATATTGAGCCAGTTCCGTAATTGAGGTACTATCTACAAAACTTTTCCTAATAAGAGAACTCTTATTCATGCTACGTGAATGAATTTGATTGCTGGTGAAGCCAGCTTTTTCCAAAATTAGGGCTCTAGCATGCGGCAGGACCTAACTTTTCTCAGCAAGCTTTCGTGTGGCTTGTTCCCTGAACTGCGTCCTCAGCTAAAGGACATTATAGTAAATGGCAGTCCCAAATCCTAACCCGACCGAGATGAAACAATTGATAAGAGCGCTTACTAGAGAAACAGCCCTTCGTGTGCTTAGATGTCGCATTGCTGGCAGAACGCGTGCGGTTGGGAAGGACACATCTATGCCCGATGGTATCATTTTGATTGAAAATAAAGGTTTGAGTTCAATAGGTTTGATCCGCAGAAATCTTCGCGACCAAAATAGCCGCCGCGATGAAAGCGGTGCTTGCAGAGAAACGTAAGGAAATTAGCATTCCAGAGTTGTGGGACTGCACCTGTAATGCGGCACAAAGTCCGCTAAATGCATGGGGACTGAACTGCGGGCTAGCAGTAATGGTAAGACCTTTTCCAAATAGTGCCAGAAATTATGAAATACCGAAGATTGACCGGCCAGCTACGGTACAGGCATGGGCAGATAAAGTATTGGTCGAAAGGAGTTTCGAGGCGGAAGAGGGTATTTTGCCCTTGACACAACAAATGAGAACACTGCTAGAAATACAACCCTTACAATAGAAAGAAGGTGCGTGTACGGCGTAGATTGAAAAGAACAAGACCTGCAACACCTGCAAATGCATCTGCCTCCTGACCCGTACCAAATTCGATCGATCAGATGTCGTCAAGGGCCGCATAGGTGGCATTCTGTAAAAGCCACATACTTCATGGCTGTATTAACAATTGCCAAAATTCAAATATCCCAAGGCCACCATGCAAACTCGCATAGAAGTGAAAAAATGGCTCAAACAACTTAACAATCAGGTGCAGCCTCTTGGAAAGCACGACAAAAATGGAAGGAAGCCTGGTTGTGATTGACAGTCGGTGTTACCCCAAAGGTCACGAGAGTTCCTTACCCTCGAGCATTCGCGTTGCGTCGCGTCGGTGCCTCTGCCAGTGCTTGTATAGCCGTATAGAAAAGGTATGTACATTGATATAGCGTGCCAGTCTCAATGAGTTATTCAGCGACGAAAGGAAGACGCTCGAAGAGTTTCCTTGGCCCTCTTTATATACAGCTCTCGGCGGCTCTTTTTATGTACACAAAAACGCAACCCCAGCTTGCCCCCTTGTTTTTTACCCCCTATTTTTTGTTGAGCCTGCAGATTTCTATCCCCAATCTTACCTTTGGCCCTGTATACGTCTTTGCGCTGTGAGCCATCTCGAACTCAACACGCGAGGGGGCGGAACGCGTTCGTGCCCACAGACATATTAAATGCCGAGGGTCCAGAACGAAACAATGGGGCATTGTACATCCGCACACCCTCGGACCAAGTAACATCCTAACACCAGGCTTGGTCCTGGGTGCTTTAATACGACACATATATCCCATACCGCTGTGCCCTTGTGCGTGTTTCCCCGGAATTAAAAAAAGTCACCAGCTTATACAAGATGCAAAAAGCCCCGGGCGCTCAACTTACTGCGGCGCCCCCTGAGTCCTCAAAAGGCTCTCTCCAAATGGTCGTTCGATCAGATTTGCCAGACCAACAACAACCAGGTCATTTCTAGTTGGAGATAGGTTAGGTAGAATTCTCCGGGCATGCCCCTTATGGATCTCGTACATAGCAGTCCTTTAACTGTATATAAGCAGCGCCAAATGCAGTTGTTCTATACGCACCATTCCGGTCTTGAAGTGCCGTGATCCAGTATTTTAATTCGTATCACTTATTCTTCTACTGTCCGAGACAGTGATAGTAGTAAACCATTGCCCTTGCTAAAACTTATCGAAAATGACCAAGAAAGACAAGAAAGACAAAAAGACTCCAAAAGTGACTACCGTAGTCAACAAGGAGGGCGAGACCATTAAGGTGTTTGAAGACTTGGACTCTTTTGAACTTTTCCTCAGAAATGAGACTGAGGACGAAGAGTTTGACCATGTGAGATGCCATCTCAAGTACTATCCGCCTTTCGTACTACATGAGTCGCACGAGGACCCTGACAAGATCAAGGACACTGCGAACTCCCACAGCAGAAAATTCGTGAGACATCTGCACCAGCACGTCGAAAAACGGCTTCTCAAGGATATCCGCGAGAAAACGCAGTTTTCTGAGCTCAACTTCAAAGACAAGTCCAAAGAGAAGACCACGGAACATATCGTGTGGAAGTACAACGACCACACCAAGCTAAACGGCAAGGAATTCGACGTGCACGTGATCGTTGAATGCCACGGTGACAGCGCCTATGTCGATGTCGACTATTTGACGGAACCAACTACCGCGCGTGCGTCGTCGGTTCCTGCTGTTGCCGCGGTTTAGCCTTGCAGAACAGTCATGTTGCGTAGCGGGCGTCGTCGAGAGATTTTTTAACGTGGAAATGTAAGTAACGTGTTTATGAGATATGAAAGTTCTTAATGATTTGTATGGGGTGGGAGCGGAACGTTTCAGAAAGAGTTTAACGCTTCTCAGCTGAATTTTTGAGTGGCGTGGGTCGAAGGTGTCTTTTTTTAATAGTTGTATGATGAATGTCACCTGGCATTTCAAACTATTTAAATTACTGACTCCTAAGTGTGCTTTCAAGGTTTCCAAGAGCTGAGAGCGTGATGGATTTATTGACAAGACTCGCAAGTCACGTCTTTACTTCCCCAGATCTTGACTCAACTGCTTGAGCAAACTACGTTTTAATTTTCGGAGTGTATCTCAACTGATTTGGTTTTTCACATGGTGTACTATGAAAGACAGATTCTATGTAAGGCAGTGACAACAGAGGTCGCAAGCAAGACATTACGGCGTCTCCCTTAAAATAAGGCTTATCTTTCATCCCTGCTGTACGCCGACGCCGAGGATAAAGCTTTCCAAATTATGTAAATTTTGGTTGAAACAATTCGACAGCAAAACGCCGGCTTAACATAAATCTTCAGTCGAGCCACGTCGTTCTTCCGATTTGACGATGTTTGACGATATTTGACGATATTTGACGATGTTTGACGATATTTGACGATGTTTGACGATATTTGACGATGTTTGACGAACTTCTGGGAAATAACTAGAAAAAAAAATATGAACTTCATAAGAGCTTACTGCTTTAGCTTTGAATGAAACCAAGCACACAAACACTCACAAATGAACGCCAATATGCAAGCTATCCAAGCGGCTCTCGCTAACTATGATACATCTTTTCTTTCAGAAGATGAGGAGGATTTCTGTCCTCTCTGCATCGAGCCAATGGACATAACGGATAAAAACTTCAAACCTTGTCCGTGCGGATATCAAATCTGTCAGTTTTGCTACAACAACATAAGGCAAAATCCGGAACTCAACGGTAGATGCCCTGCGTGTCGCCGAAAGTACGATGACGAAAGCGTGGAGTACGTTGTTTTGTCGACCGAAGAGCTCAAAATGGAGCAGGCAAAGCACGCGAGGAAAGAGCGAGAAAGGAAGTTAAGAGACAAAGAGCGCAAAGAAAATGAATATGCGAATCGCAAACACTTGGCTGGTATGCGCGTGATCCAGAAAAATCTTGTCTATGTGGTAGGTTTGAATCCTGCCGTTCCCTACGAGGAAGTGTCCAGCCTTTTAAGGTCCGACAAATACTTTGGGCAGTATGGCAAGATAAACAAGATCGTCATAAATCGCAAAACTGGGCATGGCGACCCCCATCATAGTCATCACCACCACACCGGGTATGGCATTTATGTGACCTTCGCTCGCAAGGAGGACGCTGCGAGGTGTATAGCTGCTGTGGACGGTACTTATATGGAGGGCCGGTTGGTCAAGGCCGCATACGGTACTACTAAGTACTGTTCGTCGTATTTGAGGGGACAGAGTTGCCCAAATCCCAATTGCATGTTCCTACACGAGCCTGGGGAAGAGGCGGACTCATTTAATAGGAAGGAGCTGAGTACCAAACAGCACGATCAAGTTCCTGTTTTGAAACAAACTGTAAATGGGGGGGCAGTTGGATCCCAAAAATCCGTACCGCCCAGCGGCTCCGCTGCACCTTCTGCAACTGCATCCCCGGCACTAAGTAAAGTTCATTTGAACCAGAATGATGATGTTCCCTCCTCGTCATCTACTTCAGCTGCACACACACCCGTTTTGACGCCAGCACCTGCTCCATCTGGATCAAATCCATGGGGGGTTAATCCTATCATGACATCTGCATTGGCCTCTAATGTCGCAAAGAACGGTAGTTCACCAGCGTTTCCTACGCTGGGGGAAGCGGCTCTTGCTCAATCGATTGCAGCTTCTTCTACAGCTACTGTGAACCAAGGCACTACGAGTCAACACAAAAACAAGAAGAATTCCGACCGCACATATGTGGATCCTTTTGACCCGTTGTCTAGCGCAATCAGATTCATTGACAGCACGATCAAAGCGCTATCTGAGTATCGTAATACCGGAATTAAACTTCGAAGCAATGCTCTTAATGGTGGTCTCTCTCAAAGTTATCCATCTCTTTTCACTTTTCCCGAGATTGAGGAAGCGGAGGAGAGTGATGGTACTTTGGCTCGTAAGCTGATCGAAATATTGGCCATAAAGCCAGTTGATTATGGTGCATCATTGTTGCCATATCTGCAAAATCCTTCCCAAATCAATCCTAGATTATTGCAGCAACTGCAACAGCAACAACAACAGCAGCAGCAACAACAACAGCAACAACAACAACAGCAGCAGCAGCAGCAGCAACAACAGCAACAAATGCAGCTACAGCTACAGCAGCAGCAGCAGCAGCAGATACTTTTGGCCAGACAACAGCAACAGCAGGAGCAGCAGCAGCAGCAACAACAGCTCCTTCAGCAACAACCACAACAGCAATACGTGCAGAGAAATCAGTCTCAACAACCGACTTCTTCGTCCATTAGTGCCCAAATTATAAACGACCAATTGCAACAACAGCAACATAAAGCCGTCAACACGCCTCCTCCACCAGGCATTTTTACACCAATGAACACTGCGACTAAGGCCCATCGTCCCGCTGGTTCTGGCAGCAATTCATCTGACCTTTTGAATCAGCTTATCAATGGCAAGAAAATCGCCACGGGAAACTAGACTGTCGCGTCAAGGTCAAGATCAAATCATTCTTGATGACAACTGCTTAAGTCACATTTTTCGTTGATGTCTTCCGTGCACTCTCGAGTATGTACCTATTCCGATATTTGCATTTGAAGAGAGGCGATGTCTACTATGGAACAGAAAACTAGCAACTGCTGCACATTGAGATGTTGGCTCGGTTGGTCTGTCTTTTGGTGGTGGTCTCTTCATTCAAAGCAACGTTAATAACCTGTTTATAAAAAAGCTAACTACTGATTGTACAGTCACCTCAAGAAAAACTGCTGAGATACGAAAGGCAAATTCAAATCTTCTCTAAAGACTTCACAACTTATCAACGGATGGTATGCACTGATTATGTTGCGACTAAGCGAGACTTTAAATATCTTGATACTAACTTTTGCCAATCGGAAAGCCTCTCTTTGAAGCTCAACCCATTGCTAGCAGATTATTCAGACCGGGTCCGCCTTTGCGTTATAAAAGGCCCGTCGACTATGCACCAGAAGAGCGAAAAACACACTCGAGCATAACCGGACTGTCACCATTTCTGAGTGTTTTAAAAGACTATGTGTCTTCTTTTCCAGAGGGATCGCGGCAAAAGCATTTAGAAACTTACGAACTGGCCAGACACGAGAAAGAAAGGGAATTGAAGGAGTTACAAGAGAAGGAATCAGTTTGGCGTCCAGAAGAAGATGTCAATGTTAAAGACAGAGATCCGTTCAAAACCATTTTTGTCGGACGACTGCCGTTTAGGATATCCGAGATGGAACTGCAGAAGGAATTTGTCAAATTCGGCGAAATCGATCAAGTTCGCGTTGTGAGGAGTAAAATAACCACCACAAGCCGAGGCTATGGATTCGTTACATATGTAGAAGAATCTGCCGCCAGAAAAGCCGTCCGAGAAATTGGGGTTCACCGTGGGATTAACATCGATGATAGACCCGTTATCGTCGACATCGAGCGCGGAAGGACCGTCAAATACTTCAAGCCACGACGTCTCGGAGGCGGCCTTGGGGGAAGAGGCTATATGAAGCGAAGCAAAATGTCAAGATTCGTCCCTGACGAATCGAGGCCCAAACGGCCCTCGCCTGCACATAACGTTCCAAAAAGTTCAGCGTTTCCTGCTGCTACCACGGCTGCTACAAAGGATGTCAATGTTGCCGCGCCACCCTTCCCAATGTCAACCAGAAGTAGATATTCCGGCCACCAAACTCTACAGAGATCTACAAATGTACCGTCAGAAACACCTCATACCAGGAGAACGTCATCCATGGCAGGCCCAACGGCACGGAGGACCCAATACAGGTCACGCTACAGCAGAGCCAAAGCCAGTGATCAATTATCGGAAGCTCAGGACAAGCCAGACTACTAATCCTTCTAGATCATCTTACGATGGCACGTGATTCAAGATAACCGTTATTGATGTATTTCGTCCAAATTAATCAGGCCTCATGTTTTCCCTGCTCGGCGAAAATTTTTCAGAGAGGCTCTTTCCAATACGGCTCTATTTGATGAGTCTTAGCGTGACTATTGACTCCTTAAGGGCAGTTAACAGAGTATAAAAAAAGCCTTTTCGTTAGTCCGAGAGTTCGCTGTGCCTTGCCATTAGGTAACTTATTGAAAGCCGGGAAACTATGTCTGGGAGATTTCTGGTACCTACTAGGGGCTTGAAAATTTCGAGACTACAGGCAGCAGCCTCAGTTCTATCAAAATGCGGAACCGTGGGGTCTGTGAACTTCAATACGCTTTCTAAGAAAAGAGTAGTTTACTCCAAGAGACATATTTCGAGTGCCAACGGAGTGGGATCGTCAGAGACCAGAACCACGGTTATTCAACTTTTGAACAATATTGGCTCGAAAAGGGAGGTTCAACAGTACTTGAAGTATTTCACGTCGGTATCTCAGCAACAGTTTGCTGTGATTAAGGTCGGAGGTGCCATTATAAGCGATAATTTGCAAGAACTGGCCAGCTGTCTTGCTTTCCTTTACCATGTGGGTCTATATCCTATTGTTCTCCACGGTACTGGACCGCAGGTCAACAACAGACTAGAAGCCCAGGGAGTGGAACCTGACTATATTGACGGAATCAGGATCACCGACGAGCGCACCATGGCTGTCGTGAGACAATGTTTCTTGGAACAGAACTTGAAGCTGGTTACTGCGTTAGAACAGTTGGGGGTTCGTGCGAGACCGATTACATCTGGTGTTTTTTCTGCTGAGTACCTTGACAAGGAAAAATACAAGCTGGTTGGAGACATTACTGGTGTCACCAAGGACGCTATTGAAGCTTCCATTAAGGCTGGAGCTTTACCCATTTTGACCTCTCTTGCGGAAACTGCGTCAGGTCAAACTCTGAATGTCAATGCAGATATTGCAGCTGGTGAGCTTGCGCGTATTTTCGAGCCACTTAAGATCGTCTACTTAAACGAAAAAGGTGGTATCATCAACGGAAGCACCGGAGAGAAAGTTTCCATGATCAACTTGGATGAGGAATATGATGAATTGATGAAACAAAGCTGGGTGAAGTATGGCACCAAATTGAAGATCAAAGAGATCAAGGAGTTGCTCGATTTCTTGCCACGTTCCTCCTCTGTAGCCATTATCAACGTGCAGGATTTACAAAAAGAGCTTTTCACGGATTCTGGTGCAGGTACAATGATTAGAAGAGGTTACAAGCTTATCAAGAGAAGCTCACTTTCAGAATTTTCTTCGCCTGACGTTCTGAGAAATGCTTTGCAGAGAGACTCGGAAATCTCGTCAGGTGCACAGTCTGCCGCTGTCTATTTTAGAGAATTGGAGAATACCAAATTTGTCTCCTACTCGGACGAACCATTGGACGTTCTGGCTATTGTTAAAGAGAACGCTTTAGTTCCAAAACTCGACAAGTTTTTATGCTCTAAGGCTGGTTGGTTGAACAATGTGGCGGACAACGTATTCAGTGCATTGAATCGCGATTTTGCCGCCTTGCAATGGGTCCTCAATGAAGATGATGAGAACATCTCTTGGCACTTCGATAAGAGTGAGGGCTCCTACCTGAAAAATGGCAAAGTTCTATTCTGGTATGGAATTAAGGATATCGACACGGTGTCTCAACTAATTAACAATTTCGTAACAGATGTTTCCACCGTTCAACAAGGCAAATCATCGGGTGTCTTTGCTGCAGGGCAGGCTAAGAGAGCCTATTCTACTAGATCTGCTCCAAAACCACAAGCTTCAAATGAAAATGTTAGCCGCGTTGCTCTAATTGGTGCAAGAGGTTACACAGGTCAAAATTTGATTTCTTTGATTGATGGTCATCCAAAGCTTGAGCTTGTTCATGTTTCGTCTCGTGAACTCAATGGCACACCGCTAAAGGGTTACAATAAGTCTAAAATCATTTACGAAAATCTTCAAATCGAGGACATCAAGAGACTAGAAGAACAGGGAGACGTTGACATGTGGGTCATGGCTCTTCCAAACAACGTTTGTAAGCCTTTTGTTGAAGCGATTGAAAGTTCTAAAGGCAAGTCTAAGATCATTGACTTATCTGCCGACTTCAGATTTTCTCCTGAGACGGAGTGTGCGTATGGTCTACCGGAACTGAACAACAGAGATGACATTGCGAATGCAAAGAAGATTGCGAACCCAGGCTGTTTTGCGACTGGCTCTCAGCTTGCCATTGCGCCTCTTTCGAAATACATCGATGGTCTCCCAACTATTTTCGGACTTTCTGGATACTCGGGTGCCGGTACGAAGCCTTCCCCAAAAAACGATCCTGCCGTGTTGAATAACAACGTCATTCCTTACAGTCTCACGAATCACATCCACGAGCGCGAGGTTTCGACTCGTCTACAACACGAAGTTGCCTTCATTCCACATGTTGCTCAGTGGTTTCAAGGAATTTCATTAACTGTGTCAATTCCCATAAAGCAAGACTCTTTAACCGTTGAGCAAGTTCAACAGTTATATGAGGACTTCTACGCAGGTGAAGAGCTCGTACATGTCACCGAAGCTGTGCCTTTGGTCAAGGACGTTGCCGGTACTCATGGAGTTCTGATTGGTGGTTTCAAAGTTAATGACGCCAAAAACAGAGTTGTCGTTTGCGCCGTCATCGACAACCTTCTCAAGGGAGCTGCCACTCAGTGTTTGCAGAATATCAATCTAGCTCTTGGCTACGGAGAGTACGATGGTATTCCAAAGGACAAAATTTTGAGAGCTTAGGAGCCTCAAATAACCGTTAAATAATGTATAATAAAGCGTTTCCGTTATACTCTAACTGGTCATTTTCACTAGAAGTTGACCAAACCACGTGTAAGGTCGAGTTGAAAAATAAAGCATAGGGGAAGTATCAAATTCAATAGAATCCTATTGATCAAACCACACAAATAACTGCGCCATGGAAGACTGGAGGAGGATTGACATCGATGCCTTTGACCCTGATAGTGGGAGACTCACTTTAGAGGATATGAGACCTCCATATGGCTCACATGTGTCACTACAAGAACTGCAGCCAAAAATCTCGCAATTGAGATCTGCTGCGGCCAGCGGTGACTTTAAGACAGCTGTTCAAATTGCCATGTCAGATCCTCCATATAGTGCCGATGACGCGACGAAATTTCAGTACCTTTTGGCTGTTCTCGAGGTTTTAACCCAAGTCAGACAACACGACATTTCGACCATTTTAGGACAACTGTCGTTGGAGCAGCAGGACGTTCTGGTCAAGTATCTTTACAAATGCATGAGCATTCCTGAAGGCCAAAAGCAAGGCGGAATCCTCCTCTCGTGGTTTGAGAAGCTGACTCAGGAATTTGGAGTAGGCCCGATTGTTCGTTACTTATCGGATAAGAATACAGTATAAAAACGCTGAGTGACAGGTGAATTCAGAGTCGTGATATTTACGGGAAATAGAAACCAAAACGTAAGGTGTAGTTAGAGCCTGTAACAGTCGACGTTTAACACCTTTTAGTCCTTTAACAGCTTGCCCGTCTTGAGTGATGGTGATCTCAATTTAACAGGCTCAAAGAAGGCTCTTATTCTTCAAGCCCTTGGCTGAAAAGATCAAGACCTGCTACACCAGAACCTAGGGATGGCGGACGTCTCTGAGGAATCAACACCAGGATTGCAGCTTGAGACTACTCAAGAGAGTATATCCAACCCGGAGAACGGAAAAAGACCGAGAACGGAAGATTCTGAAAGTAAGATCCTGGAGTCGAATCCTAAAAAGACGAAAACTGGCGAGAACCTGAAAGAAGCAAGTAATCGAGATGTAGAGTCTGAAAGCACTAATAAAGATCAGAAAAGCTCCAGTGAAGTGGACAAATCTGACAACGATAACTCTACTGCAAAGGCTCCTCAAAAGAGCCACGCAAATCGAGAGGAATGTCGCGATGAGAGCACTGAAAGCAAAGAGAAACTTGTAGACGCTAAACCAAAATTCGTTTTCGGACAATCATCGCCGTTCGCTGCGGGCTTTGGGGAAGGTACATCCGGCCTTGCGTCTGCAGATAAAACAGAGAATAAAACCTCAACACCAAGGGAAAATTCAGGGCCCCTGGGAGTCAAGAAGGCGGCCTTTGGGTCCGGCTTCGCCTTTGGGGCAGGTTTCGGAGCTTTGAACTCTTCCAAGCCAACAAGTAGTGATAAGGTACCTAAGGAAGGAGAACAAAAGTCTAGCACCGAGGAGGAAGACGCTTCTGAGAAACAAGAATCTAGCGCAAAGGCCACCAATGGCAGCGATGGAATTGTCACATTAACAAAGCAAAATGTCGACTCAGGTGAAGAAGATGAGGATGCATTGTACCAGGCCAACGCAAAACTTTATCAATTCGAAGGCGCAAAGGAGGGTTGGAAAGAAAGAGGCGTTGGGGTAATGAGCATCAACAAAAATCGCAAAACAGGGAAAACTCGGATTGTTATGAGATCAAGAGCCCTGTTGAAGGTCATACTCAACATATCTTTGGTTAAAGGAACTACAGTTCTAAAAGGTTTTCCGGCCTCTCTTCACGGCGACAAATTCATTCGTATCCTCTCAGTGGACGAACAAAAACATCCTTTGCAATACGCTGTTAGAGTGAGCAAAGCCGAGGTTGCCATTGAACTACATGACAATATAAAAGAGCAGCTTCCATGAATTGATGGGAACGGATTATTTAGAAAAGTGAATGCAGAAATAAGGTGTTTAGCAGGGACCGAACCGTGTGGTCATTGCATCTTGAACGCTACGCTGCAGATGGTTGTGCCCTTCACGCCGCCAAATTCGAACACAGGATACTCAATTGTGTTCCAAACCTTCAAATTATCGCTTTCAATGATTTTTATCAATTCATCTTGTGTAAAATTGCAGGAAGTTATCAAAAATACGCCATTCGGTGGCAACAAGCTTTCGATCACACTAGAGTATGCTTCGACTACAGTTTTACCACCTTCGAGTGCTAACCCACTCAACGCAATGGCATCCAGGGTCCCTTTGTCTAGCACTACATCGAATTGTCCCGGAGCCCAGCTATGATCAAAAATATCAGCAGTGTGAAATGACAAGTGAGTGTCTCCGTTATATTTATTTTTCAAGATTTCGTTGGCAAACTGAACTGAATGTTCGGAGTAATCGACCCCAACGAGCTTGCCCTGGAAGCCTTCTTCGAAAATTTGGAACAAAAGATGGCCATTTCCAGTACCTAAATCCAAAATGGAGCAATTCTGTGAAATTCGGTGTTGTCCCACATTTTCCATCAGAAATTCTACCATATTTGCTTCGGCATCGTTGTCCGCGAACCAACACTCTCCCGTATCCTCTGGGTTCTCCTCAAAGTTTTTCTTCTCAAGCTCATAAAATTGATCCCAGTATTGTTTGGTTCCGAGTTTGGACTTGTTTAGTTTGGTCGTATCATCGCACATGGTTATTCCTGTTCTGCCTTGATGGGTCTGATTAAACTCTTCACCAGTTAAAGTAATAAACTTTTTCAACTTGTTTCGGTTTCTATAGTAAAGATCACTTTAATTGATGAAAACCACTTGTAAAGAGCCAATAAAATGACTAAAATCGGGTTTTTGCCGACTCTAGAAGATGCTAATGGGTCACTTTCGCGTGAGCAACTGGACATTTTGAGACAGCAGGTCCTTTCGGAGGGTGGAGACGAAGCCTCGGTTCAATCCCGCTTCAATTACGCCTGGGGATTAATTAAATCATCGGAGCGCGATGACCAAAGACTGGGAGTCAAGATACTCACGGACATATACAAGGAGTCTTCGATGCGTCGGCGGGAATGTCTGTACTATTTGACTATAGGTTGCTATAAATTGGGTGAATACTCGACTGCTAAGCGATACTCAGACGCTCTTTGCTCCCACGAGCCCCACAATTTGCAAGCTAGAACTCTGAGAAATATGGTTGAGAACAAGATCCAAAATGAAAGTATCAAGGGTATTGTCATTGCGAGTGGGGTAGTGGCTGCTGCGGCAACTGTTGCCGGAATTCTTTTCCGTTCGAAAAGAAAGTAAAAATTCGAGTTGGAAACACAACTCGAGAAAGGTTCGCTCGCGAACGATAGCTCGTCTTCCATTCATCTGGCTCTTGCGCTACCTGCCCGGTTTCTTCCTCTTGATCGCGTGACCTTCTCCTTTCACATTACATAACATTCATTACGTCTTTAGCGATATATATTATCATCATCATCATGAACGTCTTTTTCATTAAAGCGCAAAACTAAATGTTGTAAAAGCAATTCACAACGCGTAAACCGTTTGTTTTTAGTCAGAAAATTACGCGTCAATTACGCGAAACGCGATGCAGCAAAGGTGACGCGTAATGGGGTGCGACGCGAAATCAAAATTTTTTTAGCTATAAATGAAAGACTTTTAAGAAGTTATCTGGCATCTCTACAAGATTATGATGGTTTAAACTGACCAAAAGATTCAGTTAGTTTACTTCGACTCAATAGCAATCACCATACCCTTTTGACTCGGATCTAATGTTCGTTTACAAAAGAGACGGCCGCCAAGAGCCCGTCAAGTTCGACAAGATCACGGCACGTGTATCGCGTCTTTGCTACGGATTGGATCCTAAACATGTGGACGCCGTGAAGATCACGCAGCGGATCATTTCTGGTGTCTATGAGGGTGTTACGACCGTAGAACTGGATAATTTGGCAGCCGAGACGTGCGCGTACATGACAACGATCCACCCGGATTATGCCACTTTGGCTGCGAGAATCGCGATTTCCAACTTGCACAAGCAGACCACGAAACAGTTTTCCCAGGTAGTAAGCGATTTGTATCACTACGTGAACCCTAAAAACGGAATTCACTCGCCTATGATTTCCCAGGAGGTGTACGAGATCGTGCAAGAGCACAAGGATGAGCTGAACTCGGCCATCGTCTACGACAGAGACTTTCAATACAACTATTTCGGGTTCAAGACGCTGGAGCGCTCGTACCTATTGAGAATCAATGGTCAGGTCGCCGAACGTCCACAACACCTTGTCATGCGTGTTGCCGTCGGCATACACGGAACCAATATTGAAAAGGTGATCGAGACTTACAATCTAATGTCCCTCAGATATTTTACGCATGCCTCGCCAACCCTTTTCAACGCTGGTACGCCGCACCCTCAGATGTCGTCCTGTTTTTTGGTCGCCATGAAGGATGACTCCATCGAGGGTATCTACGATACTTTGAAAGAGTGTGCAATGATTTCCAAGACTGCCGGCGGTATCGGATTGCACATTCACAACATCAGGTCGACGGGATCCTACATCGCCGGTACCAACGGTACATCCAATGGATTGATTCCTATGATTCGTGTTTTTAACAACACTGCTCGCTATGTCGATCAAGGTGGTAACAAAAGACCTGGTGCTTTTGCCATTTATTTGGAGCCATGGCACTCCGATATTTTTGACTTTATAGATATCCGGAAGAATCACGGTAAAGAAGAAATCCGTGCCCGGGATCTTTTCCCTGCATTATGGATTCCAGATCTTTTTATGAAAAGGGTCGAGGAGAACGGAGACTGGACTTTGTTTTCTCCAAGCGAGGCGCCAGGATTGGCGGACGTTTATGGCGATGAGTTCGTGGCTTTATATGAGCGTTACGTTCAAGAGGGTCGCGGTAGAAAGACCATCAAGGCTCAGAAACTGTGGTACGCTATCTTAGAAGCACAGACTGAAACTGGTACTCCTTTCATGCTTTATAAAGACGCATGCAACAGAAAATCTAACCAAAAGAATTTAGGTGTCATCAAATCTTCCAACTTGTGCTGTGAGATTGTTGAGTACTCTGAACCTGGTGAAACTGCAGTCTGTAATCTTGCATCTATTTCTTTGCCAGCATTCATCGAAACATCTGATGACGGCAAGACTCAATGGTACAACTTTGAGAAACTTCATGAGATTGCAAAGGTCGTCACTTACAATTTGAACAGAATCATCGACCGTAACTATTACCCAGTTGAGACGGCCAGAAAATCTAATATGAGACATAGACCAATTGCCCTCGGGGTTCAAGGTCTTGCCGATGCTTTCATGCTTTTGCGTATTCCCTTCGATTCCCAAGAAGCGAAGGAGTTGAACATTCACATCTTCGAGACCATTTATCACGCTGGGTTGACTGCGTCGCATGAACTAGCCTTGAAGGAAGGACCCTATGAAACATTTGCGGGGTCCCCAGCATCGCAAGGTATTTTGCAATTTGACATGTGGAACAAGAAGCCAACCGACTTGTGGGACTGGGATGGCCTCAAGGCCAAGATTGTCAAAGATGGTATCAGAAATTCGCTCCTGCTAGCGCCAATGCCAACGGCATCTACTTCGCAAATTTTGGGTAACAATGAATGTTTTGAGCCTTACACATCTAACATGTACTCTCGTCGTGTACTGTCCGGTGAGTTCCAGATTGTCAACCCATACTTGCTACGTGACCTTGTTGACCTTGGTGTATGGGACGAAGCCATGAAGTCTCACATTATTTCGGACAACGGTTCTATTCAAAACTTGCCAAACATCCCACAAGAGCTCAAAGACCTGTACAAGACGGTTTGGGAACTTTCCCAAAAGACTATCATTGAGATGGCTGCCGACCGTGCCTGCTACATTGACCAGTCGCAATCTCTCAACATTCACATCCGCGCTCCTACGATGGGTAAACTGACAAGTATGCACTTTTATGGGTGGAAAAAGGGTCTAAAGACAGGTATGTACTACCTGCGGACACAAGCTGCATCCGCCGCTATTCAGTTTACGATAGACAAGGCTGTCGCACAGCAGGCTGCTCACAACGTCGCTGATTTGAATAACCTAAACCGTGCGAAGTACGTCCCGAGAACTATGAACTTCACTGAAGGTGCTGCCCCAAAACTCGAGCTTACTTCTCAGACTAGAGATCCCTCACCGGCTCCATCTTCGATAGATTCTTCCATGTCCAACAGCATAGGATCTTTGAAGATCGAGGACAGTAAGTTGAACACTCCAAGCAATTCCGCCCCAGAAACACAGCCAGCTGAGAAAGAAAGCGATCAAAAAGCCGAAGGCGATTTCGACATTTACAATTCCAAGGTCATCGCATGTGCTATCGATAATCCCGGTGCTTGCGAAATGTGCTCTGGCTAGTTAACACTATCAGGCGTTCTTTTTTCATTATTTGAAATTGAAATGGGGGAAATAATGTTGTTAAACATCAAATGGGGAAGGTAATATCAAATATGTAGTTAAATTTAGCTGATAGCAGATCTCAGCAGTCGAAATACAAGCTCTATAAGTCAATACTTTAGTTTAATAAATAGCACGAGCTGAAGCTGGGCGACTTTGACCATCTTACGATATGAAGCTTTGTCTTCAGTAGTCAGGTGACCTTCTGTCGTTTCAAACGAATCCTTAGTCCGACAAACGTCTCTCTGGGAAACTAGCCGTAATGAGCTTTAACCTCGTTAGTCCTACTCTTCCGTGCTCTCAGTATTTGCCATTGATTTGACGTTTCAAGCTTTATCTCATCTAGTAACTCGAGGCCATAATTTCCTGTTGTTGCCAATGAGTCGCGATCCGTATTCATCACCACAGCCCCGAAGTTATCATGACGACGAAGCGATGAGTAGTGCTAAAAAGGCCTTGAATACCGAAGATAATGCTAATGCTTTTGAATTGAAGTCCTTTCAAGAGACCGGAAAAGATTGGACGCCCTTTGATCAAGAAACAAGTCCCACCTCGGCGCAATGGGTTCTACTGCAGAGATCAAACACTTTCAAAAGGATGCTACGATCTATATGGTATGGGCCAGCAGAGCCAAGAGACGACCCGCCAAATTTCCCCCATCGCTGGTCATTTACATCGAAGCTTGAGAATTTCCCCTGTGAGGTATTCCAAAAACGGCTTTCCAAGAGTGTTAGAATTCTGATGTTGGTCGTTTATTGCTGCATTTGGGCAAGTTTAGCGGGCAGTATTATATATTACTACTCAGTTAAACCTCCGGTGTTTCAGGAACATGACGGCAAAAAGATCCCGATAGTTACTTTGCAGTGTAATTCACAACTAGGCTGGGCGGGGAAAAACAATGCCTGTGGCCTTGATGCCAAAGACTGCGTTACTGTGGGAGATTACACTCCCGACGTTTATTTCAGATGCCCCTCACTATGCGATCAAGGAGCTTACACATACGCAGCCATTGCGGTTGGTGATCAGCGCATTAAGTATCGACAATATGTCATAGGCGGTGGGGAAAGAAAAGCGGATGAGCTTTTATCATTTCCTTATCGAGCAGACTCATTTCCGTGCGGTGCAGCGGTTCATGCTGGTATCATTTCTCCCTTCTTTGGCGGCAGCGCTCGATTATCATTTAATGGGAGTCAGACAAATTTCCCTTCTCAGCGTGGGAGATACCAAACAGATGACTCTGTCGAGTTTGATTCGCCCTTCCCATCATCTTTTATCTTTAAGAAACCACCAAGTGGTACTATGAGCGGCATTTATGACCCAAGAATCCCTGTGTTGGCAGTGAACATTTTGCTGAGTTTGCCTGTCTTTTACCTCACGGAAAGTATTGTGGGCTACTGGATTATTTCCCTGGTTGGCTATTGGACGCTCGTCATGGCGTTAGATCCCCCTTTTGTAGTCGATCCGCATAATCCTGATGATTTTGCACAGTTGATAAGTACCGCCTTTCAACGCATGCTCCCATTCTGTTTCATACTATATGTGCTCTGGAAGTGCGCCATTAGAAGGACTTTGAAAGATGGCTCTCCGCTTGCCAAATTGATCTGTTGGCTGCCATTATTCTGGATTGGCGTCATGAACAATGTAACATTTGATCGACTTCCCGTTGACCGCCTCGCGGTCGAAGATTTAAAGCAGATGGCCGGTGCTGCTGCTGCTGTGGGCGGTATCATTACTACGATCGCGATCTGTGCTGTCATACAGGCTTACTCCATTTGGAAATCAGGGAGATTCCGAAAATATCTGACAATTTACGTTCTAATCATTCTGGCGCTCTCTTTGCTCGCATCTTTGAGGGGACTAACCTTGAGGATTCACCATTACATTCTAGGCTTGATTTTGATTCCAGGTTGCGCTACTCGAGGAACCAGTGCCTATTTGTTTCAAGGAGTTTTGTTAGGTCTTGTCATTTCGGGCATTGGCCGTTGGGACTATGCAAGCATTGTTGAAACTAAGCATACGCTTCTGCGTGGCGAAGCAGGTGAATCCTCGGATCCCCCGCAAATGTTTTACAACACAGAGTCACCTCACATGCTCGCATGGCAAGCGATTAATAATACCGGGCCGTCTTCGCCCGACCTTGATGGATACTCCCTACTCATAAATGATGTTGAGCGATATGTCGGGAAAAATACTACCGTTGACCTTGATGTTTTGATAGAACAGGACGTCGCTTTTTCATCGTTGCTCAAGCAAGCTACCGACGAAAAGGAGCAGGTCAAGTTGTACCTAAGAGTTGCAAGGGCAAATACAGAAAAATCTACAGAACAACATGGAGATTACACAAGCGCAGCAGTTTTAACATGGCCTAATGGCCCTTGGATTGAGTCCGCTAACGGTGTTACGAGATAAAATGATGACTAGACGATGAGCTTCATTAGTTCTTATCACATATAACGAAGAGTTCATTACCAATTTCGTTTGCGGATTCTCAAAGATTGAAAGTTCTAATTTTGAAGGAAAACGGACCCACTTGACCATGGTCGAGATAAGGCTTTAAGGTCTCGAGATATGACTGATTATGCTGTTAACAAAGTTTCGGAGCTAATCAAGGGAGAGCCGACGTTGGAGCTGCTCGCGGAGGTAAAGAATGTGTTAATTAAAGAGAAGTCGACGGTTGATTACCAACTAGACAAACAATCAAAGAAGCAATTCAGTACTATCCTATCGGGTATTGATGATATAAAGCAGGCACAGCTTAATGTGAAGTCGCTTAAAAATAACTTGAAGGAAGTGAGGCAATTGAGCAAAGAAAACAAATCGTCAATCAAGCATTATGAGATAATTAATAGTGTAACGACGATCCACGAATTGATTGAAAAAACGACATTATTTTATGAAAAGATTTTGCATTTCAACAAGCTCCTAGAGAACATTGAGCAGTTGCTAATGGAAGAGACAGGGAGGGACATCCTCGAAACAGGAGTTCCCGGGCTCCTTCAATTGCATATCACCCTGACAATGGCGTGCGATTTTCAAGATCAATCGCAGGTTCTGGCAAGGATCTCTAGCGACGATGTTCAAAGAACGATGCAAAGAGTTTTCACCCGGCTTCCAGACCTTGTTGAGAAATTTCGAGGACTGTTTAAGGATATCATTTATGATCTCGTTGAAGCGGTCCGAACCGAAAATAAATCACTCCTTATTCGACTCTTTAAGATTGTAGAAAAAGAAGAAAGGGAAGACATGAAAATAATGGCCATACGAAACATCATAGCTACCAAAGAACGAGAGTTAGAGGCCAAAAGAATGAAAAAGCTCCCCAACAATTATGAAAATATGGACAGTAGTCTGGGGGGCAAAAATGAAGAATACCCTACATCAGCAGCGCTGGCGCAAGAAATTATGGTTGGAACGATTCAAACAAGAGTCAATGAGCGTGGTTTTAGGGACCTTTTTTTCAGTACCATCGATAGATCGATTTCTGAGATGTTTGTTGAAGTCAGAAAGACTTATGATGGTGAAAAGAAGTTTGAAGTACTCAACAATCTTGACTGGGTGATAAATGAGCTACTTATAGTAAAAAGTCATCTGTGCGAACTTTGTCCAGAGAATTGGAAACTTTTTGATGTGTTTTTCGACGCCTATTATAGAGAATTACACAACCTCATTACAGGCCTGGTGAATGCTGAGCCCGAGACATTAGTAATTTTAGACATTTTGGATTATGATAAGACTTTCCAGGCCAATCTCAGAAAGGAATTCGGTTTCAAAAAAGAGGATCTTAAAAGCGTCATTGGGGATAAACAAAAGGAAAAGCTTTTTGAAGACTATCTGAACTTGATTGTTTCGAAAATGAAGGAATGGATTACGAATCTGGTGGATTCCGAAATGACAATATTTGTCGAAAGAACGACTCCTCCTCATGTGGATTCCGAGGGCCTCCTCTTTTTGGACGGAACGAAGACCTGTTTCCAGATGTTTTCACAGCAGGTTGAGGTGGCCGCTGGCTCCGGCCAGGCCAAAATTTTGGTTGGCGTTATCGACAGCTTTTGTAAAATTTTGGGTGATAGACAAGAGAAATGGAAGGGGGCCATAGCGTCTGAGGTCAGCAAATCGGTTTCCTACAATCAAAGAATTGAAAAAGATCCAGAACTGGTGGGAGGAATAGACGCGCCGGCTGGTGGTTTGGTTGAATATCTGATAGCAGTAGCAAATGATCAAATGCGTGCTGCGGATTACGCAGTGGCTCTGTCACAGAGATCGGGTGCTATGGTTTCAAAAGTTCATGAAAAGACTATCTCCAATAGCATTGAGCATACTCTTGATGGTTTTGCAGATGTTGCAAAATCGGGCACGTCCGGCCTGATATCTCTTATGTTTGACGATTTGCGTACACCTTTCTCCCAAATATTTGGCAAAAGTTGGTACTCCGGAAATCAGGCACAACAAATTGCCGATACCCTTTTCGAGTACCTTGGGGACATAAGAGAACAAATGAACCCCTTCGTTTATTCCACGCTAGTGGAAAACGTGGTTGAAGAAACTATATTAACGTTCTTGGAGTGCTTAAAGTACGAGCACTCTTTCAAAAATAAAAACAACAAGTTTTTGGATTGCATGAAGCGCGATTTTGAAGTGTTTTACAAGCTGTTTGCGCAATTCGTACCAGAGGAAGAACATGGCATTATCGATGAGAAATTCAAACTGATGGAGTTTTTCATGGACTTCAGCTGCGGGCCTAGCGACTCAATTTTAGAGACCTGGACACAGTTCTTGGAGTTTTATTGGGACTGTCCAGTATCATTTTTGTCGGCGGTTTTGAAATGTCGTAAGGATATCGACTCTTCGGCACTACGCTCTATTTCAAGCACTGCCCAAAGAATTCTCGCCGCACCGCAGAGGTTGTC
This sequence comes from Lachancea mirantina, assembly GCA_900074745.1. Taxonomy (NCBI): domain Eukaryota; kingdom Fungi; phylum Ascomycota; class Saccharomycetes; order Saccharomycetales; family Saccharomycetaceae; genus Lachancea; species Lachancea mirantina. The sequence goes on from LT598465.1 coordinate 892,145, forward strand.
GCAGATCCGTAGCGAGGACCGCCTTCCAACTTACATTAGCCGCTTCAAGGCATTTTAGATAAAACCTTCCCTTTGCATAATTCAGCCATTTATTTGGCAAGCCAGATGACCGTAACAAGGAACGTCGCTTGGTCTTTTTCAATTCTCGTACTATAGAGGCCGTCTTTGGCCTTATCCCAAGAGCCACCAACAAAGTTCTCGATCGTGGGTTGGCTGGCGGGCTTGTCTAAAAGTTCCTGGGTTATACTTGTGATAGAAACCACGAACTTGTGAGCAGATGAAGCTTTGGTGAGATTTTCCAGAATAGATTCCGTTACTGTGCCAGCATTTGCAGACTCGCCGCTTGTGTGAAAAGCGTCATTGACCAGTTTATCAAAATCATTGAGGTCCAAAGGCCTCTGTTCGCCAATGAAAGAGTTTTCCGCTACAATTTTAGACATGGCAGGCTGTACAGGCTGTACAGGCTGTGCGAAGTGTATGTAAGTGATTAGTCTTAAAGGTTTCTTCCCGAACTGAGCACTGACTTTTTAGGAGACGTTATAGGTGATCTTGAAGGGGACAACCCTAGAAGAACTCGTACAAATCTCGACTTTAGAACATTCTGCAAAGTGAGTTTCATGATCAGTGTCTCTCAAAGTTGGATTGCATAATACAGGACTTTTCCTTCAGAGGTGGAATACATTAATAAATTAGAATTTGACTAACCGGATACATTTATTTGAGTTTTGAACGACAATTCCAGGGAGGCCCAATTAGGAATCAGATCAACTGGTTAACTCTCCATAACATGACACTTCGCATGATCCACATGCCTCGTCATATTTCTCTGGACTAGCAAGATCTTTTACTAGCGATACTGACGCAAGCAGATTCTCCTCGTATAACGTGATGCTGGATGTGAAAATACAGAAAATACGCAGATCAAGCAGTGGCTTGTTGCACCTCAAAGTCTAAACGTGCATATTATCCACCAATTCGGAAATCGCTGGCAGCGTTTAGCCATTCTTATTCTGTTAGCACTAAAGAGTAGGAACTGATGGAACTGAGTTTTGTCGTACCTTATGACTATACTTGTATCACGTGTAACTCGTTCAGAAATCATTTCGTACATTACGATTATATGTATAGTCACGTGGCCCTGAAATGAATTAAACGTGTCGTCAAGTGAATACAGAATCCAGTGGCTAGGGGAGCCATGAATTAAAGATAGGATCAGCATCTACTTCCCGAATCACTGGGGCATTTAGGCAAGACCTTGATGTTCAGCCCCATGAGAACAACCCAGATCCACCGTACAACATGACTTCTTCCTTTGAAAATCATTCATGCTAAATAAGATCCACCACGTGGACGTTTAATGTACCCGCCCCTAGGAGAAAAAAAAGCCTTTAAAGAAGCCCAATGGAACGTTAATTAATGAGAGCAGCAGGTTTTACTTGGCTAAAGTAGCATCCAAGACCGCCAAACAGAAATGTCGAGCGCTCCGTTACTTCAAAAGGCTCCCGGCAAGAAGATCGCGCTGCCTACGAGAGTCGAGCCCAAAGTTTTTTTCGCCAATGAACGTACTTTTCTGTCTTGGCTGAACTTCACAGTTACCCTTGGAGGCCTGGGAATAGGTTTGCTGAACTTTGGCGACAAGGTGGGCCAAATCAGTGCGGGTCTTTTCACGCTTGTCGCGATGGCTACCATGGTCTACGCCCTGGTCACGTACCACTGGAGAGCGTCTGCCATCAGACGCAGAGGCTCGGGCCCATACGACGACAGACTGGGGCCTACGGTGTTGTGTTTCTCGCTGTTGATAGCCGTTGTTGTCAACTTTATCCTCAGAATCAAATACCAATGACGCGATTTCTAGCCGATATCGTTGTATAGACTGCGCTTCCTGCAAGGACCGAAAAACTCGCATACGTCGCCTACGCGCGGGACGTGGATCGCAAGGCCGGGCCGGACGGTGGAGGCCGCCAAGCGCTTGTTAGATAGTTTAATTTGTATTTTCGTTTCGAATAAAGGTGGCACAATTCATAGATACTATGGCTCGCGACGGGTCACGGAGCTCGCACGCGTCGAAAATGTCCGTCCAGGCTCTTGTGGCCGAATGTCATGTTAACTACAAAAAACATAAATTTCGTGACGATGTCCTCTACTCGCTGAGAACAAAAACCTTACCCGGTCATTGGTATCAGAATTCAGAATCAATTCGGCCAGGCCCTACGGACCAGCTACGCCTAAAGTCCGCATGCTTAAGTCCGAATCACATAACGCCCCCCTTTTTCCCCGTCCAACTCCTCTGACGTAAAACCCCCTCTGACCCATACACCTCGGCAGATGGCAGAGCTTCCCTCCCCCGCTCTCAGCTCCGCAGGAACCCAACAGGAAAAAATACGTAATAGCATATCACCTCATACGAATTACTACCAACCCGTGCCAGAACAGCCCAAGCCACTCAGCTACCCCTCACCCTGACGCCCGTACCGCATTTGCACAACCCGTGCACCCTGCCTTCTGGAAAGCCCCTCTTCTCAGATTACAAATTCCTGTTGAAAGCGCATCGCCGTGCCCGCCTGCGCGCACAACCCCGCTCCACCAGCCAATGCCCGATCGGGAATTGAGCCGGTTCTCGGTTTACCAGCCTAAATGCCAGATTTCCCCGCCTTACGTTCACTGCCGGAGGTACGAGCGGGTGTACCAGCTTTCACCCGCTGGGCCCTGGTGCTGCCGCGTCCGGCCGCTCCACCCGCTCCGAGGCCGCTCCGCGGCCACGGAGCCGCAGCTCGAAGCGCTTGCAGCGCTTCGAGCTCTTCGAGTGCAGACTATAAGACGGACAATTTCATTTCGTCCTCGAGGCTCGAGATTTTGGGGTTTTCTGCTCGGTACAAAGGATCTCTCGCGTTTCACGGAACCCGAAACACGACTGCTCTCCAACTTCTAAGATGCTCTCCGTCCCCCACTACACGGCGGCACACGTGACCGCGCTCCGCCGTGCAATTCCACTGTGCGCACAGCGTGCCGTTCGCGCCTACTCACAGGCGCCCCTGCGCGTGCCCATCTCGCTGCCCAACGGCATCTCTTACAACCAGCCCACGGGTCTTTTCATCGACGGCCAGTTCGTGGCCTCCCACCAGCACAAGACCTTCGAGGTTCTAGACCCTTCCACCGAGGACGTGGTCACCCACGTGTACGAAGCACGTGAGGACGACGTCGACCTCGCCGTCGCAGCCGCGCGTCGTGCCTTCGACAACGAATGGTCTGTCGCGGACCCGGCTTTCCGGGCCCGCTGCCTGTACCGCCTTGCTGACCTCATCGAGCGCGACGCAGAAACGCTCGCAGGCATCGAGTCTCTAGACAACGGTAAGTCTTTGCTGTGCTCGCGCGGCGACGTCGCGCTCGTGTCCCGCTATCTCCGCTCTTGCGCCGGCTGGGCCGACAAGCTTTTCGGCCGTGTCATCGAGACCGGAACGGATCACTTCTCTTACACCCGCCGCGAGCCGCTCGGCGTCTGCGGCCAGATCATCCCCTGGAACTTCCCGCTACTGATGTGGTCGTGGAAAATCGGCCCCGCACTCGCAACCGGTAACACCGTCGTTTTGAAGCCCGCCGAGGCTACGCCCCTTTCTGCGCTTTACGCCGCCCAGCTCGTCAGCGAAGCCGGCATCCCCGCAGGTGTCGTCAACATTATTCCCGGATTTGGAAAGATCGTCGGTGAGCGGCTATGCGCTCACCCCAAAGTCAGCAAAATTGCTTTTACCGGATCAACGGCAACCGGCCGTCACATCATGAAAGCCGCCGCAGAAACCGTGAAGAAAGTCACTCTGGAGCTCGGCGGCAAGTCCCCTAACATCGTCTTTGGTGACGCGGACCTAGACAAGGCCGTGCGCAACATCGCATTTGGTATTTTCTACAACTCGGGCGAAGTGTGCTGCGCTGGATCCCGTGTCTACGTGCAGGACACCGTCTACGAGGAAGTCTTGGAGCGCTTCAGGGAATATGCCGAGGGTTTGAAGGTCGGCAACCCATTCGAAGATGGTGTGTTCCAGGGCGCCCAGACCTCCCAGGTCCAAATGGACAAGATCTTGGAATACGTCGGTATCGGAGAAAATGAAGGTGCACGGGTTGTGAGCGGCGGTGTCCGTTCGGGCGACCGCGGCTACTTCGTGAAGCCTACCATTTTCGCAGACGTGCGCGAGGACATGCGTATCGTCCGTGAGGAGATCTTTGGCCCCGTCGTGACCGTCTCCAAGTTCTCAACTGTGGACGAGGTGATTTCGATGGCCAACGACTCCGAGTACGGACTAGCCGCCGGTATCCACACACGTGACGTCAACAAAGCCATCAACGTTTCCAACAGAATCAAGGCCGGAACCGTATGGATCAACACCTACAACAACTTCCACGAGAGCGTGCCCTTCGGTGGGTTCGGACAGTCCGGTATTGGCCGTGAGATGGGTGCCGAGGCGCTCGACAACTACACGCAGGTGAAGGCCGTGCGCATGGCGATCGAGGCTGTCGAGAAATAGAACGAACGAGGGGTTGTGTAATACGTATTCTACAGGACGAAAAATAAAGTGTATAGTAAACGTCCCGGTGTCGGGTCTGCATAGACGAGTACGCTAGCTGGCGAGTGACTTTTTTCCCACCCCCGCTTTATTTCCACGTTGTACTGTACACCCATACATAAGGGTGTTATTGGAATTTTTATGGAGACAGACACCCATACATTATAGACATTAGGTTTGTCGAATGCGTTTTTACTTCTGTCACAGAGAAGTGGGCAACAGCCGCAAGTCCTGCGTGCCAGGACAGCGGTTGTTGGCACGCTCGCGCACCGACGGGCGACTTCGTCCTCCCCCCCACGCACACGGCTCTGCCCGTCTCTGCCCAGAGCCCCACCCGCGTCGGCCAGGCTGGTGTCCGTGCGGGAGTTCTCTCTAGCGTGCCGGAGTGCCCGCTGGACCTGAGTCGCGGCGCGCGCAGCAGTGGTGAACTTTTTCAAGCATCATATACCTAAAAGCACACAGGGCGTTTTGGTACTATAGAGACCTTCAAGAAGTACAGAGGCTAAACAGGATGGTATGTGAACACTGGAGTACAAGCAGAGTGATGGGATAGCGATGGCGAAATACGTTTTGGTTATGGTCGCAGGTCGTGGCTGCGAAAGATACGAAATAGCTGCGAAAAGCTGCCAAGTTGGGTTTATGTCGTGGAGTCGGCACCGTGAATGAGAGGATGAATTACGGGTGCAGCGTGACCACTGGAATTGCAGCGCACGTCAAGATCAAGAATCCAAATCCCACCGTGACCCCCGCTGTCCCACTTCCCCCATCCGTATTCGTGGAATCTTATACTAACTATGTCACAGTCTGACGCTATCACTATCCGTACCAGAAAGGTGATCACCAACCCATTGTTGGCTAGAAAGCAATTTGTCGTCGACGTTTTGCATCCAAACAGAGCCAACGTCTCCAAGGACGAGTTGCGTGAAAAGTTGTCCGAGATCTACAAGGCCGACAAGGACGCCGTCTCTGTCTTCGGTTTCAGAACCCAGTTCGGTGGTGGCAAGTCTATCGGTTTCGGTTTGATCTACAACTCTGTTGCTGACGCCAAGAAATTCGAGCCAGCTTACAGATTGGTCAGATACGGTATGGCTGAGAAGGTTGAGAAGCCTTCCAGACAACAAAGAAAGCAAAGAAAGAACAGAGACAAGAAGGTCTTCGGTACTGGTAAGAGATTGGCCAAGAAGGTTGCTCGTCGTAACGCCGACTAAAGTGGCTTCATTCACCATCACTTTGGTTTAAAAATACTACCTTTTATATTGTGTTTTTATATCAGGAGCGTCATATCGACTGCTCCATCTACATTAATCAATTTACGTTAGACTTTCATCCGGACGTTCAACTTGAACAAACTGTGTTGTCGTATCTGTTTACCACATTTCGTCGTATTCAAATATTATGGAATTTTACCAAAAGTTACCATACGTAAGACGATAACGCGGGCTTGACCACCTTTCAATAGACGGTAGAGCAAGAACACGTAGACATGATCTTTGGTTTAGGAAGGTTATTCTATGTGGTGCTTCTGCTCATCAATGCTGTCGCAGTTTTGAGCGAAGAACGATTCTTAAGAAGAAGTATGAATCTTAGAGACAGCAGTGACAGTTAGCACAATACTAACAATGATCTCAACCAGTTGGACTCGTTGCAGGTTCAAATCAGGGTGCTGTTTTCGGACAGCAAGAAAATACTGCCAAATCTAAAGTTGTTCAGCTTATAAGTGCAGTGCAGACGTTATTGAGAAGTAAGTTACGATGAAACCCCCTCGATGGATTGCAAGTCCAGAAAGAATTTGCAAAACTAACGAAAATCAACCGCAGTACCTCTCATTGGGATCAATATTTTGGTAATTGGATATGAGCTACTTCTCGGCTGAGTATCTAAGTCAACGGAATTGACTTGGCCAATCAAGAGAACGAGATGTAAAAATATTAGAGTTTATTAGTTGTGCTAAAAATCAAATACGAATTAAATCATTAGTACTTTAATGCAGTCTTTCAATGCAAACTGATTTGTGAGATTGAATGGAAGATATAGAGGGAGGATCTCGGTGAGTCGAATATCTCCTCATTCGATCTTGCTGTCCAAAAAATGTCTCACTGTGTCCAATTGTCTATTTTCCTCTGTCATCAACTTCCAGCTATCTGTACCGGAAGAGGTCGCCATTCCCAGCTTTAGCCTGAAGTACGCTAGTAGACAATCAAAGATAAACAGATACTGATTGACATTTTGAACCATAGCGATTCTTTGTTTTCTGAAGCTGTTGATGGTAATGCTAACTGGATCAAAAACTTTAGCGTTTAGACAAGCTGATTTTGGGGAAGTGATGAAAAATGCTTTCTGCTTATCGTTTTTCCTTTCTGACCACGCGGCCTCCAAAGAGTCAAGCTTGGACATATTAGAAAGTGTGGAATCTAGAGCGCAAAATGTGCCTGTTCTGCCACAACCAGCAGAACAGTGTACAAGGATGGTTGGCGATTCATGCGAGTCATAGGCGCCAGCCCTATAGAGTTCCCCTATGGCAAAATTTTTGAGATTTATTACTCTCAGGATTTCATGAGGCTCTACCAGAGTGCCAAAATCAGGCCAGTTTTTAACCTGTATTTGCATTACTTCATATGACTCCCCAACGTCATACGTTAACTGAATTCTTCTGATGATCACATTCCCATCGTCCCCTTTCTCCTTGGAGGACGTCGGGGGTAGACCTGTCTCCTCAAGCATTTTCACATGAATACCGTCGTAGTTGCCTTCTGCCCAAAATCGGAAGCATTTCTCTATACCGTTTTCAAACTCGTCTGTTAGTGACAATATCAAGGGTACACCATTATTGATAATGCAAGTATAGAAATCATGCGTAGTGCTTGCCAACGGTGCTTGAGTAGCAATATAACGAACATTGGGATGATCCTGTCCCGAGGGGGCCTGAAGTCTGGCAAAAGGATTGACCAAGTAATTGGCGTTGATATAGTTATCGCATATATCGTCGTGCCGCGTGTCCTTTTTCTTTAAAATTACCCTCGAATGTTCAAAGGGGAAAATGTCCTTGTACCTGTTCTTGGAGCCGAGTTCAACACCAGACGAGACGCGAACTATTTTATCCTCCTCATCTGAATCGTAATAATCTAGCCATTCCGAAGGACACGACTCTGTTCTCTTTTGGAAAGAAAATTCGCTGCCAGATGAGTCGTTTTCCAGGTGTGACGGGCAAAATTCGAAGGTCGTAGCCTTGTTCTTGCTCAGACACTGACTGAGGCGCCTCTTTTCTAACAAGTCTATCTTTTGATATTGAGCTATCAAGTCAACTTTTGAAGCGTTTACTAGCAATTTGAACCAACGCGGTACGGCGTCTTTGAATGCATCGCCGCCTTTGTCGGCAGAAGCGCATATACTGTCGTATTTCCGTTGAAATGCCAATTTGTCTTCGGTTTTGCTTGTGTTTGGAGGGCCGGAGGGCGGGAATTGGAACGCATGCAATTGTGTAGAGGGAAAAGGAGTCGAAACGTTGTCTTTGTCCTTGTATTCGCATATATTGACCGCGCTGATGTAATCTTCGAGCTTGTTGATCTCTTCGCTTTGCGGGAGCTTGAAATTTGGCGGGCATTCGCTGGCGGAGGGGAGTTGAAATTTGAACAGCGTGGACACGGGAGAGCATGAAGACACAGGCGACTCGCAGAACGACGAGGGCATGCTGGGAGGTTCTGCTATGCAGGAGGTAGATCTGAAAATGCTGTTCATGCGCGGTCTGGCCAGCGGAGACGACGAAAACGGACTCACAAGGTCGGAGTCGCTGAGTTGGGCGGAACGGCCCTGGCTGCCTTGCGAGCCCGTGGGAGACGGAGAATTGGCCACAACCGCGGGCTCTTCGACGAGACTTTCGCCCAGATCCTGGCCCGCTGCAAGTTCACGGAACTGAACAAATCCGCACTCAAGGACAGCGACGCGGGGCGGCCGTACGGCCGCCCAGCGTTCGCACTGCAGGAATTTGGACGCCATGCCGTGGCACGCAGCGCTGATCGCGCCGGCAGTCTGGTGGGACGTGTTGTCGAAGATGACGACTTCGACGTCCGAGCAGTCGTCGCGCTCCAGCAACGTGCGGCTGACACCGGCGCGCACGTGATCTGGCAGGTTCCCAATGAGTCGTTCCAGTGTGAACGTTTTACGACGCATAAGCGTCGAAGGCAACGACACGTGCAGCGAGCCACGGATCGTTCCGCGTGAGTAGTCCACGAACGGCCTGATGTCGACCACGAGCAGTGTCGACGCCCTCGTCGTCGACACTTTCTGCGCAAGGGCTGCGCCGGAAACCAGCTCACACCCTATGGGCTTGGGCAGGCGCGTTTCCTTCGTTCTGAGCGTCGGCAGCGACGGTATGCTGTTGGACCGAAGCAGGAACCCGGGCGCTTGCGCCCGGGTTTCCAGCGCACCGGCCTTGAACGCCGGCCGCTGGCCGACGTCCTCGACAGGGCTCCAGGCGGCAGAACCGCCCGTGCCCAGGGCCGACGTGGCTCGCCGATGTATCACATGGCCCGAACCCTGCCTGACGGGCGACGCCGTCGAGCACGTCAGCGGGTGGCTCGTGCCACACATTCTGTACGCAAATTGTAGTTGAATCCGGGATCCAAGTGGACGTTCAGACTCCTAAACGGCCTTCTTGTGCTTTTTTCTTCACTCAGCGCAGGCTCTCTGGCCGGTTTTTTTATTTTGGTTTTGAGATGCTTTTTCACAATGGCAGCCGGCAGTTGCTTGTTACTTTTTCATGCAGATCCACGCTCTTCGAGCCGGGCCTATGACCTTGTAAGCGATATATAGACAAGTGCTACTAAGATACTGATATACTGGATTTGTGCGACCCCTGTGTTTGGCTCCCTTTCGGCTTTCGTGCGCTTTCCATGCAGTGTCCATGCGGTGTCCATGCGGTTTCTGCTAGGTTCACCTTACGTTCACGTTCATTTGCCCGCCTCCTAGATGCCGTCTCTACCGTCGGCCCTGGAAATGGGTCGAGAATATGTCACTTATCGCGCGTCTTGGTTCTAGACGTGACGACGCGGCTGCCAGCAGCCGCGTCTCTCGTAGGCGTCTGGGTAAAAATGGAATAATTTTTTTCCGCCGCACGCCGAGAACCGGCCGAAAGACAACGCATGGTCGGGGTTTCGTAATGGCCCGTTGCGCACGGGCAAAGGAAAAAGGGGACTCGAGCCATCACCTGGTTCTCGGCGCTGAGTTCTGAAGAGAAAAACGGGCTTGGCACTTGGCGTGGGCCAAGTGCCGGGGCTAGACACCTGGCTAGGCAGCACATAGGGACTAAATACGAGCACGAGACTTCCAGAAACGCAGGGGCAGCAGACTGGGCAGCAGACTGGGCAGCAGACTGTACATCCGAGACGTGACGCGGTTGCCCCAGATGTCGGTCTGGTTTACCGAGTTAGGATGGGGGAGACGAGATGTCACTTTGTACGTAGGCGGTAACCTAGGCAAATACTCCTTGGGCGTAATTAGCTAAGCAGTGATTGAGTTGCGTTTTTTGGGTTAGTCAGCCCCGGAGAGGCAGAGCATGAATATCGCACGGGGTGCACTGCATTACAGAAAAGACTTCTGTAGGTGACTGGGTCACTGGCGCTATCAGTGATTCAGTCGGCGACTTCCGTCACCCTTGCAGTCAAATCAAGAGTTCATAACTTTAGTTTCCCGAAATTCGGCAGCTGACGTCATGTCGGACCATGTCACGTGACCACCGTGACAGAATAGCGCAAGAATGCGGTTCGCCCAGGAGCCGTGCGAATGCCACCACCATGCATGGCCCTGAATGCTTTGCCGCCAAGGTCCCTTCACGGGCTACTCAAATGGCACAATGCGCCGGCTGCCGAGATACGGGGTCACGTGATCTCGTGCATAGTTCGAACATCTAAGCACTACGTACGGAAGAGCTGACGTCCGCCTCGACAAAGCAACGTCTGAAGTGCGTCAAGTATTAGCCTCTGGCGTTCCCAAAAGGTTACCAAACGCGTAAGTTCCATTTACGCGGTCCAAACATATCGTCGAAGCCCATTGAAAACAACAACAGACCATGGGTGACGCTGGAGCTAGCCAAAGCGGCGAAACCTCGGGCTTGCCACCCTTAGGCAATTCTACTCACTTAGAGTCTTCGATTTCGGTTTCGAGCAGCCCTCCTGGCACAGACACGGAGCCAACCCCTGCCATCGATCCACCGCTCACCGACACAGCCCCTGGCAGAATGGAACAAAGGCAGCTGTTCTTGAACCATTTTCATGCTGCGATTATCAGGGAGGAGCTTTCAACTATCCGAAACCCCAAGGCGGCTTGTTCAAAATTGACAAAAACCATGCGAAAATTGATCCAAGCGAACAACTACAAATCTATAGAGGACGGCAAAGAGTACAAGTACAAATGGAACAGCATCTCTACCTATTATCTGCTCAAGAATTGTTATGAAATAGGTCCGTTTCTGGGGTTTGAAAATCTGCGAAACAATTCTTCTCCCAAACTAGAACAGAGCAGTTTGATGTCCCTTAAATGGTGCTGTGTCTTGTACAACCTTTTGATGTCAATGCCATTCGAAGACAAGATTATTCCCACCGAGGCACAGCTCAAGACTCGTTTCAAATATTTGTTAGATGGCGCGCACGCCAAAATTTATACCAGCACGACCGGTGACAAAAAAATCCCTTTCTCCATGACAGGTGTTGACAAGATAGATCGTATTTTGGAAGATCTCACAAGGTTGAAGAATAAAGCGGACAAGCAGAGAATATTACTTCAAAAACAAGAAATAGAGCGCCAGAATCGCAAAAATAGTATCGGTCGAACGATAAGCAATGATGGCCCTCCTCGACTTGCGAAGAAGATTGACGATTCAGATTTCGACGGCTCTTTATCTCGGGTGCATGACGCCAATGCTCTCGATTCTAAGGCAATTTCAGAAACGCCGATGCCAAGTCTTCGCGCGGTGGCAACCGTGGTAGATGCACTTTTGAGACCGTTGTCTTTTGACGCAGCGGCCTCCACTGGAAATTTTGCAACGCTTTTAAACCAGTCAATGCAAAATCAGCATGAACAAGAAGATGTGCGAGTTCGATTACGAGAGAGGGAAATAGTCGTCCAAGAAACTATGGTTCCAATTGAGAGGGACAAATTGCAGTTGAGCAGGGACGAGTTGCAGCTTGAAAAGGACAAATTGCAGCTTGAGAGAGAGAAATTGCAGCTTGAGAGAGAGAAATTAAAGCTCGAAAGGGAAAGATTAGACTTCCAGAAAGAAAAACTTAAAAGTGACGAAAAAAGATTGCACTTTTTGAAGGTCGTAACGCTCTCACAGTTTTACGGGGATTCTAAGAGCCCTGTGAAGCCCTTGCCAGACATCGAAACTTTGCTACAAGAACAATTGCTTTCACTAGCCAAAAAGACCGGTGACGCATCAAACGACTAATTGAAACCAAATCGCCTCAAGTATAAATTGCATATTCATTTTTTTGAATTCTCCAAAAAGCATTGATCGAGCTGCCTGAGGTCGGCATTGTTTTATTTCTTCTGCGCTAGTTGTCAGGTTTTTCCTTAGTTCGAAGGGTCCAGATTCCGGCACCTTAACAATTCCTGAAAACCTTATGTGATGGAACCTAGTTAGTTTTCGAAAATTGAATCCCCACCATTGGATCTCAAAAGTGCTTCGAAGATCTCTGGATGTCCTCAAAAGCCGACAGATAGCAAAGTTCTGCCAATTTAAAGCCTCCGTAAGTTCAAGGAGCTGAAGAATTGCTAGTCCTGATCTACTTAGGATATTTGATCAACAAGCTTTAGCCGCGTTAGATACTCTAAACACAAACTCGACCCGCTCGCTACACGGCTTCGTCCGGCTAGAGGAAAAAATTGACTTGGCGATTTCCCTCTACCTAATGCAAGAAGCTAAGCCGTTTTAAATGACTTCAGTCTTCAGTAAAATTTGTAAGTTGACCTCATACCGCTTCGCCATCGATCACTCGGATTCACAGAATACTAGGTGTGCCTCGCCACTACTACCCGGTCCCCGATCATCAATACTAGAAAAATGTCTTCTCGTATGTTTACTCGCACTCTGCTGAGAGTGGCTCAAATTGGCTCGCAGTCGTCGCATCGATTCGCACGCCCTTCCACGATGGCCCGCTACGCTCTTACTGGTCCTGCCAGATCGCTACACGTTTCTGCTGCCCGCTACAACCAGCAAAGCGAGAGAGTTGCTCGCGTTCTAGAAAGCGAGATAGCTCTGGAAACCGAAGAGGCCGTGAAAGCTCTTCCAGAAGCCATTGAATCGTTTTTGCAGAAAAATGAGTTTAGTGTTGTTGAATCTGCTGGCAAAAATATTACCGAGGTGACGAAAAAGACTACCGACGGGGAAACCGTGCGTGTGTTTTTCGACGTTGCACAGGTAGCAAATTTGCCCTACGACACAGCGGCTATGGAGTCCGAGACAACACCCTCCGAGGAAGAGGACTTTGATAGCATGTCCGACAATTTTGCGAATGTTAACGTGGTCGTTGTCAAGGACGCTGATCAATCCGCTCTCTCGTTCGATTTGCTCATGAACTTGCAAGAGGGTACCTTCTTCGTCGACAGCGTTACTCCTCACACCAGCGCCAACGCCGCTTTGAACGAGAGTGCTGAAGCAGAAGTCGCACGCGAACTTGTCTATCACGGTCCACCTTTCTCTAACCTCGACGAAGAGCTACAGGAATCTGTCGAGGTTTACCTGGAAAGTAGAGGTGTCACCGAAGAGCTTGCGTCGTTCATTGGTTCTTACTCCGAGTTCAAAGAGAACAAAGAATACATACAATGGCTTAAGAAAATGAAGACCTTTTTCAGCCAGTTGACAGGCCTTTAAGTTCACAAGTCCTTTGCCCTTGCACATAGTCTCATATTCCCGTATCTAAGAAAGAAATTCATTATAACCATATATCTGTACACCTCTGCAGAATGACTTCAGTTTCGCTACATTAGATTTTATTAACATTGGACGATTCCACTTTGACAGGTACCGGAGGTACTGGCATGGCTCTGAGCCGGACACAGCACTGGTTTATAGAACATTCTAACTCAGAGACATCTTGGATTTTTCCCTCAATGACTCGGAGGTGCTCCAGTAAAAGTGTCTTTAAGCGTAAAAGTGATCTTCTGAAAAGAAAACACTCTCTTTCAGCACCATCCTGATTTACGTTGTCGAGATCCTGCACCCTAAATCTGTCGGCAAATGCGCTAATAAATCTCACAGATTCAAGTTCAATATGACGCAAACCTCCATGATCAGCTTCAGACCTTTTTTTGAGCTCAATCTGTCCAGAAAGAACGGTATTAATGAATTGATCAAGGATGAATTTGGCGCGCGTCAAGCAAATTTTCCCCAAAGTATTCCCACTGTTCACAATTTTCCAGTAGTAAAGCCAAACTTTCCACTGTAATACCTCGGCGTTGATATCCGCGCCGTGGTAAGACTCCATACTTGATGCAAAATTTTGTAGATCGGAGAGAAGAACCTCCAACCTAGCTTCATTGCCATTTGTAAATTTCCTCGCGGCCTGCCTCTCAAAGGCCTTGTAAACAAGAATAAGACCGCTCTTGTTCTCTCGAAAACGAGAATCCAGGGCTTCAAACAACTCCAAGACTTTCTTCGTGCATGAATTGGGCTGGGATCGGATAGTCACATTAATCATAAGCTCATAAACACGACAAGTGAGCACCCTTTCATTCTTAGATTTCCAATTCTCGAACACTTTAGTTGCTAATTCATATTCTTCGGTTTTTAAGCATAGTTCAATAAAGGTTTCGAGCACAGAGCCTCTGACTGGAAAGCGCTCAGTCCCTGCCACTTTTGCCAATTGAGGCAGACTTTTATCAGTGGGCAAAAGAGCAGCATATGATTTTTCGCCTAGCGCAAAGTAGTTTTGCAAAGCAGATAATGCCATTCTTTGAAAATCTCGGTCGTCATAGCTTCCCCATATCCTGCAATATTCGAGAGCAATTCTGAAATCAATCAGTTTTGGTGGAATTTTTGCCATCAAAATATTCGCTCTGGTTACTTTCTCTAACTGTGTCCTTTTCAAAGCGGTTAAAAGGGTCTGGTAAGTCATCTTGTCCCCGTGGATCGTCTTCGGCTTGAGCTCGAAGAGCTCAAAAACCCGTTCCACATTGATAGAGTTTGAAAGAGCCTTGAGCGCCGCGTTAAACTCAATTTGATTCATCTGGTCTTTTTCTATCAAAAGCTGAGCAATTCTGAATACCCTACGTGCTTGTTTATCGCTTAAGGGCTCTACAAGATTAGCGAGACCACTGAATAGCACGGTGTTGGTAAATTCATTCAATTCTATGCCCCATTTCTTCCTCCAATTGTATAAATCGATCGCACCGCCACCGTCGTTCATATTCTTGCATACATATTCCAAGATCAAATTCATGCCTACAACACCTCGCTTGTGCGCAAGTCTCGCCAGGAAAATCGCCTTTTCTAATTGTCCTCGCCTCAGAAATTTCTCCACATCTCCAGCTACCAATTTCGAATCTCTCAATTGAGACCCGGTCACACCCAAAAGCGTGTACAACATTCTTTTATCGCGCGTCAATGTCAGATACCGCAGATCAGATTTGCTTGTTGGACCAAGTTGTGCCACCGACAATTCGCTTGGAGAAATCCCATGCTTCAGTTTCAGAATATGTTGAGCTTTTTGCTTCGAATATGGTCGTTTATTGGCTCGTTTGGCTTGAATTGCTCGTCGTTCTGCCTGTCTTTTCAGCTCATCGCCTGTCTTTTTAGATACTTTATTTCGAGATTGGAGCAAAAACAGTTTCTGTTTTACCGAAGATCCATAAACAGGGTTTGCTAAACTCCGAAAACACCTTATAATCTCTTTCACAGGCCTAAAATGTCTTGTAAACATGCTTATTCTCTGCGAGATGAGCTGCTTAAATATATCGATTTTTCAAATTTTTTCACATGGCATCTATCCTTCATCAATTTCGAAAATCAAATATCGAGTATCATCAAACTCAATTACTTGGCAAACTTGACCTTTAGATGAACATTATCAAATCGAGTTAATTGAATCTCAATGCCAATAAGACTCGTTAGTTAAATTGAGACGGGAATGAGTATAAACTCGGACGAATTCTTTGGGCCGCTTCTTGTCGAACAAGCAGCGTATGCGATTCGAAAGAACGTCGGCTCTAAAGATGACCAATTAGAGATATCTATAAAAGCGTTGACATATTTGAAAGCGATAGATATGATGAACTGTCCCACGAGTGAACTATTTATGCACATGATTTCGTCGGCTGGTTTGATTGACGAAAAGGCGGTGTCGGCGTCGCGGGATAGGTTTAGACAAGATAATAGCAGCGTCAATGATTTGGAAATAGAGAGGAAAGTGGTAGCACATGAGTATACGCAGGCGATTACTATAATGGAGGCGAAACATGACGACAAGCAGATTGAGAGGTTGGTGAAGACATTGATTTTGGCGCAAAAATGGAAAATTCTCCGAGAATTAGAGAAGCGTTTGAAATCCAACCAACTTGTGGTGACTGACAAGACTTGGAACTTACAAGGACCGGTAAAAGATCAAACCACGGTTCTTTTGCTCTTCTGCGGAGCGTACTTCTTAGAAGGTAAGTACCTCGAATGTTTTAAACAGTTCGTGCTTGTTCAACAAGAAACTCCGAAAATTGTAAATCTGCTAGCCAATGGGTCCTTTTCAACTTTTTTCACAAGCATGGAGCTTGTTTATATGGTTTCCCTATCAATAATCGTCTATTTGCCCTTTGAGAAATTAGAGACGTTTTTGCAGCTCGAAGATATGCAGTATTTTCTCAATATGGCGGATGTTTTGAAGACCAGCCTTAATTTGTTAGCTGCGACGAACTTTAAGGAGTTTCTGACGCTATGGAACGATGAAATTCAGAAAGTTTGCCGAGACAGCTTCTTTTTGAGTAAACAGTGGGCCAATCTGACGAAAACAGCTCATCACAAGATTATCTTTTTCTACCTTCGTATATGCAACGTCGTGGAGGTTAGTTATCTTTCGTCAATTTTAGGTTTGGATTTTGAAGATGTTACCAGCCATGTCTCTCAACTAATTTCGGATGCTAATTTAAATTTTGTTGTCAAAGAAGGGCTCGTCATGTATCGCGGGGCTATGCAAATGAGAGAACTACAAGCTGGTCTTGTAAAATCGGGCCTACAATTAGCGTCAAAAATGGAAATTCTGAAAGCACGAAACCAGCAAGTGCGTGAGATCATCCAGCTGAATATTATAAGCAATGACCAGAACAAGAAACTGTCCGAAAATAATGAGGCTATGTCACTAAAAGAAGCTAATGATAGCGACGATAACGTGTAGATCAATTCTACTTTAAAGGCGTCTCGTAGCACACGAATGAGATACATAGTAAGAGTATAAGAGTTATGTACAAGTTAATTCATTTCTGGAGAAGAGGAGAAACGACGTCTTCATCGTAATGAGTTTTCACGCCATTTTGTGCAATAGACTCTATGTCATCTATTTCTTTGGCGGCTTCGACAGTAAGGTTAGTATAGGTGTCGACACCAACAGCGATATCGTCTTCGATCCTTATACCCATGTTTCTAAAATGCGAAGGAAAATTGGCATCGTCAGGTATGTAAATACCAGGCTCAATCGTTATGACCTGTCCAGCTTGAATAGGCTGATGACGAGAGTTTTCGGGAACATCATGCACATCTAAACCTAAATTGTGGCCAATGTAGTGAGGATAAATTTTGGCTAGATCCCATGAGGTCAAATTTCCAAAACCAACGTTTCTGAGCTCCTCTTTCAGAAAAGAAGTACTCCTTTGATGGAGATCATGCATCGAATACAGACTTGACGCTTTACACAGCTCAATGCATTTCCGCTGAACATTCAAAACCGCTTCATAAAGATCGCGCTGAGCTGAAGTAAATTTCCCACTGACCGGCCAAGTTCTCGAGATGTCAGTGCAATATCCTCCAAGAGAACCGGAGGCATCTACTAGCACCATTTCATCATCAAACATCACATCGTCATTTCTCGTATAATGGATGCACAGTGCGTTAGAACCCGTTGCAACGACAGGTATATACGCAGACTTTTCACATCCACCTGAGATGAATTTGTATTCCAAAAATGATTGCAAAGTCCGTTCATTACGAATCTTTTTCGCATATGCTTGGTTATAGGCCCTACCGGAAATTTGACCGGCTCTTCTCATGACTGCCACTTCGGCGGGAGATTTGATAAGTCTGAGGTCAGAAACTATTCTCTTAAGACCACGAACATTGTTTCCTGAGCCTGTGTATTTTATAATATCCGTAACTGTGTCATTAGCAGAGGGATTTTGACGAAGGGAGAAAAATGATCCAAAGCTGGCTGAATTATTTGCAGCGGGCTTGGAGGAAGGATTGTCGAAATAAATGAATTTGTTACGTTTGATGATTTTGCTGAGATATGGTGCTAATTGACGATTATCAGTAGCCTCATCCGCATTAAAGATCTCACAGGCTCCATCTGCCCCACTTCGAAATCCCTCCCATTGTTCAGAGAAGGTATCCTTAGGGGGGACAATCAAGTGAAATAAAACTTCGTCAAGATTATCCGTTGGTTTCTCTAAAACCATCACAGAATCAGGCTCGTTCCATCCGCTAAGATAAAACAAGTCATTATTCTGCTGGAAGGGATAAAAAACAGGACCAGAAGCGTATTTGAGTTGTGAACCAACCACAATTGCACAACTTTTTGCAGGCAATCTTGTGGCCAGTTTAGTCCTCCGTTCGTAATATTCTAGAGCCGTTATCCCAGGGGTTAATTCACCGCGTTTCATTAAAAATGGTCGTGTCTCGAACAATGGTTGTCCAGACTGGAATGGGGGAGCCTTCTTGCTGGTGTACTTGAGATCTTGCTGCGGACGAGCGCCGGTCGAGATCGGGCGTGTTCGCCCACCGAAACTCGGGAACGCTTTGACGTTGCTAAGCTTCAAGGGCAACCGCAGATGAGCCATAACTTAATTAGAGCTGGTAGATCTAGATATTTCAGATGCCTGAAAACTACAAATGAAGCAATAGGTTCCTCTTAAAGCTATACATCAGTTAAGTACTCTTTCTTTAACCTTAATTTTTTCCGAATTTCATTTGTGCCGTGGAGGTCGATCCGCTTGGTTAAACCAACTCGCAGTATTCTCCTGCAAATAGAGCTGAAGGTTGACAACTTGCGGTGGGAATAAAGACGTCGTTTATCGATGGAATTGATTTTTGGTATCGCCGTCGCGAAACAACTACCAGAAACTCCTCAAAGTTTTTTTAGAGACGCTAATTTTCCGTATCTTATTTGGGCTTTCTATTGGCATATTTGCAACCTTTAGGCCTTCCAAACTTCGCCCGCATTCAGAACTGTCAAATGCCGTACTTTTTCGTTTCCGTGTCTGCTGGGATTCGGGGGTTTCATCAATTTTCAGCGACTGAAAGTTCATGGAGGACGGCATGAAGTCGCTCTGAAGTGAGTCGTCGATGTCTTCAGGATTAAGATCAATTACAGCGCACTTGATAAATTCAATTCCTTGGCTTATTTGCTCTGGTGTAGTGAACAGTGCACAGGTATAGCTAAAGTGCGAACCTTTAGCATTTGGAATAAAGGTCCAAACGCATTCCGATTTGGGAGGAAGAGATTTCCCTTCAGCTATAATTCCATCATGATCTATGAAGATTGGATTGGAAGTTTTAAGAAACTTCTGTTTGCTATTTGATGATTTCCTGCGCTGTTGTTCCACAACGAAGACTCCTTCCGAAAACAATATCGACAGAGCGATGTTGATCAAATCGATGGCGTTCGCATCGACATCATTACCGGCGAGAATTTTGTAAAGCGCCGAGAGTGTAGGTGGAAAGTCAGGGCGTTTGATCATAAACCGATAGATCCTTCTCATTAACATCAAAACCTTGAATTCATTGGAGAACTTGTCTATTGCACGACCCTCTGTCAGACAGGTAACACAAGTTACCGAATTGGTTTTCGAATTACCATAACACAACTTATGCATGCGCCTTTTACACAAGGCACACAGGACGTGTTTTGACGTGGAAACTGGGCAAAAAATCTCACACTCGCAAGCGATGACCTCTTCTCGTTGAACCAAGACTTGAGTTTGAGGTAATTGTGCAGCTTCCAGATTTAGATAATTTTGCAGGGCTCTAGAAGTTTGGCTTGCAGCTTTCGGGGTTTCAACCAGTGTCTGCGTGTCGTAAATCGTCGAGTTGGAAGCCTCATGGGGGGTTTGCGTCGTGCTCCCATCAACTAGGTCAAAGGGATCGAATTTTTTCGAGCATGTAGGCTTGAGTGAGTCCACTCCAACGTCGTGTATGGTCAAAACTCTTATAGAAACTCTGTTCAAATGTGAGGTGCGTTAGTAGATGCTCTCCACTAGAACATAAAATGAAAATTAATGCAACATACTTGTGGAAACCTGTATCAAGGGATCCCACGGAGCCCGAATCCGAGTCTGCCGATGAGGGCAATTCTATGGTTGCTGGTATCTCGTGGGTCGCATCGCGGAACAGGTTTGGTTGATATTCCGCCGGCGCTTCGTCGTTGAACATCAGTCTCATTGTAAGGTACCTTTTCTCTGGCAAGGGCTCCAGCGATTGCGTTATTATAATAAATCTTCGCATCAATTGCTGAACAACTTTTCTAGAATCGAGTAGCGAGCTCAGTTCTTCCGCTCCGTTCACACTCATAGTGACGTTTCCTCGCCTATCATAGCTGAAAGCGAAAATGTAGTCCTCAACCAGGTCTGTTGGCGAATTTATATCTGTGAAAATGCCCAAACTAAGGGCGCTCAGATACTTGTGCTTCACAGACTGGAAAACACCTTTCTCGAGCCAGTCCAAAAACAAGTCCGCCTCTGCGCTTTTCCCACGAACCAAAGTTTTAATCTTTATAGAGCTTGCCTGTGCCGCGCGGGAGTCTTTGTGGTAGTTCTTGTCCACTTTCTCCGGCACAAACCTCTGGTCAACAAAGTTATCGTCTGGAAAAAGACCACGTAAAAAGGATAAACACCCAAACGACATCGTTAGCATGGTCTGTACCAGTTTCTGCGACTGCTCACACGTAATGTCGTTGACAGACGTAACCGCTGGTGGTTTAAACTGCTGGGCTGCCGACATCTTGTTATACACTATTATATAGTAGTTCACTCTCCAAAAGTGGTAAATGTAGGGTTAGAATATATCTGTCTGAACTCCCTAAACCTTGTCGCTTTTATAGTCGACTTAGCCGCCGTCGACTATCGAAAAACGGAGACATTTCCTAGATGCGTACAAAGAGACTACAAATTCATTCGTTAAAAGTTACCGTGAATGATGATGATGATGCCATAAGATCAATTTTTTCAAGATTCCTCGCTCCCTTTATGCAGGGGACGACGACATTCGATTTGAAGAAGCCCCAGCGACATATGCGGAAAAGAGGCCAGACCTTTGGAGCAATATCGAACTGAGATATCGCTTCTAATTCTGGATATTTGTTGTAATCAATTATGGACGATTCGTCTGCTTCTTCCTTTAGCTCAAAGGATGTGTCCTCCGCGATCTCGCTGTACAATTTGTCGACGCATGACGGAATGAAGCATGAAAGCGGATCGATGCGACCTGGGATGGAATTGGAAAACGAAGAAATTCAGGGTGCCGGGATCTCAAGGCCGCTCTCGCGGTCTTCAGTAACGTCGTCGCTATCGATGGTCGCTACGAAAGACGGGATCGAGGGACGAAAGGTGCACAGGTATGGAATCTCACCGTATTCACTCAATCTTCTCAACTCTATGGCGCAATCGCACTTAAAGAAGCCAGCGACGTCCAGGGCGGTAGGCGAGGGCCTCAGTGGTGCCTCAGATGTTATCGGTAGCGGAGCTCTTTCGGATTTGAGTGGGGGTGCGCCAATGTCGCTTCGTGACAAAATGCGGCTTCTAAACGATAAGTCGTATTTGCCTCAGTTGAGCTCCTCTGTGGAGTCCTTTAACGACGGCAGCCTAGCGCTGTCTGACGATGCGGAGAAGGAGAGCAAGTCAAGATCCCATGCGCTCTACGAAACTATCAACAGCGAAGCTGACAGTAATTTGAGCACCGTGGGAGATGACACCTCTTACTTGCGCGATGCAAGAAGTCTCCCACCGGTTTTTGTTGCTGCAGATAGCGACCTCCAGTGACGTTTTAAGCTGCTTTCAATTCTCCATTCATTTTCAGCCGGGAAACCTAATTTTGCGGGACGAAATTATGAACTTTCCAAATTAATCAATGATCTTCCATATAATATTAAAGTCGAGGGAGCTCATGGGAGAACAGAAACCCTACAGCTGCTCGTAACTGAAGCTCATTAGTGCTTTAGAGATAAGTTACCAATGTTTGCTCTTTTAAGTAAAGTTAAGGATTACTTGGCCCTTTTTTAAGTTGACGTCTAATTCAATATTTAAATTCGGACTCGCAATTTTTCCTAATACAATACTTGTACAGATGGATGTTGAAAGTTAAGAAACTTGAACTTCGGCTTGCAACAAATCCGCAAAAACCAACGAGCTATGAGAGGTTCACTAAATTTGCGGCTTGCGAGTGGACTCGGTCGGGTGAGTTTTGCCCACGTTCGCCTCAATCGGCCCGGTTGGGCGCGATTTTCATCTAGCAAACCAAACGACAAACCAGAGGAAACCTTTACCAAATTATCGGACGAAAATGATCCTCAAAGAAACGCTTTCTTTCAGTATAGTTGGGGATCATGGCTCAAGAACGATAAGCTGGAAAAGTCAAAGCGGGAAACACGGTTTTCCATTGAGGGCTTGAACGACGTTTTGAGTGAGCTTTACAACCAGTCTAGGATCCTAGCCAAGTCTGAAGAAGCCGAGATTCCACCTCCAAAATTCCACAGAAATCTTACCGTAACACTCCCACACAATCTGTCTGTTAAAAACATTGGCGTCGTAAACCCCAATGAAAAAGTTCAAATCAAGACGATGGCCAGTATCCACGAGGGTAAGCATCATCGGATTTATAAGATCGATACGAACGCCGGCAAGCCTTTTATCTTGAGAATTCCATATGCGCTAGACGGCGAAACGAATTTGGCCGAGCGTCTCAAGAGTGAAGTTGCAACGATGGATTTCGCGGATCTGAAGCTGGGTTTGAAAGTGCCAAAAGTATACTGTTATGCTGCTTACTCCACCAACCCTATCAGACAGCCATTTATTCTTGAAGAATTTATTGAGGGCGAACTTTTAATGAGACAGTGGAGTCCACTTGAGGAAGATGCCGCTGATGGGAAGTCGCACATTGATAAGCTCAACAAAGTTATAGAGCCATTATCAGAATTTCAGAGCAGACTATTGGAAACCGAATTCACTTCTTATGGTAGTCTTTACTTTGCTAAAGATTTTAGCCAGACTAATGAAATTGCCTACGAGGGCGAGACAAGACCGGATTTGAAAAACAGATGGAGGGTGGGACCTTCCACGGAGAGATGTTACTGGAACAAGGGCTCGGCTCTGAGCACAGAAGCGTTGAAAAAGTTTACTGGCCCATGGAAAGCGGACCAACCAACAGCCATGATCAAAGCTCTGGCCGAATTGGAAGTTGAGAGCGCTAAAGCGCGTTTGGCATTGATCGAAGCGGGCTCGTCCCCTGAGGTTGCGGACAAATCCTTGTTAGAGAATCAAATCCGAACTTACGAGGACTTGGCAAAGGCCTCGGCATCATTATTCAACACCAATTCGAGTGCTATTCCAAACATCAAAGAGCTGTTCAAACCCCGACTCTATCACCCAGATCTCGACCCCATGAACATGATTGTCGGCAAAGACGGAACGTCGTATCTTTTAGACTTCGAGAGCTGCTGCATCAAACCTTTCATCTTGCAAAATTGCTCTCAATATGTCGCATACGATGGACCCAAAATTTATGACCTCAAAGAGGATGTTGAGGGCTACGAGGAATTGAATGATGCTCAAAAGGAGCAATACAAATTCATGTACAAGAGAACCAGAAATCAACATTTGTGGGAAGCTGCTTTAAACAAGAACCAAAGTAAGCTCATCTCTGCTGTGGCACCTCCAATCAAGCTACTACGCTGTCCTTACATCAACTGTATTGAGAGGAAAAACGACGACGAATATCTGCTAGTCGAAGAAGCACTAGTGCAATTGAAAGAGGTCTGGGACGTTTTTGCCAAAAATAAGCTCGTGAATGCTCCTGAATTTCCCATCAGCTACTCTGACAAGCAATTGGAACATCACACAAACTCTCTGAATTCCTTCCACGAGAAACTGATCTCGTCGCCCTTCGCCGCTACGCAGGGCTGGATCCCACAAGATATGTTCGACAACTTAGTTAAAGCTGAAATGCTTGTCAAAGATAAAGACGGGAACTACGCCGTCAATATCGGAAAACAGTGATTTTCAAATCATGTATATATTCTGTTCTCGTTTTATGTCTAACTACGTTTTTGAAAACATTCAATTGCTTGTCTTAGTTCTAGCCCTGACTTGAATAAACGCGACAAGTCGTTGCAATCAACGCTAAATAAGAGGACTTCAACTGTTGCTTACAACCTGGTCTCACTGGATTTGGGCGAGTTTTCTCATTCCTAGACTTAAGTGAGTCGCTTTTATTCAGTTAAGTCACGCGTGGCTTTTAGTCACCTGGCAATGTCACGTTCCATTTTCGAAAATTTTTTAATATTTCAGTATTAGTTTAATATTAAATTAAGGAAATTTAGAATTGTTAACTCTGTCTTGGTCACGAAGTACAGCGTCGGGTATAAAAGCAGTAATCGATTTCAAGGCATCTGGCATCTGGCAATTTCGTCCCTGTGTAAAAGAAAATTTTGATATCAACTGTACTCGCTAGGTTATTCTGAAAAAACAGAGATGGTCAGTCCGCAACAAATTGAGAATTTGCAGAACAGTTTTGAAAGAGCTGTGCGACTCGGTGGGTCACCAGGAGCCGTTTCGACTTCTCCTACGCAGTCGTTCATGAACACCCTTCCCCGCCGTGTTAGTATGTCGAAACAATCAAAGGCTTTGAAACCATTTTCGACCGGTGACATCAAAATCCTGCTGTTGGAAAACGTTAATGAAACCGCGATAAATATGTTTAAAGACCAGGGCTATCAGGTTCAAATTTACAAATCGTCTTTGCCCGAAGAGGAGCTCATTCAAATGATCCAGGATGTGCATGCCATTGGTATAAGGTCAAAGACTAAGTTGACGGAAAAAGTGTTGAAGCATGCAAAAAACCTGGTGGCTATTGGATGTTTTTGCATTGGTACGAACCAGGTCGACTTGGACTATGCTGCCAAAATCGGTGTCGCCGTCTTCAACTCGCCCTTTTCCAACTCTAGATCAGTTGCTGAACTGATCATGGCTGAAGTCGTCTCCTTGGCCAGACAATTGGGCGACAGATCCATCGAACTTCACACTGGTACGTGGAACAAAGTTTCTGCTAGATGCTGGGAAGTGAGAGGTAAGACGCTTGGTATTATTGGGTACGGTCACATCGGAGCCCAATTGTCGGTTCTTGCAGAGGCCTTCGGTATGCACGTTCTCTACTATGACATCGTGACCATCATGGCGTTGGGTACCGCCAAACAGGTCTCTACGCTCGACGAACTATTGAACAAAGCTGATTTCGTCACTTGTCACGTGCCAGCTACGCCTGATACTAAGAACCTGTTGTCTGCTCCCCAGTTCGCTGCCATGAAAGACGGTTCGTATGTATTGAACGCTTCGAGAGGTACCGTGATTGATATCCCAGCCCTAGTCCAGGCAATCAAGGTTGGCAAGATAGCAGGTGCTGCTCTAGACGTTTACCCCAATGAACCAGCGAAGAACGGTGCTGGCGCCTATAACGATGAGTTGAACAGCTGGACTTCAGAGTTAGTTTCGCTTCCAAACGTCATTCTAACTCCACACATCGGAGGCTCAACAGAGGAGGCTCAAAGTGCCATAGGTATCGAAGTCGGGAACGCGCTCAGCAAATACATCAACGAAGGTACCTCTGTGGGCTCTGTGAACTTCCCAGAGGTTTCGTTGAGATCATTGGACTTGGATCAAGAAAACACCGTGCGTGTTCTTTACATTCACCACAACGTGCCTGGTGTTTTGAAAACCGTGACAAACATTTTGTCAAACCACAACATCGAAAAACAATTCTCAGACTCTACTGGCGACATTGCCTATTTGATGGCCGATATTTCTAATGTAAACCAAAGTGACATCAAGGATATCTACGACCAGCTACATGACACCGAATACAAAATTTCGATCCGTCTTTTGTACTAATTGGTCTTATGTAAATACGTTATTCCGGAAGTAAATAAAGTATTTGAGTTTAAACCAGTATTCGGTAAGTCCATCAAGTCGTTCTTCCGTGTTGAAGATGATGGTGATATTTCGTACAATGTGACACCAAATTATATGAAATTCAAAACTGCGGAAGAATCTGGTGATTACCAAACCCAGTCCTTTATCACGAAAAGAGCGTGATACTTGAAAACGTATTTGGGAGATAATGAAGCCATTTAATTGCTCGAGTCGCTTTGATACCGAAATATCGCGTATTTAAGTTATTGATTTCGTCAATTTTTCGTCATAGATTATTCGTGCTGAAGTAGTTTGTTACGATAATTGTCGAATTCGCAAAGATTATCGAGAACTTTGAAGCGTTCGAAGTGATAATGAAACAAGACCGGTGGCAAATGAACTTTCACTTTTAAGGAAGACTACTTACTAAACAGCGGAGAGACTCGAACAAAGTTGTTTTAACGGTTTATCTGTAGAATGTCTGCAGCAACTGCCGCTCCACTACTCGCTCTTTTAAAAGAGCAGGACAGTTCAGTAAAGTCGTACGCTTTAGAATCAATCAATGGGGTGATTGA
This sequence comes from Lachancea mirantina, assembly GCA_900074745.1. Taxonomy (NCBI): domain Eukaryota; kingdom Fungi; phylum Ascomycota; class Saccharomycetes; order Saccharomycetales; family Saccharomycetaceae; genus Lachancea; species Lachancea mirantina. The sequence goes on from LT598465.1 coordinate 918,633, forward strand.
CGAATTATGGTCCGAAATTTCGAACGATATCACAGAAATCGAGGCGCTCTACGAAGATCCCTCTTTCAAAGATCGGAAACTAGCAGCAATCGTTGTTTCAAAACTATACTACAACTTGGGAGAATATGAAGCTGCTGTCAAGTATGCTCTTGCCGCGGATGATCAATTCGATATGAACGAGAAATCTCAGTTCGTGGAGACAATTGTTTCAGAAAGCCTTGAGATGTACATCAAACTGGCCACTGCTGCATACAACAAAAAGAAGTTTGACGTGAATACGGAGCCTCAGCTGCGGATCATCTTCGAGAAAATGCTTGAAAAATGTATGGAGGGCGGCGATTACAAAATGGCCGTGGGCATTGCTCTAGAAAGTTTCCGATTGGATACTGTTGAGGAAATTGTCCAAAATCGTATTCAAAACGATTCAGATGCCAACGCTTTGAAATTGGTGAACTACGTCTTGACAGCCGCCAGCACCACGATCACAAGCACCTCTTTCAGAAATGCAATTCTGAAAAAAATCTTCGCCATTTTAATTGCCATGAAGAACCCTGACTATTTTACCATATCTAAGATAATAGTCAACTTGAATGATATCGATTTGGCCATTTCCCTTTTCAAAAAATTGAGCGAGGAAGAAACCAAAGAAGTAACGTATCAAATTGCATTCGACCTGGTTACCTCTGCTTCCCAGGGACTGCTGGAGGGGCTTGAGACTGCTTTACATTCTGAGAATTTTGATCAGCGACTATCGGAGATCCTCTCGGGAGTACCGACTTGCGACTACTACAACACGTTCCTATTCAGAAACAAAAACATCGATTTGGGTTTGTTGAACAAAGCAAAATCGTCCATGGACGGTAAATTTTCTCTTTTTCATACCGCTGTTAGCGTAGCCAATGGCTATATGCACGCTGGAACGACCGACGATTCGTTCATCAGGTCGAACCTTTCATGGCTGGGCAAAGCTCAAAACTGGGCGAAGTTCACCGCGACGGCTTCCCTGGGAGTTATTCATCAAGGTAATCTTTCAGAAGGCCGTAAAATTATGGAGCCTTACTTACCTGGTAGCCGTGCCGCGTCTCGCTACATTAAGGGTGGTTCTCTATATGGATTAGGCTTGATTTTCGCTGGATTCGGAAAGGAAATTACAGGCTATTTGAAGTCGCATCTCGTTGAGAATAGCTCTTCAGCCGGAGACGAAGACGTAGATGTTCTATTGCACGGTGCATCTCTTGGTGTGGGACTAGCCGGTATGGGTTCTGCCCATACCGAGCTATATGAGTCTTTGAGGGAGGTTTTGTATAATGACTCTGCAAACTCTGGAGAAGCGGCCGCCTTAGGAATGGGTCTAATTATGTTAGGGAGCGGTGAGAGTTCCTCTGTTCAGGACATGTTGACTTATGCCCAAGAAACACAACACGGTAATATTACAAGGGGTCTAGCAATGGCTTTGGCTCTAATCAACTATGGCAGGGAAGAGCTTGCTGACGAAACAATTGAAGGAATGTTGCGCCATGAGGATGCGCTTATCCGTTATGGTGGTGCTTTCACAATTGCTTTGGCTTATGCGGGAACTGGAAATAACAAGGCTGTCAAAAGTCTTCTCCACGTTGCTGTTTCCGACTCCAATGATGATGTTCGGAGAGCAGCGGTTACAGCACTAGGTTTTGTCCTCATTCGTGATTACACCACGGTGCCCAGGATCGTAGAACTTCTAGCTGAATCACATAACGCACATGTACGCTGCGGTACCGCCTTTGCGCTGGGTATAGCTTGCGCTGGAAGAGGACTTGAATCTGCTGTTGATGTTCTACTGCCACTAACGAAGGATTCAGTGGATTTCGTTAGACAAGCGGCTATGATCGCTCTAGCTATGATCTTGATTCAGCAAACCGAAAAGACCAATCCTAGGGTTAAAGAAATCAATAACCTGTTCTTGAGCGTCATGGGTAATAAGCATCAAGAGGGTCTGGCAAAATTTGGAGCTTGCGTGGCTCAAGGTATCATCAATGCAGGTGGAAGAAATGTGACTATACAATTAGAAAACGTGGATATGGGAACATTGGATACAAAATCTGTGATCGGCTTAGCCATGTTTTCACAGTTCTGGTATTGGTTTCCTTTAGCACATTTCTTGTCTCTATCATTCACTCCAACGACTATTATTGGTGTGAGAGGTGAAGATTTAAGCATACCATCGCTTACATTCAACTGTCATACGAAATCTGATGTCTTTGACTACCCACCTGCTTACGAGGAGAGCACCGATAAAAATGTTGAGAAGGTAGCCACTGCAGTTTTGTCTACAACTGCGAAGGCTAAAGCCAGGGCCAAGAAGGGTAAGAAAGATTTAAAAGAGGTCGAAGAAAAGCCTCCCAAAGAGAAAGCTGAAGAGAAAGACGAAAAAAAGAACACCGAGAATGAAGTCAGTGATGAAGCTTCTTACAAAATCAAATATGTCAACAAGCCTTATCAAATTGACAACGCATCCAGAGTTGTGCCCCAGCAGCTTAAATACATTGCATTTTCGAAGGACGATCGCTTTGTTCCCGTGCGCAAATTCAGAGGCAGCAACGGTGTTATTGTTTTGACTGATAAAACTCCCGGTGAGCCTATTGAGATCATCAAGACCGCCAAGCAATTGAAAGACGTTGACGCTCCGTTACCCACCCCATTTAAGGTAGAAGAAGAACTTGACTTTGCAAAACTTGTATAGTCTAAAGTACTTTTACTGAGCAATTATCAAATCCTGTAGCTTCGTGCATGTATTTCAGAGAGAAAGTGTGACCCGAAACTGATTGTTTTACATATCAACTAAATCTACTTAAGGCTTCGCTGACAAGATCTTTGTGGTCTTCGGCCTGTTCGCCTCGTTTGACCAATTCCTTACGTTGACGAGCAGCTTTTTCTTTTTCAAGCTGTTTTTCTACCCTTAGCTTTCGCTCATCAATTACATTCTGATTCTTCTTGCGCAAAAAAGCACGAAGTCCTGAGTTTTTACTTTTTGTCTCTGGTTTGACAGCTGGAATATCTTTGTTATTCTTGAGGTCTCTTTCCTTTTGAGTCGTAATCTCAGCAAGATCTCTAGCTGTTAGTCTGGCAGAGGAAGCCCTTTTTTCGACGGTACCAATCATGTCAGGATCCAAAGATATGGAGTCTGCAGGCAATTTATTCAATAGCGTCCTCACTTCTTGCTCTTGTCTTTGTTTTGCCGTTTCAAATGGGTTTATTTCTAAGGCATCGTAGTTTGCTTCACCGGCGCCTGGAACAATCAAATTGGTGACCCCGCCAGAATGTCCTACACCCAGCAGATCTTCAAATGGGACAAACTGCATATTTGTGACTTTGTTTCCGGCAAAAAGATGGGTCATATATGGAGTATTTCTATCGGCGAGGCCACTGGAACCGAAATAGGGCCTACTCGACTTGGCGCTACTTAACGCACCCTTCCATAATGTTACATGTGGTCCCCTCGATAGAGCTAAGACACCGGTATCAGATATTGTTACGCCGGAACCGGGTGTTGGAAGATTCTCGAGATTATGCAATTCTCTAAAATTTCTGATATCCCAAATTTTCATCGATTTATCCGCACCCGTCGTTGCCATGTAGTAGCCTTGCCTATCGATTGCAACGCCAGTGACGGGTCCTCTGGCAGAGAGCAGTCTAGCCAAGGGCGTGGGCATATTTGGGGCCCATAACGTTACCGTGCCGTTGCTATGACCTAAATGCACTATTGCGTTCCAAGGATTTTGGGTCATAGCTAAAGTAGGGCCGAGCTTTGTTCTAAGTTCGGCAACGAGTTGTCCAGTCGTAACATCTTGATATTTGAGAAACCCAGAGCGACCCGCTGTGGCTAGAAGGTAGTGGTACGGCAGAAATTCCATTTGTGTGACTTCAATGTGTTGCTTGAGCCTATGCAATTCGATACCCTCGTGGTCGTATATGAAAGCGTACTTTTTTTGAGCAACGGCAAAGTATTGTTCATTTTGAAGGTACGTAGCCGCATGGCACGTCTCGTTAAGATGCAATTCTGCTCGAAGCTCGCCCTTGCGCCAGTCCATGGATGCTACGTGGCCCTTTCTCCCACAAATGAGTAGATTACGCCCATTCCGGGAGTAATTAATGTGATAAGGACCAAATTCTTTTAGCTTCAAATTCAGTGCATTTTGAGCTGTGCTTACATCCACGGCGTCCTTGATTTCCGCTTGCGTCACTTTGAAGGTCTTTTCCATCTCATCTTCGGCCTCTAGAAAACCCCGCGTCTCGGGCAGAAGATACTCGGTACTGGCAGCTGATGATACCGCATTTTTATATTTCTGGTCGATTCTTTTCAGTCCAGCTTTTAGTTTCTTGTCTTTCGTTTTACGATACTGGGAATTTTTCGACAAAGCATTATTTCTTTCGAATTTTTCGATATTATCTCTCTTTTTTACGACCGGTTGAGATTTGAGACCTTTAGACATGGTTAATGGTCTAGCTATGAGCCTCTCAAACCACCGTCAGTGATGAAGTTGTGCGGTTTTTCAGCTCATCTCGTCTCATCTCATCGCATCTCATCTGTGTCAATTGAAAATTTTTGACAGTCAGAGCACCACAACCGTATGATCACTATCAACGAAGACATAAGGGCCGATCTGGCTAAACAGTACTAAAGAACAAGATTTTGACCAAACAGATACCAAAACGGTATTTTCGCCTACTTTAAGACCCAATGATTTCGTTCATTTGGGTTGAATGGTTTATTCTTTTTCTTGGTAAATTTTATTTCGTTTTTCTGACCGTATTCCAAGCACCCGCCAAATTTACATCACAGGATTATGGTATCATGTAAGGCAGTTACAACATGTTGAATGACTTAGAAACGCTAAATAAGTACGGTTCGAGACTCCGAAACGAATCAGTGTCTTATACGGAAAGAATTTCACGCGACTATGATGTCTGAAGTCATCGATGGGAGAAATAAAGTTGTTTACGATGAAAAGTCCATAGTGACCACAGTGTGCATCTGTTCTTTACCGAGCATGTTCAGTGTTTGGAACCGTTTACGAGGTGTATTTACCATCAAGTTGCACTAAAGGAAAATAATTTCACTTAATTACCATGGCAGAATAAGTGAGATAATCGACGCGAGGGTTCCAAATAAACTCAGCACGGAGTCTTGAAAGTCCAAGGAATCCAATGGTGACCATAGAGCTATCAGAAAACCACACTCAAACCATGTGTGGTATGATGATGTACGTGGAGTGGAGTTTTTGTTGGAAGGAGATAGCGAGAAGGAGATATCGTTCAATTGCATCATCACGTGATCGATATGACAGAATAAAATTAGAGGATTGGACAGACCGTTCGTATTCCGCGAAAGAGCTGGAAGCTAAAACAGGTCCATTGACAGTTCTAGAATCATCAGAACATCGTGATAAGATCATATGTGGTATGATGAATGACGTATGACGAGAATTCACCGTCTAGATTGAAGAAAGTAACGCATTCCAAATTTGGATCAATGTTACAGAAATTGTATAAAAGGAGCTGATATGACCAGGATCGTAGTGGTCATGGTCGTAAAATAGCCACGGAGAGATATAAGTACTCAATTCCTAATCGGCTCTATTATTTAGATCAATTATGAACGGATTAAATGAACAATTTAGAAATCTATCAACCACCGATAATGATAAACCTCAACAATTTCCAAGTTAATCATGGTCTGACATAAATATTCGCTGCGTGATCCTTTTACTGTTAACAGTGTCTATGAATGAACTCAGTGATTAATCCAAAAGATTAACGATTAACGACACTGACAATTCACAATAACTCTACCCAGAATTAAGTGGTCAAATCAACGGATTTAGATTCTGCGTTGGGCTCTAAAGTTGCACCTTGTGAAAGAGGAGTTAATTTCGTAGCACTGTTTATCTTTTTAAAACATATATTCTAATTAACGTATTTTCTCCTTAATTTCGGTTCACGTCGAGAAAGGCCGGTTAAAGTGGAATAAAAAAACCCGCTTTCTTCGCGTAAGCCAGGAAATCTTAACTTAAAGATTCCATGGAATGCAATTGGCCCTGTCAAAGTGACCCTGACATCGCGGCTGGTGGAAGTAAACCTTCACCCTTTCGAATTTCATCCTTGCAATGGGCCAGAACTCTGTCAAGGGTAAAAAACTTAGGTAAAAATAAAGGCAAGCAGTCTCAGATGTCTTCAAACTACCGCAGTTATTGTGCCAAGGATAAATAGAATATTTGGCTATTTGGTTTATGCGTGTTCAATTTTAGCCTTTCATTGCCTGCAATCTTTCCCTAAGTATAGACCAACGATGTAAAAATTACACAACCATACCTTAGATTCTTTGAATTTTGAGCTATAAATGACAAGCAACCTCGTTGATTAGCTGTTTGTATTTCGTGCCTTTCAGTGGTGCTGTGCCAGATGCTCTAATGTTTGAATACCATAGTGAAAAAATTGGCTTCTTCGAATTAAACTAATCATGAAAAATAATATTTACTTACTTCAAGCACAACAAAGCCCAATAATGTGGACGGTAAGTAGTTTGCGCAGCTGTGGGCGACTGCCCTTACAGCAACTGACTAGAAATGCCAACTATTTTACGTCGAACTCTAGGTACCCATTGAGGTCTAGTCTTGGAGCGAGACTTGTGCTGTACACTGCCGCGGTGTTTGGTGGTGGGATTGCTGGTCTGTATTTGATGAACTCGAGATCAGCAATTCACGAATACCTGTTCTGCCCTTTGTTAAGACTTTTGACACCAGATGCCGAAACAGGCCATAGAATGGGAATATTTTTCTTGAAGCATGGATTAGTTCCCAGACAACTTTTCGATGAAGATGACGATATTCTGCGCGTCAATGTCTTTGGAACCCAGTTGAATAATCCAATTGGATGTGCTGCTGGACTTGACAAAGATGGTGAAGCCATTGACGGCATTTTAAAAAGTGGGTTTGCTTATCACGAAATTGGATCTATCACACCTTTACCGCAGCCAGGAAATCCTCAACCGAGGTTTTTCCGTCTGCCACAGGACGAAGCGGTTATAAACAGGTACGGGTTCAATTCTAGTGGTCATGAGAAAGTGTTTTCCACTGTTATGGACCGTGTTTCCAACTACATCAATTCCTATTTCAAAGGAGACGATATCTCAAATCTTTCTCTTCACAATGGGAAGCTATTGGCTATCAATCTCGGCAAAAATAAGAAAGGCGATGAAGTGGAGGATTATTTGAAAGGTGTGGTCAGATTTCATTCCGTGGCTGACGTTCTAGTGGTGAATGTCTCCTCGCCCAACACTCCTGGTCTCAGAGACTTGCAAAATGAATCAAAACTTACCCATCTATTAACCCAAGTGGTCAATAAAAGAAATTCGCTTGTCAAAAAAGGGAATGCTTTGGGCTCAAAATCTCATAAACCTCCTGTTTTGGTTAAAATTGCACCAGATTTAACGGATCCCGAACTTGAGTCTATTGCCGAAGCTGCCAAGAAATCGAAAGTGGATGGTATTATTGTATCAAATACTACCATTAAACGTCCTAAAACCCTTATTACTGCTGATATAGATTTGAAGAATCAAGCAGGCGGGCTTTCTGGTAAGCCTTTGAAGCCTCTTGCTTTAAAGGCTTTAAAATGTATTGCTAAACACACTAAAGACTCGGATTTAATCTTGGTCGGTTGCGGTGGAATTACTTCCGGTAAAGACGCCATCGAATTTGGCAAAGCCGGCGCTACTTTCATTGAGTTGTACACTGCTTTTGCCTATAAGGGACCCGGTTTGGTGGCCAAAATCAAGGATGAGATCACTGAAGAGCTCAAGAAAGAGAATAAAACCTGGATGGATATTATCGGCGAAGGCAACAAATGATATGCAATCTATAGACACTCGCCAATCAAATTAACAGACTAATATATTCCTTATGAATACAAATACTGTACAACTCCGATAATTACGATGGCAAAGCATAAGTCAGTCAAGTACATAGAGACAACTCCCCAGTATTGAACGGCTTGAGAAATCTTGCCTCGCAGATCTGGGATCGGTATGATGCCCTCAGGAATGAACGACACGAGTTTCAAGATTTTATTACCGCTCTCCAAGGTGTTAATCCCCGTCTCTCTCTCTAGATTCAGCACACGCTGAAAATAAATCGATAACGCAACAAGCTCAAATGTAGTGAATACTGTGAAGAAATTAGCTCTGTCAAAGACATTCGAGAGCCCTAATGAGTGCTGCTCAAGTGCGACGTTGTAGCGCGGCTTGCTGATCATAACAAGGTACGGCAAAAGTATAATCCATCTCAAAAGAACGGTTATAGATTTGATGCGGTTGACTCTCTTGAAATGCAATTCAATGACAGTGGGATCTGCAGTTTTCACACCAGGACTTTGTACGGAATCGGGGCCTTGCTGCTGTGCAGATTTCAAAAATTGTGAAAACAAGTCCCCGGTATCAGGAACATCAAATCCAGCGGGATTTTCCTGCTGCATTTTAGCCAACTGTGAAAACAAATCCATCTCAGGATTCTTGACATCATGTGTTTGCTTTTTCCCATGATTTTGTTGATTTTTCGAAGGTGTGGAAATGCTTGCCAGAAGCTCATCCATCTGTTTAGTCGACTCCTCAACATCACTCCGCGACGAACTCTCCTCTTGCTTCTTTGGTAAAGGTTTCTTCGCATCCAGCGGCGATTCCGAAGCCAAAAAACTCTTGTCGGTTTCTCCAGTAATCTTACCTAGTCTCGACGAAGCTCCACCATTGCTGAACTTCTTTTGTCTTCTCTCCCGAAGAATACGACGTTTCTCGGCTTCTGACAACTGTGAAGCCATTGCTTACCTTTAGTTTTACGGGCTTGATCTTTTGAAGATGGAGATATATTCAATAAGCTGGTTTATACGTACCAAAAATTTTCTTGTTCATCACTATAAAAGAGTCGAAATCCGAAGTTCTACTTACTTGTACTTGGCAATTATCTGGTCGAGCTTTAACGAATTGGCTTTATGATCCTTGCAAAATTGATGCCCTGCATCGACGTCTGCGAGTTGAGTGCGTAGTTGGTCTACGTTATTTCCTTCCATAACACCCAAAGTAATTTTGTTAGCGAGCAAGTCCGGTAGAAATGCGTCTGCACTTTCCTTCTGGTTTTGGTAAAACTCAGATTCAAGAAGATCGACGATAGCGCGAGCTTCAGGAATGTTTGACTGTTGCAACTGCAGAGTTAAAAGTCCTAACTGGGTTTTCCAGCTTGGGGAGGTTTGACACAGCTCTTCATAAAAATAGAAATTAGACCCCGTAGTTTCTTCGCCACGAGCGAAGTGGAGATAGGATTCGCAAAAATTGAGTACAATTTCGTCATCACTTGTGAGGTCTTCGTGAGCGGCCATGTAATTGCGGTAGATCTCTTCCGCAGTTGAGGATTGACCGGCCAGAATTGCTAGTTGAACTGCTAGCAAAACAAGCTCTGAGATCCCAGTGCCTTCATCTTCGTCAATCTCTGTTTGACACGTCTTGAGAGCGTCTTCAAAGTCGCCATGTAGACCTTGAGCGCACGCAAGCAGATTCTGTGCGAAAGGCGACTTGTGATTCTGCGCGATTTCTGCCACTGTAGCAAGATCGCCAGACTTCAAAAACTCTGCATAAGCATCGAAAACTGCACCAAGTGCCGAATCCGTCTTTTGATACTGTTTTAACGCAAGAAGGTTTCTCAAACGATAGTACTCGAGCGTCTCATCTTCAACTTTGTTGTGTTTGGCAATGGCCTGCAACGACTGCTTGAAATTACCGGTATAAAATCCTTGTTTAATAGAGAAGTAGTCCATCCTCACGGTCCCTCAAAGCGCACCAATTGGCTAAATTTACAGTTCTTGCCTTGATCAGTTTGACATGTCCAAGTTTCCAAAAGTATAACAAACTACTTCATACAGTATCGTCTAAGGTGATACAACATTTGCTTAACAACACAACCTCAGGTGGAAAGCCGTTTACAAGCCAAGATTAGCGCTTGAAAGCAGCTAAAGCTTGCTGTGCAAAGTATTTTAGCAGGTTAACGCTATGTTCTGTGTACCGCCTTCTTGCTTTTTGCCTTTAGGCGCTGTTGATCGACTTTTTCAAAATGAGTTTCGCCAAAGTCCTGAATCAAAAAACCTCGCACGATTGAATTATTAAATGATTGCATTTAGTAGAACTCATCCAGCTACGTGACAGAACCATATTCCGCAAACTCTGTAATCCGCTGTTCGTTAGTTGGTAATTTTTGGTGAGTTATCATTTTGTACTATGACGTCACGAGCACCCGGACATGTACTGTGGTAAAGTAACAAAGCAATTCCTCCTCATTGTCTCTCACGGGCACGGTAATTTCCTAGACCTCTGAAGTAATTGCTCAGAGTGCCCCTGGTCTCTTGTTCGTGAATTTTCCAGGCAGATCGTGCAGTATCTCAGCAGCAGCTCATTGCGAAAGTCTTTCTCTCCATCAACCGCTTATCTCAGAAAAAACAACATGCACCAATGCAGATAGTGTCTCATTCGCGTGTATTTCATTTGTTGGAAGGAGCTGGCGAGAAGGTGATATCGTTCAATTGCATCATCACGTGATCGACATGACAGAATAAAATTAGATGGACAGACGGCTGGCATTCCGCGAAAGAGCTGGAAGCTAAAACAGGTCCATTGAAAGTTCTAAAATCATCAGAACATCGTGATAAGATCATATGTGGTATGATGAATGACGTATGACGAGAATTCACCGTCTAGATTGAAGAAAGTAACGGATTCCAAATTTGGATCAATGTTACAGAAATTGTATAAAAGGAGCTGATATGACCAGGATCGTAGTGTTCATGGTCGTAAGATAGTCACGGAGAGATATAAGTACTCAATTCCTAATCGGCTCTATTATTTAGATCAATCATGAAGGAATTAAATGCACAGTTCAGAAATCTATCAGCCACCGACAACGAAAAACCTCATAATCAGTAATTAACGTCGTCAAGCATAACCTATTAGAACAAAAGAACCCAAATTCGAGCATAGTTTTACGTTTAATTTTACATTCCACTATAGAAATTCCAAAAAAGTCTTCAAAATAAACCTGCTCCATATAGACTTTATCCATCCCCAACGGCGTACGTTTCTCGTAGTCGATACTTTTTTGCAAAGGTTTTGGACGAAGGAACTGCTACGAATATCACGTGACCTTAACGATCCGACCTGACCAAAGACAATCCACCATTGATGACGCGGTGAACCTCTTGAAATGCTTTGATAATGTTACGAAAAACCATGCAAGCGGGGTTTTGGCCTACGTATACCCATTCTTGGTTCGAGAGTCACGTGATCATAGTGTCGTCTCTTTAATGACTCGTCAATGGGTGAGAGAGTTAAAAACTCCCTTGGGAAATGCAACAAGGCGTACCCATTTACCTCTAAAAGTTTTAAGACAATGTGCTCTATATCTTGATCAATCGGACTACTAAGTTCACCAAAGCCTATTAGAAACGTATGACCGCCGATACGTCCGATTAATGCAGAGGCAGCAGAGACTACCAAAAACCGCCACAGATATCAATTCAAATCCACGAAACAAGAATGTTAGCGCTTTCATTTTTGCTGCTTTGTTTACGCTTACTACCAAGGTTGGCAGAACCCCCGGGGTTTTCCTCGAAGCATCAGGCTACATTTGATCGTCAGTTTTCACGAGCTTATGGTCAGAAAACTCAAAGGGCTTGTATAATTAACCAACAGCATTTCTCATTTTGACTCAAATATTCGTCTTGACAATTCAGTTTGCCAAATTTGGGGCCATGGATAGATCCGTTCTTCTAGGATTCGGACCTTTTTAAGGGCCGACATCACATAGCTTTATACGTGCAACGGATGGCTAGGGTTGACCAACTAAGCAACAGTAAGAGGGAACCCTTCACCGCTACTTGGATTACTACTTGGACCAGCATTTGGATCAGCAGTTGGATCATTAACTACTTATTGTAGCGATTAGCAATTACCTTGTTCGATATTTGCAATGAGTGAGTCAGGTACTGTGTCTGGCCCAGATACCCCTTCGTCGAAGGGTAAAGATGTGCTAAAGAAAGAATGGTTCCAAGAGGCCTATAAAGCTGCTTGTGAGTTTTATGAGAAAGACAGCGCATTGCAACCTCGTGACAGACTGGAATTGTCGCAGACATTCATGTCCATTACTCGCGCCCAAATGTGGGGCGGTTGGCTCGGTTTCGCTACAGTTTTCGGTGCTCCGTTTGGTTGGCAGTACTACAAGACAAATGCAATTAGGGGCGTAAGAGTGCCCAGAAACTTTGTTTTTGGGCTTTTGGCCATGTTTGCTACTTCGCAGGTGTGCGGAAGGTACATGTACAAATACAAGTTGCAAGCCCTCGACCCTAACGATTCTTTTGCTTCGACTGGAGCTTATGGTGACTTACAAGAAACTCCAAAAAGTAATGCCCAAAGGCAGTATGAAATGTTGAAGCTGCTCAAAGGTGGCATGTCTCCCAAATGGGCTCTGTATTTCAATGCAACCTATAATAATCCCGAAAGAAGATTCCCAAATCCAACCAAAAAACTTGAACAGATGATTGAAGGAAAGGGAAACAGACCAGCATCGTTCATAAATCAGCGGGATCCTTTGCATCTCTACAGTGGACCTGCCTTTGACAAAAGAGAGGGTGTTCCAGACGTGGGTGCACCAGACGGGAATAATAACGGACTTCAAACTCCCCAGCCTGAAAGCCAACCCGCATCCTCTTGGGAAAAAATTCGCGGGAAGAGCGGGTTCGAAGGGGGGAATGGTGTAGGGTCGTCTTCTAGATGGTCTTCGATCAGATCTGGATCCGGAGACATAGATACTTTGAGTAGCCCAGTCTACGATCCATTCGATCAAGAGGGCGAATCCTCGCAAGAAGAGTTTGATAAGATATTGGAAGAAGAGAGGCAAGCAAGGGATTGAGTTTGAATAGCTTACTGCTACTTTTATCAATGTTACGTACATAAATTCTCCAGAAAGCTTGATCGTGGAGCATAAACGTTATAAAAACCAATTATCTGAAGTTTTTGATGGATCAAGACTGCCAAAAAATATGATATTTAAATAAGAACGTTGTCCAAACGCCTGTCTTCCTTCAGCTGAGACAGTTGTGGTACCACTGTTTCGAGTGGTATAGTGGCGTTCTTGCCTTGCATCTCCATCACATCTCTATTTCTGATGTTAACAGACTTCTCATTCATTTCCTGCTCACCAACAATGAAAATGAAGTTATACTTTAGCATTTGACCATTTCTAACCTTCTTTTGAAGAGTGTTACCCGTCAAATCTACATCGGCGTAGAAGCCCTTTTCGGACAACTGGTCTTTAACCTCCTTGGCGTATTCCTGGTATTTAACGCCAACTGGAACAACAAGCACTTGACGAGGAGAGAGCCAGAACGGCCACTTACCGGCAAAATGCTCCGTCAATATGGCAGTCATTCTCTCAACAGATCCCAAAATGGCACGGTGAATCATGACTGGTCTTTCGTAATTTTCACCTTCTTGATTTTCCTTGGCTTTGAACTCAAGCTCAAATCTCTGCGGCAATTGGAAGTCCAATTGAATGGTGGCACACTGGTGCCACCTTTTCAAAGCGTCGGAAATCATTATATCGATCTTTGGACCGTAGAAGGCACCATCGCCGGGGTTTAACTCCCAATTTCCACCCCATTTCTTAAGAGCGCCCTCTAATTTGGCCTCAGCGTTGTTCCAGGTCTCTATCTCACCAACATACTTCTCTGGTCTGGTCGAGAGCTCCATTTTGAACTCAAATCCGAAGATTCCATAAACAAACTTTAAGAAATCAAATATATTCTCAATCTCTTGCTCGATCTGATCCTGAGTGCAAAAGATATGAGCATCATCCTGTTGGAATCTTCTAACACGCGTTAGACCGGACAAAGCACCCGAAAATTCGTTTCTGTGAATGACACCAAAGTCAGCAACTCTCCAGGGCAATTCTCTGTAAGAACGTTCTCTAGATTTGAACATGATACAGTGACCCGGACAGTTCATTGGTTTCAAACCGAACTTTTCCTTTTCAACATCAAAGGTAAACATGTTCTCTTGGTAGTTGCTTAAATGACCCGAAATTTCCCATAATTTCGAGTTGAACATGTTTGGCGTAATAACTTCATCGTACCCTCTACGACGATATTCTGAACGCACAAGATCAACCAGAGTATTGTAGATCCTCGTGCCGTGAGGCAACCAGAAACAAGATCCAGGAGACACTTCATTGAAATAAAAAAGTTCTTGTTCTCTTCCGATCTTTCTGTGGTCTCTCATGGAGGCTTCGGCCAAAAATTTCAAGTGTGCGTCCATAAGCTTCTTGTCTGGGAAAGAAACTCCATAAACTCTTTGTAGAGAGTCGTTTGTCGACTCTCCCAAAAAGTAACAAGAAGAGTTTTTAAGAAGCTTGAAAGCCTTAATACGGCCAGTGTGTGGAATGTGAGGGCCAACGCACAAGTCAATCAAAGAACCACAACGGTACACGGTGGTGGCACCTCCGTCAGGGACCTTGGTTTGGACAAGATATGTTTTGTATTTGGAGTAGTGGAACATTTTCAACAAGTCCTCCTTGCTCATGACAAGCCTCTCGAACTTCTGCTTTTGCTTGATCACGTTCTTAGACACATTTTCCAAAGCCGGGAAGTCATTTTGAGACACGGTTCTCTCGGGGACGTCAGCGGCAACCTCTGGCCCGTTCTTGATGGCAAATTCGTAAAAGAAACCGTCTGAGGTGGGAGGGCCCAGACAAATGTGGGCTCCGAGGTTACACTCACAGGCTTCACCCAAAACGTGAGCAGACGAATGCCAGAAAACTCTTTTGCCCTCTTCGGATTCAAAGTCGAAAAACTCAAGCTTGACAACGTCCCCACCTGTGCCCTCAATAGGCCTGTCTAAATCCCAAAGCTCGCCGTTAACCTTGGATATGCATTGCTTATCAGGAAACGACTTGGCAATTTCTTTGGCAATATCCATGGGCGTGGTCTCCCACGAAACGGCGTCCTTTTCGGTACCATCCTTCAAGACAACTTTGATGGCCTCTCTGGGCATCTTAGCGACTTTGTCATTGTATTCCTGTTGTAGTTTCTCGAACAGCTGAATTCTCTCGTCGATAAACTCCGGTTGAGGGTCCAGATACAGAGATCCTTGTTTGCTCTGTTTTTTTTTGTCTTTATTGTCGACAGTTAGGTCCTTAACCTTTTCCTGAACAGCCTCAACGGCCTTCTGAATGCTCATAGCCGCTTGTATTGCTGAATTGAATTATATGTTGTCAGTTATGGAGTCAAACTTCGAGTTGACTGAGATGACTATAACGCAAATTTTTATCGAGAATTCGTATCACGTGATCGACCTGTGACTAATCTACTAGCCTGTTCTGGATCTCAATGTACGACGACGGGGAAAGCCTTTTGGAAACTGGGACAAGTCGAACTGGTAGAACTCATCAAATAAATTAGGATAGAATATGTTTAAAATTGTAGGTTAAGTATAGGTGTTCCGGCCTGTCATGGCCTTACTTTTTGGGAATTTGAAAATTGAAAATTTAGTTGTTTAAGCCAGATTTCTTATGCGCGACTGTTTATAAGACGAAGAGTGTTTTGAAAATTGCAATAATTTCGCAGGCTATAGTTTCAAGCAGTACTAAGTTCTCGCTGTTAACTGGATCAAGCGTGTTTTTAGCTCTTTGTTCGTATGGGATAGTAGTAGTTGCAGTGATAGTAGTGAGAGTGAAAAATTTAGACCAAAAATTAACCTCATCGCCTATAATTCGATATACAAAAGAGCGACACCTTCACAGATTATAGCGATTAAACAATGAGTTCTATGCTCTCGGAAGTCGAGTCAATGGATTCGCTGCCTTTTGTACGGGACGTCACTCCTAGTTTCGAGTCCAATGACCGGATAATGGCACCCTCAATAGAAGAAGTTGATTCCAATCCGGAAGAACTTCGCAATATCAGAGGAAAAGGCCGGTATTTTGGGCTCGAGGACCCCGAAGACGCTATTAACGACGCCGAACCTAAATGTATCAACTGTTCCCAACGGGGTCATTTTAAAAGGAACTGCCCGCACGTCATCTGCACCTATTGCGGTTCCATGGACGACCATTACTCGCAACATTGTCCTAAAGCCATCAAATGTGCTAACTGCAACGAAGAAGGTCACTACAGGAGTCAGTGTCCGCACAAGTGGAAACGTGTCTACTGCTCGTTTTGCAACAGCAAAAAACACGCGCGAGACCGGTGTCCTAGCATCTGGAGAAGCTATTATCTGCTTGACAGCTCGAAAAAGCGGATCCTACCAATCCATCGGATTTTTTGCTACAACTGTGGCATGAAAGGCCATTTGGGCGATGACTGTCTGGAACGACGCTCTTCCAGAGTCCCCAACGAAGATGGGAGCGCGTTTTCGGGCGACAACTTGCCTAAGGGTGTGAAGAACGACTACTTCAAATGTCTAGCGAAGAACAAGCGCGAGAGAGGCAGGTTCCCCAGTATATACGGTTCTGATGATGACGAGGACTCATTTCAGGTGAACGATTACGAATTTGACGATGCCTCCTACGACAGGGAACCCGTATTGCAAGCCAACGGACGGAAAAAGCGGAAACGTGAAGAGAGCGGAACAGACAGAGGCTCGCAGCGCTACAATAAGTCTATGTCAACCTTTTATCCACCTCCCTACCAGAGATCCGGGCGAGTTCCTGAACCGTCATCTAAGGGCACCGTACTACCCCCAAAGAAGAGACGCAACAAAGACTTTATAGACTATGATCGCGGGAACGACACGGGAAACTTCAAGAAAAACGATCACAGAAGGCGTCAGTCCTCGAAAAGTTGGAGCTCTGGTCGCAGGCGGTGAGAGGGCTTGAATTCTTAAAAAATACCCAATCTCTAACACAGGTTCATTCGCTGGCTACCATTCTGCATTCATCTTCACGAAAACCACTCAATTATCACTGACTGTCTTACAACGCATAGAAGCATCGGCAGGCTTCGCAGCTATAATACCTATATATTTCATCCTTGTAATTTACTCAAAAGCTAAATTTAACGCATGTCAGGAGGCGAGCATCTGAGCAGTATTAGAAACTAGATTTCTGCCCAAGATATTGTTTTCATGATGATCACAACTTGGTCAATTATGCTCTGCAGAATCATTTTACATTACGTTTCACCTTCTAACTGCCCGATTCTCAAGGTTTATCGTCGTTACTGTTCATCAGCAATTTCTTGGCGCTTTGCAACATGCTAACAGGCCGCATTTCACACTAGCATCGGAGTCGGTTGTCACCCTTATAACAGTTCAGTTTTTTGCTTCCATAAATTAAGGTTTTGCCCAGCCTATTACAAATGATATAACAAATGGGCCGCAATGCAGTTGCGGAAACGCAGCCAACAGCTAGATATTTAAGGGCCGACAAGATCACAAGAAATTCGCATCAAGAAAGTCATTGTAATTACATAGAAGCTGTATACAAAAGCATCTTCTTAGGCTAATTACCACGTCTGTCAGGTATTTGATCAAAATGGTTTTTAAGCAAGAGTATTTGCACCTTAACAATGGGAACAAAATTCCAGCTGTCGCTGTCGTTGGTACGGGAACAAGGTGGTATAAAAGCGAAGAAACAAGCGCTACATTCTCTAAACCCCTTGTCGAACAAATCAAGTATGCTTTGACATTACCTGGAATAATTCACATAGATGCAGCGGAAATTTACCGTACTTATTCGGAGGTCGGAGAAGCTCTCAAAGAAGCCGGAAGGGCCAGGGAGGAAATTTTCATTACCGACAAGTATTCAACGTTTTACTTTAAACTCACGGACAGTCCTCGCCAATGCCTCGACATTAGCTGCCAAAAAATGGGGGTTGACTACGTCGATTTGTTCCTCCTCCACAGTCCATTCATTGACGAAAAGAAATACGGGTTTACGCTAGAAGAGGCATGGACCCAGATGGAAGAGCTTTACAAGGCCGGCAAAGCCAAAAACATCGGAGTTTCGAATTTTTCCAAAGAGGACCTTTCTCGAATTCTCAAGAGTGGGACCATCAAGCCTCAGGTAAACCAGATCGAATTTTCTCCTTTTTTGCAGAATCAGACGCCTGGAATCTACGATTTTTGTCAGAAACATGATATCCTGCTCGAGGCGTATTCGCCGCTCGGCCCATTGCAAAGAGAACCCGAAAACTCGAGTTCGGATCCATTCTACCAGTATGTGAAAAAGTTGGCAGACAAGTACCAAAAATCTGAAGCTAGTATCATTCTGCGTTGGGTTTCCAAGAGAGGCGTGTTGCCCGTCACTACTTCTTCAAAGCCCCAGCGTGTGCGAGACGCGCAGCTTTTGTACGATTTTGACCTCCAAAACTCGGAAGTCGAAGAAATTACAAAACGGGGTCTCGCACACGCTCCATTGAGGCTTTATTGGGCTGAACAAATGGGCAAGTTCGATGCCGAAGCTCAGAAATTATGATCTTTTTATGTAGTTTCTAGTTATAATATGACGTTGGCTCTTTTCAAACTCTCGGTAGCGACCGTCGAGATATTTCTGAACCGTTTAGGCCCCAGTGGCGTTCCTCCGTACCATCGCGTTACAATCAGAAGAACACCAACAACCTTGTAGTTTTCAAGAAGCGTGAGAAGGCGTCGACCGGCTCCAGCCTCACCACAATCGCTTGAACCTTGCTGAAGATTCGTATAATGCTCTTTCACTTGATTTACGGCTTTCACATTCTTCGCGTACGCAACTTCTGCTACACGCCATGCGTACATGTGCTGATGCGATGCCCTTGCTACTGCTTTGTTGGTCCCCAGTAAATTGTCTAATATTTTAGGAATGTCTTCTTGAGATGTAATCCGACAACAGCGACCTTGAAACTTGGACTTGCGATCTACTAGAACCTCTGACTCATTCCACATAATCAAAAATTTAGCAGTGATGAAAAACGACGTCTGGACTTTGATTTGTTGATATTTCTACGAGATCATTTCTTAAGTCAGTTGTTATAGATGTTCATGATATACATGGGCTGTCCTTTTTCGAAACGAGAACCTCTATATAACAAGCGTGTTGATACAAAACCTTTGACCAAGAGACCTGAGGACTGGTTCGTTTAATATGCGGTTCGCAGTCTCAACTCCGAGTAATTTAAGAGGTGAGGAATCTGGTTATCGTGTTTTTGACTATGTAGATGGTCGAATATTGGCATGTCCTCGCGTTGGATCTCAGAGAGCTGAAATTGACAATATTATTCAGAAATTTTGTTACGTGAAACGCAAGTGTGTGGCTCAGGACCCTTGTGACTGTGAGAACTTAATAAGAGATGGATCTGACTACATGTTTATTGGGAAGTCAAACGGGCTCATCGAAGTAGTGAAAGATTTCCAATTTAAGGTTAACAACTGCATAGAGTTAATTCCAAATTATATTTTGGTTTGCCAACAACCGAGAAGTCAGCTAAACTATACTGCCGATATTTCGATGGTTGGATTGGAGTATAAGGACGGACTTTTGTATTGCAGTACCTGCTACGGGGATCTCTTCATTTTCGCATTAAATTTACCAAGCGACTACGAACAAATGCAAGACATGGGCTATTCGCAAGTGAGATCTGACGTGTTTGACTCTTTTGCTGGACGGGGCAAAAGCCAATTCTATTCCGCCGAGGAGCTTGCTTTTGTTCTTCACTCACAATATACTGGGCGCACCCGTCTGAAGCACATATGCCATTTTTTAATTCCTGCCCATTCTGACGTTATGTCTCGACTGCCTGAGCTTCGCGAGCGGATCCCATGCTTTCAAGAAACGATTTATGCTAATTTGAAGAAAAACGTGTCTCATTTCCATATTAACCCATTGGATAGCTTTAGCGTTCTGACTGTGGCGCCGAGGACTCCACTCTCGGTCCATAAGATACGATTGCCGAAGCTTTTTGTTGACTTCTTCATTGCCATTTTAACACTCAAGACGCAAGTTATGGCTTCCCGCCAAGAACAGATATGGAATTTAGGTGCGGCCTGCAGAGAGAACTTTGGACAGGACTTGTTTGAATATTTAAAGCAAGATTCCTTGAACCGAATAGACTACGAATGCGATCCACACATGTGGGCATCTCTTATCGCGAATAATGGCATAGCCGAATTGAGTGCTTTTTCCGTGTGGAGACAAAAGCAAGGACACATGAAAGATGAATTGCACGATCTTTTTAATTCCAAGCTGCCCAATTCCGGTGAAAAATTACCCATGGAACTGTTTTCTGCATCAGACACGGAACGATCTCTCGGCCACGGGGGTCTCACGAACCTTCACAGTCTCGGAAGCAGCTCGTTGAGGAGAGAAGTATTTGCGCGTGCCATCGATGCTCCAAAAAGAGAAAATGCCCAAGAGAAGTTTCTAAGAAGTGTACGACGAAACACGTTTCCTGTCGACTTTAAAATTGTGGAAACCTCGAGCAATACAAGGGTTCCCTCGGGGGAACTAAGCGACGAACAAGACGGTGACGATAATGTAACCTCTTTTTTCACTGACAATTATAAGGATATGGATATTGTGTTATTGGACAAATTCCTGGTTTTAGCAGCATTCAGGCCTAAGTACATTGACGAACCTGCGATGAAAGTGGACTCCTTCAGAAGTTTCAAGGCAGCAGAACTCAGTACTGATAAAGAATCGCCTGAGGTTACATATACGCGGCAAAAGTTACAAAATTTCTCAGCATTCAAAAAGCTGTTCATGATAAATGATTCCCTTTGCCTAATTTTTGACACGCGTGGTGTTATTTTGCTCGATAGATTCAAACTCAGAAATTGCAAAGACCTGCTATCCAATTGCACTTCTTCTTTGAAGTTGATTGACTATAATATTGGGCTGACAAATGACATAGCGCTTATTGTCAAAGAGATCAAGATCTGTGAAACTTGCAGCGATTGCTGGAACGATCAAAGCATAGTTTTCGAGGTTATCGTAACATCGGTAAATGGGGAGATTTCCGTCCTTGAGGGTTGGTTTTTTCAGCATTTGCGAATTGGGAAAATGCATTTAAAGGATAAGATTCAAATAAACAAAAAGCACAAGTTTGTCGATCAAATTGTCTTACTTGATCCTGACGATGATCAAGTTAGGCAGCGCAAGCGTGTTGCCCTTCAGACATCAGATTTTTCTAAAAAGTTTCACAAAAGTTGAATACTGCATGCATCGAAGGCCTCATAATCTACACCAGAGTTCAGTTCGAAGGCAACAATGGTGGTGATAATGAAGTCTTAAAAAAAGCGATTCATGACAAACTCCTGTATAAAACAAATCTATTGGAATTTCAGAATATAATCAAAAGGCTTATAAAAATTTGTAAGGGTTAAGGATATGGTGAGGGTCATAGTTGTCTTTCAAATTCTTCATCATTTTGATCTCTTGGTCGCTCTTGGAGTACCCAATGTAATTTTTCTTTTGAAATCCCAGGCCATGTTCGGCGCTGATCGAGCCGTTTTTGGAGGAGACAAACTCGTAAACGAAGGGTTCTAAAGCTTTTTCGACGTCTTTAGAGTACTCACGAACAGCGACGTTGAGATGCAAGTTTCCATCTCCCACATGACCATAGCCGACTGCGCTAATCACAGGTTTTGTAGCATCTTCGGGGTCCATCAGACCCTTTTCAGAAAGTTTGTCATTGGCAGCCTCAACGAGTGAATAAAGATCCTTTAAGGGCAGAGAAACATCATATTTGTAAACGCCTCCGCCAGCTTGACTGGACTCGGGAATCATTTCTCTCCATTGCCACAGATTCCGCAACTCAGTTTCGTCCTGAGCCACAACGCCATCGAGAACTAAGCCGGATTCCATCGTTTTTTCCAAAAAGGCCTCTAGTTTAGCATCGTCGTGTTCTTTATTTGAACCTGAAGTCTCGATGAGAATATAAAATGGATACTTCTCGGTGAGCGGCTCAGCGACATCTTTCAAATGCAACTTTGTGAGTTCCTGTGATTTTGAATCCATAAATTCGAAGGCAGACAGAATTTCGGATAGCTCCTGTTTCGCTTGGACAAAGACCTCTTGCACCGCCTCGTAGCTCTCGACACCTAAGAAGCTGACGTTGAAGGCTTTTGGCCGGGGTGGGGTTAAGATAGAAACTCCAGTGATGACACCGATGGTTCCTTCCGATCCTATGAAAAGCTGCTTCAAATCGTACCCGGTATTGTCTTTTCGAAGGGCGTTCATAGTGTTCAGCACCTCCCCGTTAGGAAGCACTACTTCTAATCCGAGCACGGTTCCGTGAAGAGAGCCGTAACGGAGCAAACGCAGGCCACCCGCATTTGTGGCGACAACCCCACCTACGTGACAGGAACCTTTGGCGCCCAGGTCCAAAGGAAAAATGTACCCATGGTCGGCTAAGAAATTGTCGGCGTTTTCCAGTATTACACCAGCATCGCACTTTAAGATACCGCTCACTTCATCAAAACTTCTGACCTTGTTCAATTGCGTCAAGCTCAGTACAATTTCGTCAAAAACAGGAACCGATCCGCCCACAAGCCCGGTGTTTCCGCCTTGAGGTACGACGGCCAGCTTCTTTTCGTTACAGTACCGCAGGATCTTGGCAACTTGCTGCGTAGTTTTTGGTCTCAGCACTAGTTTGGACTGGCCCTTGTACTTGCGCATCCAATCTTCATTGAAAAGCGCAAGATCCTCGCTTCCAGAAGCTTCCAAAACACCGGTCTCACCAACCACGTTTTTGAAAAACGAAACGTCATCAGCAGCTAATTGCTTGTAGTTTGGGTTTCTCAAAATGCTTGGATACGATTCGGCAGTGAGTTTGGGCTGAATCTTCGTCGAGTAAGCGGCGCCCGTCAAAAGCACGTTGTATTGAAACGGTTGACCCGTTTTGAGCAGGAGAGCCGTTAGGCCGCCCTTGACGGCTCTGGAGACCAAATTCCTGCGAATATTTTTCTGGAGAACTCTCGCAGATCCCCTCCACATATCTAGAAAGGTTCACTTCACCAGGCAATAGATTTTCAATCGCTCTTTATAGTGGTTTGAATTGAGCTTGGTTGGCAGCGTAAAGCTGCATGATGCATGCCAGTCATACAGTCTTTTCATACGAGGTTTTTCAACTTCAAGATTCTAACTTATTAAATTGAGGAATCATCTATTGGAACTCTTGAACCCTTATAATACTCCATTGTTTAATACAACTATCGCGACCCTGAATTCTATAATATGTCAGCTGTCGCACATGAAGCAAGCTGCATTTTTTGCAAGATCATCAAAGGTTTGTTGACCCCCGATTTCCTTGGACCGCTACAGTGACTAACTCGCATACTTGTTGCAGGAGAAATTCCCAGTTTCAAATTGATTGAGACGAAACATTCGTTCTCGTTCCTAGACATTCAGCCAACCGCGGAGGCACACGCGTTGGTCATTCCAAAATACCACGGTGCCAAACTGCATAACTTACCTGATGAGTATTTGGCGGACATCCTACCTGTGACCAAGAAGCTCGTAAAGGCAATTGGTTTCGACGTGGACGGAATTGACGGCCCCGGTTACAACGTGCTGCAGAATAATGGTAGAATAGCGCATCAAGTTGTCGATCACGTGCATTTCCATTTAATTCCCAAGCGGGACGACAAAACCGGTTTGATCGTTGGATGGCCCTCGATCGATACAAACATGGACAAACTTTCACAACTGCGCGACAAGATTGTTGCCAAGCTTGAAAAGGAGACCTGAGGAGGCACCCCGAGTGCCCTAGATGTCGCCTGTTTTTTTGGGTTCGTATTTTTTTTCTTGTTCTACATTTCGTTTTTCAAGTGGTGATATCTTTAGATAGCGTAAAGGAGGGTGGTGAGATTATAGAATTAAACGTGGCAGGGTTGCGCGTGAACAACCAAGAGAGAACTCGGTGGTTCAGTGAGTCACGCGACAACTGTATTATCTGAGATGTGTGGGTTAATGTCATGTGATGTGAATTTGATATCACGTGATGAATGCGTTCTGATTATGTAATTGCTATCATAATTAATAACGGCAAGTGTAAGCTCTCAGGTTAAGATAAATTATAAGGAAGACGGTGGCAAATACGAGACGTTACCCCTTTGACTACCAGTTTAGAAGATCAATCGAAAGAAACACAGGTTCGAAACGATGGTTGAGGACAAGAAGAAGCTTCTGGATGCGTCCGGTGGTGACAAAAAAGAGGAAGATGCCACCGCTACCGCCATTCTTCGCCGAAAGAAGAAGGACAACACTCTGATCGTGGATGACGCTGTGAACGACGACAACTCTGTGATTGCGATAAACTCGAACACCATGGACTTGTTGCAGTTGTTCCGCGGTGATACGGTTCTTGTGAAGGGCAAGAAGCGTAAGGATACGGTTTTGATCGTTTTGCTGGACGACGAATTGGAAAACGGGGTGTGTCGCGTAAATCGTGTGGTGCGCAATAATTTGCGTATCAGATTGGGTGATTTGGTTACCATTCACGCGTGTTCTGATATCAAGTACGCTACGCGGATATCTGTTCTCCCGATTGCCGACACCGTTGAAGGTTTGACCGGTAGTCTGTTTGATGTGTTTTTGAAGCCATATTTTGTGGAAGCATACAGGCCTGTTAGGAAAGGAGATCATTTCATTGTTCGTGGTGGTATGAGACAGGTAGAGTTCAAGGTCGTCGACGTTGAACCTGAAGAATACGCCGTGGTAGCGCAGGACACCATTATCCACTCCGAAGGTGAACCTATCAACAGAGAAGACGAGGAGAACAACATAAACGAAGTCGGCTACGACGATATCGGTGGCTGCCGCAAGCAGATGGCGCAGATCAGAGAATTGGTCGAGCTGCCGCTAAGACATCCCCAGCTTTTCAAAGCCATCGGTATCAAGCCGCCCAAGGGTATTTTGATGTATGGTCCTCCAGGTACAGGTAAGACGCTGATGGCCAGAGCCGTTGCCAACGAAACTGGTGCGTTTTTTTTCTTGATCAACGGGCCTGAGGTTATGTCCAAAATGGCGGGTGAATCGGAATCCAACTTGAGAAAGGCTTTTGAAGAAGCTGAGAAAAATGCACCAGCCATTATTTTTATCGATGAAATCGATTCTATTGCGCCCAAGCGTGACAAGACCAATGGTGAGGTTGAAAGACGGGTTGTGTCTCAATTGCTCACTTTGATGGACGGTATGAAGGCGAGATCTAACGTTGTTGTCATTGCTGCCACCAACAGACCAAACTCCATCGACCCAGCTTTAAGAAGATTTGGTAGATTTGACCGTGAAGTCGACATTGGTATTCCTGATGCTACCGGCAGATTGGAGGTTCTAAGAATCCATACTAAAAACATGAAACTCGCCGAAGATGTTGATCTAGAAGCCTTGGCTGCGGAAACTCACGGTTACGTTGGTGCTGATATTGCTTCTCTTTGTTCGGAAGCTGCCATGCAGCAAATCCGTGAGAAGATGGACCTGATCGATCTAGACGAAGAAGAGATAGATGCAGAAGTTTTGGATTCTCTAGGAGTCACTATGGACAACTTCAGATTCTCTCTCGGCAACTCTAACCCATCCGCTTTGCGTGAAACTGTCGTCGAAAGCGTCAACGTTACCTGGGACGACATTGGTGGTTTGGATGACATTAAGGAAGAATTGAAGGAAACCGTTGAATACCCCGTTTTGCATCCAGACCAATACACAAAGTTCGGCTTGGCTCCTTCCAAAGGTGTTCTTTTCTATGGACCCCCTGGTACCGGTAAAACTCTTTTAGCGAAAGCCGTTGCCACCGAAGTATCCGCCAACTTCATTTCTGTCAAGGGTCCAGAACTGTTGAGTATGTGGTATGGTGAATCTGAATCTAACATCAGAGACATTTTTGATAAAGCCAGAGCTGCGGCTCCAACTGTGGTGTTCTTGGATGAACTGGATTCGATTGCCAAGGCGAGAGGAGGATCTTTGGGGGATGCTGGTGGCGCCTCAGACAGGGTGGTCAATCAACTCCTTACGGAAATGGATGGTATGAACGCAAAGAAAAACGTCTTTGTCATTGGTGCCACCAACAGACCAGATCAAATCGACCCAGCTATCTTGAGACCAGGTAGGTTAGACCAACTGATCTACGTTCCTCTTCCAGACGAACAAGCTAGACTCTCGATTTTGAACGCGCAGTTGAGGAAAGCTCCATTAGAGCCGGGTCTAGAATTGAGCACAATTGCCAAGGCCACCCAAGGTTTCTCTGGTGCCGATTTATCTTACATTGCTCAAAGAGCGGCCAAATTCGCAATTAAAGATTCTATAGAAGCACAAAGACGCAACGAGGCCGAACGCCAGGCAAAGGTAAAAACGGAGGATGTTGAGATGGCTGACATTGACGAAAAGCAAGCTGCTGCCGATGAAGAAGACGCTGAAGACACTGTTCCTTACATTACAAAGCAACACTTTGCCGAAGCCATGAAGACTGCTAAGCGCTCTGTTTCTGATGCTGAATTACGTCGTTACGAAGCCTACTCTCAACAAATGAAGGCTTCCAGAGGTCAATTTGGCAACTTTAGCTTCGATGATAACGCTGCTGAAGCTGCCAGTGGATCCGGTAACGGATCTGGTGCTGCGTTTGGCGATGCTGGTGACGACGACGACGAGCTTTACAACTAGAAACATAGTATCGGGTCAATTTATTTAAAAGTATAAACCTGGAAATGACTTCAAGGGTGGTCAAGATGAAGGTGTTCTCTGCAAATTCATAAGAATAATTGTATTCAAATACTTGTTTAGTAAGTTTCTATTCTTTCCTTTCAATGTCATAAAAGCGTTAATTATTACAACTACCTGGGGTAATGTTATATGTTATATATGCCGATCGCTGGCTTTTCGCCTAAGCCTAGCGATTTAAATGCCAAATCTCACTTGAAGATAGAAGTCCAGTTCGATCGCAGACCAAATTTTTTAGTAGTGGTGGTGATATGCGTTTCGTGGACAGGTTTTGATAATCCTGTTTTCAAGATGATCGGCCGCGTTAATCTATCTGGTGCACGTTTCGATCCTGCAACTTTTAGACTTGAATCTGAGGCATTTTTGCCATGAGAATCAAGGGCACTTGATATGAGCTGAGGCTTGGTACGGTTTTGAATTTCGTGCTCTGAGGTCTCCTCTGCTATGCATTGCATTGTCCTTGAAGTGTTTGCCAAAAGTGGTGTTCTTCTAGACTCCATGGAAGATATGCTGGACAGTGTAGCCGTAGATGCCAAGGAAGGAATTGACATGTTGCTTGAGGAGCGACTGTGAGCCTCTGGTTTTGTTTTGATGCCGAAATAATCAGAAAGTGCAGGATTGAATATGAGGCTTTGCTGTTTTTGAAAGACGAGTTGCTCTTTGATCGGTTGTAAGAAGGGTGCCAGACAGGTCAAAAGGTCGCGTGTCGTTATTTGGAGGTTCCAGTCAAAATATTCCAGAAGTTCGCGTTCGATAGTATTCACGTCACGCACATCGAGAAGTCCACCTGTGTACGAAGCCCAGTGTTTGTTGAGAGGCGATGAGTCGTTCAAGCTCTTGGCTGCTATTATCAGACACCCAAGAAAAATCCTGTGGCGGGTCGATTCGATACCGTAGACGCTTCCCGGGATAATCGCACGCAGTCTGGCCAAATACACGGCGGTCGACATCAGAGTCGGCGTTTGCACATTCGATTGCGAAACGAGTCCCTTTATGAAATCAACCAGCCTTGGCGTGCGTTTGAAAGTTGCTTGCACATCGCTACTGCTCTCTTTCGTTTGAATAATTGACGAAGTCGTTGCTGCCAGAAAATTCACCATCTCGAGCGACACACGCTCTCTGTTGAATTGCAAAAGAGCTTCGTAATCTGACATTTCTGCGTGACTCTACCACTGTTGACTGCAGTCTAACACTCTTGCAACTTCCGCAGCGTACGAGATCAACTAGATCACTCCGATGGTTTATACAGACAATAAATTTATAACATCCACTCTACTTTTATAAAAAATCCTGGCAGCATTCAGCTATTCCACGAATAATTGAATCCATGCTTTTCGCTTCTTCGCTAATTTCGCGAGCCCAGCAGCTTGGCTGGCATGCTTTTCGCGTTTTTCCTGGCTACTTTAATTTTTTCGCGACTTGAAAAAGGAAGCTTTCCAAACTTTAATTTTCGCGATGTACGAAGTCCAGCCTTCTAAATTGGACGAACAGGCGATTTAGAGGCGATCAACGGTCCAGAATTTAGATCATTCTAACTTGCTGGTGTTATGAATGTTCGCGTTTTAGAGGATCTCGAACAAGAATGATTAGATTCAGTTCGCGAAAGGTAATTATCTGGGTAATTAAAGATTGAATTTTGCTCGTCAACGGCAACGCCCGATTCCACTCGTAGCTTTGGCTGTCCCTGCATTCGTAAATACAATGATCTAGCTTTTTTTAAATCTTGTAATATAATCGTGTTTCCGATGTGTTTCCATTTTGTTTCCAGTACGCGTTGTTTCACGATCAGATGTAAAATCGGCAAGCCGGTTGACAAACCGACCCACCGCGCAGTTGTAACCAACGGCTAATAGTGGACCGAATACCGGATAAAAGTCATCGGACCACGGAATTGACCACTGAGGGATGGATGTACAAGGTTAGTGAAGGCGACATCTGTCGCTGTCGTTTTGGTGAAGGAATATCTACTACATATTACTTAAAAAAAACCTGCGGCGAGACTTTATCCGCACCGCTGGTTAGCGTTGGATAAATAGTTGTTGCGTAGCTGTCAATCTGAGCACTACTAGCTATTGAAGTTCTCGCCGTGTATAGCATAGTACACCGCTAAACAAGTGTTTGGTCTGGATAGTAGAAAAAGGCCATGGCGATAAGCATGTACATTGCCAAGGACATGACACCTTCCAGCCAGTTGGACTCACCGTCCAAGATCAGGTAGTTGGACAAAAACACAGCAGTGAAAAGCGTTGCAGTCTCGAAAGTGGAGAAATTGAGGGTCATGGGCACGTCAATGGCCCAGCCAACCAAAACCATGAATGGTGTAACGAAGAGCGAAATTTGCAAAGACGAGCCAATTGCCACGCTCAATGCAAGGTCCATCTTGTTCTTCATGGCTACGATCACCGAGGTGACGTGTTCTGCAGCGTTACCCACAATTGGGATAATAATCAAACCAATAAACGTCTTGGAGAGACCCGAGCTTTCAACAATGTCATCAATGCTGCCCACCAGGAAATCGGCACAAATGGAAACCAAAACGGTGGTGGCGAATAGAAAGGACAATGACGATCTGACAGACAATGTCTGGGTCACTTTGTGAGTCTCGACAACCCCCTGTGCGTCTTCCTCTTGCTGCTCGAAAAGGGTGTAATGCGTGCCTAGTTGGAAAATCAAAAAGCAGATGTAGATCGCTAGAAGCACAATTGAAGTGCCACGGGATAGGTTTAAGATCTTCTGGTTAATAAAGCGGTCTTGACGCTCGTTATCATCCGGAAGAGACGCACGGAAGGCAGCAGGAATGAGCAACGACGCACACGAAATCGTCAGCAGCGACGACATGGTCTGTGCTGCCGTCTGGTTGAAAGTCTGCTGCTTTCTGTTGTATCCACCGGCTATGAAGCAGAAGCCAAGAACCAGCAACAGGTTAGAAAGAAGACTCCCAAGCATGGAAGCCTGTACGATGCGGATTTGACCCTCTCGGAGCGCAATGATCGACACAATTAGTTCAACGGCATTTCCAAGGGTCGCGTTCAGAAGCCCACCCAGAGTTGAACCAGCCTTGTCGGCTAGTTCCTCTGTAGCGTAAGCCAGGATGGCAGCAAGAGGAATAATGGCCAGAAAATTGAAAACGAAGTTCCATGACGACGACAAGTCGCCGTATCCAAACACAAGCCCAATGGGCACAAACACCAAAAAGTAATTGACCGGTGACGACTTAAGCACAATCTTGCAGTCTCTCACCGCGGCCTCTAACATGGAAGAGCGTTTTGTGATGCCGGTGCGGGCAAGTAGCGGAGTGGCTGCGCTCATTTAAACTCAAGTGGACTGGTGTAACTCTTTCTAAGGAGGATTCTTCAGAAAAGTCTCAACGCCTCAGAGGTTATATCAACTATAAAAACTTGGTTACAATGGAAGAGAGTGTCGTAAGGGTCCATGTCGTTGACATTTTCCGCTTAATATGAGGGTATTTACGACCCCGGCAATGTGAAAAATTCAAGAGTTCATACGCCGAAAAATACAAACGCCGTCGCATTGGACAATTAGAAAGCCAGGAATCTGGAAGTTTTTTCCAGATTAATGCTATGCTAGTCTAATGGATGTCATTGGGTTGTTCTTCTGATTTTATAGAATTTTTGCTAGAATAATATGTAGCGTGTCTTTACTGTCGTACCGTGCCAACAACTCCAGCAATTAGTATGAGAATTGACCAAATTGTCATGCCTGTGAAAACAAAGAGCCGATTTGAGGCAAGAGAATGCCATGCTGTAATGGATTTTTTGTAAAAATGTAGTAACCGGTGCCCATGATCTTCGTCAGGCGATATTATGTCCTGTGTGTAAATGGAGTTGAGGACAAAAAGCTGATCGGAATTTATGAATTGAAGACTCTGGGGTTGCGAGCTGTGTAGATGCAGATCGAGGTTGAGATCATTGCTCAAAGTACGAGCTGTGTCATCGCTGTTTATAGATTGGTCGTCTACCCAATAGAATAGAGTAAGGTTAATGAGAAAGTTGAAAACCGTCAGCGGTCCGATCACACATAGGAGGAAAAATGAGAAGACTCTGGATCCGAAATACCTTACGAAGTGCGTGAACAATTCTGGGTGGCCTGGAACGTAAATAAAATAGGCAGACGATATCAGGGACTGACCAATTGTCAATGCTAGATTATCGACAATGACCAGGTAGCCCAAGAATAGCTGTTTGAACATCTCTGCGTTCGACGCGGTTTCGTAAAGCGGGGTTATCCGGCCCGGTTGGCAGTCATCCACACTGTACGGTTGTGAACTTGCGCCGGAGGCCTCAATATCCTTCAAAAACGTCATTGAATTGTCTTTGAAATTCACGACAACAGTATCGTCACCTGCGTCCATGTTCAGACTGCCATAATTTTTCGTAGAGCTGTCGGGTTTTTGCAAATGAGTCGTGGAAGCAACGGGAGTCCCAGTTGGATCATTATCGTCGCGATAGACGTTTTCGCCGATCAAAGAGGAATTGCGTTTGACGTCAACACACTTGGAAAGTGTGATGTTAGGTCTAGTAGAGTCCGGCTCTTCTTTGCGTTGCTGGTTCTGAAGGGGCCATACGGCTGTTTGTGTAGACGATATTTGCTCGTAGTTGTTGAGGGTTTTCATTATGCAGATCGACAGCTCGCAAAGAGACCAGGACACGCCAAACATGAAGGATTGTTTTGGTATGATGTGCCATGTCGTGGGCTCAGCAGCTTTGCCATTTGAATGCGACGTCTCTGTCGCATCCTGTACCTGCGGGTATGCTAAACAGAACACAATCAGCAGACAAAACCAGTCGTTTACTGGGAAATCGACAAAGATGCTCAGAAGCATATGATTCGGCTTGACGTTAAGCACAAAGTTTTTGAAGAAGAATAGCGCGAAGGGTGAGAAAAACCCTAGAAGCGTGGTTCTGAAATAATCTTGACTGTTCGGTGCAAACATGGTAGGATCCTGATACTTGGATATTAGCGAACTCGACAATCCATAGGCTGTGGCATATATGAGCGCAATTCCGAGCAAACTTAAGAAACAAGCGTGTTTCCGCTTCGAGCAAATCAGCCCCATAAACTCCTGGGACACATATCCCAGACGAGTCATAATTTGGTGCTAACTACGACTCGAAGTATTAGTCTTTCCCGCTTTGGCTGGTTGATGTCGATATATCAATTTTTGGATAAAAGTATTTCACTTGGAAATTGAAAGCTATATTGTCAAGCGCTTGTCGAGCGACTATGAGAGTGAGAAAAGTGAAAACAATGGAGAATAAGAGAAGCAAGAAGGAATAGGCAGTCTAGCTTCTATAATTCTCGAAAAGTTCAGAGAATTCAACCAGCTACCAATAATGGTGCTTGAAAAACTAGCTCCGATTATTCGATAATTTTCGGTTTCCACAGACCTTATAAAATTACTTCGTAGCAAATCGTAATGTGCAGTTAACGATCATCTTCGGCACACCACCCTGCGTTATGTTATGATCGAACTTTTCTTTTCTGCTGTCAAGACGGTTTGTAGGGTTTTTGTATAACGGCATTTAGCCCGTGGAAGTCAGCAATGCCACTGACAGTATGTGTCGGCGCACAGTTCAAACCCCAAATCTTGACTTCGGAATTGTTGCCCACATGCGATAAGACATTTGAAAGGGCTGGACGTGTCAGCTGCCCTAGGTGTCTTTAAGAGCCCCAAAATAAGGTGGTCTCATGCGCTCTATGACTCCAATATTTGATATATTTACAAGCAGGCTACTAAGTAGAATAAGATCAGTCAGTCCGTAAATCAAACCCCAAATTAAACGATATAAATGTCCCAGTAGTATTACACGGAGCTGTGAGCGATGGGCTGTCAACGTTCGTCGTTCACAGCTTCTCTAGATGGAAAACGCGAACGAAATCGTTCGCGGACGGGTTATCGCTGCTCCGTCGCGTTCGAGGATGCGGTTTGCTGTTTTCCACCAGTCGCATGGCCGGCGGTGCTATCCCCGCGGATCTGTGCTTCCCGGCTTTGGATGAAGGACCCGATACGCCGGCGGTGGCCTCAAGGGACCGCTTTCGGCGTCTGCGACGGCCCGTCGGAGAGCTGGACACAGACGACGGTACGACGGGCGACGTAGCGCCCGTCGTCAGAGCGGCCGCCGTAGCCGCGGCGCATTTGTTGCGGAAAAACTCGACTTCCTTCTTGATCAGACAGCTTTCGACCGCGAGCCTCGAGTCCCACGAGCTGCGGTTCTCCAGTCGCGAAATCTGCGCCTGCAAGGACCAGTGCGAGATTGCAGTCAGAGACCGGTTCAGCAACTCTACAAGCACCCCACGGTCCACGGGCGCGAGCCAGTTGGCACGCGCCCTTTCCAGCTCCTGGATCATCTCTGCCAGGGACGTCTCGAGCTGACGTGTGCTTTCGAGCGACGGCCACATAGCCGTCGCGTCCTGTTCCGGCTCCGGTTCCGGCTCCGGTTCCGGTTCCGATCCCGGCCCGCAGTCGCGGACCGCGGAGCGGTCCGCGCTGCTGGCCTTGACGCCCAACCGGGGTGGCTCCTCGGGCGTGATCGCAGCGACGCTGGTCGTGCACAGCCCACTGTTCACCATTGCGTACTTTCAGCGAGTCCTTCGTGGTGATGGCCCTCCCCGCGATATCTAGTGGCTACCTTTCGTTTCTGGTCACAACCTCACGACCCTCGACGGTGTCCTTACGAACGCTCTACAGATATACTAAGAAACTCCGACCTCCCAAAGCTCTATGCGCACCGCGGAAGCAAGCGAGGGGCGGCTGCTCTTAAGTCCGTCTTGATCGGGGCACCGATCCAACCCGCAGTTGGCCCTACGCCTTGCGTCGGTTCCCAGGCGGCACCGTCTGGCGCCCCGTCTAGCGTCCCGCCTAGCGATCGGCCTAGCGCCCTGCCCGGGCTGGGCGCTGGCCCTGCGCGGGGCTCGTCTCAGATCCCGTTTAACCGTTTACTGGCTGCATCGCTATTGGCTATTCGGCAAATTTCCCAGGCTTTCCCGATTTTCACGCAGCTGCAAGGCACGCACAACGGCGAGCCCTGACAATGCCGGGGGCTTCGGCACTTAAACGAGCAACAAACGAACGCAAATAGAGCCCAAAGACCGCGGCAAGTGCGGAACGAGCGCCAGCGGCAGCGGCAGCGCGCTGAACGCGGGCAAAACCAAGGTCAAGGTCACGTGACCGTGACCTTGACCTTGGTTTTGCAGTGTGCAGCTCAAGGCTGGCCACTCTCCGCGGCAATGCAGGCGGGGTAACCAGAGGGGTAAAGGTGGAAAGATTGAAATATGAGGTGCTGCTAAACACCGCTATATAGGGTGAAAATATGGTAGAGGACAGGCAAGGTCAGCAGAAGTCACGTGCTTGCTTAGTCGAAAAGACCGAAACCCATGTCGTCGTCGGATTCCTCAGCTTCTTCAGCTGGAGCCTCCTCTTCGGCAGCGGCCTCAGCGGCCCCAGAAGCGGCAGCGGCACCAGAAGCTGGAGCTGCAGAGCCGGCGGCGTGGAAACCGGACAAGATTTGCTTGAGGTCCTTGCCCTCTAGAGCCTTGGCGAAAGTCTCAGCCCAGATCTGGTATAGGTTAGTATGATGGAGGGGGGGAGGGGAGAGCAGGATTTCTGGGTAGAGGTTGGCGACGTGATTACGTCGCGAAAAACAAACGTTTTTGAAACCGTGTCTCGAGCCCTGGGGGTTCCCGGGAGATCTGCAGCCTGGGGGGGGACCCGTTTCGTACCCATTGTGCGCACCGCTCACCAGCCCACGGCAATCGTGTTAACATACGTTGTCGACAGAAGCGCCAGCAGACTTGGCCAAAGTGGCCAAGTTGTCGGCGGTGATGTCCAAGCCGGCGTCGGCCAAAATCAAAGTCGCGTAGGAGATAACAGCGTCAGACATTTGCACTTGCTGAGGGGATCGGAAGAGTGATGGTGGAGCGCTCGCGCAGTGAAAATTGTTAATAGGCGTTTGCTCAAAGGTGTGGTCCGCGAGCGGGCCGCAGGCGCGCAGAGTGCGGTGCACGGGCCGAGGTGATGGTGCACGGATGTGCGCAGACCGCGGCGCTGTGCGTCGCTGCGTGGGCCCGGTGCACGGCCCGGTGCACGGGCGGGGCGAAAGTGGCGGGCCGCGGCTGGAAAACGGGACGTTCTTCTTTCTGTGATGGTGGGTGGGTGTCCTACCTCGATCTTCGAATGTCTGGGTGTGTCGCTGTGACTGCGGCCCCGGCTCGCTACAATGAGCGGACCGCGGTGGCCGGTAAACTACGTCGGAGGACAAGATACGGACTCTCGGGTCCGACCGCGACGCATGCGACTAAGGTATTCTTGTTTCAGCAGTGAATATGTAAACGTATATATTTTTTCTCTGTTGCGCAGTGGGGCCGCACATCTGGGCCGCACATCCGCGTGCTCACTTGGAGAAATTCTCAAGCTTTTCTTCCAGGTGGTCGATCTTCTTCTGCTGCTGCTTGATTTGCTCCCGCAAACGTGCCAGCTGTTCTTTCTCGTGCTGCTTCACGTAGTAGTCTTCCTGTGCACGCTCACGCTTCACAAATGAGTCGTCCGCGCCTTCGCCTCTGGTAGTGCCCGTAGACCCCTCGGACACGAATCTTACGGCAGCGCCGCCGACGCCGGCGGCGCGTGGCATTCTGACCGCTTGTCTGATACTTGTGCGTGCTAGCATTCCTATTTGTGTCGTGTAGGTGGAGTATTGTAGCCTTCTTGTGTCGGTTAATGCTCGCTAACCAGTTTGATATACAGGAGTTGGTTCCACCGGGGAGAACTGGGGACGAAGCTGGCCCGGCAAGGGGAGCCAGGGGAGCCGAGCCGCAGGAAGCGGGCTCTGGGATGGATCTGCTAGTGGCGACTTGGCAAGCTACGTAGAAACGGGCGCAGAGACCTTAATTTTGATGCATATGATTGGCTCCTGGAAGAATCCCCCCCCACGCATCTCTTGCCACGAAGACGTGGGGGTGGGGGGAATCCAGAGAGGACGATGTTCGTTCTATGTGATGTTGGTGGGGTCACGTGAGACTGGGAGGGAGAGGTTCTCGTACGCAGTGCTACAGGGCATCGCACCGCGTGCCATATTGGAAAGAGATGAACATCTCGAGACAGAACCGCTCGTGTCGTTGGCCAGAGCGGGTTCTCATAGTTTCTACGTCGCCTATATAGCTACGTCGAGTTCCGATAACAGGGATGAGTCTGGCGACAGCAGTTTCTGCGGGCTCGGATTTCGTCAGTCTGGCAGAGGGCCACTCTCGGCCCGTCCTTGCGTGTAGATTCGCGAACCAGGGCTCCTGCGTCGTGTCAGGCGGTCTGGACGCGCATCTGTGCATCTGGGACCTCGAAGCCCGGTGCAGCTGGCAAGTCGACGAGCCGCATGCCAAGGGTGCCGCTGTGACGTCCCTGGACGTCGTTGACAACGCGCGTATCGTCACGGGCTCTGCGGACCGAACTCTGGGCGTTTTCGACCTCGAAACCGGTGTCAAACAGCGCAGGCTCGTGGGCCACAAGCGCGTCGTGAACCAGGTGCGACATTTGCCCCTCACGCAACGAATTGCGTCCGTGGGCGACGACGGCCAGCTGTGTCTGTGGGATGCGAACTCCAAACGCGCTATTTGGAGCGTTACACAAGAGTTCCCGCTGTTCACTGTCGCTGCTGCCGCTGCCTCCGACCACCTGGTCTACGTTTCTGGCCTGGACCCCGTCATTCGATGCTACGATATCCGCAATTCCACGTCCACCGAGCTTTTCAGCTGGAACTCGGCCCATTCAGACTCGGTTTGTTCGCTGGACCTTACGTCCAACGACAAGCTGTGTTCTGTCGGATTCGACGGCACCTTGCGAATTCACGACGCCAATGTCGCCTCTGCAAAACTGTCCCGCGTCCTGAGCTCTTTCCAACTCACCGGCACCGGTAACGCAGACCAGTACTTGGTTCGCAGTAAATGGGCCCACCACGATAGATACGCCGTGACCCAGGGTTACATTTGCGACGTTACGTCTGGATCTGCTGTCAACAGCTTCTCCGACAGATTGCCAACCAGCAGTCAAGTCATCGACGTTGACTACGACGTCGAGTCCAACCGCATTGCGATGAGTCTGACTGACGGGAGCCTGTGTGTATTTACAATGTAAAACGCTTATGAAGAAAACTGAAATAGCATTAGGAATAGTATTTTGAGGTTGCACAGAACGGTAATACGCGAGACAATATCTCTTAGTTCGCGCTTTCGGTCTTGACCTTCTTGGTTGCAGGCTCGTTGATGTCGATGTCATTGACATCTTGCGAAGAAACGTCTTTACCACCGGCCAAGCGAGGTGTGGCAACTTCGGCATGGAAATCCTTGATGATGGAGTCGACGTCGTCGATGTTGAGCGGCCTGATGTCACCCAATTTTTTGATCTTGGTGGTGACCTCCTTGACTTGGTCATCGCTCAAATTCAAATTCAATTGATCGACACGAGATTTGATGGCATTCCACCCGGTCAGCCTGTTGGCGAAATGGATGTATCTCTTCATACCGAAATCGTGGGGGTCAAGAATTTCATACGTGGATGGATTGGCCAAAATCGCCTTGGCGTGGATACCAGCCTTGTGAGTGAATGCACAGAACCCAGTGATTGGGTTGTTGAACGGAATGTTGACCTCAACGGCCTCGGCAACCAGGTTCTCAATGTCTCTGATCTTATGCAACTTGTACTTGGACTTGACGTATTCGGGTGCTGCCACAATCATTCTAGCCATCAACCCTCCAAGAGGGGTGATACCGTTTCTTTCACCAATACCAAGAACGGAAACGTCAATTAGTTTGGCGCCTCCTTCCAGAGCGGTGTATGCGTTGGCAATGGCACATCCAGTGTCGTTGTGGAAATGGCACTCGATGTCGCACGAAACAACACTCTTTAGTGTGCGCACAAGTTCGTACACTTGTCTAGGGTTCGCACAGCCAACGGTGTCGGCAATACCAACTCTATTCACGCCTATCTTGTCTACAGTCTTGTAAATGTTTAGCAGATCCACCAGATCGGATCTGAAAGAGTCCTCGGACGAAAATCTGATTTCAATACCTTTCGACTTGACAAATTCAATGACCTCAATGGCGTTCTTAGCAATATAGTTCATGTCTTTGCCGTGCGAGAATTTCCTCAAAAATTTTGATGTACCGATCACCACGTCCACACCATCGACACCAGTCTCCACTGCAACTCTTGCATCGTCCATATGACAACGAATGTGAGTCAAGATTTTGGCTTTCAAACCTAGTTTGCAAATTGCTTCACAGTCTTTCCTACTCTGCTCTGAAGCCACAGGTGAGGTCAACTCGATGTAGTCAACGCCGAAAGCATCCAGCGCCTTGGCGATTTCGATCTTGGTCTCAGTTGAGTAAAAAGCATTGGCGAATTGCTCACCCTCTCTTAAAGTGGAGTCGATAAGTTCAAAATTTTGCACATTCGAAAGATAATCCGATGGGTTAGGTCCGTATGGATTTGGACGAGCTGGTCCCGACGTCGATTCCGTCACTTGTTCGAATTCTTGACTGCTCATCTCAAAAACTATCTTGCCTTATCAGCTAATACTAATCAGCTCAATGTTGATTTCAACCTTAACAGAATCGATAGCCTTTTTATATGCTTTCATGCGCCTGACTCATGAAGGACGTTGAAAATTTTCCATAGGAATTCTGAAAAATTTCAATGATGGCTGACTCAACTAGACTCAGAGTTTTTGAAAAAAAAAATTACAACCTTTAAATAAGGTCGATTCGTCTCAATCGATTTCAGTCAATGTTAATCTTGTTTTCATGATTATGCCAGGTATTCGTAGGACTCGCCGTCGTCGCAACGTTGTAGATATTCTTTACCGATCAAATTATCAATTGCTCGTTTGATGTGTGAAATCTTAGCATTAAACCTTTGATGAGATTGCGCAATACACTCACTGACAAGCGTGGTATGTGGTAGCTTTCTGCGAGCTTTCATTATGCGGACGACGCATGCCTCGAGGAAAATCTGTCTTTCAGTGTTCAACTCCTTATCGATCTTCTGAGCCTCTTGTAATTCACCCTTGTTGTTGCCCAAGAGGTCGCCCTTGACAACAGAAGCAAAGTTTATTCTTGTCTTTAAGGCCTTGTAAGGTGTGGAGATTTTGAATTGAGTATCTGGATGCGTGATAGCGTCAAGTCCGGATGGGGTTTGGGTGACAAGCTTGTATCTGATAAAGGGCACCACAGCGGCAGCAATGTTTGACACGCTCAGGTCTGTATGTTCCTGGATGTCTCCGACGGTTAATACCGAGCGGTTATTGAAAAGAAGCAAAATGGCCATTTGGAATAGTGTTACGGTGAAAATGAACGGCGGTTTCCCAGGACGACCCAAATCGGCCTTGACTTCCCCGCGACACAGTGGCCACAACCATTTGAGTACCCGGCCGCTATGTTTGTTGGTATACAATCGTTCGAGTCCTTTGTAAGTTGGGACCAGCTCTTCCGGCAGTTTGAAATCCACCTCTTCGTACGAGAAAGGCCACATGGTTTCGGCCAAGACAAAAGGCTGAAAGTCTGGGTACCTTGCCTTCGTGTAATCGGGAGCAATTCGAATGGCGCTTTCGAATTCCTTTTCGAGCTGTTTGGATAGCCTGATGTCTTGAAACATCTTGGTAATTTTGCCGGTGTATTCCAAGCTATTCTCGCTTTGAAGTCTTTGGATTACCAACTCTTCGTCGTCATCGGAAGTAGAAGTGCCATGAATCAATCGTTTCGCAAAAAGGCGTCTGTAATGGGATTCGAACGCATCTTTATCTGTCAGAAACTTGAAAATGGTCATGATGTCGTCAACCGACATGTCTGCAGTCGATTCGGCATTTTTATTCGATCTTTTTAAAAGTTGGTCACTATACTTGGCAAGCATTTCAGGAGTTCGAGACGACGCCGTCTTTGAAGATCCGGGCGGTAAAGCGTAATCGTTAACATTGATGAATGAGCGACAAGCATTATCTAGTGCCTTTGTGAAAAGTGAGTCGTTGTGGAAACAGTCTCGAGTGATTTTCGTAAATGTTTCATAGACTTGGATCAATCTTTTGACATATTCTGTTGAGGAAATTGCAATCGCAGACCCCGGTTTCTTTGCATTCTCCTCCACCTTGTGCGCTTCTTTGACGAGTTTCGTAATTTCTTGCTCTCCCGAAGACTTTACATACTGCTCATAAGCTTGGGCAAGCTTCGGAAGAAGTTGAAGGTCTCTTTGCATGAGGCCATACAAAGTCGCAATCTTGGTAGCATCTCTGGAGTCCAACAGAAATATGAACTCATTTTGAAGCGCCTCGGAGTGTTGCGTGATAAGAACGGCATTGAGTGCTTCAGATAAAGGCTTTCGGGTATGTTCATCCAAGTAAAGAACAGTTTTGGTCTCTTCATCGCCTATCCGATCTTGGGCCTCAAAAATGTAGTCCGTGACAGAATGGGAAGCCAAATAATTTTCAGAAAAGCTGGTATAGTACGCCTTCGTGCTCTCGAGGAAAGGCCTTTCGAAATGTTGTATGTATACGTTCAAATTGAGTTTCTTCAAGTCCTGTGGATCAATGCCTAGAGCGACAAATGACCTTATAGCAACACTGGTGTCCGATTGCCTAACAAGCTTGCCGTCCCTCTGATTTTTGATCTCATCCAAAATTTCGCCCACCAAAAGCTCCACATTTTGATCGAACATTACTTGTTTCCACGTCATCAAGCAAAGAGTATATATGTCAAAAATGTGCCTCTTCCCATCGCTTCTCTCTTTTTGCACCCAGTAACGGTTCATATAATCGAAGGCATGATTCAAAAAGGTGGCTCCCACCGTAAACCGTTTCCACCTTCTTACGTAGAAGCTTAAGAAACTTTCATCAGTGTCGCGCTGAAGACCGCATATGTAATTCTTCAAATACGCTTTGAGTTTGTCATAGATTTCACTACCTGCTAAAATCGAGGATTGATTCTGACGCGAATCCGAGTTAAATTGCCCCGTTGAGCTTGATTTATTCACACAGTAGTTGTAGATTGCAGTGTAAACTTCCATGTACATCGCTGGTGATAAGACTTTGTCCACCCTTTTTAAAGTCGAGGATGGTGTCCCATCGCGACCTAGAATTTGGCCAATTCCGGGTTCCACAAAGTTCCAAGTCGCCTCTAAGTCATCTGCCCTTGGTAGAGTGTCACTCATCTTATGGTTTTCCCGTACAAACGCCACCAAGCCCTCTTTAAAGGCTCTGTACGATCCAATAACCCTCTGCGTCAAATCAAACTTCCATTAGATGGTATCTTGTCTGGTCAGCTTTACACGATTTTAAGGCCGGGTAATACTTGATATATCAATAGTAGGTGAAGGACTATACTGACACCACCTATCTACCAGAGTAAACCACAATAAGGCTGAACGCACAAGAAATCAGTAAACTAGAATTTATGCTGTCCTATATAATTTGTATAAGATTTACCTTATAGCTTTTGATTAAATAGTCTTTTTATCGTTGAGTTCCCGAACTTACCTTTTCAACAACTCTAACGATACTCACGGTGAAAGTTATGACCCACATGAAAAGAACGACGAAGAGAAATGAAGCAAGCGCACGTTGCTTCCGACATATATATTCAACCTTAGGTATTTCCTCACTTTTGAAGCTGCCGGCAGTGCAAACCCATTTGGAATCATATAAAGTGTTGAAGGTCAATGCCAAATTGGCGCTCGAGAAGATGATGAACAAAAGATCCAAAAGGATGAGCCGCAACTTATCAAAAGGATTTCGCAGCCCCAAGGGTTTCCCTGAAAACTCGTCGTAGGAAATGTAGAGTAGATAAAACAATGCGATGGAATTCACACAAATTGCCATGATAGTGCTTGGTTGTTGTGGGATTGATGAATCAATGGACTCTACAGTAGAGTTGGAGTTCTGATATATGCGGATAGCAAGTCCTAACGCAATCACACACAAAATCCCGATACACATGCGGAAACTCAGCGGGAGATATTGATTGTCTATGAGCAAACGTTTTAAACGGGGACCCCACTTTTGCTTCTTTTGGCGTTCTATTTGACGCCAGTGTATCTTTTTGCGCTTAAATTCTGAACGTTGACGTTCTAAAAACCCGTGTAATTTGCCCTCATCGTCGTTGTCCCTTTCTTCGCCAGTTATTCCGCCACTAGAATTGGGGTCGTCTTGATTAGAATAATAAAACCGTTTCACTTGTTCCAGATATGCGCGCCATTCACTTCTGTCCTTTGGGTTATGGAAATCATAATTGTCAAGCATGGGCCCATTAAAAACTGCATTTAGTCGTTCACTGCCACCCCAAGACCCGCTGAGGTCCGTGAAGACTTCTTTTCTGACAAGATCCCGCTCCAGGCGCCCTTCGTCGGATGTGTCGCTTGAGCTATCGTGAGGTTCAACTTTGTTCATCTTTTCGTTATTATCAGATACACTTGACATGCTGCTGCTTTCCTGCGTCTTGATCCCGTTTGGTACTATACCGTGCGTGAGGTAAGCCACATTCGATCCAATGTTTTCGACAAATGGAGCCCATTGCGTGTTGTACGATACCAAAAAGGGATCTTTACAATGAGTGTCTGTTTGCTCTTCCAAATCTCCATCGAATCTGTGAGAGCTTCGGACTTTGGCCTTCTTCAGTTGCTCATCTAATACAAAGGGTGGAACAAGCGTAGGAATAAGAGAGTATGCATTAAGGCTTTTGTATTTGAATCCCGTTGCGTCTCTCGTTGCATCTCTTGGCGGACCCCTATATGATAACTCGCTTTTATCAGCTTCCTGCTCGGTTCCTGCTTCTTCCAAAGCTTCTTGGTGGATCTCGGGCTCGTTATCAGAGCTCATTATGCCCTATTGTGGTCTTTAAGATGCTCATGTCACAGTGCTACAATAGCTCTTTTTTTATCACAAAAAACTGACACATTCCAAAACTAATATATATTAAACTAAGATCAACTATATCATTACAAAAAAATTCACCTGAAGTAAACAGCGATTGAGATTCAAGGCCTATTTCGGCAATTTTAGCTCTCTAGAGGCCTGTCTTAATTTTTTACCGAGATTTTCAGCTCAAATATTAG
Organism: Lachancea mirantina; assembly: GCA_900074745.1. NCBI lineage: Eukaryota > Fungi > Ascomycota > Saccharomycetes > Saccharomycetales > Saccharomycetaceae > Lachancea > Lachancea mirantina. Next base: position 961,479 of record LT598465.1, read on the forward strand.
CCTATTAACTCAATTGGATTACGATGACAAGCAATTAATAAAGAGATGATTACAGATAGTGGAATGTACTTCTCACGAGGGACTTGCTACAAATATCTTACTTGCCGTGACTATTTGTTTTCCGTGTGATAGGCCCAATTGACTGTCGGTGACAGAACTATCGTGATGTCTTTGGCATATTTTTCATAAGAGACCATCAGCGATATAGAAATCAGAGATGTTGAGAGAGCGCTGGCTTCAAGTTTTGACAGATGGTGTTCTTCATCTAGTATTAATAGATCTGAAATTGATAAAACTTTGACTTTAGCTACAAGTTGATGGTGCCCGTCGTTTGCTGAACTTAATATTTTTGAAACCGTTCAATGGGTCAACGTCAATAAACTTGAATTGGCGAAACGGACAAAATGTAAAAGCTGAAATTGAAACCAATTTCCGGTAATAACCAAAATTGTTAAACTTAAACTTCTAACGGCCGAGCCTCCTGGATGTGGTTTTTGAGTTTTGTATCGATTATTGCTTATGAAGATGTAGCTGAAAAATATATATAAGACCTTGGTGTATGAATCCCTGGAGAATTGTTGAAAGTCGAATGATACCCAGGAGTTGACACGATTGCAGGGTCAAGTGAGTTTTCCAGGTGGGTTCGTGGGATGAGTTTGGTCCACAGACGATTTTTCTCACTGCGGAGCCCGTTTATTCAGCAGCGGCTGCCTACACTTCAGCAATGCAGACAAGATCCGGTGAAATTGATAGCTTTACCGTTAACGAAAACGAAATCTTACATATTTTTCCGGTATGCGCCCGAATATATCAACACGAGATCGCTGGCTATCAAATTTGAGATAAAAGTGGCCCGCAAGGCCACTGAGCTTTGGAACAAATTGCAAAAATCGCCCAAAAGCTATAATAAGAAGATTGTCAGTTCAATCACAAGATTGTTGGATAATACGCCCTGGACCGAGAATGCACTGCGTACCGTACCATCAGAAAGTTATTTGCTCAAACGCGTCGTCGAGCAGAACCAGGAACGCACTTTGAGTCTCGCGGAATACCTCAAGCGAGGTTCCAGTTTGACCGCGGAGCCTGTGACTCTGTACTATCCGGCTGATGTTCTAAGCGAAAGTCAAATTCGGGCCAATGCTTTACAAATGTGGCAAACCGGTATCAAATATCACAAAAAATATACAATCATGAGCCTGTTGGGCATCCCACTGACGCTGCCATTGGTTCTCGTTCCCGTATTACCAAATGTGCCTGGGTTTTACCTCTTGTACCGGGCATACTGCAACTTTAAAGCGTACTGTGGCGCGAAGCATCTGGAGTCTCTTTTCAGCAGCTCACATCCTTCACGCGTGCGATTCGTCGCCATATCTAATACTGAGCAGGTTTTTACACAGCCCGGCGGACAAAAAGAAGCAGCGCTTTTGACTCCGCAAAATGTTGATCCTATCCTCCAAGCGCTTGGCTGTGAGGATATGAAGTCAGCACTTGAAAAGGCAATAAGACAGGAATCCAAACAGGTCTCGCGTCAGGACGTGAGCAAATGAAGCCTACGTTGAACAGACTTTTAGCTTTGTGAGAACTGAGCTTTGTGTGTCTTTGTCTCGCGGATCAGCAGTTGCTGTTTTGCCGGCATCGTTCGGCGCCTTTCGGTTGACTCATTGGCACAAGGAACACCGCATTCCCCCTTCAAGCAAGACAATTGTTTACCTTCAAAAGAAAGCAAAGCGCAGACGCTCAAGAAACAAAGACTCCATATAATTATTGATCCTCTTTCGGTTATTTGTATCCAACCGGAAGCTCTGCCACCACCGGGCTACCAACACTGAGATAACAGTCATATATTTACATACACAAACACCTGTACATTTGCATCTTTTGAAAAAGGCAGCGTTGTCCAAAATAGTCAGCCCAGACACCTGGATGCTTGTGAAAGAAAAGACTTGTAACGTGAACTCATGAAGGAATAAGATCCTAAATCAGAAGCACGTGATCTTAAAATGAGAAACGGCACGTGATCTGATTTCAACCTTATTATTTTCGTTCGAAAGCAAGATCAAGCAACTTGAACGAGCTCAGAGGTAGTCCTAATATGCTTATATTATGAACGGTTTGTATACTGGTCATTTAAGCTCAAATTTAGATGGAATGTCTGTCTTTAGCCGCCAATGCCAGTCAGAAAGCAGCGTACTTAACTCCAGTAATTATGTACGGCACAATGTGGACGCCCTGGCACGCAAAATTAATACTGCGTGCTGTTACCCGCCCACTCCCCTTGGAAGCGGAACCCAAGCAGCTGGTAGAGGGGTTGAAAAAGTTCTAAATGGATCCATTCCATTCTGACTTGATTTCCACTTCTTTTATTTCCCCAGAAAACACTAGAACACCTATTTCACACCGAAATGCGTGCTAAGTGGAGAAAGAAGAGAACTAGAAGACTAAAGAGAAAGCGGCGGAAGGTTAGAGCTAGATCTAAATAAGCGAACCACCTCGAATGATATTTTGAATGGGCTTTGTTAGTGGATGGTAACCATTGCTAGCGAGGTTTTGTTCTTTTTGTTTATGAAGGTTCCTTGGGTTCTTGCTCTGCACAACCCCTCTGAGAGGCTCAATTGACTGTTTTAGTGATGTGGTGCAGTTGGCATTTAGCGAGTGTATCTTTTAGTCCCGTAAATAGTTAATGACAATGGCTTCTAAGATTTATTTTTGCAGTTGACACTGCCAAACGCTGGCTACTAGCTAACTAGGCGCCAGTAATTATCAATTGGTCTTTTATTCAACGTTCAATGTTGTATCTGGCGGTTTATTTGGACTTAATTTTTTTTACAAACGATGGGGGACACAAGCGGGCCTTACAGTAGGAAGGCACCTAGGTGGGCTCCCATTTCAAAGAAACTTCTGTTCCTTTAATCAGTTGACTCCGCGAACTTGTCCTGTATTTGCGAGAAAAGCTTTTCGAATTCTCCGTGAACCTCTTCCTCGCCCCTGCTTGGCTCCAAAAATTTGGAGGAGGAAACAGCATGCTTCACGTCACTGGTGGCCTCGGCAAGCTTAGACCAGCTAGCGCCATTTGCAACGCTCTTTTGAGCCTCTTCGTAATACGAAACGAAAGCCTTCATCATATCATGAGTCTTCCAGATAGGACAGAAAGCATCGTAAGTCGAATAACCGTTTTGCTGCAAAAAGTCTTCTTTAATCAAAGCTGCGACATCTAGAGTAATCTTGTCACTGTCAGAAAGGGCAGACTTACCGACCAGCTGAACCACTTGTTCCAGTTCTTCGGCGTTTGAAAGAACCTCTCTGATGCGGTCCCTTAGAGGGGCGAAATCTGGGTAGTTACTGTCGTAGTACTTGTTCAAAACGTTGGTGTATTTCGAGTACGATACGGAAGTGTTGATGGAAGGGAAATGCTTTCTTTGGGCCAATTTTTTGTCAAGACCCCAAAAGACTTGCGTGATACCAAGAGTCGACGTAGTAACAGGGTCAGAGAAATCACCACCTGCTGGCGAGACCGCAGCAACGATGGACACGGACCCTACACGGTCTGGAGAACCAAGAGCAACGGCTTTACCGGCTCTTTCGTAGAAAGAGGCCAGCTTGGCACCTAAGTATGCTGGGAAACCTTGGTCGGCAGGCATTTCACCCAAACGACCGGAAATTTCTCTTAAGGCCTCAGCCCATCTGGAAGAGGAGTCGGCAATCATGGAAACGTCCTTACCTTGGTCTCTGAAGTATTCAGCCAACGTGATACCAGTGTAAATAGAAGCCTCTCTAGCAGCGACCGGCATGTTAGATGTGTTAGCAACCAAAGTCGTACGTTTCATGATAGGCTCCTTCTTGCCATTTCTCTCCGTAAACAATTCGGGGAATTCCATTAAAACTTCAGCCATTTCGTTACCTCTCTCGCCGCAGTTATGGACAACAACTTGGTTGCTTAGCAAGAACTGATGGTCTGACGTGTCTTGAAGGGTAATACCGTAATATTGATCTTCCTCAAGCTTCTCCAGGTTGAATCCGAATTCCGTTACTGCGCGCACCACAGAAGTTGGCTTCGCAACGGAGCTGGACAAAGAACGAGCAAGAACCGATTGTAATGCAGATGAGGACTCAATAGACATAGCATTGCTAACAGACTTCTTGGCAGTCATTCCCAAAGACTTGACCACAGCGGCAGCACCGGCCAATAGAGAGGTTTGATTCAAAAAGATCTCACATGCTTGGTTGGCAACTTTACCGTCAGCATCAATCAAACCAGCAAGAAAGCTTTCACGCACTGACGTTGCATCGCTACGCAAAAATGATGGTACTGTCTTTTGGTTTTCGATATCCAAGAATTTCAACTCTATCAAAGCCTTGGACAAAATGCTCTCAGTAGACAAACCTTTACCGTTTGCTTGTTTACCCAAGACGGTCATTTGTTGGTTTTCGAATTCGCAATGTAAATCCAAATCTTGAGCACGTTCAAGCAATCCTTGCTCTAGCTGCTTATTGGCAGAGTCCATGTTGGATCCCTCGCCGCACCACAAACCAATGAAGTAAGCTAATGAATCGGCAGCCATGGACTGGTCAAAGCCATTTGCCTTCAAGTAGTCAGCAATTGTGGTCTTTTCAACAAGGATTGGAGAAACTAGTTGAACAGTAGACTTCCGGATAGACTCAGAAACAAGTTCGTAATCTCCAGCCTCGATGGCCCACTCAATTGGCTCAGTAGGAATTTGAGATGCAAACTGCATTGGTTTTCTTGCCTGTTGAACCAATTCCAGAACTCTGCCATTGCGCTCGACGTAAGCAAGCTCGTTGTAAAGCACTTCTTGACCTTCAATCTTGACGTCTCTTGCCGTTCTGACGACGAGTTTGTGAGACGCATTACACTTGTACTCGTTTATCTCAAAAACATCCTGCTCCTGGTCCTGAACCAAGAACATATCTTGCTGACCTCTTGGCAAAGCTGTGACTTGGCGAGGTTGACCATCTTTGCCCAGAACAGTCTCACCAACCCTAATGGATTCGATGGGCCTTACAGAGCCATCAGCCATTAAAACTTCGGTGCCTTTGGCAAAGCAACCAACGTAGATGATAGCATCAGAGTTGGAGTACTTGGACAGAGATTGTGAGATAACGGTCTTACCGCAACCGAAAGCACCGGGAATGCAGGTGGTACCACCTTGCACACATGGGAAAAGAGCGTCTAACACTCTTTGACCTGTCAAAAGAGGGTAGTCTGCAGACAACTTTTCAGCGACGGGTCTAGCAACCCGAACCGGCCACGTGTGATACATTGTGTAGTCGGATTTGACGCCATCAAACTCAACTTCCAAAACCTTCTCGTCCACAGTGTAATCGCCCTCGGACGCAATCCACGTTATGGTACCGCGAGCTCTTGGAGGCAGAAGGATTTTGTGGTCTTCCAGTAACGAATTTTCGAAGATAGAGCCGAAAATGTCACCGCCAGAAATGTGATCACCAACCTTGTATTCACCAGGCTTGAAATGCCAGTTGACGTCTCTGCTTAGAGATGGAGCGTCAATGCCCCTTGGAATGTAGATCGATTGCGACTTTTCTTTGATCGCCTTAAGAGGTCTTTGGATACCGTCGTAGATGGTTTCCATCAAACCGGGGCCAAGTTCGACAGACAAAGGCTTTCCTGTACGCAAAACGGGGTCACCGACAGTGACACCAGCCGTCTCTTCGTAAACTTGGATCGTGGCCTTGTCACCTTCGATTCTGATCACCTCACCGACTAGGTTGTCATGACCGACCTTGACCAGCTCGTACATGGCGCATCCGATCATATTTTCGGCCACAACAACAGGACCCGAAACGGAATAGATAGATCCATACTCTGAATCCTCATGGTCCTCGAGTGAGATCCGTTTGATCTCTTTACGCGCGTTTTCCAAAGCACCTGCCATTTTTCAGACGCTTGATAATTGCAGTGAGTTGGCGCCCTGAATAGAAAAAAAACAGACGCAGTTCAACCAAAGGATTATCTGAACCCGCAATTAACTTTCGACGCTCGTTCTAAAACGTTTTCGGTGGCCTGAAGCTTGTGAGTAAGACAGCTTCTGTCGCTTTGACCTAAAGGTTTTGTTGGTTGCAAAGTACTAAGGGGGGCGTGTTTTATTCTATAATTTTTCTCTTGAAGCCCCTGTAACTGAGTCAATTACCCGGATTTGAGTATTTCAAATCTGACGAAATTGACGGATTTAAGACTACAATGTGTTTACTGGGCTAGCACCAATTTGAACATGGCAGTCGGTGAATTGTATCTCCGCGTAAAATTAAAGTAACTGAACATATTGTTGGTTGATTGAATCCGATTCATTTTCATTTTTAATTCCCATTTCGGAGTTACGTAATGAGACTGTCGATGTCGTTTTTTACGTATACGTCTTTTCCGAACAAGTTCACACCATAGAACCCTGAGAACTGTAGGCGGGGTTAAATAACGTACAATAGTATCAAGGGCAACGACAGCACGGGTATATGGCGGACAGCTTGCTAGTTATTTGACATATATTCATCAATTTGAAGTAACTTTTTTCGTTATTGTATAGCAACTTGGTGATTTTTTTTAAGCGATTATGTTGGTAAGCTCCAAATTGGGTTTTACCCCTCGTCATATACGCTAAGGGGCAATTAGAAAGCTGAGAATGGGTTTCTCTTGTGGGATTGGAATGTATAGACGATTTATGCGCTTGTATTGTAGGAGCTTGATGTGTGTGCACATCGTGAATTTTATGTCATGTATGCATACTGAATTTGGTTTAGTTAAATCCTCGACATTGCCGCCTCTTTCACACTCGTTATATGCGAAAGTTCAACTTCATAGTTGAGTGCGCTTACTGTACTTGTTAAACGGTGAAAGTGCTTTTACATGTTTTAATGTTTGGGCGACGACAGTTACATTAGCCATTGAAAAAGTCAATTATACCTATGTCATATATGTTCAACTTTAATTGTGTTCCGTGTCCACTCCCTGCGAAGAGCCACTACAGGTGACCACCGTGACAAACTGGTTCCAGGACGCAATACAAACCGCTTGCGTACTTGGCCAACAACCGTCTCTTTCATGCAGGTGACTCGCAGCCTGAGTTCTGGCATCCACCGTATTGCGCTCTACCGGAAGGTACTGTACGGGAATCGGAAAACTGTATTGCATGGGCGAGCTGTTTTCGCGCTCGTTTAGCGTGCTTGACGACACCGGCAATGCATACGGTGTCGCGATGTCCGCTGCCGTACCAAATTCCTGTACCGACCAGCACATAGCCGTGGAGGCATCATCGTCAGCAGCGGACTCTCGTGCCACCATGGAGTGCACGGAGTGCGCAGAATGGCCAAACGTCTCGAAACATCGTTTCAGTGTGTCTAGGGAAAAACGCAGACCCAGCTCGGTACCACCAGGCGGCGAGTCCATCTGGTACGGATGTTTGCCCCTTAACGCTGCCGTCGAGCCGGCATGACAGGACACCGGCGGCCTCCATTTGACCAGGGCATCTTCCATCTGGTTCGTTAGAGCATTGCGGGAGGCAAGTGTTCTAGCGTTCTGCTTGTTGATGACCAATTGACGTACGCTCGCGGTGTTCGCGGGCAACGTACGTCGGGTGCTTGAAAGTCTCTCGCTCATGTTACACAAACGGTATTCTTTAGTAGCTCTGCTGCTTCTGCGTACGATTTCTGTCACATATCATGTGCAAAGCCTTTCCCAGTCAACGCTTTGCGTCTGACGTTCAGCAGTGTACACAAACCTGTCACATTGCAAATAAAACACGCTTAGTTACCCACTTATCCCTGGCATAATGTCACAGCCCCATTTGCGTCTGATAGATGGTCCTGTTCATGAATTCAAATTCCAATTACGCACAATTCCTGAAAAACTATCCCAACGCCTTCAGAGATGCCCTATGGAGCTTATGGAAAAGCATTTGACTGCTTATTACTAGCATTTTCAGCTCACTCTAGACTCAGGCTAGACTTAATCTAAAGTCCAATCACTTTTTCAGCATGCTATTATCGCAAAAAGTCCTCCTGCAGATGGTTTTTTATGCAAACTCTGAGGTTGACGGCCTTCGAAGGCTCCGAAGCCTTATTTCGTGCGTAGTTATATATTGAAAACCTCCAGTAAACCCATATCAAAGGGAGAAAAATTTAATCAACTTAAACTGAAAAAACCCCTTTTGCTAGATAAAACAGGTCGTTGAACTGTGTTACTGGCTTGATATTAGTAGCCGTATTGCAACTCAGGGAGTCAAGTTTCAGTTATCGCTTGAAGCAGGGTTTTTGGGAGTGTTTTTGACCTTTTTTTGTCCGGTCTACGAAGTTTGAAACTAAAATAGATTGAGTCGCGGTTAGATTGATAGAGAAAGTCAATTTGGTTACGATAGAAGTGCGATCCCTTCAGGGCATTTGTATAAGAATTTGGTGATTACTAGGTACATCTTTTGTTTGACTTACTACGCATCATATTGAGACAATGGAGGTAGATAGCGACGTTCCAATGCGCGACGCGGTCGACGAACCACTTGATCCTACGTTGGATGAAGATGCTCGCGCTTTTCCAGCAGTGTCTGAGGGAGAGACGTCTGGAATAGCGGATCACAAGTCGAACAAGCCGTTGGAGCTCACTAAGGGCAGCATAGGCCAGCTGGACAAGTGGATTGAACATTTAGGGAAATGCCAAATACTTTCAGAAGAAGACGTGAGTTCCCTGTGTAAAATGGCCGTTGACGTGCTTCAGTTTGAAGAGAATGTCCAGCCGGTGTCAGTGCCGGTCACGATTTGCGGTGACGTGCACGGTCAATTCCACGACTTGATAGAACTTTTCAAGATTGGCGGTCCTTGCCCCGACACCAACTACCTATTTATGGGTGATTATGTCGACAGAGGCTACTACTCGGTGGAAACAGTATCTTATCTAGTCGCCATGAAGGTGCGATACCCTAAGAGAATTACCATTCTAAGAGGCAATCATGAATCCAGGCAAATTACCCAAGTTTACGGGTTCTACGATGAATGCTTGCGTAAATACGGCAGCGCAAACGTTTGGAAAATGTTCACAGACCTTTTCGACTATTTTCCTATCACTGCATTGGTTGACAACAAAATTTTTTGCCTGCATGGCGGTCTTTCGCCGATGATCGAGACAGTGGATCAAGTTAGGGAACTGAACAGAATACAAGAAGTGCCTCATGAGGGCCCTATGTGCGACTTGCTTTGGTCCGATCCTGACGACAGAGGCGGTTGGGGAATAAGTCCAAGAGGAGCCGGCTTCACTTTTGGTCAAGATATCAGCGAACAGTTCAACCACACCAACGACCTCTCGCTAATCGCGAGAGCACATCAACTTGTAATGGAGGGTTATGCTTGGTCTCACCAACAAAGTGTTGTGACCATTTTCAGCGCGCCAAACTATTGCTATAGATGCGGCAATCAAGCCGCCATCATGGAAGTCGACGAAAATCATAACAGACAATTTCTACAGTATGAGCCATCCATGAGACCCGGGGAGCCTACGGTTAGTAGAAAAACACCCGATTACTTCTTGTAAGGGCTGTGACAAAAATTGATTACGGGGGTGTTGCGTTATATAAGGTTCATATCTTTTATCATACCAGGCTTCCCTTAACAAGTACTGTTTCACTACTAATTTTATTACTCTCTAAATTTACATCCTATGAATTTGACATTCGGGCGCAAATTTCTGCGCTCTGTCTTTTGCCACTAAGCACATCTCATTAATGGCTATTCTGGCTTCTTCGTACCATGAATTACCCGAATTGATTCTGGCGTTCATTATTTTCATGATCTCGGCTCTAGACCGACCGTTGACGAAAACGATAAAACGCAGTCCTTCATACTTTTCTTCGTACTGTCCGTTCAGGAATTGAAGCTTTTCCTGCGTCTCCTTAGAATCTGAACTTTGTAAGCTTTGTTGTTCACTCGTAGAATATATTGATAACGTCTTCTTTGGTTCCCCTAATCTGGGGTGTGCTGCTATGATATTGGCCAAATGATCCACGCCTCTTGAACTGATACCCTCGCATTCAACCTCATCGCACAGCCCATTTAACCTTTTCTGAACTGCCTCTACAAATTCTAAATAACTTCTCCAATTATGAGCCATAAACTTCTTGTTTTGAAGGGTAAACCAAATCAAAGAATCACTTTCTTCGAATAAAACTGCCATAACTTTCGTTTGATCGGACACGGTTGATATCAAAAATTCTGGAAATTTCGGTAAACCCATGTTATTACTATTTTGAAGCATCTAATACTCAACAAGACGTCCACACTTGGGCGAGGTGTTGTTCTTTTATATACTTGATATCGCGATATCATTTTCAAGGCAACCTTCAATTTTCAAGTTCGGTAAAGTCCGTAATGAAAAAAAAAGCTTTCGACGCATCGCGAATTGATTTGAAGCCCCAATAGTGTAAATAGCTGGTTAAGGTCCCGTTTCCCTTACATGATGGCTGAAGAGAATGAGTTTAATGGCTTTAACGAAGAGCCAAACGATAACTACAAAGTTTCAGCGAAGAAAACCGTCGCAGAATACAGGAATTTGGACGCAGAAGATGAATCGCTAGCCAAATGGAAAGAAAGCCTGGGATTGGGGTCTGACTTGTTACCCTTGGAGTTTCCTGGTGACAAGAGGCGGGTGGTTATTAAGAAAATCCAGCTCATTGTGAACACGGAGCGCGAGCCTATCACATTTGATCTCAATAACGAGCAAACCATCAAAGAATTGGCATCGAAACGTTATAAAATCAAGGAAAAATCTATCTATAAGCTGCGCATTAGCTTCAAGGTACAACACGAAATCATTACGGGTCTCAGGTACGTTCAGTACATCAAAAAAGCCGGTATTGCAGTCGACAAAATCGACGATCATCTTGGATCCTACGCTCCCAACACGACGAAAAAGCCACTATACGAGGTCGAATTGCCCGAGAGTGAGGCACCAAGTGGGTTTTTGGCTCGTGGCAGCTACAGCGCAGTATCAAAGTTCATCGACGATGACAAGACGAACCATCTTACGTTGAACTGGGGTGTCGAGATCGTAAAGAAGTGAAAGCGGTCTTTCTCTTTCATTATTAGCCAACTATTTATTCTGCCTACACGTCTCGATGTCACATAGAGCCTTATGTAACTCTCCTGGAAGGGCCTGCCCTCTCAATTCATTCAATGCGCCCCCAAACCATATTTCTATCATTTCGATCAGTGTCATTATCGCTCTACAGGCCGCCTTGACCCTTATTCGTGTTAAGAGCCACAGCATGGCCCATTTTCCCTTGAGAGTTTACTAGAAACATCTTCTCTCGTTGCGCGGTTTGCTGGGTGATCATAAGACTACCATCATCCGATGTTTGATTCTCGGTAAATTTGTTCGACTCAACGGCAGGGTATGCATGATTGATCGGCTTCTCAAAAGGCATGACTGGCGGAGGACCCATGCCTGAAAATGGTGTATTTAGAGGCAAATACATGCATGCGTACGGGTTGTACATGTAATAAGGCATCGTATATGGATTCTGCGGTGAATAAAACATTGGAGAAGGCGCCACGTACATGTTAGACTGCCGACTTGATCTTCTCCTGTGCGGCTTGCGAGCCTGCTGTCCAAATTTGTACCTTGAGGTCTCAAACTGATGTGGCTGTGGCGAATCATCATCGGGTATTGCCGGTTTTTCAGGAGTCGACGGCGATGTAACGGCGTCGCACACGACAGCGTCGAACGAGTTGGCCTCCTGGGCCACCGCGGGTGTCCGCTTTTGCCTCGAGCCCGAAGCATAGTTTGCAGTTTTATCTGTGCAAGGGTATGCCGAAGTCGGGTCTAGCTCGCTCAAAAGTGGTTGATTTCGATTTCTAACAAAGAAGGTATCTTTGAACATCACAATGCAAATTTCTTTTTTCGAAAGCGTATGCCTCAGCCCATGGTACTCGGCAACTTGGTGTGCCAAAAGTCGGTAGTACGAGTTCATAGGTTTCAATTGTAATGAGCTTGCTTCCGAGTCCATAAACGATATCAAGGATGTCTCGAGCTGCGTGATAAAATATCTATCGTGCGGTCTCTCGAACAACGCCACCAGCAAAGCAGGTGTCAACTTAAGTCCCTCCATTTCCAGATTTTAGTCAACCAATTGACCCTTTCTAGCCTATATTCCTTATCCCTTTGTAGATCAGTATCCGATCATGAACTGGTGCTTAAAAGCTAACCTAGTGACTCTTTTTAACCGCTCTTTTTAGCCTGACAAACGTCACCAACTTTAATTTTAAGTGGGATGCTGACCTGACCACAACAACTTACAACCGGCCCCTTTCGTCGTCAGAGTCTTCCTCGTTGCTCTGTTCCTGTTGTTGATACATTTAACCCAAACCACACTTCGAACTGGTCATGTGATGACTTTAGGATCTTAAATCATTAATCCATTAATCGATCAGGAACTTGGTTTAAATCAAGACCCTACACAAGCAGTAAACCGGCAGTTAAGGAGACCAACGGATTCGTAGCGGTTCTTGCAAGTACTACAGGTTTGTTCTGTGATGGCAGTTTCCCTTGAGGAGTTGTTGCGTGCGACCAGTCGACCAGACGGCTATAAAGATTACAGCACTTTGCCATCTGAATTTCCGTCGCCGTTACTAATCGATGCGGTGGACGGTGTTTTACTGTACCAACTTGCCGAGAATACGGACATCAAGAAACCCGGATTTGTATATTTGAAAGATTGTTTCCTTAGAATCCAACAGGCCAAAAGAATCAGCAAAAAATCCGAAGAAGATGCGTTCACATTACAGGAGACTGAAAAGCTAATTGTGGGTTACGGGCTTGTGGTTTTCCAGATAGAGGAATTCTGCATGGGTGAAAACAATTTTGCGGCTTACATGGTCGACATTTTGCAACGGTTTGACGACTACACAGACTATTTACCCCTTTTGATCCAGCGAGCCATACAGGAGGAATCTCTGATGGAATTCTTGAACAATTTCTTCGTTTCGCTCAAACGCCACTTGACTTCCGTTAAGCTTTTCGATATGAACGATACCTCCTTGTACACAAATACCCTTGCGTGCTTCGAGATATTTTTGTCATACAAACAGGTGGCGAGCGTCTTTACGCAAGTCGAGGGATTTTTTGCACCCTTCAACACCAAGCCAAATCAATTTGAGAAAACGACACTAATGGGTCCAATCTTTACTTTATCGCCCCTTAATCCGAATGTTGCGTTACGCAATTACGGCGATGGTCTGGAAAGAACGCAAGCACAGTTGAATGTTCTTCACGAGGCTCTTCAAGCAGAACACAGAGTCGTTCTTGACCGGCTTTTTTTTATTGTCGATAAAATTATTCGCGGTTCCGGCGAATCGAGATCGGCGATGCTGTCCTATTTCGCGCAGATTATTAACAAAAACCACTTGCGACGTGGCGATCACGCCAATTCCAATAAGCTGGCATCGAATGCCTTTGTCACTAACATTGCTCTGCTGCTGATTCGCTTCTCGCAACCCTTTTTGGACGTCTCCTACAAGAAAATTGACAAAATTGATGTCAACTACTTCAACAATTTGAACTTGCTCCTCGATTTGTCCGAAGAGACGCGTATGAATTCCGATTTTAAAGAAGCGGACGCCTTTTACGATAACAATAAGAAGTCTGAGGACAACAAACCGAACTTTATTTCAGACTGTTTTTTTCTAACGCTAACTTACCTCCATTATGGCATTGGCGGTACAATCTTATATGATGAAAAGATCAGCCCTCAGGTTAAGAGAATGAGACAAGAAGTTGAGAGAATTAGAGGAGTTGCTCAGACCAACGACATGTTTGCAAGGTTTACAGCAATGCAGCTCCCTTCTCTTGAGAAAACTCTTCAAATCACACAGTCTTTGAAACAGGCATTGCAAGGGTTCTTTTGTCATAAGGCCATTCAAGACGAAGTTTTCGAATTTGTCAGCGGCGCCTCGACCTTTTTAATGCGCGTCATTGATCCATCTCATGAATTCCCTTTCAAGCCTCTAAGTTTACCATTAATACCTGACCAGGTTGGGGTTGAAAATGTTGATAACGCTGATTATCTGAGAGAGCATGCACCCATCCCATTTAAGTATTATCCAGAGTTTGTCATTGAAGGGCTTATCAATTATCTCCAGTTCATTTCAAAATTTGTTAGCGCCCCCCTTTACAGTAGCCCAAGATTACATTCATGTGTTGAGCTATCTACTACTATCTTACGGTGTCCAGAGCTAGTTTCAAATCCCCACCTTAAAGGAAAGCTGGTCCGTTTCTTGAGTGTGGGTGCAATGCATATGGGTGAGAATGCTCCAGGGTTTATGATGAAAATTTTCGAAAATAATGAGCTTGTTCGCGATAATCTATTGTACGCATTGCTTGATTTCTACGTTATCGTGGAGAAGACGGGTTCTTCTTCACAATTCTACGACAAATTTAATAGCAGATACAGCATTTCGATCATCTTACAAGAAATTTATGAGATCCCAGAATATCGGCAGCAGGTTCTATGGCAGTCGGAGGAAAATGCAGACTTTTTCATTCGCTTTGTCGCTCGGATGTTGAATGACCTAACTTTTCTTCTAGACGAAGGTTTGAGCAATTTAGCTGAGGTACACAACATTCAAAATGAGTTGGCAAATAGAGCAAAGGGTTTGCAATCATTTCGCGAAGAAGATGACCAAGAGTTGCAATCGAAGTTAGTCTCCGCCGAAAGACAAGCCCGATCTTCGTGTGGTCTAGCAGAAAAATCTGTCGCTCTGTTCAACATCTTCACAGAAGATATTCCAAGGGCCTTTACAACGAAGGAAATTGTCGACAGATTGGCTAGTATGCTCGACTATAATCTTGCATCACTTGTGGGACCCAAATGCCGCGAACTGAAGGTCAAAGATCCTCAAAAGTATTCGTTTGACCCAAAGGCACTACTGAAGTCGTTGACAACAGTTTACATTAACTTGTCTGATCAATCCGAATTCATCTCAGCGGTGGCAAGGGATGGAAGATCTTTTCAAAAGGAGTTGTTCGATCGCGCTGTTTACATTTTAGGAAACAAAACCGGTCTGGTGTCTGATGAGTTTTGCTGCAAGTTAATGCAGTTCGCCCGAGATGCTCAAGACCAAAAGATTGCCGAGGAAGAGGAAGACATGGAAATGGAAGATGCTCCAGAAGAATTCTTGGATCCGCTCATGTTCCACATTATGACAGATCCTGTCATACTTCCAGCTTCAAGGGTCACTATAGACAGAAGTACTATTAAGGCGCACTTGTTGAGTGATTCAACTGACCCGTTTAATCGAGTACCGTTAAGATTGGAGGACGTTGTACCCGACGACGAGTTGAAGGCCAGAATTCAGGAATACAAGCGGCAAAAGATGGCCAACCGTTTCTCTAAGTAAGCAAAACCAATATATCAAGTTGTTTAGCATCCAATTGTTTGATTTTTGTACTCGCTGACTTGATCCTCTCCATTCAATGGTCGACATTATGAATGGCATGAGACAGCATACACGATTGTGTCTTCCGACTGAGCATGAGCTTAATCCAAAGTAACTAAAGTAGGTTTTCACAATTATTTAAAAAACTAAACATTAACAAGCTTTTTAAATGCAGACGTTTAAGCCTTGATGGCGTACTTTCTTTGAGGGAAAGCAATTTGCTTCTTTCTTTGCTTCTCAGTGATTCTGGAAGCCTCGAACTTGGTCAAAGCTCTTCTCAAAGCTCTGGTCTTCTTGGCTCTCAAGTCCTTTGGTTGATACTTAGAACCCTTGTACAAGTCTCTGACGGCTTGTCTTTGGTTCTCGCTGATGATGGTCAAGACACGAGCAATGTCCTTTCTGACAGTCTTGATCTTTGGCAGAGATGGTTTGGAGAGCTTTTGAACCTTCAATTCAGCCAATTCCTTCTTCAAGCCAAGGAGTTGGGATTCCAATTGCTCCTTGGACTTGGTTCTAAGTTCGTAAGTCTTGACACCGGCCTGGGAAAGATATTATGTTAGTATTCAAATACTCCGAAAGAGGTGATATCGGAATGTTAGGAAAGGTGTAAAACCACAAGTTCTTAAAATATTTTCGTTACCAGCGTTGTTGCTAAAAATCATCAGTATCGCTTCCTCATGATCCCAGGATGCGTATCAGTTTAAACTTTTCTGAATGACGACGCTGAGCACTCTCCACAACAAATCTCGTTTTATTCCGCATGCCATGCCCTTGTCCGTTTTTAACTTTCTCGAATATTTCACAATTCATCACGTCGAAATTCCATTAAATGTCCAGCCAAATCCCGTAAGCACGTCCTGATTCCCACTGTCTCTCGGGACATACACTTCATTCCTTCATTATCCGATCGAAACGCCCACCTATACACATACCATTTCGATAATTCTTGCTGTCCTTCCACTAAGTAGAAGCACACCAAGAAATCGCCGTTTTCTCTAGCTTGTTCAGTTTCCAGGCGGTGTCACGATGGCCGCGAGAATTCACGAGAGTCGGTACCTTTGGACGAATTCTTATGATTTCTCTTTTTTTAAAAAATATTTTTTTGAAATTTTCACGATGTATGGATGTTCAAATTATAAACAGTCATATATTAAGCCCTAAATTATGAGCCCTGCAAGTGCTCAGAACAATCGATTTGACTGTATTGAGAAGCGGTTGAGCTTCAAAGTGCTAATTGATAGTGTAAAAATAGCTGGTAGATAGTCACAGTGGTTTCAAGCGTTCCGTCTTGAAAACGGGATTTAATTTAAAAAAATATATGTTCGCTATCAGCACACAATAGGCTTTATGACTTACACATCATCACCTTCAGACTTTTGTCTCGAGCCAAGAAAAATTAGGCCGAAAGGATCCCAGTAGCTCCTACTTTTTTGCTTATTTAACGGGTACTGTAGTTTTAAGATTGGTTTTTCAAGTTGTTGCTCAACCATTCCAAACCTTCGTAAAGACCCTCACCAGAAGTGGCACAGGTGGCCTGGATAAACCATGGACGTTGTCTGATGGAGTGCAAGCCCAGCTTTTCGGTGATCTCTGCGGCAGACATGGCCTCTGGCAAATCCTGCTTGTTGGCGAAAACCAGCAAAACAGCGTTTCTGATCTCGTCTTCATTCAGCATTCTTTGTAGAACTTCTCTGGCCTCTGAGATACGCGATCTATCGTTAGAGTCGACCACGAAAATAATACCCTCGGTGTTTCTGAAGTAGTGTCTCCACAAAGGTCTGATCTTGTCTTGTCCACCAACATCCCACACGGTAAACGAAATGTTCTTATATTCCACGGTCTCGACATTGAAACCAATAGTTGGGATCGTCGTGACGACCTCACCGAGTTTCAACTTGTACAAAACGGTGGTCTTACCAGCACCATCCAATCCGACCATCAAAATACGCATCTCCTTGTGCCCGAAAAGGCTAGAAAATAGCTTGGAGAATGAACCACCCATTTTCTGTTAAAACATTGAAAGATTAGTAAAAAGTCCTTCAGACCCGAAAAAAGCTTGAAATAGGGGCTTAACTCCGAAAATGCCACCGGCACCAATAATTCACGCACTTAAGTAACCGCTAAGATGTCAGCAGAACTGAAATGCAGAAGTTTACAATCACTTCTCGCCATAGAATGTTTTTCCCTGTGCTTACTATTTTGTCATTTACTACCCGACAACGGAACACTGCAATTGCCTCAAATCAGAGTATTTTGCCCGCGTGTGTTGGAGCCCAAAAGTCGCGTAACGAGTGTTCGCACCTCTGAACTCATCCAAACTTTTCCACCGCAAACTTATCCTTTAATTCTGATTATCTTAAACTTCTTTGGCTGCAAATGAACACGTTACGCCTGACAAAAAAACACACATAAAATTCCTTTAAAAATCATCAAAAAACGCGTAAATTAATCGGTAAAAAAGCCTAACTTAATCACACATAACCCCTCAGCTTCTGCCAGTTAATTTCAATGTCTGCCAACAAGCTAAACATACTTTTTATTCTGTTTTTACAGATGGAGATCAAATCGATATGGGTCTTTTTTCTGGGTAAATTTTTTTCAGCCCACCCATAAAGCTCAAAAGTCTATTTAGATTTGGCAGGGTAACCCTTAGATATGATCTGGGTAAGAATCGTGAATTTTCCAGAGATCAGCATGCAACGAAATAGAGACGCTTTAATATTGATATTTAAGATCAAGCTTTTGAAGATGACATCTAACGGGTCGTAAGTGCTTAGCTTGCGCTTTCCTTAAATGGCGAAGTAGAATTTTTGCTTGTGCAAGAGGTTAAGCAGAAAGGTATAAAAAAATGTGAATGATTTGAGATCTAATTGGATTCCTGACTTGATAATGATCTGCTGATGTGACGAGATCCTTAACTTTGAAGAACGTCGCATACTAACTCCTTGCGTTCAAATAGCGCAGCCCAAAGTAAGGGCTCTATTCTCCTAGGTTATAGTTTACAGAAAATCAGTACTCAGAAAACCCCATAAGAATGATAGGCAAGAGAAAAAAAAGCCTTTTGTAACCTTAAAGGAAAATCCACCCGTTTAGGTTTGCTTCTTTAGCGTCGTGCTCAACCATTCCAAACCTTCGTAAAGGCCCTCACCAGAAGTGGCACAGGTGGCCTGGATAAACCATGGACGCTGTCTGATGGAGTGCAAGCCCAGCTTTTCGGTGATCTCTGCGGCAGACATGGCCTCTGGCAAATCCTGCTTGTTGGCGAATACCAGCAAAGCCGCGTTTCTGATCTCATCTTCGTTCAACATTCTCTGGAGAACCTCTCTGGCCTCCGAAATACGCGATCTGTCGTTCGAGTCGACCACGAAAATCAATCCCTCGGTGTTTCTGTAATAATGTCTCCAAAGAGGTCTGATCTTGTCTTGTCCACCAACATCCCACACGGTAAACGAAATGTTCTTATATTCCACGGTCTCGACATTGAAACCAATAGTTGGGATCGTCGTGACGACCTCACCGAGTTTCAACTTGTACAAAACAGTCGTTTTACCCGCACCGTCGAGACCAACCATCAAAATACGCATCTCTTTAGAGCCAACAAGGCTGTTGAAGAGTTTAGAAATGTAAAGACCCATTGTAGCTGTTCAAATCTGCCACAGGTTTGAAAGGTTAATAAAACTCGGTTTACAAAGTAAAAGTACCCTGGAAGCACCAAAAAGCTTTTCAATTAAAGCTCCAAAGATTCCAGACTATCCTCATAAACATACCCGTATCTCAAATACGCCAAATCGGTTATCGTCCGTTGTTAAACAAGGAAAATCGCCTGAGACAGAGTGTTGTTTTCCTTGATATCTTATTTCTGATATCATGATGAACGTCTCAGGGTAACCTATCTGTAAATCCAAAACAAACAGCGTTCATCAGCGACAATATACCCACATATCCATAGAGTCAGCGGCGTTGGTGATGTCAAATTTACTAATCCATTTGAAACAAATTTTGGGCTAGATGTGTAAGCTTTTTCGTATTCGGATTTCGTTATAAATTTGGTTTTAATGCTTCAAAAATTCCAGGAAAATCGAGCAATATCGAAGATAGCTACACTTCTCGTAATGCTGGGTTTCAGTTGATTCTTAAAGCTGATGTTGCTTGATAATATGCAAATTATTAATCGAAAGTAAAAGTAAAATGAAAGATGCAAATTGATAGGCTAGCGAATTCCAGGGTTAAGTATTCGACGTTGTGCTCCGAGGGGGCTGCAATGAGTGAGCTTATTTGCTTCATTTGCCGACATTAACCTTGCAAGCAGAATAGGTCTTCAGACCTCTTATGAAGACGGAGTAAGTGACTTGGTCGTTGTCTTCCTCCCAGTAAAATTCTGTGAGACGGATATGCCAAGGTGGAAAACCCTGAAGGTCCAGACGAGGTCCAAAATAAAGCAAAAGATCAGGTTCTGGCCCTACAAGCTGCAAAAGTTCTGAATCTATCAGTTTCATCGTGACATCTGCGAGTTTCATTTCGTTGTTCGTGCAGAGTTCCGCCATGGTTCTAGTAAGATCCACTATGGTTTCGCGGCCATCTCGATTAGAGAGCAGTGAAATCTCAATGGCGACTTTTTTGGTAGACGTTCCGTTGAATTCGGTGCTCGAGGAGTTGTAATACACGGAATTCCATTGTGGAACACGTACTGCAAATTTCGGTACATTTGAGGGGTCGTAGTATTTGCTTAGCTTGTGATGAACGCCCTCTCTGAATTCGTGTACGTTTTTCTTGAGGTACCCGTCAAAATCGTACAGGGTTAAATGCTTTATTCCGGCAGAAACCGACCAAGCCACTAAATCACTGCCGTCGTTGATCAGCCCGCTGACACCGCCACCGACATCGCCCTCGGACTTGATTTCGAGAATGGCAGCCAATCTTTTTGGCAGTTTTGACAATTTAAGCACGTCTTGTCGAATAAGTTGCGGCGTGTTCGAAGGGCTGTACGCGATGTTTAAAACGTGAATCTTGATTTTGTTGACGGTGTATTGGAAATATCGAAAGCACGCATAGGTTAGAAAAAACAAGCACAAGAAAACTTTGTAGAAGACAAATTCCAGTCTGCTGCTATTAGCGCTCAATGCCCCAGCTTTCTTCGAAAGCTTCTCTTGGATTGCCACATTATCAGGTGCCATGAAAAGCGCTCCCTCCGAAGCCGCTTTCAGGTTCTGCAGAGATGGTTTGGCAGCATTCTTGTTGTTTGCAAAAAATGGAGATTCATGAGGACCACTGCGGTCGTGGTATTTGGTGTCTGAGTTTCCCATTTTCGATTCCGAGATGCCCTCTCGAACTTTACTCATGCCACCACTGATAAAAAATTTTCAGTTTGGCCTATAAAACTCAAGGAGCGTTTGCCACAATTGCGCACGTTGGTAACGAGACTTAACCGTAACTTGGTCTACTCGTCCGTTCCCGCAAATATGATGATGAGGTTCCTGAGGATTTACTGTTCTTATAGCTTGCCGCGAAAATGAAGATATGATTTACGTACTAAACGACGGCCTCGTAAGAACGAGTTAGCGGTCAATCGACCGATGAAAACGCCAACTTTTACCTTAATGACTCCTTGAATTCGTCCCACGTAATGCTTCAATCGTTAATTAATATAAAATCCAATACCCAATGTTTTGAAATGTCGCTTTACTAAACCGTTGAACTTTGATTCGTTCTGTACCAAAAAATCTAAAACCTCGTCAATTTTTTGAACTCATTATTGTTCTTGTGCCAGTTGTCGTTAGAAATCCGTGCCATTGTTACTGTTCATGCTGTTACTGTTCATCAGTTGTGCCATGTACTCGTTCAAGCTGTCTCTGTTTTCTCGATCCTCTCGGTTCACACTGAGAGATGTGGTTCCGTCGTTTTCTTCGTCGCTGGAACTCGACAGCAGCGAGGGTGGGCCCTTGTTATAGGTTGCAAGCCCTAAACCATTGCCTAGGTCGACGTAGGATTGAGGCGGGGCTTGATTTTCACTTTCTCTGGCGACAGCAAGGGGAATAGTGGTATTATTAGCAGACGTTAAGCTCGTGGGTGCCTCGTTCGTCTTGCAAAGTCCAGAAAACTTCACAGGCGCAGCGCTCGCACATACCGATGTTCCATCACTTATATGTGCCGATTCCAAGGTCTCATGCGTTTCTCCTGCCTTTGCATCGGGTATGAAATGTAAATTTCCTGGAGAATTGCGTATCTTTTCATTCCAATACGTAGAGGCCAGGCTGTTCGGACACATCTTGTATAGTTGTTCGATTTCCTCCAAAGTTAGCCCTCTAGTTTCGTAGACTGACACATATACGATGACCACGCCAGCTGCGTTTAAGCTTCCCCAAATGAAAAAAATTTTGGTCCCCAGGGATGAAGTGTGCGAGCCCGTGTCAACGAGATATGGTGTTATGAGGGCGCAAATGAAATTAACGAGCCAATTGCAGGCTGCGCAAATGGCAGTGCATTTCGATCTCAAGCCAAGGGAGTAAAGTTCTGCGGAAACGGCCCACACACACCCACCCCAAGTGGCAGAGAACGAGGCAATAAACATGCATATGAAGGCTATCATGACTTTGGCTGCGACTACAGACCTTGTAGTAACGCCGACAATGGCAATCACAAAATTTGCAATCGTCATCAAAACGCCGCCCATAATCAGAACTTTCCTACGCCCCATATATTCAACCAAAAAAAGACCAGGAACGTTGAAGCCCACATTTACAGCATAGGTGATGAAAGACACCAAGTAGCTTTTGCTGATTCCAGTTTTACTGAAAAAGTTGACTCCATAATAAAAAATAAAATTAATGCCCGAAAACTGCTGGAATGCTTGCAAAGCAATGCCAGTAAACATCCTCAGTCTTTGTTTAGATCGACTTCTACTGGATCGGAAGCAATCGATATAAGAAAACTTGCCAAAAGACATCTCGTAATCATAATTAGCCTTAATCTCCACTAGTTCTTCAATGACCCCAGAATCGTGGTCAGACACGCCTCTTAAAAATGCCAGTGACTTTGCTGCACGGTCTAGTTGATCTTTTAGAATGTAATATCTTGGGCTTTCAGGAAGAAAAATCATTCCCGCACCTAACAAGAATGTCCAGAGATATTGTAAGCCAATTGGTATCCTGTAAGACGAAGGGCCATCTCTATCTCGTGTTCCCTGAGAAACAGCGCTCGACACGAGAAGCCCCCATGTGATCGCCCACTGATATGTTGAAATGATGGCGCCTCTAATTTTTTTTTGGGCAGCCTCACTTTGATATAGAGGTACCACGGCGGATATGAATCCAATTCCGAGCCCAGAAACCACACGACCGACCACAAGCAAGACAGAACTGCTCGCAGCGACTTGTAGAGAGTTTCCTATCATGAAAACAAAAAATGTGCTGAAGATGATAGTAGCCTTGCGTCCGTAAGAGTCTGCTATGAATGGAGCCGCTAGTGCCCCTGTAAATGTCCCTAAAGAGAGAAATGATACCAAAATAGACATTTCCTTCGCCGTAAAACTGACACCATTCCCAGCAAAATGTTCTTTAACATACTTCATTTCTGTTATGCTGTTTATGAGCCCCGTGTCATACCCGAATAGAAATCCGCCAACGGCAACAAAAACACCAACCAAAATCGACATCGAATTCGATTGCTTCATAGGAGGACGCAAGAAAAGTTCGGAGTCTACATCTGAAAAATTCACGTAAACGTCTCCATTGCCGTCGTTCGCTTCATAAACTGCGCTGACTCTCGTGGCAGCATTATTGCTTTCACTCTGAGAAATCGGAGGTGGATTCTTCGCGAGACTCTTCTCTCGCCTTATATGTTTTATCGAGAGCTGCTTGCTCAAACTTCGGATCGCACGCTCTATGACGCTGGTTTCGTCGATCCCTGTCCCGTCCTTGATCATGGTATATTATGCAAACTTCATTTAAAAAGCGGGGAACTTTGATCAGGAAAAGAGATGGACAGAAGTGTAGGTGCCTTATGGGTGCGAGAGACTAAAGACTTGCTTTGAAAACCTTTATGCGTGAGCACCACTGGTTCCTTTCGTCGTCATCAACTTTTGAGATTTCGCCGTTGGATATTTCATGTAACTAACGAACCACGCCGTTCAAGAGGAGCCAGCTAAATGCGACGAAAGACGATGAACCTAAGCGTCAATTCGCCTAAAAACAGGGATGAGAATGGTTATTTTTGCTGTTAGATGTACTATGGATTGAATTAATAGTATTTTTGAATACATGAGCAGTTTGGTCAAGTCGAAGTGACCTCCGCAATACTAATGAGTCTTTTAACACCAGTCAGCCAGTTTCCAGCCTCTTGGGAGTGATTGGTTGCGATTTCAACATGACATTGCATGGCCTCTTCGTATTTTTGTTCCTTCATAAAGTTAATCGTCTCTTGCAGTTTTGCAATCGTAGGAGGCGTCAAAAGATCTTGTCTCTCTAAGTGGCCGAACAAAATGTTTAGTCTCTTATTACAGTCTTTCAATTGCTTGCTATACTCACGTGGGATCAGCGGACTGACACGCGCAAGTTCGCTTTGCAAAAACTCCACGATCGGCTCTTGGTCAGCCGGTATACCTGAAGGAGCGTTTTGAGAAGGAGTTTCAGTTAGTGAAGATTCTGCCGATGCGGGAGGTTGGCTTCCAGTAACTGGTGGAAGCTCACTGGCCGCTTGAACCGGAAGAGCTTTATTTTGCATTGAATCTAACAGGGCGTTGGCGGAATCCACCTGTTGAGAAGCATGGGTCTTTCTGTTCATCGTCTTTGGAGGTGGTCCAACCGATGGCTTCGTGGGAGGAGGATTGCTTGTGAATCCGTTCAAGGGTGGTCCTGAACCATAAGCCATCGTTGCCGGTGTAGGAGAAACCATCGCAGCTGGTGAGGGTGCGTAAGGGTTGGACACTGGAGGAGCAGTAGAGGTTGCTACCGAAGGGGCATAAGCGTTGGCGGCTGCCGCGGGAGCCGCTGTGGTAGCTACTGGTGGGGCATAAGGATTTAGCGGTGGGGTTGGTGGCGCAATGGATTGCGAGTTCATCAATGGTGGCGCGACAGCTTTCATAGGAGGAGTGTAAGGGTTAGAAGGTGTCGATGAGGAAGTGGCGGCAGAAGGCGGTAAAGCTTTAGTTGTGGCATTTTGTGGGGGTGGGGTGGCCACCGTGGCACTCGATGTTACTCTAGAAAGGGGTGGTGGAGGAACTGCCCGACTTGAAGGCGCCTGGGCACCAGGAACGGATGCCACTGGGTTATGGATACTCACTGGCGCTACAGAAACTGCCTTGGCACGCGTTGATTTTTCCTTCACACTCAAGGGTAAGTCATTCCATCCATCGTTAGCCTTCTTATTCAAGTGTGGAGATTGGCCAGATGGTTCGCTGGGGGGTCGGGTCATGCCGGCACCTAAATCATTGAAGCCCCTGTCTCCTAGAGGAATCACACTTGCAATTGGGTTGTAAGGCAGGCTGACTCCATTGGTAAAGTTTCCGGAAGCTGCTGCAGCGCTGGCGACAAAGCCTGTGTTCATTGCCTGAGGAGGAGCGTAAGGATTTGCCGAGGGAGCAGGGGCCGCATATGGATTTGTTTGCCCACCGAAGGCACTTGGCACTGTTACAGGGACGCTACTTGGAGCTGCCGTAACACCTCCAACCGGAGCGTACTTATTCATCGGAGTCGCCAAGTTACTTCCAGTCGCAATGTAGGAATTTTGTCTCGCAACTGAGGAAGCAGAACCGCCGATAGATGGTGTCCGCGTAGCTAAGGTAGCGGGTTGCGCAAAAGGAGAAGTAGAAACTAACCCCGGCTTAACCAAATTCGAGGCCTGATTGAAGGGGCCGGGGGCCACAGCACTTTCACTGCCATATTTATGTTTTTTAGTTTTGGCAGTAGCAGAATCGGTTTTATTGGAGGCGATCAAAACGCGCTGCTTCTCAGTTGCAACCTCTTCATTGCTTTCAGGCAGCGTCTCCAAAAACCTCAAAGCGAGGTCGAAGTTACCATTAGACGAGGTCAAGTTGACAAACTCTAGTAGTTTTGAGACGAGCTCCTGGTTGACAAATTTTGAGTCTCCCAAGGCGCTTGTCATGCGAGAGAAAACTGTGAATCTCTCAACAAATTCCGTCAAACACTCCAAATGAGCCTCGTAAACGGACGCTTTTTTGCTTCTCATTTTGGATTCCAACTCTGAAGACTCGCTGAGCCAGACAGAAGCCACTTTATCCAGAGAGTGTGCAGCGACAAACAAAATGAGCGCATCCTGGCGCTTGTCGCTGGCAAGAAGCTTGTCACCCAATTTGACGAGCAATTCATTTTTTGTCTCGGCGTCTGCTTCCAGAGTTATAACAGCCTTTGCAGCATATTTCCATTGCTCAACGTCAAGGTTTTCAACCATGTCGATGGGATTTTGACTGGAAAAACAATATAATGTACGCGCTAGAGGTGAATCGTGGCTTCTCTTCGAAAAGTAGGCTTCCTTAACCTGCTTCTTCAAAACTTCATCGTTGGAGTCCAAGGCAATAACAAGGGACTCCAAAAGAAGATCTTTCTCCAAAGCCGTTGAAATGGCAGCTTTGTAGTTTTTGCGAAGTAAACTTTGGATAATCTCGATTGATTCGCTTTCAGCTTCGAGTTTGAAAGGGCCAGAAGGTTCGAATTTTTCATTCAACTTGCTGAAGAAATCATCTTCCTCATTACCCTTTTTCTCGTCAGAATTCTCGTCTTCTTCATCATCGAAAGAGAGCGCTTCTTCCAAAAAAGCCTTGGGACCATCTAGCGAAAGCTTTTCGAGCATTGTCCAATCTTCCTCGTTAACATTATCCAAACTCTGAGCAAGTCGCTTGTTGATAATTGGATTGAAATCGCTGGTTTGAAGAGCCTTATCCAACAGCGTGTTTTGTTCGATACCTGGAATAGAAGGATTGGCGATAGTAACATTTTTGCCATTCCCACTCACATAGACAAGCTTGCCGCCAAAGGCCCAACGTGCCGAAGACTTGGTCTCATACCACGCAGGAGCTTGCACTTGTGAAACTATAGGCTTTTCGGTATCTTTTTGCTCTGAAACGTTATTCCAAAAGTCAACCTCTGATTCTTGTTGTTTGGTAACCGATTCATCCAAATCTAGCGTTGTGGTCAGATCTTGCAATGTCTGTACTTCGATTTTGTTGTCGAAAGAGGCTGAGGCGAAAAGATCCGGCGCAGCAGGGGCGAATTTGGTCTTGAAGATCCAATTTCCGCGAGTTGGATACTGAACTAGTTTTTGGCCTTCTTCTGGATTCCACAAAACACATGTGTTATCGCGACCACTGGAAAGTAGAAGCGATTCGTCCTGTTTGCACCAGTCGAGCGAAAGCACACCCTTGTTGTGGCCATGTGACAACACGCGCAAAGGCGCGTTGGCATTTCTTAAATCCCAAACCAAAACAGAAGGATCGCTGTCGTTGCCGCTTGCCGTGGCAATTTTGGTCGAATTGTTAGGATGCCACTCGACGATAGACAGCTGGTTCTTGGTGCCTGTCACGGGCGACAAATAGCTCAGATGAATGACCTCTTTCTTGGCCTTCAAGTCCCATATCGACGCGAACCCTGAGGACCCAGCAGAAGCGAAAACGTGTGATTGGTTCTGGTTCCAAGAAAGCGAGAAGATTTCGTCGAGAGGCGTCATGGCCGTTCCGGGCACGAACGGCGAGTAATCCTCTGAGGAAACTTTATTTGCATCCCAAATGTAGATTTCGCCCTTACTGCCACCTGAAGCCAGAACATTGACCTGTTTGGAGTTGAACTTCAAAGTCTTGACGGGAGTCGTGTGTTTGGCGATTTTGGCGACAGACGCGCGCTCTGGTGCAGAAAAAAACTCCACGGTGCCGTTTTCGAGCGCGCCTGCTATCACCTGGCTGTCGTGAGACCAGTCGAGATCATTGAATTTGGCGTCTGCACTGATCGCTGCCTCTGGTTTGGAAGAATGCGGCGACAGCAGCGACCACAGTTCCAATGTGGACTCGCTCGAAAAATCTGCGTCAATAGCCCCTGACGCGGTTCCTGTCGCCAACAACGGAGCTTTGTCATGCGACCATGCAAACGTCGCTGTGCGCGCATACTCAGCAAGCTTGACCATTGGCTCAATTGGCTCTTTTGATAACCGCCGTGTGCTGTTAATCACGATACGGGTTTTTGGGGGCAGAACGTCCTTGGACGGGGAAGACACCTTATATGTGTTTTTGATTTCGCCACGACGAGAACTTTTCACACGAAACTGTAGTACATCGCTACTTACGAAAATGCATTCTTGGCCAACTCTGGCCCGACTAAAATCTGTTAGGGTCAGCCACTAGTAGGTTTGATTGACTTCATAACCTAGTTTCTTGGGAAGCTCCTCATCAAAGCCTAATGGATGGTTTACTTAAAGAATCCACTTTTTATGGGCTCTTAAGTCCTACCGTTTCTCAGTCCAGTTTAGAGGTGGCGTCTGTCCCAACGTTACCCAGCCAAGGGTGCCAAACAGGTACAATCAACGAGCTTCTATCTTTGCCGGCGAGATGCTTTCTCTTACTCCTACTCTCACCTCTATTGTAAAACCGAGTACAATAAAGGTCACGTGACCTTGATGTCAACCTTTCCATCGGCGAGTGTCCTAAAAGCAGAACCCACAAATGGCCCTAAAATCCTCTGTCTGTAGCTTCTTGTAGCGTGTTATAGTATTGATGTGGATGGTGAATGATTTATGGCGCTTCTTCATCACAACGGGGCTTGACTTTTATCACATGACCTAGACGGCAGATCAAAAGTTGCTTGCGTTGTGCATAAGCATGCAGGTTCTCGACTGCTGACGCTGGCAACGCTGTTTATATGAAATGTGTTGTCGGCAAGATTTGGCAATAGCTTAGGACATGATATATAAAGGCAGGTTGAAGTCTTGTCCATCGATCGTTGATTTGTGTATGTGTGTTCTCGTTTTTAAGATCCTTGCGTAGTATGTTTATAGGATTTTATGATTGAAATTGCCAGATGACATTCAGATAAGAAATTGACAGCCAGCCGCTGTACATAGCTCTAATAGCTTTCTGAGCATGGAACATTGAGTTACGCTCCGTTCCACGTGTCTCTACTGTAGCTTGTGTTTTCTTCTAGCACTTCAAAGATGGCCTGATCGTTATGGGGGTGTTCGGCAAGCGACTTGTCCTCATAGTCTACATGTAGATACATTACAGATAACATTGGTTTAGCTGAGCGCAAAATGCGTCAAATGAATCGCGAATCTGCAAGAACCCTCACTCTTACTCGATGTAAATGTGCATTGTGAATGTACCCAAAATATCACCTGCTGCCGACAAGTCACACAGCTTCACGGAGTTTGTTAAACGCGAAACGCTCTTAAGGAAGTAACTCCAGGAATCCGAAAATTAACTCAACCAAACTTGAGTAACTACAAAACACGACGGAAACCCATTGAACCCTCTTTTGTGGATCTTAATTACCCAATTCTACAGCTATGGCCCACGACAACACACAAGATCAGCAAAACCTTACCAAATACCAAGTAGAGGCGCAACAGGAGTACCAGGATCTCTTGAACGAGGCGCCCGACGAGTGGGACTCACGGATAGACAAGACGGGCTGCTTCGCAGAAAACATGGCCCTTCAGCTCTGCCACGCAGACACCAACGACTGGAGGCAGTGCTTGGGAGAAATGGCTAGCTTTAAGAAGTGCTGGGAGCAAAAAGGTAACAGAGAACGAGTGGGAACCATCGACAGGTGATTGATCTACAATGACAGCGACTCGAGGGCGTACGATGGCCCGAAAGTCCCGACAAGAAAGGTCGCTTTTTTATTTTCATCATCTCTTCGACCTCTCCATGTTCAATGTTTAGTCCACGGCTTATTTTTTCAACTCGCGCAGTGTCAATAAGATGAGAAGCTCATTAGAACAGGGAAAACGAAACCTTCTCATTCTTGAAGTGACGTCCCTGGCTGCCATATTGGGCATGAGTAGTGTGCAGAAGAGACACGGTCGCAAAAAAACGCTTCGAGGATTGCACAATGCGCTGAAGAAGCTCGCGACTCAAGCTAGAGCTCAAGATGCACCTGCTAAACAGCCCGAACGGCCATCGACGCCAGCTCAGGCTCAAACTGGCGTGGTTGATTCTACAGAACTAGTGGAAGCGCAGGAATCTCCTCAAAATGGTGATTCCAGATCCAGCACGGGTGATGAAGCGGAGGAGTTCGTGGAAGAACGCAATGGCGTGATCTACATTATGTCCAAGGAGCGCCAACCCATTCCCAAACTTACCGACGAAGAGGTCATGAAGCGCCATAAGAGAGCTGACGAAAACATGAAGGAGGTCTGGGCTCGTCTCATCGAGAAGTACGAGTCGATGCAGGACGAGGGCGACGTGATCGATTTGAATTCTGGTGAGATTGTGGAAGACAATGGCCACGTTAGAGGTCTTGCTTCGAATGAGAATCATTATGCTGATGAGGACCGCTATATAAGCGTCCTCAGCGACCTCTTGGACGTCGACACCACTCAAAATAACGTCTGGGGCGAAGAACAAGAATCCGACGGGGGAGAAGAGGATGAAGAAGACACGGACTACGATCACAGGCAAGCGGAAGACGACGATACAAGTGAAGATGAAGATGAAGACACAAACGAAGAAAAAGAATGGGACTAGCAAGAAATCAAGCGATGCAGCATCCAGTTGCCATTGTCGATGAGAGACCGGGAGCAGTTAGAGTGACTTTTAATGTGCTGGCCGTGTGGGACATTCAGAATTTGAAATTTCTAGTATTTTCCACCGGTACAAATTGAAAAAAATATTTAATGGAGATTAAAAGGCTGATCGTATTCTCGATTAAAAAAGCTTCAATTAGACAAAGCTGAATCCTTGAAGCACCGGCTGTTAACGCGTTTCATTACGCAAAGACAAATACTCAATTATGGCTAGATCAAAAGTATTTTTCGACATTTCCATTGGTGGCGCTCCCAAGGGTCGTGTAGTCTTCGAACTTTACAACGATGCTGTCCCTAAGACCACAGAGAACTTTTTAAAACTATGCGAAGGCAATTGCGGTATGAGTAAAACTAAGCCAGACATTCCTCTCTGTTACAAGGGCTCAATCTTTCACAGAGTGATCAAAAATTTCATGTGCCAATTTGGGGATTTCACGAACTTTAATGGCACAGGAGGAGAGTCCATCTACGGTGAAAAATTCGAGGATGAAAATCTTACGCTAAAGCATGACAAACCGTTTCTACTTTCTATGGCGAATGCCGGGCCCAACACAAATGGTTCACAGGCATTCATTACATGCGCGCCCACACCACACCTAGACGGAAAGCACGTAGTGTTTGGCGAAGTGATACAGGGCAAGCGGCTCGTGCGCGCGATCGAGGCTCAACCTACAGACTCTGGGGACAAGCCGGAAAGTGAGGTGAAGATTGAAGATTGTGGTGTCCTGCCGGACGACTACGAGGTGCCAGCTGACGCCGAAAAGACTCCCACCGACGAGTTCGGGGACAACTACGAGGATCTGCTGGCCGAGGATGCCAAGGTCAACCTAGACGACTTCTCAACGGTACTAGCTGCTATTGAGAATGTCAAAGCCATCGGAACTAAGCTGTTCAAGGAGCAAAACTACGCTGCAGCGCTCTCCAAATATCAAAAATCTGCAAATTTGATGAAGCAGTACCAACCAGAGCATCTTCCAGACGATGAAATCTCCCAACTGGACCAACTTAAGGTTTCTGTCTTTCTGAACGTGGCCCTGTGCGGTCTTAAGACCAAGGAATACGCTACGACCTTAACTTCCTGTACGGAAGTTCTACATTCCGACAATGCAGACGACAAATCGAAGGCCAAAGCTCTCTACCGTCGTGGCTTGGCATACTACTCCATGAAAGATCCAGAAATGGCGCTGACTGACCTTGAATTCGCTACTACTTATCAGCAGAATGACGCTGCCATTTTGAAAGCCATCGCCGACGCTAGAAAACTCAAGAAAGAACAGGTCGCGAAACAAAAAAAATCCCTATCCAAAATGTTCTCATAACACAATCAAACCAAACTTCGCAAACGTCAATGACGCCTAGAATAGCGTGTAATCCAATATAAAGAGCCATTGATCTTCTTCGTATGTAGACGACGTTATCAGGTAGTGATTATGATTGATGGTCGAGTTACCCTCTTTTGAATTTTGAAAAATTTTCGACGGGGTGGCAAAAGATATATCGAATTTAAAGTTAAGGATTAGTTTACCAAACGTAGCACTGAGCAAGAGCTTCGCGAGGCTTGCACGGAATCTTTTGGACGTATTAATAGCTTAAACTGCTGTTAAGGTCACAAACAAATTCGCACAGGAATATCGAACCGTATATCCAACCGTCGGTTGAGATCCAGATTGGCATTTGTTTGTTAAGATTTTGAGCTTTCAAGCCCAGTTCCGGCGGGTTTTGAAAAAAGATTCGTTTGCGAACTGACTACCGATACCAAGGTAGTGATTAACTTGGGGGATTTCGTCGATCATCGGCTTCAGAAGAACTTGTGAGGTCACGACAAGGAAGAGGAAGAGACACGGGGAGAATTGCAGCATTCAAGAAATCAGATAGATACCAAATTCCTAACCGCACCAGAAACACTTTTCTTGTGTCTATTACAGCATTTGGAACAATCAAAGCTCTCCAGGTTTTCTATTTTTTATCGTCGTTTTCCCGAGGATAGCTGTGCTGTTAAGCTAGCCATATCAGCTTGTCACTTCCAGCAAACCACGGTAACGTCACATAGGAGAAAAAGGATTCCAAAAATTGATTTATTATACCTTAAAAAGCTAAAAAAAGAATAAAAAATCACAATTCTTAATGGTGGATTTTCCATATTCAAGTGCGCCATTGCGCACTGTCAAAGAAGTGCAGTTTGGGATGTTTTCGCCTGAAGAAGTTCGCGCTATTAGCGTCGCCAAAATTGAATTTCCCGAAACTATGGATGAGACCCAAATGCGCGCCAAAGTGGGCGGTTTGAACGATCCCAGGCTGGGTTCGATCGACCGTAACTACAAGTGTCAAACTTGCGGTGAAGGCATGAATGACTGTCCAGGCCATTTTGGTCACATAGAGTTAGCAAAACCTGTTTTCCACATTGGTTTTATTTCCAAAATCAAAAAGGTCTGCGATTGTGTTTGTATGCATTGCGGAAAACTTCTGCTCGATGAGCATAATGATTTAATGAGACAAGCGATAAAAATAAAGGATCCAAAGAGAAGATTTAATGCCGTGTGGTCACTCTGTAAGACGAAAATGGTATGCGAAACCGAAGTACCATCAGAAGATGACCCAGCCCAGTATGTATCCAGAGGCGGTTGCGGAAATATTCAACCGAGCATCAGAAAGGATGGTCTTTCTTTGGTAGGTACCTGGAAGAAAGATAAAGGTGCCGATGATGCTGACCAGCCTGAGAAGAGAATAATCTCGGCGGACGAAGTTCTGAATGTGTTCAAACATATTTCTTCGGAAGATTCTGTGAGGTTAGGTTTCAACGAGGATTTTTCACGTCCAGAGTGGATGATCTTAACAGTTTTGCCGGTGCCTCCACCACCAGTGCGACCATCGATCTCTTTCAATGAAACTCAAAGAGGTGAGGATGATTTGACTTATAAGCTTGGCGATATTTTGAAGGCGAACATTAACGTTCAAAGGCTGGAGATCAACGGTTCTCCACAACACGTTATTCAAGAGTCTGAGTCTTTGTTACAATTTCACGTTGCTACATATATGGATAATGATATCGCCGGGCAACCCCAAGCCTTGCAAAAGTCAGGACGTCCCATTAAATCCATTCGCGCACGTTTGAAGGGTAAAGAAGG
Source organism: Lachancea mirantina (assembly GCA_900074745.1). Taxonomy (NCBI): domain Eukaryota; kingdom Fungi; phylum Ascomycota; class Saccharomycetes; order Saccharomycetales; family Saccharomycetaceae; genus Lachancea; species Lachancea mirantina. The sequence continues at coordinate 994,790 of LT598465.1, forward strand.
GCGTATCAGAGGTAATTTGATGGGGAAGCGTGTTGATTTTTCTGCTCGTACGGTCATTTCAGGAGATCCAAATCTGGACTTGGATCAGGTTGGTGTTCCAAAATCCATCGCAAAAACCCTGACATACCCTGAAGTAGTAACACCTTACAATATCGATCGCTTGACTCAATTGGCGCGCAATGGGCCAAATGAACACCCGGGCGCGAAGTATGTGATTCGTGACAATGGTGACCGTATCGATTTGAGATACAGTAAAAGAGCCGGTGACATACAATTGCAATACGGCTGGAAAGTCGAACGTCATATTATCGACAATGATCCTGTTTTGTTCAATCGTCAACCTTCTTTGCATAAAATGTCTATGATGGCACACAGGGTGAAAGTCATGCCGTACTCTACTTTCCGACTCAATTTGTCCGTTACGTCCCCATATAATGCCGATTTCGATGGTGACGAAATGAACCTTCACGTTCCACAGTCGGAGGAGACGAGAGCAGAACTGTCTCAGCTATGTGCTGTCCCCCAACAGATTGTGTCTGCTCAATCGAATAAGCCATGTATGGGTATCGTACAAGATACGTTGTGCGGTATTCGTAAAATGACCCTGAGAGATACATTTATAGAGCTCGATCAAGTGCTAAACATGTTGTACTGGATCCCTGATTGGGACGGTGTCATACCAGTCCCGACAATTTTGAGGCCGAAGCCTCTGTGGTCGGGAAAACAAATCCTGTCTATCGCAATTCCCAAGGGAATTCATCTTCAAAGATTCGATGAAGGAACCACTCTGCTGTCTCCAAAAGATAACGGGATGCTTATCATTGACGGCCAAATCATTTTTGGTGTTGTTGACAAGAAGACCGTAGGCTCTTCGAGTGGCGGATTGATTCACGTGGTTACAAGAGAAAAGGGTCCTACAATCTGTGCCAGGCTTTTTGGAAATATCCAGAAAGTGGTAAACTTTTGGTTATTACATAATGGGTTTTCGATTGGTATTGGTGATACCATTGCTGACGAGAAAACTATGAGAGAAATCACGGAGGCGATTGCGGTGGCCAAAAAGAAGGTCGAAGAAGTGACCAAAGAAGCCCAGGCAAACCTGTTAACTGCGAAGCATGGTATGACTTTACGTGAATCTTTCGAGGATAATGTCGTTCGTTATTTGAATGAAGCAAGAGACAAAGCTGGACGTTCGGCAGAAGTAAATTTGAAGGATTTGAACAATGTCAAACAGATGGTGAGTGCTGGTTCTAAGGGTTCCTTCATTAACATTGCTCAAATGTCGGCTTGTGTTGGACAACAATCTGTCGAGGGTAAGCGTATTGCGTTTGGCTTTGCTGACCGTACTTTGCCTCATTTCTCAAAAGATGACTACTCGCCAGAATCGAAGGGTTTTGTGGAAAACTCATACTTGAGAGGGCTTACACCACAGGAATTTTTCTTCCATGCAATGGGTGGACGTGAAGGTTTGATTGATACCGCCGTGAAAACTGCAGAAACTGGGTACATTCAGCGTAGACTTGTGAAAGCATTGGAAGACATTATGGTGCACTATGATGGAACTACAAGGAACTCTCTGGGAAACGTCATCCAATTTATTTACGGTGAGGATGGTATGGATGCGAGCCACATAGAAAAGCAATCAATTGACACAATTGGCGCTTCTGATGCAGCTTTCCAGAGAAGATACAGAATTGATCTTTTGAATCCAAGTAATGCCATTGATCCTTCTCTTCTAGAGTCTGGCTCGGAGACTGTTGGGGATCTGAAGTTGCAGGCGCTCTTAGACGAAGAATACAAGCAGTTACTACAAGATCGCCAATTTTTGAGGAAGATTTTCCCTGATGGGGAGCAGAGCTGGCCTCTTCCTGTCAATATCAGGCGTATTATTCAGAATGCGCAACAGACGTTCCGCATTGATCACACGAAACCAACAGATTTAACGATTCGGGACATTGTTTATGGTGTTAAGGACTTGCAAAGCAAACTACTTGTTCTTCGGGGGAAGGCTGAGATTCTAACCGAGGCTCAAGAAAATGCTGTGACACTATTTTGTTGCTTGCTTCGCTCGCGATTGGCTTCCCGAAGAGTGCTTGAAGAGTACAGGTTGACCAAACAGACTTTTGACTGGGTGTTGAGCAATATCGAGGCTCAATTTTTGAGATCCATCGTTCACCCCGGCGAAATGGTTGGTGTTTTGGCTGCACAGTCTATTGGTGAACCCGCCACTCAGATGACCTTGAACACGTTCCACTTTGCTGGTGTTGCCTCCAAGAAAGTCACATCCGGTGTCCCTCGTTTGAAGGAAATTTTGAACGTGGCCAAGACAATGAAGACACCGTCGTTGACGGTTTACCTTGATCATGAGCACTCTGCCGATCAAGAGAAGGCCAAACTAATTAGGTCTGCCATTGAGCATACGACCTTGAAAAGTGTTACAGTTGCTTCTGAAATTTATTACGATCCTGACCCTCGGTCAACCGTAATTGAAGATGATGAAGAGATTATTCAACTTCACTTTTCCTTGATGGACGAAGATACCGAGCAATCTTTGGATCATCAGTCGCCTTGGCTACTACGTCTCGAGTTGGATCGTGCTGCAATGAACGATAAAGATTTGACTATGGGTCAAGTCGGAGAAAAAATTAAGGAGACCTTCAAAAACGATCTTTTCGTCATCTGGTCCGAAGATAATGCCGAGAAGCTTATTATACGTTGTCGTGTGGTGCGCGACCCTAAAACATTAGACGCTGAAGCTGAAGCTGAGGAGGATCACATGCTGAAAAGAATCGAGAATACCATGCTTGAAAGTATTACGCTTCGTGGTGTTGAAGATATCGAGAGAGTTGTGATGATGAAATATGATAGGAAGGTCCCTGGTCCTACCGGTGAATATCAAAAGGTACCTGAGTGGGTTTTGGAAACTGACGGTGTCAATTTAGCGGAAGTTATGTGCGTGACGGGTGTGGATGCTAGTAGAATTTACACCAATTCTTTTATTGACATCATGAACGTTTTGGGTATAGAAGCCGGAAGGGCAGCTCTTTACAAGGAGGTTTATAATGTCATTGCCTCTGATGGTTCCTATGTGAACTACAGACACATGGCTCTGTTGGTCGACGTCATGACGTCTCAAGGATTCTTAATGTCTGTCACTCGTCACGGGTTCAACAGATCTGACACCGGTGCTTTAATGAGATGTTCTTTCGAAGAGACGGTTGAGATTCTGTTTGAGGCTGGTGCCGCAGCAGAGCTCGATGACTGTAAGGGAGTTTCTGAAAATGTTTTACTGGGACAAATGGCTCCAATCGGTACTGGTGCTTTTGACGTTATGATAGATGAAGATTCCCTGATCAAGTACATGCCAGAACAAAAGACTTCCGAGATCGCTGACGGACAGGACGGTGGTGCAACTCCGTACAATGTCGAAAATGGCCTCGTTAATGCAGAGATTGATGTTAAAGATGAATTGATGTTTTCTCCACTTGTGGATTCAGGATCAACGGATGCTATGTCGGGTGGCTTTACGGCATACGGCGGATCTGATTACGGATCGGCGTCATCTCCTTTCAGCGGTTATGGAGACAATCCAACGTCTCCTGGCTTTGGAGGAGTTTCGTCACCAGGGTTTTCACCAACTTCGCCAGGGTACTCTCCAACATCACCAAGTTACAGTCCTACGTCGCCATCGTATTCGCCAACATCTCCAAGTTACAGCCCTACTTCCCCCTCTTATTCTCCGACATCTCCAGCTTATTCGCCAACTTCACCATCATATTCACCAACTTCTCCTTCCTACTCTCCAACCTCACCTTCCTACTCACCTACATCGCCCTCTTATTCTCCAACCTCACCCAGCTATAGCCCAACTTCTCCCTCGTATTCACCTACCTCACCCAGCTACAGCCCTACTTCACCATCATACTCACCAACCTCACCCAGCTATAGCCCAACTTCACCATCATACTCACCAACATCCCCCAACTATAGCCCTACTTCACCATCATACTCACCAACCTCACCAAGCTATAGCCCGACTTCCCCATCTTACTCACCAACCTCACCAAGCTATTCACCAACTTCTCCTAACTACAGCCCAACTTCTCCATCTTATTCACCAACTTCTCCCAGCTATAGCCCAGGTTCTCCATCTTATTCGCCACAATCTCCCAAAAAGGAGTAATGCGACGGCTAACTTGTGTATCATTAGAGACAGGTGTGTTCGCTGCATACTGCAGTGAGACAACACTTGAACTAACACTCATGAAAATGTAAATGAAATTTCTAGAATTAATTAGGATAATTACGTTCTGTATCAATTTTTGTGTCCAGCTCATCAAGACTGAGCAGGAGTGGGGCCCTGAGGAGAATAAGTCGGGCGCGATTTTAGCGCCATTATAATGCTTTTCAAAACTCAAGTCGCCTTCTTAGAAATTAATCCTCTGAAAATGTCAAAAGTGTTACCATCCGGTTGCAGATGGTAAGTAGTTCCTGTGTACTCTGCATTCGTCCCAGGGTATAGCTCCTTAGCTATCAGTAAACCATAGTCCTCCGTGATCCCCACTAACTTTGCCCGAACATTCTGATGGTCCATCAATGAGACTATTTGATCAGAATGTAGCCACAGTTTGTAGTACTCTGGCAAAATTCGATCGGTTCCATTTGCAAGGAATTCCTCAACCAAATGATTTAGCTCATTCATGTAGAAGGCAAGCAATTTCTCAATTTCAATCGGAGGTAGTGGTTCGAGCTGAGCAGCTTCTCGTTCTTTGTTCAAAATATTGATCCATGCTTGAAGCGATGTGGTTGGTCCCTCGTGCGTTACGTTCAGCCCACAACCCAAAAGTAGGGAATAATTGTCGTTGTTGAAACTGGTATTGACAAGAAGGCCAGCGATTTTTACGAACGCAGGTTCCATATCGTTGAGGGGAACCTTCTGCCCGTGATGACCCTTACCAACAAGTCGCATCTTCTTGGAGTGATAGTAATCAGGACTCATGGCATAAAGATCGTTTGGCCATTTAATCCTAACTGGGAGATCTTCAAAGCCGGGTGCATAGCCAAGAATCGCCCTACAGTATGCCAACATTGCCAAATATTGTACAAAAACGATAGACACTGGACGATTGGTAGTTGGCGATCTCATTGGGAGATTGATGCACACTGTGGAAGCGGAAACTCCTTTGGGATTGACCCAAACATTTCCGCCGCGGCCTCGACCCGACACTTGAATCGTCCCAACGTGTAGCAAAGAATTCTGGGGGAAACACTTCAATAGGCTCTTGTTAGAATCCAGCAGAGAACTAGTTGATGTGATAATTTCTCCGTACATCAAAATGGAGCCTATGTTAGTCTTTGCTTTGAGAGAAGAAAAGTACTTTGCCATATCGAAATTTGGAGTTATGTGCTTGTTTGGAAGATCCTGGATAGTATTTGGTAAAATGATACATTTGGCCACTTCTTCGGGCTCTTGATCAACCAGAGCTTTTTGAGCGGACTCAAACCACTTCAAACCGTCGTATACATTGAACGTGTCATTTTCACCTTCAAGTACTAGGTATCCACTGTTGGATGGGTTTGAAAGGTGGATTAAATTCTGCTTGAGCTCTTCGAACTTCTCAGGCTGACCGGGAGCCGCTATCAGCATAGGAGTTAAGCTAGGAGCCTGAACATCCTTAAAGTCACTGTTGCAATGTAATCCAAGCTTTGTTAAAGCGTCTTTCATGAATTTTAATCTCTTTTGGTCGTCTTTCAACAATGTGGCGACAACATGGTCATTGTAGTGATGATCGAGACTTTTTTGCAAGAGATGTGGTACGAATTCAGGGTGTGGCCCTGTTAGAAGCACCTTACCGTTGCCGCTTTTGCATATAACGGCAGCAGCAGCGCCATTTGGAGAGCCGGGATCTTCAGAAAAGGGTACGTCAATGGGATCGGCATATGTCGCGATGACTTCTACGTTATCAAACTTATCAGCATCGACAAAGACACCACCTCCATTGTAGTATACACAAAGTTCATCCCCATCTTCCGTTTTCAATTTCGCCGCACGGGCACCTGCTTCGCTATTATACCGAAACCCTCGGAACGCAGGCCCACGTCCAGTGCCAGGGAAAAACTTGAGCTCTCTCGCACCGACGACTTCCAAATTCGGATCTCCTGTGGCGAATTCCACGCGGCTAGTTCCAAAGTAACCGCCCGCGCAGAATCCAATAAAAGCACCACCTTGCCGTGAAACGAATTTTTTAATCAATGGGAGCACCGGGGTACATTCCCTTATGTATGGAATATCAGCACCACCGGGGAAAGCGATTGCCGACGTTTTAGCAGCCCAAGGCTCAGTTTGTAGCACTCGAGCCGAAACTGTGCTAACGGCGTAATATGGTTCCAAAAGGTGTCGTAAAGTGCGAACCGCGTGTTTTACAGAATCTTCAGAAGCACCAGGTCCATTGTATACTAACACGTTCATAATTCGCTGAGAAAACACACTTATCGGCTTGGTGTTAATCAAAATGCTGGCTCTAATCTCGAAAGCCTTGAAGCCAACAACTTCCGCCGAAGCTGCTCAAATCTTGTTGTTTAAAGTAGTCAAATAACTCTGATTAGCCTCACTCAACACGCACTTGTTTAGTGGTCTAATCAACTCGGTTATTAAACGAAAAAGTTGTTTTGGGATTCGGGTTTTTCGATGTCCTTTAAGTTAACTAAAAGGTCCTGAATCTAGGATTTAAATTCCAATTTCTCGATCTATTAGAAGCTTCATATATTTGAAATACCGAAATAAATCGATCGAATAAAGGTCCATTTGGAAAGCCAAATCTCATCTAAGAAACATCTTGGCCCTCAATGATGCCCTCTTTGATAGTACCACAGCGAATTTCCGTCATCTTTAGAAGCCATGGATTGTGTTGCTGGAGACTTAATACAGCGAGAACGGTGATGCCCGTCTGTAAGCGCACAATATCGAGTCAAAATGACACTAGACAAGTCAGTTCCGAGACAAAAATAATGCAGGGTTTTTATACAATACCGAACATGTTGACGTTGACGAGAATTGCTGCCGCACCGCTAATTGGGAGCTGTATTTTGTCAAGTCAGCTCGGAACAGCACTGGGGCTTTTTGTATATTCTTGCGTGACAGATTTGATGGACGGGTATTTGGCGCGGAAATTCAAGATGCAATCTGTCGCTGGTACGATTCTTGACCCAATGGCGGACAAATTTCTTATGCTTGTGACGACACTTTCACTTTCGATTCCTGGTGGCCCACAGATAATTCCTGCACCAGTCGCAGGGCTCATAATAGGCAGAGACGTGCTATTGGCGATTAGTGCGATTTATCTAAGATTCATTTCGCTCAGAAGAGTGTATGGCAAAGTGACGTGGGGCACCTATTGGGATTTTTTCAAATATCCAAGCGCGGTTGTTCGTCCTACCAAAATATCTAAGTGGAACACCTTTCTGCAAATGTTGTATTTGGGTTGCGGGGTCATATATATGATACAGCAGCACCCGCAACAGGAAGTCGACAGTAACGAAGGAAAGAGTTCGTTTCAAAAGCGTTTTGCTACCATTTTCGATTTATTCGGATACCTTGTAAGCGCGACGACAATCATGAGCGGGGCATCATACATATTCAGCAAAAATGCTGTAACATTTCTGAAAAACCGTAGCCATAAGGTGCGGTAGATTTTTTCGCTCAAGTGATAGAATCTATCAGACAGATATCTCGCATGCATTATAACTATACAGACTCGTTGATCGCATATCTCCGACATTAGGAGAGCACTATATAGACCTTGAACGACAATGGGGGTTACTGCAACCCTTTTTTTTGAAAGCATTGCATAAATCACAATAACTTCTTGGGCGAGCTCCGAAAGATTTTGGACAATCCTTTTGAGGTTCGCTTTTAACTTTAACGACTGAAAGTTATATCATCGATTCTTAAAATCGATTTGACGCATTCAGAAGCAAAAGTAATGGCGCTGGTGCTCACCAATACGGGTTGCAAAACATGTTCATCGTATGTGTTTGTAGTCCCGGACCTTCTTATAGAAATGCCGGCGTTTCGCTCTCCGTTTTCGTGTAATAAACGAAGCTCGGTGACAACTTTAATGCTATAAAGACCTGCGTTTTCAGCGAGCGTCGTTGGGATAACCTCCAAAGCAGAAGCAAACTCTTGCCATACGAAGGACTCGACACCCTTCAAAGTGCGTGCCTCTTTGGTTAAAGTTCTGGAAACCTCTATCTCTGGAGCACCTCCGCCTGCAATAAGGGCCTTCTCTTTGACTAAACAACGGATCACACACAAAGCATCGTGAAGGGACCGTTCTGTCTCATCTAGAGTAACATTGTTAGCACCACGTACAATCACAGAAACCGTGGGCTTACTCGCGACGTTTTTAACGCCTGTAATCTTCACAATCTTGGAACCATCGCTATCAATCTCTTCTACAAGATCAGCAGACCCTAATCTGTCTTCTGTGAAAAGGTCGATATCAGATATCTGTTTGCAACCCAAGCTCTTGGAAAGAAACTCAATTTCGTCTCTTTCAATGTCTTTTATCACCATTATATTGAGTTTTGATAGGAAGTGCAGAGCCAGGTCGTTAACAGCGTCTCGAAGAATCGATTTTTGTATGAGAAGAACGTTACACTTAGCCTTTTTGATTTTTTTGCAAATATTCAGCAAATAAGCGCGTTCCTCCTTTAGGATTTTGTCCATCTGTCTGTAGTCATTGACCACAATGTTGTTTTCTGTATCTGGCTTTGGCGGAGAGATTTGGAATTGAATTATACCGATGCGTGCTTTCTCAATCCTAGTTGGTCCACCTGCACTCTTAACAACGTTTTGCGTCAATACAACACCGTCTACCATTTCCGTATCATCGATCGTTCCTCCAACTTTTTTAATTAGACGAATATCGTTCAAATCGACGTTCGTCGCTTCATGGTCAACAATGCGGAGAACACTGTTCACAGCCAAAGGTGCCAAGAAAGAAGAATGTTGAGAAACAATTTTGGAGCTCAAAGAAGTGGCCGCGGCGCGAACAAGAGCATCTTTGTCGTCCAAGGAGATTTTATGCGACATGTCCAGTAGAATCTCCACCGATCTTTTGGCGGCCCTCTGGAAAGATTCTGCGATTATAGTAGGATGAATACCTTTGTTGAGCAATTTTTCCGCGGCTCCCAACAGTGCACCCGTTAAAATGACCACAGAAGTTGTACCATCACCTGCCTCGCTATCCTGAGCTGCAGAAACTTCCACTAGCATCTTAGCCACGGGATGAAGAATAGCCATCTGCTTCAAAATCGTGTGGCCGTCATTCGAGATCAGGACTTCACCACGAGACGTTTTGATCATTTTGTCCATACCTTTAGGACCTAAAGAAGTCCGGATCGCGTCAGCCACGGCACGCGCTGCTATGATATTAGCCTTGCGCACTTCCTGCGGCTTCTCGCGGTTCTTGAAAGTCGTATTCGATGGTGCTTTAACGGCCATTATGAAACAGAATAAACGGCAATCAGCTAGAGCCTCAATTACAAGTCGAATTCAACTGCTTCTTAACCAATTTCTTGTTCTCAAAGTGAACTTCAGGCGTGCAGAGGTGGCAAATTTTTCAGTTCTTGTCCATGATCTTTCGTTTGACATGATTTGTGTGGAAATTCTTTATCAACTTAGCTCATCTCATCGGATTCTGAAGTGATTAACGTCTTATACAGCTAATAAGGGCTAAGTCCAGTATTGGTTTTGAATTCTGATTGAGCGTGTTTTGGAATAGAAACAATGGGCCCGCAATATGAAGAGTTGAGCGAGCTACGCGTTACAGTTCAGCAGGTGAAAAACTGTAGCTTTTCTGCCTGGTATGATAGATTTAAGGCGCATACTGCTAAAGCAGTTATTATCAAGCCATTGCCCCATGAGTTTGTTCAGTATCTTGAGCAGGATAGTATAACGTTAGCCAGTCAGGATAAATCCCCTTCTTCTTCCTACTTTGTAGCTCTGGATCGTAACGAGGACAATGAGTACAGCGATTGGGAGGACGAGCAAGGGACCGAAACTGGAGATAATGAAAATAAGAAAGACCCCATGTCTCTTTTCCCAGAGGTTCATCAAAAGATTGCTACTGTGATCTCAGAAATGGGTGCCGTGTCGCCCAAGTTGAATTGGTCCAGCCCGCAGGACGCGTCGTGGATGTTGCCTGAAAATTCGACCAAATGCCGAGAGCCAAATGACTTGTATTTGCTGCTGAATGCATCTGACTACATCACGCATGATTTAGATGCCGCATTCGACGGATGCATCGACAAAGATGGACACAATTCTGTGACAGACTTTGAACTTGTCTTGCGGCAGTGGCTCAATATCAACCCGGCTTTGGAGCTTCGCGTTTTCGTCAGAGATGGGAATATAGTAGGCGTTTCCCAGAGAGATTTGAATTATTACGATTATCTAAAACCGCTGTCACATACCTTTGAGGACCTCGTAGACGATTTTATCGAAGATATTGTCCTGCCAAATTTCCCGGACAAGTCGTTTGTTTGCGATGTTTACATACCGCGCCCTTTCTCGAAGGTGTGGCTCATAGACATGAATCCCTTTAGTAGGACAACCGATTCTCTTCTCTTTTCCTGGCATGAACTGGTAATCAAAGATATCAGCGACTGCGAATATGAATTGAGGCTTGTTACGGAACATAACATTGGAAGATTTGCTACTAAGGAACATTCTGAAAATCAAGTTCCAAGAGAAGTCGCAGACGCCGCTATAGATAGCAACGCTATCCGAGAACTCACGCAAAAATGGTCTCAACTTTTGAAAATGCAACAAGATTTCAGCGATGACGAATCTGACGGAGAAGAGTGCTAAAACCCTATATACAAGCATATATGCGTTAATGATGCCACGATATGATGCGGGATCACCCTCTACCATGTAAAGCTCTCCTCCTTCAGACTTACCCCTATAGAGGTCGCTTTTGTTTCTTCATGATAGATTTCTCTGAAGCTGGTGTTGAAAGAAGCTGGTCCACAAATTACAAAAGTCACCTCTTCCGAAACTTTCGACGCAGAAACCAGCTCATCTTTCACCAATTGCGCAAGATCTGGTCTTTTATAAAGCATTTGAATGTCAAGCGAACCCATAAATTTAATATCCGAATCGAGCGATGAGCTCTCCTGGTCGAATTCTCGAGAACAAGTGCATAAGACCGATATTTCGAAGCTCTTGGACTGCAAAAACTTCAGCTCCTCGGAAAACCAATCGATATCACGTAGATCTCTTACAATCCAATACAGTCTGTTTGCAGTCTGAGTTTTCTGGCTGTTAATTAAACGTAGGGATTGTGCGTAGACAGCAGTAATGCCTAATCCAGCGGCAACACCTACCACCTTCCGTTCAGTGTGTACCTTCTGAGGTAACATATCACCACCATAAGGTCCTTCGAGCAAAATTCTGACATTCACACTCTCTTTACCGGATATCAAAATTTTGTTTAGCAAGTGATTTGTGATGCCCTTTTTTGCCTTAAAGTACATCATTAGTCTGTCGTTGGAGGTTTCCTTGGGCTCAGAAAGTAGAGTAAATGGATGAGACTGGAAAGTGTGGTACCATGGGTCATGAGGGCTCATGAAGTAGATATAGGAAAAAGAGCCAGGAATGTATGCAAAATATTTTGGCTTTATTAGTGACAATTTGATGATGCCATCTCCACAGTCCGTTATTGTTGCTTGTTGTAGACCACCTGACAAACCAATTCGAATAATCCTGGCGATTCTATCAAAGGCTAATATTCCAACCATAGACCAGATCCAACCGAGCCATCCCATGTCCTTCAAGTGATAATACATGGTAATGATGAAGAAGATACTCATAATCTTGTGTAAAGCGAGGAAGATCTCGTAGATCTGGTCCCGGAACACCTTGAAACTGTGAATTGCAAGCAAAGACAGGAAGACCATAGCAGCAATTCCGTGCTGCCAATAAGAATCCATCCACCACACTCGATACCCTCCGTCCCGCATAGAGTCTACGGTCCACAAGATAGAATGGATAAAGGAAAGAATCGCACAAACGTAAGCGCACCACTTGTGGAAATAATTGAAAGATGAGCAGGACAGACCTGTGAGGGGAATAAAAGGATTGTTGCGAATGCCGAAGAAGAATATGACGGGTAAAAGTGAAATAGCCATCATGTCTACCCTGTAGCTAAGCATATCGATGTTCAAGAACCACTGAGTTTTCAAATAAGGGTGAGGCAGTTTGACGTTATATCCAACACCAGCAGTAATGATGGTCTGGACAATGAATATTGCGACAGCGATGACCTGGAGCCTGTTTGGGTAAGGCGAAGGCAAGATACGGTATGCAATGGCAGCAATCTTACGTGAATAAGGTTGTAAAAAGCTTGGGCTTACCAGTGAAGTACTGAAACGATTCCCAATCAACTTGAAACCAAAAAACTTCTCGTTCAAATTTAAGGCTGTCGCAAATCCGATGACCGCAGCCCAATAAAAGACGAGACCCCATCCAAACCATTGACTGCGTTGCACAGCAAAGCCCATGTCTTTGAATTTGCGGTAGTACCAATCGAATTGAGTTTGGTTGACATTCAAGGTAGTCATCACTGGCGTGGTGAGGTCTGCTTTGGTTGGGTCTCTGCGAAATTGTGTTCCATTTTCGTAAAAACCCCACATGTCTTCAAGCGTATAATGAAAGTCTCCCTTCTGGCGACATCTTGTCGCGACATGCTTTAGCGCATGGTCAACGAGGTGTTTTTGCTTTGAGTTGGAGACAATGCAGTTAGTTATTGTGCCTAACCAATTTACGTTGCCGCACCGACACTTGTAGGCTGCCATTCCGTTTCCGTGCGATTTACATCCCCAATCATATTTGAGCTCATAGTAAATGCAAGCTGAAGCCAATGTGGAATCAACAAGAACTAAAGCTCGAGCTGCAGAGACCAGCAAAGCCACTGCCAGGACAAATTTCATCGCGCGCCAAAACTCGGGTTCAGTTTTCTAGTCTTAGCGAAACAACCATGTTTTCTTGGTTGACACCTTCAACCTCATAAGTACTTCCCAAATTCTTAAATTTGCGCACAGCTATAAGTTTAGATGCTCATTTGGTATCTGGGCGGCGCCGCAGTGCTTTTTTTTCTGTCTCGAATGAGCATGTTTTTCTTCCCGCTTGAAGCGTGCTGCACGGCGGACCCTGCATTTTACCAATGGTAAAATGCTCATTATTATGCAAGCACACCGCAGGACACCCGCAAAAGATCAGGCAGAATCGCAGCTATCGGTCAACTAGCGCCCGTCCTCAGCGCAGGAAAAGCTAATGATCATGGCCTTGCTAACGAGAATGTGACATTACTTTTGCAATTCGAAGAGCCTTATGTTATCAAAAGGGCTCACCATGCCACAGTTCTCTCGTATGAACTGATCCAGGAGGGACTAAAAGTCTTGAAAGAGCCTTTACGTCGATTTCTTTAGATGCGTGTTTTCTCATTTTCAATGGCAAACCACACTCGGTCTTGGAGCGCCCGGTCAAGCCAACTTTGCTGTCAAAAATAGTCTTTTCGTCGTCAGGGTACCTCTCTGTAGTCTCCCTAATTCTGATCTGTAGCATTTCAATCAAGGTGTTAGTGACTAGTGAACAGAAACTCTCTTTTGGCACGAACCAATGACGGAAATCGCCTCATCGTTTAGTAGATTATAATCAAACCGAATGTAGCAACCCCTCTCTCCATATCTGTCTTTTATACTTTTCGGAAACTGGGAATCCCTTTAGACGAAACACACTTGAGGAAAAACTTAGCCGCTGAGCTTGATTCTGCATGTGCCATACACGCTTCTTCAAAAACTCAAACGCCTATTGTTAGCCCCTCGCTCCAAAGAGCGAAATTTTTACTCTCTTCCTTATGTTCACTGCCTCAAAAAACATCTAACTATGACGGAAAGTCGTTCCGTGACTTTGTCTTAGGGCGAGTGAGTAGATGCTAAGCCTTTAAAACCCTAGTTGTAATCAAAATTTAGTCTTGCGTGCGGTAACAGTTGTACGCTTTGAGATCGGGCTCGAAGGGGTTTCGTCCGTTACCTCTGTTGTCGTTACGACGTTGTGATGAGTGGATGCTTCGACAAGCTAAGGTCAACTTTTCAGGTACGGGTAGTTCGTCGAAGGGCCTCCAAGTCAGTAAAAAGACCAAAGTTATGACTTCATCGCCTCTCTTTGGCATGTGCTTCGTTGCCATCTGCTTCGCACAACATGTCGTGAGTTACATGCCGGCTTCACCAGTTGGGTGCTCCGCAAAAGCGAATTGTCCAGAAGAATGGCCCTGCTGTTCACAGTACGGCCATTGTGGGAGAGGACCACTGTGTGTCGGAGGATGTGACCCCAGATTCTCATATGCCGATAGTTGCATCAAAATTCCCGCACTCATGCCCACAGCTATGCGTGGAGCAGCCATGGATGTTTTTGAGTCCGAAAACCACTTCGAAATGCCTGTAATAATTAACACCTTTCAATCGGACTCTGAAGAATTACATCAAGGTCTTGAAAACAAGGCACAGATGTCGTCCGACCTTGATGACCTGCGACTGGTGCATTTCTCGAAGTATCTGGTGACCTCGAACCTCACTCAGGCTCAAGAGGATGTCAAAAACTATGACTTCACTTACAGTGGACCAGTCTCCTCAGAACCAGGCCGAGGTCTTGTATTAGGAATGCCAGCGGGTTCATCTGGAAGTTTGGTATCTTCAGCCAAGTCTTTCTTGTACGGTAAGGTCTCGATTCGTATGAGCACAGCAAGAGGTGCTGGCGTGGTATCGGCCATAGATCTGGTATCTGCAGTACGAGACGAAATTGATTTTGAATTCATAGGAAACGATTTAAAGTCCGCTCAAAGCAATTTCTATTTCCAAGGAGAGCCCGTGCATACCCGAATGCTTAAAGCGCCAGTTTCTCGAGATACATTTCGTACTGTGCACACCTATGAAATAGATTGGGATGAAAATAGAATCCATTGGTTGATAGACGGGGTTTGCGTCAGAACCCTTCGGAGACGGGACACTTTTGATCCAGAATCTGGGATTTTCAAATATCCTCAAACTCCAATGAGATTAGAAGTCTCATTATGGCCGGCAGGAATCGCAGCTAACCATCCTGGAACTATTTCTTGGGCTGGAGGAATGATTGACTGGGAAAATTCATTGGATATACTCGAGCGAGGTCAATTTTACTTGATAGTAAAAGAGATCCAAATAACACCGTATCGGAGTCCTCAGGTCCTAATTGGTGCCCAAAAGAAACAGACTTTTGCTTCTGATACTGATTTGTATTTCTATGACAACGATTGCGATGATTTCACAGAGTCGTGTGTCAAGTCCGGTGCTGGGGAAGTTCCAATTTCCCCGAACCAAAAATTTGAGTCGACCGATCAGAGCATTCGTTCTCGTCAGTCGGTCTTGCGTATTGATGCAGATGCATTCAGTTCAATTCAGCATAACGCCGCCCCAAGTATAAGTCCAAACAACATTTTCTTCGAAGTTTTGGCATGTCTCTTGAATCACGGTTGGTGAAGAAACACCATCCATTATGGTTCGGCTTGAGCCAACCGTGAGATGTCCTTCTTCAAATCAACTCTTCAACTCAATTCGAACACAGGAAAGGCCATACAGCAGATTACTAACATATGTAGACTATAAGATAAGTAGTTTGCATGCTTAGACGGTTTCTACATTCTCAACAGTTTAATTCTGCTAAGAAATAGCTTAGTCGTGCTTCAAGGTTTCCATAAAGGTTTTAGCTGGAGTGGTCTTGGTTTGTTGAGCCTTCTTAGAGCCCAATTTCTCAGCAGCAAAGACCTTGGCGTAAGGGTTTAGTCTCAACAAGACTTGCTTGTTCTTCAATGGGTTCTTCTTCAAAACATGAGAACGCTTTTGAGTAGCTTGGCCAGCTGGTCTAACAACAGATTGAATTTCAGAAGAGTTGATGATTCTGGTAACGTCGGTGTTGGAGATGATGTTGCTTGGCAAGGTGTAGCCGCTCTTTACAGAAGAGGCGACGGTCTCAGAGCCCCAAACTTGGTCAAGCTTGGCGAAGGCAGATTGAGTCCAGATAACAAATCTACCCAAGTGAGCACCTGGAGCCAATTGCAACAAGCCCAAAGAGGTGACGTCAGCGGTCTCAACACCTGGCAGGTTTCTGAAAGCTTTGACAAGACCCTTGTCTTCAGAGTAGACAACCAAAGGACCTCTTCTTTGGGTGAATCTTCTGTTTCTGTACTTACCCTTACCAGCTCTCAATTTCTTGGACTTCAAGACCTTGACGACATCGGAGTGAGCTCCGACAGCCTTCAAAGCAGCGACAGCGTCCTTTGTCTTTTGAACAGACTCAAGTTCGTCAGAAACAACCAATGGGATTTCTGGGATCTTTTCAACTCTGTGACCTCTGGCCAAGACCAAAGAAGCAACAGCGGAAGCAGCAATAGCGGAAGCAGCAGCGTAACGCTTCTCGTTGTGGTTGACTTTGACGTTCCACTTTCTCCAGGTCTTGGTAGGAGCAAACATACGACCACCACGACACATGTTACCGAAAGCGGCCTGACCAGATCTGTGGGTACCACCACCGCCGACACGTGGAATACGGGCGACAGCACGACCGGTACCCCAGGACTCGGCAGAGGTTTGGTGGCCAGCCTTCTCAGAGACAGCGTAAGCTTGTCTCTTGTTCTTGTTAACGGAAGTGAAAACAGAGTGAACAAGGTCTGGACGGATTGGAGCCGAGAAGACAGCTGGAAGTGCGATAGCAGCTGAGGTGGTTTCACCAGTCAAAGAGTGGACGGAGACTTGAGGACGAGACATTTCGATTAATGTGTGATGATGGGGATCTGAGGGAATGTTGGCGATATACTCATCGCTGAAATTTTTCACCTTTTATATACAGGTAGAAAATTTTTCGCTTGGGTTGATTCTTGGGTCTGGGTTTTATATCCACATGTACGAAAGAAGTATCAAATGAGTAAATCATTTCAACTCAAACGCCATGAACGAAACCGAGCCGTCAAAGATATGTCACTTAATAGCATTGCAAGGCTTAGAACAATTCTAGAGGATAACCAGCTTTCAGCCATGTCTGCCCAAATTTCCCTTAAATAGTTAAAATTTGTTTGTGCACAGGTGTCGAACACTTTAAATTTCTGTGAGCAAATTACCGACATGCTTGCGATTGTTCCTGAGGCCAGATTTGCTGTTTTGGAAATCTTCGTACACTATTCCGTGCTACTTTTGATTATAGAAAACTCAAGTTTTTGGACTTGCACCCCCACCCACCAGAAGACAGTTGACCTCGTTGATGTATGTAATATTCAAATGCAAGTTTCTACTATGTGGGTACGTTTTGTATGAAACCCAAATAATTTGACTTGAGAGTAAAGGAAGGGTCGGACCTCATATTAAACATGATAAGTTTGCAGGAAATAGCCTCTGTAGGTGATATCGTCGATGTGCTTTGCCGGAGAGGTGATATCACGTGATCATGACGACAGAATAACACATTGAATGCTCAAGCACGCCAGGAGGCAATAGAAGCCCTAAAGATCTTAGTGGTGGCCATAAATCATCATACGATCGCTATTAGAGCTTCAGATATATTACACGAAATGATAGAGTCTCACCACCTATCTTGAATAACTTCATTGGTGGCCAGTGGAGATGTTTCAAGTGCATAACAACTAGGTCCACCTAACTTCTTTAGCGGTTCTCATCAATCAAGTGCGTAATCCATCACAAGCTTCCCTTAGTTTGATACTGCTAATTCGTTTGATTTTCGTCTGTTATCAATTTTATGACATTAGGAAAATAGAGCATTTTCGAAGATGAATATTTAGCAAAGAATAAAGCATTTCCCTCATTATAAATTAAACACCAAAAAATCGAAACTACCTAAGTTTACAATTCTATCAGACTGTTGTCTCTTCACTTGAATTATCTTGATGAGACAGCTGTAGCACCACGCCTTCCTCTTTCATTCCGTAACCAGAATCACTCAAACTTCCTGATTCTAACTTCTCTTCATTATTGGCATCGCAAGTTTCGCCAACGCCATCAGTTAAACTTCTGCCTTCAGTTCCTAGGAAGACAACGAGAACTAAGTACCCTATGACTGCACCAACCAAAATGCTCATGACTTTCCCATAGTCCATAACTGTCTGACCCGTATTCTCGTCATAAAGAGGGTATTTTTCGCTCAGAGAACTCTCGATTGTGGACGAAGCACTACTGGCAAGGTTCCCTAATTGATAGGAAATACCGACATAGAAGGCCTTGGTCTTGTGATCCGGCGCAAGTGCATGTAGGTACGATGGGACCAGCCCCCAAGCTCCTTGAATAAACATTTGCATGAAAAAGACAGATGCGTTGATGGAGTTGTTGTGAACGAAACCCCATGGATAGATCAGACACGCAGCACATAGACTGCATACAATAATCACAAAACGGCGCGACGTGACCCTAGCCAGGTGTGGGATGGTTAGGCCGCCGAAAATAGCCCCAATGTTGGCAAGACAGTTGGTCACCGTTGAACTGTTGCTAGAGAAGCCTAGCTGGTTGGTCAACATAGTTGGAAATAAGTCCTGAGTGCCGTGAGATAAATAATTGAAACCTACCATCACTAACACCATGTAAATCACCATATTCCAGTGCCGTTTGAACGCGACAGCAATGTCTTTGATAGTGCTATTGTCGTTGTTCTCGGCTTTCTCTTTTTGGCTTCTGATAAACGCGTCCGTCTCTGGTAGCAACGCACGGAAAACAATGAGACAAAATGTGATGCCAGAGGCGAACCAGAAACAAGATCTCCATGCTTGTTTGGTCGTGTCAGCCAATGCACGCGTGAAGATTACTGCGAGAAGGTAACCCAACGTATAACCTTGCTGAAAAAAACCACTTATAAAGCTATGGGCTTCAGCTGGACAGTCGTCGAAACACTGCGCTGCACTGTTACCGAAGATACCTCCCAGAACTATGCCAAAGATCGCTCTTGCGGCCAAAAATTGTTTGAAATTGGTCTTGATAAAACCAGTGATAATTTCCAGCACCATCATCAGCGTCAAATTAATTAAAAATGAAATTTTTCTTCCATATCTGTCGCCGATGTAGCCAAACAGAACAGCACCAACGATACGAAGCATCAACACAATCGTCATACCCCAGCTGATCTGTTTTGCCGGAACGCCAAAGTCATGCGATAGTTTCTTGACGTTAAGACTTACTGTGAAAAAATCGAAGGCTTCCCAAGTAAAAGTAGCAAACGCACTCAAGATAAAAAGCCATTGTTTGTAGTTTATTACCCTCAACGCCGGAATGGGATTAGCACCGCGTCTCAACTCAGCCAGGGAGGGTTTCCGAGGAATGAGCGTTGTCACGCGACTTTTTAAGTAACTTTGAATTTGCTCTTTCATTTAGTAGTGGTTTCTATCGAGGGAAATTAAATTGACCAGAGCAACGAAAGACAGGCCCTTTTATAAGAGGGTTCAAATCAACTCAATAATTTGAACGCATGTTACAGTGTAATTGTAAGGTCAGGGCCGGAATTTCATGACCAGTGAGAGGACTTTGATCACCGCTTCATACTCGAGGTCTTCGTTACCGTGACAACATTCTTGTCCGTTGGAACGAAACAATGGTTACTGCCAGAAATTCTAAGCTCAGGCAACACTTGGATGCATACGAACCAGGTCACGACGGGGTCACGGTCAAAGACTTTTCTTGGTCATGCTGAGCGGCAGCCAAGATAAAACGATTTTCAGTCACAATTCAGCGGTAACAACAGCTCACGCTAGATGCAACCTTCAAGGGCTGCCTCTATTTTCCGTCGTTTGTCAAAAGTTTTTCAATGATATGTAGCTCGCTCAGGACCAGTATCTTGGAATTGCCATGCAATGACCTTAGTAGAGAATTGTAGCTGTTTCTCTTCTTTTTAACCACTACGTTCAAAAGCTTACGGGCCTGCGTTCCTAACGGTTTTGAAATAAGCCACTTGTTTACGGCGCTAATGCTGTTACGCTCCACGTCTTCGAAAAATTTGGCTCTCTGGGCAGATTTCATGCCTAGTAAATTTAAAAATGCCTTGAGCGCCGCTGATGGATCTGCAGACGAATTCAAGCAGAGCTCTTGTTGCCATTCGTCAGACAATTGGTCTGAGTTCGTTTCAATTTCATTTTCAGCATCAGAATCAGATTCTATGGATTCTGTGAAGCTTGAACGTCCTCCATCAGCTTCAGAAACTTCGCCACTTGCCTCTTGAAAAAGGAGGAATCCGTCTTGAATCCACCACAGGAAGCACGGCTTGAGGTCGAGCTTCTTCAAAAAGCACAGCTTCTTGAGCTCAGGCGCCAGATGCACGAGATCGTTAGGGTTGTCGCGGACGCAAAAGCCATACCTAGCCAACAGCAGCGGATTCGGAAGGTCACCGTAGGAATTGAAAATTTCGTGATGTTTTTCTACGCCTCTCATGAGGACAACATCAACGCACTCTTGCGGGTCTAAATCGCTAAGAGACACGCTTCCAGGCTTGGTTTTCGAAATTTGCTTCGCAATCAATTCCTTTATGGAGCTTTTTAACTGTTTAGCAGCTTCTTTTTCGAGCTCTTTGACAAATTCTGGCGCAGCAACCCATTGAAGGTTTCTAGATTGAGCAATTCCCCCCTCGTGGAAAATTTCTGCATCGTTGGCTTCTTCCTCGTCGAACTCAGCATGGCCGCAGACCCCAAATTCACCGCAGTATGTGCATACTTCATAAGTGCTTTCGAATCTCACGTCTGGATGCAAGGCGTGGTGATTAAACAGGTCTGCAACAGGGACCAATGCCGTTTCGTGGAAAGCGTCTACTTCGAAAGCCCTCGAGGAGATCGTGAAGACCGTAGCGACAAAGCGGAGAGAATTGGCCGAGGTATCATTTTGTAAAATGGACGGAGGTGACAGCCGCGCTTCAGCATGCCATTTGCGAGATACTTCAACTGCAGTTGAAAAAGCGGACAGAATCTCTCCCTCATTGTCTAACCCGTGAAAAAGCGTTCCCAAAGCCGTCTGCTCCATAAGCCTCTTTCGATTACTAGGCCAAAAACTGGGCGGCAAGTATAAAGATTCCTGGTCCCAGTTCAGCTGTATAGTTTGAAGGTAGCTGTACCAATTACTCTTCGGGCCAAAAACCTCTCTTTCGTAAAGAAAAGCCAAAGTGAGTGCCAACACGCCATCGATTTCTTCATCTACCAAGAGGTTTGCGATGCTGCTGTTAGATGCAGAGAAAACGGCCGATTTCGGTACTCTTAGTAGAACTGTATTAGCATCTATATCTGATTTGGCGAAAACGCCAATACCACCGGCACTCGAAGGCTTGACCTCACAGTTGAAAGAGGAGAAGTAAATCTTATTTTTCACGCAAAACGACAGTACATCTTTTGCTTGTTCAAAGGTCGTCAGGGACATCAATCAACTCGATGGCTATGCTTATTGTAAGCCTCTAAGATTAAATATCGAACTTTAGAAAACCAAACGACTGAGAACGAAGACCTCTAATATGTGACTTGGCGCGGGCAATCTGTACGATGGATATTGATGCTCTAATGGATATTCTGTAATTCACGACAAGTTTATGAAGTTTTCCGCATCAGAGACTTAGTTGACGCTAAAATTTTTGACATATTTCTTACCTGAGCGATGAGCTCCCGTGAATCTTGAAAAAAGACGCACCGCTTTGAAAAGTCATCAATTAGATCATCAATGAATGAATAAATTAGGGTTAATGAGTAATGAATGAAGAGTGATTAATATCAATTGTTAAATACTAATAATGTTGATTGTTTTATGCGCTATAAACTTGCAGAGTTTACGAGCAAATCAGCACCAGAAACGGTAGGTTCTGTACCACCATGGCTTGCTAGCCAAAATGGCTTTTTGCTCAGCAATTTCGATTTTCAAAGCTTCAATGTCGACCTCTCTTCTACCAGTGTCGATATCAATGTCCTTAGCTCTGATAAATAGCTTCCAGTTTCTCTTCCAAACCTTGTGGAAAACGTAGAAAGCCATGACCACAGGCAAAGATAGATAGGCCTCGAAGAACGCCTCAGCGCCTGGAGGGGATCCTGGTGGGAACAAAGCCACCCAGAACTGAGCAATCAAGATCAGTATAATCAATCCGAAACCATAGTATGATCCCCAGACACCAGCTGGAGAAACGAAAGGAAGCTCATCGGTGGATCTGCCCTGGGCGGATAAAGCTCTTCTGAATCTCAAGTGGCAGAGACAGATAGCACCCCAGGTGAACAAAGAGGACAAACCAGACAAGGCCAGTAACCAGTTGAAGACATCGCCTTCGTGGGAGGATGCAGCAATGAAACACAAGAGACCGAAGATGGACGTCGCGGCAATACCTACCAGAGGTCTACCCTTTCTGTCGATGTAGGCGAAAATCTTAGGCAAGAAACCTTGCTCAGCAAGAGCAGTCAAGGTTCTGGAGCAGGCAAAGACAGCGGAATTACCGACGGAAAGCACAGCGATCAAGATGACAACGTTGACAACACTTGGCAAACCCTTGATGTGATGATTTCTTAGAGCCAAAACGAAAGGAGAGGCAGCGGCATCGACGGAGGACGCACCGACAAGTCTTGGGTCGGTGTAGGGAACCAACAAGCCGATCAACAACAAGCAGATGATGTAGAACAGGGTGATTCTCCAGAAGACCTGTTTGGCAGCGCGAGGCAGAGCCTTTCTGGGGTTTTCAGTTTCAGCACTGGCCAAACCAACCAGTTCGGAACCCGCGAAAGAGAAAGCGGCGGTGACAAACACGGAACACACACCTTTAAATCTGGCGCCCATGGTGTCTCCGACGAGAGGACCCGGGTGGTGGAAGTATGTGCCGCCGAGGTAGCCACCGGTAGGGCCACCACCGCAGACCAAAATGATACCGAGGATGATGAAACCGATGATGGTGATGACCTTGATGAACGAGAACACGAATTCGGCCTCACCGTAACCCTTGACACCGAAAAGGTTGATGATCACAATAACGAGGTAGAACAGCGCGACAAACCCGTCCCGGTATTTGGAAGGTGTACCCCAGTAATTAACGGTGATGGACGCAGCGACGATTTCCAGCGGCAGCACGACAAGCCACTGAAGCATGTAGTTGAAGTTGTTGGCGAAACCGAAGGACTCGTCGATAAAACGGGTAGCGTAGGTGGTGAAACCACCGGAGACGGGGAAACACACGGCCAGCTCACCCATGGCCATGACCATACAGTAGATCATGGTACCGGTGAGACCCCAGCCGATCAGGATACCGGCGGGGCCACCGGTTCTAAGCGCGGTACCGGATCCGACGAAAAGACCCGTACCGATGGCACCACCGATGGCGATCATTTGCAAATGTCTGGACTTCAGGTGTCTTTGGAGCGGCGAACGCGCGGTCGCGATCGCGATTTTCTCGGCCTCGGTTAAATTGGGGTCCAACTCTTCGAGTTCCATGCGCTTGAACCCGTCCTTGAAATCCTGCCATTTGGACCCTGACGATTTTTCGACGTTTTCGTCGTGCGCTGACGTGTACTCCGTACCGTCTACGGGTTGCTCATTCGACAGCACATAGTTCTTCTTGTCGTCCACGGAACGATTGGAAGAGGTACTCATCGTGGACTTGCGATATGAGAGAGAGCTTCTGTACGATTTTCTGTGCGACTACTATCCGACTATTGAAGGGAGACAAGAGCTATAAACCTACTACATTTTGCTACAACTACTGCTGCTTTTTATACATTCTCCCAGGCCCTCCCCGGGTCTCTCACGCTGGCATTTACTGTGTCTTACAAACCGGCCGAAGGTTCTTTTCTCCATTGTAAACGGTTATCAAAAAGTGCCAATATCTGTCAATATCTCAAAATCTGCCAGTATCGACTGAAAATCGACCTTATCCTGATATCGGTATCGATACCATATCAGTATCTATCGGTTCTTTTTTAGGAGCCTTCCCAGAGTGACGGCAGGCGACGCTAAGTGCGAGAGGGGAGCCCCCGTGTCGTATCAGAGGAGCCGCGGCAGTGTCGTCGATAGCGGTCTGATAACCGCCGTACCTAGTGACTCTGTATCTCGTGACATCGCCAAGAGCAGGCGCCAAGCGGATCTCCCTAGATACAGAGGTGGTTGTTGTTGTGGTGTAGCTTTGCCGATCGTGGGCAGTGCACGGGACGGGCAGCCTAGAGCCGTGAGGCTCGCCGCCAGGCCCGTCATGGGCCAGCTATGGGCTAGCCCATAGCTAGCCCATAGCTAATTGCCTGAGAAGCCAGGCATGTAGTAGCCAAGTATGCAGTACACGATGTAGTGCAGTAGCGGCCTGGAGGAGCTACCTAGGCTTGGCGGGCCAAAGGAGACAGCGCCAATGAGACTGGTGGACGGTAAATTTTGGTTTGCTCGTGCAGGCACGGAGGTGCGTCTTAGTCCGCGACGCAAGACCCCGCTCGGCAGCACTTGCTTTTAGGGTCAAAGACGCGCGCGTCCCCTTTTCGAGCCGTACGGAAGGGGAGAAATGCCTTACACGGCGCTAACCGAGGAGCAAGCAGGAAAAAAGAAAGGCGGAACGAACACAAAAAGATGCCGCATGCGGTTTCGAGAACGGCCGGGTAACAAGATGACCAAGAAAAAAGACGTTCGTGTGCCTCCTGTGGGAATTGAACCCACGATCCCCGCATTACGAGTGCGATGCCTTACCACTTGGCCAAAGAGGCGCAGATGGTGAGAACTGGCGCAGGGCGTCGATATGGGGGGAGAGAGCAGTGGGTCACGTGACCGGCTAGCTATTCACCAACTTTTGCATAGATACCAGTATCGAGAAACCCGTGTCGAACCCCGGTCCGTAACATCACCAGAAGGGCCAAAAGGGACGCCCTGCGATGGTCAATCTGAATGGAATACCGCCCAAAAACGGGCGCCAATACTATCTCGGGCTCGGGCTCGAGGGTTCCGCCAATAAGCTCGGCGTGGGCATCATAAAGCACCCGGTCCTTCCGCGTCACGACAACAGCGATCTGTCGCACGAGTGCGACGCTGAGATCCTTGCAAATATCAGGGACACCTACATCACGCCGCCGGGCGAGGGCTTCCTGCCGCGCGACACGGCCCGGCACCACCGCAACTGGGCCGTGCGGCTTGTGCGGCGCGCGCTGGACGAGGCCAAGATCGACGGCCCCGCCGACATAGACGTTATTTGCTTCACCAAGGGTCCCGGGATGGGCGCGCCGCTGCATTCCGTGGTCGTCGTGGCGCGCACGCTCTCGCTGCTCTGGGACGTGCCGCTTGTCGGCGTCAATCACTGCGTGGGCCACATCGAGATGGGTCGGGAGATCACCAAGGCCGAGAACCCAGTGGTCCTCTACGTCAGTGGCGGCAACACCCAGGCGATAGCGTACTCCGAGAACCGGTACCGAATTTTCGGCGAAACTCTGGATATCGCGATTGGGAACTGCCTGGACCGGTTCGCGCGCACTCTCAAGATCCCGAACGAGCCTTCTCCCGGGTACAACATCGAGCAGCTCGCCAAACAGTGCAAGAACAAAGAAAGGCTCGTGGAACTGCCTTATACGGTCAAGGGAATGGATCTTTCGATGAGCGGGATCCTGGGCTACGTCGAGTCGCTTGCGGCAGACCTCTTCAGCCACAATACCAGAAACAAGCTTCTTTTCGACCCCGAAACCAAGGAACAGATTGTCACGGTTGAGGATATCTGCTACTCGCTGCAGGAAAACCTGTTTGCCATGCTGGTCGAAATTACAGAGCGGGCCATGGCGCACGTCAACTCCAACCAAGTCCTTATAGTGGGCGGCGTTGGCTGCAACGTGAGATTGCAGGAAATGATGGCCCAAATGTGCCACGAACGATCGAATGGGCAGGTTCACGCAACGGACGAGCGTTTTTGCATAGACAACGGCGTCATGATAGCTCAAGCAGGTTTGCTACAGTATCGGATGGGCGGTGCCGTCAAGGATCTCAGCGAGACTGTGGTCACTCAGAAGTTTAGAACAGATGAGGTCTACGTTGCATGGCGGGAATAGACCCACCTTTTGTTAGCTACTTGGGATATATACCAATGATCTCTTTAGCTACTGGCAGTAGCCTACTGCCAAAGTATGTACATCGTTCTGCACGAAAATCGGAGTTTTCATTGTTGATACTCTTTCTTGATGATGTCAAGATACAGCTCATCAAGGCATCAGACACACCGGAAGGATCCATGTCGAGCTCGCTGGAAGAGTGCTTGGACCAGATTTCGCAATCTGCGGATTCGATCTCAACCCTTTACTTCAAACCTCCAGGAATTTTCCACAATGCCATTGTGCACGATGAAAATAAACAATATGCGGATGTCATTACTAGGGTTATACGCGACGGGGACCCGCAAGAGGAAACTTCGTTGTATAAAATCCACCAAAATGGGTTACCTAGGAGAAAGGATGGGAAATACGGCGTTTTCGAGTACTTGACTGAAAGAGAAAGGAGTTCGAGGCGTAATCATGCTACCGATTCCAAAGATGAAATTCCCATTATCAAAGTGCCACGCGAGTTCTATCTCAAGCAGCATGAACAAGAAGCAAAAAAGAGGCGAAAGACGACTAGGGAATTTTTTTTCGATGATCAAAAAGTGGGTGGTGTCTTCGAGGTTCTATCAAAAAAATTCGAGTCGCGACCAGATATTAGAAACCTGCTTCAGGCGCTGCAAAATGGGAGCGTGGTGACAGATGAGGGATCGAATCAAAATGATGCCACGCGGCGTCGTAGGACTTTGTTCGTTGAGGATTTCCCCGCGGATCTGATGCTTTTGGTGCTGCAAGAAGTAGTCGCAGAGTGGCCCGTAAGCGAATACCAAAGCCAATATTTGAACATACTCCGGAGATACAACGACATATACGCTAAAATGGAGACTCTCAGGTCTCAAATACAACATCAAGAAGCGCAACTGCAGAAGAGGGAGCCGACATCAAGCGTAAGCAAGCTAATCGAGAAGGAAAAACAAGAAATTGAACAAATGAGACGCAGGATCGCAGAACTTGAAGAACGATCGCCTTCCCAGTGAATAAGAATCAAGTAGAACAAACTTTGGATTTTGATGCATTAACATGCAAAGAAGGGCTTATTGGTAAAAAAGTCTATCTCCGCATCGCGTTCATCACATCTTTTACGCAAAATGGAGTCAGTTTATAGGGTTTAAGCGTCATTGGCAAAAATACTGTTATTGCCAGGCGATTATTCACTTATAATCATCGTGCTCGATTGTCGCCAAAATTTCTTCTCAAAATCAAAGGCTGACATTCAACATCACAAAGACTTCATCAGCAATGATTTGAAGCTAATTCTAAGCGATAAAGGTAAAACTTTTCGGCGAACAGCTGCAGATCAAAATATTGCGAGCCATTCTTTCCGCATTTTTGCGAGAATTACCGGTGAAACAGAACAAAAAGGGGATTGCCAGAACATTCCACCACAATACAAAAGCTTGTTTCAACAGCTTCTAGAACTTAGAAACAGAGAGACCATCAAACCCCTCTTCCAGACATGTCCTTTCAGTCTAAAATCAAAGTCTCTTACCTCTTTCCTTCTCATTGGCCAACCCTAATATTTTTTTCCATCATAATACATGCCGAAATTTTAACATAGGACATGTGAATATGTTTGCTTCACAAGACGGCAAGATCCAATGTCGTCGAACGCCAACTCCTCGGACCAGCTCTCCCAGTTCAGCAAGGCGTTGTCGACGACAGCAACGGCCTTTTTGGGGTCTCAGTCGTGGGACGACACGATTCTGTCGTACAGCACGCCTTACAAAAAAATCCTCCACCAAGCAATAACGCAGTCCGGGTCGAGCGGCGCATTGATGAAGCTTCGCAGAAGTAATGTTTTCACTGATCGCAGTGATAATAAGACTTTCCAAGACATATACTCAGCAGAGAGTGGGAAATCATTTTTTCAAAATAGCTATAGCAATACCAAGACCAGCTTTCGGGTGCTGAGTTATTTGAGTGACGATTTGCTGAGAGAGATACCGAACGCTGGTAATGGAATAGGCAGCAATACGAAACTGTTGACCGATGGCGATGAACAAGGGAAACGAAAAAGGAAGACCAAACAAGAGTTTTCGCTATTTCAAGGTTTTAGCGCATCGCTGCCGGTGATTAATGAAACAATAAATACACAACGCAAGCAATTAACGGAGGCCGGTGAACAGCCTGACAGCGAAAGCGCGCTTAACAGCCGGGATTTTCATCTTCCCGATGGGTTGTCGGCGAAGGAGATCAAAACATCGTACTCGACCTCTTTTTTGACGTCAGCTTCTCAAAGTATGGTCAATGGTCTTGATCTTTTGGAAATTCAGAAAAACTTAGCGGCGAGTGAAATCAAGGAAATTGATCTCAAGATAGAAAAATTGAAAACTGTGCGCGAATTAGTCTTTCAAAGAGTAGCGCGGTTGGAGCAGAATGAGCTCTTCCTTGAGAAGCACCTTGCAAGCACAAAAGATCGTATCGATATGATCAAAGAATACGGCTTAGAGGAAGATCAAAGCGATAATTCCGTGGCCGGTGCGGGCACATTAGGAAAAGGTTCTCACGCTGTTCTTTCTGAAGGTGACGATGAGGGTAACGAGCCAGAGCTCAGAAATGGGCACTCCGAAGACTCAACAGTTGAATCTGACAGTGAGGACAAAAACGACGGCCTCATGAGTCAATCAATATATCAAAAGTTGAAAAACCGGCCTACGCAAGCTTCAGAGGGCTCTCGAGGTGCGAGGTCGAACTACAGCAGAAGACATTCACAAGTTCCCTCACATCAGCGTCAAAGAAAAACGTTCCCCACACTTCAACAATATTACGAGCCTGGGACGAAAATTGCAACTTTTGAAAGTGCACATGACGACAGCATAACCTGCTTAGATTTTGACATGCCCTTTGGGACAATGTGTACAGCGGGAAGACTCGATCACTCTGTCAAGGTCTGGGATCTGAGTAAGCAACTTCCTATTGGCAACCTGCCTGGCCACTTGGCCTCCATCAGCTGTATGCAGATGGATCAATACAACACTCTGGTTACCGGCGGGCGTGACGCTGTGCTAAAACTCTGGGATGTTGAACGAGCGATCGAGATCTTTGACGAAGAAGGAGAATTACCAGAGGAAGATGCCAAGGATCTTTGCAGCTATACGTTTGACGCTCATGTTGACGAGATCACAGCGTTACATTTTGAAGGCGCAACTTTGATATCTGGATCGCAGGACAGAACCGTTCGGCAGTGGGACTTAGATCAAGGGAAATGCATACAGACTTTGGACATTGACTTTGGACTTCGCGGCACGTCTGACGGGTTTTCCACTCTAAGCTCCAAAAACCCTCGAAGCAGCGTTCTTCTTACTCACAATGACCCACCCATAATTGGCGCTTTGCAGTCTTTCGATGCAGCCCTGGCCACAGGAACCAAAGATGGTATTGTCAGGTTATGGGATTTACGCTCAGGAAAAGTTGTCAGAACCCTCGAAGGACACACTGATGCAGTCACCGATCTGCAATTTGATTCGATAAACCTTGTCACAGGGTCACTTGACAGAAGCGTCAGAATTTGGGATCTTCGCACTGGCATGCTATCTGGAGCTTTTGCTCTGGACAGCCCCATATCATCTCTCCGCTTCGATCTCTCCAATATCGTGGTTGCGAACAATGAAAACTCCGTCAAGATTTACGACAGAAAACAAGACAGGCATTGGGAATGCGGAGGACCACCTCAGAAACCCCAAGAGCCTGCCACCGATGAAACAGTAGAATTTGTCAGGTACAAAAGTGGATACTTGTTGGAAGGACGGTCAAACGGTGACGTTAACGGTTGGGCAATTTGAGAAAAATTTTGATTTTTTTTGTTCAAAGACCTTATATAGTGCGTGAGCTGCAAAGCAAAATTATAGCATTTTCCATGTAAATATCTTATCTATTCGTTGTCAAAGCACTTAAGCTTGAGCTCAATCGCCTTCAATATGGAGGGGTCTTTAAGTTGAGGTAACTTGAATATTGAGGATATTCGTATGTAATGATTAAGTTTTAGAAAAATCTTCAAGTGGCAAAAGGCGAGATGACCATAGAATGGCTATGAGGTACTGTTCATAACTGGAAGACTGTTTGCGAGTCAAAAGCTCTTCTAGCATTTCATACTTTGAAAATGAATTTTGGGAACCAGACTCCAACAATTGTTGTGTTAAAAGAGGGTACAGATGCTTCTCAGGGAAGAGGGCAGATTATATCGAACATTAACGCGTGTCTCGCAATTCAAGACACTCTAAGGCCTACACTTGGTCCCTTGGGCTCTGATATTTTGATTGTGTCATCCAGTGGGAAGACCACAATTTCTAACGATGGTGCAACGATTTTGAAACTTCTTGACGTGGTGCATCCGGCCGCTAAGACACTTGTTGATATCTCAAGAGCCCAAGACGCAGAAGTCGGAGACGGGACTACAAGTGTGACGATTCTAGCGGGAGAATTGATGAAAGAAGCCAAGCCATTCTTGGAAGAAGGTATTTCTTCTCATATCATTATTAAAGGATACAGGAAAGCTGTTGATTTGGCGGTGAACAAGATAAGAGAATTGGCTGTTGATACTTCCGCAGAGAATGATAGCAGAAAGATGTTAGAACACTGTGCCAGAACGGCGATGTCGTCGAAACTTATCAGCAGCAATGCGGACTTTTTCGTGAAAATGTGCGTCGATGCGGTTCTGTCGCTAGATCAACAGCAGCTGGACGACAAGCTTATCGGTATCAAAAAAATTCCTGGTGGTGCGATGGAAGATTCTCTGTTCATAGACGGTGTAGCGTTTGCGAAGACATTTTCTTACGCAGGATTTGAACAACAGCCCAAGAAATTCAAACATCCAAAGATTGTATGCCTGAACGTGGAACTTGAATTGAAAGCTGAGAAAGACAATGCGGAAGTACGTGTTGAGCACGTTGAAGATTACCAGGCGGTGGTCGATGCGGAATGGCAAATCATTTTGGATAAACTAAAACAAATCGAAGATTCTGGCGCCAACATAGTGCTCTCAAAATTGCCTATTGGAGATTTGGCAACTCAATATTTTGCAGACAGAGACATTTTCTGTGCAGGCAGAGTGTCTCCAGAAGACTTAGACAGAGTCATAAAAGCCGTTGGAGGTGTAATTCAATCGACGACCTCCGATATCCAGCAGCAACATCTTGGTACTTGCGAGGTGTTTGAGGAAGTTCAGATTGGGTCTGAGCGTTACAATCTTTTCCAGGGATGTCCCCAAGCCAAGACGTGCACACTTTTGCTAAGAGGTGGCGCAGAGCAAGTCATTGCAGAGGTCGAAAGATCACTGCATGACGCTATCATGATCGTCAAAAGAGCTCTTCAAAATAAACTAGTCGTGGCCGGCGGTGGTGCCATTGAAATGGAAGTCTCTAAATATTTGAGAGATTTTTCCAAAACTATTGCTGGGAAGCAGCAGCTAATAATCAATGCCTTCGCTAAGGCATTAGAAGTGATCCCGAGACAACTGTGTGAAAACGCAGGTCTTGACGCTACTGATGTGTTGAATAAATTGAGAATGGCTCACAGCAGGGGTGAAAAGACTTTTGGTGTCGATTTTGAAAATGAAAGCATTGGCGACAATTTGGCCAAGTTCGTATGGGAGCCCGCGCTTGTGAAGATCAATGCACTCAATAGTGCCACGGAAGCTACAAATCTTATCCTTTCTGTGGATGAAACTATCAAAAATAAAGAGAGTCAACCTGCTAACGCTGGCATGGCCCCACCGCCAGGCAGGGGCAGAGGAATGCCAATGTAAGATAAATGACAGCCATTCTTGCATATTTCCCCACATGTAGATATAGGAGAAAAAGAATGATTGTCCAAGGGACTGGGAAGATTCCCCTTGGTGAAGGCATTTTTTAGATCTAATCTCGCTTAAAAACACGATTTCTTCGTCTATTGTACATCCTATTACAAACCATAAACCTTTTTTCAACCGCGCAGAGCGCGCAATCTCTGGGCAAGCTTGTCTTCTCTTTCGTCTGAAATCTCTCCTGGAGTGGACTCAACTTCAGGCAAGTCTTTGAGCGCAGCCGACTGTTTGAGTTCCAAGCCATTCTCGTCAGCTACCTTACCAATGAGCTCATCCACCTTGTCATGGTCGACAACCACGGCATCAGCGTTGGCTCCCATGTCTTCGTACACGTTGACACTAGCGTCCAAGTCTTCGAACTGCTGTTCAAACTTGTCCATGATCATCGTGATTTGCTGCAGGTTCATCGATTGCAAAGCTTTGTCCATACCCCTGCAAACCTGAGCCATGCTGCCCGATACTTGTCTCATTGTCACGGCCGTTTGGACTCTCGACGCCACTGAGTCAACTCTCGAAGCCAGTTTCAAGAGTTGTAACCGCTCATTTTTCTTTCGAATTGCATTCGATGCATACAATCTGGCAACTTCTTCGCTTTCATTCAAAGCCTTCTTCACTTTGTTGGTCTCTTGTTTCTCTTCTTTCGCAGCCTTTTGAGCTTGCTTGTTCAGCTGTTTCGAGGTAAATTTAAGCTGGAAAAGCGTGTTTTCCAGTCCAAGCGATGGGTTTCGAGACATCATAATACTGTCGCGTAGCCTAAATCTCGCCTTCGACGTTCTCCCTGGTTTGAGAGGTCGTCGAATTGCCGAGACGCCGTCCCTCATCATCTGTAAAGATCCTTTTCAAAATCTTATTGGAGACAATCACGCGAATTTCACGTGATTTTCCTTACTTTGGCTTAGATAAGACTACTTGCCATGAAGAGTACAACGTCAAGAGCTAGAGAGCTTCATTGTCAAAGTCATAATTTACACGTAGCTACTCGTTCCTTTTATGGATTACTTGAACTTTACTTGCGTAGGTCTTTTTATTATATCTGGCCCTTTTCCTCCTCCCGATCAGTTGCTAAATCTAACCCCTGGCATGGTCTTAACGAACTGCGTTTCCTAAAGAAATTAACACCTCATGAACATTTGGTACCCATGTCACGAGAAAGTTCCATATTTTACAATTTCCGTTAATAATCGTCACAATATTCAGTTGCCATTGTCATTCAACTTGGTCTCCAAATCTCGACACTTGGCGTCGAGCTCGAAAATATGTCTCTTGTAAAGATCCGTGACCAACTCTAGCTCACTGATCCGCGTCCTGAGCTTGATTACCTCTTCTTGGTGTTGTAGAGTTTGCGCTATGGGCAACTGCGTATTATCGGTGGCCTGGCCAGGTAATTGTACGGGCCGCGACGGCGTGCGCGCCACTCTGGCCTGTGTTTGCAGCTGTTTCCGGTCCCTCTCGTCCCTTTCATTTCTTTCGTCATATTGATGTATTTTATCGTCGCCACGCGGCTTGCCATGCTGCGATAGGTGATGTGAATGGCCCAGCTCGGATTTTAGGACCAGCGATTCGTCCACAGCACTGCTTCTACTCGTGGTACTAGATTCGACGTTGCGTCGCTGCAGATCCATTGGAGGAGGCGAATTCGAATATCGAGATTCCGGTTGAGCCAAATGCTCAGACTGGCTGTGAGCAGGGCCCATAGCCTGTGCCATGAGCATGTCTGCATGCGAAGGAATTGGTGTAATCGTGGGCGTGTGAGTCTGCGTAGCGGTCAAATCCCTTTGGGCGACCATCGAAGGCGAAGCCACAGCGGACGCAGATTTTTCTGATCTAGGTTTTTGACTGCGCAGGATCTCGTTGATGGATGCCAGATGTGACGATTGTCGCTCTAGTAGTTCGTTGTGAGCGCGCAACGTGGGAGACGCGACGGGCGCTGCCACGGGACTTTTCTTTTGTTGAGACGGAGGCTGCGGTGCAGGTTGGGAAACAGACCGAGCCTGTTTTTGGTTTTGGGCCTCTTGCTGCGGGCCCGGACTGTTACTTTGGGCATTGTAAGGAGGGACTGCTGGCGGGGGCGTAGGAACACCGCCCAGCAGCATCGAGAAGTGGGGCAACGAAACTTTGTAACCTGCTGCAGCGGCTATCGCGGCCGCCGCAGAGGAATTCGTACTGGAGGGGTCCTGTATGGGTCCGCTGGGTAAAATTTCGGGGTAAGACCCGTTCAGATTCGTCAAGTCGGGGCCCAATGCGGGCGACGCATTTGAAGAGCTCGCACCGACACCGGCACCGGAGCCATTCTTCATAAGCGTCCCTAGTGTTTCCGCGGCGTGTACGTCACGCATATCACGTGGCTTGCGTCTTTTCGTTTGTGGTCCTGATCCGCCTGTGTGCGCTAGCGACGCATGGCCCTGGCTGGCGTGCGACGGAGATCCAAGTCCTTGGAAATGCGTATCAGCAACGGACTCTGGGCCCGCGCTGGCATGTACGAGCGGACTTTCTTTGCGTTTCTTGTCCAAGACAGCGTCTGTCTGTTGATGTGCGGCGCCCTTGCGGTTGCGCGATTTGATCACGTCTGTCTTGAGACTGATCGGCCTGGGTCGCCCGTGAAGCTTTAGAAACAGCCCGCACGCATTGCACAGCACGGCACCGTGCTCGTCACGCCGCCACAGCGGTGTCGTTGACGTGTGACAATTTCTACACACCGGCGAACTGCCTGCGGCAGCGTGGCCTTGACCGCTTCCCGTTCCGCCCCCAGTGCTGGTCCCCGTACTGGTTCCGAGCGAAGCCCCAGAACCAGCACCTAGAGTGACCCCTGTAGCGGCACCGGTCTCAATCTCTGTCTTGGCCATTTCCACCAAACTCGACGATGCGCCTTATCGTATCGCTATCGACCAGGTATCTGGAAAAACGTTTTTGGCACGAAAAATCCACCGTTTTGGTCCGTTGTTTCGGCTCAATGGTTCCCTTCTAAGCTTCTCCCCTGCCCAAAATCTGCTAAGCTCCAAATCCAAGCCTTATCGGAGCTCTCGTTCCTCTATTCCTCCCTCTTAAAAACCGGTTCGATGCCTGCTAATCTGAAAATTTTTCACTTATTCACTTTTTTTCCCGTCTGAT
This sequence comes from Lachancea mirantina, assembly GCA_900074745.1. Taxonomy (NCBI): domain Eukaryota; kingdom Fungi; phylum Ascomycota; class Saccharomycetes; order Saccharomycetales; family Saccharomycetaceae; genus Lachancea; species Lachancea mirantina. The sequence continues at coordinate 1,029,836 of LT598465.1, forward strand.
GTAATCACTCCCGGAAAAACCTTTTATCTCAGATGTTATCTTATCGCGATGTTCCGCGATGCTCCACGACACCCGCCCTATATACCTGTGGCAGGAAGTGATGATCGCGGTAGAAAAGCTGGAAGCGGTGATCAGTGATAAGTCTTATCGTAGGTTATCAGTGATAGCGTCACCCGCTGTACTGGTCTATGTGTATGGTACCTTGGTGGTGTCCGCACGTGTGTGAGCAGTTTTAGAGTTGCCAACAAGTAGACGACCGAGTGACTGGATTTGAATTTCTTTCGCGACTGTTTTTCGCAAACGCTGTTTTTCTCTGACGCGATGCGCTATGTCTCTTCACGGTGTTTGTCTCGCTTTTTGGTCTTGTTATCTTATACAGGACAGTTTGTTCTGATAATGGTTTTTATCTGATATCGTGATAAGGTGATAAGGTGAAGGAGAAGGAAAGAGGTCGTTGACGAAGGGAAGCATATTGAAGGCAGTGATATGATACAGGTTTATGAACTTTAATGAATGTTTGAAGAGATTTATGGAAGTTGGGAACTTTTTCTTGCATTCTTGTAACTGTTGATAGTTTTCGATAGTTTTTTAGTTAGACTGAGGGTTGTAGTGAGATGATGAAAAGCGGATTCGAGCCCGCTTTTCATAGCGATTGAAGCAGTGGAGTTTGTGTACGGCTCAATTGAGCGGTGCGAGTTTGGTGTAGTTGTCTTAGTGTGTACGGCGCCGTTCAGTGCTCACAGTTTACCATGTACACCGTATGGCATAGTAGAATATATCATAGTAGGTTTGCTACATGTGACAAAAAAAAGAAGTTTGTAGACAAAACCCAGATTTAAAGATCAACGCTAGAGGCTATAAAGTGTCCTTTTCGAGCCATTGGAGTGTGGAAGCCAGGTTCTGCCGAATGAAGTTTCCTAGAAACAGTTTTAACAGCGTTTCTGACCCAGCCAACGAGCGTGAGAACGGGCAAGGAACCGCCAAACCGGTCGGAGACACAATCAGCATTGATGGCGGTGAAATGGGCCAGCATACCGAGCCTCTAGCCGAGCTAGAGTGCCCCGTCGGTGATCACAATGTGCCACAAGACGTAGGTTCGGCGGCAGACGACGATGTCGAAGCTGAATACAAAAACCTGATGTTCCAAGGTGTACCAAATTCGAGCATAAACGCAGAACGGGACGACCAGACGCACTGGTTGCGTCGAATGAACCCACACGAGTCCTTCTACGAATGGAAAAAAGAAGTTGGGCAAGCTTTCCGGCGTATCTCGAAACTAACTGCGCAAAAACCCAAACGCACCTCGGTCGCGAAACAGGGCAAATCCTCGGCAGGTCAAACGGCTCTAGAAGAAGCCTTTACACGCAATTTGGCGTCCGACCTCATTGATACGCTTTTGTCGGGCTGCCCAGCGGCTCTATTTGCAGGCGGTTCTTTTCTGCGCGACGAACACGGCGTCAGACGCGCGTCGTTGTTGTTGGCCATGCTCGGTGTCAAAGTGCGTCCCCTACAGGCGCCCAGCGCGGCAAATAACTTGAGGCATATGGATTCTGCCGCGAACGCCAGCGACAACTCGTCGATTTTGAGTCTTCTGGAGTCCGAAACTAACAATTCTATGTACACTTTGGAACTCGAGTACGGCGTGGGTCCCAATCGCATGAAATGGTCTGTTATCAAGTCTTATAAGGATCTCGCGTCTTTGCACGGAAAACTAAAACTGATTTCGTTCCAGCAGAATACCATCAACAAGCTTTACATCGACCACAATCGCTACCGCCAAACCTACTTACCGCATTTTCCTCGACTAGACGACAACGCAAGGCGGGGCAAAAAAAAAAGTGGATTACACAGAGGTCGCAAAGATGAGAATACGGAATCCGGCATACCATCTCCATCTGCAGACATGGCTTCGCTCGTGTCCAGTCGTGCGTCGCTACAGTTCCAAGTGGGTAGACTCAAAATGAAGCATTTGGAAGATATTTTAGAAGAAGAAGACGACTATTCCCAACCGATGCACTTGCGCCTTGAGCGCTACTTACGTCTCCTGAACTTGGCGTTAAGCCTTCGGCCGCAATCGAATCGCCTGTTCCAATTTTACGAGCTCTCTCCGATTGGTAACTTGCTCAGTTACGAAAATGGGTATCAAGGCAAACAAGGCTATATGGTAGTGAGGTCAACGGCAAGAACTCAAGGTTGGCGAGTAGCTCATCTTCGCTTCGACGACTTGAGAGCAATGGTAGAACGTCACACGAATAAATGGTTTCTAATTAGGCACTCCTACATTACCTACGTCTCCGATCTTTGCTCCACCACGCCGCTTGATGTCTTTTTGGTGGATTCGCAATTTAAAGTGAAAGCGGTTGGTGAAGTCGATGGCACTTTAGACACATATCGAGATTTCGACCCGACAGAAGACAAATCGAAAAGAATCTCCGCGAAACTTTTGATTACATTGGAAAACAACGAACGGAAACTTCAGGTTATCGTTAAATCAGAATTTTTACTCAAACTTTGGATGGCTTCCATTTCAAAAATGGTAAAGTCTACCATTTGGTCTCAACCTCACAGATTTGATAGTTTTGCCCCGGTTCGCAAAAACTGTTTTTGCAAATTCTTTGTAGACGGCAGAGATTACTTTTGGGCTTTGAGCGAAGCCTTTTCCATGGCTCAGGATGTGATCTTTATACATGATTGGTGGCTTTCGCCGGAACTTTACATGCGTCGTCCCGTTAAAGGAAATCAGGAATTCAGGATAGATAGAATCTTGAGAGAAAGGGCTGAGAAAGGTGTCAAGATTTTCATTGTTGTCTACAGAAATGTTGGAACTACGGTGGGGACTGATTCCCTCTGGACAAAGCACTCTATGCTAAATCTTCACCCTAACATTCACCTTATTCGGTCCCCAAATCAGTGGCTACAAAACACGTACTTCTGGGCTCATCACGAAAAAATGACCGTCATAGATCACAGCATAGCCTTTATGGGTGGCATTGACCTTTGTTATGGCAGATTCGATACCCCAGAGCACGTTCTTTGCGATGAGACGAACGACATACAACAGCAGACTTTTCCTGGAAAGGATTATTCAAATGCCAGGGTGTGTGATTTCTATGATCTCGATAAACCCTTTGAATCGATGTATGATAGATCTGTCGTCCCGCGAATGCCGTGGCATGATGTTCACATGATGACCGTCGGCGAAGCCGCCCGCGACATGTCCCGTCACTTTGTTCAGAGGTGGAATTATCTGTTGAGACAGAAAAGACCAACGAGACCCACTCCTCTCTTGACCCCCGCCAGTGATTTTACTAAAGAGGAGATGAGAAGCTCACCCCTGTTCAATAGTATCAAGCCAAGATCCACTTGCGAAGTCCAAGTCTTGAGAAGCGCAGGGAATTGGTCGCTGGGCTTGAAGCAAACCGAAAAATCTATTCAAAACGCTTATTTGAAACTGATAGAAACCTCTCAGCACTTTGTTTATCTGGAAAACCAGTTTTTCGTAACTAGCTCAAGTTGGGACGGTGTCGTTGTCGAAAACAAGATTGGAGATGCCTTGGTTGATCGCATCATCAAAGCCAATAGCGAGGGAAAGCCATGGAAAGCATTCATTGTCATTCCTCTAATGCCTGGGTTTAATGCTCAAGTGGATGATCCTGATGGATCGAGCGTTCGCGTCATCATGCAATGCCAATATCAGTCGATATCTAGAGGGGATACATCTATTTTCGCTAGATTGCGACAATTGGATATTGACCCAATGCAGTACATTCAATTCTTTTCTTTGAGGAAGTGGGCATCTATTGGCCCTCAGGAAAGACTGGTCACAGAGCAACTTTACGTCCATGGCAAGGTCATGATTGTAGATGACAGAAGTTGTATCATTGGGAGCGCTAATGTGAACGAACGTTCGATGTTGGGGAATCGCGACAGCGAAGTAGCAGCTTTGATTCGAGACACGGACTTAGTCGAAAGCCGAATGAATGGACACCCTTATTTGGCCGGGCGGTTTCCGTGGGAATTGCGTCAAAGGTTGATGCGTGAACACTTAGGATGTGATGTGGACGTAGTCGAGATAGTGGAGCGGAAATTTGGAAAACTCGAGCAGACAGCAAGCCGCAACACCTCGACTCTTAACCTTTTACCCGAAGATGAGCAAAATGATAGGAAAATTTTACTTTCGTCGCTATTTGAACTAGCTTATAGGGAGGTTATGAGTGTAAATGCTAGTGAAGGCTGGATGAAGAAGTTTCATAACAAAAATGGCAAATTTGGAATCCAAGATCAGCCCCATGAAACAAATTCTTCCGGACCCCTTGATATGGCCTCTAATGCAAAGTCAAATCTCCCTCGCGAAAGTTATGAGAACCTTGAAGCTCCGTTTTCTAACAAGCACTATCATTCTTTCAACAACCGCGCTGGCGAGGCTAACTTGGGCTTAAGAGATAATAAAGCAGTCAGCACAGATCCCCGGTTAGTAAACAATGAAAAACATGCTCAAGAAGTTGAAGGTTTAGGTCCAGATGGATGGAAGAAAACGACTGCACAATTTAAACAAAACGTAACCGACAAATTGCGCTCATGGGCCGAAAAAATGCTCTCGAATGGTCACAAACGAAACAAGAGCCAAGGGAACATCTTTTTGCCGAGCAGAGACGATGTTGAGGCTTACTTGGCCGAGAAGCATATAAGCGACGATGAAAAATGGGATATGCTGAAAAGAATATGCTACCTCCAGCATCTATCTTACAAGAAGGAGGCCAAAAAACCGGGTACATCCAGTCAAGAGCAACAGCACAATCACGATCACAAAACAGCCAGCACTAAGGAAGTCTTACACCGAATTGCCAATGCGGAAGTGCTCGATGCCGAAGAGCTCGATGATGATGCAATAGACGAACTGGTTCGACAGATAATACCGGCTGTCGGCAATAAGCAACTGGATCAGACGTCAATTTTCAGATTCAACTTTGTCGATCCGTACGCCTTCGAGGATCCTTTGGCCGACTCATTTTACGAAGATATGTGGTTCACAATTGCTCTGCGGAATACACTCATCTTCCGCATGGTTTTCCATTGCCAACCAGATAATGCGGTTCAGTCTTGGCGTGACTACAAAGATTTCAAAAGAATGGCAGCTGATTTCGAGATCAACCAAGATGTTATCACTAAACAAGAGCAAAATGGCGACAAACCAGGGCAAGTGGGCCAAACAAAAGTTGCGAAAACGGTTTCTCACAAATCCGAAGGCGGAACTGAGTCTCTACCTTCACAAGAGGATCATATGCTCCGCAATAATAATAATAATAGAACGAATGGAGTGAGAGCAAAATTGTCCAGTAGCGTCTTGTATGGAGCCAATAGACGGATTTACGACAAACACACAGCCCGGAAACTTTTGGAAAGAATCAATGGACACCTCGTGGTCTTTCCCACGGACTGGCTTGCTAAAGAAGTGGATTCTAAGAATTGGTTTTACACCGCTGACAGATTACCTCCAATTGACATCTACGACTGATGACGGCGGGACGTTTTCCAAACGCCGCCACACAATCGTTGTGCGGCGCAGCCATCTGGAAGAAGCACCCTGTCGACATGCGTTAGCCGACGCATGCTGCCACTCACGAGCCTCCATCTAGCGTATTGCGAGACATCGAAAATTTTTTTTCGAGAGGCTTCCAACTGATTTTTTCGGACGCCATTTTACGCTTTCGGCACATTCCTAGGGCATTTCGAGGCCGTAAAAGGATCTCAGAGAGGCCTTTTGGTGCCGCACATTTTAGTGACCGTTTAAACTTTTGCGATAGGAGCAACGCTTCCATTTAACTAATACTAAGACCCAACCAAGCCATGACGTCTTTTAGCGAAACCTCTTCTACTGGGGTTGTGAATTTGGGACCCTAGCAATTGTAAATTGGGAATCAGAACAGGGTGTCTTTATGGCAAGAAGTAAGTATTTCTCAAGTACGCGAAATACCACCTGAATTTCTTGCTGATTGCATGATTTTTGAGAGGCGAATCCTATGTATTGCTTTCAGCTAAGAGAAATACAAACCGGAAGCAAAAAAAAAAAAATCAAGAATGATGTATCCGCGCTGATAAAAGTGGTATGGCCGAGGTTAGAATGGATAGGTCCTGCAAATTGCCTGATTTTCAGTATACTTCCTAATCCCATTTCTTGGAAAACAGCCTAGAAAATTCGCATCATGAGAAAATTCATGTCCCGTGCTGTGCTTAACAAGAGCCGTTGACACCGTTTGAGATGTGAAGGAATCGACAAGGAAAACAAAGGCTTACACTCACGCTCCCTCCTAAAACAGTTATTGTTTATCACGGTTGATCGATCTCTAGGTGGGTTATCAGCACGTCATTGGTGATCCTGCACTGATAAGAAAAATGATAAACTTTCGATCCGTATCAGCAAACCAAGAGTTCCCGGCAAGGGATATCGCAAGGGATAACGCTGTAGACTCCGAAAGAAATTAATAGGGTTTTTTTTAAAAGCATGTTATTTGCTTTCGTCAAAGAGACTTGTCGAAGCTTTCTTACCAGAGGTTTTGGTGAATTGGAGTATCTAATGATGATATGATGCATGGAAGAAGTACCGACCTCAGTGATCGGGTTGACGAGAATGGCGTCTCTTCTAGAGGAAGAAGCGAACTATCGGCAATGTTGAGCGGGCAACAACCGCATGCGCGGCTCGTTTCGCATAGATCTTCTTTACGTCTTCCGGGAAAGAGCTTGTACACCGTACCGGAAAACCAAAATGAGGAAATCAGCGAAGAAAATGCCGACAATAAAACTTCCAGAGTGAATGTTAACCGACAGCGGAGCTCTGCTGCGAGTATCTTGCTGAACAATTTAAAAAACAAGCGAAACGCGAACACTGTTTCGCTAAGGGATTCGAATGGAATCATAGCTGCTGGCAGCAATACCACAATGACAGGAGGCCAGAGGCCGTCAATTGAGGTAATTGTGGGTGACCCTGGGCCTCTGCGTCGACAGAAATCTTTAGAAAACCCTATTCATCACTACGAGATTCAGCGAAACGTGACAGCGCGGCCCAAAAGTCTAAGCACCACAGAAACTCCGACGGTAAGATCTGACTTGAGTCCTCTTGTAAGAACGAAATCTGCTCTGAGGTTCGAGATAATCGATAACAAGCGAGCAGACAGCAGAATTGAATTTTCTGCGCCAAAAAAAGAGCGAGCCAGTGGCATTGATTATAAACACGGAGGCAAGTTTTTCCCACAGGGTGAGATGGATGCTTCGCTTGAATCGGATAATGTAGACAAACGTCCTAAACTCAATGAAGACGAACAGGGTCTGAGTGACAAAAATTTAGAATCTCTGCTGGAAGGGGCTATCGCCGAAGACATCTTTTCGAGAGTGTACGCTCTGGACAACAAATTCGAAGAAGCTGCTGAAGTAGAATTACCCAGCTATCTGAGCTCGGGTCCCTCTCCACTGACGACCCCGGGAGTCAGAAAGTTGTCTCGACAAGATTCCGACACCATAGAAGACTTCCAAAGAGACCTGGATAAGTATTCTCGAGAAAGTTCTGGCGTTGGCCACATGACGCGTCTCCAGATGAAAATGGATGCGATGAAGAGCAAATACGACAGTTTCGTCATCAATAGAAGAATTTCAGCGGACTCGTCAACAATATTCGGAGCTGGCTACGAAGCAAGCTCTTCTGGGAGCTCTACGTTTGGACTTGAGCGCGAAAGCCACAGTGACAAGGATTGGGAAAGAGACTTAGATTCTCCCGACGGGAGAGCTAGAAATCAACCAGCCAAGTTTTGGCTGAACGCAGATTTGGGATCAAAGCTGTTAACAGAATCGATGTCAAATCAGCTTAGAAGCATTGAGCGGTTTCCCAGCAGCGGAATTGTTGGCGAAAAAGTGATGCTGTCAAGGATAAAGGAAATCGCGGCGAACCAGGAGAACATAGCGTCTAAACGGCCAACGAGCCCGAGCCCGATTGCTACCAGAAAGTCTGAAACCAACGGTAAAAACGGGACCCGACCCAATATGAAGACGGGCGAAGCAAACAAACCGTCGTTTGAAGAGCAGTTCAGGTTCGTAAAAGGCAACGCAAGGGTGGACGACGATGGCCTAACGAGCCTTGAAATGGGTTTCATCAAAGATGATGTGCTAAGAAGACACATGGCACTGGGCAAAACCGCCACATACAAGATGTGGCATGCTTCGGAGGCTTTTGAGTTCAAACAGGTAGCATCTATGGCCAACTTACAGAATTTTGCACACATTTCAGAAGCGTCTAGAAAAGACACGAACAGCAGCTCGTCGCCGCACATGTCAAGTCTGAGCAGCGATTCTGACTTCTTGAGCCGTTTCGATGCAGAGGGTTCTTTGACAGGCCAAGCGCGTCGCCATAGCCAGCTGAGAACCTAGCTAACTTTGCATATATTACAACAAAAAATGAGCAAGAAACGGGGGAGTACGAAAAGGAGCACCAGGACTATGATCTAACATGCCAATCTGAGGTGATTAGTCACCCAACCGGAGCCTTTCGACTTGAGTCTCAGCCTATCTATCTTTAAGCATGCTCATGTGATCTCACTGTTATCAATTTTCCTTCCGCGTGCATGCGTATCGACGAGTGATATCATAGGGCGGCAGTTCGAGAAAGAGCAGAAAGCAATTTCGTCCATTATGATAGTACCGATCCAAGCCATTCTTTTAAGAACTGGGTACCCGTCGACCTACCAACAGAAAGCCGTAAGAGTGCTAGCCAAAAGTAGTGTTATGGATCTTGGTGCTAATCTAACGCATACCTACCGTCATGCGTTTGAGGCATCTGTTGAGATTGAAATTGGGGCGTTTGCAATTTCAGGCCTGTACATGAAATTGGCTGGAACGAATTTAGTGGGTGTTGGGTCCTGTACTGGGAGAGCTTGCGGCTCATCGGTTGGGAGTTTGTACTATAATGACGAAATTGACTTGAAAAATGCGAGATATAAGTTGTACTGTATAATTGATAACAACGGCTCGTTGAGAATAGATTTTGTCGAGATCACGGGGAACAATGCGAAGCACGATATGCCGCCTTGGAAGGCCGAATTTCCGAACCATCCTGACTACGAAGTGCCGACATTGGTGTACGTCGGGTCGGCGGTTGCTATGCGGGACAATGAGGGAAACGCTTTCGTTGGAGTGATAGTTTTCGAGCAACTTGAGTGTTAATGCGGCACACTGCATTTGGATCCAGTGTGAATTTCCCCCATCATTACTTAAGCTTCGTGACGGGCAGAGAACCAGTTCATGATGAGGAATAAGAACGAAAACTCAAAACGTCAGAAAGTTTGATTCCAAACAAACTGACCAAGTACAAGCACGCCAGTCCCAGAGTTGGCAAAAGAATGAAATTGATGTTCTTCAAGAAGGGCAACTGACTGTAGCCGTAGAATGTCAAAACGAAATAATGTGCGAAAGCGCCACAGTAGAGGGTGTTTCCGATGAATAGGCCAATCCATTTATGAAGGTTGATAGCCGGAATCAACAGAAACTGGAGAAAATAGAGTAAGCACCAAACCGCAAGAAACGCATTACAATGGACGTCAAAACAATACGCCCATTCGACTTTAGAGTCGAATGCAGACCGAAACTTGAAAAACCGCCGGTTCAACACTGTCCAGAAAAGCGTTGCCATTGCAAACCCAGTGAGAAAGAAGTCGACGAAAATCATGTTAATGAACATTTTGAAGAACCCAGAGAAAGAATGGCCGTACACCGCGGACCATACGATTGAACTTATTGTAAGTAGCCCGATTTGTAGCAGGAAAAAAGACGGATCATCTCTGGCCCATCTATTTTTTGTTTGTCGTTGATAGTAGAGCGATCGGTAGGCCGTACGTGGCCTGAAGACGAGATTCATCATTTCATGTAATGCAGATTCAAAATCAAGGTTTTTCGGTGATTTGAAAAGCCTTTTCAGCACTATGGGTATCCCACCTTCGCGTGAGCTCCAACTAAAATCCCGTACATCCGAATTGAGTGCTGACATCTCCTTCTATAGATCCCGTTGAACTGTTCGTGTCTTCCTATATAACTAGTCACTTACTTAATTCTTTAGCTGGTCTCTTAGGGCCTGGTATTTTTTCACGTGAAAAGCATTTACCTATTCTGAGAGAAAGATGGAACGAAGTGACAGTAAAATGATGACGACCTCGAGCGAATGCGAGCATTTAAGCAGTCCCTTTTTATACTACATTATCCTGTATTTACTAATATTTAAACTAACAATTTCTTGCGTATCAGCTCCCTTTTCAGATCTGTCCTAACCATTAAGTCAGCTCATCTTTAGAAGATATGACCCTTCAAATTTACTGGAAAGATAGATTGAAACCATCACTGGGGTAGTTTCTTAATAATCCTGGATCCGTTTGGGAAATTTTTTTTTTGAATGTACTGTAAGAGCATGAATGGGTCTACATCTTTTTGGTGTACTATTACGAAGAGGATACTAATAGTAAATGTCTTGTCGGGAGCTTTCGCTACCGTAAATATACGTTTTCCTCGAAAGAATGTTTCATTATGGGTTATTGACGCCCTTAGTGCATTAACCAGTAAAGTTACAATTTAAATGTGATAACTCTAGTATCGAGAAATGCTTAAATATGCTTGTATATAATTTCGAGTCACTGGTCAGCAAACTGGCCCAGTTTCCCTAGTACTTATTTTTTTAGTCCAAATACCTATCAAATGGCTCGCCCAGAACGTTTTCGACAACTTTGACCAAACCAGTGCGTACTTCATATTCGACTTCGTCATTATCGTCTTCCAGTAATTCAGCGATGATGGGAACTAACTGAGGAAGCAGAGCCAGCCAGTTCTCACCCACTTTGGAATAAATCGCCTTAATGGATCTACTAGCCCATAGCTTTTCCTTGCTCCTACATGAAGCCTTCATGTGCGACATTAACAATGTGTTCATTATCTTGTTATGATCCTCTGCTCCAGCGTTACTAACAGCCAGTGAACTTATGGCTTTGACAAGATACTTCGCGACTGAGTCCTCGATATTACTCAATTGCGCAATCAAAGCTTCTGATATCACTTCGAATCTGGAAGTGGATTTCCAATATTCTTCCTGATCGTACTTGAAGCAGGACGTCAGAGAATTCAAGACTAAGCGGCGTAAATTCAAATCAACTGTTTCGCCCTTGACAAATGAATGCAGAAGTTCGATCGTTTGATCTAGCAGATAAGTGAAGTATGATGTAATAATAGACTTCAAATTCTCTTGAAGTTTATTAAAGAACCTGAAAAAAGCTGTCAATCTTTCCACTCGTGTAACTCCAAAGCTTTGAACGCCCTCCCCATCGAAAGCCCATCTGACGGTCAAAGCAAATAGTGGTCTAAAGACTTTGTCGTTGAGCTTTAGAACGTAGGAATTGGCAACTTTATGAGCGGAGGCCTCAATGCGGTTAACAGTATTTGTATCAAACTTGCTGATGGTCCGGTATTCAAAGAATGATAGCAAAAGCCTGAAAAATACTGGCGACTCAATTGCAGCGGACTTCTTGTCGATGACATCAACAACAGATTCCAAGCAACTCAAAAACAATGAAACGGCGATTGAATCGCTTGAATTTTTTATGTCGCCGCTCCAAACTTTGCTGAGCGTCCGCAAAATGTCTCTTACCTCAATATGACTGACCATCAAAGCCAAAATAGAGAGTCTGATAGATTCCTCAACCTGTTCCGCGGATAGTATGATCTTTAAAATTTCAGCGAGATGGGATAAAAGAAAGCCGGGCATCCGTTTAATCATTGAAGAAAACATTAGTAAAATAGCCAATTGCAACTGTTCCCTCAGACAATCATTTTCTTCAATTTCTGCAAAAATCTTGATGCTGGGTGGGACAATTCTTGGATAAAGAGCAATTGACTTGATCCCGACGGTTTGAATGACGCTTGTGATGACAGTTAAGGCAGCGATTTTCAGGTCACTTTCACTGCGAAGCAAAACATCACATGCAGTTGTCATTGCTCTCATCAAAAGTTCATGTTCGAGGTTTTGGCCAAACTTTGTAACGAGTGCTCCTAAAGTATTCAAAGACACTTGAATTATAATGACAGTCTCTTCTGCATCAGTTGCAGTGTCAATCAAAGCAGTAGCGATTTTAGAGGCACTTGATGCGGATTCCGCTACCTCTAAGTCAAATTTGGATGCGACTGAGATAGTAACATGATGTCTGAGGTTCTCTCGGTTGCTTTGACGCATAAGAGGTAAGACAGCGTCTACAAAGTCGTCAATTGGAAGTAAATCAAGTATTTTTCTCAAAAAGATGTAAGATTGCTCACTCATCTCGTCTGCCAACTCCTTGGTGTCTGGAGAATATTCTCCAAGGTTGTAATTTTCCATGCTGTCTATCATCTCTAATGTATGCTCTAGAAGAAAACCGAATAAAGATTTCATGTTTTCGTTAATACCAGATGTCGACTCTGAGTCCCATAAGCTTTGTAAAACCTTTATCTTGAGATCTCCAGTTCTACTCAAACTTTGATCATTCAAGATTTTATTCAGAAACTCCAAAAAATGATTCTTCATGCCAACCATCTCAACAATGGTCGAGTTCAAAATGCCATTCGAAAACAAGGTTTTCGATTCCAAACCTTCCTTCTCATCGACGGGCAAATCTGGAGAAATTACTTTCATTAATTGCAAGAACATGTCAAATCCCAGAAGTTGATCAGCAGCATTCATTTTTGTGAGGAGGGAGACCATAAATTCAACGACTGCCTTGGCCTCACTAACCTTGAATTTCGTTATATGTTGAGCATACTGCTGAGCCATCAAAAATATAAACGGCCCCAATGACTTGTCGGTACTCAAGGTCTCGATAAGTGTGCTGTATAACTTAACTCTCCTGTGCTTCGGGACATGTGGAAAAGCAGTTGCGAAACTCATCAACAAAAACTCCACCTCCTCCTCCTTGTTATTTGAACCTGACTCTACAAGAGATGGTATGACGGTTTTGATTGTCTTGTCGACAACAAAAGTAGAAAATTCATCATCTTGACGAATTGTGTGAGCACCCATAAATATGAAGATTGGCATGACTGAATGCAATACGATTTCGGAGTTAAGTCCAGCCAAAGACGCCACTACCAAGAGCAATTTGTTCTGAACTTGGGGGGATTGAGAACTCGTTATAGCAGCTATCAATGCATCGGCTCTAATGGAAGACGTATCGGTGACCTCATTTTTCTTCAGAACGTCAATCGTGGACATCATACAAGAAGCCAAAGATTCCTGTGCATATAAAACAGGCAGACCGCCGTCTAGAGCTAGCGTCTCAAGATCCGCGATTATACCAAAAAGAGCTGATAACAAACCAGGTGACCCAACGTCTTTGGCACTGTCTAACGCCTCCAAAACAATGGTCAACTTTCGCAAATGAATCTCAGCCATATGTGAAATTTCTTCCTTTTGTAGTGCTGCCTTGTTCGCTGTAGAAGACCTTCTCCTCCGCTTTACAAAATCATCCTGACTGTCATCGGTATTTATTCTCAAACTTTTAAGAATTGTTGCAAAAATTGAGGCATTGATTGGTAAAGACTGCAGTAATCCGACGGAATCATAGTACAGTTCCTGTTCTGCGGTAGATTCAACAATGCTTTTAACAATATCTTGCTGCTGTGCCGTTTTGAGTGTAGAGAATACTTTTTGTAGCCTAATACTCATTAATGTGGCTAACTGTTGGAAGTTGGATTTTAACGCAGACAGCGCAAACTCTATAAGCTCACCATTCTTTTCTTTTCCAGCAATAATCGCCACTATTGACCTTTCATATTCTTCAAAATTAGTCTTGTTGCTTAGACATTTGTCTTCCCATTCCTGCCTCTCTTTCAAGTATTTGCCGACCAGTGGTAAAAAGATGATAGAGTACGCGGAGGAATACGAGTGATGCTTGGTTACCCAGTTCAAAATTCTCATCTTCACCGATGGGAGAGGAACATGGAGTGCTTGATTAGCCCAGAAAAGTAGAAACGCCTTCTCATGCTTTTTGGGTATTATCAAGCTGCCTGCGTCAATGTTTTCGATTGCGAAATTTTCGAGAAAATTATTTAGCCAAATAGAACCTTCTTTTGGAGCAAGCATAGGCACTTCACGCTCACCATAAATCTGATTAACGTAGAAGTAATGTTTTGTTGTAGGGCGTTTTGAAATTTGTAGCATCAACTTGCTTATTCCTGCGCGAAGGGTTTTGGTTGCGTCACATAGCGCGGCCATCAAAAGTGGCACGATTGTGAAAACGTTTGACTCTGAGTCTATTTGATTCAGCAACTTTGAAATGTTTGACAACGAAATCAGCTTTAACGCACTGGGCGACGCAGGCGAAACTATGACCCTCAACAAGAACGATAATCTGCTCTCAATCGTGGTAAAGAAGGTCGACAAGAAGAGGCCTGGCTGATAATTTCTATTGAGACTTTCAACGAAAAGGGAGAGTAGTTTCCCGAATTTTTCGTCATTTTCTGTAAGAACTGAAGTGCTTTTCGTCAAAATCCACTGCGAGTTTCGATTCAAAAAGTCTTTGAAAGGCTCTTCGGGTTTTGATAAGCCCGAAACTTTTGATGCGTCACGACTAATTTGAATATCATCATCTTCGGCCTCAGCCCCGGTACTCTGGAACAACGATCTCGTTAATCTGAGCTCAAAAACTTCTGAGTTGATGTTCAAATTTTTCAAACATTCGAGAACAAGCTCTTCATCAATGCCAATTAGCAACTCGAAGAGCGCTCCAAGTTGGGATTTATTTTCTAAGACTTCTGACAGATTTATCAAATCAACTATGATAAATCTGAGCTCATATTTCTCAAATTTAGTTTTTATCAGTAGCTCCACTAGCAATGGAAGCCTGTCATGATCATATCTCACAATAGCTCTAATGTAAGAAGTAAAGAATTTGTCGAAATAATTTTTCTCTTGCTTCTCCAAGAATGCTAACACATTGGGAAAGCTAAATTGAGCCGAAAAACTTTTGTAAAGCGCCAAAGAGAGCTGATCAACGTTTCCTTGTCCTTTCAAACTTTGATGCAGCTTGCAAATGGTTATCAAAGCTGATCTTTTAGCTCCATCTTTCGCTAGACCGGCTAAAATCGTCTCTTCAGCAGCTACAATAATGCTTTTATTCAAGGGGAAAGCTGTCGCAAAAACGACCAATATTGTGTGAGCTGCAACCTGTGCTTCCGCCAATTCAGACGTGAGAAGCTTGGCTGACAATTCAAGTAGAGTAGGAACTAAAGCTTCAAGTTTGGATTGGTTGGTTGAATTGAACGCAATGAGGTTCACAATGGAACAACTAGCGAAGAGTAGTTGGCTGGTGTAGGTTACTTTTCTCTTGATAGTCTTGCTCAAGTGCTGAGTGTAGAGCTTCAAAAAATCTTGATCATCGAACATTTTGACAATTGTCAAGTTAGAAGGCATTTGTTCTGACCTCACAAAATTCGACAAGGGGTTGAATAGTGGGGGGATCTTTACTATGTTCAAGATCCTCCGGAATATCGGACTTTGAAAATAGTTTATCGTTGAGAGAAGAAGACATTCGGCATTGTGCACATGGATCTGAAAGCGGCGAACCAGCCACTCTGTCGCATGCAAAGTCGGAGTCAAGTGCCATTTCGAGGATGCTAGCATCAGATACTGGTTAACAGCAGTGTCTAGATTTTTGACCTGGTCTTTGGTTTGCACATTTCTATCAATAGAAACGGAAGAGGCCCCGAACAGAGACCTATTAAACTGATCAAACCTACCATCAATCTCTACCAATTCTTGTAATGCCTCCACTGCATTTTCATAAATCAGATCATAGTCCTGAGTCGCAGCTGTCTTCGGATTATAGATTAAAGACGCCGAGTGTAGCTTTTGTCTGCGCTTTCTATCCAAAGCAACAGTAGAATTATTAGCCGAGATCTGGGAAAGCTGTTCTGTCAATGACATTATCCTTAAAGAACCCGATACTACTACTTGCCACTCCGTTTGTCTTTGGTTGGAAAGGTATTCAAGATGCTCATCGCATGTCAAAATTTTTCACTCAAAGAAAAAAAAAAAATTCATCGAATCGACAGATGAGCCTGAAGCATCTCAATGAAAAAAGGATGATGACGATGATGACGATGATTTATGAATTGAGAATAGATAATGTATAGTAAATTTATTCTATATGCAAAAACTAGTGTCATTTCTTGAAGAAATTTCAATAGTAGTGTGTGGTCTTACAAGGTGAACAAACTTGTTCTCTTTTTGCCGAATGGATAGACGAAAAGCGTTGAGGCGAACAGCCCGACGGAAATTCCAATCGAGACCTGAATCATAGTAACACCAAACGACATTGACCCAGAAAGATCGCTTGTGCCATCGTTCGCTCCTTTGGTATGGTTTGTAATTTGATTAGCGCTCTGGATACCGGCAAGCAATGAACTTTGCGAGGCAACACCAGAGGGGACTTGCACGAAAATGCCGGGCAACATGGCAGACACCGCCAATCCTTTCCAGATTCTCGAATATAGGTTTCCCAATATTCCAATTATAAACGCAGCCAGAGCAGAATTAAATTCCGTAGAATTCTTGAAATGCAGACCAGAGAAATAGGTGACAACGTAACCGCAACAGGAAATGAAAGTCATCACTGGCAACTGACTCCACTTGGCTTGATTGATCAAGCCAAGCCCAATCGAGAACGCAGGCACGAATAAAAAGCGATACCAAGGCGAAACGCTTTTTGCACATGTCGTCTCATTGGTGGCCGATTTGTATATCCACCCAAATAAAGCTGCACCCAAAGTGATACCGAATCCAAGAAATAACGAATAAATGATGGCGTAAAACATTCTAACGGATCCCGCCACCAAGTTTCGGCTTTGCAGCTCTAGAGAACCACACAGGATAATGTAACCGGGTAAAATTAGCGCTAACGACCCTTGCGCCGTTGCGCCGAAACAAATGTTTGACTTACCGGGCGCAATCGAACCCAGTGCACGCGCGCAAAAACTCACAACAATCGATGCCGTAACCTCAAAAACATTGGAGTACAAACTTGATCTCTGAGCAACAATAAACTGCATGAATCCAACACAAGTACCAATGACGAAGGAAGTTGCCATATTGATCCAATCACCCCCAAACGCAAACGGAGTAACGAAGGAGGAGCAGACACCGTAGAGTATAACACATACCCAAGGCGGATATAAATTCTTTTCTTTCAGAATGTTGTCGATAGCATTGTTGGCATCCTCAACAGGACACAAGTCGTGAATCACACTTTTATAGACGGAATGCACTTCATGCAACTTCCACAAATTCAAACCTTGAGCGCATCTGACCAATTGAACTTCGGATGTTCTCGTCGTGGCATCACCGAAGGATACCACCATACAACCTGGGATGTACAAAAACTGGCCATCAATCTCCATAACACGAGAAGTCATTACCATATATTCTTCCAAACGATGTGTTGGCGCCCCATACAACATGAGGGCTTTACAAAGTCTAAGGATAAATCTCTGTCTTTGCAAAAGGTCAGCAATATGGACCGTAATTCTTGCCTCAGCATTGGCCCTACGACGTAACTTGTTGGCATGCCTGGTGACATTTTTCACATTCTTCATTTTTGGTCTCGTAGCCTTGAAGTTGGGAAGCTTAGTTAGAGAATTACCGGCGTGCTCGGCGTACTCGAACCCACTTTTCGCTTTATTCTTCACAGTTGAAAAGGGGGTGTTAAAAGAAATCTTCTTGCTCTTTTTCTGACCATCAGCTTCCGGCGTCTCCGACCTAGAGGCAAGAAGCGAATCGGTGGCTTCTGTGTCAGTTGGTTGGTCCAATGAGATTTGGGATTGTGTTGCTGTGTCTTGCTCGTTCTGATACAGCTTCAGTAACGAGCCCAAGACACCACCGCGTACTCTTGAAGGGGGTGCAATAAAAGAGGAGTCCTCCATAAGAGGATCAAAGTCTTCCTGCTGATCGATGTCGTCATAGTGACCCACCCTACTAGCGAAGAAAGAGCTATGAGACGAGTTAACCGCGGTCTCTCCGTCTGATAGACTCACGGCTGGATCAACGTCGGAGGGCACTTGCAAGTGATTAGGAGAATTCTCACCGCGCCTTGCCCGATCGTCATTGGCATGCGACTGCACGATATTCTGAGCCGCCTCTTTGATGTCAGGGTCTTCGAGTGGAGCATCCAAGTTTTCCTGGCCACCTATTTTTTCTGGGTCGGGTTTAGATTTTTGAGACTCGGTACGGCCCAGTGCTGGCGTTAGACCACCGCCAGTAAATTGGAGGAACTTCGATAGCACGTTTCCGTCGTCTTCATCTTCCTCTCTCAAACTGCGCATTCCGTGGCTGGGCCTAGAATCGTTGGATTGGCGACGCAAAGTCGACCTGCGCCTGAAAAAGGACTTGAAATGGTCAACCTTGTCCTCGTCGGAGGCCGTGCTTGACGAAGTATCGTTGTTGTCCTTCTCGTCCTCTTGAAAGCTCGGGGTCTCGCTGTTACGCTTTGTTTTAGCAGATCGTGTTTCGCCCCTCATATCTGTCAAGTCCGCCTCGTCGTGGTGGGCAAGCTTGTCATCATCGTCGACCTGATCTTCGTCCTCATGTGGTAGATCTGCGAATCTTGCCCTTTTGGTCTCGTAGTCGCGGCGCATTTGCTCCTGGAGCGCCAAGTCCTGAGCTACGTCCTCACCAGGATCGGAGTCCCCGTCGTTACCGCTGTTGAGCCGAATCGTGTCCACGGCGTCTTGTTCTATCATTTGCTGGCGGCCGGCCGCTTGCGAGGAGCCCTGATTGAACGAGGGAAGCGCTAGAGAGCTTGTAGCGCGAACGGGCTCTGCGGCCTCGTCGTCGCTGCTCGAATCGTATGCTGTCGCGCCGCTTGCAGGTCCCTGCGGCGCATTACCCGCAGGCGATCTACTGCGCAGAAACCGAAAACGATCGCTGGATTTCTGGTTGGAGAGTCCTGGTCTTTTGTCACTCATTTTACGCAAGTCTCAGCAAAATCAGTGAGTGTGTCTTGACGAGCCTTGTCTATAAAGTGAGTTTGTCTTGTCCGGGGCAGTTCTGCTCTTCGCTTTGCCTTCTGAGAAAAGAAATTAAAGATTCCCTGGGTCGATACCGGGTTGAAACTGAGTATTTCCGTAAACAGTGACTCTCACCGCTTCAGTTTCTCTTATCTGGGACCCAAGCGAACACCAAGCCACTTGTCACTTGCTCTGTTTATTTTGTTCGGCCTATCGTACCAGAATCGTCTCCTGCTGATTTCAGGAACACGTTTTCCGGTATTTTTTGATGGTCCTCCTGGACAAAAATCAAACAGGCTTGCAGAGCGTGAAAATAATAACGAAAGTTTACTCTTCACTTCTACTGCGTACAACTGTGTATCCTCTTTTACGGACACCACAGATAACTTCAGCACTTGTTTCAAGGTTCCAACTGTTTCAGTTGAACGATCTTGATCTTGCAGTTTGATCTTGAAACCACCTTCTGGCACCCACTCACTACTTATACTGCTTGCTCTCACTAGTCTCAGTCTACGTCAATCATTTTGCATGATTGTTTCGTGCTGTGTTGCGCCGAAGTGTCATCCTCCGACACGACGTCATTCAGACTCCTTGCCACTAAGGGGGATAGCGGATCGGGGACGGCCCCGAAATCTTTGGCTTATCTAAGCATGGGTAGTCGGCCGAGCAGCGACGGGTCAGACACAAACGTAGTGTGAGACTGGATTTCAACCGCATTAACAACGAACGCGAGATACAACACCCTAACACCTAAATTCTTAAAATAGTTCACGCGTTGTTCGACGTAGGCTTCTGCGATGCCCGTTTCGGGTATTGAAACCCCGAGCGACGGCACGCACCGAGCGCGTCGCCTCGCGGGCTTGTAAGAAGGCGGTTAATAGGTAGGTTTGGGTGTTGTTAGCGAAAATGCTTCTATGCATTGAAACATGGCCTATGGCAGATGGTGGGGCTAGAAGCAGGCTAGAAGCGGGCTCGTAGGGCGGTTGCAGGTAGCCACAGACGCCGATACAGGTGCGTGTGTTTTTTGCCAGATCAGAAAATGGTTTTCGCGGGTGTTGGGGACACAAAACCCAACCGTGCTTGAATCGGAACCTGGGGTCTGGAAATGGATAGCCGATACGTACAAGGGACGGGAATCGGGAACGGTTGCGTCGGAAAACGACGCATCGAAACGGCTTCCCGCAGGTGTGGGCTAGGAGAACAGACAGAGACAGGTGATGAGGCGTAGAAAAAATTGTGTAAAAAAATTTTTAGAAAAAGACATGAGCGGCCGCACGCCAAGTGGTGTGCTAAGCAGCGCGGTAAGCGGTGTGTTACGCAGTGACTTCAAAAGGTTAGACTTCCTGCGTGCGTAAAGCTTTGGGAGTAGTCGTGTTCTTTGATGGGCGTAGAAAATTCAGTCGGGTCACGTGCCATCGCGTAAACGCGAGGCACGTGATTCTGCGAGTTGTCGGAGCCCATGGACATGTCTTCCAAGATGTGGTTGTGACGGTTAATGAGCGGGATTTCGTCGGAGCGAGCGGGGGCGTCGTGCACATAGTTATTGGAGTCGTTGGCTCTAAGGCTGGCGCCGGCGGCCGCTCCGGTCGCTTCGAAGTTCATGGTGGACGCTACGTAGTAATTCGAAAAGCTGTCGTCCGCGTCCGGTGGACACGAACTGCTCTCTGAGCAATCGTCGATCCCGGGCAACTGCAGCGAGGTCTGTGTGAGATCGGCTATGAGCTCTTTGGACGCGGGGATGTCGAAGTCGCCCTCTGGCTCGGGTTCGTCGAAATCCACGGCGATGTTGTGGCGGTCTGAGCCCTCGTCCGACGATCCGCTGGCGTGTGACTGTGATTTGCCGTCCTCGTTTAGAGATGTGGAGTCGGAGACCCGCTTTGATCCCAAGAGCTCGTTGGTTGGACGTGCCTCTTGCAAGAATTCGTGGAGCGAGACCTTGGACGACTCACCTGCGGCGTTGTTAATAATATCAGTTGGCGCTAGGCTCATGCTGTCGCGGAGCTTTTTAGTTAGCTGCTGTTGTGCTAGTGCGCTGCTGTGGTCGCAAGTGGTTTGTTCGTGATTTTCGTCGTTACTACACTCAACCAAAGGCGCCTGTTCCGCGACAGGGGTCCCTTGGAAATAAGGCATTTGACTCAATTCGTCAGCCGTGGCCCTAGATTTAGGATCCCATGTCAAACAGGCCTTAACAACACTTCGTAGACTACTGAGATGGGGGTGCTCCATGATAGATTCGATGTCTATGCCTTCAACGTAAGGAAATTTCAGATTCAGGCGCGCCGCTAGTACTTTGGCCTGTTCCCAATTACCGCCGTGCGACTGGTAACCGCTGACCAGAGTCTCGGGCATAGTGTGCGGAGTTCCCAGAACTTCCAAGATCTTCCAGATTTGATCCATTTCGTCAGACCCCGGGAACAACGGCTTGAAAGTGGCTACTTCGACTGCGACACAACCAAACGCCCATATGTCCAATGGTTTTGAATAAAATCCTTTTCTGAGCAAGATTTCTGGTGACCGGTACCAGCGCGTCGAAACGTATGCCGTGTAGGGGCTCTTGTTACCGACATGACGTGCGAGCCCGTAGTCGGCAATTTTGACCACGTAGTTGTCATTGTAGTTCCCATCCACCAGCCAACCCTTAGTGTAGAAATGATTAGAAGGTGAGATTAAGATGTTTTCGGGCTTGACATCCCGATGGAAGAAGTTGTGAGAATGAATGTGTTTGATGCCTGCCAAAATTTGAGAGAGAACAGATTTGAGCGATGGCAACGAGAAAACGCGTTTTCTTCTCTGGCGCATGAGCTGGTACAGGTTTTGTTCCATGCATTCCATGACGATATGGAGTTGGAAATTTGTGTCATCGATGAAAAGCTCGAAGATCTGCAGTAGGTTTTTGTGAGCCGGCATGGACAGGATAAATTTGATTTCTCGAACCCGCGTGTAGTCGTTCAAGGTGGGCAACCTTGTCATCATGGTCTTGATCGCTAGCAGGCCCTGCTGCTTGTTGTAGAAGTTTTCTTGTTCGAAGAACGGAATCGTCGCTTCGTCCAGGAGCGTGTTGTGGTACTGTGGCTTCTTATCGGTCAACGCACTCTGGTGTATTTTCGCCAATATCACAGATCCAAAGCTCCCTGTCCCGAGTTCTTGCATCAGCGAGAACCGCCTGGATATAGACTTCACGGGAATATAGAAAGGCGGAGAATCGATATCAGGTGGAACCCCAGTAACTGGTTCCTTTACTTTGTGTCTGAATACCATTTTTGCGACTTTCAGATACAAGAACTCAAATCTCTTTCCTTAGTTTGGTTGTTTCCGTCTCTGCGCTTATGAAGAACTTGGTAAGTTGACAAGTTTCTATTCTATGATTTTGTATTCTCTTTTACAAGAGAATATTTTTGTTACGTGTTTTGGCGTTCTGTGTCAAAGATCAAACGTCCCCTTTTATAGCTCTCTTAGCCGCCGAGCGTCGAGACGTCGCCCACAAAAAAGATGAGACTCGTGAATTACTCAAATGAGTAAGATGTATGGGTTTGTCACTCTGAATGAAAAATATTAGCTTTCAAAGGGTTTCGAAGCGATGAGATATGAGATACATGGGTTTCAAGTTCAAGCTCAAGGTCAAACGAACACTTTTTTATAAAACCTGAATTTCGTATTAGTGAGGTTGCAGCTCCAAATATCTAGTGTCTCACAGTGTATCACCTAATGTATTACACTGATAAGCCCCTAGTCGCAAGGCGTACTCCTCAAATGGAGTGTTTATCTGGATAAGTTCGTGGTTTCAATTACTACATAAGCTATTCAGCGCCGCCTAACCTCTTCTTTTCAAGACCCGAGCAAAGTTGTACGCATATTGCCTCAATTTTGTCTCCAATTCATCTTTCTTGATATTGAGGATATTTACATAATTTTCTTACTATCTACGCACTCTTGAGGTATTCGTCCCCACGAGCTTTCAAAAGGACAGAATGACAATATTTATAATTCCCAATCTAGGATATAAATTTGTGTTTTCGCGTGAGAGTAGCACTCGTCGCTTTTCCTCTTCCCAGCAAGAGGTGGAGATTGTCCTATCAAGATTTGCTATGATTGCGAGTTTTTAAGCCGTTGGGTTAGTATCGACACCGAATATGGCAGATAATGACAAAAACGAGTCAACCGAAGCACCCAAAATTGATGCGATTTTAATTCTAATGGCATCAATCACATTAGTGTGATATTGACGAGTGTTTCCTTTCTGTCGGATGTTCTCCTTAACGCGCTTGTTTAATTGTCAAGCTAAAGTCCGAACGCTGCTGAAGATTCTCTACACGAATTGCACGAGGGAAAAACAATCATACACGGATAAAAAGGCCACAATGCATGCGGAAGTCAACCCTTATGATGTTATCATAGTTGGTGGTGGCGTTTTTGGTTTATCCACCGCAGCACAGTGCATCCGCAGGAAAAAGGCCGTTTTGGTCATTGATAAGTACAACATACCGTCTCCGTTGTCAGCTGCAAACGATTATAACAAGATAATTCGGCTAGAATACGACGATAGGTTCTATACATCTTTGGCAATTGAAGCCTGTGACTACTGGAACGGAAACGGGGATGAGTTGCTACCCAAGGGTTTATTGCATGACGTTTACTCTCACTGTGGAAGAATTAGCATTGTCCCGCCCAAGGAGTCATTGCGTTACGCCTTCGAGAAAAACAGTCTGAAAATTTTGCAAGACGAGTTCAAGAGATGTCTTGACGTTGAAGAATTCCAAGGCGATCTGACATGCGGGAATAAGTTCCCGCAATTACACAACGCGTCTGTCTCCCCTGATCAAATAAGATTCAACGCTGACTGCGGAATTGGGTATGCAGCCAAATCCCTAACCAAGATGAAAGAATACTGTGTTTCTCAGGGAGTTCAATTCCTCGAGCAAAATGGGGTTTCCAGGATTATACCTGGTCAATTGGTAACGGTAGAGACCGCGAGCGGTCAAAGCTACAAAGCAAACAAGGTGCTAATCTCCTGTGGCGCAAACTCGTCCGCATTGTTGCCCTTGCAAGGCGTGATAAAAGCTACAGGGCTCTACGTTGGCCACATCAACTTGACTCTCGAGGAATGTAAACGATACGCAAATATTCCTGTTGTCTTCAATCCTGCCGTGGGATACTTTTTCCCTCCAGATATGGACACGAGGACCCTAAAAATCTGCGTTAGCGCCGCATCCACGTACGACCGTGAGTCCTCCGGCGTAAAGCCTCGGTATCGTATTGAGGAGCCAACAATCGTCCAAGCACATTATGACTCGATTACCGCAAAAATTCAACGCATTCTAAAAGACTACCTACCAGACCTGCTTTACAGCCAAAGTCGTTTAAGAGACATTGTCGATCTCAAGATATGTTGGATATCCGATTCGGCCAACTCGGACTTTGTGATTGACCGTGTCCCAGGACAAGAAAATGTCTATGTGAGCTGTGGAGATTCTGGCCATGCCTTCAAGTTCTTGCCCAACATCGGGCGTTATATATGGCAGAGGATGGAGGGTAATTTGACAAAAGAGCATCAACAGAGATGGCAATGGCGAGAAAGTGTATGGACCAAAGACTCTCTCTCTTGGCGTATGGAGCATCAACGTGACAGCTTGGACAAACTTACTTAATCTCTTAGATGAGCTAGAGCAGACTGCCTCGGTCAAAATTCACCCGAAAAGCCGTCATCAAGAGCTTCATGGGTCAATCGTCCACGGGCGCATAGGCTTCAGTGACTCGAGAGTCATTGCAGATGCGACTCACCAAGCCGACGACGTATAGAATTAGGTAAATTTTCTTCATCTTAAACGAAAGGAGTCTTATACGAAATCATCTTGAATTTTAACTAAGCTGCTTAACTTAAAATTCCTCGTTCTTGATCTGAATGATAGAGAAAGAGATTCCGCCAATAAAGTGCGCATCACGTTCAAAGTGCTGGCACCGGAACGAGATTCATCTCCTCAAAATAATAAACAAGCAGATTTGGTTTTGGAAGCATCCTGTTGGTTAAGGAATAGCTTCGTTTAGTTTTTGTTCGGGTCGTGG
Organism: Lachancea mirantina; assembly: GCA_900074745.1. NCBI lineage: Eukaryota > Fungi > Ascomycota > Saccharomycetes > Saccharomycetales > Saccharomycetaceae > Lachancea > Lachancea mirantina. Next base: position 1,054,946 of record LT598465.1, read on the forward strand.
AATAACGATCTTGCAGATAGACGAGCTTACTGTGTATAGCCGGGTGAGGTTTAAGGGTGAACCATTTTGATATTCTATAAAAGGTCTTAGGGTAGTACGGGATTTGAAAAGACGTTGTGGATGAAGGCATCGTCCGATAAATCCAGATGGCAGAAAACAACGTAAAGGACGAGAGCACACTTCTCGAAGATGCGTCGACGTTACTGATGTTTTCTAAAGGAACAGAGGCGCACACTGAGAACTCTGGCGCGGATTTTAATATGGCTGGCCAAGCTCCGACCTCTCGACGACTTTCGACTCCATTCTCGCCCTCGAATAAGAAGGATCTCGAAAATCAAAATATCTCGGGGGCTTCGAACTCCCCAACAGCGTCCAAGCCTTCCTCATATTCCCAAGTGAATCCGCTTGCATCACCGGGTCCTGCTTCTGCGGTTCTTCTAGACAACATCGACGAAAAAGTCGAAAGTCACCTCCCGGAGGCCGGGCATACTCGTAGCAGGAGTTCGTCGTCTTTTTCAGGCTCTGGCAAGGGCATGGTTGCAGCTGCTGCTCTAGCAGCGGCGGCTACCGTTCCTCTGCCCCTCCGTAGACACTCGGGAGAAAAAGCAAAAAAGCGTCTAGAGTCCCAAATTGAAGAACATGGAAAAACTCAAGACGAGCAGTGGCCTGTTCCGCAATCATATATTGTTGATCCAGACGCTGGCACCATTACGTGTATCTGTGGTTATGACGATGATGACGGTTTCACTATTCAATGCGATCACTGCAACCGATGGCAGCATGCAGTTTGTTACGGAATTAAAGATATCGAAACGGCTCCAGACGATTATTTGTGCTGTGCATGCCATCCGAGAAAACTAGACGTGAAGAGGGCCAAACGAAAACAACAAGAGCGCAAAAATCCCAAGTCCAAAAGGAAGAGAAAAAGTGTGGACGACGACAGAGTCAGTAGTGCTCGATCTTCTTCAAATGATGTGACTCAAGTGGGTAGCTCTATCAAAACTGGCGAAAAAGATGTGAAATTAGATGAAACAGTGCAGAAAGTCGACAGTTTCCTGAGTCCTAAAGACGCATTCCCGATTGTTTATTTCCCGTTATCTTCAAGTGAATACAAAGACAAATATGCTCGATTGTTTATTGAAACACACAGCGATGATGATTGGGTTACGCTGTACAACAAGAAGAGTTTTACTCCTTTGCCAATAGAAGTCAGACCCTATGCGGAGAGTTCCAGCAGCAAGGGCTTCACGGGATTTGCGAAGTTAGGAGTTTTTCTACAGAAAGACTGTCGAAAATCGGATTTAATCGAAGAATTCGTGGGGGAAATTGATTTCAAGAAAAAGTATCTTACTGATACGAGGAACAATTATAGAATATGGGGGACTACAAAACCTAAAGTAATATGCCACCCCCACTGGCCCATATGCATCGATGCGAGACTTGCAGGTAACCTGACGCGCTATGTCAGACGTTCCTGTTTTCCCAACATCGAGCTTGCAACCGTTCGACTGGGAGAAAGCTCGAAAAATGTGAAATTCATCTTAAAAGCAACGCGAGACATAATGGCTGGAGAAGAATTGCAACTAGGTTGGGAATGGGACTTACGACACCCCGTACTGTCAATCATCAATGGCAGTCATACTGTTGAGTCCCTTCCAGATCCTGACAAGTACATGCTCATTCATTCAGTTGATACCATCCTAGGAAGCTGCGAGTGTGCATGTGGCTCTAACAACAAAGATTGTGAACTACAAAAAGTCCGCAAATATTCGCTAAATCTCATAAAGCTGGTAAAATCCAAAATGAACAATAGATACAAGTTGAATGAGATTCTAAATCGAGCGCAGAAGGGGAGAGGACAGACTCCAATTTTGTCCAGGATGGCGCGTGAGGCAATAAGCAGCGCCGCGAGAGCAAGTGAAATTTTGGCTGATTTCCAATCCGTTCAGATGAGAATCTCTGGGAAAGATCAAAATTCATCTCGCGTTCAAAAAAGAACCAGAGAACACGGCATCCAGAGAAGCACCAGGAAATTGAGCTTGTTGGAAAGGCACCTGGAGAAAGAGCGACAAACCGGCATAGCAATACCCCACCAAATAGCATCCTCAGTGACAGTGATAACGAATCCTGCTGATTTTGACGAATCACGTGTGACGGATCTGAAGGCTTTACCAATTCCTGTGGAAATCGATATTTCAAGCATGGGCCCGGTGATTCCTCACATGGATAGAGAGGTTTACCCTGTCGGAATCAAGCAGCAAGCGTCGAGCGAGAAATTGTTTGTCGGAGCTGCTGCTACGGTAGGTGATTCAAGTCTTCTTGGGAATCTTACTGCCACTGCTCCTCAGCGTGCACCAAAGAAAAAGCTAAGTTTCGCGGATTATAAGAAAAAACAGAAGCCGCTGTAATTGAAATTTTGAATTAAGAACTTGGTACGGCCCGGTATCCTCTCGTCTCAGAAGGAAGACGGTAGTAGTAGAGCGTTTCTTGACATTGCCTCATCGTTATTTATAGTCAGTTTGTACGTAACATTTCAAAGAAAAAATTTGAAAGTCTTGATCGCTCGGGATTGAGAATTAATTGATGGAAAACCAAGCTAGACGCTTCCATTCACCATAAGATTGACGACTGAAAAGGAAAAATGGCTCACAGAGCATTGATGCAGGTTATCTTCACGGGCGCCCAAGTATTTGGGCGTGCATTTAGCGAGGCTTACAAACAAGCAGCGGTACAAGCTAGCCGACAGGGCCAAACTGCAGCGAAAGGCCGCGGCGCAGAGTATGGAGGAATTACCCTGGATGAGAGTTGCAAGATTCTGAACATCGAGAACGAGAATGACCTGAACACGGACAAGATAGAACAAAGATACAAATATCTCTTTGATGTTAACGACAAAGAGAAGGGAGGAAGCTTTTATCTTCAAAGTAAGGTGTATAGAGCTGCTGAGCGCTTGAAATTTGAACTTGCCGAGCGACAAGGTGCTGCTGAACAAGACGTTGGCCAAGAGGGCAATCCAAAGGGCAACAAGAAGAGCCCTGAATGAACATACCATTCATACCAGGCTTCACATCTGCATAACACTTCCTGGAGCCCTTTATATCATCCTGTAATTAGTTTTCTTTAGGTATCTCTAGCGTAGGGTTACAAAATCGAAAGACAATCGTCTTTGGTCATTTGCAATACTCACCGGCTATAATGAGACAGCGGCGTGCTGTTTGTCTAGTCTATTTGATATACTTCCCGGTCAACATGAATATACGCATGATTGCAGACGAATCTTAGTAGACTTAGCCACTTCCTACCCCCAATTCTGCTAAGAATCACGGCTCCGTTTCACGCTTTACCATTGTATGGTATAGCTTTAAGTCTCTCTGTCACTTTGACTTTTATAGTCCATGTGGTTCAATTCGCTCTTTACACGTGATTCCAAGAGATAATCTTAATCATCTACACCTATCTCGTCAATCATCAAAATGGAATCCTTAGAAAGAAAACAATCGCGTTTACTACATTTGTTGGGCTCTGAGCATGTGCGAAATAGGCTAGAGCGTCCCGAAACCCAATCCATGAGTGTGAGCCTCAATATTCGAAACTTAGCCAAACGTCGCCAGACGCAGGCCCCCATCTTTCATTATTACACGTTGGTGGATGGGTTGGAGGAGTGGTGTCCGTGACACCGCATATTTGGAAGTGGGTGAGCAACAGCTCACAGAACTGTACTGGGACGTCATACTCCTGACAGAAAGTCAGTTTCTGATACCTGGCTTTACAGCGTACTCTAAATTCCAGGCGTATGTGGTTCGACAGGTTGGACATGATATCACCATGTACGAACGAATGATAAAGCCCACAGTTCAGCAGCGTGAAACCTCACTCTGGCGCTGTATTGGCGCTACATACTCGCTGCTTTTCTTTCCAGACTGGTTCCAAAGGCCATTTTTCTGCAAAAACGACGCCACATGTCTTCAGGTGACGATTCGTGGTGACATTACCCAGATCGCGAAGCCGCTGCTCATGGCCCTGCTGGAGTATGGCGCTACTCTCCGGCTGGCCTGGTTGAGGCTCTATGTGCACAGGGAAGCTCCTGGCATAAAACCGTTGCTTCGAAACCTGAATTGGCTTGGAGGACGCATCGTACCAAACGAGAACCGTGCCGTTGTGCTTGAATCGTGCAGTTGCGAGGAAACGTGGATGTTCAGCGACGAACATTACGTGATCATTGAGTTTGAGTGCTAGTCTGGGACTCGTCATTCAAGAGGACTTTGCATGGGATGTGCATATATTTGCGCACCTAATGATACGCTGCAACTCATTGCTGGTGACCGTCAGCACTGTTTTGTCGAGGTTTCTCCTTCCCCGGTTGCTTTCTAGGCTCCGCCTCAGGTTTCAGCTCCGCATCCCGTGAACGCAGTCTTCGGGATTTGTACGCATTCCTTGTTTTCTCATCGGCGCGCTCTTTTTCCACAACTGTTGCAATTTTCTTACGGAACTCTTCGCATCTTGCTTCGATGGTCGGATCATCAAGACCCTCTTCCTCTAGCATATCTCTATGTTCGGACACTCGCAGCTCTATTTCACGCTTTTCCATATGATTTATAATACTTTGATCTTTTTGGCGGACTGTTTGCCTTGGTTTCTTCTTTTCAACTCGATTGAGGAAGTTCTTTACACCTTTACGATTCTCGTTGAAAGCCAAAGACTGCTGGATGTGACCAGAAGTCGAAGAGCCCTTTGCGCTCCTCAGCCCAATCCCGTTGTAGGACATAGTAGACTACGAGATCGGGATCTGGTTAAAACCGTTCTATCCGTGTATTGTCTACCGCTAATTAGCTAGTTTATTAGATTTTCGAGGTCTCCATCTCATCTTGAAAAAGTTCATCAACAAGCCGGAAGAACCATAAACACGACAGTCCTCGGCAAAAGGACTAATCGCTTTCGGGATGTTCCACTTGGCAAAAGGTCTTTATACCAATTGGAATCGGAAGGAGCAATATTCTATTCTCATATTGGGCCTGGACAACGCTGGCAAAACTACTTTTCTGGAAACGCTCAAGAAGGAATTCACTAATGCATCAAAACCGCTGGAGAAAATTACGCCAACAGTGGGTCAAAATGTTGCTACCATACCGGTCGAGAACTGCAATCTGAAACTGTGGGATGTGGGTGGACAAGAAGCGCTGAGGTCACTGTGGGCTGAGTATTATCTTCAGGCTCACGGCATAGTATTTGTCATTGACAGTTCTGATCGCAGTCGGCTTGATGAATGTTGTAACGCGCTACAGAATGTTGTCATGGATGATGACGTGGAGGGCATACCGGTACTCATGCTTGCGAATAAACAGGACCGAGAAGACCGGATGGAAGTGCAAGACATCAAAGAAGTCTTCAACAAAATAGCTGAACATTTGGGCGCAAGAGACAGCCGAGTTCTTCCTATAAGTGCTCTCAACGGCCAAGGCGTACGAGAGGCTGCGGAATGGCTCATAGTGCGTCTCAAGAGAAATAAGGATAATAAACCGCCGCAATACAAATGATACGCGAATTTTGCCAGGATATTTGAGAATTTAGGGTTCCATGCTATTGCGAAACTCATTGCATTTCAGGAATCCATGGAGGGCATCAGAACTTATGGCTACCTCTTTTATACCCGTTTACGTCCCACATGATTTGAAATTCTCGAAGTCAACAAGCTGAACCAGCATTATCACAAGCCAATCCAATCCGTCTTCCCGCAAGCAAAGCTTGAGGGGATCTAATAACGATATTTAGAAGGCAAATATGCCCAGCGAAAGGTCCCAGCTTTTGGGTAGAAGTGGCAAGAAGAAGTGGGCTCAAAAAATTAAGCCTTTGCGCGTTTCATTGGCTGCGCTTTTGCTACTTTTAGTAGTGGGCTCGGTGAGCATCAATTACTTTCAAGGTGGTATCAGAAGAGAATCCAAGAAGAAAAATGTGATTTTTTTTGTTACAGATGGTATGGGACCAGCTTCGTTGTCGCTCACGAGATCTTTCCGGCAGTTTAGAGACAGCCTGGACATTGACGACATTTTGAACCTCGACAAACGGCTAATTGGGTCTTCAAGGACCAGATCTTCTAACTCGCTGATCACGGATTCAGCTGCCGGTGCAACTGCGTTTTCTTGTGCTCTGAAAAGTTATAATGGAGCCATTGGCGTCAATCCCACGAAAGACCCCTGTGGGACCTTGTTAGAAGCTGCGAAATTGAATGGTTTGCTCACGGGTCTTGTTGTCACCACGCGTATTACCGATGCTACTCCTGCGGCGTTCAGTTCCCATGTGGATTACAGATTTCAGGAAGACTTGATTGCCGAGCAGCAGTTGGGTGGTTATCCCTTGGGTCGTATGGTAGACCTCATGATTGGAGGAGGAAGAACGCATTTTTACACGGCTGCAGACTCTGAATACGGGAGTGCTGGATCGAGAGCGGATGGCCGCAATTTGATAAAAGAAGCGAAAAAGAATGGATGGAGCTACGTAGGGAATATTCACGAGTTCCATAAACTGCAGCAAGGTGCTAACGTGAGCCTGCCTTTGCTCGCTTTGCTTGCGGACTATGACATTCCCTTCGATATTGATAGAGACGAAGCTATTTATCCCTCTCTTGAAGAAGAGGCTATGACAGCAGTTAATGCATTGAGTAAGGCCACTGAGAATTCTGACAAGGGGTTTTTTCTGATGATTGAGGGGTCTCGCATTGACCACGCTGGTCACCAGAATGATGCTGCTGCTCAGGTACGCGAAGTTTTAGCCTTCGACAAGGCGTTTGAGGCTGTCCGGAAGTTCGCTGAACAGTCCGATGACGAAACCATTCTGATTGTCACATCAGATCACGAGACCGGTGGTTTAGTTACCGCCAAACAGCTCGGAAAGGATTATCCTGAGTATGTTTGGTACCCACAAGCCCTTTTGAACGCCAGTCACTCAGGTGAGTATCTAAGCAAAAAGGTTCTCTCTTATACGGGCGAAAACAAGGAGGAATTCATCGAAACTTCTATTTTCGAGAGGGATCTTGGCATCGTGGACTACAAGCGTGATGATGTGAAGGTGCTCGCTGAGCTTACATCTTTGGGCGACATTGCTGATAAACTAAATCTGATGGTATCGGATAGAGCTAGAGTTGGTTGGACGACTCACGGGCACAGCGCCGTGGACGTCAATATATATGCTTACGCTAACAGGCAAAGTGTGTGGCATCAAGTACTTGACAACCTTCAAGGAAATCACGAAAATATTGAAATTGGCCAATTCATGGCAGATTACTTGGACTTCAATCTCACGAAAGTTACAGAGCTTGTTAAGAAAACAAAGCACTCTCCGGCTGATCATAAGATCGAGTTGCTGGACAACATCGCTCATCATTCCGGTCTCCTAAATGATTTGTGAAAACTCAATAATAGTTATCAATAACATGCTTGACTTTATCCTTTTCTCTTTATTAAACGAAGGGAAGATATAAACTAGGTGTAAAATAAACTACATTTATTTGCGAATAATGTTGCATGATGATCTCGGATCAGTTCTTTTCATCGATATGGAAAACGAGATAATTCGGCAGACCATAAACTTTGTAACCCAGACGCTTGGCCATTTTTGCAAAGCCCTCGGTCTCGATTAGATGATAGAAGGGGAAGCTAGGGAACATTGCCCCATCTCTGTGAACCTCAGCTTTTACTAGAGTGCAACCTCCGCCAACACCGTCTAATTCCATTTCGGAAGAAGGAGATCCGTTATCTTCGTAGAAAAGAGCCATAAGAGGTCTGTAAGTGGCTATTTCCGAGTAACCTTCGACTATTATTTCGTCATCTGCCATATTGCGAGCCAATTCCAGCCCAATGTCGCTTTCTGCCCAGTTATTGTAATCGTAGGGTCTTATGGAGTCCTTTGCAGCTTCCTTGTCGTAAAAGCGTTGGTAGACATTGGCGGACAAAACTGGTTTGTCGTGAGCCGTCATGTCCTGGATAACGGTAGGAGGAGTCTCTACGATGTCAGCATCCAACCACAGGATCCAGGAGGTGTAGGGACCTATGGTTGAGAACAGCAGCTCGTTGCGTGCCAGCGCCATGGCTGCACGTCTCTCCTTTTGAACACTGAGCGCATGTCTGTCCTTTTCGCGTAATTTGTCGAAACTTTGCGAGTCCTGCCTCAAAATGGTGATTTTTGAGAACCGCTGGTCCTTCTTGGCCGTCTGAACCTTTTTCACAGCAGCTTCCAAATTGCGCAATGCCGTATCTCCACTCGTAGTCCGTGGAATAATAAACCCGAGTTGTATGTTTTCTCTGGGATAGGTAAGACTGAGCAAATTATTCCAGTAGCCCTCGTGGAAAGTCTGCATTGGAGTCAAAATAAGGACTTGTTCTTTGTTGACGGCGGCGTCCGCAGTAGACTCCAATTTGTTCAGGTCGTAGTGCGCAATGTGGCCGACGGGGATCACATCTTCGACTTTATCGCTGAAAAGCCAGTTGGTCTTCTTCTTGTAGCTGTATTTAGGAGTCTTGAATTTTCTCGAGTATGGGAAGTAAAACGACTTTTCGCTCTCGTGCGCCCATTTGTGCGTCGAAATTGACGATCCATCAAATCCCAGCACAGATTCCTCCTTAGAGAAGAACATAAACCCGAGTAAGAATAGTCCAGTTACAAGCAACACAACCGAAATTATCGGGTTTTTCCGCAGACGGTATGACCATATAGCAAACGACATGGCTTTCCGACTATAAAGACAAAAGTTGACGCTTGAGCTTAAAAGAAAAACCCTTTTAATCTACCTTAATAGATTGACGAATTCGAAGATCAATTTCTCTGTTCAATAACAGAAATAAAAAACCTTGTCGCGTTCCACTTTCAATTCTTCGTAAGACGTTATATGCCATTTTTCAAAATTCGTAATTTCGTGATTTCACGAAAACTGAAACCTGCGTTCGAATCTTCTCTTTCGCAAGTTTTTTAAAAAATAAATATATATTTGTCATGTGTTATATCACATCGTACGTGTGATCTCGCTCTTGTTATTTTCTTTTCCTAATGTTCATGTCTGGGAGAATAGCGATTTTCGCATAGTTTAGCCGCCGAAGTGGGGGCAAATTTGCAAGAGCGCAATTTGTTCCCCAACAGCTCCAACAAAAAGAGCCAATCCACTAGATGACCTCTTCGAACAAACGTCACGCCCTTTGAGCTCCTGAAGTCTCTAAGTCGCCGTCGGGGAACAAGGTGTTGTCAACATGCTTGTTGGGGACCGGATCATGACACAAAAGCGTTAATTCTCTCCACCCGTTTGCGCAAATTCTTTAGGGGGCAAAGGGTGAGAAGGGTCGAGAAAAAGGTATAAAAGGTAGGTGAGATCCTGTCGAGGGAGCAGACTTCTCAACCAGTGAAGAGTTCACTTTTGCCAGTTAGCTTACTTCTTATGTACTCTCTATATAAAGCTGATAACTAGAATGTCAAACTCGACAAAGTTTTCACGTTTCTAGTTTACAAGCGCCGAGCATTGCGGTAAATGAGGTTCAGACGGTAGTCTGAGGAGACAGCAGCGATGGCCAAAGTATGAGGCGCGCTATGAATTACAAACTTTGGATGTATCGGTTACCGGCAGGTGGGTGCACAACTAAAGACCAGTAGCGAGATTACATGAAGTCATCGTCGCCAAAATCGTCAAAGGCGGAAGCGTCCATGTCGACATCCTGGTCCTTTTTAAACGCACCACCTAAGTTGGCTTTGGCGGCTTTGGCCTTCTTCTTACCTGCACCACCGGTGGCGGTCCCACCTTTCACCTTCGCCAAACGCGCTTGTCTCTCCTGTCTCTCCTTTTCCTTGATCAGCACGTTCAGAGTTGCCACGGTTTGACGTATGGACTCGACAGACATGGGCTTAGCAACATCCCTTATCAAATCAATTGCCAACCCCGACGAGTAATTGAGGGCTGACTTGTCGTTCATTGAAGTGATAGCGGTCGCTAACGCTTTTCTGAGGTCTTGAAACTCCATCTTCGTCTCGGCCTTGAACAGCGGGTGTGCGTCGAAGGGTGTGTCTTTGGTGAAAGAGGCAGGACGCAAGAGGGCGTCCTCGTCCAGCTGTTTCTGCAATGCTTTAGCCCTGGGGTGTTCGTCGGCCATATTGAGACCTTCAAACAAATCCGCTGCGTTCTTCAGGTCTGCGTCCACTTCAGCCTTCTTTAAGACATCCTTTCTGGTTTTTTCATCTAAAGTGTCTATTTCCAGTAGCACTTCACCTTGCTTCTTGGAATCCTTTTTGCCATTGGTTTTAGCTTTGTCCTTTTTGGCACCCGCAGCTGGCTTTTTAGCAGGCTTCAAGCTACCCTCGGATTCTTCAGCATCCCATGACTCTAACAAAGCGTCGTCGTCGTCGCCGGCTGTAAACTCGTCGTCCCAAGACGCCATGACAGGCGCATCTTTAGCGGAAGACGGAACAACAAAATCCTCGTCGTCCCAAGACATATCTCTAAAGTGAGCGCTTGGGTTCTTCTGGCTGATTGTCTAATTCGCGGTGCACAAAGTCTAGGTAGCACTCCCGAGGGTATTGGAGCGAAGAAAACTGCTTCAGAGTTCTTTACAGATGGCTCTTCTTCTCTTTTGGCATCGACTATTTTCTTGAAGCACAACGAACAAAAAGTTTTAGAGAAATGAGTTGTCGTTTCGAACGTCGGACCTGAATGAAGGTGCAAAATGCCGATGACCAAGTTGCAGAGAAGGAAGGAGTTAGCGATTTAGTCGAAAACAAAGCTGAGATATCGTGTCCTACGTAAAAACGTGTCCAGCCGTGGACGCAACTACCCATCATCATTTTTAGAAAGGGTCCTAGTCCTATTACCGTAATTCTCAGTTCCTGGAGCATAGAAAGCACCCATTGAGCAAATGGCGCAAGAATATAAGGTTTCCACAGGACGGGGAGGTGCAGGAAATGTGGCAGTGACAAGCGACAAACCCGTACCAAAAATGGTCCCGCAGGGATCACAGACACCCAGTATCCTCCAACCGGTCTTCAGCACTGGTAGAGGCGGTGCTGGTAACATGCGTAAAAACGTGGATTCCAAGATGACCCGAAAAGCACAAGATGTGGAGTACTCGGAAAATGAAGATCTAATAACAGAGGGGAATGTGGATGCCATAGATTCACGTGGCTCTAGGGGCGGGTCTTTGAAAGCGAAGAACAGCGAAGGGCTCAAGACTAAAAGAAGCAGGCCCGACCCTCCCAAAACGGTGGTGATAGGGCGCGGTGGAGCCGGGAATATACTTTCTCCGGCATCCAGTCGCAAGAGTAAAAGCAACAAGAACGAGAAGAAAGGACTCTGGAAGAAGATCAAAAGTGTATTCTCGAGCTCTTAGCTTCATTATATGCACACACCTTAATGAGACAATGTCCTGCACTTTAATAACGATTAGCACGCTGATGATTTAATGATTTAAATAAAATAAGTTTAAAGGTTTGATCACTCGTAACATTCGGCTTCCGGGCCATTTTGTCCTGACTTACCACGCCGTTCCCAATAAATAGAATAACCACAAACCACTAAGGGCGCGAGAGGTACGAGCTAGAAAACAAAAACCCCGGATAAGCTTTTCGAGAGTCGCAAAATAAATAATAAGTGTCTTTATCCTTGAGTTCAAGCATTTAGACGGTGGAAGCCAACTCTTCCAAAAGTTTGTAGTCACGCTTCACAATACCACCATTTCCAGGCAGATTGGTGGTTCCCATCAAGTGACTGTCAATCGCAGTGGCACATTTTCTGCCTTCTTGAATTGCCCATACAATAAGAGATTGGCCTCTCCTGCAGTCACCGGCGGCAAAAACCTTGTTATCGCCAGTCGAGTAAGACGCATCATTGACAGTGCCGATGGTTCCCCTTCTCGTCTTCTGAACACTAGGGTCTTCAAACAATTCGGGTCCGACAAATCCCATGGACAGGAGAACGATGTCAGCTTCAAATATTTCTTCGCTGCCCGCTATCTCCACCATTTGCCACACCCCCGATTGCGATTTCTTCCACTCAACTCTCACTGTCTTGATAGCCTTCACTTGACCTTCCTCGTTGCCAATAAACTCCTTTGACAAAATACAGTATTCACGAGGATCTCTACCATAGTGCTCCTTAACTTCAGAGTGACCATAGTCGACTCTCATGACACGGGGCCACTGTGGCCAAGGATTGTCTTTGCTACGCTCGGCAGGAGGTTGTGGAAGTAGTTCAAAGTTGAGAACCGAAGACGCGTTGTGTCTGACAGCTGTTCCAAGACAGTCATTACCAGTGTCACCACCTCCAATGACAATGACTTTTTTGCCCTCCACTTGGGCACGAATAGCACTCAAATCTTTGTCTAGCAGAGCCTGGGTATTGTTCTTAAGCAACGTCATGGCAAAATCAATGTTCTTCAATTCACGACCTGGAATCCTCAAGTCTCTTGGAATTGTAGATCCAATTGCATATACAACAGCGTCGTTCTCAGCCTTCAACTCAGCCATAGAGATATCCTTGCCAATTTCTGTATTGGTAATGAACTGAATTCCCTCAGCAGCCAGAAGATCAACACGACGTTGGACAACGGACTTGTCTAATTTCATGTTAGGGATACCATACATCAAGAGACCACCGCAGCGATCGGCCCTTTCATAGACTGTGACATTATGGCCTGCTCTGTTGAGTTGGTCAGCGCAAGCCAAACCTGCTGGACCAGAACCGATAACCGCGATACGACGATCTGTGCGAACAGCAGGTGGGTTTGGTTGGATCCACCCTTCCTTAAATGCATTGTCGATGATGAGTCTTTCAATAGACTTGATACCAACTGGATCATCAATGATACCAAGAGTACAGGCACCCTGACAAGGTGCTGGGCAGACTCTACCAGTAAACTCAGGAAAGTTGTTTGTTTCTAAGAGTTTGTCTAAGGCAAGTTTCCATTGATTTTTGAAAACCAACTCATTAAACTTTGGAATGACGTTGGAAATTGGACAGCCAGTGTCAGAGCTGCAGAAAGGCACACCACAATCCATGCATCTTGCAGTTTGGTACTTCGCATCCTTCTTGGTAACGCAACTGGAAAGCTCTTTCCAGTCCTTTGTCCTTGTCTTGGCGTTTCTGTAAGACTCGTGGCGTAGTTTATACTTCATGAAACCGCGAATTTTCTCCACTTTTTCGACATTCTTCTCCAACTGATTAACATCTTGAACAGCATCCTCTAAATCAGTCACCTTTGGTTCCGCCAAGGTATTCCTGTGGCTGACCTTGTTAATTTTTTTGATCTTAGCAGAACGTAGTTCGTCAACTTCTCCGTTGGTGGCGTCGGCGCTCAAATCCGTTCCGGAATTGAATCTCTTGAGGAAAGTCGCGATGTTTTTTTCATCGGCCTTCGCCTTGTCCGCAGCCTCCTTCTCCAAAACCTTTTTATAGTCTGACGGGATAACCTTAACAAAGTTCTTCAAGTAGTGGTTGAACTTACCGAGAATTCTTTCTGCTAACTCGGAGTGAGTGTAATTGAAATGCTCTTGAATCAAATTCTTGACAAATGCAATTTCAACAGGATCTATCAAACCTTGTAGTTCGACGGACTCAGAGTTGATTTTTCCCACAAAATCATCGTAATCAGAAGTGAGACAGTAAACAATACCACCAGTAGCACCAGAGAAAGCATTTAGAGACTCCATCTGGGAAAGAACAACGGCTCTTCCACCTGTCATGTACTCAAAGGCATTATTACCCTTCACCCTCTCGACAACAATCGTGGCACCTGAGTTACGGACGCAGAAACGCTCACCAGCGGACCCCGAGATGAAAGCGGTTCCCGAAGTCGCACCATAGAAACAGGTGTTACCAATGATAACGTTTTCATCACTCTTGAACTTAGAGCCCTCAGGTGGTCTGATGACCAATCTACCTCCGGATAGACCTTTTCCGACGTAATCGTTGGCGTCTCCATCCAGAATAAAGGTAACACCAGAAGCCAAGAAAGCACCGAAAGATTGTCCAGCCGAGCCCTCGATATTAACCACAACAGTATCTTGAGGTAATCCTTTCTCTCCAAATCTTTTAGAAATTCTATAAGACAACGTTGAGCCCAAAGCACGGTCGGTGTTTATGATGGTAGCATCAATGTTAACAGGTAGACCGCGATCCAAAGTAATTTCTGCTTCGTCAATCAATTTGTTATCTAGACGTGTGTGCAACTTCAAGTCCTGCTTTTTAGTAAATCTCGTTGCCACATGTGGACGAATGACGTGCGCCGGGGTCAAAATTGGTGACAGATCAATGTTAATAGCCTTTGTGCATACGTTGTCCCTCTTTCTTAGTTTCTCGGAGTGACCAACCATCTCGTCGATGGTACGATATCCGAGCTTCGCCATAATCTTCCGCAAGTCCTGAATGAGGTAAAAGAAGAAGTTGATGACATGTTCTGGTTGACCCTTGAATTTTTCTCTCAAGAGTGGATCTTGAGTAGCGATACCAACAGCACAAGCGTTCAAATGACATTTTCTCAACATTATGCATCCCATCGCAATCAAAGGAATGGTTGCCAAAGTGAACGACTCAGCACCGAGGAGAACCGCAACGGCGATATCGAAACCAGTTCTCAATTGACCGTCAGTTTGAACCACGACATTTCTTCTCAAGTCGTTTAGAACTAGGGTTTGATGTGTTTCCGCCAACCCCAATTCCCATGGCAAACCGGCATACTTGATACCTGTCCACCGGGACGCACCGGTACCACCATCATGGCCAGACACTAGGATATGGTCGGCCTTTGCCTTGGCAACACCAGACGCAACGATACCAACACCGACTTCAGATACAAGTTTGACAGAAATACCAGCCCGTGGGTTTGCGCACTTCAAATCGTAAATGAGTTGTTTTAAATCCTCGATAGAGTAGATATCATGATGAGGTGGAGGAGAGATGAGACCAACATAAGGTGTAGAGTGTCTGGTCTTAGCAATGTCTTTAGAAACCTTGTGGGCTGGTAGCTCACCACCTTCACCCGGCTTAGCACCTTGAGCGATTTTGATTTGAATTTCATCAGCGTCAGATAAGTAGTGAGATGTCACACCAAATCTCGCAGACGCCACTTGCTTGATAGCTGATCTCATCGTGTCACCGTTCGTGTTAACAATGGATCTCTCTGAGTCCTCACCACCTTCACCACAGTTTGACTTTGCGCCAAGTCTGTTCATGGCAACAGCGAGAGTGGAATGAGCTTCCATAGAGATCGAACCATATGACATAGCGCCCGTCGCGAATCGTCTTGCGATTTCAGTCCATGGCTCCACCTGTTCTAGAGGGATAGATGTGGAGTTCTCAAAGTCGAGTTCCAGCAAGCCTCTCAATGTACAGTCCCTAATGGCCTCCATTTCCTTCTTAACATACATCTGCCAAGCGTCTTCATTTCTGTTACGAACAGAATCTTGCAAGGAGGCAATGGCCGTGGGATCATTAATGTGCTTCGATCCGCCGTCCCTCCAATGGTATTCACCACTCTCAGGTAAATTGACAGATTTAGAGACAGTGAAGCGAGTTGGGAACCCACGCTCGTGCATTGAGAAAGCATCTTGAGCAATGTATTCAAATGTCACACCCTTGATTCTCGATGCGGTGCCTGCAAAACACAGATCTACCACCGAGTTGTCCAGACCCAAAGCTTCAAAAATTTGCGCACCTTTGTAAGAAGCCAAAGTGGAGATACCCATCTTAGACATAACCTTTAAAATACCACCATCGACAGCGTGCTTGTAGTTTTCTAGCAAAGTCTCATCGTCCACCTTGTCATTGTCATCATCGACATTTCTGACAAGGCCCTCGTTATTCATTCTAACCAGAGTTTCCATGGCAAGGTATGGGAAAATACCATCACAACCATAACCCAAAAGAACGCAGAAATGGTGCACTTCTCTGGCTTCTCCGGTTTCCAAAATAAGCGCGACATGCGAACGCTGCTTGTTTCTGATCAAATGATGATGGATAGCACCTACAGCGATCAAGGATGAAATCGATAGGCGCGAGCTACCCATCTTTCTGTCGGAAATCATCAAAATACGTTTGCCATTTTCAATAGCATCCGAAGCTTCCTGTGTGATGCGCTCGATAGTAGCGGTGTAGCCAAGCAACCCCTGAGACTTTTCGAAAGTAATGTCGATATCGGCAACAGACCAGCTAGGATGGATTTTTTCGATGTTTTTGATAGCCTCAAACTCATTCCAATGCAGAATTGGCGACTTCAAAAGCAGGCGGTCACATTGAGATGGATGCATTTCCAACAAATTGCCTTGTGGGCCAACGTAGCATTCTAGAGACATAACATTGGCCTCACGAATAGGATCAATCGGAGGATTTGTCACTTGCGCAAACAGTTGTCTGAAATAGTCGTAAGTCAAGACAGGATCCTCATTCAAGCATGCAAGTGGGGCGTCATTGCCCATCGAACCCAACGCCTCTTTACCTCCGAGAGCCATTGGCACCAAAACTAATGACATTTGTTCATAGGTATAACCGTGTGCCATGAGACGTGGGTCCTGCTGCACCTTAAGTGGTTGCGTCTTTTCGGGCAAAAAGCTGGATGGTAGAAGCTTTGCAGCTCTTTTGAGTAGGTCGTCCATTTTGATTAACTTTGAGAGCCAAGACTTGTAGTCTTGTCTCTTTGCAAAGGACTCTTTCAACTTCTTGGTGTCCACCATCTCACCCTTAAGCGTGTCAACCAACAACATGTCACCTGGCTTTAGTTTACCCTTTTGAATAACAAGTGAGTTATCGACTTGAATGACACCAACTTCTGAACCACAAATAACGCGGTCATCGGAAGTGATGTAATAACGACATGGCCGCAATCCGTTTCTGTCCAACATTGCACCGGTATAGCGGCCATCAGTGAAATTGAGCAAAGCTGGTCCATCCCAAGGCTCCATCAAGCATGCAGCCCAGTCGAACCACGCCTTCAGGTCTGAGTCCATGTCTTTGTGATAAGCCTCGGGTACCATCATCATGATCGCTTCAGGCAAGGATAGAACACCATTGATAACCAAAAGCTCTAGCACGTTGTCTAGGGCAGCGGAGTCGGAGCCGCCTTCCTCAATAATTGGATACAGTTTGTCCAATTGGTCCTGGAAGGTTTCGGAGGCCATGACACCTTCACGGGCACGCATCCAATTCTTGTTACCACGCAACGTGTTGATTTCACCATTGTGGGCGATCCAACGCAGAGGCTGAGCTCTGTCCCACGAGGGGAAGGTATTGGTCGAGAAACGAGAGTGCACAAGCGCCATGTGAGACTCGAAATGAGCATTGGTCAAGTCATGGTAATATTTGTAAACCTGGTCTGGCGTTAGTTGTCCCTTGTACACGATTGTTCTGGAGTTCAAGGAACAGACGTAGAACCAGTTTTCGAGCCCAATGGCAACAGAAGCCTGCTTTCTCAAGATGTACAGTTGGGTCTGGAATTTGACGTCGAAACGTGATTGGAATTCGGACTCAGACAAAAGTCCATCGGTCTTGCCGGCGGCGTGCGCCTCGGACAACACCACGATGGGCTGAAGAATCGCCGGCTCGCGCGAGAGCGCGACAGCACCTAAAATGGACGAATCGCGAGGAACAGAACGCCAGCCTAGCACGGTAAGGCCGACAGAGTCAGCGAGCTGTTCGAACGTGCGGCAGGCGTTGTGGATGCCGCCCGTGTCGTCTTTTTTGAAAAAACAGTTACCCACGGCGTATTGGCCGCGGGGCGGAATTTCGATTCCGAGGTCCAGTTTGAACTCACGGCGCATGAATTCGTGCGGGATTCCCACCAGAATACCCGCGCCGTCACCGTTGCCTCCGGAGGACACCGCACCTCTGTGGGTCATGTTGCACAGCAGATAGCGCGCATCGGAGACGATTTTGTGTGAGGGAGCACCCTTGATGTCCGCGACAAAACCAACACCACACGCGTCGCGCTCGTATTCCGGGTCGTACAGGCCTTGCTTGTCTGGTATAACGTTGGCCCACGAATGGTAGTGCTTCTTTGTCACGTGACCGTCGTTTCCCGAAGTTTCCGCGTCTTGCGTCATTTCGAACGGCATGCCGCCTTCGTACGCTTCTTCCTGCGGATCGTAGGAGTCAGAGCGGAGCATTGTTGGATGGCGGGGGCTAGATATTATAGTTTTGGCTGCGCTACTTGGAAAAGTAGCTTGAAAAGGGGAATGCAGGTATACGTCGATCTACGACACGATCTGGTTTCCCTCTTCTTGTGTGTGTTGTTTGCGGTTGGCTGTCCACGAGCAGCAATTTCCCAGCTACCGTCTCTAGCGTTCACAAAATTCGAGCACGGCCTCAATCGTGTATCGGCCTCAAACCAAAGCTGAGTCTACGCTTCTTAGCTCACTGCTTGTCAAAGAAGTAGCTCTCTTGTTGATTTCTCGCAGGGGATGCTCCTGCTTGGTCGTGGTTTGTATGTGGTTAGTGGTCGGTAACCGCCTAACTCCGCCACCCAGGTTCTCTTTTCGCGGACCTCTAATATATACCCATGACCCGCCAAGATAGGTAAGCTGACTCTCTAGACGGGGCCCATAGATAGCGAACGCCGAAGTGCGCGAGAGGGGACGCACGGCAATCAGTGGCCAATAGGATGAGGCCATCTCAGAAGCGCTCGTGGCGAAAATGGCGGAGATTTTTCCGCGCCGTGTTCTGAGCTGTTTTACAAAACGACATTTTCTCAGACCAATCTGCAGGATATTTACTTCTGCGAAGCTTTCTGTGCAGATTTTATGTGCGATAATGTTATGTAAGTCCGCTAACGCCGCTTTCTGAGCAGTAGCTCAATCGCAGCGCCCGTCACAAGTGACGCTCGAAGGGCTCCATGTGACTACTGGACCCTGAAGGCTCACGGCAAAAGCTCAAGGCAAAACTCGAGGCAAACGCAAGGCAAACGCAAGGCAAACGCAAGGCACTGGTTTTCTCGATGTGTGCATCGGGAATGCCGAACGTCAGAAGCGTTGTCTACTAGGGTTTCTGCTTTTCAAACGATGAGCTTGGCGCGGCTATTCGGCTGGAGTAGTGCAAATTTGCCGTTTGCACGCGGTCTTGACGCGTTTGTCGTTGCAAGTTGGAGTGGGTAGTAATCGAGTAATTCGTTCTGAGTGATATGACCTGTTTAGAAACGTAATACAGAGGGCAAGACGGAACAATGCCGTGGAAGAGGGAGTAATTGGTACCCGGCGGTTAAGCGGAGTTTCGTGGCTGGTACTACAACTTTGGTATCGCGGCTGGGGTCACAACGTTTCTGTCAAATAGTTTGGACAGCGAATCTTTTATGTTTTGAGAGGCGAAGTGCATTGCGACGGGCGGAGAATGAAACGATTAGTCTCATAGAGAAAAAAAGCGTGTCTTCGTCCCGTCATTGCGCTATCAGGTTATCTCAGCTCCAGCTGCGACGCGCCCCCGCGTTAAAAAGCACGGCGCTAGCACACAGCCTGGTGAGCCCTTTGGACGAAGCACATAATACTCTATTTACGTTTTCCGTTTAGGGTAAACTATAAACAAGCCGTTGTGTTCAAAATCTCATCAAGTGGACAAAAACCATACAACTACAAAGCGGCAAGAGCCCTTCCTTCGAAGTCGGCCAGATGCAAAATCTTGTTAACTTGAACGAGCCTAAAATCCCCCGATATCGCTATTCGCAAGACAGCAGCACGTCTACCGAATTGACTGGCGGCACAACGCTCAGGAGTCCCTTAATGTTTAACATGTCTGAACACACAGAATGCCTGAGACTGACGCCCGTGAACATCAAAAACCTTACTTCTCCCTTGAAGACAGTTGATGACGGGGCAGGATGCATTTCAGACGAAAGTGCACCTTGTACAGGTTACAAGGAAAGCTTCAACCTTATCTCGCGTAAGCTCGAAAAAATACTGGGCGATCTCAACGTCATTTACCGTGAGATCGGTTACTCCAACGACGAGATCTCTGCCAAGGAAAAACTCATTTTCAATAATTTGTCCGACTCAATAACCGGGTTTTTCGAGCATGCAAATGAGGAAAAAGAGCGCATCATGTCCGACAATCAAAACTGGGAGCAGGTCCTCCAGAGGGTTCTCCAAATTTTGCGCGATCCAAGAGGGACCAGTACCATTCCGGATCTTTACACAAGGAATGTTTTGCTGTCGAACGACAGTCAGTCTGGCCGCCAACAACCGGGTTCTCCTAAAAAGCCAATATCCCTGCTCACCAAGAAAAAAATCCTATCCAAAGCTCGAAGTTATGTGCTGAAAACGTACAGGCCCCAACTTGTTGATTATTTACAGGGTTCAATCCGTCTCAGATCCCTTCATGAAGCGATCGATGATTTTCGACCAGAGTACGAAGGGTTGAACATAGAGTATCTTTTGTCTACGGTGCCCCCCGTCGAGATGAGCAAATATTTTCTGTCGTTCTTCGATGCAACCCACGACAATAACGTGGCCAAACTGTGTGAATTTATCACCGAAAATAAAAAGAGCTTACTGCACACAGTTAACTTTGACGATATTTCCAAAGACGTGGTGCAGCACATCCAAACTTTGAGCTGCCTGTATGAGAAAGAATATAGTGCCAGAGCTAGGAAGCTGCAATCCTTATGTTCCGAACTTCTCGATATTATAAGCGTTCTGGGACGAGATGCACAAGACGAATTAGATCCTCAAATTGTCAACACACTACGAGTGTACTCTCAACTAAAGGAACCTTACAGTCAGCCTTATGACTGCTCCACAAAAACGCTGGCACGGTTAGGCAAATTGTTCAAGGATCTCAAGGCTGTTGAAGAGGCCAGGAAAAGGGAAAAAGCGAAGCTGGAACAAACATGTTCTGAGCTGTGGGAAAAACTGAAAATTCCTTCTTCTTACGTTCAAAAATTCAGGTCGGAAAATGCGTTTCTATCAGCAAGCATTTTACAGGCCTACCGTGATGAGTTCCAACGCTTGCAAGGCATGAAGAAAAAACTCATCAAAAGCTTGATTCAAGACTCTCGAAACAAAATTCAAGAGTTGTGGTCGGCTATGCATTTATGTGAGAAAGACACATATGGTTTCAAGGAGCTCTTTGATACCATGGTATCACAGTCGACTTCCCTGGAAGATGACGAGAAAGTTTTAGAAGCATGCGAGACCGAGATCAAAGACCTTGAAAGGCGCTTGGCGCTATATAAGCCCATTTTGACGCTCATTGACGAATTCAAGTCTCTTCAAGAAGATAAGTTAGCGTTAGAAAAAAGCAGTAAGGATTCTTCAAGGCTTTTGTCTAGAAACTCCCACAAGATTCTTCTCCAAGAGGAGAAAACCCGGAAAAGAATAACTAGGCATTTTCCCAATGTTACTCAAGAGCTCATAGTCAGGCTATCAGACTTTGAAAGTGACTTTGGTGAGCCTTTTCTGTTAGACGGGGCCAAATTTCTGGACATAGCATTGAAACAAGAGCAGGAACTCTTGAGCAAGTATCCTAGGAGCCGAGTAAACTCATCCTTTAGGCATCCAAAATCGAAGCCACCATCCACCAGGCTATCGCCTATCAGGCTCATAGAATCGGATAAAAATTCCAAGAATTACCGTAGAGGTCCCCGAAATGTGTTAGATTCCGGTCTGAAATCAAGGCCAGGAAAGCCATATCCGTCCACGCTTCACAATTCTTCGCCCATTAGAGGACCAGAGTGGTCAGCGTGTAAACCCCTACGATGGAACGAAAAGCCTCCCACCTTATCACGAGCTTTCACAGCCGAAACAATCGTTCAGAACAGCAGCCCTTCGAGAATACCAAAATTCAGCAGAGATAACTTCTTTAATGCCACCCCAATTTTAAAATTGCAAGATGGTAGCGCATCAACCAAATCTCGACCAGCGGGACTGGCACTGATGTCATCTAATAAGTTAAATTCTAATGATTTCAGTAATCAACAGAGATCTGTGCAGCAAATGTCTCTCGAATCAGGCACACCATTTTCTCGTGCTGCAGTGAGCCCCTCGGGCGCTTCAGAAATGAACAAGGAAAACCTTGAAGGTTTGCCACTAAAATCTCCAGTGAAATTGTTAGCCAAGAGGCATAGCCAAGATCAAATCTGGACTTTTAAAGAGAAGCACAACGAAACCCCGCTAACTCAGTTAACTGAAAGTAATACCAAAAGCTTTTCTTCCTTAGATCACAAAAGAGACAACCTTAGTGAACTCGATGATGATGACACTAGCATTATGGATGACGGGAAGTTCGCAAACTGGAAGAGGGAAAAACTGGCCAATTTGAACAACGAACGAGGCGCCAAAAATCCTGGCTCTTCGATCAATTGGGAAACGGATGTATTTTGATTCCGAACGTGTTTATGTAATCGGTTATGTGTGCATTGAAGTTAGCAACTTCACCATTAAAGTTTTTTGAGCTCGAGGCCCTCTGGTGGTCTGGTTTCTACAGTTTTCTCGGAAACCTCGGTCCAATTAGTATTCAAAGCAGTCCCATTACTCTCAACGTAAGATTTCATCATTGCTCTCCTAGTATCAGGATCTGCATTAGCGTACAACTGTTGGAAGAAGGCATCAGCGGAGTTTTCCTGTTCTTGTGTATCGTCGTCGATTTCGAACTTTGACCAGTCAATTGTTTTTTTAGAAGAGGTCGGATATCGTAACCCTGATACATTTTGTGTTACAGACTCGGTTCGCACGGTATTGGTGATCACATTTGGAGTTTCTTCCGAGCGTTCAAGCTGCTTCCACTGTTGCTTGGTTTCCTTCTGCAAACTGATCTCAATTTTCTTAGAGAATACAGATGTGGTTACCGCAGCCGGATTGACAGGGTGAAACAGGTCAGTGGAGTATTGAAATTCAGATCCGGTGGACGCCGTCTGAAAAGAAACATCAAGGTGCCGGCCCTCTTCGCTAACTTTCGCAGTAACGTCGTCCTTCGAATGGGGCATGTTTGCCGTGAAAAGCACAATTGTCACATGTGTGGGCGACTGGTACCAGTCCACTTTAAAAGTTGGTGAGCCAGAAGGTTCCTCAGCCGGTACAGATGCTACGGGAGCTGTTAGGACTAGCTTTTCTTCATTGGCGTTCAACGCATCTATATGTGGTTCTTCTTTCTGAGCCAAGTTTTTTTTGCGTTTCTGCAGTTTTGCGAGCTTTTTGGTCAAATTCGCCTGCCACAAAGGAAGCGTCGGATCGTCATAGCCCAGATGCTTTGACTCGTTGAAGTATCGTTCCGCTTCTGGGTAATTCTTTCTGTTGTAAAAATGAGTGAAAATGCGAAATTTGACCCACGCCAATTTCGATCGGTCCCCACGCTTCATGGCGACATCTTGGCCACTTTGGAGTAACTCAAATGCATTTTCTAGCGTTTGTTCATTGTGCCAGTCCACAGCACCAAAATAAAGTTTTTCAAGACAAGCTGCCTTGTATACGAGTGCTGTCAAGTTAGTGGGCGATTGCTTAAGCACAGAGTCGTATATCCCCAAGGCTTTTTCTGGTTCTTTATCGTCATAAAGAACGCCATACGCTGTTTTTAAATCCTTTTCAATTGGCATCTCAAACACAGCTTTTGAACTTGGCAAATTCAATATTTAATTTCAAGAGATAGACTTTCGTTGAACTCTTGTAATGCCAGTATTGTATAGCAAAAAAACACTCTTCGAAAAATTGAGTTAACCAGAATTAACTGACTTGCTAAGCAATGCAACTAATTGTGCTTGTAAATCTCCGAAACCCAGTCTTGATCCTCTTAAACTTGGCTATTACTAGAATTTAGGAAGTCGACGAGATGAGTTTTAACAATTAAAGGTTGATCCTCAAGAATTGCACGTGACTGGAAAATTTTCCATTTAAACAAAAAGTGACCGCGATGAGCATCGCGATGATATCGAAGAATAGCCAATAGAGTTGCCAGAATATCACAAAGAGAATGGGTGATCTGTTCCAGGCGCATGTCGATTCGCTTGTGTTAGATGCGACCCCGCTTATCACACAGCCTTACACTCATTACCAGCACTACGCCAAGGCTTTTTATACCACACCTACGGTTCTCCATGAAATTAAAGACGAACGTGCCCGAGAGAACTTGAAGATTTGGGAGAGCATTGGTAGTTTGAAGTTGAGACATCCGAAGAAGGAGAGTGTGGAACGCGTGAGCAATTTTGCACGTCTGACAGGTGACTATTCTGTTTTGAGTGCGAACGATATTCATATCATCGCGCTTACTTATGAGCTGGAGATTGAGCTTAATGGCGGTGATTGGAGATTGAGAAAGACGCCGGGAGAAGATGTGGAAAAGGGGGACGCGAGAGAGGCTGCAGATGCGGCCGAGACAACAGACGTGGCTGAGACTGCAGACGAGAGGCCGAGGGATGCTAAAAAGAAGCGCAGACGGGGCGGGAAGAAACAGCGGGAAAAGAGAATTGCAGCGGAGATTGCTGACGGCGCAAAGGCTGACGAAATGTTCAACAGGAAGGTCGACTTAGAACTGGAGCAGCCTGCTACGAATGAAGCTTTTGAGGCGGAACCTCAGGTAGCCGGCAACGACGAGCAGAAGGAGGATAACGACTACTACGACGACGACGACGGGGAATGGATTACACCTGAGAATTTGACGGAGGCCATGATCAAGGACAGTGGCGAAGATACGACCGGCATGCTGGTCGGAGACGACAGTGCCGACCCCATGAAACGACTAGACCTACCCCAGAACAAAGTCGCACTTGCGACAGGGGATTTTGCTGTGCAGAATGTGGCCTTGCAGATGAATTTGAACTTGATGAATTTCATGTCTGGTCTTCGCATCAAAAAACTACGCAACTACATGCTCAGATGCCACGCGTGCTTTAAATTGATACCCATTCCCAGAGACGGCAAGGCCAAACATTTCTGTCCCTCTTGTGGTGGCTATTCCACCTTGCTAAGGTGTGCCGTATCCGTTGACGCTACGACGGGCGATATAGTTCCTCATCTAAAGGCTAACTTCCAGTGGACCAACCGAGGAAACAAGTACTCGATAGCGAGTCCGTTGTCCAAGAACTCGCAAAAAAGAGCCGGAAACAAGGGTTTCGTCCACACCAAACATGCGCAAGATGTCGCATTGCTGCGTGAGGACCAAAAAGAATACGTACAGGCCCTGAAACAAGAGGATTGGACAAGAAGGCATAACGAAAAGGTCTTAGATGACTGGATAGGTGGCGGTTCTGCGGACAACTTCGTCTCGCCGTTCGCCATCTCTGGCCTGAAGCATCATTCTGTTCGCGTCGGTCGTGGACGTTATGCGAATAGTTCCAGAAAGAAGAAGTAAGCAAACCATAGTCAAGCAAAACAGAGCAGAATAAAGCTTTCAGATGTTGCCGAGACTTGTGAATTAGTAGTCGCCAATTTGCGCTGATCAGCAGCTTTTAAAGGTATCAATACTCATTCGATACCCATTTACGACTCACTCGATACTCATTCACAACTCATCTGATCATTACCAACCCGTACACAACTACATAACCAAACCAATTTTCAACGTATTACAATTGAAACTCGGATGATGGCAATAGACCATACAAGGAGTCAGAATCTCTTATGTCTGGAAACATGGGCGGTACTAGTGGCAAGAATCCTAAACCACCTTCGATAATATCTCCAACGTTTTCAAATGCAGCGAGAAAACCAGACCCGGACGGTTCCATGAACTCTTTCGCGCACGCCGAATCGACAATTAACGGTCCAGTTATTCCGGGGTCAACAAGTCCAGCGACGTGCGCAACAAAATCGATTATGAACGCCAGTGGTACTTCGGGAGCTGTAGTAAGTAACACGCCGGAACCAGGATTGAAAAGAGTTCCCACAGTTACGTTCAGCGACTCCAAACATGCGTCGCTAAAGCAACAAGCGGTAACCAATTCCGCAACCCAGCATGGCAAAATACACAGCGGAGACGAAACCGACAAGAGTAATGCTTCTAGCCCTCAGCTTAGAGCCACTTCGCCCACCGGTGCACCAGGCACGAGTGTAAAAGGTGCATCACCCCCACCCCTCGCAGATGTATCGTCGGGTGTTACACGTCCAGCGACTATGAGGAGCGGTTCTCGTCAAGGAGAAAAGCCTACAATTATGTCGAAACTAATGCACTCTGCGGACTTGTTGCATCACGGCAGCGATAAGAGCAGCGCTCCGTCCAGCGTAGCTTCGGATTCTGAAGCAAAAAAACCTGACAAGGAAGAACATGCTCATTTTTACGTCGATGACGTGCTACATTCACCTGGGTTCCGGTCAAGGTCGAACAGCGGGAGCCCCATGTCTCCGCCCATGATGGCTTCCCCTGTGAGCGTTGGGGAAAAACGACAAGACTCTACTTTGAAGCCTGAGCCGACCATCATCGAGTCCCCTGAAGAAATGGCCGAGTTAGCACCAGATCCAGCGTTCCAGCAAATTGCACCTAACATCCCAAAGCGGGAAGTTGGAAAAAATAGCGATCCACGCTTGCCCCAGGACGACGGGAAACTTCACATTTTGTTTGGCGCCACGGGCTCATTATCGGTTCTCAAAATCAAGGCTATGGTAAAAAAGCTAGAAGAGATTTATGGACGAGACAAGGTTTGCATTCAAGTCATCTTAACACAGGCCGCTGCCCAATTTTTCGCAATGAGGGCGCGCAAGTCACGCATCGAGGGTCGTACCCCATCGGAGACGCCATTGTCGGCGCTGCCCTCAAACAAGGACGACGCGGGCGCCGACGCTAACTTTACACCATCGAGCAGAAGCCAAAGTCAGACTCAAATAGCAGTACCGGGTGGGCCCGCGGGCACCACACCTGGAAGCGGCCACGCATGCGGACCGGCTCCGAAGGTCGAGCTGCCCCCACACATCCAGGTGTGGACGGATCAGGACGAGTGGGACGTATGGAAGCAGCGCACAGATCCAGTCCTGCATATCGAGCTGCGCCGTTGGGCCGATATCTTGGTCGTTGCCCCATTGACGGCGAACACGCTGTCGAAGATCGCGCTCGGGCTCTGCGACAACCTGCTCACAAGCGTGATCAGGGCCTGGAACCCGATGTTCCCTATTTTCCTAGCGCCATCGATGGTCAGCAGCAGCTATAATTCCAGCATCACGAGGCGGCATCTCAAGATGATTCGCGAGGAGATGCCATGGATTACGATATTCAAGCCTTCCGAGAAGGTCATGGGCATTCACGGCGATATCGGGCTTGGAGGCATGATGGACGGGAACGAGATCGTCGACAAAGTCGTTATGAAGCTCGGAGGTTATCCGAAGGACGAGGACGAGGATGACGACGACGATGACGACGACGAAGACGAGGTCGAGAGCACCCCGAACAAGGTCAGAAAGGAAAGCACTCTGGACGAAGAAGACGATGACGACGACGATGACGACGATGACGACGATGATGACGATGACGACGATGATGACGACGACGACGAAGACGGCCACTTAAATGATACTATTCGCAGCTCAAGGCTCGATGACACAGAGAAAACTCATTCTGGCCCCGCACCTGTCTTTACAGATCAAGTCCACCGGCGGTCTCTTGTATGACAGCGTGCGAACACACTCACACTCTGCCAATGCCCCGACAGCCGCTCTCCTGACCGCTCCACTGGTCGCATCGCTCTCGCCGTTTACATTTTCATTCTAAGTACGGACTCCGGAGATCACGTGCTCTAAGTAGTTTTTTACGAAGAAAATCTTTCGTTCAAAGTTATTTGTAATTTTTCGGTTTCTTTTTCTTACTCATTCGTTACGAATGTGTCATATGGGATTTCTTAGTAATTAAGCGATGACTAGCGAAAAGCAGAACTGGAGGACGAGCCGAACAATAGTTAACAAGCGCTAAGGCAGGAGCCGACTAGAAGCTGGATAGGACATTTAAGCGTATCTCATAGAATCGAAACTGACAGAAATGACAAGCGGTGAAGCATGCTTGGTTTTGATCCACCCTGCGGTGACGACGAGCCCAGAACTGCTTGAAGACGCCAAGCGTTCGCCAGCGCTGTCGAACGCTTCGACGCTGGAACAACATCTAGTGAATCGGGTGAATGACGGGAACGTGAAACTTGCAGACGCGCAGTATGATGTGATCTACTATGTGACGCCGGAAAAACGCGACGAGATCGTTTTCCCAGGGAAGCTGATTGCGACGCTAGGTAGTGCGCTCAGAACGGGCGGGAAATTGTACGGGCTGAGCAACGCATACAAGGTGGACGCCCTTGTGAACGGATTTTCGGTGATGGAGAACAGTGGTAGCGAGTACTTCTGGGTGAGACATGGGACCCAAGAGAGCGCGGCCGCGGTTGCGCTGCTGCCTAAGAAAAAGTCAGCGAACGCAGGAGCTGCAGCCGCTGCTCCTGCGGGCAAGAAACAGTTACCGACGTTCCGTCGGAAAGTCGCGCCGCAGGTTGAGCCAGTGAGTGACACGCTGGGCGGAGACGACGACGTCAGCGACTCCGACGACGAGCTGGATGCCGCCGCTGTGAGCAAACTTCAGTATTTCAAGATCGATAGTGATGATACCACGGAAAATGGCGCCGCACTGATTGACGAGGATACACTTGTCGATCAGGACGCGGATCAGGATATCACTTTGGTCACGTGCGGCAAGACCAAGGCCCGCAGGCGTAGGGCGTGCAAGGACTGTACCTGTGGCATGAAGGAGATGGAAGAGCAAGAAATAGACGCTGCGCGGGCTGCACAGCTCAAAGTGCTGGCCAAACCGGTCGCTTTCTCTGCCGACGAGCTTACTGAGATTGATTTCACGGTCCAGGGCAAGAAAGTCGGCGGGTGTGGGTCTTGCGCTCTTGGCGACGCGTTCAGGTGCTCCGGGTGTCCCTACTTGGGGCTCCCGGCGTTCAAGCCGGGCCAGCAGATCAGCGTCGCCGGCGTAGCCGACGACTTGTGATGATCTACGAACATATGCAAGATCGAGCAAAAAACACGCTACACTGCGCGAAGAAGGTATGCACGGCAGTTTGTGACGGTGCAGAGCGGCGTGTACACCTATGGGGTTGTCACCGCGCCGGGAAACCTGCATTGGGTACAAAACTTGTCGTTGCTTGCAGGCTGTATCGTAATAGACGCTGCAACGACGGCCTCGAGCCGGTGGGCCACCTAGGTAACGGTTATCTGCCGACGTTTCACTATGGCAAATGCGAGTAAAACGGGGTTAAATAAAACTTATAACCAGAAATCAGTCCAAAATGGCATAAGCGATTGACGTGTTGACGCCGTGGGGCACAGGGACTCGTGGCCGGTGATGTATTTTCCTTCTAGCCCGCAGGCCAAGCAGTTCGCCCTCAAGATGTGAGCGGCCTTCCACCCAACCGCTAGGCTTTCGCCATAACCTCTATTGAATGTGGAGACTCGTTGGCGTACATTGTCGACAGCAGGTTACGGTGCGCGTTATCACGTGACCATGGCGACAGAAAAGGCGCCAAACTCGAAACAGCTCGCGACGGAGCAGGAGTCGATAGCCCGAAATCCACCGCGGCGGCTCCGTCTTCAAAGCGTTGGTCGACGCAGATTGATCTGCGCCGTTTCGCTCGCGAGAACCGCATGCACACCCTGCGTCACGTGACTCTTTCAGCCAGCGATATGGCCAAGATGGGGTCCGACGGGGGACGACGTCAAGCTTTGGGGCGTACCAAGTACGAATACAGCGAAAATAAGTGGCTTACAGCGGTCGCGGGGGCTCCTTCTTGCACATTGCAAACCCCAGCGTGTGATTGCTGAGTTACCCGGCATCAGAGAGTACCTACGTTGATAGTGATGCTACATTTACCAAGGCCGACTGAAACTTTTCATCCCGTTAATAACGATGAGTAACCGAGTTACTCATCGCGTACAAAGAGATATACTCATGAGTAATCGGTGTGTCACTGTGACACACCGCGTCACCAGGTACGATCAGCAGCTTACGTTACGTTATCTGACTAAATCCGCCCCGCGCCCGTTATCCAAATGGAAGACTAAGGAAAAGTGATGTGAAATACGGCAAAAAGTAAAGCCTCCTTGGTCGGGAAACCAAAGGGGTGAGCAAGTTTATATATATTTGCCACCTCGGGTTTAATAGTCACAGTATGTTTCAAGAACAAAATATTTAAAGGACGGTATCAACGGGGCAAGAACGGGTCAGGAACGGGTCAAGAACGGGTTAAGAATAAATCAAAAAATGGTAAATGCAGTAGCAGAAATAGTGGAAAAGGACCAAGGAGCAGATGTAACGCACAGTGTTGGAACAGGCACTGCAAGCAGTCGAGTGATGAAGAAATCGAACAGCAGTAAGAAGAGGAGAAAAGACCGGTGTTTGTTTGACAAATGCGGCTGCAATGCACTCAAATTCATAGGGGACTGTCAGTTCTGTCACGGCCATTTTTGCTCGAAACATCGGCTCATGGAAAACCACGCGTGTCAGGGTCTCAAGTCGTGCAAGGAACAGATGCACCAGCGGAACGCAGATAAGCTCGCCGCGGAACAGACTATAGTGCCCAAGATCCAGATTTAACGGGTCTCTGTGTGTTTCTGTCTATAATGGTAATCTACATATCTAGTGCATGTATGGTCTTTGGAGGAGTTTTCGTGTGCGTGAGGTGTGCGTCGCGGGGTCACTTGCCCTCGAGAACGGCTTCGATCGCGTCCAGGACGTTGTCGGCGATCAACGTGGGTTTGCAAGGCAGTTTGTCGCCGTCCTGGTACACACCCGTGCGAACCAGGCAGCTGTTCCATCCGTAGCCGTGGGCGCCGATGATATCGCTGGCTGGGTTGTCTCCCACCATGAACACTTTGTCAAACGGAGAGCTGGCTGGAGAAACGCCGAGTTGCGGTAGCGGCCCGGGTTTCTTTTCCCTGGTGTTGCCCTCGTCCAATTTTTTTTGCCAGTCGATAAGTACGTGGTGAGCGAAATCGTAAGTTAGTTTGGTGGGTTTCCCGATACCGACGTCCTCCAGCATGTGTCCATCGTTCAAACGCGAGTACAACGTACCGATAGTACTTCTGAATGCACCTTGGCCGATCCGGTTCAAACTGTACTGGTTGGCCCACAAAAGGTCGTTATTCGAGAAATAAATCGGAACGGAAGGTTTACTGCTGTGAGTTCTGCGCACCGTGTTCAAATATCCGTCTTCGCTATTCAAAACGTCCAATACGATCTGGATATCGGCTCCCCAGTCGCGTGAATCGTTGAACACCAGCACTGCGTCGAACGGCCGCGTCGCAAGATCTGGCAATTCTCGAGATACGGTTTCAAGCTTTTCCGTTGAAATACTCGAGAAAGGAGCTATACTTCGATCATAGCGCATTATGTCAATCGGATGCACCACATTTTTGAAACCATACGTCTCTGCCACTTCGCGAACGGTAGCAGATCCCACAGCAAGCACTTTCTCATATTTCGGAACCAACTGCTTGAAAGGCGTGTGACTTTGGATGATTTGTAAGGGTGACAATGGTACTCCAAGCGTATCCGAAATGAATGCAGCCCGCTGCTCTTCAAGCGTACCACCACCATTGGTCAATAGTATGAATGGAATCTTCTCTTTCTGTAAAAGCTTTAGAGCTTCCGATGCACCAGGAATTGGGGTCTTGGTTCTCAGCAATACCCCATCTATATCAAAAGCAAACGCGGCATTGTAATGGAGCGCTCGACAAACGTGCGTCAAACGTGAAATGCCCTTAACCTTGTTTGCAAACATTGTCGGGGCTTCGTTGATTTTCAACTAAAGTTCTGGAAACTTTAATAGTTTGTTACCGTATTAGCTTAATCTTACATACAAGTCATGTGACCAATCTACATTTCGCGCGAACCATCAATTTTTGAATGAACTCGAACCATCGAGATCTCTCCAGATTTCGTTCATCTCCATCTGTTGAAATTGGCCGATTGGTGAACTTTGTGTTAGCCTTGCATTGTTATGTTGCTGTTCAACCTCTTCTGAGAGTTTTCCAGGACGGTTCTTTCTTCACTCTGATGAACTCTCGACGACAAGCATTATATTACAGTAAGTTACCGATGGTGTCGGAATAGAAGTTGCGTCGGGGGACTTACGCCATTAAAATCGTGATCTGGTTTATTCCAGTAGCTGTTAAAATGCATGATGGGAGCTCTCTGTTTTTCGAAGTCGTAGATCGATCTGGATTAAAATGTAGCTCATTCTCCCGTGGCCTGGACATAGGCTGATAGGAGTATGTTGTCCAGATCAGCTTGCTGATCGTATTCGTAGCCTTCTTCAATGAAGTACTTCTTTTCGCCGTCGCGAGCGAAACGACTAGTATCAAACTTAACCAACGCTCCAACGGCATCACCGAGCACCAAAAGTCCCGGTGGGCGAGAGCCTATTTCGTTGATAACTTCTGGAACGTGTTTCAAAATTGTTCGAGTAATGCGTTGATCAGGACATGAAGCCCGTTCGATAATCGCTGCAGGTGTGTCTAGCGGCCAATCTTTCTTAAAAAGCGCTTTCACTAGAACTTCAGATCTGTGCAATGCCATTAAGAATATGCTTGTGCATGACTTGATATACTCAGGAATTTGAGGTAGCGCTCCTTTGCGCCCTGTGCCCGTGCACACCAATACTTGATCGGCAACGTCGCGCTGCGTGGCAGGAATCTTAGACACGACTGTTGAAGTTAGAGCAGAACTCAACCCAGGAAGAACCTGAGGAGCATAGCCGTGTTTTGAAAAGTACAAGTACTCTTCACCACCTCGTCCGAAAATGTAAGGGTCGCCTTGCTTTAGTCGAACGACTCTTTTGCCCATTTCAAGTGCCTCGAGTCCCTTCTCAAGAAGTTCCTCCTGTGCTCTCTCTGCATTCCCAGGGAACTTGCGGGCAATGAAAGTTTCAGTACCTTTTGGAATCAGGGCCAGAATTGTTTCGGGCACAAGCTTGTCAGCCAGTATGAAATCTGCAGTTTTTATCTCATGCAGCGCGCCCAAAGTCAACATCGAAACAGACCCGGGCCCGCTGCCGACAAGGGAAAGTCTGCCTCTCGAAGCTGTAGTAACATTGACATGTCGATTATCAGCGCTTACGACCGAGCTCGCACTATTGGACAGTTCTGAGGGTAAATTGAGTTCAGAATTTCCATTGGTATCGCTTTTGGAAGTTTGTCCTGTCCAATAGGAATTAGGTGGTAACTTGGAATAGTCTTCGGCGAGCTCCTCTATACGCAGCTCTGCGAGCTGGCTCAGAGGGTAGTAAGTAATTATTTGCGAAAGCCATCTGGACCTACGCAGTTTCTGTTCCCTCTCGGTCATATTGAACTCTTGGACAAGTTTGTTAAGTTTCTGGCTCTCCCAAGCATCCTCATCAGTTCCATGGCCCGTTTCCTGCAGGTCTTGTATCAGTAAATGGTTTTTCACAAGTTGGGCGTGATCCTCGTTGATTATTCGGTCTCTCAGGTGGCCCACGTTCGTGACAACGTCGGATATATTATGCGGTAACTTGGCAACTATTTCGCGCCGAATTCTATTTGCCAGCAAACAACCTTGGCCGTTTGTAGTCACTGCAATCTGGAGTCCACTGTTGCCGGGATCCGAATACGTTGACACCAAATGGAATGTGGATAATTCTGGTCGCTGAAATGTCAAAATTGGAATTCTCAGTTTAATGCATTGGTCGTAAATGTCCTGCGCCTTGAGCATCTCTTCTGGCGATAGATTGACGAATACGCGGTCCACTACTCTGCCGACAACATTACGGCCCAGACTGGTGAGATCACTCAAAGCAAATTTCCGGTTCAAGACTCTGACCCTATTATTGGTTCCGAATCTCTTATAGATCGCTCCAGAAATATTTTCGTCGTCCGACTCAAAGACAAATGCGTATGCACCGCTCTCCACAATCGATTTGATGCGCGCAAGACCCAAATTGAACGAATGTGTCCCGACTAACAGATGAATTTCATCAACGGAATTAACGGAAGTTATTAAAGGCGTGCGGTTCATCATTAGCGCTCGACCCAAAACCAAATACGCTTAAGGCTTTCCGAGCTATACTCCCAAACCAACCAACTATCCCAATCCACCGACAATGCCTTATACCAATTACGTTTTATAGTGAATGTTAACGTTGTTTAATGGGAAGCGATGATGCTCAAATCAAAGAGCCACACTATATGTCATGTGACCTTTCCTCAAAATTGCACGTGACTAAAATACGACTCATTTTTCACTCTTTTCGTGAGAAGGCATCTTACCTGTTATTTTCTTTTTCCAAGATTTTGAATATTCCAGTCGGCTGATGGTTGTGCGATGAGCTGATACTTAAGAATCGTTTAGAGCCAGTTATTCATGAACTTGGATGTCAATTGACGCAATATCGATCCAATTCTATTGAAAGCAATGGCGAAAAGAAGTTTGGGTTTAGGCAAGCAGCGGAAGGAAGCTAAGAAGCGGAAAACTGGCACTCAGTTGTCGCCAGAAGGAACTCCGGTTCCTGGCATGTCGCCAGCGAATCAACTGGAAATTGAGTTGGAGGACGGTATAGACCCAGATGATGAATTGGCGCAGTTACAGGGTCTTTGGAAAACATACTTTCAGTCGGACAGAGATGACGAGTTGGTGCTCAACGGCATTGTCCACGAATGCGATAGAATGCTTCGCGCAGCGAACCAGCAAGACAAGAGCGAGACTTCGCTCACTGTAAATGACGAGTTTTATGCTATCTACGCGCTTGCTTTGAGTGAGCTCACGATTTTCAAAGCGGGACAAGACGACTCCGCGAAGGAAGTGTCTGGCTTCTTCGATGCAGCTTTAGAGATGTGCGAGAAGGGACTCGAAGAATTCCCTGACTCCAGAGCGCTGAGACTGGCGCGCGCCAAGATCTTGCTGCAGAGAATTCCGCTTGAGTACATTTCCGATCTGGACGTCACCAGCGAACAGGCAGACAAACTGAAGTTGCACGAGCTCGTAGAGAGAGCGCAAACGGACTTTCAGCTTCTGGAATCGGATCCAGAGCTCAGCTTTGAGATTTTGCAGCTTTTCGACGACTTGGTCGACATCGTCGAGAATTATGGTCATGAAAAGGATATTGAAGAGGGACTCGACAGCGACGACGAAGACGAACTAGAAATCGTAGATTTGAGCACCAAACATCCGCTTTACCTTGTTCGTGAAAACCTTTCTGCACATCACGAATGGCTTCGCAATCAGCTCGCGAACCTTGCAAGTCAACTCGAAAAGAGGGAGAAATCTCTCAAAAGCACGCTTTTCCACCCTGTCAGCAGGCGTCTTGGACAGCTTTACTTAAAAGCTGCAGAGAAGCCTAGTCAAGTGTTTTTGACGTTAGCATACGACAACGACGACGACAACCTAACTGAAGTTGACGGCCTAGATATGACAGACGCTCAAAAAACCGCCATTGAGTTCACCTCCAAAGGTGTAAATCATTTGGAAAACGCTAAAAAAGAAGACGACCCGCAAACTTGGGTTGACGTTGCAGAAGCCATCATAGACTTGGGAAATCTGTACGACGCAGAGAGCGCCGACCAAGAAGAATGCTACAAAAAAGCTGAGGGGATTTTGCGCAAAGCTAACAAGGCAACCCACGGCAAGTTTCAGAACGTTTTGGACAATTTGGTAGCCTCAGGTTAATAAAAAGCGCGGGCTTACCTCTAGCTTATATGCCAAAAGTCACTGCTCATAGTGGTCCTACGTAAATCATGACACATCTGATTTCAGTTCTAACTTCCATACAAGAACTCATCAAATCAAATCTATAGATTATCAACTAAGCACAGCCGCACGATTATCCGCGATTGTCACCTTCTGAGATCAGAATAATGAGTGCCGGATCAGCCAATGCAGCTGCTTCCTCAGTGAACGTGAGTTCGTCAACGAAATCTTTAAGAGTATTTGGCGATGAAATATGGAAGAATAAGACAGCGAAAATCAATGCGGAGCTCTTTACATTGACATACGGATCCATTGTATCCCAATTGAGCACTGACTTCCAGAGAAACTTTACCAAAGTGAATGAAAAGCTTTTTGCGATGGGTTACAATATCGGAACGAGACTGATCGAAGACTTCTTGGCACGCACAGCGCTGCCTAGATGCGAAAATATGGTAAAGACAAGTGAAGTGATAAGTAAGTGTGCCTTCAAGATCTTCCTCAATATAACACCTCAGGTAACCAATTGGGCCAACAACAAGGAGGCCTTTTCACTCTTGTTGGACGAGAACCCTTTATCGGATTTCGTGGAACTACCAATGGATGCCGTCAAGGAGCTTTGGTACTCAAACATTCTCTGTGGGGTGCTCAAAGGCGCTCTAGAGATGGTTCAATTGGACTGTGATGTGTTTTTCGTAAACGACGTATTAAGAGGTGACCAAAGCACCGAGATTCGCATCAAACTCAACAGGGTACTAAAAGACGAGATCCCTGCAGGTGAAGATTAAGTGGCACTAGGACGGCAACCGGGCTTAGGCATGACCGGTAATTGTACAAATATATGTATACGATACGTTTCACGTGGGAACGGTCTACCGTGTTGATTATAGACATAAGTTCATTCATCTTTGGTATTATTTCGTCTGAGCCTCACCATGTTGGCGATCGAAGAGCTGCCTTTGGTGTTTTCCACTTCGAATTGCTGATCTTCGTTTTCCTGGTCATCAGTCACGCGTCCTTCTCCTAAGATAGGCACGTCTGAGAGAGAACCTCGGGAGTTGACTTTGGAGAGAGCATTGGAAAGATTAGACGCCATAGAATGAACCGAAGATGAACGGCTCCGTGTTGAAAAGATTTCGTCGTCGCTCGCCTCCTCTTTGACAACCTTTTTCTGAAAATTGGCAAACTTACCAAAGTCAGGGAAAACGCTTGGACCTAAGTCATTGCAAACTTGGGTGACCTCAGCACTCAGCTTTTCGCGTGTTTTTTGTAATTCAGCTAGCTTGCGCTCGGGATAAACCAAAGAAACGACTAGTGGCGGTAACGACTTGAACAAATCCATCCCCTTTTCACCAGTTCTGAAACTAGCGTAAGTCGCGAGAACGAGGAGAACGTAGAAATAGATAAATAATGTCACTTGCTTAAAGCACATTACGCGAGGAATCCACATGAACGAAAACCAGTCAGGATGTAGGAGATATAGCCACGACAAAATCCCAGAATACAGCACGTACAGCGTTGGCGCAAAAACGAGAGCCACTAAAAGTTTCCATGTCGCTAAAAGGTCCACCCCTTTTAATTTTACCAGTGATTTCTTTAAACCCTCTTCAGCCTTCTTCTTAGCATAGTAATGGCAAGTGACAAATACAGGCATGAACAGGATAGTTCCTGGTAAAGACAGGACTCCAAAAATATAGACTTGAATCAATCTGGGTAGTAGTGTTACCATCGAGTTCCATTTACCACCTTTTGGAGTCAGTTTCATAACTTGATGGTCCTTTAAACCAAGGGAGTACAGTTTGGAGTTATATCGTAGCACTGCTTTCTTCAAATGCATAATTCGGGGGTCATCTTTGTATCTGGAGTAGCCTATCAGAAGTCTTCTGTTCATTTCAACAACGAGAGGCAGCGGTAGGTGTCCGTGGCGCGTCTTTGCCAATGGGACGTACAGTCTTCTGGCTGCCTGAATGGTCATCAACGTTTCATAATCGGGGGCGTTGACAGTCACGGCGTAAAGGGCCTGAGTAATGGTTTCGAGGAGCTCAGAGGTAGTAGCACGCGGATCGTCAGCGTACTTTTGTCCCATTTCAGCGCCAACAAGAATAGGTTCGCCAAATTCCAGCATTGCACGAGACCGAAACCTATTCCTGTGGAAATAGTTAATGCCACAAGGAACCACTGAGATGGTTATATTGCGATCCGCAGCTGCAGCGCCTAGCGCCATGATGGCAACGCCCGCCTTGATTGGTAAAAGAGAGGGACGATCATGAGAGCCTCCTTCGGGGAAAATCCCCACACAACCACCCGTGTGCAAATGATTGAACACATTTTGGAAAACCACTGTGTTATCAATCCTCGGGGCATATTTGAACTGGGTTCCTTCCGCGAGTAATTGTCTAGTTCTGTCTGTATCTTTGAAAGGCTTGCTCAAAACAAGAGTTTCCTCGTCCCTTATTTCTGCGATTTGGGCATTTCCGAGATACTCCGGCAAGCCTATCAAAGACTTGCTCACGAATCGACTTTTGAAATTAACTTCAACGCTGGCGTTGGTTGAGCGTCCCTTTATTATCGTAGGATTTGACCAATCAGGAACGTAGATCTGGATGCTGGGATCGACGAGCTTGAGATTATCCTGCGCCCTTGGCACAGGTATGCCGCCTGTACACTTGCTGAAAATACCAATGTATTTCTTGTCGTAGCTCGCCTGAGCTGTGACTAGGCACGTTTGCCGCGATCGGTTTCCTTTCAACTTTCGCACCTGGCGCATCACCAAAGATCCGTCTACAAACTGGTTAGCATGCGGCGCGCAAACCAAAATTGTGGGAGTGCCCTTCGGTGGCATATGGTGGCTGCCCCGGACTTCGACCTCGCGGAAAAAAATGGTGAATATAATGTCGAATATGAATACGGCTACATCGTAGAGCCATGTAGCAAACGTGTATCGCTTTCCGTTGTACGGATTGAAGTACTTCTCTTCGCGCGGAACATGAGCACCCATTTCCGAAGTATTCCAACACCCGTTCAAGGCCAAATGACTGTGGAGGGGGGAGGTGTTCGCCCGAGCAATAGACTCTCAACAAATAGGCAGGAGATACAGGACAAAGGTGTCCAAAGCCTTGGAAACGAGAAAACACTCCACGTGATAGGCAACCACGTGACCTTAGCACCTATTTCTGGTCGTGTAACATTTTCGTCAATGGTGATTAACTTTCGTTCCCCGCCGCCGCCATTACCAGGGCGTGCATTCTGTAACAAACGAGGACAAGCACAAACACGGCATTGTCTGAGATCAGCGGCGGACACGCATCGTGCGATGCCGCGTACAGGCTAAATTTCGGCCGCTTTTCGTACTCAGAACCAGCTCTGTTTTTAGAGACGTAGCGTTTCTGTACGTGAACGAACAACGAACCATTTATAAGACGGCCCTGTTTGAGCGGGGCGGTGTGTTTCAAGGAGAGGATTCCCATTGAGTCCCCATGTGACCTTTTCGAAGTGGCTCGCGAAGCATGCGTTAGAGTTCTTTAAGCCGTCCCGTTCGTCGCGTTCTTGGCTCCCCAAGAGTGAACGGCAAATGAGAACGTTGTTATAGCCGCGAACGCGTTGACCCCGTTTTGATATGAGTCACGTGATCTAATTTGAGAGGATCGTGATTTATGAGCAATTGAATCGCGATCAACGGCTTCGGCGATAGAATTTATCCGCGATCGATTTTTCCGAGGCACCGGGAGTTCTTCCAGGCAAGGGTCCGTACAGGATGCGCATCGGAAGCCGCCCGGAAGGCTTCATCGAGAACAATCGCATCGAAGTCAGGTAAGCAAGGAAGTATTGAACGTTGATTCTTCGCGGCGCAGCCAGGGGCACCAACTATTTATTCCGGCTTCAACGCTGAGTCTGCGTGCCCAGAGAGTTGAAAACTATTTCGAAAATTACGACTCATCCTAAAGAATTCAAAGTTGGCTTATGAGAAGGTAGACACAAGCAAGACGCTGTGTGATTGCAAAGCTGCTATGCGTGTTTCGCCGGTTTTTGGTCTACATGACTATGAAATCCTGAGGATTCATCGGACTTTTGATGCAGAAAATCGCTAATCGCCGAAAATGATCTATTAATATTTATTACGGCCGTCGAGCAAATTTATCCGAAAGCCGTCGAAAACCCTGCAAGTGAAAGAACACCCCGAGGTTACTAATAGCTAAGCCTTTGAAGTAGGGAAGCATTTGAGGTGAAATTGGTATTGACTACTGGTGGTTCCTTTCCTTTGAACAGGGTACTGAGATATATCACACTTGAATAAGTTAGCAGTCCGAAATTGCGAGCGTCGAGCATTACCGAGTGACAAATAGACAACAATTCCCATTCCGAATTCTTTAGTCAGTATCTTTAGGAAATCGGCAGCTATCGAGCTTAATAGATCTCTACCAAGGTTTTCGGAATCTTACTAGTGATTTCTTTGCCACGATGCTTTCAATCAGAGATCATATCCCGCAATCGGAAATTCCGGCCAACTTGTCCATGTACTCGGGCATGGTGCCAAATTTCCGATTCAATGTGACCATGGCCGCGATTTTTGGCCTCTTGTGGATTTTCCAGTTGGGTGCTGGAGTGTACACGCGACAGTACTGGATTTGCATCGCTTTCATCTGTGCGTGCGGTCTAGAAGTGGCTGGTTACACGGGCAGAGCATTGAGCTCTAACGATGTGCAAAATGTAAACTACTTTTTGTTACAATTTATTTGTCTGACAATTGCTCCAGTGTTCACAATGGGGGGCGTTTACTACCAGCTCGCAAAGCTGATCGAGATTTATGGTCACTCATTCGCCCTGCTGTCATCGCCCATGGCTTACTCCTATATCTTCATGGGTTGCGACATCATCTCGCTGGTGGTTCAGGCGGTAGGTGGCGGGATGTCTGGCACTGCCGCAGCAAATTATGAAAGCTCTGCCACCGGCGATCACATTTTCGTAGCCGGGTTAGCCTTTCAGGTCTTCACTATGACGGCCTTCTTGTTTCTCTGGTTTCATTTTTGCTATCTGATTTACATCAAGGCGCGTGAACGTCACGTTGGAGCCCAAAAGTTTTCGCGGAACCTGCTACAGATCACTCAAACAGAAATCGACTACTTATACCGGCCCAAATTTGAATTTCTCAGGCAGCCGGAACGCTGGGTCTTCAAATATTTCCCTCTTGCTCTAACGGCGACAGTTATCTTCGTGTATGTTCGTTGCATATACAGAGTCATCGAATTGGCGGAGGGCTGGTCCGGCTACCTGATTACACATGAATGGTATTTCATTATTCTCGATGCACTGATGATATCGGCGGCAACGTTAGCGCTGTCGATCTTCCATCCAGGATTTGCTTTCAAAGGTAAATCGGTTGGCATTAAAATCACCAGCCGGAAGAAGGCTGCGATGTTGGAGTCTGCCCCATCTGAGTCTACCCCGTGGGAGCACGATTCCACTTCGAGCTCGGGCGAAATGCAAGAGTTGAACAAGTACTCCTCACAAGTTTAATCCGCACGTCGCATTTGACACAATTATAAAGGTCGGATTTATCTTTCAATGTACTCTATATGGTTAAAAACAGCAAACTGCTTTTAAAGAATCAGCGCCGCAACTGTTCAAGAATATTAATTGGGCCAATTATGAAAATGCTAAGAATATTTTACTTGAGAAATTAGGCAGGCGCTTTGGCCAAAACTTAAGCGCGAGCCTTTTTGTAGCGAAAATCAACCATGTAAAACACTCAGTGGACTCTGTCCTAGGCTTTCCGACTGACTTAACACCTCATTCCAGTCCATGCTTTTCTTGCTCTCGTCTAGATCGCTCCAACTCTCGACAAATGTCTCTAGCGGGTCGTTTCGACACGTCTTCATTCCTTCATTAACGGAAGCATACAGTTGTTTTACAAGATTGAAGTCGCAGAGAAACGAAGATGGCTCCCAAGAGTGTAGTGGGTTGACCGGCCCAATTCTTTGACTCATGTGATAGTCTTGCATTTTATACCCACACAATCCTTTAAGCCGGTCCACTAAGCTTGGTCGGTACGTTGCACAGTAGTCGATGGCGAGCAATCTGTGATCCGGAACACAGAGTTTTAGAATATGCAGAAGTTGCACCAATTTTGTCGGGATGAAGGCTTCGTCGCCGGCTGCACCGTTCAAATGTCCTTCCAATAATCTGAACGTCTTATTGCACCAATAATCCATGTCCATTTCAAGCCTCATATTGCGGCTTCCGTCTGTCGCTATGTCAACGAAACCCTGGTGCCATTCATTGCCTCTCCTGACGATCAAATCTTGCGAAAGATTTCGCATAATGTCGTCGACCATCAAAATGTGTGCAGGATCGTCAACAAGGAAGTCCGGTTCCGTGGAAAACAGACTGTGGTCTACGATTTTTATCTTGGTGTCAGGGATGAGCTTGCGTCTTGAATCATCATGTAACGGTACAAGAAAAACGGTGACTCTGTCGAACAAGCCGGGGCTAATCGTGGACCGGAAATACTCTAAAAGTGTTCTTGCAATGGAAAGTGAACGGTGGA
The DNA here is from genome assembly GCA_900074745.1 of Lachancea mirantina. Classification (NCBI taxonomy): domain Eukaryota; kingdom Fungi; phylum Ascomycota; class Saccharomycetes; order Saccharomycetales; family Saccharomycetaceae; genus Lachancea; species Lachancea mirantina. The sequence continues at coordinate 1,097,077 of LT598465.1, forward strand.
AATCAGTGTGCAACAATACGACATTTAAATTGTAGTAGGGGTAATAGTTGAGCTTATAGTCTACCAGCAACCACCGAGCGATACAATGTGACAATAGCTGTTGGAATGGCGCAGTAGTTGGCAGGGAATGTCTGGCCCTTAAACTCATCTGAGAAGCAAAGAAATTTTGGGATTTCTGATTTTCGATTCCCACCCATTCAATGAAATCACGGTACGGTATCGTGGCCTCGCTGCCTCTCGCTGGGAGCCCGGAGCGGAGAAGATCGTGCGTAGTCCATAAAGGAAAGGTGTGCTTTCTCCTTAGTATCAGCTTCTGAAAGCTCCTCATGGTAAAAGCAGTAGATGCGATCACGAGAAAAAGCCTTTCACGACGTTTAGCCGATAAGAATAAGAGGACTCAATTTCTTGAGTTGGGGTTTTTTTATCTTTAAAAGGATATAGAAGTTCGTCTTAGAGGCTCATCAGTTGGAAATTGTAGAGAAGGAGTGAAAGCGTTCGTAAGGTGTTGATTTTTAAGAGACACGCACTTGAAGAAGGTCGTAAAGAAACAGTACAAATCCGGATATTTTAACTTTGTTTACCGCTAGAGAAATTATAGACCTTTTAGCGGACACCTTATGTGGTTGTCGAGATCGAATTTTCAAGCAATTCGTTTCATGCAAACGAAACTTCTGATAAAGGTATGAATTTATATTCAACGAGGGTCACAGACGTTTGATCCAGGTGAGCTACTCATTTAATGTTCCGGTCAATTGTGCCTCTAGGGAATTCATGCTTACCTTAAGAGTTTATACTTGTGAAGGTTTTTGTAGCTAGTCGTCTTATCTTCTCATTTTCTTTCCTTACAAAATGTTAACCATTTGGTAAAGTGACAACTTGTATCATACGTTGTACAAACTCAACTTTTATTCTGTGCATATTATAAAAGGACTCCAAGGTGGAAAATTCCCTATTCTGAAAGATCCTGGTTCTGTGTTTACTTTGTTCTGGAGTCTCTTTAGAGCCGTGGTTTGTTCTTCGCCTTAGCGGCTAATCAAAGCTCCCCTAATAAAACGAAGACTCGTCATACGACACCAAGCAGCGTATGTTTGTTTAACTTATAGGTACATTTCGAAAAACTAGCTGTTTTCGGACTTACCTCTAACATTTGCAAGCGTACTTTCGTAAAGTGAACCTTTTCCGAAAAGCATGAAATGAGTCAAGGACCATAAAAACGGTAGAAAGTAGAGGGCCAATTGCGGATTTGTTTGCTATAGTTAAGTTCAGCAAATCACCATACCGTTTAGATTGTAGCTTATTCGTTAGAGCATCGAGCGAGCATTAGACGAAATTTGCATCAATTACGTATCCAAGACATACATCAAGAGACCACTTAAACTAATTTGAAGTAAAATGCAGGGTATCGAATTCCTTTATAGTTTCTGTCTCTACTTTATCTTTGATGTCTTTATTGAGAGATATCGAATTTCCAAGAAGTGACATTTTGAAAAAAGGGTATCATTGGGAGCCATTTGCAATTAGTGCCAACCACGGACGTCTATAAACAAGGTTAAGCTTGTGCATCTCATTCTGTTTCCCCCTGGTAATCTAGGTTAGGAAGACATAGTCTCTCGCAAACTCTTTTTGAGTAAACAAGAAGTCATCTGCTATCCTGTATCTCCTGCGATGGCAGAAGATGACATTTCAGAAGTCAGAAAGCGCGTGAGAGACCGTTGGTCACAATTCGGAAATGAGGAACCAAAAAGAGTCAAAAGCAGTAGGCAACTCAACCAAGAAGAGATCATAGACCTAACATCAGAGGCCGAAGAGACCGACATTGAAAATGCAACAGAACAACTTAGCGCCGGCGCAACCGATAACGAAACTAAGGAGTCAGAAGGTTCACCGTATCCGAAAGCTCGTGGGTCATTCAAACGAGAAGAAGCGCTTGACACGCCGTCTTTCAAAATTGTCAAATCAAACCTATATGAAACGACCGGAGCAAGCCAGGAAAAGTTCACAGATTTCACCGAAATTTTTTCGAGCGCAGATTTATGTCGGTGCTGGCTGTTTAGTTTTCAATACGAGTTGGATTACATTTTGACTATGTTTGATCCCCGGGTTAAGCTAACCATTGTTGCTCAAAAGGGTACCATTCTCCCTTTAAGCGTTATGACGCCAAAACTTAAGTCGCTAATTAGCAACATGAAAACATTACTCATTGACATGCCACCTTTTACGTGTCATCACTCCAAGCTTATAATAAACGAATACAAGGATGGGGGCGTGCGAATATACATCCCATCCAATAACTTCACATCGGCCGAAACAAATTTACCACAGCAAGTGGTTTGGAGCAGTCCTCTGCTGCCCCGTGAGAGCCAGGCACGGAAAAGTATGTCTCATTTCAGAGACAGTTTATTGCAATACTTGTCAACGTACGATTGTGATTTGAGTGATCTGAATGAGACCATTACGAAAACAAATTTTACCAAAATTGAGGAATATGGTTTGAAATTCATATATTCCTCCCCTAGACCCGCTAAGAAGCTTTTTGATGATTCTGGAACCGGGTTTCGACTTTTGTGCAATGAATTGCAGGATTTTCGTCACGTTAAGGACCCTTCAAACAAGGATAATCAATTACATCATTATTTTTGCCAGGTCTCCACTATTGGGGCGCCATTGACAGCTGGTTCTTCGCCGCCTGGTAATTTGTTGACACATCTCATGATCCCATTTCTTTCGGGCTTATTACCTGCTGTTGAGCTTCAAACAAAAAAGCGGACCAATCAATTATTGGATTGGGATCGATTGGCAGAGCTATACAAATTACAGGGAATAAAACCGTATATCTTGTATCCTACTGAGAAGGAAATTCGGAATTGCACACTGGGATACATGGCGAGTGGCTGGTTTCACTACCACCGCGCGAGAAACGAATGTGCTAGAAAAGTTTACGAAAAGCTCAAAAGTAGCGGTTTCTTCTTCAAGCAGCGCCAAGAAAGACACACGTCTCGAAACACTACCCCTTCTCATACGAAATTTTATGCTAAGTTTACTACAAATTCTCAAAACTCTGAAAGCTTCAACTGTCCAGACTGGGTTTTATTCACAACGGCGAATTTGAGTCTTCATGCATGGGGGACAGCCACTCGAAAACCCAAAAATTATGAAGTTGGAGTTCTAATGACATCTTCTGAAAATCGGCAACTTGTAATCAAAAACCCGATCCACTCACTAAAAGGCAATGGGCTGGACGAAACTGCTTCCACGAAAAAGACCCTAAGCATCCTGCTGCCGTATATTCTGCCACCCGAAAAGTTTGACGATCAGGACGACTGTTTTTGTATCTCTAAATCATACTCCCAGCCAGACGCCTTGGGTAATAGGCATGTGCCTAGCCAGTGAATTCAAAAAGCGGTGCAATGATAACAAGGTAAGGCAACTGGCGCTATTAGGATGGCTTCAATATTTTAGCAGGAACGGCATACTAAATGGCTATTCTCTTCTACTTGAAAGGAGACAAAAAGATCTTATTATTGGCACCATTATTCATTGTTCTTACAGCTCTAGGCTTTTATGCCAGTTCTAGTTTTTTCGTCGCATCTCATATGTGAATATCCATTAATGAAAAAATATTAACACTCTCTTTAAAGACATCAGACAAAACACACCAGGGAAGTTTCAGGGAAACAATCAGTCCGTCATGGGTGTTCCGTCATTCTTTAGGTGGCTTTCACGGAAGTATCCTAAGATTATTTCGCCTGTAATTGAAGACGCGCCACAGGTTGTCGATGGTGTTGCCCTGCCAATTGATTATTCTGCCCCGAATCCCAATGGAGAACTGGATAATTTGTATCTCGATATGAATGGTATTGTTCATCCATGCTCCCACCCTGAGAATCGTCCCCCGCCAGAAACCGAAGATGATATGCTTTTGGCGGTATTTGAATACACTAACAGAGTTTTAAACATGGCCAGGCCGCGCAAAGTGCTCATGATAGCAGTTGATGGAGTTGCGCCTCGCGCCAAAATGAACCAGCAAAGAAGCCGTAGATTCAGAAGTGCAAGGGATGCCCAAATTCAAAATGAAGAGCGCGAGAGAGTTTTGCAAGAAAAGGAAGATTTCGGTGAAGTCATTGATGAGAGCGTTAGAAATAAAAGGACGTGGGATAGTAACGCTATCACTCCGGGAACGCCTTTTATGGTCAAGCTTGCTGCCGCGCTTCGATATTGGACAAGTTTCAAGCTCGCTACCGACCCAGGTTGGAAGAATTTGCAGGTAATTATCAGCGATGCAACGGTTCCTGGAGAAGGAGAACATAAAATCATGAACTTCATTCGAAGTCAGAGATTTGATCCCCAGTACAACCCAAATACGTCCCACTGCATATATGGGCTTGATGCCGATCTAATTTTTTTAGGACTGGCGACCCACGAGCCACATTTCAAAATTCTTCGAGAAGACGTCTTTGCCCAAGATAATCGTCGCAGACAGCGGGTTAAGGATACTTTTAATGTCACGGATGAAGAAAAACAAATGCTTGAACAACAAGACTCCGAAAAGCCATTTCTTTGGTTACATATAAGTGTACTCCGTGAGTATCTTAGCGCTGAGCTTTTCATACCGCGTCTTTCGTTTGAGTTCGACCTGGAGAGGGCCATTGATGATTGGGTGTTTATGTGTTTTTTCTGCGGTAACGATTTTCTACCGCATTTGCCATCTTTAGACGTGAGGGAAAACAGTATAGATACTTTGGTGGAAGTATGGAGGATAATTTTACCGCAGCTGAGAACTTATATGACATGCGATGGAATTTTGAACCTTGAGTGCGTTGAACTCTTGATGAGTAACCTCGCGAGCAGAGAGCCGGAGATTTTCAAGAGTCGCTACAATCAGGAACTGCGCAAACAGGAGGCCGCAAAAAGAAGGAAACTGCTCAAGAATAGTAATGTTACACAGGGGAAAACTGATAGGAACTTTACTGCTCCTCTTGAAAGTTTTCCTTTGTACGATGTGAGTGGCAATTCCGCAAAGAACTCATTGAATCTTTCAAACGCCGACTTTGTGAAATACAGGAAGGAGATGAATTTGGCCAACGAGGGCAATAAAACTTCCGCTGAAGTGTTGAAAATGCAAAGCATGCTGAATGAAAACGGTGTTCAGTCTCAAGAATCTCAAATTTCTGTTGTCAGCGCCGCGAATGAAGCTAATTTTGATGCTGCTGCTGCGATGAAGCAGAAGCTGGAATCTCAAATTATAAAGACAGAAGCAACAGACGACAATAACGAGAATGCTGCTTCCAAAGACAACGACGAGCTCATTACGCCAGAGGCAGGAAACCATGAAGATGTCGTTGAGCGCTCATTAAAAAGAAAGCTCGAAGATTCAGCAGATACCCCTAATTCGGGCCTAGAAGGCGAAGATGATACCGGCAGTTTGGCCGGGGTACCTTTAGTACATCCTAGCGGCGTAGTCAGTGGTGTAATCGACACCGATGAGGCTGTCAAGCTCTATGAACCTGGATTTCATGATCGTTACTATAGAGCTAAATTCGGAGTTTTCGGTAACGACGCTGACAAATTAAGGAAAGACCTTGTTCGGTGTTATGTTGAGGGGATATCATGGGTGCTGCTGTACTACTATCAAGGTTGTGCGTCCTGGAATTGGTATTATCCTTACCACTACGCTCCTTTTGCAAGCGATTTCAAGGACGTCAAAAATTTGAAGATTGAATTTGAGGAGGGAGAACCATTTTTGCCTTATGAGCAATTGATGAGTGTCCTGCCCGCAGCGTCGGCTCATAACTTGCCACCACTGTTCAAGAGTCTCATGAGCGAACCAGACTCTGAAATAATAGAATTCTACCCCGAGGAATTCCCTATCGACATGAACGGGAAGAAAATGTCATGGCAGGGTATAGCGTTGCTGCCATTTATTGATGAACGCAAGTTGCTGAAAGTCGTTAGAGATCAATACCAATACTTGAGTGCAGACGAACTTGCCCGTAACGTCAGGAAGGATGAAGTTTTGCTTATCAGCAATAAAAATGCGAACTATGCAAAATTCGCTACAAATTTGTACGGCGATACGCCCGTCGAGGTTGTGAAGTTTCAGCATTTCGCCAGTGGTCTCTCGGGAGAAGCCTTTCGCGACGTGGAAGGTTTTGTGCTTAATAGTAAGCTTTCGAGCCCCGTCAGCGGCGGTGGGCTGCCCGATTTGAGTACTAATCTGTTCATGAAGGTTGGCTACAGAATGCCCGAGATAACATGCCGGAGCAAGTCTGTGCTCTTGAATGGGTTCATACCATCCCAGCCAATGTTGACTCCTCAAGACCGCGACGCAGTCGTGCACCGCTACAGCCAGCGTTGGAACGCAGCAGACATGAAATACAACGTTGTTCCGGTGGGTCCGTGTGCAACCACGCAGTACCAGCCGCGGTTGGGTGGGTACAAATCCTTCTTGTATTTCCAGCAGGTGAACATGCAGCCTCACAATAACATGCCGTCGCAGTACGCGAATCGTCACGGACCGCCAGAGCGTATGTCGCGATTCAACAACCATGGCAGTAACAATTCGAGGTTTTCAAATGCGCGGAACTACCAGACAAATCGCGACCAACAAGGCGGTCGTTATTCTCGCTATTCTGGCTCTTCACGCCCACCGCCGCGGAATTCGGGCTACAATTGAACCTGTACGCTAACTATACAATGATTAAATAGGCGGTCTAGATCTGAAAAGAGTCGAGAGGTATTTAGTTGTACCAGTTCAGCTCGTCTTGTTTATTAAGTTGTGCTTCTCCCTTCCTGATTTTCTTTCAAGCCCAGAAACGACTCAAAGATTGAAAAACATAAAAAAACATAATATCATTAGTGACAGTCGGTAGCGACACCCGACACACTAAGGGCTGATAAATGATAAAATAAAGCAATAGTAGTAGAACGAAAGGGTCCTTTGACTTCCTTATATCATCACTCGAACGAGGACGAACTAATACACACTACTTGATTGTCACGTGATCAACGACTAGTCTCCTGCTCCAAAATACCCTCTCTTCTTTCAGCAGTATCCGATGTAGTGTAATGGCTATCACATCACGCTCTCACCGTGGAGATCGGGGTTCGATTCCCCGCATCGGAGTTATTTCAAAGATTTTCTGTTCTTCATTTCTTTTTTCGTTCCATTTTTCCGGGCATCAGCTGGTTACGTCAAAAAAAGGCATTCTAGACCCTCCCACCGTGGAAAAATTTTTCCGAGATTTAATTTTTCCCCCCGGGGTGGAAATAATCCGTGAGAGGTCAATTGCCCAGAAATCACGCAGGCGACCTCGGAGTTAGTTATTGTGGCCACCCCCTGCCAATCATCTTCCGGTACTCCAGGAACAATAGCATTTGTTCCGGACCTCATCCCGGCTGCAAAAGGATTGCGTGTGGAGAATTCAGGGACTCTTATTTATATACGAGGGCCTCTGGAAAAACCCTGTGAACAAAACGTACTTGCAGAATATCAGGAAACATAATCAAGATAGAAAAAGCGAAAACAGTATCAGATTTGAACCTCGGGCAGGACTAGGACTAATCCGCCTTAGAGATTAGATTCATCACTTTTTTTGAGCTCAGAAGAATAAGTAAGAGAACAAAGAAAGAGATCAGGTGAGTCGGAAGGAAAGGGCCTAAAGAGCTTTGAGTTTTAACGTCAAGCAAATTTGCAAGGTTTCGGGACCAGTCTTATACCTAAGATAGTTTCGCTACTGCACGGGGTCTTTGTCGTTATTCTGTTGAGACTTTTGGCACTCAGAGAGAGACAAAGTCGAGATTGCGAAGTTTCGCCTTTTCCAGTGCAGCTGCCGTTGTTGATTCCAATTATAGCTTCTTTGCTTTTCTAAGAGGCCACAATCAAGTTCTCATCTGTTGGCAGTGCGAGACACCCAGTTTCGGTCATGTTTGTATCTCCACCTCCTGCCAATTCATCCCAAGCGGTTCCTGGGCTGCTTTTAAGACGAAAAACGTCGGAGCTGGCCACGGTTCCGGAAGGCGCAGAATTAAACGGCCAAAATCAACTACCAACGAACTCGCAGCGCGAGTTCGTCAATGCCCCACCAGAATTTGCGAACAGAGCGCGTGATGAAATTCGACGGCGATTGCTTGCGCAAAAATCGGTAAGCGCCTCACGATCTCATTCCGACAGCGACGCTGGGAGCATCTATTCCGCGCCATCGGTGACGTTTTCAGAGGCAGATTCGGGCACGTCGAGTCTCTTTTCGTCACATCCATCTTTGTCGAGTGCAGCCACGACCGCTGCTTCGTCGCTAATAAAGAAATCGGTACCGAGAGTCTTGACTTTGGCAGAAGCGTTGCCGAAAGTGTTTTACGACATGTACTCCCCAGAGATCCTTATGAACCAGGAAAATCTACTTTGCAATGGTCGGCCCAAATTCACCAAACGTGAACTCTTGGATTGGGACCTAAACGACATTCGTTCGTTGCTCATCGTGGAAAGGTTACGTCCTGAGTGGGGGAACCAACTGCCTATCATCGACTTCTCGCTGGAAACGCAGGCAAATGCAGCGTCCCCCAAATTTCAGGTCCAGCTTTTACCTCTCAACTCTCCTGACGAATTTATAATACAGACCCTGTCGCAATCGGATCTGTACCTGGAAGCCAACTTACCGGAGGATTTCAAATTAACTAGCGCCAAGTACACGGTAGCCGCTGCTCGCAAAAGACACGAACAGCTCACAGGTTTGAACGAACCAATCATGCATTTGACAAAACCAGAATGGAGGAACATTATAGAAAATTACCTTTTGAACGTTGCCGTTCAGGCGCAGTGCCGCTTTGATTTCAAGAAGAAGTGCACCGACTTCAAGAAATGGAAACAAGACCAACTGAAAGTGAAAAAGCCGGACATGCCTCCACCTTCAACGATCCCACCTAGGCGTCGGGAAACGTCACTACTGAAAAGAACTTTACTGAAGAACACAGCCAAAATGGTCGCTCAGGAACCATCATTACCACCACAACTACCGTCAAAAGTATCTTTGACTAGAGAAGAAAAAGCTCAGCTATGGTCACTCTGTCAGGCCCAGGTGTACCAAAGACTAGGACTAGATTGGACGCCCGACGGCATGTAAATCATTTCTACGGGTGCTTTGTTTGTTAAAATTCGCATATCACATTTTGCATAGTAAGGGCGCTGGGAGTCCAGAAGTAATACACTAAATCAATAAGAGAGATCAGATATTCTATAGTCAACTTTTCTATTGGCTTGATTACGCTCGTTCTTAAGCTACAAGCTCATCGGACGAGGCCTCCGTACGAACGCATTGAATTTCAAAATTTTAAAAGAGAAATCATTGACGATAATGGCATCACTAGTTAGACAAAGAGTATATATATCAAGACAATTGAACCCAATGAGCGGTATGATATTCTGTTTTCATAGCGTGTGAAGCGTCAAATCTCTGCTAACTATTATAATGATAAATTAGGTCCAGTTAAGAAATCCGATGCGGCGGACTTATTAGCGTCTTTGAACATCGACTCGCAAAAGAGTCAGCACGACGATGCGCATGCGAAGCCTTCGGCTCTAGCGACCGTGAGCCCTGATGAGAAGAAGGTCTTGAAATTAGGAATGACTGAAGAAGACTCGAAGAAAGATGATGAAGACCAGAAAAAAAAGGATTCGAATTTAATCAAATCTGACTACGAAGTGAAGGTGAATTTAGCAGACATTCAAGCAGATCCAAACTCACCTTTATACAGTATCAAATCTTTCGAAGAGCTAGGGATCTCTGCAGAGTTATTGAAGGGGCTTTATGCGATGAAGTTCCAGAAACCTTCGAAAATTCAAGAAAGAGCGTTGCCATTGCTGTTGAGCAATCCTCCCAAAAACATGATTGCGCAATCGCAGTCCGGTACAGGGAAGACTGCCGCTTTTTCTTTGACCATGCTTTCCAGGGTCGATGCAAGCGTCAATCAAACGCAGGCCATCTGTCTGGCGCCATCTAGAGAATTGGCAAGACAGACGCTGGAAGTGGTACAAGAAATGGGCAAGTTCTCTAAAGTCACGACACAACTAATCGTGCCGGACTCGTACGAAAGAAATAAGCCCATCAACGCACAAATTGTGGTAGGAACTCCGGGCACGGTCTTGGACCTCATGCGGCGTAAAATGATCCAACTAGGCCAGGTCAAGGTGTTCGTTTTGGACGAAGCCGACAATATGCTCGACAAGCAGGGACTCGGTGACCAGTGTTTGCGAGTAAAGAAGTTTCTACCCAACACGACGCAACTGGTGTTGTTTTCCGCGACTTTCGACGATTCAGTGCGGAACTACGCGCGCAAGGTCGTGCCGAACGCGAACTCGCTTGAGTTGCAGAAGAACGAAGTCAACGTGGACGCGATCAAGCAACTATTCATGGACTGTACGGACGAGAACAATAAGTATGAGGTGCTCACAGAGCTTTACGGGCTTCTTACGATAGGGTCGTCGATCATTTTCGTGCAGACGAAGCAAACCGCGAACGTGCTGTACGCGAAGCTGAAACAAGAGGGCCACCAAGTGTCGATCTTGCACGGTGACTTGCAGTCGTCGGAGCGGGACCGGCTGATCGACGATTTCCGCGAGGGCCGCTCAAAGGTCCTGATCACCACGAACGTCTTGGCCCGTGGTATCGACATTCCGACCGTTTCAATGGTAGTCAACTACGACCTACCGGTGCTCGCGAACGGACGTCCCGACCCGGCCACTTATATCCACAGGATCGGTAGAACAGGCCGGTTCGGCAGAACCGGTGTAGCGATCTCATTCATACACGACAAGAAATCGTTCGACGTGCTCACGGCCATCAAGCAGTACTTTGGACTCGAGATGACACGCGTGCCCACGGACGACTGGGATGAGGTCGAAAAGGTGGTCAAGAAAGTGTTGAAGGACTGATAGATGCGGTGCAGCGTGATGGAATGCTCTCCTACGAAGCCCAGCTGATGCGATTACAGTACATATGGAAAACCCGCTTACAGAAATAGCATGCAGTTACAGTCCGCAGTAAAATCTCCGGCCGAGACCCAGCGGGCTTACATAATTCCCTACCTATGCCATTGTGATGCCTCTACTCCTACCACGTTGTCGCTACGAATTTCACCGTCCAAGTCGAGTCGTCCTGAGCGATGGCCGGCACAGTACAGGAACAAGAACAATGGCTCGAGCGAACGCTCGAGCCAAGCCCTTATACTACAATAAGGCAAGCTTCTAAACTTTGGCTCGTCTTTGAGCCATTTATACTACAAATAGGAAACCGAATGGCGCCTCTTTTGTTGTAGCTCATCGCGTCCATCCGCGAGCGATTTTTAATTTTTTCTATCGGTTGAAATTTGATAGAGATATCGAAACAACTATAAATACCGGGTCAATCATAGGGGTAGATATCCTAAACTAGCACTCTCGGTGGTTACTGGACACCACAAACACACATTCAGTTACACCATCACAACACAATGGACAGCGCCAAAATCGTCAACATCGTCATTGGTATGTACGCCTAGCGTCCTCGCAGCATTCCTACAGGGTTTCGACAACAACCACTAACACCTCACTCAGCTCTTATTCTCCCACCTCTTGCCGTTTTCCTCGCCAACGGTTGGGGCACCGAATGCATCATCGACATTGTTCTCACGATTTGCGCGTACTTCCCCGGTATGTTGTACGCCTTGTACGTCGTGCTAAAGAACTAGGGTGCCGGAGTAGCTGTGTAATGTAAGATTAATAATACTTTTATAATAATGAAAACTGGGCCCTTTCATATGAACTCATACATGGACCTATACATATATACACGTCACCAACAGCTGTCTACAGCTGTGGCGCCATCATCTCCATGAGAGGCGACTGAATGAACGCGACGCCCGCGATGAACAGGCTCACGTTGACCAAAATTGGGTATGCGGGCGTCTCTTTGAACTGCTGGAACCGCGAAGGCTGTTTGGGCGCTGGTGCAGCCCCAGGAATACCGAATCTGCCTGACATGAGAGAGCGATTTAGTGATGTTTGATACTGTGTCCAGCTATAATTGTAACCGGGCCCGTTTTATTGAAAACTTTTCCTATACCAGGATACCTTGCGAGATCACCGTCGACGACAGAGCATGTTTGTCATTGGCGTTTCTTAGTTACAAATATAGCGGGTATCGGGTATATAGTGCTTATCTCTCTTTCCGTGAGAATCTTGACAGTGTGGCCGCCGTGTATATCCTCTCACCTCTTTTTATGCAATTCTTGTAATGTTGTTTGCCGTCGACATCTGATCCCCCCGTAATAAAAAATGGTAAGGGATATACCCCTTCCCTGTAACACGGCCCTACTGGTCTGATTCAATACGAGAAGCTCCATAGCCTTCACTGGTACCTCCAGGACTTTCACTTCCTATCTTCATTTCTCCGAAAGTGTCCTTTATTGATTCTGTCATTGCGATCACGTGACACTAATTTTTATGCCAATTTGACAATCGTCAACTGCTAAAAGCCCTATCACACAGGTGTGTTGGTCCGGGCTGCAACGTAACTATGATGATGACGAATCTACACCGCAAATAGAGGTAATCAGATAGATAGCGTTAGCCGTACACATGCACAATTCCTGCGGCCGTCGGCGCAAACCTTTTATCAGGAACGATCACGTGACTGGACCACACCACACCGACAGCACCGACAGCACCTACCAGCCGGCCAACCACGCCTTGCTGAAACCATAATATAATCTTAAAACCTACTTAGCGACGGTGGGGAGGGCCTGGGGCGCGCCCCAGGCTCCTCTCTCGACCTCCCGCAACTGGAAACTCTATACGTTATGACCGGCATAACTGAAGCTGCGTGAATATTTAAACTGCGAGGATACCCTCATCCTATTATCCGTGTGTTGGTGTGTAAAACTGTGAGTCTTGTAGAGCCTCTTTTCCCCCCTCTGTGCCCTTCACGCGGTGCTAGAAATCAGGCTCCGCGAAGTGTCGTGAATCAGCTCCGGCGCAGGCATATCTGGCCTTCGCGGCGCGACACCACGGTCTGCACTCGCACGCGCCTGCGTCTCGTGCGTCTCGGCACCGGAGCCCGTGCACTGGGCGCCGTTCGTGGATTTGCCAGTTTCACCTCTGACGCTCTTCGCAACAACAGGTTTCGGCGAAGCGTCGGTTGCTGACGCTCCGACCCGACGTCCGTCCGACGCAGGACCACCACGTCGGTCGCGCACCGTCACCACACGCCACGCGTAGAGTACTGCGTCGTACACGTACAGCAGGGCCATGGGTCCCAGCAACATCAGCGCGACGGTGCAGAGCGCAATCCGCACCGCTTGCGCCGCGTAACCGGCCAAAATCCACGCCGTTTTCAACATCTGAGCAGCATCCATGTTTTTTAGAACAACGCTAGTTGCTTGAAACACCGATTTCGGCCCGGAAATGGATTGTTCTGTCCTTTGAACCTCACAGATTAAACGCTTGAAGTGAGACATTTGGATCATCTTCAAGTGTGGTTCGATAACGGTTTTTGCCAAGGGCCCAAGGGATGTCACGCGACTTACGTAAGAAATGATCTAAAAAGAAAAAATAAACACGTGATTGGTGATGAACTTCCGCCGTTCAAGACGAGCTTTATTTCTATATCTCTATACAGATAGGCCTGCGATGGAGGGCCGTTTTCTCGCCGGGATCAGGTGTGGCTACGTGAGCTGTGCGAGCTCCGAGAGCTTGATCTCGGCTGTTTGCATGTCGTTTGCGTGATCGGGGTCTTTATTCGAACGTTACAGGTCATATACCGGTACAACAACGTTCAGTCAACTCCCACGACGCTTAGTTCTAAAGTCCATACTCGACGGATGTGTAGCTTGACAGGTATCTTGACAAGAGCCATGGGTGCGGAACTTTTGACCGATAGTGAGTGGGTCGCGGTGTCGTAGTGACCGCGGATCTCGATTTCGAGATCGACGTCGTCTTCGCCCCACCAGCACTTGCGAGCGGGCTTTTTCCAGAACAGCAGCAGCTTGGAGTTGATATCGGGTTTTGGGACGAGGTCGTAGAGCGCAGGTGGCGCGTCGGGGGCGCGCTGGCGGGACCCCGACCGTTGACGAGACCCGGAACGCGACCGCACGTTGTCTGCAAACGTAGAGAGCCGAGACTTACGTTTCGAGGACGCATCGGCCGTCAGCGAGGGCGAGGGTGACAACCGCGACGTCGAAGGTGTGAGGGGCTCCGACGTGGCGCGTCTCTTGAGATCTGCGTCGTAGACACGACGCGCCTCGTTATAACGGTCGCGGAACTCTTGAGTGGTCTCGTTTGCGAGCCTGCACAGCGAGAGCGAGCTGATCACGGTCTTGCCCGGCTCCTGGGACCGGTTGCCCCACCGGGAGCCGTCGTGGAATCCAGAGGAGCATAGCATGTCCATGAGATGTTGCTCAGCTGGGCCCAACTTCAAGACACTGCCGTGACCATCCTGGTGCTGGCCCTGGTGCAATGGCTGCTTGACGCGATTGGAGCTGCGCAACCCGAGAAAAACGCTCGTCTGCGACGTCAAGTAGCTGCCGGCAGCCAGCTTGACCTGCACCATAAGTTCGCGCAACAGTTCCGCGCGGTCTTCTTCCCGCTCGGTCTTGAGCACTGGTTGTGGCACACAGTAGTAGTCCAGGTCTTCCCGTAGCACGATGATGCTGGGCTTTTCGTGCAACAAATCCGCGTCGCTAGGAGGCGGCGCTGTATGCGCCCCGAACCCGAAAAACCGCGACTGGTCGCGGGCCAGGCCCGACGCTGTGGCGCCCGCGCCAAAAACTTCGTCCACTGGGTAATTTGCCAAATCCTCCTGCGCCTGCACATACGTTTCCATAATGTACTCAAAGCATGCTGGGGGAAAATTCCCAATATAGACCTCGTCCTGCGACGTCAGATTCGTAATCACCTGGCCCGTGCGGTCCATGAACACTCCTGACGGGAAAAGACACAGTAATAGCGATTCCGGTAACGACATAAGCTGGTTCCGTGTAATGTAGTAATGGTTTTCCTGAATATTGAGATGTATCAACGAGTCCTCATCCAAAAACGGCTGCGATTGATCGGGCATAACAGGTGCAGGCCCGTACTCGGGCTGCACCTGCGTAATGAGGCTCTGCGGTTCCGTCATCTTGGTCTTGGAGAGCCCTTCAGCACCACTATTTTCACTGCTTGTACACTTTCTGGTTATCTGATGTATAGTGCATCCCTACCGGTTGTAATATTTTTTCACTTTGACAAGTCCTCTCGCCGGGTAACGAACCCGATTGGATCGTGAGGAACGATATGTCACTCTTCACGACCAATAAATCTTGAAATATTTAAAAGGCGGCCAAAACTGGGCTTTAAGAGGTTGAAATCCTACTGGTATAACTCAAGTAATAATAAATAGTTGTTTGCGCTTCTTTAGGAGTTGATAGCTAACATCGGAGTTAACAGCTTTAAAGCCGCTTAACACCTCGATAAATCCGCGATCCAGTAATCATTACATACGACAACGTTACCCGCATCTGGTGATAATTTTTTTTTCAGCCCATCACAAGCTTTTCATGGAAGTATAAAAGGCAGAACTTTGCTTAAGGTAGAACCTGCAAAAGAAGCTCCCATTAAACCGTTTTAAAGTGACCATTAAGACGTAAGGCTACGTCTTGCCGTATTTTTCTAGTGCTTCGAAATGAGCCGCTTTGCTGTTCAAATCAGAATCAGATCGTAGCCCCTCAATATGGCGCGTAGCTTTTTTTTGAACGCCGCAATACGTCCGTGTTCGTAATCCAATCCTGCCGCGCTGTTAGCTTGTGTATGATGAACTATCGATTCTAAAACTTATCTACATTATCTGACATATAATCAGTTGAAGCGAAAATATCAAAGTCCTGACCCACAGGAGCCAACAGCGGGCCGCGACGTGCAATTGCGGGCATCTCACATCTCGTCGTCACTGTTGATCAGAAACTCGTCGTCGTCAGGATTGCGCGGTTTGGCCGTCGCGTTCACTTTTGTCGGGGTCGCGGTCGCGTTCATGGGCTCCGGGGGTAGCGGCTGCCACCTTTTACGGGTCGCAGCCTCTGGAGTGTCGATATAGGTGGTCTCTGCGACCACTTGCTTGGCTTGGTCCGCCGCCTTGTGGCGCGTGGGAAGCTGCGGCGGGATGTCGTCGCCGTCGTCGTTGGACAGTTCGTCGTCGTTACGCAGCGCAATGCCCTTGGTGTCTGCGTCATCGTGGCCCACCTGCGCGCCAAAAGAGTTGAACCGCGCGGTACGGCGCGGCGCAGTGCTCACGTAATCGCGCTCGTCATCACCGTACGCGTACTGCGCGGCCCCGGGCTCCTGCGCCGCGACGTCCCCTTCCTGCGTCCACGTGCGCCGGATACCCGTGAACCACTCGTTGACACGCTTACTCGTTTCTTGTACTTGTCGTCCGACCCGCTCCTTGAGCTCGGGCAGATCCTTGTCGACAAACTGGCTCAAAAAATCGTCGTCTCCATCGAGTCTGGCTCCGTCCAGATCCTCCTGCGTAGCCCTCCGCGCCTCGTATGCCTGTTCTCTTCTGCGAATGCGACGCTCACGTGCCTGGCGTTCGGCCTCGCCCGTGCGGCCAGTGCCGCCGCGACGCCGGTCCTTGTTGAATTGCTCGTCCAAACTGCGCGCAAGTTGTTCGTCTTGTTCCAATTGCGTCAGTCTTCGGCTCGAACCCCGACTTTCCGTGGCACCAGGCGCGGCCGCGGCAGCCGGGATGGGAATCTCGGCCTCGACTGACGGATCTGACAAAAACAAAAGCGCAGAGAACGCAGGGTCCAAACGGCCCTCCGACGCTATCAAAACGGCCTTGACGTATTTCACGTCCGTGCTTGGGAACGCGTCCTTCAGTTGCGACAGCACCGGGTTCTCGTCGTGTTCGGGAACTAGGGGTACCTCAGTTGTCGACTTTCTTTCGGGCAATGGAGGGCGTTCTTCCTCGGAGTCAGCGTCTGCAACTGTACCCTTTTCAGCACCCTGGGGAGTGGTCTCTTTGGTCTCTTCGGCTTCTTCCTTTGTCGCAGCGTCTGCTGTCGACGTCTCATTGTCGCGCCCTTCCTTAGGCTCATTCTTGCGCTCCTCGCCGTCCGTCGCGCGAATCGGTTGCTCGGCCACCGCTTTTTCCGTGTCTCCCACGACTATATTCGCTTGCGCAGTGTCTGCAACAGGCTTGTTGGCCGGTTCCGCGTCACTCATCGCTGCTACGGTGTATAAGGGAGACGTGTGTTAGGTTTTACAGGAGTGGTTTCTTGGAGGTTTCCTTGTTTCCACATTGTAACCAGCAACGAATACGTACAGAATGATATGCCAAGCTAATATCACGTGATAATGGAAACGGATGCGTACATAGCGATTTCAAATCATGTCATTTGTTACGGATGTGATCTGCATCAAAACATACATCACATGATACGGCTCATCGTCGAGAGAATGGATCAGGCCCATACATAGTACTGCGTTTCCAGCACCGTCACCGTTGCGATCTCCACTGTGAAAGCCCACTGTGGGAGCCCATCGTGGGCGAGACGAACGACCAAGGAGGGACCAGGCTCCACATGGGCCTGCTAGAGCACGCTTACGCTGCAATTCACAAGCTATGTCATGTCCTTTACCCAAAAGCGTTCTCTTTCAAAGCATTCCGCACCAGCTACATCGCAAACGTCCCAGCAGCGTCTCGCTCTTTCTATCTTCAATCCTTCACTTTCTGGCACACACCCGACGTAAAACGTCAGGAAAATTTGAAAAACCCGGCAATGACACATCAATAGAGGCTAAAGCTCCAAACTTTCCGGGACCACGGGAAGAGCCTCGAAGAACCATCACCACGTCTTGAGGGCGGCTATTTCAGACGAGAGCAGCGAGTAATGGGAGCTTTTTTCATTTCTTTTTTTTCTCGAATTGTTTTTTCTTTTTGCAGCCCTACAGACAGCGTCAAACCATGGTATATAAACGAGTGAATCACGGCCGACAGGACCTTTCGTTGCGTTTTTCAAAACCCCGGGAATTAAATTTATGCCTCCGACAATAATAAGAACTTCCAATGTCTTTTAGCCATGGCGATGGAAGTGTGGACAGCGGAGGCAGATCGAAACCGTGATTTTCCCAGGACGTAGTTTTGGAAACTTAGATAATTTCCAAACGCCTGCTTGAGTCTCGCGCAGACCGAGCGGAATGTCTCTGGGGGTTGTACATGTAGCACGCGCAGTAGGTGTTGATTTTTATCGTGTTTTTTTGTGTTTTTGGAGCTCTTGTAAGCGAAGCGCTCTATTCTTGCAATGGATTTCTCTCGCACGTCGCTATGCCGCATTCTTCATCTTGCGCAGTCTGTTCATGACCTCTGCACGCGACAGGCAACCCTCAACGTCGCTGACAGCGTCGCGAACAGTCGGGTCGTCCAAACGCATGAACGGGTTGTACTCGAGCTCATCGCGAACCGTGAAACAGCCCGTAGTGACGTCGTTGCGCGAACAAAAATGCTCTAGTTTGTCCAGCGCCGCGTTTTCGCCCGGCCGTGTGTACACGGCCTGACGCACGAACTTGACGTTGCTCTTGGTATACTCGTGGCCCGGGAACACTTTGGTAGTGTCCCAGTTCGGCTCGCCGACACCGTCCAGGATCCGACGGTTCAATGCTTGGTCCATCTCCTCGCCGTTGCCCTCGAAAAACCTACCACAACCGGCCGTGAACAGCGTGTCGCCCGTGAAGATGCACCGCTCGCCCGTGTGCGGGTCCCGCACGAAATAACACACCGAGTCCTGCGTGTGACAAGGCGTCCGGATACACTTAACCAACAGGTCTCCTAGTTTGTACTCTTGGCCGTGCTGAGGCACGTCTGTCGCGGCAGGCGACGTTTTGCTGCCGCAAATCACCTTGACATGGCCCTGTTTCACCCGTTCCAGTTCTTTCGCCACCATTAAGTTCCCACCGGAGTGATCGTAGTGATGATGCGTGTTCACCACTGCTTCAACACTGTTTTGCTCCGCCTGGCTCAGTTCTGGCAACACTTCAAGCGGTTCTGCTGGATCGATCAACCACGATTTGCTCTTGTCCTGCGTAGACAACAGGTAACTGTAGTTGACCCCACCGGTCAACCATCTCATCTTAATTGCCTTGACATGCATCTTTCTGATTTGCCGGAGCATGTTCTGGTGCAAACTAGCGTTGGTACTGAAGCAATTCCTCTTGAAGGGATTCGCGAACCCTGTGATTCGAACTCCGGATCGTAATCCATGATTCTTGCCCTCGTGAGTTGGTTATGGGTTTAGGCTTCAAGAAGCTACTCTCTGGCGAGCCCCGGATGAACCCAACCGCTCATAGCCATTAGATGGACGATCGAAGCTGAACAACTGTCATGTGGACGCTTTTACTTTGTTCTTCAACACCACAAGTTAGTTTGCTAAGATAGTCGTACATTCCTTGAACAGCTATACGCTTCTGTCTTTAGAGCGTGTTTCTTGTCTAAGGAGGCTTCTGTTGTTCTCATAAGTCTTCTTGGGTCTATAGTGAATTCTGTGTATGTTCTCTTTGATTAGAAAATTCAGCCTTGAAAACACGTAAAGCCTTGGGCGGTGCTCGTATCGGCGGCTATTGTAGCCGCCGAAAATGATGCGGTGTCTCACAAATATTCACCAAGGTTTTGGAGTCGACGTGACAATGACACTGTGTACATAGGTGGGTTGAAATGCGTAAGATCTTGAATATGAGTATTTTCACGTATATTAGTTTAGATTACAACGAATATAGAGCTCTTTTCGACGAGGGTCGAATGGTGTAGCAAGCGGGAAATTATGACTCTTGTAGCAGGCCGGCTTGCAACTCGATGTCTTCGACGGGCTGGCGTGGTTCTCTCTTAAAAATGCGTTTCAACCAGCCTAATCTGATTGCGCCAAACGTCTTTTCACCGTCAACGTCAAGCTTCGGTGGCTTCCAGGTGTTTAGCAGCAATGAGCTGCACACTACGCTAACGGAGCTCGCAGCCATGGCAGCGCCGGCCACTAGAGGTTCGATCGAAATACCCCACGGTATCAACACGCCCATTGCTATAGGAAGCATGCATATGTTGTAACACATGGCCCAGAAAAAATTCATCTTGACGCGGCGGAAGGTCCTGTGCGCGATATCGAGCGCGTATACTAGGCCTTTCAGCGACGAGTGAGTCGGGTCAGTGCTGTCGATGAGTATCACGTCAGCAGCCTCCATGGCAATGTCTGTTCCCGTCGAGATAGAGACACCCAAGTCGCTGGTAACCAACGCGGGAGAATCGTTGATCCCGTCGCCTATAAAGGCAACACCTCTGGATCCTTCTTCCTGGAGCTGCATGACAATGTCGTTTTTCTCATCTGGAGCAACTTCGCTGTATACGTTGTTGGCGTCGATTCCCACCTCCTGTGCCACCTTCATCGCCGCCTCGTGATTGTCACCGGTTACCATGCACACTTTAAAGCCCTTGCGAACTAGGAAATCGACAACTTGGAAGCTGTCTTTTTTGACATAGTCCATCAACTCGAAATATCCAAGAACTTTTTCGTTCATGACCACCAAAGCCATCGTGGTCGCTGGAGCAATGCGGAGTTCGAAATCGGGTACAACCGCCTTTTTCCCTATAACCAAATGATATTCAGCGCCATCGACTTCGCAGTCGCACCTAAGACCTCCACCGACAATTACTTCATGATTCGTGACGCTTGCAGATTTTGTAGATCCTTCTAAGAATTTCTCAGTAAATTTCACAACAGCTTTCGCAATTGGGTGCCCACTGTTTGCCTCGGCGGCATTAATACATGCTATTTCCTCTAGGGTCAATTCGTGTCCTCCCAATGGAACAAATCTTTCCACCTCCATTTTCCCCGTGGTAAGCGTACCGGTTTTATCAAAGACGAACACGTCCAAGTTGTCGCATTTCTCCAAAACCTGCCCCCCTTTGATTAGAACCCCATGTTTAGCTCCAACTCCCGTGCCCACCATAATCGCAGTAGGTGCTGCTAAACCCAAAGCACACGGGCATGCAACGACAACCACCGACATGGCAATACGCAAACAAGCGTAAAACCGCCCATGCGAAGTCTCAAATGCAGCAGGCAATTTCGGTAAAGTGTAACATAGAATGTACCACATCACAAAAGTCACCAACGACAGGATCAAAATAAAGGGAACAAACTTGGATGCCAGGTAATCGGCCAAGTTTTGCATGGGCGCTTTGCTCAATTGCGCTTGTTTCATGGTGTTTATTATATGAGCGAGTTTTGTATGCTTCCCGATTTTTGTAGTCCTGAAGCGTAAAAGGCCGGGTCCATTGATCGATCCACCAACGACTAAAGACCCTGCAGTCTTTGGTACCAAAAAGGACTCACCTGTCATTAGGGACTCGTCCACTTCAGTTTCACCATCTAAGACGACCCCGTCAGCTGGGACCTTACCGCCGGCTTGCACCTCGATGAGGTCCCCGACTTGCAGGAAATCGACAGGAACGGTCTTCGTCACCCCGTCTTCGAGTATGGTGCAAGTGGACGGCGCCAAAGATATTAGTTTTTTCAAAGCGGTGCTTGTACTTGATTTGGCCTTGTTTTCGAGCAATTTCCCTACAGAAACAAACCCAATTAGCATTGCAGAAGTGTCAAAAACAACCATGGGCATCTGGTTTGAGCCGTTCCAAATGTTGGCAAAAACTGAAAACAGAGAAAACAAAAACGCGCAAGTGGTCGATACGCACACGAACGAGTCCATTGTACCCGCACCATGCCGCCAGGAGGCAATGGCCGCTTTGTAGAAATGTGCGCCGACAATGAATTGGACGTAACTCGTAATTAGAATACCCAGAAGGTCCCGGTAGAAAAATCCTCGCACGGGCGTTTCCGCGTATATGAATCTCGATTTGAGGCCCGGGAACCACATAGGGATAAGTTTGTAGATGAAAAGAATCAACAGCATGCATACACCGGCCCTGGCGCAACTTCGCCTCCAAAGCACGATTTCTTTTGTCCTCGATAGCGTTTTGATCTGGGTCGTGTTGTCGAATGAGTCCGCTGAGACAACGTCCAGACCGAGTCCGTTAAGTCGTGTGACAACGCTTCTAACGCCTATCACGTGTGGATTGTACTCGACCGAAATTCGATCCGTCGTTGCGTCAATCTCCGCACGTTCAATGCCTGCTGTCGCTGTTAATTGATTTTCGATATCTTGTTCTACACCGACTGACCCGTCTTTCACAAGCCGCAACGACAGTCGCTCCGTACCGTTTTCACGCTCCGAAGCGCTTGATTCATACACGGAGCAATCAAACCCACAGTCCTCGACACATTGTCGCAATTCCTCTATGCTCACTTTTTCCGGCAAAAACGTTACTGCGGCTTCTTCCGTCGCCAGCGAGACCCGCGCTGTCTCGACTCCGTCAAGCTCTTCAAGCTGCTTCGTGACAATACCGACGCAAGACCCACAAGTCATACCCTGTACCGACAAAACTGCCAATTGTGTCTCGGACATCGCTGACGTCGACTTCGATGTCAGCGCAACGTTTGCACCGCCTATCCTCGATATTCTGCTCACAAGCTCCGCGTCAAACCCACAATCCTCAATGGCTTCTTTAATAGCATCCGCTCCCACCACTTCCTCTTTAAAAACCACCCGACACTCCTCTGTCGCCAGTGAGACCGAAGCCTCCTGTACGCCGGCTAATTCTTTGAGCCGTTTTTCCACGGTAGACACACAAGAACCGCAGGTCATGCCACCCACCAAAAAAGTGCAAGCGCTTAACCGATCCATCGTCGTTAAAACAACCCGTCAATAGCACGTACTGCAGTCTAGTAAAACCTGGGAACTTGTCTATTTATCGGGTGAATTGATAATTAATTTCAATTACAAATGGCTTAATTTGGGTGCCGTTGAGCTTTCGATGCCCAATGTCGTAATATACGAGTACCCGAAACACGACTTGTTTGCATCTTTGATTGTGTATAATGAATCGCTAATAGTAGTATACAATGATTAACATACAGTGAGAACAGACCAGTGAACGGCGATGATGGGCGATGATGGTAGTAGAGTCGCGCGAAATCCTAGCGTATGGGGAAAATAATTAGATAGGATTAGTTGGTTCTGAGTGTCGAAAAATGGTTGGTTTTAGGTCTATTCTGGTGGGTTTTGGTGAATTTAACGTTTTTCGACGGGTTTCCGTTGTTCTTCCGTATCCTGCATCAAACTCTGTATGTTTCAGCGTTCGCAGAGGAGCCGCAGTGCAGTAGCAGCGTAGCCGGCGCTTCTTAGCCGAGTAAAAGACGGCCCGTGGACAACGAGCGCAACTCATGCGTGCCACCACCACGACCCACCGAACCCCAGCGGCTCATCTCGACATTTCCCCGTCTAGACTATCTTCTCTAGAGCTCCCCCGCGTGTACCCCCCGTTTCCTGCCAGATCGACACCTTTGGTCGTCAACTTGTTCTCCAGCTTCAGCCTTTGCAGCTCCTGCCACCGCGCAAGTTGCGCCTGCTTGTGTAGTTCAAACCCAAAAATCTTGGGGACGTACCGTTTGACCGGGTGCGTTGGCACCATTTCCGGGAAGGCTTGCAAAAACATGCCCGGGAAGCTTGTACCAAAAAACGCGCCGTCAATTGAGTTGTGCCGCGACGATTTTGGGATATACAGATCTTCGCAACATGGACAGTACAGTTTGACGCAATCAATACCTGGCGAATCGTGCAGTCCCACGGGCAATAGCGGCTGGAATTTACAGTACACACGGGGACATCTCCCGAAATCTGCGTTTCGATACTTCTGTAACATTTTCTGAAGTCCCTTTACCGTAATGATAAACCGAGCATGAATAAGCCCATACAGCTTTCTCGCGTCGCTTTCCAACTGTTCTAATCTCGACGTCGGCATTTGTTCCAAAACGCTATCGTCAAGCTCATCCACGATGTATTGGATCACCTGCGTGAACTTGTTCACGCTTTTCTGAAGATTGATTAAATTGAACCGATCCGTTATATAGTCCATATCAATATCGCAGAAATATTCGTGCCCTTTCCTCCCTAGGAAAAGGTCGATCCAAAACTCAACGTATTCCGACGATCCAGACCCTTCCAATGCCCCATCATGGGACTCAGTCATGTTAATGTCCCCCATATAAGCAGTTGATTCTGTGGTTTCAATAATTGATAAGGTTCAAGACGGGCAAAATTTTCTTGAAGATGGGTTTACATTATTAGCTTCACGAACATTTATTTAGCAAGATAAATAAAGGCATGAGGATAGATGAAGTTGCTGAGGTACCCGCACATTTTGCAAGCTAAATACAACAAGACATGCTGTTGCATTGGAGATTGGCTTGTGGTCGGTGGGCTGAAGAAACTTCAAGTTTTTTCCATTTCGAAATTGGTGGATGGAGCGTTGGGCAAAATAAGTTTACGTGAAGTGAGTCCAGATTTCGAAGTTAAGATCCCAGAAGTTCTAGAGACGATATACTGTATTGTTGGAGATCAAAAAAAGCTTTTTTTGGGCACAGATACGGGTGTTTTTACAATAGAAGATTGGTTGGACTCGAAACTGTCAAATAACGTCAGTAAGAAAATGTTTGAACTGAGTGCACCCAGTACCATAACGGACTTGAAATTTGATTCTACTACTGGTGTAATTTTTGTTCTGGTCAATTTTAGTGCTGAACGCAATGCTGTACTACTGTTTAAACCGGATGCTGGCCTGCAGATTGGCGAAATTCCTTTGGGTCAGACTAAGCCGTTAACTGGAATCGTGGATCCAACGGGCCAAATATTTACCGTCTCTTGCAGCGACCGACACTTGTACGTGTTTCAGTATAACGAAAAGGGCGCGAATAAGCTGCTGCAGAAACTACCGCAATACGTACAAATCGATCCAATACATTACAAGATAGCCATGTCACCACAAGCGCATTTGCTGCCAATCGTGAACTCGTTGAACGGAACTACGCCTGCCATCGCACTTTTGGCTGCGAATAACGATTTCAAAGTGGAGACTACGCTTGTAGGACATATGGATAAATGCAAAGTTCTCAAGTTCTCACCTCAAATTTACGAAAAGCCGGCTAAAGACGGTTCGAAGGCCGTTTACAATTTGCTCGCAACGTCCGGAACCGGTAATCAAAACGTTGTCGTTTGGAACACGAAAAGAACGAAACCGCTTTTGAATACGAATGCATTATCTTCTTCGTTCGTGAACGACATCGAGTGGAGTCACGATGGACAGGCATTGTTTGCAGTAACTGACGATGGCTACTTGTTTATTTTCGCATTTCGCGAAACCGAGCTGGGACAAGTTTCACCCGAAAAAGACGTTGTGGCAATGCGAAGTGCCCGTAAGATCTTGGAGCCTTTACCCGACAACGTGGGTCCCGAGCCTGCTACTAGGGTGAAAGACGAACTCAACCTTTCCACTGCAGTGGCTTCTGTGTCGAAAGTTAACGGTAAGAAAAAGATTGCGCCAACCACGATTCAGAGCACGTCTATGGAATTCAATGGACCTTCATACAGCGTTCCTAAAGATTTGAAACGAAAGCCTAAAGGTTCACAACAAGGCCCAACCAACAAAAAACAGAAACATGATCTAGAACCTATGGATTTTTTGGACACAAATCTAATAATGCCCACGATCTCTTTTTCTAAAGTGCGACTGGCGTCACCAAAAGTAAGACTCTCTTTCCAATATTCCCCTTCCCACGATTCAAACTTCATATTCAGCGTCAAGAATGGTACTGGGAACGATCAAAAACCTACTGTTATCACTCTGGAAGTGAAGGATGGCGCTCAAACTAAAATACTTTTCGAAGATTTTATGCCAAAATTCGTTACAATGTGTGTCGAAGGAGAGAGTTTTTGGTCTTGCTGCAGCGATGACGGCGTCGTTTATGTTTACTCAGACAGTGGTAAGAAAATTCTGCCGCCTCTTATCACCGGGACTCCCTGTAGCTTTTTAGAAGCTGCAGGAAAGTTTCTGATGTGTGTAACGAGTATGGGTGAATTATACTGTTGGAACATCGAAGCTTGCAAACTGGAATTTCCGGTGACATCAATATATCCACTTTTAAGCCCATCACTAAGATTTTCGGATGATGTTCTAACGAGGGCGGAAAATATCACGATGTGCGCGGTAACTCGAGCTGGCGTACCAATTGTGACTTTAAGCAACGGTGATGGTTTTATGTTTGATAAAGATATGGAAACATGGATGTTAATTAATGACTCTTGGTGGGCATACGGCTCACAATATTGGGATGCTACGAAAACTTCGGCTGGCACTTCAATGGGACCTTACAATGAAAAGGAAGACAAAAAAAACAATTCATGGAATATGGAAGCTAAGGCTCTTATTTCGGAACTCGAAAGTGATGAGGCAAGCATAATCAATTTTCTAGAACGCAAAACGAATGACGAACTCCATAGGAAAGGACGCGTAAGGAACTTGCAAAAGTTCTCTAAAACTATTCTAATAAAAGAGGGCTTCGAAAATCTAGAGGAAGTTGTAACGTTATCGCATTTGGAGAATAAACTTCTCGTATTACTGAAACTTCAAGAAGACGCCGAGTTTGTGAAACTTCTGATCGTTTATTGTATTCGCTTGAGTGAACTGGGATACACCCAACGCCTCAGTGATGTGATGGAATGGCTTTACGGCGATGGTAATTACAAGGATAAAATTATTGGAGGGAAAACGGCCGAGGATCTTTTGAAGAAAATAAGCATAGCCTGTGCTAGTATTCGGCATGTTCAACGTGTGACTACGAGCTTTGCAACTGCAATCGGTATGATTAGCGATGGAATTTGAGGTCGTTCTCGAATTGATTCTCTCTCGAGTAATATCAATAGTGATCGTATCATGTTCAAGATCGTTTTCAAAGTTTCTCTCGGTATGTACATGTAAAATGTGGACGCTCCAACGAAGGCATGATTCAGAATCCCATGATGTTCTTGATTTTTTGAATGTTTGGTTCTGCAATCGTGGCCGCACTCCGCGCACTCTTTTCAGATACTTCTTGTAAATAGGCCTGATCCCGCATAAGCTTTTCAAACTTATGTCTTGGGGTTTTCAGTTCCTCAATCAAAATTTCACTAACGTAATCTTTGAAGGAACTATGACTGTCAAACTTGCTAATCTCATCTTCCACTTCGCTAATGGATAATCTTAAAATGCCGCTCAAAATGTTGATCAAATTTGAAACACCGGGCCTGTTGACAGGGTCAAAATAGAATTTATGCGAAATTGAGTCCGTTAAAGCTTGCTTGATTTTGGCACTGATTATTTTGGGAGTATCATTGAGGTATATCACAGAATTTTGATTTGGATCGCTTTTAGACATTTTCTTGTCTGGATTGTTCAAAGCCAGGATTCTTTTCGTCGGTGCCAACAGCGTTGCCGGAGGAACAAAATGCTTGCACTTGTAGGTCTTGTTAAATTGTCCTGCAATGTGGCGTGTCAGTTCGAGATGTTGAGCTTGGTCGTCACCGACAGGGACATGCGTCGCATTATATAGTAAAATGTCCGCTGCTTGCAAGACCGGGTACGAAAATAGCCCCAGTTTGACGGCTTGCATTGCTTCGTCACTGGAATTGTCATTAACGTTAGCTTTAGATTTCCATTGGGTCATTCTATTGAGATAGCCCATCGGTGTCAATGTGGATAGAATCCAATGCAATTCAGTATGCTGCGGCACAGATGACTGATGGAAAACAATTGCCTTTGACGGATCAACCCCTACCGCTAATATGCTTGCAATTGCTTCATTTCTCAGTTGACGGAATTTGGATCCATCTGGTTTCGGCACAGTAATGGCATGCAAATCGGCCACTCCAAACAAAAGCTTAATATTATCACCTTTGAGATCACACAAATCTTTCCATACTCGCACTGCCCCCAGATAGTTACCTAAATGGAACCTACCTGTCGGTTGAATCATACTAAATACAACAGAATCATCTGGTACATCTTGGGCCGTTATCTTAAAATCAGTAGTTTTCACTCTCGCAGAATAGAGACGCCTCGAGGCATTGCGAATGCTCACGAGCCGGAACATTAGATGGTGGATGACTGGCTCAAGCAATGGTTCTTTAGTTCCCTAGTACCTCTTTTTTTCAATTATCTGATTTGTGAATTTTACGATGTCAGGTTAATACAACCTTCGAGCTTGAATCAACATCCAAGAATATCTACGTACAAACTTGCTTTATAGCTTAGTTAAGTTTATATACATTCTCGTCTGTCCATTCTCTCTGCTTCAATAACCCTTCTACTGGACCTTGTTCTAGACTGTGCATTGGGCCCGCTACAGTGCTAATATATCCAGAGGAGCCACACACTAGAGAAAGTACCGGCATAAATTGATCACGATTTTCAAAAGGAGCCTCAGGATCGTAAACAGAGGGTGGGGGAATCATTGAAAGCGTCTGCTGGATATTTGATCGTAAATCTGTGTTTTTCTGTGACTCGAAAAGATGTAGTTGTAATTTCCCATGCAACTGGAGCTTTATCAGGAAGTTCGCCAACGGGCCCAGCTCTAATAGGTTACCACACGAATGAAATAGCATTATGTTGCCTTGAAATGGATTTGGCTTCAGTGCAAGTTGTAAAGCCGTTACTATCCCCGTGCCAGCGGTGAACATGGAAATATCAAAAGGACGATGCAGATATTGGGCGTTGCATGACCAGGAATCGCCCTCTTCCATCAAAAACCGTCTATCGCAGCCTACAGTGTCGTCTTCGTCCAGGTTAGGAAACACATAGTCCGCATACGGCCCGCGAATCTCAACAATATGGTCCACCGGTAACCCACTTAGCCATCTCGCCACTTCTCCATTCGAATATCTTTTAATGTAGAAAAATAGCTTCCCCTCACCAAAATCGTTGTTTGACAAAACGCGCAATTGATCGTTTCCCGTGTGCTCCAGTGGCAAAGGTGTATAGCTTCTGGCGACCATTATTTGCGGCTGCTTGACTTCCACTGACCATAATTTGTTCGCCCCAAAATCTGTCCATATATTCGTTTTCTGTCTCTTCAACGGCGACAGCTCTAAGAAAAAATGGTCTTGATCAATTGGCTTGTTGTAGGACACTCTATACTTGATGAATTTATTCTGCGATAACTCCTCCGTGCGGTTATGGTACATAAAACCTGTCGCTGTGGCCGCTGCGACAGCGACGGTCCCCAATCCTATAGTCCATTTCAATGCACTTTGACCGTTGTCGAACTTAAACGGACGTCCAGCCCTCAAGGAAT
This sequence comes from Lachancea mirantina, assembly GCA_900074745.1. Taxonomy (NCBI): domain Eukaryota; kingdom Fungi; phylum Ascomycota; class Saccharomycetes; order Saccharomycetales; family Saccharomycetaceae; genus Lachancea; species Lachancea mirantina. Next base: position 1,126,342 of record LT598465.1, read on the forward strand.
TAACGACTCGCGGTATCATTTAACATCGTAACTTGGTCAGCTCAACCAAATCCTTTTGATGGTGATGATGTTCCGGTTTGACGAATTTTCAGCAGTTAAAGATCGTGATAAATTTTCCAGTTTCTAGATATCCATAAAATTGATGAACCAAGTCTAAGAAGCCAATAGAGTACGGAAGTCCCGGAGAATGACTTTGTCACTCGTCAAATCTTTGAAACTTCATGACCAGAAAGTCTGGTCAATCGATGTATCGCGAGGCCTTTTAGCTACGAGCTCGTCAGATCGAAAGATCAAGCTCGTTAATCTAAAGCATCAAAAGTTCAATGTCATTGAAGAATTGGACGATTCGGCACATAAAAAGACGGTAAGAAGCGTTGCCTGGCGTCCGCATTCGCACATTTTGGCTGCTGGATCCTTTGATTCGACGATTTCGATTTGGGGCAAGGAAGAAAATGCTGATTATATAGACGGGGAATTGGACACTGAGCTTTTGGCAATCATCGAAGGTCATGACAATGAGGTCAAATCTGTCGCTTGGTCTCACGATGGGTTCTTTTTGGCCAGTTGCTCGCGTGATAAAAGCGTGTGGATTTGGGAAGCTGACGAAGCCGGTGAGGAGTTTGAATGTATAAGCGTTTTGCAAGAACATTCTCAGGACGTTAAACACGTTGTATGGCATCCGTCTCAAGCGCTACTGGCTTCGAGCTCTTACGATGACACGGTCAGAATTTGGAGAGAACACGACGACGATTGGGAATGTGCAGCTGTGCTGGCTGGACACGAGGGAACAGTGTGGTGTTCTGACTTCGCCAAATCAGAAGGTCCCAATGTTAGATTATGCAGTGCAAGCGACGATGGAACTGTCCGGATATGGCGCTATGTAGAGGAAGATCCCGACAACGAATACGAACAGATATGGGAGTTCGAAGCAGTGCTTCCGGCGGTGCATACCAGATCGATATACAGTGTGAGTTGGGGCTCAGATGGACGTATAGCCAGTGTTGGGTCGGATGGAAAAGTTGTGGTATACAAGGAAGTCAGAAAGGGTAGTTGGGAAGTTCAAGAGGAGGTATCTGAGTGTCACGGAGTTTACGAAGTCAATGTGGTCAAGTGGGCAGAAATTGACGGTAGAACTGTACTAGTGACAGGCGGCGATGACGGTTGTACGAATATTTGGACCTGCAATTAATCGTAGATATCAACCTATGTCTATGTAGCCACTATTAATACCATAATCAGTAGCATGAATGACACGACCAAGAGCATGTAAATGCACCATTTGTTGGCATGCCGCTGAGAACTCAAAGCTTTTGAGAGTTCCTTGGCGGCTGTTTGGGTGCTGTTCGCAACTGAATAGATGTTGCTCTCGATATTGTCTACCATGTGGCCCTGTTCTTGCACTATATTACTCAAATCCTGAAATATTCCGTTCAGCTCTACAATTCCGCTCTCTATCTGAGATATTTCTCGGTCTCGCTCCCTAATCAGATTCTGTTGATATGCAAACTCTTCGTTGTTAATGGACTCGCGTTCTATAACGGCCTCCTGTCGTTGCTGGTGGCCCCGCAGATCCTGAGTTGTGGTAGCGAGCCCCAGTTCTCCCTCGAGAGCCACGGTGTTGCTGTCGGCTGCAATGCCAAGATTTCGTTCCTCGGACAACGAGGCCTTGGCTTGGTCGTTGATGGCCTTGGAGACCTGGGTATAGCTTTTTTGCGCAGTCTGAAACCCTTGAACGGAGAACTTAACGTCTCTTACGAGTTTTTCTCGAGAGATTAGCTGTGCGCTATTTAAAGTTGGTTCTTCAATCGCGCTTATCTTGTGAACCAAGTCATTAACCACTTTTAAAAGTTTGGACACACTTTCAATGTGGGCAACAGATTTCGTGTCCAAGTTCTCTACCATTTTCGATCTAACATTGCCCTGCCGACTACATTTCTGTAAAGTCTTGATAAACTGTTGTAGTGTGCTCAAATGGCCGTTCATTTCGAACAGATTGGTCATTATCTGGTCGCACCAGGTATCGAATTCTGGGTTGTCAGAAAAATGCTCATTAAGGTCTTGCTCATCCTGGAATGCTGACATTCTTGAGTATAAGAAATCACTCTTCGTTTCCTATAGTTCAATATAATTTGATTTTCCGGGGTCTAGATTATTTATAAGAGGATACCTGTTTTTCACGCATTGTATTGAATAGCCCCGGCACCGTGAAAAGAGATATCGCTGACCACTAACCCACCATGCATTAGCCAAGTTTAGAGATTGAGATTTTGGACCAACAGCCCACGATGCTTTCAATTTAATCAGCCAACTATACACCTCACCCCCCCCCCTTCATACCTCACTGAAATATTTGACTCAGTTAAAGAATTGACCCAGCTTTGCCCGACAAAAAATCCGATATGCAAATCACTAGAATATAAGCTTCTACACAAAGCGACGTCCGAAACTCTAAGTGACGTGGTATCTCGTCTAATCCATGACTGAAATCATGACTCTAAAATGCTTATATACGTTGTTTAGTGCATATTTTCCTCCGCCTGAAGGGTATAAGACTTGTTTGAAAGAGCCTCACGGTTAAAAAATATTGCAAACCGAGACCACTATTTATACGATTTTTGGTCGGAATTTCGCAGGGTTCAGTAAAATTCAAGGGGTTAACTTTTTTTGCTCTCGAGGCTTTCAGTTGGGGAAGAAAATCGGGATGTCATAATTTAGCCGCCGAGATGTCACCGCTTGTTTTTCATTTTAAGCTTTACTGAGAGGATAGGTCTTGATCGAAAATAGTCCAAAAAACGTAAGTTCAGAGTTTTAGTCGATATTTTGAGGACTAAAGTCTTGGCTGAAGTGATCACTCCAGGAAGGAAGATGTGTCTATCATTGGATAGCCTTATGGATCGTGTAGCGTATGCAGCGTCTAGTCTCCCCTAGTAGTACAATAATTTCAAAAAGTGCGCTCGAAAGCCATAAAATGGAAAGCTTAAATGGATTAACAGTCCCTTACGCTCGGGTTTGGTCTCTGTTTTACGTCTGTTCTTAACTCTGTTCTGAAATTGGCTCTAGATGATGCTCTGGGTTCTGTTTTCCAGCCAGAACAGTGACCTGTCTCTGTTGGATAACAGAAGTAAGCTTAGCCGTAACTTCGGATTTCTTAGTAGAGGGCCCCTTCTGAAGAGACTCTTGATAGGCATTTTTACTCTGCTTCTTTGCGGGTTGTGGCCCACCAATATGTGCACTTTGGTACCAGAGTAGGATTTGTAACGAGCAGAAACCTAGAGTTGCCATGATAATAAGGTCAACAGTGCTCTTGTACTCTTGGTAAAACTGTTTGTCAAAGACGCCCAGAAAGGGACTCGACGGCTCCTCAAACTTTGGACGAGTTTGTCCAAAATATGGTTCAATCGGAAGAACACGATTGTTTCTTTCCACGTCGTCTTGTTTCGAAGCGTCTTCAAAAATGTCATCAAAAATCCTGGCATGAACGCCGTCTTGTTTCTTGAGCAAACGCTTGCCCACGGTGGATGTAACAATAACGGTGTGTGACGGAGAAGGAATCTGCGCCAGAACTTCCCGCAAGTTCTTGTCGTTTTCCTCAATTATTTCTCTTCGAGTTGCGTTGTCTGAGGTAGAGTTCGCGGGCAATTCTGCAAGATTGATAGTGATTATTCTTGGTCGGGAATCAACGTACGCTGTCCACCCTTCTATGTCTTCGTGGTTCAAGTTTATCAGGTCTTCGATACCACAGATGCCCGATGCCATCTGCGCGAAGTTTTCTATCAAATCGCTCTCTTCCTCAGGAAGCGTCACTGTTTCAAACCGCAATGCCGTCGAGCTGAGCTTCACATAGCGAGCCAACGCCATCATTTCGTTTCTGTAGTCAACAAAGTCTGATGCGATGAGTCCTGGGACATTGACGAATACATATGCGTCAGATTGACACTTCCCGATCATTTCTCTTGCAACTCCCAAAAACGCCTCCTGCGAGAGTTGTCCATTCACGTCGTACTCATCTTGGTAATGCAACAATCCAGCGGATCTAATGCTATGTTAGAATCAAAAGTTGGCGCACTAAGTTTTAGTCTAAAAATGGGTTTTGCAATGAACATACAGCTTCTCCGAGTATAACAGAACAGGAGTAACAAAATCTGAAGTAGCTGAAGCAAATATAATTAGGCCCAATACTAGAAGGTGCTTCCTTAAGTTCATTGCTTCGTGGTCTTGTGCTGATCTGTCGAATAAGACGCAGTGATTTGATCCATGCCAAGGTAAAGTCGTTAGATATGCTTAATGCTAGAAGAATATATGCTATTATCGTGATAGTGTCACGGAAGCCTCAGAAGCTGTGGTTATTCTAAAGGCTTCCATCTGATGTACCAAATCATTGGCAAATTGAGTTTGTAGCTCACTTTCATCTTGAAATGTTTCCTCCTTCAAGAGTTCGTCCAAATCGTCCGTACTGCAATCGGGTGCAGGTTCTGGGCTTGATTCTTGCAAAAAAGACGTGTCAACGTGACTAGGAAGCTTCCAATTGCGCATAACTGCTTGTTGGATCAAAGCCTTGTGCTCCAGTGGAAACCTTGCATGTGTTAATTTTTTGAACCACGAATGTGCTTCGTCTTCTTGTTCCCATCTTAGATGCCGCAGGATCATGGAAACTATAATTTTAAAATCGACACTCGCATTCTTCTTGTCCATGAGTACGAGGAGACTCGAAACCTCCGACTGTGACAGCGCGTAGTTGTTATAGAGCACGAGACCAAACGTGTGCGATGGAGAACCGTACGTCTTGATGGGCAGTTCCATGAAATCTTTCAGCATTACGAAAGCCATCCGGTGTTCTTTGAGTTGGAACCGTAACGTGTGGAGTAGAACATTGATAACGCCGTAGTCGTGGAAGAAGAAAAGCTGCTTGTCACTCAGAAGTGTTTTTTTGTAATTGTCGTACAATTTAAGTATGAGTCCCTTGAATCGCTCACGCTCCAGAACGTTGCAGGTAAATTGCATGGCAGCTCGATAAAGCTCCGTCAGTACGACTGAATTAGGAAGTATTCTCTTCCGAAGTTTCGGAAGCACGGGCGTCATTGGCGCGGTCGACGCCAGTTCCTGATGGAGTTGTGATTCTGGTACAGGTTCTGCTAGGCCACCGTCAGCAAGGCCTCTAAGACCTAGTTTGTTAAGCAAAATCGCCGTCTTTGGGTGCGAAAACGCGGCCGGCACGTACTTGAGAATCATTGGAAAGTCGCCAAGACGGCGGAAAGTCGTTAGCAGCTCACCTATGAGCATTTGCTTGAATAAAAAGCCTGACTTGGTAGGTAAATCCTGAGCGTAAGAAATCAGCTTCAAAGCCTGGCCATATTGTCGTATCCCCCTTAGATAAACCACTGCTATGATCAGTGGCTTGTGAAGAAATGATGCGTCGAGTTTTTGCATAGAAATTAAATCGAAAACGGTGGTGAATGTTTGCAAAAACAGTTCAGTATTTCCGGAAGCTCTCAAATAAAGCAAAATTGTATTGACGAATTTCAGCAGCATGGAACTTCTCTCGCCATAGTTTCTGCATTCATATGTCGTACCGAGCGTGCTTAGCTGCACCAGAAGTGCTTTAAAAAAGCTCTCGACATGTCTAAAATCCTTTTGCCTGATCAGCACCTGAGTCAAGCGACAGCAGTGCGTGAAATTGTTTAGAAGTACAAATTTCTCATCAAACATGCTGCAGTGTTCAGGCCTCTGAAGGAAAATCTGGAAAGTTGCCAGTTGTTGCTCCATTTCAGAGCCCTTCAGCAGCCGTGAAGAAAATCGCTGCACAGCCGCAGAAGACAGAAGCACGTTATTTTGGATTAGAAAGTAATAATGAGCAAAACTTTGTGTTCTTGGAAGATTAAGCCAGAACCAATCATGTACTTTTTCCGGGATCAAAATACCTTTTTCTCCAGCGACTTTCGGGTACAATGCGTGTTGAAGTCGAATGGCCCCATAAAGAGCCTTTTTCTTCTCGTCTGTAGCCAGGTTTGAATGGACAATAAAGACCACGTACTTGGAAAAAGCCGCAAATTGCTGCTTCCCGGAGTGACGATAAAAGATCATTGAGACTAGGTTTTCATCCAGATCATGCACTTTTCGAATCTGATTGATTAAACTCAGGTATTTTGTCTCATATTTCCGTATAAGCGAATTTTTCAACCTTTTCAACTCGTTGTATCGCTCCAGCTTCAAATGATCCTTGGTTTGTGCCAAAACAGCGATAGCATTGCCATTCTTCCAAGTTGTAATTGTTCGCGAAAGCACAGACGGCAGAATCTGCTGTACGCCCTGACATATGGTTCGGCCAAATTGTAAGTGACAAGGCCTACCTCGCAAAATCATCAGGCCACAGGCGACGGCTTCAGCACTCTTAGATATCTGAACGCCTTCGTAGTGAAACTACTCTTGACTACTTTTCGAGATCACCAAATTCAAATGGTCAAAATGGGTTTATCACGTGACTGGTGATTTCTACTCACTTCTTACCCGATTACTTTGGTTCCAAATTTTCCAAGAAAAGAGAGGTCTCTCTGAAAAAACCTAGAGAAGACCAGCTGAGACACTTGTCGGACAAGAGCCGAGAAAGTCGTGATCTGACAGCGCCAAATACTACTCTCTTTAGGTTATGGTAAGTGGTGGAGCTCGAACAGGGAATGAAAGGAATATCAATTCTGTTTTCAAGCGGACAGAGGTTATCGGACGTGGAAAATTTGGAGTTGTTTATAAAGGCTACCATGCGAAAACCAGGCAAGTTTACGCCATTAAGGTGTTGAATTTGGATTCTGCGGATGATGAGGTGGAGGATGTGCAGAAAGAGGTACAGTTTCTGGCGTCTTTGAAGCAAATACCGAATATAACACACTATTACGGTTCTTATCTCAATGATACGAAACTTTGGGTTATAATGGAATACTGTGCAGGCGGATCTTTGCGAACGCTTCTTAGGCCTGGTAAAATTGACGAGCATTACATAGGTGTCATTGTACGTGAGGTACTGGTTGCGCTATTGTACATCCATAAAGACAATGTCATTCACAGGGACATTAAGGCCGCTAACGTGCTGATTATGAACGATGGGCGCGTAAAACTGTGCGATTTCGGGGTTGCTGCGCAACTTTCGCAGTCTAAACTGCGGAGACAAACAATGGCTGGTACACCATATTGGATGGCTCCCGAAGTCATAATGGAGGGCGTTTACTACGATACGAAGGTGGACATATGGTCGCTTGGAATAACTGCTTTTGAAATCGCCACTGGGAACCCACCTTATTGCGATGTGGAGGCCCTGCGTGCAATGCAACTCATTACAAAATCCAAACCTCCACGGCTTGAGGGCCGACAATATTCTAGCGCCTTAAAAGAATTCATTGCATTGTGCCTTGATGAGGACCCCAAAGAGCGTTTGCCAGCGGAAGCTCTTCTCAAGACGAAATTTATTCGCGGTTACAAAAATCATTCGGTTTCGATATTAAAAGAGCTTATCAGCAGATATCTTCTGCATAGAGACAAACATACATCAAGAGAAAATAACGCCCCCACCATGGAGGAAGAAGAGCAGCCCAGAAGCGATTTTGCTGATGGTGCTGTAGATGAAGATCACTTGGAGATGAAATGGGACTTTGACTCACTGAGTTCCAATGAGTATATCATCGACAATGAAATCAACATAGAGTCAATTCCGGAGGATACTACTACAAACGAAAACTATAATTACGCGTATCCAGACGACGACACGTTTTTGCATTCCAACAAAAGACTTTTTCAAGGCACAACCACAGGGAAATTCGGCATCAACACAACAAATTCAACGTTGCATGGAGCTAACAACAATTCAACTTTTCAGCATTCAGTCACTTATCAAAGTAAACAGACTTTAGGTACAACAACGAAAAAATCAGAAACCAAGGCGTCAAAAGCATTACAGCAGCTATTCGAGGAGTCTGATCCGTTCGCTGAGCCTAGGACAGATTCCGATTTTTTTCGTCTACAAAACCCCGGAACGACAGTTCATATTCCAGTTGTAGATGAGAAGGAACTGAAGTCCGCTCCTCCTATTGTGGAGCGCACAGGGCACGGAGAACTTAACATAAGTGTGTTGCATCAGACTCAAAGTACTCCATCGCTTCCTCTTCTACAAACAAGTTTCAAAAAACCGATCAAAATGGGACCAGGTAGCGCCACAGCGTTGCCAACCCCCATCGAAATAGAGATACCAGAAGAACTGCCTAGCCATTCGGGTCCGAGCGCGACTACTCAAACCAAACCACGGTCTTCGACGGTGACTATACCCAACAGTAAATCTGCTTCTCATCTCCAGAGACGGTTAACTGTTACAGGAAGTAGCGGAACGCGCCAAGGCGATCCAAACAGTAGCATTGCGGCCAATACTAAGCCAACTACGGAAGAAGGTCTTCGAGTGCCGCACGCCAAGAGTGGCCAGAGAAATGTTTCTCCGACCAATCCTCTCTCCCAAGGAGCGCCAAGCGGATCTCCAAATAAAGGCCTTGGGTTCGCTTTGCCTGGCAACTCGACTGCTAATCCCCCGTCTGTAATGAAACCTGCAACAACCGATAGGAACGATGTTCTTTTGACGCCATTGAATGGCCAGGATCAAGAAAGCGCGTCTCAGGCCACCAGGATAAACCGGGACTTTCATAGACAAAATCCGAATCTCAAGCTTCAGATGCCGTCGCCAACTTCGGTGCTACCCAACAAGCTTCTCGAGGGCGTCTCTTCCTTGACGGCAAACCTCGAAGATGCTAACATAAATCAGTTCGGATTCAACACCAGCTCGACAGCGGTGCCTGTCGCCATGACTCCCGTGGTAGAGGGCCCTTTCGAAACGTCGCGACGCAATCATAGTGTTAGCACGGCCAGCGGGAGCACAAATGCGTCTGTAGACGGGCTCACAGCAGCCATTCCTACCACTACAGGACAACCCACCACTGCATCTCACTTTCAGACAAGCGTCAGCACGACGGCAGGTGGCTCTTCCGCAGCGCCACACGCAGTGGGTGTAAGCTACATGGAGCAACCGCCCAAAACGCTACAAATGGACATGTTCTACGACTTTTCCGACGAGATTGATAAACCTGGCCGCGTTGATCGCAAATCTGTGGTTTTGAGAGAGCTGGACTCGCTGCTTAAAATGGTCGACGAGGGATTGCCTGTTTTAGAGAATTCCCTGCGAGAAGTGCTGAAGAAGATTGAATCGTCTCCAGAATGAGCGAAATCGAGAGAAAACTACATTCTACAGGACAGGAAAAAAAGAGCGAGCCAATGTATGATAAATCTGACCATAGTAAGGCAATACCAGAACAGATGAATCAATGCAGAATCTCAATGCAGTACCTTCCAAAGGCAATTCAAAAATGGGTCTCACAGGTTCAAAAGGACGGTCATCAGGACGATTATTTTCGTTCAACGTGACACAAACCGTGTTGAGCCCTCTGGCAGCTTAAGTCAATTCTTCGATTGTGAACGACTCTGACCTGCTCTAGACATTTGCATTACCAGTTCGAAGCGCGAGCTCAACTGATACACCTTCTTCTACATATAAACTTTTTAATTTTTTTTTGAAATCAGGAAACGACTGCTTTTAAAGGTTAAACGTGACTGCTACAATCCAACTGATATATGCTGCAAAATTGGGAATTTTACGGAGAGATGGCGCCAAATTTGAGCTCGAGACGCGAGGACTCACTGGAGTGATGCTTGTTTGGGTTAGGTCTATCGAAATAAGATCACTTTCGACGAATACATTCTCTGGTCAATTTTTCTAACATTAGATTCTTCTTACGAAGAAGAACTCAGCTTTAAAGTCGAAAAGTAACGCATACTGGAAAGTAAAGAAATTGGCTAAAGTTGGCACTGTTGAAAAGATAGGCTTCGAAAGGTGCCAGAAATAAAAGCTCTAACATTCGCTTATAATATTTGATGAGCTTGCATCACAACAGCACTTTAGACACTTTGCGCGAGGAATCACCAGGTTTAGCGAATGTAAACAAGACTACAGATCCAGCGGTACGAGCAAGGAACAAGAACACTACATTTCCAAAAGGTAGCAGCAGTATTGGCAGCAGCAACAGCAAAACGATTGGGCTTGGGATTGCTCGTCGACCGAGCGATAATTTACTGTTGAACATGGCTCAGGAAGAACAATTAGGCAGCGCAATAACGGCGCCACCGTCGCGGAAAAAACTGATCTCGCGGTTTGATAGACCTGCTTCGGGCGCATCTACAATGACGGAAAGCACGGAGCTTTTTTCATCGGATCCTAACTCGACGGCGTCGTCTTCCAATGGGAACTCCCCTTGCTCTTCACCAGGTACGCATTTGGATGGGCAAGAAACCAAACATGTTGGGGATGAAACAAGTCTGGACGAAGCCGGAGACGAATCGACCCTCGAGCTTACCACACCTGTAGACTCAGAACAAACTAGCAGTGCTCAATCTCAACATAGTCTGGGAACTAGGTACGTTTTCACGAACGCCGCGATGGCTCGCTCACAGGTCGCTCTCCCCACCACAACAAGTAGCTGTTCTTCGCCTTTAAAGCATCCAATCACACGCACGGGTTCTATGCCTAACAATATGTTTTCCAAGTCCACGCCTGCGTTACCGCAGGGCGCTGCCTTGACTCCGTCGCAGCGCTATAGATTGCGAAAAGAGCAAGGCAAAGTGGCATTGCACAAGTCCCTTAAGCAACGCGAGAAATATTACGATGACCAAGAAAGCGGAGTGACGGGCTTCGGGCAAGAGTCGGACATCGACGACTCTTTCATTTGGAACATACCAGTCGCATCTCATAGCACGAACTCCTTCTTAGCATCTATGAAGTCGACTCCAAACAAGTCCAATTCGCGCACTAGAAAATCTGTTTCGCGGTCGTCCTCTCAACAGTCAGTTAACCCATCCTCAGAGCTCTCGTTCTTGGATTATCACGAGATGCCTCCGTCACCCGTGCCGGGCTTGCATAATACAACCGATTTTCAATTCTACAAGCAGACGTCCGAAAACCTATCGTCGGTGTATAAAAATTCCTCGAATAGGATTTCCCAGAGCAAACTATGGGAACGCACAGCATCCGCGGAAGTACTGCCTCTACAATTCAAAACTGCTAGCGATGAAGGAATGGAAGATTTACAGCTTGTTTCCGAGGACAAGATAGATGTTTGCAGTCCGTCTCGGCCAACCTGGTTGCCGCCTAAGGATCAACAAGAAAGAAGATCTCACGAGCAGCAAATCAGCAAAACGCTAGGCATGGCTTCTTTGGAGCAACTGGATCGGAGCAAAGACAATAAGGAACGGTTGATTCGCAATGGAACCAATCGGCAGAAGTACGTTCTGCTTTTGAACCGAGGTGTAACGAGACAATCGTCACTCCACGAACTCAAGAAACTTATATGGTCTACAAAATTAACGTCGGAAACGCGAAGACAAATTTATGATCAGCTGCTTCAAAGTGAGACGCGACTGATTTCAGACCAGTTTATCGTACCTTTGGAAGACGTTGCCAAAGTTTTGAACCAGATGCAGTTCCCACGCGGCAAAGAATTGGAAATCACTAACCTGATGAAATCAATGCCGCTGCTAGAGGAGGACGACATACCGCAAAATTTGTTACATCTGCTGCGCTTAAAGTCAATATCCCAGCAAGGTCTGTTGCCCGGTGACGAATTGCTATTTTTTCACTTTTTACGCGACCACTCATTTACTGACCTGAGTCAAGTGTGGGAGATGGTGCACTTGATCCAGCTCACGTGCTTCAACTCCACTGCCGTGGACAAATTTGATTCGCGCGTTGTCAATCCACGCGGTGTGATTGCACACTACCTCAACAGGGATGAAGGCTTCAACAAAGAGTTCAACTCCGAAACTCTAAATTTTGGAACATGGTGGAACATTTTGCGTCGCTTAGATCACTCGCTATTCATGTGGTGTCTGGACATCGTTGTTGTCCATAACAGTCAGTGTTTCACCAATTCTCCAGTTTCGCGCGAAAAATTTCAGGGTCAAACGTGGGATTATTACCAGGACAGGAAAGTGGTGATCAACTACAAGATTCTCTGCTCGCTCATGCTCAACGTACTGCTCAATTACCATTTTGGGTTTAACGATTTGAAATCGCTAGCCCAATTGAATGACAAAAGTTTCCGCATACCGGGTGCCACGGACGGCACTCAAGGGGAATTAGAGACGAACAGTCTTTTCGTTCAGAAGTGGCAGCATTACTATAAGAAATTTTAGCATATGAAGGGATCTATCCAAGCGATTCAGGCCAGCAACGACTGACGCAGGCCGATTGTTCAGGTAGTCAAGATACGTTTAAACGTATGTGTAGGTTTATTAAGGTATATTCTAGTCATTAATACAGGATGGATTTTCCTCGAGAAAGCGAGTGTCGTACAAAACATAGAAATTAGCCGCCAAGCTAAGAGTTTTCTATATAAACCATAACGACGACTTGAGGATCCCCCTTGATTTAAAACCAACGGGAAACACTACCACAGGGTGAGAAGTTCCTAGAAGAATATATTTAGCAGACCAGACCTGAGGAGCGGTCGCACATCCTACGACTCTTGGCTTCTCAATCAATTCCACAACTTTTTAATCCTCTTTCAAGCACGGCCTCTTATAATGATTTCAGATTACAGCACTTCACTCCGTTTGAGCCAATAATAAGTGAAGTAGTTCGTCATGAAATGACGAATTTTCCAGATGTTCCTCGGCAGAGTAAATTATCTCTGCTGGTAGATTGAGCCAATTCGAGACTCTCTCAAATTGAAACAAATCATTCCACTGGAACTAATTTACTAGGGCAATTTTTCTGAAGAAAGTCTTGTCGTGCCGTCGATATCGGAGCTTGGGTGCCCATGTACCGTCTCACGTTCCTTCCTGGAATTCGGTGTAGAAAAAGCGATAAAGATTTTTTATTCTGACTATGCTGATGAGCCATCAGTCACGTCGACAAAGTCAAGAACGGTAAAGGTAACATGGCGGACGAATATGGCGTGTTGCCACAAATTTCAGCAGTTTTGGGGTCAATTTCGTTCTTGACTTCTTTTATCGCGCAAATTCCGCAAGTTTTGGAAACGTACAGAGATAAAACAGTGGAAGGGCTTTCCCCCATTTTCTTGCTTGCATGGCTGTTTGGAGACATTACAACTTTGATTGGAGCGCTTCTGACGCACCAGTTAGCTTTCCAGATTATTTTAGCCGTATATTTTCTCGTCAATGACCTTTTCATATGCGCGCAATACTACTATTACGGGATTATACACGAAAACAAACTAGCCACACCAGGCCATGAATCCAAACCGACAGAACATTCGCTAGCCCAGGTCCGCAGTCGGAACTCCATGAGCAGTGAGACACGTTCTGGACACTCGGGGCGCTCTGTGCCTCATGGAAACTGGCTATCGGCGCTATTCATGTTTTTCTCACGGGCTCGGGCGGCCCCGCTGGTTCGGGACGCGTCCGCCAGTATCCTGGAGCTGCGTGTCCAGGCGTCCGCTGTGCCAACTACTGCCACCTCTATAGGAACCGCCTTGTCGTGGGCAGGCGCCATGTGCTACGTTTGTGCCCGGGTCCCGCAATTGATCAAAAACTACCATCGTAAGTCTACAGACGGACTGTCGCCGTTCCTGTTTGTCAACACCCTTATTGCCAACATCACTTACGCGAGCAGCATCTACACAAGTTGTGAATTCCTTTCGGACCCGGACAAATGGCAATTCACCCTGAACGAACTACCTTTTCTCATCGGTAGTGTGGGCACCATTGCGTTCGACCTGATTTATTTTTACCAGCACTTTGTGCTCTACGCCGACGACATGCGCGCTCGGGCACTCGACTCACATCCGGAATCCCAGCCCCTACTGGACTAGGACAATTACAAGTTGCTATATCAAAAGGCAAAAGACAAGAAAAAGCCCAACTAATGTCATCAATCGACGCGAAAACGAAGCATTAACAATGGTTACTTGAGATAAAGGCAGCTTTTCCGGCAAATAAAAATTCCCAGATCTAATATCTCAATTTGTCCGTCAGGATACTCTAAGTATGTAAAAAAATCCATCCAAAAAATGGCTACAACACTTACTGAAACAAGAATCAAATATTGAAGCCGGGCAATTCAATTGCGCTGTTCTACAGCTATTGGTGTGTTTGATGGAACACGGCGCTTCGGCCGAAACTATTGCCATTTGGCGTTACGGCCAAGCGAAGATTTCCACTTTCTACGACCTTCGTTGCACGGAACATCAACAGGCAACGTCTAAGGGTATATAAAGGGTATCAACAAACCCCACTCAAGATCCAGGCAGTGGAATCTAAGCTCGAAACAACAGGAACTCCCAGTGAAGAGCCCTATCTACAAAAATCCTGTCAGTCCAAAAGAAACTGTCAAATATGCCAGCCCTTTCCGAAACTGTTACGCTTAACAATGGAACCAAGATGCCTCTCGTAGGCCTTGGTTGCTGGAAAATCCCAAACGATGTGTGCGCTCAGCAAGTTTACGATGCTATCAAGATCGGGTACCGCTTGTTCGATGGGGCCCAGGATTACGAAAACGAAAAGGAGGTCGGCCAAGGTATCAGAAAGGCCATCGATGAGGGCCTTGTAAAGCGAGAGGACCTGTTTGTCGTGTCTAAATTGTGGAACTCGTACCATCGTCCAGAGCACGTCAAATTGGCGTTGCAAAAAACGCTTGACGACCTAGGATTGGACTACTTGGACTTGTTCTACATCCACTTCCCACTGGCTTTCAAGTTCGTTCCTTTCGAGGAGAGGTACCCTCCGGGGTTCTACACAGGCGCGCAGGACGAGAAGGACGACCACATCTCGCTCGAGAAAGTCCCTGTCCTCGACACGTATCGGGCGTTGGAAAAGCTCGTCGACGAGGGCCTTATCAAGAGTATCGGGATTTCGAATTTCCGCGGTATCTTGGTGCACGACTTGCTACAGGGTGCTCGCATCAAGCCTGTCGCGCTACAGATCGAACATCACCCTTACTTGACGCAAGAGCAGCTTGTCCAGTACTGTAAGCAGCAGGACATCCAGGTTGTTGCGTATTCGTCGTTCGGTCCCCAGTCCTTCATCGAGATGGACTTGGAGCTAGCCAAGACGGTGCCAACGCTGTTTGAGCATGAGACCGTCGAGAAGATCGCGCAGAATCACAAGGTTTCGACATCGCAGGTACTCTTGAGATGGGCCACGCAACGTAAGATTGCAATCATCCCCAAGTCATCCAAGAAGGAGAGACTGCTACTCAATCTGACCGTTGACGAACAGTTGACGCTCTCACAAGAAGAGCTCGCCGCGATCTCGGGTCTCAACAAGGATATTCGCTTCAACGACCCGTTCGGATGGTTGGACGAAGGTTTCCCAGTCTTCTCTTAGAAAGCATGACAAGAAACAAAACAACTGCAGAAGTCGCTACAGAAAACACTACAGAAAATCCACGACACTGATCTCACATGTGCCGACCAACAGGGCCACTGGCGCCAGAGGGGCCCTTTCTCACTTATGCACGGCCCGGGCCTTTCTCGTATTGCTAGCAAACGTGACGAATCTATAAACACTTTGTACGAAAGCTCATAACATACCGCTTTATGCGCAAACACGATCCCTTCATCATCACTAAGTACGCAACTAAAGATCTAGATTTCTCGTCGTTATTAAGATGGAGAAAGAGCTAGATCGGAAGAAGTCTGTGTTAGCAGCTTTGGCAAAATCTGAATACAGATTAAATTAACCCTCAACTGCATCTGGTCGTAGAGCTTGCAACACTGTATGAGAAATGTACAAAGGCACGAAGACTGGCGTTGGCATCAGCAGCGTAGAGGAATGTGGCCGTCAACAGTGCTCGTGGATATCGATCATTGCGTAAACTACCCAGGGTATGCTAGCCCGAAGAGACGACGACTCCGTAAGAGGCAAAACCGTAACCAAATGTTTCATGGTATCTCTCAGTAGGTTACAATTGGGTCGCAACTCGATAAATCTGTCAAAAGCAAATTCGGATAAAGCGACATGACGCGCAAGGTTCGCTCCCAGTGCCAACTTTTAAGTTGATACTTATCACTCTCAAATACCGACAAACATTAACCTGAGGTCACGTATCTCAATTGTTTGAGTCGCGAGTGATTATCAGATTTCCACTGCTATTGGCTCTGCACCACTTCCCGGTAACCTGGTCAAGCTAACAATTGTCTCCGGATCACGTCGCACGAACTCATCGCCCAACCTTTTATTACCCATATCTACACCAGAAATACGAGATGGCCCAGCACCATTCCCATCCGACCCGACTACAGGCGCCACGTATCAGGTTCAATGGGCCACACCGTTCAATTCCTCGCTCCGGAACCCATATCTCTGGTCAACAACGAGCCTTGTGCCGGAGACACAGCGCTAGCAGGCGCGCTGCGTTTCAAACACATCACCGTTGGCGACTGCACCATTGTCAACACTCAGTGGTCCCGCTTCGCCGTATGGCAAATAGAACTGGTTCTCTGTGCAACAGCTACTACAGGCGGCACAAACCCGCGCATCTACGTCTACAAACGGTACACAGATTTTGTCCGATTTCGCGCGCGCTTGCTGGACGCGCTGCCCGCGTCATTACGCGCCAACGTCCCAGATCTGCCTCCAAAAGTCAGCTGGCTCGAGTCCTGGCAATACGATAACGTGAATCTCAACAACAAATGGCTTGCTCGTCGCAGAGCAGGTCTCGACCTGTTCCTCAACCAGGTGTTGTTGAACGACACTTTACTATCCAAAGCTATTGGCTGTGTACGAGAGTTTTTGGAAAAATGAGTAACCCAGAAGTATCTGCCCGGGGCTAGCCGCCGTGGTATGTGTCTTACAAGCAAGAAAACTGTTGGTATAAGGTTCTGGCCTTTTAACAGTTAGTGATTTCTGTCAGCAGGGCCCAGATTTCTTACAATGATTTGTCAGTAGTAAATTTTTTTTCGACCGCTTGGACAACTATAAAAGGCTCGAGATATGAAAACCAAGAAGAGGAAGGGAAGGGTCTAGTTCTATGGGACTACCGATTTGGTTTACGAGAAGAATAGGAGTCAGAATGGTTCATCACAAAGTTACTATTGTTGGGTCCGGTCCAGCTGCCCACACTGCGGCGATTTACCTGGCGAGAGCCGAAATTAAACCCTTCCTGTATGAAGGTATGTTTGCCAACGGGGTCGCTGCTGGAGGTCAGTTGACGACGACGACGGAGATTGAGAACTTTCCTGGGTTCCCCGAGGGTCTTACAGGTAGCGAGCTTATGGACAAAATGAAACAGCAGTCGTTGAGATTCGGCACCGAGGTTATCACGGAGACTATCTCGAAAGTCGACTTGTCCTCGAAACCGTTCAAATTCTGGACTGAATTCAACGAAGATGCTGAACCTAACACTACGGATGCACTTATTTTGGCCACCGGTGCGTCTGCTAAGAGAATGAACCTTCCAGGTGAGGACAAATACTGGCAACAAGGTATCTCTGCTTGTGCCGTGTGTGACGGTGCCGTGCCAATTTTCCGTAACAAACCTCTTGCTGTGATTGGAGGGGGTGACTCTGCGTGTGAAGAGGCCAATTTCTTGACCAAATACGGGTCCAAAGTTTTCATGTTGGTCAGAAAGGACCATTTGCGTGCGTCCACTATCATGCAAAGGCGTGCTGAGAAGAATGACAAAATTGAGATTTTGTACAACACAGTCGCGCTTGAGGCTAAGGGTGACGGCAAGTTCTTGAACGCCCTCAGAATTAAGAACGTCAAGACCAACGAGGAGTCCGATTTGCCCGTGAACGGGCTTTTCTACGCCATCGGTCACACTCCTGCCACCAAGATCGTTGACGGCCAAGTCGATTTGTTCGAGACCGGTTACGTCAAGACCGTTCCAGGCACTTCGGAGACCTCTGTGCCAGGTGTGTTCGCTGCAGGTGACGTGCAAGACTCCAAGTACAGACAGGCTGTTACCTCTGCCGGTTCCGGATGTATGGCCGCTTTGGACGCGGAAAGATACTTGTCCGAATTGGAATAGAGGCGACAGACGCCGAACGATAAATAGTTACTAGTATAAAGGTTATACGACATGAATGCCAGACAATGAGCTGGGTTTGAGATAGAATTGCGAATAATTGCACTATACGAATTTAACGTTATCTGTAGATATATGTGTTTGACCACTGATTGTATCAGCGCTTTCTGGCCTGAAGCGCCCTCACTTCCTCTTCGAGCCGTTTTACCTTGGCCTGCACCTCCTCGAGGTCCCCGTTCAACCTTGTGCGCTCGTTGACGATATTCTGTTCCCATTGTCTGAATCTCTGTTCCTCCGCCTTCACTTGGTCCGTAAAGTACTTCTTCAAAGCGTTTTCTTCCTCCTTGAACCTTGGGTTATGTGACAGTTTTCTAGCAGGCGCTCTGGCAGGTAGCGAAGGGTCTTCTGGAGACCCAGATCCGTCCAAACGCAGTCTGCGATAAGTTTCAAAGTGAGATTCTTGTGTAGACAAAATTAAGTCCAACAAATTGGTTCTCAAAAGCAAGCTTCTGAGCTTACGGAAATCGCAGTGCGCGTCGTTTTCGACTTCGACAATACCCCATGGATATTTTCTCGCAGCCACCAATTGGCCTTGTCCGTTGTCAAATTTTTTCTCCGATCCAATAATGGCAAATGGCATGGCCTCAATCAGCTGACGTGCGTGTTCCTTGACCGCTGGGTCTGACGCGTCGGAATCGTCCAAGGGCGGCGTGAAAATGCGGATTTCTTGTGCCTCAATGACTTGGCGGATGCGGATTTTAAAATCGTGAAGTTCCTTCTGCGTCAAAGTGTCGGACTTGGCAATTACAGGGATCAAGTTCGCACGCGTCGAAATTCGTTTCATGGTTTCAATATCGAGAGGTTTGAGCCCGTGACCTGTGGGACGAATGAAATACAAAACGGCGTGAACCCTTAGATCAAATTTCACATCACGGTACGGTTGTTGCTCCTGACGCATGTACGAGTCGTGTTGGTCATCAATGAAATCTACAATAGTCTGCCACGATTTGTTGTTGTTCACGTTGTCACCGAACCCAGGTGTATCGATCACGTTCACACGCAGCGAAAAGTTCTTCTCTTCAAGTTGAGCACGCAGAACGTCGATCTCCACCGTCCGCTTGATCCCTAGGTGGCGTCTTTGTTGCGAATCTGCGTGTTTCAACGTCGTTTGAAACAGCGTGTTTACGAATGTCGTCTTACCAACTCCTGATTCACCGCACACCATTAGCGTGAAAACGCCTCCATTCTCGGACACTATCTTGTACCGCTGGTTAGGCAGGTTGGAAATTCCTACAGGCGCCTTGTCACTGGTCATTGTCACGTCCTTTGCCGCTGTTAGCGTATGGTGTTTCGGTGGTGTTTCGGTGGTGTTTCGAGTGAGAACACTATATAAAAATCTGGGTTTTCAAAATTTTTCGCGTTTCAAGGCTTACGTGTTTAATATACAGAAAGTATGAGCGGTTCGGCAAGAAACAGATGGAAAGAAGGCAGAATTGAGTAATGAGAATGGTACGCATGGATTGGCGGTAAAAATTGGTTCCGGAACCTCGAAGCAACGGGACTTTTAACGTCATTTTGGATCGAGTTTGGACCAGTAACAAATGTTCCTGATTTTAGGGGTATGTCCTGAAGAAAGAATGTCCCCAAAGCCACTAGAGGGCTCTGTGGCCCAGCAAATTGGATTGCTGGTTCAGGGGGCACCGTTCGATACCAAACATCACCGGTTTCAGTGAGCAATTGAGATTATGAGACGATGATCACGTGACTTCTTTTTTATAATCAACTTGTAGCGCCAAAACCGACTGGAAATAGGCTCTTAGGGAATCCAACTGCCTCTGTGGCGTGATCCTCGCGGTTTGATTCAATTTTGAGTTGCTTTTATCAGGGCTCCTATGTTTTCTCACCTGAACTACGCCATGGTGATGTTTCTCACCATAGTGAAAAATTCGACTACTCGAATCTACCAAGTTCTCAAACACTAGAAAGAAGATAGAATTGCGTTTCAAAGGCCCATTTAGACATTTCTGGCGATGTCAGAACTGGAACCGTACATCAGGAAAGTGGTCGCAACGCCCCCTGCGCTGACGCCAGCCGATTTGGGCGATGCAATCGGCATAATTATCGAACATCTGGCCAACGAGTCAGAACCGAATGTAGCGGTTTACGTGCCAATAGCTGGCTTTTTGGCAGCGCTCCGGGCTACTAAATTGGACCATAAGGCCGAGTACATCGCAGCAGCGGCAAAGGCCGTACTGAAACACTCTGATGTGGTCGCGAACGACGCGACAAACGTCAGCGACAACGAAGTGACAATCGACATAGTCGGTACCGGTGGAGACGGACAGAACACGTTCAACGTGTCGACTTCGTCTGCAATCGTCGCCGCCGGGATCCCAGGGGTCAAAGTTTGCAAACACGGTGGCCGGGCTTCAACGTCGAACAGCGGTGCTGGTGACTTGATCGCGGTACTGGGCTGCGATCCCTCGAAAGTCACGGCTCGCACCGTACCACATCTGTGGGCGCGCAATTCTTTCTTATTTTTGCTCGCTCCTTACTTCCATAACGGCATGAAACACGTTGCGCTGATGCGCAAGCTTCTGAAAATGCCCACTATCTTCAACGTGCTGGGCCCATTGCTGCACCCGGTTCCCACGGTGCACAAGCGGGTTTTGGGCGTGTTTTCGCGCGACCTGGGCCCCGAATACGCTCGCGCCGCAGCGATCATGTACCCAGACAGCGAAACCTACGTCGTGTGGGGCCACGTCGGACTCGACGAAGTGTCGCCAACGGGTGTCACAACTGTCTGGCACACGGTGCCGGGCTGTGCCGAGCCCAAGACATTCGACGTTACGCCGGAGCTGTTTGGGTTGCGCGAACACACTCTGGCAGACTGTGCCTCGCTGGGGCCGGAACAGAATGCCGTCGTTCTACGCAAGATCCTTGGAGGAGCTTATCGCAAGGGCCAGGACCCGATCTATGATTACGTGCTGCTCAACACCGCGACCTTGTATTGTCTTGTCCAGGGCAACCAGGACTGGCCCGCGGGTGTCGTCGCGGCAGAGCAGTCTATCCACTCCGGAGAAGCACGCGAGGCACTAGAGCACTTTCTCGCCGACGTCGACCGATTGTAGAGCGCGACTCAGCCGGAAACAAACCGATACCAAAAAGGACTCGACAAAAGGATACACAGTCTCTGGTAATCCGCGCGGCTTTGGGCTTTGGGCATACAGACAGGTGATATTAAGCCAGTCGGGACCTCATTGGCGTACAGTGGCCCTCCTTCACGTAGTTAACTCGTCTATATTCGTCACGTTTTGTCACGTGACCTTTTTTATAGAGCCGCTCTTAGCGCGTTCACAAAGTTTAGTTTCGCGTTTCTGCCAACAAGAATAACATCAAGATCAATACCGAGATCACCACAGTACGAGGGCTCTATTGCACTGGGAGACGGTAATGGCTACTGTACCCGGTACGCCACGGGTGAATGGGGGTGAGGACCGAAGAAGCTACGAGTTTACGCCCATCGGATACGTGAGAAATGGAGACGAAACCGGTGATAAGGCAGCGCACAATGTTGACGGGAGAAAACGCAGGTCTAATGAGCATCTGATACTGGAAGAGCAAGATGAAGATGAGGATGAACCTGCAAAGAAGAGCAGACGGTATTATCACGACCGTCACGACGATACATTGAACTCGACGCGACTGTTTAACGAGTCGTCGTTCGACGACTCGATTCCGTCGCAATTGCCAATGCAAAACGGCAAGATGTCCAGTATGGGCAAAGCACCGGAGCTCACAGAGCCGAGCAGCTCAAACCCGTTGAAAGAACAAGAGGAATCGCTATACAGGCTGAACACAGAGAACTATAACCTGCGGGTGCGGTGCAACAGCCTTTTGAAGTTTCTGAACAATGTAACGGACGAGGGCGAGCTACGACAGAATTTGGAGCTCTTAGACGAGCTGCAGGAGTGGAAGAATAAGTATCAATCGCTGAGTCGGGGCTACCGCGATTTGCAGGCGAAAATAGACAGTGAAGAGGGCAAAGATAGTGCTTTAGGCGCTACGGGCGCCAAAGACTCCACAGACCAACTACGGCAAGAGAACACACGACTCACACAGCGGAGTGAACATCTCGAGCAGCGTGTCTCGGAGCTCTTGTCGCAAATATCCGAGGTTGAGAAAGTCGCACAGGTCCGTGAGGAGCAAAGACATGCACAGGCAGAACTAGCAAAATCGATCACGCGGGACCACGACGTGGAAACTGCACGTCTGCAACGAGAACTCCAGGAAGCGAAGGCCAAGATCCATCGGCTTGAGAGCGATCTACAGGAGTTCGATCATCAAGGTGGCTCTTTGCTGGCGCTTGAAAAACAGCTGGACCTGAAAAACGAGGGAATTACGAATTTGGAGACTCAGCTAAAGGAAGTGACGCACGTACGCCAGAAACTGGAGCAAGAATTGGCGACGCAAAGAGTGGCGCACGACAGTTATGTGCGTGACACTGAACAGAGGTTGAAAGAACTAGCAACAGCCGGAGATGCCCCACGAGCGCAGCTTCAATTGCGGCTTGACGAACTCGAGCGCTCAAATACACGACTCGAGAGCCAATCAAAGCATTTTAAAGCTACTAAGGAGGATCTGGAACGCGCTTTACGTACTCGCCAGGAGCGTATCCTGGCGTTGGAACAGGAAATAAAGCCGTTGCGAGATTCGCAACACACCGCTGAAGAAACTTCGAAGCGCGAGAAACAAGCCTATGGCGCTCTCGAAGTACAAGCGCGCAAGCTGACAGAGAAATGCACTTCTCTACAGCAGGAAAACGAAAAACTAAAGACAAGAATTGTAGAGCAAGCTGCGAAATCGCCGCAGTTGAAGCGGAACAATAGGGCTTTACTTGAAAAGGAAGAGCAACTTTCTGAACTGCAGGGTCAACTCCAGGATTTGAAGCATACTCTTGCTGCAAACAAAGAGACTCTTCACGAGTTGCGATTGGCGCACCAAAAAGAACTCGACCGTTTACGCTTGCAGATACAGGATGCGCAATCTGAGCCTGATCTTATCAACAGAAGACTCCAGAAAGAACTCGAAATTCTCAAATTCGAACTCGACTCTGTCAAGGAGACGAAGGCTAGAGAACTGGAAATTCTGGAGACCAAATACGCAGCATTGAGAAAGGAAAATCATGGACTCTTGAATCAAGACGATCATCACGCAGAACACTTCCAAAAATTGATAGCAGAGAAGGATAGAGAGCTTTCTGACCTGGTAAAACGTTGCAGCGATCTCACGACTCAGAGACTGCAACTAAGTCGGGAATTGAGCCATACGAGAAACTCTGAAAACGAGTACAAAGAAAAATGGAAAGCCGCAAACACCAGACTAGATTACATTACGAAAGAGTTTGTAAACTTGCGGCAGGCCACTGAGGAGTCAGGACGAGACCCTGGCTCTTTCAATGAGACGCGCGACGCACGTTGGCTAGAAAAATACCAAAGCATGAAGAAGAAACTGCTGGCAGAGTTGAAGTCAATGCAAGACGAGAACCTCAAACTTGAGAAAAAATTCTTACAAGAGAGAAGTGTATCTTCGCGTGCGAATAGACTCGGTTCGGACAGTTTGTCGCTGCAGGATCAGCTCGACTACTATATGCTGCGGTACAGACGTGAGGTGAAGCACACCAACGATCTCAAGGTCGTGAACGAGTACTTGAATCGAGTGCTGAAAGCCAGCTCGCAGCACTTGCGGCTCGACATTCTCAAGCTCGAAAGCGAGATGCCCAATTCTGCATTGTTGGGCGAGCCGGGTCCAAACGTCGGTCGCTGGACAAGGGCCCCTCGGTTCAAGACCGTGGCTCTGTTTGTGCTAGCGTGCGTGCGTCTCAGACGCGTTGCTACGAGGTCCCGTCAGGACGCGCAGCGGCTCGGTTATTTGCAGCGGAAAATCGTTCTTGATCAAGACAAAGTAACCTGGTGATCTTGTCCACGTCACTTACCGCGCGCCAGCTGCCGGTATGAATCCGCAACATCTTTGATTCGGTCATGGAAACTTTGGACGATCTGATCGATCTGATCGAGCTTATCGAACTCATTTTCCAATTCTTCGCATTGTCGCAGCACTTTCTGCATTTGTTCGATGTTTCCGTCAATTACTTCGCCAATTATGCCCTGCTCAACAAGCTCGTTTTGGCGACGACAAACGTTGGTTGTTTGCAGGTGTATTGACGACACATAGTCCTGAATTCGGTACAATAGGTAGTCATAATGGACGCTCAAACGGTCAATTCCAAACGGGTCTTGTGGGCCCTGTTCCTCGGTTTCCTGTGCGGTAATCCCATTGGAATCAACCTCAGTCTCTGGTGCACGATCTAATGCTTCATTGGACGTTTCATTGGCCTTTCCATTGCGCTCTCTGCCCGGTTCCATGCTCCATCTAGGTTTTTAACGGAGAGACTGAGTTTAATAGAGGTGTCCTTATATAGATAGACGTTACGATGAAACGGGAAACCGTGTCAAGTGACAATCGATATTAAAACAGCAAGCTGATCGAGGAGACACGGCTAGGTCAGAGACTACTTATAGCCTCCTGATCCCTCTTTTATTTATTTTATGAGTCATGACCGCTTGCTGGCGATACTCTGTTTCGGTAAATAGTGTGTGCTGCCGTTTTCCGGGCCTTTTTAGCCGTATAAATCGCATAGCAGGCCATTGAGAGGTCCATCGAATCTTCACTGGTCTAATTCCGTTCATCGAGGGGTTCATTATTGGTGTTTGAAACCGAATTCATCGTTAGGCTTTTTGGTAAGCTTTCCTCGTCGGCAGGCGGATTACGAGTCTCTTCTGTGGATGCAAACTTGGATTTTGCCCGAATCAAGGCGCCATACTTATAGAATACGAACGGCATGGGCATCAGAAGCACTCCCAGACCGCCAATGAGTGAGCCAGCACCGCCGACACCCATTGCGTCGAACATATACTGGGTAAACAGCGGCGATGACGCCGCACAAGCAGATCTCAGCACTGTGTTAGCTGCGACGGCCGACGCCGCGTACATCAGATAGGTGTCGATGATGTAGTTGATGAAAGTGACAAAGATGAGCAGAATTGAAGTTGCCAGAAACGTGCCCGCAACTGTGGGCACTGCCCAAGGGATGGAATCGTACTCTGCTGTCCAAGCGAACCAGAATATCGTTACCGCAAACATGACCGCGCCAACCATTGCCCCGGGTAGTCGGTCTTCGGGCACCGGTGTTCTTCCATGTGCGAATCTCCGTTGCCGTATTTGCGTGTTAACGAACAGCAGTAGTCCACCAATGCATGCACCTACAACCGTGCCGATCAATGGCAACTCTCCGATGCCAGCGTTCCATTGACGTTTCTGCTGGAACACGATCGGGTAGATGCTGAAGAGCATGTAAAGCAGCGTGTACACGAGGGCATAGTAGATGGAAACTAGGAAGCTAATTGGGTCTACCAGGAGTTTCCAGGGCCTTGTCAAAGCGATTTTGAAGACACCACCGAGCGAACGATCCGAGTCCTCAACGGGCGCCCTAACGCTGTCGTTCTCAGTAGTGCGACGCACACGGCGGGCTTTGTTCCGCAGAGCCATTGCCGGCAAAGTCTCTGGTAGCGTCAGGAGCAGCAATTGAGTCAAGCCAGCCATCCACAACAAGACATAGAAGGTCCAGCGCCAGTTTTTGGTCACTTGCAAAAAGCCGCTGACCACGGGTCCCAACGCTGGCCCTACAAAGGTCATCGTGGCAAACAAAACCATTGCATTACCGCGACCCACCGCACCCCACACGTCTGCTAAAATTCCCGGTGCATTCGTCAGCGCAGCACTGGCCGCCGCGCCTGTCAGGAAACGGCCCGCGAGCAGTGCTCCGAAATTGGGCGCAAACGCACACAGGAACCCAAACGCAAGGTAAAGTGCGAACGAGATCCAGAAAATGTTACGGCGTCCGTAAAACTCGGACAACGGCGCCCAAAACAGCGGTCCGGCACAGTAACCCACCAGAAACAGCGTTGTCACGAGACCTGCCGCTTCGGCGGAGACCTTTAGGTCTTCGCTGACGCTTTGGAACGAACCCGACGGTGCACTTGATGCAAACGTCGCGTTCATTACCAGCAAAATTGCTATGCCCGTGACATAGCATTTACGCTTGAGCGAGTAGTTCTTTGGGTTATCGACATCGTCGGGCCCAAATTCAAGATGACCGGTTTTGTCGAAGAAAAGCGGCTCTTGCGACATTTGGATTGGCAGCCAATGCGAGATTCTACTTCAAGAACGGATTGTTCTGACTTCGCCTTTTTAAACCTTTCGCTTGCTGCGCTGGCCATTTACTGGAATTGCACATTTTCTCGATGGTTACAAACGCAAAATTTACCGGGAGGCCCGGCATTCAGTCTTTCTAATCCTACTGACAAGACCCTTCGACGCACTACTTGCTCTACTGTTTACTGCATGCAGTAGTTCTGTCTGTCTATTTGTCTGTTAGCTGTGTGCTCGGAACTTGTTCGTGATTCCTAACGTGGTAATTCCTAAGGTGGTAATTCCTGGCCTGGGTTCCGGAACACCATATACGGTAAGTGATTCTCACGACAATTGACAAATTGATGGCCATGTCGAAGTCAGTGCTGGAGGGCCCACCAGCGGGGGCCAATGGAAGTCAATGACTGGAAGGATTTGAGATGACGATTTCTCAAAATGTTTGGTGCTGCGCTGAGTAATTTTTCAGCGATTCTCGAGGCCGTCACGATTCAAAGACTATTTAAGAAGGCACCTGGGGACTTGGGCCTGGTGTTCAATTCTACTGGACATGCTCTGTGCTATTAACAAAATACAGAAACACCAACTGCGCATTTCCCGTACAATGACTACTTACAAGACACCTGCTCCAATTGTAACCATAGGGTTTAGTGAAGCGACGCAAAATCGTCGTACAATGCGAGCATTAGAGCCCAAGACTACGGTCCCGGATAGTATCGTGGTGAAACTCGCAGAAACGGCACTTCTAACAGTTCCGTCGGCGTTTAACAATCAGTCTACGAGATTGACAGTTTTGTTTGGTGATGACCACAGGAAATTGTGGTCCATTACGGGAGACGCGTTGCTGGCGAAAATTGGCGAAGAAAGCTGGAGTACGGTCTCGAAGGATCGGATCGCTGCGTATGCGAATGCTTACGGTACCATTTTGTTCTGGGACGACGTGACGGCGGCGGCGGAAATGCAAGGTTTTGCTCCTGACATGTACAAAGACAAGACCGAAGAATGGGTGCACCAGACCAGTGGGATGCATCAGTACTACTTGTGGACCGGGCTAGACGCATTGGGGCTTGGAGTCAATTTGCAACACTACAACCCGCTCATCGACCACGACGTGCGCCGCACTTGGAACGTTCCAGAGCACTGGCAATTGAAGGCGCAAATGGTGTTTGGAGTACCTAAAGAGGGTAGTGTGGTAGGTGAAAAAGTTCAGAAACTTCCCCTGGAGCAGAGATTGCAGGTGTTTGGCGCGACAATGTAGATGCAAAGGTGCTATTGCAGACTTTTATTAGCCAGTTTGTAGAGCCATTAAGAAGATGGGCTATCATATTTGTATTTGAGACACTGTGTCAAGGCGGATGACAGAATGGTACAGAGTGATGTAGAGGCCGTACGGGCAACGACTTGAACTCGAATTGGCCGAGGGGGTCAATAACCTATGATTTGTGCTGCATATAATAGCTTGCTCTCACTTATATTGTAGCCATATTTATTGCCAAAACAAAGCGAAGAACTGCTCTCCCCGGAGCGATATGAGTATAAAACTCGGCAGGGTCTGGGGGCCATCACGCGAGTCAATCCCACATAAATAACCACACCAGGTGGAAAGTAATGAGGAAGGCCTGAGCAGGTGTTGGTTTACATTTGACTTGGTTACTTTACAGTTACTTTGTCTGCTCATAGCTTTTCTTAATTGTATTCGAAAGAGGGAATTAAACCATAGATGATACTAATAGGTAGCACTATTGTTAATATCATGTGATCACATTGATAGATTAAAACGATGACAGGATTGGACCCAGAAAACGATTGGAGTACACACAACCCCAGTCATAGCCAGTGAATGATAATTATACCTGAAAAACCCATCCGAGTGTGGTGGAATCGAGGACTAGAATTGTCAACTTCTCATCACGGAACGATAAATGAAAGTAATATCACACAAGCTGTACAAGGCCATAAGACCAAATTCAAAGATAGCTACCAAAGTTGGTCGACCTCAATAGAAATCTCACTTATGAGCCCCCGAATACACTTCAGTATTACGCGCTACTGGTTTCGATAGATCTACGACGTATTAGTACAAAGTGATACGCCAAGAACTCCAGTTTTCGAATGGATCAAACTTTAGTAATATAAGGTTCGTCATCACTGACAACTCGACGAACATGAATGAGCAACTATACAATCAATTGAGCATAGAAACCTAAATTATCCATTCGAAAGATTTTGGAAGTCTATGTTCCACCGATTTTCTGCTGCGCCGCCGGCGAAGCGGCGTCAACTGACCGGTGTGAGGAATGATCGCGCTAGCAAAAAGAACAACGACAAAAGGGACGCCGATCTGGCCATCAAACACACAATTCTTCCTATGACCAAGCGTCATAAAATCAGTAGAGCCTGCGATCGCTGTCGCTTTCTTCGAATCAAGTGTGACGAACAAAAGCCCTGTACACGGTGCGTCGCAAGCAACTTGGAATGCATCGTCTCGCACAAAGTTTCTGGCTCCCAGACCCAACACAAGGGCTTGGGGCTCGCGAGGGGCGAAACTCGCGAAGCCCGTGATACTGGTAAAATAGGCGATGCTCATAAAGCTGGGGAGATCGGCAAAGTAGGTGAAG
The DNA here is from genome assembly GCA_900074745.1 of Lachancea mirantina. NCBI lineage: Eukaryota > Fungi > Ascomycota > Saccharomycetes > Saccharomycetales > Saccharomycetaceae > Lachancea > Lachancea mirantina. The sequence continues at coordinate 1,155,292 of LT598465.1, forward strand.
TCGACGAGATCGGCGAACTGTTGTCGGCAATATCTCCGAGAGCCCCCATGGACCCGGTCTCACAATCCGACCAGCACATAACCGGCTCTTCCTCTCAAACAATGAATACCCAGGACGATGCTTGGATGCCTACAACTTCACTGGATGACGCTTATAAAGATATTCTCGACATAGGAGCTCGTGTGCATGGTTTTTTCGCGAGTGGAGAATTGGCCTTTTCGCATCCCTCTGCTTTAACTGGCGGCCTTTTTCCGCAACCCCCATACCCCACTATCCCCGCGCTAGAACGCAATCAGTATTCGAGTTATCTGTCTTCCGATCAGCGAAAGCACTATTTGCAACTTTTCTGGGACGTTATTCATCCACTCGTGCAGGTCCTGAGCAGCACGGAGTTTGCAGCGCTTGGCACTGTGCCGCTATCGACCAGTACAGATGAGTATTCGACCACCAACGCTTTAGTTGACTCGATGATTGCTCTTGCAATGCAACACAGCCATACCACGGGACTTTCCAGCCGCATACTAGGACTTCAGCAGCCGCTTTTCCGACAGTCTTACAGTGACACCGCTTCAGCAGCAGCCACTTGGCCCGGCTTTGAACATTTTTACCGCTGTCGCGAGTGCATGCGGACGAGCTCAGATGTGACGCTGGAGGTGTTACGGTGCCACATTTTCTTGGTCCTTTACCTCATGAAGGCCTGTGCTTTTAAAGATGCTTACAATCTACTTGGGGTCACTGTTCGCAAGGCCTATAGTGCCAAACTTCACCGAACGCCACCACATCACTTATCCGATTGCGAAAAAACCGCTCGCATGCAACTGTGGTGGAGCATCTTTTCGCTAGACCTCACATGCTCCTTACAACTGGACATGCCCACGGCCAGCCAAAAAGGGCTAATAAAATGCCCTCTCACGACTCAAGATGCTTTGACCCGATATCTTTCTTCTCCCACGCCGAACGATAAGACCGAAGAGACTCACACATACTCAATCCTTTTCGTCAATCTCGCTACCATTGTGGCTGACATTAGTGCATGCGTATCGACCACAGATCTTGTGGATGGCGACTGCAGCAGTCGAACGGCTCTTGAAGAACATGCTTTGAGCCTTTCATCTGCTTTTGACAAACTAGAAATCTGGCATAATGGGCTACCTTTCAAGCCATCAATTAATCGATCTGATGGTGACATAACTGAACCCGAGTTGCGTGACATTCGAGGCTTTCTAGCTTTACCCACTTCATTGGCACGGAAAGCGGTGCTTTTAGAGCTTCACTACCATAACGCTTACACACTAATACAGAGGCCCTTTATCCGCCTCCGCTATGCCCAAGCGAGAATTGGCTGCAGTCCAGAAATTTTGCAAGACTCGCAACAGCCAAACGTAGTGCTGCACATCAAGAGCGCTCTCTGTCACGCGTCCGCGATTGTTGACTTGGTCTTCTCCGTTTGTTCGAGCTGTGATGTGCTATACGGCTGGTCAGAAATCGTGCAGCCTCTTTGGAATGCCTCAATGGCGATCATCTCCTTCATCTATTCGAATTCTTCCACCCCTGAAGCTCAAAAGGCATTAGCTTCGCTTTCGCGCGCTCAGATCATTTTCGAGCTTTTTTCGTCAACGTGTTGGACTGCGAATTCTGCGAAGGAAATTGTCAAATCGCTTTATGTGAGTTTACAAAACGTTGTAAAGAAGGTATCGTCAGCAGCTATCAATAACGAACCCACAGGCTGGGATCTTTTTGCATCATTACTAAAAAAACATCAGCCTACGTCATCGAAGGCTCAAAACACACTTTCGTCGCTGGGTCCTCAGGAGAAATTTCATTGAGGTGGCGGTGAGTCATCATTTCGTCACCCATTAGATCACTCTTGATGTGATGAAGGGGTTTGACGACACTTTTGTTGAGGCTTTTCCTTGTCGGTGGTTGATAGAATTCTGAACTGTTCATTCATTCATAATTGATATAAATAATAAAGCTGGTAAGGAATTGAGTACTTATATCTCTCCGTGGCTATTTTACGACCATGACCACTATGATCTTGGTCATATCAGCTCCTTTTATACAATTTCTGTAATATTGTTCCCAATTTGGAATCCGTTACTTTCTTCATACCAGACGGTTAATTCTCATCATACGTCATTTATCGTACCACACATGATCTGATCACAATGTTCTGAAGACTCTAGAACTGTCAATGGACCTGTTTTAGCTTCCAGCTCTTTCGCGGAATGCCAACCGTCTGTCCAATCCTCTAATTTTATTCTGTCATATCGATCACGTGATAATGCAATTGAACGATATCATCTTCTCGCCAGCTCCTTCCAACAACTTTGATCACCACCGGAATCATTCGGGTCCTGTGACTTCATCTTAATCATAAACTGTCTATTCAGTTCCGCCTTATTTGAATCTGTCGTCGCGATCACGTGATACTACAACTTGACGATATCCTATCTCGCTATCTCCTCACAACAAATTTCCATTTACTTCCTTTATGCTCTCAACTTCAACCTGTTGAAAAAAGCCGTTTTACCTTGAGACTTCCGGTAGCGGATGTAACGCAAGCCCAGCCTTCGAGTGATATACGGGATTTTATCCAGACTGACCAAATTTTGTTGAATGTTAGACAAATTAATACAGAGCGCTCAAAACTCTCAAAAGGACCTTGCAAAGCTCCTCAACCCAACGGTATATCTATTCTTATACACAATCATCACCCAATGTAACCTGCCCTCGTGTTAATCCACTCGACATGGTTTCGGCTCTCTACGGTTCGAAACTGTCGCAAGGGCCACGTGACCTCGGTAAAACCCGCGATCAAAACAGATACCTGTTGGTGCATATGAGCGCTTTCGCGCTAGCTCGATATAAACGACTACCACGCGATCTCAACCATGCCAGCTTGTCGTCATAAACGTGGCTCTTGGCGACAGTCAAGAGTTTGGTGGGCATGTTATTCGCATAAGAATAAATCCATTTGTACGATAAATTTCACAGCACGTGACTCTTACATCATCACGGTTAACGTAATTTAATGGTATTTTACATCGTTTTTCACGGATTTCTCAAAGCTCGAAGTTCATTATCAGCTAAAAGGGGCCTTTGATTATCAGGAAATGGGCAATTAGACCCACTTGATCTTAGAAAAGGACAGCTATAAAAGGACGATTACTTAGGGTTAGCCATTGAGATGTCGCAAGGAATATATTTGGCAGATGCACCCGTAAGAAGACCCCAATACGGGTCAAATCCCCTCGTCCGGAAGATACAACGGGCGTGCCGGTTGTCGTTGCAAGAACCGGATCTGGCATTGAACTTGGATGTTGCAGATTTCGTGAATGCCAAACAAGGTGCCGCACCACGTGAAGCAGCTATTGCGATTGTGAAGCTTGTAAACAGCCGGGACACACACACGGCGGTGTTTGCACTGGCTTTGATGGACGTTTTGGTGAAAAATTGTGGGTACCCATTTCACTTGCAAATATCGCGTAAAGAGTTTTTGAATGAGCTTGTCAAGCGGTTTCCAGAGAGGCCGCCCGTTCGGTTTTCGAAAGTACAGCGTTTGATTTTGACTGCGATCGAAGAATGGTACCAAACGATCTGTAAGCATGCCGCCTATAAAGAAGATTTGGGCTATGTTCGAGACATGCATCGATTGCTCAAATACAAGGGCTACGTTTTTCCCAAGATACGCGAAGAAGATTTGTCTGTGTTGCGTCCGACAGACCATCTCAAAACGCCCAGCGAAATTCAAAAAGAGCAAGAAATCGTACAAGCCGCTAAGCTTGACGAATTGATCCGTAGGGGCAAGCCCGAAGACTTGAAGGAGGCGAACAAGCTGATGAAAGTCATGGCTGGTTTTAAGGCCGACAACGCATTGCAATCCAAACAGCTTCTCAGAGACGAACTCACCAAACTCAAACGTAAAGCGGATCTATTCAATGACATGCTCAGTACCTCTGAATCCCCAGATCTCAACAATGACACTTTAATCGAACTATACAGTGCCCTCAAATCCTCCCAACCCAAATTTCAAAAGATTATCGAAGAGGACCAGGACGACGATGGTCTTGTTCAAGAACTTCTTTCGTTTAATGACACTGTGAACCAGTTGATTCAGAAGTATACGCTACTCAAGACGGGCCAGAGCGGTCAGGCTGCCGAGTTGCATGTTTCATCCGTTTCCTCGCCTGGTGCAACCAGTGGTACTTTGGCCGACGAGCTAAATTTGATCGATTTTGGCGACGAACCGCAGTCCAGTCCTTCGCCAGCACCTATTGCTGGTACGTCTAACACCATGGATGACTTGTTGGGTGACCTGAATGACCTCAGTTTCAGTCAGCCAGCTCCAAGTTTCGGCTTAGGCGGAAGCATCAGCTTAGGTCCTAGCATGGCTACTTCCTCTGTTAGCCCTGCTCCTGTCACTTCGAACACTTCAAGTTCTGGTAATCTAGACCTACTTGCTGAATTTTCCGATCTTAAGCCTTCTCAAACGCAGTCATACAACGCCCAGAACGACTTACTCGGAAACTTTTCATCCAAAAAACCTGAGAATCAAACAACCGACGGCATAAAGCGCATTGAGGTTTCAGCGTCAAATAACTTGAAAATCGAGTTTGAAATTACAAGGCAGTCAAGCACAAGCATCCGAGTCACCTCCATTTTCAGCAATATTGGTAACGCACCTATAAGCAACCTAACTTTCATGCTTGCCGCTCCTCGGACCATGACTTTGAGATTGGAACCGCAATCCGGAAGCACCCTCTCCGTTGGTGCTATCGACGGAGTAAGACAGACTGGATGGATTGATACCTCCAACTCTACCTCGGACAAGCCTCTAAAGGTTAAGTGGAAAGTCAGTTACAGTTTTGGCACGTCCTCTACAGAGGAGTCGTCCGTTTTCGTCTTTCCCAAAATCTAGATTAGTTGTTCTTGTCTGACTGATGGTAATCCTGGCAAGTCTCTGGTCAGTACTTAAGTCGCTGATTATATATAAATGTCATTAAAATGTCCTCGTGGGGTTACTTTCCATGTTGTAACTTTTGTAAAATTTCCTGTGGCGTGGGTGACACAAGCTTTCGAGTCGCCTGCTGTACGTCTTTCGCTTCTGGGCGTAAGTTTGAAATGGCACCTTCTGCATCACCAGGAGAGCTTGGATGAGTGCTCGATGTGCCAGGTTCATCCTTGATTTGCTGTTTAGAGCTTATACTACGATAGTAGCTTTCAGCGGCTCTCAATGCGAGCTCAGGCGTTAGATCGGGTTTTTGAAGAAGGATTTTTTTAACGTAATTCTCAATAATTTCCCTTTCGCCTGAAGTTCTCGGCCTCTGCTTAGGAAGCGCCTGTGCAGTAATCTTAGTATTGCCAATTCCTGCTGATCCTAATGAATTTGAAGGTGATTGAGGTTGGCTGAAACGCTGTCCTGTAGAATTCGAATTCTGTCCCGAAAACTTCGACAAATTACGTTTAGAAAGCTGTTGCTGCTGCAACAACGCGGCTGCTTGAAGCTTGTGCTTTGCTAAACGGCGCATTTGCATGTCTCTGCGTAACGCCTCGTCACGCTGAGCTTTGAGTTGGGACATCTCTGCTGGCGTTGGAACCGTAGTGTTTTTACAATCTAGCGGTTTTCTAGGTTGAGATGGATTGGGTTTTGGCGCGTTTTCTCTTTTCTTCATGCACTTTCTCATTGCCTCAAACATGCTCGCCCAGCGAAGCCTACGATGGCCTCGTTGTATGGATTCCTCTCCCACACCAAGCGGTGAAATACGACGTTTTTGCTGCTGTTGTAGCTTGTGCGCTTCGATCAGCCAGAGTTGTGCCGCATGAGCTCTTGGACCCTTCATGTCGGTGAATTGAAATTTCTCGTTTAGCTGAATAAATCTTTCAAAGCACTGCCACGGTGTTCTTCGCTCAATATTAGAAGCATAAGTCTTATTGGGTCGTGGAGAGAGATGGGCACTTATGAGTTCCCAATTGTATGCAAACGTGTTGATATTCTTTACTAGATCACTATCATCTTCTGGTAACCAAATGGTTGGCGTTCGGTATCTCAGATACCTCAAAGATGGGGCTTTCGGTGGTCTCAGATAATGACTTCTTCTGTTGCCGTAAAACATTCCTCGTCTCTTGCTAAAAGGTGTGATAGATGGCTCATCGTCTACAATCTGTCGTTCTACAATCTTCATAAAGTGATCGTCGTCTAGCGTCACGGTTGCCTTCGAAACCGGTTCGAAAGGTAGATTGTCGAAGGAATCGGACCAAATCGTTGACTTATCAATGCCAGCGTATATCGGTAGATGTTCAAACATTTTCTTTTCAAGTGAGTTGAGCCACTCTAATGAGATTTGCGTGTTGAAAGGAGATGGCAGCTTGAAGTTCTTCGAACCTTCGTTTTGAACAGTGTCTGAAGGCTGCATGTCCTCACCAAATTTTCGCGCACCGTTGACCAAAAGACCTGTGTCAATGGTTTGGCACTCCTCTTCCGGTTCAAGCTCTTTGAAGGGACTCTTTTCTCCAGGAGTGGACATCTCTTTATCTCTTTGAGAATTATGGGCATCCGAGTCCGAAATATGTGTACCGGGTATTCTTCTTTCCACACAACATGCTTTGCCGTAATTCCAGTAGTCCATCACAGCTTGTGCTATGATCGCACACGTTGCCATCTTGTACTTCTTGCCCTCATAAAAATCACATTGCATCCATTTAGCCTCCGTAAGAAGACTTTGCCAATGGGTAGGGTTCGGTTTAGTAGGTCCCCATGGATCTATGAATTTCCTCGGCTGCCTCAAAGACCACAAGCCTACTCTTCGGAGTTCCTCTATTCGCGAGCTGACAACTGCAATGCGCCCCTCATTTAATGCAGCATTCATAATCTCTGTAGTAAGGGCTTTATGTGCCGTTGGCATAAGTTTGACTAATGGTAGCGTCTGGGCAACGTACTTCAGCTCTGCCAGCGGGATTGCCTGTGGCAATTTCAATGGTATATTATTATTCATCACCAAATAAACTGAACCTTTGGAATTAATATTGGAAGGATCATAAAGATCAGAATTTTTTTGAGTTTTGGTCAAGAGTTGATCAACGACGCGACGCTTCCGGGAATTCTGACCAACAGCCGATACCTGCCGATAATCTGTCTTCATGATCTTTTGCCTCTTGAGATTGTTGTGAATTTCCTGCGGAGGAATGTTTTCTGCGTTGAGTGAAGCAGATGCGCCATTTACACCTCTGCTTTGATCTCCCTGTTCGTAAGGTCGCTTTGGAGTCTCGGATGGTCCCTGTCTATCGTCAGATTTCAGTGATTCTTCGCCTACGGTTGTTGTCTCGACTAATGAGTCATTCTCCTTGTGAGGATCGACTGTCGACACATCGGACAAGGAGCTCATGGAGTTACTAGTGTTGGTGTTGAAACCTTTGCCTGTCTCTGTTTCTGGCCTCGAAGCTTCTTTGTCCTTTTTTACATTATCTTTATCCACAGGGGTGCCGCTCTTGCTTCGCGACGTTTTCTTATCTGCAGGTGCCTCCGCCTGGTTAAACTCTGGCACCGTCTGGGGGTTGAAACGAAGTCCTTTTTGGATGTTGTTGTTATCTAAAAAGTTTTTGATTTGAGCCTCCAGGGCATCATTGTTAGTGATGGTTAAAAAATCCTGCAGCCGAGACAAGCAATAGAGCTCTGTGAGCTTACGCGCTCGTTCAGCTACCAGATTCTCCAGCAAGTTTTCTTTATCGTCTTTCGCCGGCTGGCTCATAGCGCCTTTGTATAGACTCGCCAGGAGCTAGAAAACTTGTCAAAAAACCTCCCAGAAAAGAACAAATCGCGGCGAAAAAAGTCTCAGAATAAATAAACTGCACCTGCTATAGGATTACCGGTTTAGAAAGACAGAATGTAGCCGTTGTTTCGTCCTTTGAGAGATGGTATATAGTCAAGAAAGCTTGATTTTGAAGTTTTATTAGCGCTTCATGAATTCGATTTTCGTTTAAAGCGATGTTCGTATGCTTTTGAGTAGAAATCAATACTCACTTTACGTACAAAAGTATAAGACAAGCTTCGACGAAGCCATAACAGCTCTTGTGTTGCTTAGACCTTCCTGACGCTCTCTTGCGTCAATCGAACCGCTTTAAAGAGCAAACTTCTCATTTTTAATGATGAATATATTCTTGTTCGTTTTGTAACGTCTTCAGGAACGTTGAGAGACTCTAATCGCTTTTAAATCGGCTAACTTGTTCCTCTTGTCCTAATGTTCATTGCACCATTTCAAGTCAGATTTAAAGTCACCCCGGGTTCATCTGGTAGGGACTTGAAGGTAAGTGAATTTCAGAGTAGTAACCGAAATCCTCTATCCCATACCCATCTCTCAGTCGAACATGCTTTTGACTAATTTGGAGGTTTCTTGGATCAAATATTGCCTCTCGGCTAAACATAGTACCCAGGTTTCCTATTCTCCGCTTGCCGCCAATTCTACCACTTGGCTATTTCCAGCTCACACTCGGCAATGGCCTTGTTCAACGAATCGTGGCTTATTACGACGTAAGTGGGGATCAAGCCCTTTCTGCCGTCGCCGTCGAAGTGAAGAGCAGCGTGACGTTCAAAAAAGGCATCCTCAGGGTGAAAATAGTCAATTTCTGCGGTCCTGGCCCGTTTTTTGGCGCTTTGTTTCTGTTGCTCGTCCTGGTCCACGTCCAAATTAACTTCGAACTTGCGACTCACGATGACGTACCAGTCGTAGTGCTTCCCGTTTCCAGAGTTTTTCAACGCATCTTCTAAAGTGATACGGTAGAGTGGCGCGATGATCTCTGGTGGCATGTTGATGAGCCGTTCCCCAAGTAGCATGGCGCATGACTGGTTGGACGCCTCAATTTTGTTCAGCTGTTTCGAAAGTCGGTCGTCTATCTTGTGCAAATATTGTGCATAGTCGCTGTTCCTGTTCGCCTTGTAGTCTACCAAAGACAGGAAACTGTATGGATCGGATTCGGGCCCATCTGTCTTTATAGTCGTCGTTGGTGAGTCCAGGATCATATCCGCCAAAGCACTTAGTTGGATCCGGTTCGACTCGTGCGATCCAAATAGCTGTCGCATGAGATGCTTCAAAGCGTGGAAGTCCACGTTCTTATTTCCGTCGTAGAAGTCAAAGTCTACATTCACAACTTCTTCATTTTGGTCCAATCCAACTTCCGTTTCCGAGTCAGTGCTGCTGATATCTATGTCGGAGTCGGAGTCTTCCGTCTCGCGTCTCCTTTTGACTATCTCGCTAACCTTAACAGACTGCACCATTATCAAATTGACGAGGATCTCGATATCTGTTGTGTTCGATATGCAATGTGAATATTAAGCTCATCGCGTTGGAAAATTTTCCAATTTTAACATCTACATATATATGAAGTAAAGCCGTTCAACTGAATGAACCAGAAAAATAACTATAAAAAAGCCAATTGAACGAGACCTTAACCCGGTATTCAAAAACACTGTAAGAGCATCAATTGTGCTAAATTCCCAGCCTAGATTCTTTGAGCATTTAGAGTGCATTTACATACGCACGTGATAAGAAATCGTTATTATTATTTAAGAGGGTCCTTCGGACTACTTGATCCTGGGATTATGCTGATTTGAAGTAACTAATTTTGAAGTAAAGCTAGGACCTAGATTGTTCAAGAGATACAATTTCAGGAATGAGTGGGAGTACCGAAACTAGCGTACCTGAAGACTTGATCAAGGCTTTTGATATTCGATGTAATAAGGGTTTTTTCGTCGGTAAATCGGATATATGCAAAAAGGTTAAGGGCGTCGGTGGATTTATCCGAAAAAAAGAATTAGAAGCTATAAGAGTTGAAGGTAATTCTGATGTTATAGAGCTATTGCGCATTCCTCGGTTATCTACTTTCTCCATTTATACGCTGCTGGAAATCGTGAATGATGAAAACAATTACGCTGACGCCTCGTCTTTCTCGAAAACAAGCGCTGCAGTTAAAGCGAGTTTAGAAAAATATTTTCGGAACCCGATCTTGGTGTCTCATATCAGCGAATCGTTACTCCTCGTCAGCTATTTCACTTTGTTTGAGTGTCTTAGATATCATGGCCTGGAAATTCCCGAGAAAATAAAAAAATATTTGGACCTGGTATTGCTGGACACCGAGGTCGATTCGGTGTACTCCAATCTTTCGAACAGCTTCGAAACCTCAGAAATACGTCTCTTCCGCCAGTACGGATACGAAAAATGCTCAGAGATCTTCAATGCGCTCATTGATGTGTCTAATGTCATAACTAGCGACAACCAAATTTCTGTGAAAATCGCCAAGATATGCGCCAGCTGCATGTCCCGATCTCTCGAAATTCCAGAGGCCGTGGATGTCGATAGTGACGATTTCAGAGTCAATAATACGCTGGTTCCTGTGCTTGATTTTGTCAATCACGACAATGACCAAGTTAACGCGCATTTCGACGTGGATCGAGAAACAGGCGACGTTTTACTACTACTTGATGAAACACCACAAGAGGAAGAAGAATTTGAAGTCTTTATCAGTTACTCTCCGTATGAGGAGCTCTTCAATTTCGAAAGGACCTACGGATTTGCGCCGGTGAGGTCCAAGAAATCACCTCAGTTCTGGAATATGTGCTTTGAAAAGAATTTCTTCAAGAAATTTAAACCCAGGTGTTTGGACTTGGCTTGTTTTTACAAATGGTTCTCGATCAGACCTTGCGTTCAACTTATTTTACTTGGCGATCAGGTGTATATCAATGACACCATTGAAGAATTTAGACAGTTTCTTCTCCCTTTCTTCGATAACCCTGTCCGAGAAGATGAGCCGCGGTTTGAGTATAATCCGAACTGTTATTTGACCTTTGCGCGCTTTGCAGCGCGTGCAAACGGCGGTAGTGAAAATGATTACTTGTCGTATTATGAAGAGGTCGTGAGGACCCAAGAACGAAGTCGAGACGAAACCATAGGTATTCCTCAATTGGCATGGTCTTGCCGTTTTTGGGAAGATTCTTTGGTGTCAGCGAGATTCGACAAAGAACAATGCATGAGCTTTGAGCACGACTCGGAAGAAGACTACGAAAAGGCCAAAAATGCTTTTGAAGCATATTTCTGTGAATACTGCGCTTGGCGAATGCGGGCACTTTCTATCGAGATGACTCAACCGACCTCAAATTTTTGGGGCAGATTGGCCGCTCATGAGCAAACAATTTTAGGCCAGATCCTGCTTCAAAAACGAAATAAATCTGCATTTTTCTGGTCCGAAGCCCCATCGTCCCTAACCGTGCCATTTACGGGATGTCCAGTGCTTCCAAACCAATGTGTTGCGTTTGAAATTGACACGGACATGACGAAAAATGACCATTTCTCTTATTACGAAGAGTCTCGGTATTCTGACTACGTTGACGAAGAGTATGAACACTATCATCAATTTTTTAACCCATCTTAACGCACAACTACGCAGGCTGTAACTCATTGTCATAAGGCGAATCCATTGCGCGTTTCCAACAGAAGTAGATCAAAAACTAGACATATGATAGGTGACAGGTTTCGTCTTTTATCTTGACTTGTTTGTATTCGTTTATAATTGACAATTCTTAGGATATATTACAGGCTTGTCGAAGTCGGGATGGCATCGTCATGTAAAATTTGAACGTTGAAAGAGACGCTAGGAAAAGCGTTATAGGAAAGGGCAGTGATTGAGGCAGAAGTTGGCCACGATGCGATTGAAAATAGTGCGCTTGATAGTTTTTCTGATGATAAAGAAACTGGTTTTGGGCCTGCACTTTTACATGAAGCCTGGAGAAGTCCGATGTTTTTACGAAGATCTAGCAGAGGGGGCTATACTCATAGGAGACTTCGACGCTCAAGTGGAGAGAAACGGACGGTTTGAAGAAGATTTTGGATTGAAGATGACAGTTACGGTTGACGAAACGTTCGACAATGATCACAGAGTCCTAAACATGAAGAATTCACACACCGGCGATTTTATGTTCACGGCTCTGGAATCTGGAGAACATCGAGTCTGCGTGAAACCAACCTTTTCCAACATGAACGCAAACTTGAGAATTTTTTTAGAACTTGAGTTTGCCAACGTTCAATCTCTAGATAGCAGACGAATGGGCCAAATGGAGTCACTACGAAGTCGCGTGCTTCAACTACTGGACAGGGTTGACAGAATTAGAAAAGAGCAAAAAGAGATTATGAAGAGAGAAGCCAAATTCCGAGATCAAAGTGAGTCTACGAACTCGAGAATTATGGTATGGTCTTGCATTCAATTGATAGTTCTTTTTGGTACGTGCGTGTTCCAGATGCGATATCTGAAAAATTTCTTCATTAAAGAAAAGGTCATTTAATGGCTGATTGACTAAATAATTAATTAAAGGTAATGTTTAGGATGGGTAGCTCGATGTTTGTCGATGTAGTTTTAACCTTGGCTTTCGCACCTGGAGTTTTAATCTCCTAAATATGGAATGTAGGGCATCCACGTTTCCCAGCAAGTTGGTTTCGTGGTCTAGTTGGTTATGGCATCTGCTTAACACGCAGAACGTCCCCAGTTCGATCCTGGGCGAAATCAATTTTTTAGTTTTCTTTTTACCCAACTTCATAATTCACTGCTATTGAATCAGTGCCGAATGGCGACATGTATATCAATGCTATTGGATTGTGAAACGCTAGCAAGTTGACCTCTGCAATGTTTGGAATATCACGCTAAATGAAATATTGAGTTCTTGTACATTATAATGAGCCAAAAGAGGTGCTCTATGATGCCGAAGCTTGAAGTGATTAATTAGGCAGTTAGCCTCCTAACAAATTTCCAACAAACTCTATTAATAATTGAAGCAAATATGCTTGTACTTTGGACCAATTTCATTATAGACGATTTGTAGATTTTCAATTACGTAGCGCTTTAAGAATCAGTTAATAATCAGATTTTTCAGTTTTGGCATTACATCTCATCGGAAAAATTGAATCTGGAGGTATTATTGTTGAGCGCAAGAAAGGTTCTCTTGAGATGAATCTAGAGGACCGTAAAGAGCTCGAGGCATTGAGAAAGGAGAATGCAGAACTTAAGAGAAAGCTGGGAGTTCAAAAGTTCCAAAATGATGAACTTGCGATGAGTTTGGAAGAGTTTAAAAGGTATGGCAGACAGATGATAGTAGAGACTTTTGGCGGTGTTGATGGACAACTCAAGCTTCGTAACGCCAAAGTCTTGATTATAGGAGCAGGTGGCCTTGGTTGCCCATGTTTGCCATATTTGGCAGGCGCAGGGATAGGTCATATAGGCATAGTGGATAATGACGTTGTCGATACGTCGAATTTGCATAGACAAGTTTTACACAGCTCCAACAGCGTTGGAAAGCTAAAATGCGACTCTGCAAAAGAATTTTTGCAGAAATTAAATCCACATGTTGAAGTTACCACTTATCCAGTGCGTTTGAGCCATGCTAATTGTTTTGGGATTTTTACCGGTTACGACTACGTCCTGGACTGCACTGACACACCTTTGACGCGGTATCTTATTTCTGACGTTGCTGTATGTCTCGGAATGACGGTAGTTTCGGCTTCCGGTTTAGGTTACGAGGGCCAACTTTCCATTTTGAATTTTAAAAGCATGGGTCCCTGCTATCGATGTTTCTATCCTGCTCCTCCTTCTCCCAGCAACGTTTCATCGTGTCAGGAAGGTGGTGTTATAGGCCCATGCATTGGCCTTGTAGGTATCATGATGGCCGTTGAAACGATTAAATTGATTATGGGCGTATACACTGAGGAAAACTTCGAACCATTCCTGTTACAATACTCTGGATTTCCTCATCAAACACTTAGAAGGTTCAAAATGAGAGGCAGAAAACCCAATTGCATAAGCTGTGGACCTGATTCGACCGTCAACAGGGCAGCTATACTTGCCGGAGGTATCAACTACGAGTTGTTTTGTGGCAAGCGCAATTATGATGTGTGCAAGCCCGAAGAGCGAATAACCGTTGAAGAATTCGAGAAGGCTTATATGTCTCAAGAGGGATTGGACTATACATTGTTGGATGTCAGACCTCATCATCACTATGATATCTCTCATCTGCCTAATACTTTTAACATAACGGTAAAAGAGCTACGCGACATGGATGGGAACATGGACTTACTGAAGCGTCATATCCCAAAATTGACAGACAGGAGCGAAGTTCTGGTTATGTGTCGGTATGGTAATGATTCCCAGCTTGCAACAAAGTTGCTTAAAGATGAATTTAAAATTTCAACGGTCAGAGATATCCGTGGCGGACTTTTTAAATACATCGACGAGATAAATCCATCCCTTCCAAAATATTAGTCCTCTAAATTCTATGACGCTTAAATTGTAATTATCCGCATTGTATCATCCAAGTTCTGTTACAACCAATAGGCCCGCATTGTTCACAAAACTGTACAACTTTCCTGTTTCAAAGTGCTCACACCATTTAACACAGTTTATGTTGATCCCCTGTGGATCAATATTAACCTTTGAAACCTCGTTCACACTAAATCTTTGAACTTCGTAATTGGGGTTTAATCTGAATTTCTCATCTTTGACACTGAAATTCCATTGCCATAATCTCGCGCTTTTATGAACAGTGTTGTTGTTTTTGATTCCTGTCAATAGTCTCCTCACTAAATTGTCTATCACAAGGCTTCCGTTTGCAGATCCTGAGAGAAGAAAAGGATGCACATGAGAAGAAGCAAGTGAACTCACGGTGTTATCGTGTTGACATATCTGATGGGTTGCAAATATGGCTCTGGGCGGAAAAGATTTCACAGAGTTCACTCCATCAGATAGCGTCATGCAGTACACAAGCGGTGAATAGACCAAGGGAGTATTGTTGCCACCTCTAGCTCTGGATACAGTGCATTTCGACCCACGCACGTCCTTTCTGTTGTAAGCATAAACGTAACCATCGACGGAAAGTGTGCAAATGCAAGTGTCCTCGTACTCTGAATAGCCTGTCGCAATAGATAACACATAAGAGTCATGCATTTTGTAATAGAACGATGGCCTCGATGGAGAGTTTAGTTCGAACTCTGACATGTACCCGTTATGAAATCCGCAAACTATTGTAGAGTCTGACAAATAGTCATAGCAGCTTATGCGTGCCTCTGGTATTGATATAGTGATTGAGGCGTTTTCGTACATCAAAATTTGAGCATCTTCAGAAATTTTGATATCCCAAAATTTGACAGAGCCGTCTTGACAAACCGCACCTAACAATCCTAGAACGCCTGGCTTGTTGTAACCACTGTGCCACTTTAGATTCCAAGAATCGCCAAATCGGTGTAAAATCGTGTGAACTTTTGTAAACGAAAATGAGGCAGGATCCACTTTGAATATTTCAATGGAGGACTCGTGGATCTCTGGCGAAAAAAACCCTAAGTGGGGATCTGAAGCATCTTCCCAGAACTTAGAAAGTGACAATGCCAAGAAAGTATCGTTATCCTTCCGATGCCATGCCATATCGGTGACCAGGCATCCGGTGTTATACAAAAAACCTGGCCTTGGCCCGTTTGAAAATAGTGGGAAATTTACTTTATCCTCGGTCTTCATTTCAACCTCAGTATCCTGTAGAACAACATTGAGCTGTTCATTGCGCTTGGGGAAAAACTTGTCAGCGTCTTCTCGGTCCAGCGGACGCATCTGTAGCTTTTGGAGTCGCAAAGAGCCAGCAGGATTGTTTTTTTTCCAAGGTGGAGCAAAGTCGATATAATATTTGGATTCTGGTTGAACATTTTCGATTGAAAAGTCGAACGGTCCGCCTTCAAAGCCTTCTTTCACTTTGGCTAGTCCCAGAAGTTTCTTCTCGTCTAACCCATAAATACGCTCAATTTTATCACGAGCCGCAGTTAAATCTTTCAACCCACGCACGAGCTTGCGCTTACTGTCCAACTGAGATGTTGGAGTCAAAGCCTTGATATCTTCTTCGAGTTTGACGCTTTTTTTGGGTTTCCGGCCACGTTTCCCAGGTGTTTTCTTCGGCTTCTTTGCATCCAGAGTTATTTGATGCGGTTCCTGTTTCCGTCGCAACGAAGACACTCTGTCAGCTGGACTGAGAGTCTCGTTCAAATTGGCTATTTCTGAAACTTCTTCTGCAATCAATTCGACGTCGTTTTCCTCATCCTTTTCTGCCTCTGCGTCTGCGTCGCCCCTTGTGTCTTCTGGTTCCGGTCTGAACTCCTCATCATCATCCACCTGCGCTACACTGGGGTCTATCATGTTGGCAAACAACTGTGAAGCCCTTTTCGATGCTATTCGCCTGGGTCTTCCGCGCACCACCTGCGTATCATCTTTGCTAGTCACCGAATTTAGAGCTTCTTGAGCAGCTTTTCCGTTGCTGTCAGATTTCGTCTGACTTGTTGGTTCGTTGCCATTTACTGGAGCCATCTGGCAGGTCAATACTGAATCTTTCTGTTACCTTTAACTGGTGTTTACCTCTTGGACAATGTAATTCAATTTTCTTTAAACTGCTTCTATCAGATTTCGAATAGAAGTCTATAACGACATACGACCTGTAGATTTTAGTCTATAAGAAAGAATAAGGGTTTAACGTCCTGATGACAGTAGTTTAACGGGCTCTAGGTTTCTTTAAGCTGCATCAAGCTTTTCAGGTCTGATTCCTTTGGAAAAAGTGTCAAAATCTTATGTTCTTTTCAAGGTATTTATGACCCTTGGCCAAGGATATAAATTTGAAATCATTACCATAATTCATTACTGGGATTGTCTTTGATAGCCAACGCATGTAATTATCAATCACGTAGGAGAGGTTACTTTGTATGTGAAGTTCTCGTGTTGGGAAAATATTTTTGAATTTTGGTGCAAGTCTAAAAAATATTAAAGTGTTCTGAAAGGGGGTCAATTATCAGTGAAAAGTGATCCCCAGGTATCACTGCTTATTACGGGCGTTCGTCTATCGTAATTAGGCTATATTGAGAATACCCAGGTCGGTAGTTCATCGTTCAAAGCGCTCACTTGTTCGCTCACAGGCTCCATTAGCAATCAGGCGTACCCGGCATTGAGCGCTTGAATCTCCTTAACAAGAAATAACGGAAATTTTTCCCTGTGTTCCATTAATCTTATTACTGGAGGTCCAATTTGTGGCAAAGTGATGACTCTATGGTCTCCGTTGGCGTCGACGTGGTCCTTTACGGCTTCTTAAATCGAATTCGAATTATTTATTGGATTATCTTTTCTATTATTCTGTCATTATAACCACGTGATGTTACCAACCGATATTGTAACTTGACGATATCGCCTATCGCGAGCTCTTTGCACTCTGCAACAAACTGTTTGAACACTTAAAATTATTAATACAGAGAGACAATCTAAGTCAAATTCCTTCACACTGGGAATAGGGTTAATATCATGAAGTTATACTGACGTTATTGCCCATATCACGTGATAACAACGACAGAACAACACACTGAGGATCGAATGAACCCAAGAAGCGATAGGAATCCAAGCGATACCAGTCTTGGTCACGAAACTATAAATTTCAAAGATAAAGCAACCAGGAGTATGATGATTGCGTTAGCTGAAAGTTTTGTCTAGTTCTAGTCGCAAAGTGATGTATGATCCATGTGAACGATATTACCACAATTGTACAGGAGACGAGATGTGTAGATCGTAGATAATCAACTAATGGATATAAAAAATTGTAAGTAAGAAGAAAAAGATTGAATGAATCATTTGAGTGATCGATTTCGAGGCAATCCAGCAACAGCACCAGCAACAGTCAAAAATGTTAGATATTCTGCACTAAAAATTAGCAACAAAGAATCCATGACTTACCGCTACCATTGGCCCACTTGTACAGTTTAACAATTAAGCGAACTATGAAAAATCACGAAGTTTCTGCTTCCGAGGCCAACAGCCCCCAATACATTTTTTTCACCCAGTTTTATCATCTCTCATTAACTTCTGGAGTGTAGCTATGCTTTGCTCCAGGGCCGCCACAGGGCACGAAGCACACCAAAAACACACCTTTTCGAACATTACACGCAGAAACCTTAGGCTTGTGAGACTTTAATTTTAAAATTCGCCTTTTCCACTATTTCATATTTCAAAATTTACTACGTGGGACCTTGTTAACAATACAGTGAACAATTAAGGGCATATAAAAGGTCAGAAAGTTTTCCAGCAACTGAGGCTGTTGGAATCGGACGAAAATCTTATGAGAGTTATCACCCTGAAGTCTATATTCTTACTAATTTGCCCTGTTATTTGACACATTTTTCATGTGATTAACGAAAAATGTGCCAAGACACGTAACCTGGTGATAGGCCAAAAAATAGCATGTGTGAAGCAGGAACACCTACACTCGCTTAGTCTTATGCTGAGATTGAAACTGCGGAAATCAGTAACAATGTCCAGTGGATCGATCAATTACCCTCAAGGTTTTGTTGACTTTCTCAACGCAACTCCTACGCCTTATCATGCTGTTTTCAACATGAAAGAGCATCTTAAATCGCATGGCTTTAAGGAACTCAGTGAACGAGAATCCTGGAAGGGGAAGGTCAAGCCCCAGGGCAAATGGTTTGTAACCAGAAACAATTCGTCGATTATCGCTTTTGTTGTTGGGGGGAAGTGGAAGCCCGGAAACCCGTTTGCCATCACAGGTGGCCACACGGATTCCCCTGTTTTGAAAATCAAACCTATCTCCAAGAGAACCAACGAGCATTTCCAGCAGATTGGAGTCGAGTGTTATGGAGGTGGAATCTGGCATTCCTGGTTTGACGCTGATCTTGCCATCGCAGGCCGGGTTTTCGTTAAAGACAGCTCTAGTAATGTCAGTGTCGCCAAATTAGTAGACCTTAAGAAACCATTGCTCAAGATTCCAACGTTAGCGATCCATTTGGACCGCGACGTAAATCAAAAATTCGAGTTTAACAAAGAAACACAACTCTTGCCAATCGCCGGTTTGGCCGGCGACAAGCCAAACTCTTGCGGTGCGGAAAACGCCATGTCGGACTCTGAGTTTGCATCAGTGAAATCGATGGTGGAACGGCACCATGAAGATTTGCTCCGTTTGGTTGCTAGAGAACTTTCGTTGAAACATGTCTCTGACATTGAGGATTTTGAGTTAACGCTTTATGACCACAAGCCTTCATGTCTCGGTGGACTCAAGGAAGAATTTGTTTTCTCGGGTCGCTTGGACAATCTGACTACGTGCTTTACTTCATTAATAGGGTTTACAGAGGCAGCAAATTTGGACATTGAGAACGAAGAGGGTATTCGAATGATGTCCTGCTTTGACCACGAGGAAGTCGGCTCATCTTCTGCCCAAGGCGCGGATTCTAACTTTCTTCCAAACATCATGGAACGACTTGTTTCGTTAGACTCCTCCCAAGCTGCTGAATCTTTGTTGGAGTCGTATGCGAAGTCGTTTTTCCTGTCGTCAGATGTCGCTCACGGCATCCACCCCAATTACAGTGGTAAATACGAGTCCAACCATAAGCCGCTGCTAGGAAAGGGTCCTGTGATAAAGATCAATGCCAATCAGCGTTACATGACCAATTCCCCTGGGTTTTTGGTCATAAAGAAACTTGCCGATGCTGCACAAATCCCCCTACAGTTGTTCGTGGTCGCTAATAATTCTCCTTGCGGATCTACAATTGGCCCAATCTTGGCCTCCAAAACGGGTATGAGAACCCTTGACATCGGAAATCCAGTTTTAAGTATGCACTCAATTAGAGAAACAGGTGCTGCTGCAGATATCGACTTACAAATCAAATTGTTCAAAGCCTTTTTCAGCAATTATAGTTCGGTCGAGACCCAAGTGGTCCTTTGAACATTACATCAAGAAAAAGGGCTCTTGAGGGATTTGAAACGTGAAACCGTCATGGTTTGCAAACGAAACTCGTTCGACACAGTTATTAACTTAGCGGACAAAGTTCACGAATAAATTAAGAAATCAGTAAAAACAAATATCAATATCTCTGTAGCTCCTGTTCTAGTTGAAAATAGTACGTTTGTAGGATCCATTCTTATGGACTTAATTCGCTTCATCTGCCAGTTTACTTGGAGGTGGTTTTAAAGAACTTCTGTAAGTAAAGGGCATCGAATTTAATTGTCTAACAATCCAAAAGAAAATACCAATATCAACATCGACAATAAATACACCAACAAAACTGTTTGATATTTTCCAATAAGATGGTTGACGAGCAGTCTCATGCACAATTGAAAGGAGCTGTGATCACTAGCAATATCGAGGATCAGCTTTCGTACAGCGATGCCAACAAAACGGTTGGAGGATACATTGAAGATGAGGCACCCGAAGCTGGTGAAGTAGGGCCTGAACGTGAGAAACTACCGCGGTTTTCGTCCACCATCAAGGTGGTAGCAAGAACTGATACTCAAGAAACCTTAAAAGATGATAAAGAAACGTCAGAAGCACAATTGGATGACCTTGACGACTTTTTTTACGGAGATTATCTTTTAGGTGGTAAGTCGGTTTCGCAAGAAAAAGGTGTTGTCGAGGACTCAGAAATACCGCGTTTGGATGTAAAGCAGGTTCGGCGTTTCAAGCGAGAGGATAAGCCCAGAGAATCCGAGACCGGCGATGTAGCGACGAATACGAGAACTACTCGTCGCCGTCGAGTTTCGCATGCATCCAGTAGCTCCCAGAGCTCCGAGATATCCCAATTAAGTTCTCGAAGTAGCTCAGAGGAGCGTTCGGCTCCCTTACCACTCGAGAAGAGACCGAAAGTGATAGCAGCACAAGTGCCAGACAGGACCGACACCATCATAATTTCCGACGAGCTACAAACCACCCAAGAACGCCCTGCTAGGAGATCTGTGGACCCCTCGGCTGGGACGAGAACACCGGAAGCTGAGGGCATTGCTGCGTATCCGATAAAATTTGTGTCTCAGCTCGAAGGATCCCAAGGCAAAGCTGTCGAGATCAAAGTTCAAGGTGGGCACTCGTTTTCATCTATATTACCAACGGCTCTTTCTACACTTACCGAGGAGTATCCGATTCCACCTGAGCTCCAACATATTTACGCCGCAGACCGTGTGACTTTATTTTATGGGAATGGCGTGAAGGTCTTAGGGTTCATGAAATGCAGTTCGTTCCGACAAGCCGAAAATGAAGAGAACGATAATCAGGATATTGAGATTTACATGGTGTCAACTGACAAGGCAAGGGAATATGAGAGGAATTATGCTGTTTTGCGTCAACAAGAGTTAGAGAGCCTAAGTGCGACGCCTGAAGTTCTCGTAGATTTTACAAAGCAAAGGGGACCGCTACGAATAGAAGAATCTGATGTTGAAGGTTCTGACGATAGCTTACAAATTATTGAACCATCAGAAGACGAGGCGAGAGTATTGAGGATTGCATTGATGGGCCAAGACAACAAGAAGTTCTACGTCAATGCACGTGAGAGAACCACGTTTGCCAAACTTGCCGATTATTACCGCTCTGCCAACAGGATTCCGTCATCAAAAAATTTGACATTAACTTTTGACAGCGAGAAAGTCGATCTAAATTGCTCTGTTGATGACTTAGATTTGGAGGACGACGATATACTCGAAGTAGTTGTTACCTAAGACGTAATATCACACTAGTTTAACTTCGATTTGAAAAGCATGACATGACATCTTGATATGGAGCCAAAAGAACTTTTTTATCTATATCAAGAGCCTTGTTGGCGCAATCGGTAGCGCGTATGACTCTTAATCATAAGGTTAGGGGTTCGAGCCCCCTACAGGGCTTGTTTTTGTCAATTTTATTGAGTCGAATCGATCACTAGGAAGTGTTGACTTATTCGTTTACGGTGTGAGTGTGTACTTTCCTAATGCAAATTTTTAAATTAATAATTTATCTATACGTGTTTAGTATGTCACGCTTCAGCTTAGTTTCAGTTCGTTCTGCCCCTTGGCCTTGCACAAGCTCTCGAACAGCGTTGGGTAGGGTTCAAGGTCTTTAGACGTTACATCCGTTCCTTTAACAACCTTAAATGCACCTGTACCGATAGACATTGTCTGCCCTAAAATGATACACTCTGATACACCTTCTACTGCATCCTTCTTCATGTAGAAAGCAGCGTCAAATAAGTGATCTGTTGTTTTTTCGAAAGAAGCAAGCTGCAGAACAGAATCTCTCATTTTACTCAACCCGAATCTTGTGATACCCAGAACCTCACCTTTGTAAGTCATAACGTCTCCCAGAAGCTGCACATGACGAGGGTCGACGCTCATACCGTGATTGCTCATGGTGTAGTCAATCTCTCCCACGATACTTGTTCTTGCAGCTTCAATGCCCAAAACACTGTAAACTTCCAGGATATGATTGGTCTTAGTTTTGTAACCGATGACACCGTCTGTAGTCATCACATCTCTCAAACCATAACCTTCAACTAAAAGCTCTCTGCGACCATCGTCGCGGATATTGATGACAGCCCTGGCAATATCGGGGAAACCTTTGACAACAATTCCCGGTAAAGCTCGCCTCAGGTGCTGCATTTTGTAAAAGAGTTCGTTAACGGAGGGGTCTTTAGCCAAAACTGAAATCGATTTCAATTTGGCGCCTTCTGGATAAACGTTGATGTTGATTTTCTCTTTGCCTATGATGCTCACGTCGGCCGCGGCAATCTTGAGCTTGGGCGCACGAGTAATTGCAACTGCAATGTCCTCTATAGTTAGTTCCAATTGTAGCTTCTCGATGGTTCCAACGTCAATCTTGACCTGAATAAAAGACATGTTGTCTTTGTAGACATCCTGTATATAGAATGCAACATCCGAAAGAAGAGTTTTCTCTACTCTTCCCTTGACAACACGAGCTGCCCTCTCGTCATGGTCGTTCACTAGAACTGCGTTGATAATTGGTGTTGAGATCACCTTCGAAGCGTTAATGATTTCCTTAATACGTGGTACACCTAAAGTGACGTTCATGGAAGCAACTCCCGCAAAATGAAAAGTCTTTAAAGTCATCTGAGTACCAGGTTCACCAATTGAATGGGCGCCAATGGCACCCACCGCCGTACCAGGTTCAACTTTTGCGCGATGGTATTTGTAGATGGCAATTTCCAAAAATTTGGTTACCACTTTGCTGCTAATTCTACAAAGTTGGTCAACTGCAGCCTGTGACGCCTCGGGTTCTTCATCAATATCCATAGCATTTATGTCACTTGGCCGACTCAAATATTTCTGAAGGCCTTTGTTCTTCCTAACATCCGCTAAGAAATCTACCTTCTGCTGTATGTAGACTCTCAAAGAAGCATAGAAGTTTCTCTCCGCATCAAATTGATCGATGTATGCAATATTTTCGGTATTCTGATCCTTGAGGACATTTCCCAAGTTGTCGTGCCTAATCAGTTTTACTTCCAAGGGCTTCAAAATATGATCTGTTTGTTCCATTATCTGATACGGAAGAAGAAGAGGATCTTTGCGATCGAAAGTGATGTTATAGGCGTGATCCCAGGACCTGTTGAAGTTAACAGGTTGGGCATTTCCCTCCATATCTAAAGGATCCAAACCGTCACCACCATAGGTAAACTGCACTATACCGTTTGAGGATGTTCTTACAGTGTTGTCGTATTGGCAAGAGAGATCTTCTAAAGATTTCATCAATCTACGCGACATGTAACCAGTTTCAGCGGTTTTGACAGCGGTGTCGACTAAACCTTCACGGCCAGAGATGGCATGGAACAGAAATTCGGGGGGAGACAAACCTGAAAAGAACGAGTTTCTCACGAAACCTTTGGACTGCGGTGTCTTGGAGTTCTTGGGGAAATGAGGCAGTGATCGATCCTGAAAACCATCAGGAACACGATTACCCGAAATGATCTGCTGACCGACAACAGCAACCATTTGGGAAACGTTTAATGTGGAACCTTTAGAGCCACAGGTAGCCATGATAAGGCAGGAATTCAAGTTATCCAGCTCCTTAATGCATACTTCTCCCACTTCTTCTCTGACCTTGGATAGTAAACCACCGATTTTAGCTTCCAGGGTCTGTTCCTCGTTACAACCTGGTTGGGTCTCGAGCTTCCCTTTATCAAACAAGTCAATGAGTTCATCACACTTTTGATAAGCGTCCTCGACCATGACTTCTTTCTTTTGTTTAAGTTCGGCTCCGGGCGTGACATCGTTAATACCGATCGAGAAACCGCGGTTTCCTAAAAACCTAGCACAAAGCTTGGCCATCCTGTTCATAGCGTTAGCTGCCTCTTGGGGACCAAAATCTCGAAGGATGGTGTAAAAGACCGAATGCTTTTTACCATCTCCTAGCACAGATTTGTCCATGACACCACTCAAAATCTTAGATCCTCTAATGACCACAAAACCGTCATTTTCAGACATTTCGTTTGGATAGGTTTTGTTTTTTGGCGGAATGTAAACCTTATTCTTTGCATCGACGTTGATCACAACCGGAGATTGACTGTTAGGTTTGATCAGTAGAGAGAAGACTTGTTTTCCCGTCCACAAAAAATGTGGCTTCATAATTGCTGGTGCTGGAATATCGAATTGCATGGCACCATCGGACATCATGGTTAAAAGTTGAGTTAACTGAAAACGATCGAAAAACGAATCTTTGTGAGAGATGAGATACGAACCCGTGATGAAATCTTGAGTTGCTGCAATAATGGGCTCACCAGACTTCGGAGTAAGTAAATTGTTCTTGACACCCATCAAGTTTATTGCCTCTGCGCGGGCCTCTTCGGTTTGAGGGACGTGAAGGTTCATTTCGTCGCCGTCGAAATCTGCATTATATGGTGTGCATACACACTCATTCAGTCTGAACGTTCTCCAAGGTCTAATCTTAGCGTAGTGTGACAAAATCGACAATCTATGCAGGGACGGTTGTCTATTAAACAACACAACGTCACCGTCCTCGATATGCCTTTCGACTACGTCTCCGACCTGTAGATTTTTCGCCAACTTCATTCGATCACCGTATCGCAAATTTCTTCTCGCATCTTCGTTTCTCTTAAGGAGATAGTTGGCACCAGGATGATGATTGGGTCCGTTTATGACTAACTGCTGCAATTTTTGTCGATTATATCTGGTAACTTTCTCCGGATATGTCAAGACCTTAGCAACTCTATCGGGCACCGCAACTTCGTCAATGGAAAGATTTGGGTCAGGGGAAATAACCGTTCTACCGGAAAAATCGACACGTTTACCGGACAAATTACCACGGAAACGCCCTTGTTTACCTTTGAGCCTCTGGCAAAAACCTCGAATGGGCTTCGTTTTACCTCCGGAAGCGCCTGGCATGACTGCTGGATTAACAGAATCAGAATTGATGTACATGGCAACAGCTAATTGCAAGTAGTCCCATTGTTCCATCATATTATTGATCGAAATGCCCTTTTCGAGTCCTGCTTTGATCAAAGAAGAAGTCCAAACGATTTCTGTTAGTTTCACCGTCAAGTCATCTTCGTTCGATGCCGGAGAATCCTGCATCATGACAGAGGGCCGGATACAAACAGGCGGTGCCGGTAGATACCTCCAAATGTAGGTTTCCGGTCTTCCAGACTTGAGTGTACTATCTATACCCAAGAGCTCACAGTCTTCCGACGCAATTTGCTTGAACAAGTTCAGAGTTTTGAGTGGGTTCAGATCGTCCATTGATCTCTTCACGAATCGCTCCAATTCTGGATTACTGGCAAGCACCTCCTTCCAGTCGCCATACCATTTGTCCTTTTCAGGAGCCGACTTCTTACCCACCCAACGAAATGTGTCATGAATGATCTTGAGTGATGCAGAGCCAGACCCCGCAGCAGCCTTTTTGACAACACCGTTAAGGCCACCACAGTGCAAACAGCGCCGCTGCTTCTTACACTGATCCAAAACTTTTTTCAAAATGCCCATTCTTCTGAGATTGTCTATGCCCGGACGACGAAGTTCTGACAAAAACTGACGTTTGTCTTCTTCACTAAGCAAAACTCGCGCACAGCCCTTGCAAATCGCTTGAAGAACCTGAATGGTAGACTTGAAATAACCCACATGAAACACAGGCAAAGCCAGTTTGATGTGACCAAAATGGCCGTGGCACGTTGCCAGGCTTCCATGACAAGTCGAGCACTCAGCCTGTGACGACGAAACTCCCATTCTGGAATCCAAAGCACCTCCCGCTTTAGCTTTCCTGCCATTCTCAAGGTCGAACAGATCCCTCGTCGAGATTTCTACTTCTGATTGAGCAACGATATCGCTCGCGGACAAAGCGCTGAAATCGATGCCCTTGATGCGTTTTGGAACGACATCTACGACAACTGACTTCATATTTCACAGAATCAGACCGTTAGAAGTTGACTTCCGGTATCTATCGCACCTCCGGAGCCGTTTCTGCTGATCTTTAAATTGCAGGTTTTGATCGATGAGATGATGCTAAGAAAAATTTTACCTTGTAAAGGTAACCTATTATTATAGCATGAAGGAAAATGACGTTCCTCAATAAGCGCTTCTATAGACAAACATCACCAAGCCTTAATACTTAAACGAAGGCAACGCCATATCGTGTTAGGCTGCTGTAAGGCGGCTTATTTCAAACATTTTTTTGAAACTGCAGTCAGAAATTGTAGTGCAGTAGGACATTTGTGACGTGTAAAATCAGCGACGTATGAGCATAATACCCTAAACGTCGCCTCGATCTGCTTCCGATGAAGGGCAACATCGTTGTATTCAACACTTCCAGCTTTTGTGTAAACTGCGACGGGTTCAGACAATTGAAATAATCGGGCGAAAAAGCTGAACCCATCAGATATATCAACTTTTGATGTCATTATACCCGTTAATACCATAACAGGAGGAAGCCTTGATCCGACAGACAAAGGTGTTAAAGTCAGCAGCAGGCCAAATTTTGGGGAAAAGGTATGGTCAGTGCCGACAACTCTAGCAATCAGCACGAGATCAATGGTGAAACTTTCGGGTGACCTATCTTGCGCTCCCGCTTTGACTGCTCGGAGTCATAAAATTCATTTAGTGCAATTAAGGGCCCCGCATTTGTTAGCCGCCGACATTGTAAACAAGATTTAAAAACCCGCGACAAGGCTATTCAAAAAATTCTGTGAAACCGGAGTTTAGTAGTGCACGGTACTGAACAGCAAAGCCAAACAAATTAAAGCGTTGGTGTTCGTCACCTTGGTTGCTGCTGTTAAATGCGGTTCTTGTCAATCAAAGACTTGCCTCCAGATATACGTGCGGAGGAGTTCATTTTTAGTCAACCCACCATATAAACCGGTAAAAGCTTATTCGGTACTATATACCGGCATAATTATGGTTCTTCCTGCCCGTAGTCTCCCCTGCATACGACAGCCGGCATGAAGGAGTGCCACTATAGCAAAAAACCAAATCAAAAGACACACACAGAAATATATATACAGATAGTCACATATCATGGGTTTCTGTTCATATTGAATCTTCCCCGTCGAAGAGATCAATCCCTAAATAACGTTTTTGCTTAATTGAGTCTCAATTAAAAGAGACCCAACATACTATACAAACGGTTCGTGTCTTCTGCCTTGTAAGGCAGAAATCGCTAGACTAAAACTGTCACCCAAGAGGAGTGATGACGTATAGAATGACATGTGTTTCCTTATTGGGCAATCCGAGTCGTTGATGCACGTGACCAATGAAAGTCAACACTCATTGTAATCTAAGGAAGTCATCAGCGAGCTGTCGCTGTTTACGGACAAGTACTACCCCTGTAGGGTCTATGTTCAGCACGCGATCTTGATACTTAGCAATACGCAACATCGAGTTTTAAGAGTTGTCATCCACAACTAATC
Organism: Lachancea mirantina; assembly: GCA_900074745.1. NCBI lineage: Eukaryota > Fungi > Ascomycota > Saccharomycetes > Saccharomycetales > Saccharomycetaceae > Lachancea > Lachancea mirantina. The sequence continues at coordinate 1,183,014 of LT598465.1, forward strand.
ATGAACTTTAATTGTTCTGGACGTTTCATACTCAAAACGTGTCACTCAGGTAAGACTCGCTTGTAACGAACGACTCTGTGAAATTGGCGATTCAATCTTAGGCCCAAAAGGACTATACATTAACCAAGGGTGCTATACATTGCTCTGACACATATTAGCTCACAGCTACCAAGAGTCGAATTGCAGCGGCTTCAAATACATTTTCAAGTGTTAGTAATCTCTTGTGGTAATCTGAGCCATGATTTAAGATCATTTCTTATTTCATTTTAAATATTCTGAGCTTAATTAAGTTATAGAGCTAGTCATGCACACTGAAATGTTCGCCTAATAAATCCCGACCTTGCTGCTAGTCTCGTTGTAGCAGGCTTGTCTCGACAGCGAGATGTAGATCTGAGAATGCATAATTCGAAGTACCCGTACTAAATGACAATATCAATTCAACTTCTATGAAGTCTTCCATCTAATGTGGCAAAGGTTAATGGTGAGATGAACCCACTACAGGATCCGGGGTCAACAACAGTGAAAGATTGTTGGTGGTTCAGAAACTCTGTCTATAAAGCAACCACACAATGAGTCTTGACGAGAAACAAAGAAAAACTCTTGAAGAGGACGACGAATTTGAAGATTTCCCTGTGGATTCGTGGCCCGAGGATGAGACTTTGAAAGCGACGACGAATATCCAGGCTACGTTGTGGCAAGAGGACTGGGACGATGTGGAGGTCGATGACGATTTCACGAAGGAGCTCAGAAAGGAGCTGGAGAAGCATAATCAGCAGTAGTTATGAGCTTTCGAGTGTCCACGACGAAACCTGTCACATATGAGAACACGCTTTGGTCTCGCGCGGTGCGCGAGACCAAAAGCGAGACTTCGCGTGATATTGCACCTACTAGACTCAGCGGTTGCCAATCAAGCACCCTATACGCGCTCGAGGGAGCTGAAAGACTTGATTCCACACGTGGTTTCTACCTGATATCTACTCATTTACGTATTAAGGTACATATCAAATCATCTTCAACTAGAGACAACCGGTAAGAGACCGTTCTGCAAGGAAATGACATAGTTAAGCTACTATCGGTGGCAAACTGGAAATACAAGCCGTGTGGGCTCGAATAAGGTGTTTAACAATAGGCTGCATTCAAAATGACAACGCTAGAAGAATTGGCATCTCAGAAATTACCTGGCGATGAGGAAATCGACCAGGAAATTCTTAATTTGCCCACTCCAGAGCTTCAAACTAGGACAAAACTGCTGGACAACGAAATCCGTATATTCAGGTCAGAATTACAGCGTTTGTCGCACGAGAACAATGTGATGCTCGAGAAGATTAAGGACAACAAGGAGAAAATCAAAAACAACAAGCAACTCCCCTATCTGGTGGCGAACGTGGTGGAAATCATGGACATGGACGGGCTTGACGACGAAGAACACAAAGAGTCTACCACACAAGGTGGGAATGTGAACTTGGACAATGTAGCTAGTGGGAAAGCCGCTGTTGTCAAAACGTCGTCCAGACAAACCGTTTTCCTACCCATGGTGGGTCTGGTTGAGCCAGACAAGTTAAAGCCCAACGACCTCGTGGGCGTCAACAAAGATTCATACCTTGTGCTGGATACTTTGCCATCTGAATTTGACTCGCGTGTCAAGGCGATGGAGGTGGACGAAAAACCTACGGAAACTTACTCGGATGTCGGTGGTCTTGACAAACAGATCGAAGAGCTGGTAGAAGCCATTGTGTTGCCAATGAAGCAAAGCGAGAAATTCAAGGATATGGGTATAAGAGCTCCAAAGGGTGCATTGATGTATGGTCCACCAGGTACTGGTAAAACGTTACTTGCAAGAGCATGTGCAGCGCAAACCAACGCGACTTTTTTGAAACTGGCTGCCCCACAACTCGTTCAAATGTTTATTGGTGAGGGTGCAAAATTAGTGCGCGACGCGTTCGCGCTTGCCAAGGAGAAGGCACCCACTATCATTTTCATAGACGAGTTGGACGCTATCGGAACGAAACGTTTTGACTCTGAAAAGTCTGGCGATAGGGAAGTACAGAGAACCATGTTAGAGCTCCTTAATCAACTAGATGGATTTGGCTCTGATGACCGCGTCAAAGTTGTGGCTGCAACGAATAGAGTGGATGTGCTTGATCCAGCCCTACTAAGATCAGGAAGATTAGACAGAAAAATAGAGTTCCCTCTACCGAGTGAGGACTCTAGGGCCCAAATTCTTCAAATTCATTCCAGGAAAATGACTACCGATGACTCCATTAACTGGCAGGAACTTGCAAGGTCGACAGACGAATTTAACGGTGCTCAGTTAAAAGCGGTTTCAGTGGAAGCTGGCATGATAGCATTAAGAAACGGGCAGTCTCAAGTCAAGCATGAAGATTTTGTGGAGGCCATTGGTGAGGTACAAGCTCGTAAATCCAAGTCTGTATCTTTCTATGCTTAGTTGCATGGGTCAATATTATCTTTACACGTACTTAATCATATAAATAAATCTTTCCGCCATTTCCTGCGCAAATCACTTTGCTTGTTTCCTGAGGATGCCAGGAAACTGTTACAATTGGTTTTTTTGAAGGTGTCTGTAATTCTTTAAGCATGCGAGTCGTTTTCCAATCCCAAATGAGTAAATGTCCTTTGCTATCGCCTGAAGATATATATCGTCCGTCCGGAGAAAACCCTAATCCTATGCCATAGCCGGCGCTTTGATGCCCCGTGAAACACTTTTTGGGGTTTCTTTTGTATTTCGGTTTCATGGAATATGTGTAGATTTTATTGTCCATACTTTGAGCAGCGAAATACCGCCTCTCTGGGTGCACCGCAATGTAAGGCATTGAATACTGAGAAGTGTCGCTGATCTGCTTTATAGGTATGTTGATCTGGTTCTCCCAAATCCTAACGGTTTTGTCGCCCGACGACGAGATAAAGCGTGATCCATCGGGGAAATATGCAAGCGATAATATGGATGACATGTGATGATCATATACTTGAACGAGTCCCTGTTTGGTCGGTATCCGCATATCGAAATGCTGGATTTTTGAATCTGAAAGTCCAACAAGGATCTCGCTGGGGTTTGACGGATGGAAAACAGAGCAGTTTGGTATGCTTGAAAAAGGTAGTCTATGAAGAACTTTTGCTGTCTCGGTGTCCCAAATCTTGACGGTGCGGTCAAATGAGACACTCGAAAATGTTTCGCCAGTAGAAGAGAACTGCACCTCTCTCACTGCTTTTGAATGTCCTATATAGTCTCTGAGGAGACCAGCATTGTGATAAACATCCCATAACTTTATTGCATTGTCATTGCCGCCTGACAAAAACAAGTGACCCGAATTGGGCAAAAACACCGACGACGTAACACCACCCGTATGGCCCTCAAACTCGTGAATTATACGCTTGGGAGTATAGCATTCGAAAGATAAAGGCTCTTTCTGAAAGTCGATGTCTATCTCCGCAGGAGGATGCAAGATTCCGCGTCCTTGGTAGTCTACTAAGGAACTTCCATAGAACGTAGAGCTCTCCTCGTTCACTTTTTCAAGTGCCGAAGACGAGGCCGGTTCAGGATCCTCTGTATATTCTCCATTGAACGCTTCGTCTTCACCGTTGGACCCACCTACTTCTGGATTGTCAGTGGCCTCGCCATCTTCCTCGGAAGAACTCCAAGAGGCCCATGGGCTTTTCCCCTTCCTTTTTCGTCTTTTTTTCCGCAATTCGGCCTTACTTACGTGCAATCTTTTGGCAGTTGGCGGTCTTTTAAGTGACAGGGCAGACTCGGTATCTTGTGGTTTTCGGGAGTTTTGAATTGTTAGCGAGCACTCGTTGGTCCGGTCATTGGTGGGACTCTCATTCTGAGGATTTGCTGATCGTAAATAAGAGCGGGATTCTATTTCATGTTCAGAATCGGAATCCGATGATGATGAGTAGTTCTGTACCAATGACATGAATACTGATGACTTTGGGTAATATCTTGTATCAAGTGGGCATCGCATAATTTAAGCAGCTCAAGCTTATAAAAAATAGTCAATAGCAACTAAATACATTTCAGCGTTTCTCAACTTAGGCCTTGTTGGCGCAATCGGTAGCGCGTATGACTCTTAATCATAAGGTTAGGGGTTCGAGCCCCCTACAGGGCTTACTTTTTGATAATTCCGTCCCCAATCACGTGATTGTCAGCTTAGATAATCATAAATGACACACGAGACGAAGACGTTGGCTTTTAAGTTTCCACCTAGCCTACATGCTATGTACTTTTTAATTTGAATTGAGTTAATTTTATGACTTTTGAGTTTTCCTTTTCTTGCTGCTTTTTTTAATTCTCTCGACAAGATCATTAACCTTGACACCGTCATTTGATTTGGTCCGCTTTTCGAAAGAACCATTTTTCCTCTTGTGTCTTTTAGCCGAAGCCCTCTTTGTTCTTTCCTCAAGAATCTTTTTCATGGCGGCAGTGTCTTTGAATTCTGGTTGAGATGGATCTATTGCGAAATCACGATCCTCGAACATTTCAGCAAACCGCTCGTCTTTGAGATCTGGCTTGAATTCATCCTCGACAATCTTATTTTTATTCTGATACTTTGACTTCTTCTTCTTCTCCTTCTCAGACTTGAGAATTTCATTCATGTTGAAATGCGCTTTAGAATTTATCGCCGAGCCTTGGTTTTCATCATCCTCCATCATCAGGAGCTCGAGCTCAGCTCTTGATTTGGCATCCCTGACTGAATCGATCTTCTTAGAGGCCTTCGATTTGGTCTTCTTTTCTTCTTCAGCCTGTTTTTTTAGCTCTTTTACCCTGTCTTTTCTCTTCTTACGACGTTCCTTCTCTTTGCGTTTGATCTTCTGGATTGTGCTCTCTTCTTCTTTATCCCTTCCTTCTTCGGTCACCTTAGCTTCGCTCAGACCAGGAGCGAATGTGACTTCCATATCGACGTCACTAGCACCGTCATCCTTACGGTCCTCGAAAAGGTTGCGATCTCCTATCTGAGTTGATTGCTGAACCAAACCTTTGAGTTTCTCACGAATATTGTTCTCCTTCTCGTTCTCCGATTCTTCGCTGTCAGACGCCAGGTATGCTTTAAAATCCATATCTTCCAGTTCCTTTTGGGAAAAGGCCCTCTTGGACATTTCCAATCTTTGCGCCGGGGTCTCGTCCCATGTAAGCTTTACTTTCGAGTGTTGTAGGGCATCAGTACTGAACTGCGAGGGCTTGTAATTTGAAGGGCGTTGGTCACATTCGTCACGAGGCTTATCTGTGAAATCCATTCCGTCTGGTACATACCGCAAATCAAAGAGATTCGCAGTAGATTCGTACTCTGTCCCATCGCAGTTCTTGTAAATAGCCTCTGCTGTCTTGACGTCGCTGCAGTATACAACCGCATAATAGTAGCGAAGTCTTTCAAGTTGATAACGGCGAAGAGATTTGCCATCAAAATCGGCCTCGGCGTCTCCTTCTTCGTATAGATCTTTCAAGCTGACATTCACGTCGCCGTTATCATGAGCATCGTCATTTCCACGCTTAGAACTCTTTTTCTTCGAAGCGAAAACTTCACGTGGTGGACCTTCTTTCTCTTCCCGCGCCATGCGCTCTTTCCCGAATTCACTTGGATACACTGCAATCTTCGTAATGTTGCCGCCTTGTGGCACAAAGCTGCTGAACGTAACCATCAAGTCAGCTGCCTGAACGTGATCCCAGTCCAAATTTACCACTGCAAGAGTTTTTGAGCTGTCACCACTAGCTGGTCGAGCATTTTCAGGCTCCACTCCCAATTCTTCGTCACTCTCTGCCTCACTGTCTTCAGAGTCTTCCTCAGAATCCGAAGAAGTGAAGGCTTCGTCAGATGAGGACACATAGTCGCTGGGAACGTCTCCACGAGCCCTGTCCACCGATAGAGGCGAAATTTTAGCTTCATCTCCAGAATTATCATCAGACAATTTCACATCAGCGTTCTCACTATCATCTCTTTCGAAAAATCTATCGAAATCTCTCGACTCACTGTTATCAACCTTGTCTATCTTACGGCCATACTTATCTACTTTTGCCTTCCTCTTGACTTCCAGATCTTTCTTGCTGAATCTGTCATCGACCTTGATTTTAAACTTTTTGGCCTTGGTGTCTCTAAACTTTGGGTCGTTCTGGACCTTAGCAAACCTTGGGTCGCTAATTCGATCCTCATCATTTTGTTGATCTTTAGCCATTATTAACTAGCTGTTGTGAAGCTTACAATCCTTTCTTTCCGATGATTTTTTCTGGCGATGAGCTTGCGATGAGCTAACTATCGATGCTGATTTCGAAAATTTTTCAGTTTACCTGTGGATATGATGAGATAGGATGAGCCACTGGATTTCTCATTACATAAAGGCCTGAGTCTCTGAAAGCCACCAGCAACAGTGGCTATTCTTTAAGCCTGATTCTTAAAGCGGACCCACCGAGCCTATCTTTTGCATCTTGACTTGTTTTGGCATATTTTAGAGTGTCTTCCTTCCTTAAACAATGATTTCGGAAACAACGCGAAGAAATCGATACTGAATGGCGGACGTAGATGCTCAACTGGAAATTTAAGAGGCTCCATTGTCTATGCTTTCAAAATAAAAGTAAATTTATCTTTTAAAAATAAGTTTTGGAGGAAGTCTTTGATTTCAGTGCCGCTTGCGTTAAGAAGTGCATCGAGGTGCCACGTTTTATGATTTAAAGCACTGTTAGGTTTGCCTTTGGCAGATGACGTACGAACTTGAATGGACTTTCGAAAGCTACAGAACCTCGTGCAAAATCGTGCGAAGTAGTGTGCCGCGCTCCTCTAAACCATTGTCACACGATTTTTCACTACGAAAAGCTACCTTAATAAAGCCCAAACCTTGTTATACTACTACCAACTTCATTTTTGATATAAGACCCACCACAGTTAAAGGGAACTTCAGAAACTGCGTCTATTGTCGTGGCAATGGGCCAAGGTGTATCTAGTGAAACACAAACGCAAGCCAAAAATGCGACTTTTGGCTCAGAAACCGACTTACTTTCTTATTACGATAAACTCGCTTTGAAACTCATCACCGCTCCCGAATTTGTCTCCTTCAAATCCAATGCTAATGTTTCTGAGATTTACGATGAAGTCTCATGCGAAATGTTGATGAAGCTGTTGTCTGTTGGCTCCGAAAACAGTGTCTTGGTCGAGTGTCTGTTCAATTTAATGCGCGTGTTGTCCAATTTTCCCCTGATAAAAGATAGCTACGCTCCATTGACTTATGTGGGCATTTTGAAATGCTGCTTGCTGCTCGACAAAGAACGATGTCCCAAGTTTGTTGGCCGCAAAAATTTTGACCAGGCGCGACTGCTATTCGTTGCACTGGCCCTTAACAAATCAGTAAAAGAACTTTCTTCGTCTCCGGCGTCTACAACTCCACTTGATTCTAATTGCATAGTTGAAAATCTGAACGGAGTTGATTTGGAAGATCTTTATGTGCCCTCAGATATGATGCTTGAATTTTTGACGTTTTTGTTGCGTATTTCGCCATATTGCTTGACTAAAAACTCTAAACTACCGAAGGATTTGTATGACAATTGGCCTGAATTTAAGACATATGCCCTCAATATTTTACGAACAATGAGTCCCAACATTGCTGGCATGGCCGATTTGTCGGGCAAAGTCATCACCTGTCAACAGTTTACGGGAGCGGTCAAGACTTTCTTCCCTCAATTGTTAGATCCGCTTGGAACGTTTGTTCAGCATGTTCTGTTTCTGAATCGCGACCTAGTTGTCACCGTCGAAAAGTTAACAACATCGTTACAAAAGTCTAAGCTAGTCAACGACGCACTTCTATCGCAAATGGCCACAATTTGGCAAAGACAACTTTTGTTTTCCACTCTACAAAAGCTTTACGTCGGTCGAGAATCAGGATTTTCGATGCGATCTTTCCAATCAAAAGTTTTCAAGTGGATGGCACCTTCAATTCTTTTAGTAAGTGGCATGCGAGTCGCCGACGACGTTGAATTCGCAAGGTCGAATCAAAGATATAGAAAGTTTCTGGAAGAATACCCACGGTTAAAAGATCTCGACCAGCATTTAGATACGGCTTCGCGCGGAAAGCGGAAAGTTCTATTCGCGGTTTATGTTGATGAACCATGGAGGGTTACCAATAAGGCCCTTTTTGGGAATTTGAAGACCGCCATACTTCAACTGGGTCCGAAACAAAATCTATTTCAAGCAACTCGCGATGAAAATATCTACTTTAACACGGTTGGTGGTGGGATTGGTATTGGAAATTCACAACCGGCTTTGCATGGTCCCTCCAAGCGTTTTAGGCCAGGAAATGTATCTTTAACAGTCGATTCTAACCTAGAATTCGGGGCATTCAGAAACGTTGGATATGGGGGTAGTATTGTACCAAATAATGAAATTTATGCTGCAAGTGACCATCATGCGTCTTACGAATACAGATTTTTAATACAAGATGTTGAGGTTTGGGGCTGCGGGGGTGAGAAAGAACTCGAGGAACAGCTTAAGAATTGGGAATGGGAAGAGGCAGAGGCCAAAAGGAGGCAGCGTATTAATCTCAAAAATTTGAATGAAGAACGCGCTATACTCGAAATGGCGGGCATAATAGGGCAAGCGCAAAGCGGTGGATCCATGTAATGTAATCTTCTATATAATGAAGTCTATCAATCAACTACTTCTTGGCTTTACTTTTCTTGACCAGCTTCTTCTTTACATGCTTCTTCACTTTGGTCTTCCTTTTCTCACGCTTGGCTTCTTTCATCTCCTGCTTTCTTTGCTTCTTAGAATCCTTATCCTCATGCTTCTTTCCCTTCAGAGTTTTCTGTCGTTCGTCATCCGTCGAGAAGTCGTCGTCATCGTCGTCATCGTCGTCATCGTCGTCATCTTCGCTTCCAGAGTCGTCATCGCCGCTGTCATCGTCGCCTCCAGAGTCTTGCTCTGAATTGCTCTCGCTGCCAGCATCCGAAAGAGCAAGTTGCTCAGAGGTCGTTATGTCTTTTGTATTTCTTTGGTGATCGTGAGCAATCAGGCTTTTTAATAGATCTAATTTCCCGTCGGTCAGTCTATCGAAATCACGTTCTTCTAGACCACCAAGGTCCCTTACGAGATGGAGAGATCTGAATACTTCATCTTCGGCTTCATCCTCTGCCGCTTTTTTGCGCGGAAACTGACTTAGAACGTATTGTCTTAAGTCATCGCTGCTAGTAGAGTCACCATTAAAATTCTCCAAGGTCTCAGAAATGACGAATTGGAATATCAACCTTTCTGAAATGACTTCAACTCTCAGTTTAGAGAAGTAGTTGTTGACATTTTTTATATCCATTCGAAGAAAGTCCAAGCTCATCGGATGTTCGGGCTCGACACTCTGAGAGACGTCAATCATGAAAAGCTTGCCGTTATGCACCACTGTGTTGTATTCCGAGAGATCTGCATGCACCAATCGCGTAACTTGGTATAGTAAGCGTATGTATGCCACCATAGTGCCGTAGAAATACTCGATTTCCTCTCTGTCCACGAATGCGTAGTCCTTAAGACGCGGTGATGCAAAACCGTCACCGCGATCCATGAAGTCCATTACAAGAACATTATTTTTTACCTCTATAGGCTGCGGGGCCGGTATGACACCTGCTTGATGGATACGCCTTAAGTTGCGAAATTCCTTCTCTGCCCAAATTTTGATCATTTTCCGTGGATTGTGCTGGGATCGCGAATTCCTGAACCTGAATTCTCCATCCACGTATCTTTCACGATCCCTGAAAACCAGAATGGAAGTCTTATAAATTTTAACAGCCACTTGGCGACCTTCTTCGCTGAAGCCATGATACACATTAGCTTCCTTTCCAGTGCTTACACAGCCGTTCAGTTCTGCGACAATACCTCGGTTTCGAAGGCTTTGCAAGAAACGCATGGTACGCGGATCAAGAACATTTTCTACCGTGGCCCTATCAGCTTTGTCCTTATTCGTTTTGCCTCTAGATATCGACAATTCATCCGTTTTGATCTTATGCCCGTGCCGTTCCAAAACAGCACTGTTTGAGTCCGTTTCTTCGCGAGAAAAACTCTTACTAATATCGAGATCTGCAAATCCATCTGCCAATGCCATTTTCGACTCCTAAATTAGCTTTCTAGTGCAATTAATGCCTGCCCAAGTGGGTCAGTTTCGGGCGATGAGCTGGCTGATATTTTTCACTTTTCACCATGAAGGTGCCCACAAGGAAATCGTCAAGTGGCCAAGAGAGATCGTACAAGGAGATTTAAATAATAAAGGGCAATACCGTTTCGCCGAAGTAGAGATTCTAAGCATCGATGAAGCTCACTTTCAAACGCTATTCATTGTCAGATGCTACTTGATTGGATCCCCAATTTGCGACTTTCAACGGCGATCTCTTCATAATATCTAACACTCGTAAACAATGATCTATAGAGTCTTGACCGTTAATGAAGCTTAGGTGTCCCATACGCCTTAAGTCCATGTCTTCATACCACTTTGAGAGCCCTTGACTACCTCCCGAGTGTGATTTTTGTTTTCTATTGTCAACTGTAGTTCAAAACACACGAACATCACCAGTGACGAATTTTGTTCGTCGGTTGATCTGGCCTCGAGCCATATACACAGGTCATCGGAACGAGTCTCGGTAATTAGCAAACGATAAAGCGAAACTTCAAATGTCCCATTTGCCTCAAGTATGTTATTGTCGCATGTATTACGCGATTTCTAGATTGTTGCTAACGTTTCTTTCACATCTTTGCAGTCTTTTCTAGGCTCTTTTCCGCTTTACCTCGGCGTTGAGATAGCGCTCGGAATCACGATTCTTAACAAATGTAGTGGGTTCTACGGCCTCCTAGCGTTGTTCACAGGTCACCCGCTCGACCTCCTACAATGGGTGCTGTACCTGTTTTCTGCGTTCACGCTTGTCGTTTATGCGATTGGTCTATCCAAAACATACAAGCCGGATGTGCTGACTTTCTCGCTTGTTGTGGCACTTTTCACACTCGACACGGTTTTGACGTGTCTGTTCACCCTTTGGTTTAGCAATGACTGGTTTTCTCGCGGATCTGGGCTTGAAGAGTCGCGTCCCGAGCTCCAAAACCCTGGGTCTGCTCTGGGTCCTCCTCCCGAACTCGTAAAAAGAGGCAGTTCTCTCGCGTCCCAGAGCGCTTCACAAGGCTACGAACATTCTGTCACCATTTTATTCACAATTTTGACTCTTGCTGCAAGATTTTACTTCAACGCTATTCTTCTCGCGTTCCTACAACGCCTTCTTCGCCATCCAAAGTACATGTTGGACTTCGATGAACTACAACAAGACATGAAAAACAAGTCATTCCTTCAAAGATACTGGAGGAAATGCCAACTCAAGTGCTACTACCTATGCCGCCAATACCTGGCCTGACCAACGACTTTGTCCAAATTTCATGCCATTTTTCCATCTTTTTCCATTTTTCACTACTTTACGAGCCATCATCACCTGATGCGAAACAATTAACTCCTAATTGACGTGATTTGGGAGTAACAAACACCCTCATGTCCCACGTCCCTCGGGTTGTTTGGAATTGGCTGCAAGGCTTTGCGGGTTATAATGGGTATTTTACGTCACAGCAAGTTATCTGCTAGTAGCATTTTTTGCCAAGTTCAGGTCCCAGACGCAACGCTTGTGCTGCTGACCGCAACCAGAGGAAACAAGCGCAAAACGGGCGCCAGAATTGATTCTGGATTAAATATAAAAAGGGGTTGAAATGTGAACGAACCCATGCCGGCAGAAGTTTCTCGTTAATTAGCACTACAAGCTTTAATCAAGGCACGACGGATCTGAAGATACTGAAAGTGTTGATATTCTCAAAGTTCCCATTAAGACTACAGATAGAATAAGAAAAAGAATGCCAGCTACTCTCCACAAATGTACCACTGTTCACAAGTTGAATACCGGTGCTACCATTCCAGCTGTGGGTCTTGGAACCTGGAGATCCACTGAGGACGAAGGCTACGACTCCACCCTGGCAGCATTGAAGGCTGGATACAGACACATTGATGATGCTGCAATCTATTTGAATGAAGCTGCTGTAGGCAGGGCCATCAGAGACTCGGGTGTGCCAAGGGCGGAAATTTTTGTCACGACGAAACTTTGGGGGACGCAACATCGTAACCCACAAGAAGCTCTCGACGAGTCCTTGAAGCGTTTGGGTCTCGACTACGTAGACTTGTATCTGATGCATTGGCCCGTGGCTTTTAAGACCGACCACGTCAAAGACGGTAACTACCTCACCATCCCCAAGAATGAGAAGGGCGAGCCGGACACCGATGTTAAGGACTGGAGCTTCATCAAGTCTTGGGAACTCATGCAGGAACTACCCAAATCTGGAAAGACCAAAGCAATTGGTGTTTCCAACTTTTCTGTTAAGAACTTGGAAGATCTTTTGAAAGCTTCCACCACCAAAATTGTTCCAGCTGTTAACCAAGTGGAGACCCACCCATTGTTACCACAAGACGAACTCCTTGCCTACGGCAAAGAAAAGGGTATCTTACTTGAGGCCTACTCTCCATTCGGATCTCAAGGCTCGCCCCTTTTATTGGAAGCTGTGGTAAAGGAAATTGCCGAAAAGAACAACGTCGACCCTGGTCAACTGTTGGTGTCTTGGGGTGTCCAGAGGGGCTATGTTATTCTTCCAAAATCGAAGAACCCATCCAGAATTGCTTCCAACTTCCATGTAATCGACTTGTCAGATGAGGACATGAAGGCTTTGCACAACATCTCTAAAGAGAAGGGTGAGAAAAGATTCAACACCATGGAATTCCCAGGGTTTAAGATCTTCGAGTAAAACCTTGTTTGATATGTAAATGTAACGACGACCACCACACGGCATACAGATGTATATGTTAGGTAATGTTTTATGAATACTTAGCTCTGAGAATATAATCAATGTTTGGAGTTGGGGGCCAGTAGCACTTTCATGATTAGAGGCGGCCAAAGTGGAACATCAGAATGTTAGCGCCTTGATTTGAATCTAAAGCGAGGTTCGTCATCGTCATCATCATCATCATCATCATCATCATCATCATCATCATTATTAGTTATACCTCCGTCAACATGTCTGCGTCCAAGAAAATCATTTTGAAAACCTGGAGTTCTAGCCATAAGTTCATTAGGAGACGCTCGACAACTAGCGTTGGTGCCACCTAATCGAGCTGGGGACGCATGCAAGTCTCCAATATGGGCATTTTCGACACGTTGAGAATCCTCATCGTCTATCACAAACAGGGCATTAGAGGCCGTTGACGAGTACTTTTCGAGGATCGGTGAGACAGCCTGCGGTAAGGCAGATGCTATTGCTATGTCAGGTGTCCCAGTCCTTTGATTTCTAAACGAAAATTGTACGTCGTCATTCCCGGCATCTACGTTTTTCTCTGAATAGCTCTTTGTTTCTGGTGAAGAAAAACTGATCTCGTTATTATCCTGGCCATCATTGCCGCTGGGCGAGTATCTAGCCAGCGCCAATTTCTTTCGATTGCTTTGACTTGTCCTATGGTTGTCGCCGTGATTTGTTGTTCCCCTTGCTGAGGGCCACACTTTAGTAAACGCTTTAAAATTTTTTCGCCCAGCCCATAGCTTGCTCTTATCGCTCGCGTTCATTCCAATAGGTTTATCTATTCTCTTCGGATCTATAAGGCTTGTCACGTTTATGATTGCCAAATTGACCAGCTTGTTGAGCGCTTCTTCTGTTAGCTCTGCATCCTCCACTGAAAACGTGTTCCTTTCGAAGCGATCTACTTCATGCGACTTTGTATCTCTTATAGCCTGGAATAAAGACCTTGAACGCTTTGTTTCTGTGCTTTGGTCTGGCTGCCCGATATCCTCACTGCTAATTGTCCGCTTGTTTCTTGGCCCAGCATCAGCGTTCCTCGAATCCAAAGCATGAAGTTCAGGAGCTGCACTAGATCGAATTTCATTTTGCTCAGAACGCTTGGAAGCTTTTCCAATAACTTCACTGGGAGCTTCAGTCGGAGGAAGATCTTCAACAGTTTCCGGTTTCGTTGCTTCAGGTAACGCTTCCAGTCTAATGCTGTGGACAAAAGATTCCTTTTGAGGTGCCACTTCGGAAGATGCTGTGACATCTGTGGTGTGGGAATGTCGCCTTTTGGGCGATTTTTCAAGCGCTTCAGGACTCCGTTGTATACGAATTTCTTCCAGTTGATCATGGGCTCGTTTTGAAGGTATGGTATCTTCAGATGGGGTAAAGGCCAAGCCGCCTGCGAAAAAAGTTAGACTATCTAGGGGTTGAACCCTTCGTTTGGCTCTGGCACGTACTTTATTTTGAGATTCGCTGCCAGTCGCAGGGGTCGTCCGACTTGGAGAAGCGAAATCGCTCGTAGGTCGATCTTCCGGTTCAATCTCAATTAGAGTACCCTCTTTAAGGTCAGATAGGACTATCGGCACTCGGCGCAGCAACCCTGAGGTGTCTTGACCCAGCACCGCGGAAAGAATACTGTTAACGTTGTGTATAGCAAATCCGAGACCTAAGGCAGCTCGCTTCAAATCCCTAGCTAACTTTATCTCCGAATCAGCCCTGGTATCGTTTTTGACATCATCGAGACCGGAGACGTGAACTAGAAAGACAATCTGGTCAGATTTAACCTTGTCGTTAATAAATCTTCCTAGATGCTGTATATCGTCACACAACCATATATTTCCACCACCTGCCTCGACAATTCGTTTAAATGTCGAGAAAGCCCGCTGAGTCGCAACTATGAAATTGATAGAGCCAAATACATTTCGTTGAGTTTTGAAATCAGGGAAAACTGCATGTTTCGCAAACAAAGCGGGCCACCATTCATCAAAATCTGTCTGGGTAGCTAGAGCAGAGCTGATAAAATCTGCCAAAAAGTGCTCTTTTAAGATAGGAATGCCACTCACAAGGGCAAATATGCAATTTGTAAACGTTTCTTGGTTTTCCTTCACAATTTGTAGAGTCGTTTTCATCGTCATAGATGTGTCTACTTCGATTCCAAAACCTCTTACTTTATCGAGAGTGCCCATTGCACTTGTCGACAGATCGTGTGAAATCTTCCACATTGCCGGTTTCCACTGGAACACCAGCTGTATTGGCTTAACGCCAAGTTCCAGTAACACAGGTTTCTCTGCTGGAAAGACCAATTTTTGGCCCGATTTCAAAATTTCTCCCTCGTGCTTCGTCACACGCCCAATATTAGTTATCTGAATGCTATTGTTTTGCAAAATGTTTATTATGATATGCTGTCTTGATATGCTTTTGTCATTCTTGATAAACAGTGGGCTTTTGGTCGATCTACCAATGCTGTGATGGCAATCTCTTCCGACTAAACACGAAACATTTTCCCAATTGCTATAGTTATCAGAATATCGGTATTTCAGAATCCACATACAAGAGGCGCGGTGTGTAAGTTTGGCTCCAAGTTTTCTCAAAATCTCATCACCTCTACTCTTCTATTATTCTTCAGCCTGATCATGTGATCCTGGTGCCAGTACTATGAACGTCATTAATTAGGCTTTAAGCACCACTTCAGTGACCATCCCATCTCATTGAAATACGACCAAGAGCACAGAGCCATCTCAACCAAATGTTTTGTAAATATCACAGAAAACTCTAGGTTTTTTGTATATATTTGATCTTCTTTTTTGCTTTCTGTTAGGGATTAAGCTTACTAGACGAACTGTCAGACATCATGATATCCTGTCACGTAAACTAAGAAGTTTTTATTCTGGAATTCAATTCTCCATTGTAGTTTCTAGTGGTATTTATGAGCTCGGTTTAATATCTTGGGATTTTGAGCTTTTTTTAACTAAGTTTCACCGATTTACTGGCAAATTGACTAACGTCTGGAACCGTACCTCTTCCAAACCAATCACCACCTTGTTGTTCATTAGGGTCGAAAAAATGCCATAACAAACACTCGAGTGAGAAGCCTCTCTACTATTGGTCATTAAAGGATGTATGGAATATTTACACGGTGCATATACAATCAGCTCACGCTTCAATAGAATGACAGAGCCACTCCAAATGAAAAGCCGGCCTTCGTAATGTCCTGTTTTCTGTTGAAAACAGGCAGTGCATAGGTCAAATCCATGGTCGCTACGTTGGTTCTGTAAATCAAAGAAACGCCCGAGCTTGAGGCAGGCTTTCGGGTCTCCATTAGTCTAAGAACGTCTCCAGCGTTCATAAAGAATTGTAGTCTTAGTGGTGAATTCTTTGAAGAGTGGAAAAGTCTAAAGGAGGAAGCTATGGAAGCTTTGAAGTAGAAAAGGCCACCTTTGTCTCCGACAGAGTTATTTGCAAATCCCTTCAAAGTGTTCAATCCACCCAAGTAGAATTTATCGAATGGGTGTACGACAGCCAAGGAATCAGCTAGGTTGAAAAGTCCTCCAAAACCCAATTGCAAAGAATTAATCACATACCCACCTGATAGTGAGGCATGCTTTTCAAAATCCAAACGAATTTTGTCGTGGCCTGGGTGTGCAGGCAAATCATCTGTAGCATTGAGACTTTGACTCAACACATACTCGTTCATTAACGAGAATCTTGAACCCGAAGTAGGGAAGAGACCTGCAAATTTCCTTGAGTCGTGCAGAATTTCGGAAACAAAACTAGATTTCACGTAGCTTCCTTCAAATGGTTTGAATAGCTCGGAGGATAGACCCGCACCGGTGAGAACCGGAGATTCGACGTTTCTCGACACTAGAGAAATGCCGTTGTAAAAAACGGGTACGGAGTTGAGGTTTTCCAAAATCCAGCTTTTTTGGACCCCGAAATTCAACGAAACTTGATTTTGTTTCTTCATTTCTTCCGCGCTCAGGAAAGGTTGTTCATTGGGGTCAATGGACGCATAATTGAGATCCAAAACGCCCTTAACAGAAGGATTTTTCTGCAAGGGCAAAAGTAGCCTAGCATCAAAACATTTCTCATCGAGTCTTCCAGAAAATGGAGTATATTTCAAATCCGCTTGGACAACGAAGTTTTCAGCCTTACCCAGCAAATTCACAAACGCCAGACGGCCACCAGCTGAAGAATAACTATCAGAAGTTGTGCTTGTCAAGGATAAAGTGTTATAAGTCAATGGGCTCAGTTTAATATGTGCCACAGCGGGCAAAACTGATCCCAACTGTATACCGTTTAAGGTCATGTCTTTGGCTCTTGTAACGGAACTTGTCGAGCCATCATTCTCTAACGTGACATTAACGTCTTGAAACAGCCCAGTGTGCATGAGTTTACCCCTGATATCAGAAAAGTTATTCAAAATGTAGTGCAATGTTTGAACTGGCTGAGACAGAATGGGGTCGAATACAGCTTTGTACAAAGCGTCTGACAAGGGCCTCAAGCTGCTCTCCCCTTCAACTTCGATAGCCGAGACATATAACGGTTTGGTGTTGGAATGCTCTAAACGAGCGATTTGGCTAGCCCTCTTTAGCTCCTCAGAGATGTCTTTTGAAGTCATTAGCTCTACAGATGCTTCAGGCTTTGTTACTAGATTTTCTAAAGGAGCCGATTCGCTTTCATGGCGATTTTTTGACAAGCTGATATACCATAATAACTACAGAAAAACCATTTTTTGACAATATGAATTCTTTCAAGGAGAATTGCGCCCATACTAGTTGAAGGTGAGGCGTTCAAAATATGATGTTTTAATTTTTATATTTAAATGAAGCGTTTCTTATTTGACTGTGGGCGTAGCAGGTGGTATTACGCCCCGTACAACTAATGAGGACGTCAATCAAAGTAATTACGGTTGGAATTAATCCGTTCGAATAACGCTTACATGACGGGTATAAGTGGAGCTTTTAGAGTAGCCTTTCAGGCAATCATTTCAAGGCTGTAAGGCTGTGTACTCAAAATACTTGCAAGTGTTAAGTAATTCCAGACAGCAAGAGTTTCTCCTGGCAGAAAATGCTCAACAGCTTGGAAAGTCAGGTAGAACGTCTTATGAAAACCTCAGGGTCCGCCCAAAAGCCCTAGCTGAACAACTCTTTGGGCCACATTCCTTGAGGCACAATAGGTAGTTGCCTCAGAAATAAACGACAATCTTTTGTCAACTTAAATTTGAAAGCCTTGGGTCCCTCTGACGGTTTAGATCTCAACGATTCAAGTTTCGAAATATGATGCATCAAATGCCTAAACCACTGCACAGAAATATTGGCATTAAAGTTGTAGTGGTTGCGACTTACAGGCAGATCGTTAGAATTGAACTTCTTGTATATTTCCAGCCGTGAGTAGCATTTTAAAGCTGTCAACTGGTTACACTGAGGGTCCCTAAAGCCCACTAAAATATTCGTTTCCGGTATAAGAGAGGTCTGAATCCATATTCGCAATAGTTTCCGCCGATGCTGAAGATTATTGCGTCTGAAAGAAGTGGAACTTTTAATCTCGGTGTATCTCCCTTTCGAGTCGCAACTGTCCATTTCAGCCTTAAAGAGAAATCTCACGTTTTCATTTAAACGTCCCTCTACCAGAGAATAAAACCGGCTTTCCCCAAGGTCGGTGGCAGAACGTGTAAGTAAGTTTTCCAGCTCGAATCCAGCGTAACAAATTTTGCGAACCGTTGCGGACGGGGATCGAATTCCTAAGTCCTTTTTTACATACTGTTTGTCAGGCCACAAAAACAGGTAGCCTTCCCCTGCTACTGCGATAAAATTGACGTCTTCGTCCCCAAAGGGCGCCATTGCCAGACTAATCAAGTGATGTCGTGCGCAAACGATGGCCATGCCACAGTCGTCTGGGTAGCGTTTTCCATTTTTGTGTTCCCATTGCTTGATGAACTCGAATGCGCCGGTCATATCTTCTAGTTCTCCGGGTGGGAGAGGAACATAGCTTGCAAAGCCAGAGGCCATGTCGTGCCCGATATAACTGCGAATTCGTCGTTTGTCACCATCTTGCATGAACTTGCATACATTTTCACGAAGCAATGGCCAACCATCTGTGCTATTTAGCACCCATGTCCCATCTTTTAGCCATTTCGTTAAAGTGCCCACTTCCTCGCATTTGTCGAAGAATTGAAAAGGTGACGTCGGGAAAGATTGAATTTTCACATGCGCAAACTTTTTGCAATCGACGTAAATATTTTGAAGACTTTCTGGATCTTTCGTAACGTTCAGGCGCTCAAACTTATCAAGAAGTTCGTCTGGGTGCATTCTAAGGAACTTTTATGAATTGCAATCAAAAGAAGATTCTTTAACTCAAGTGAAAAACGGCTTTTTTATGCTAAATGCCCAAAAATCCAGATATCATCTCCAAGCGAATGCAAAGTCAAAAAATATCCTCAATTAGCTTTCAACTTTCAGTACCTCGAGGGGTTGATGATTGAATTGAGATGACTTGATCGTTTTCATAAACTTATAGGTCATGTGATTATTTTTAGGAACAGGCATTTACATAAACATATCGTTTGAGAGTACACCCTTCTTTGCCTTGAGAGCCATCAAGTCCAGAGCAGAATTGACTAGGTAAAAAACTTCAAAATGGTTGAATGGGTAGCTATTGTGTATGACAAGAAAGGTAGCGATAGATCACAGGCGAGACCTGAGCATCTGGCTGGCATTCCGCCCCTTGTCCAAGCGGGAAAATTGGTGTGTGCGGGCGCGATCTACCATGACGTTATAGACGGTAAGCCTGCCAATTTCGCAGGATCTCATCTACAGATCGTGGCAGACACCAAAGAGGAAGCGCTCGAAGTGGTGAAGAACGACATCTTCGCTAAGACGGGCATTTGGGATCTCGAAAACATCTTGATCTACCCATTCGGGTGTGCCACGCGTGCTGCGAAATAAACAATGAACAATGAACATTTGTTAGCTGTACACATAATTAAAAGGTGGCATTGATGGGGTGGGTGCGTGCTGTGTCCACTTCTATATAAGCTTAATAAAAGATGCTATCTTTTGGATCTCGTTTTGGCGATTTCGCTTAATATTGCACGCTGATCAAATAGTCGGCGAGTTGCTCGACAATCTTGGTCGCTTCTCCAGCCTGAACGCCAGCTGGATAGTGCGCGACCAAGATTGTTTGTTTGGTTCTGACAATCACGGCGCCCTCAGCCTCGTGTCTGCCGTACAAAGATCTGTCGTCGGCTTTAATCAACATGTACTTCTGACTCTGCAAGTACAAACCAGTGCTTTGAAGTTCGGCGGGGTTGTCAAAACCAGGCGCAATCTTACCAATTTCTTGAGCACCAAGGTTCAAACCTCCAGAAGCGGCCCAAAGAGAGTCACCGGCTCTCGAGTATATAGCGGCCTTGTCGAGCTTGCCAGTGGCTAAAAGATTGTCAGTGTAAGCTGCAAAGAATTGATTGTTAGTCTGCGACATCTTTTATAATTAAATGAAATTGATACAATGCCTCATGTGTGGAAGTATATTCAAGTCATGGGGCTTTGTCTTGGTCTCAGACGAGTGAAACTTCGACAATGAAAAATCTCCTTCCTTCGCAGTTACACTCCCAAAATCCAAATTATGGCTTGTCCCATTTTTAGAAAGATGAACATACCTTGCCAGGACATTATGATATGACTATGAAACTGCTGCTATTAGATGTTCAATATCTTTAAATTTCAAGGGAATGAAGGTGAGATCCGTAACCTATCTTATATAGTCGCAATGCGATATTAACTTTAAAATGTTGAGTCCGGGTAATAATCGTTTTCGTACATATCAACGAAGGTTCTCGGCGAATGAACGCCAAAATAAGGCCCATTGACACCTATATTCCCTCTATAAAATGATGATTAAGCTTTCATTCGTCATCATCATCAGCTACTGCGATTTTACGCCTTTTCAAAACGGTCTCTTTGGATGTTGATTCACTCTCTTCACGATCGTCGTTTTCATCGTCATTATCTTCATAGGCTGCCGCGCCCGCACGCTTAACCTGTCTCAACCTTTCTGCGTTCAAATCGTCTTGATCATCTTCCTCTTCGAGGTCGTCTTCTCCCGCTTCGTCCTCGTCGACAAAGTCTTCCTCGTCCTCATCGTCTACCATGAAACCATCGTCTTCGTACTCGTCGACGCGGCCGTGGCCATGAAGTATCGACTGAGACTTACGCAGAGCAGTGGGACCAGGGGAGTCCAGGTTTTCCTTTTCCATTTGTTCTCGGTGTTGCCGTTTCCTTCTTTCTCTAACAATTTGGCCTTGCTTCTTTTCAAGCTCCTTCTGTTCCAACTCAGGGTCAACGCGCGCAATGTACGTATTGGGGCCCTGATGCTCCCTCTGTTCCCTCCTCGCGACTGCTTTACTCAAATGCTTGTGAATCTTCGAGTTGGTCGAAGTGGGGATGAAAATCATCGTCTTGCTTATATCGCCACCCTCAACGGATTGAATGAGTTCCTGCTGGTCGTGCGAGACAGCCAAATACGTGTTGTCTATGCCATTGACTAGAACGTCTGTGAATTCGTCTCCCAAGCGTAACGAAAAAGTACCATCCGACCATTCGATAATCTGTGCATTCGATTCCTTAAACACGTGCTGGCTGGCGTCTCGCGAGTACCTCCACCTAATCGTGTTCTCCTCGATCAATCTGTCGCCTACTTGGTCCTCTTGAGACGTAAACTCTTTTGATCGCTTTTCCATCCCGTCTTTGAACGCAGGTGGGTCAAATGGTATTGGGTCAATCGTCAAAAATTCGGGAACCCTGGCGTAGTAGACTACCTCTTTTTCTTCTGTGGATGCCACCGTTCTGTATGGAACGACATGCTTTGATATCTCAATATTCGCTTCTTTAAACTCTTTTTGCGAATCTTCGTCGTATCCATCTTCTCCGGCGTTGTCACCATAAAATTTTCGAGTGTACATTGCTTGTTCGTCATCTTCATCTTCTTCATCGCCCGAAAAATCTACCCTGTGCTTCCTAGTAATCTCTTCCTCGTCCTGACTTCCGTCGCTTTGACCCTCGCCCCCATTTTCCTGGTCACTGCCTTCTCCAAATAAATCTTCAAGTTCTTCCTTCTCAATTGCTGGTTCAGGCTCCGAATTTTGCTCGAGCTTCGTCCCTCCATCAATTCCATTGGCCGTTGTCTCTAGCTCCTCTGACATCCTTTAACTATGGCCTCCAATGTCTGATAATATCAGCCAGTAGACCCACCAATTCTGTTGTTAGGTTTGTAGATGAGCTCTCAAATTTTTGAAAAACCATCTGTTTTCAGGTCACGTGGGTCTCTTCAGCAGATCTTACGATCGAAAACTTCGAAAATAAATTCAGATAGAGGCTTGTGTCACTGTCAATGATTTAATATAAAGCGGGTCTTTGATGGAAAAGACAAGCCCATGAAGCATTCGGTCATTTTAAATACTTTGTTTCTAGGTTTTTTTATTGGATTTATAGTTGAGATGGTGTTTTTGCAACGCGTCTGGAGGAAGAAAACTACGGATGCGTTCAAAGGTGTATTTAATCAGGAGGCAAGCGATTCCGCCAAGGTCTCGCATGATTCAGACATGAAAAACGTGGGAGAAAATGACAAAAGTTACGTTTCCGGGGTTTACTATAGTAATTGGTCGCCCTTTCCCCCCAGAAGTCATTTTCCGCATGATGTTAATTTGGAGAGAATAACACATTTGTATTATTCATTCTTTATTATTGATCAGGACACAGGCGAGTGCAAGTCCAGCGACGAATGGTCGGATTTCCAGATGGATACTTATAAGGATTGGTATGCCAAATCTTATGGTCTGCACGACGAAAATCGCCACCATTCGCATGATGCAAAAGAGGTATTGCCTATGGGCTGTCTTGGTGAATTGTTCTATCTGCGTAAAGCAAGACATTTGTCCAAACTTAACATCACCGATGGTGCTGAGCAATTTTCTACAATTTTATCCATTGGAGGGTGGTCGAACCGACAGGCATTTCCCGTGATAGTTCGTGACAAAAACAAAATGGGTGCTTTTATCAGAAGTGCGGTAGAAAGTATGGTGAAATACGGGTTTGATGGAATTGATATTGATTGGGAATTTCCTCGAAATGATGGGATTGAGCCACAAGCGTACTGTGACCTTATGAGTTCGCTCAAAGAAGCACTCTCGAATTTAGAAAAGACCATTTTCGGTGCTGACTCAGAAAACCATTTCTTGCTGACAACTGCCATTCCTGCTTTGGTCGAGAACCTTGAATTCTTGCCGCTATCTCAAGTTGATGAGTATGTTGATTACTGGAATTTGATGGCCTACGATTTTAGTGGGTCGTGGTCATCAAAAACCGCCTACCATAGCAGCCTTTTCGCTTCTAAAAATGACCAAACCACTCCCTGTACCGACATGGGTGTAAGGTTTCTCATAGACCAGGCAAAGGTCCCATCTCGCAAAATTGTGCTCGGGATGCCCGCTTATGGTCGGGGATTTACTAGAGTTAAACTCCACGCCTATGATGAGCCTGTCATTGGACACAATTTCAAGGGTGTTGGAGGAGCTTCTGAGGGCGAGCCCGGCATTTGGCAGTACAATCAATTGCCTTTAAATGGTACGGAAGAGCAATTTGATGCTGATGCCGTTTCGGCATATAGCATTGATGTCCAGAAACGGACTTTGGTTGTTTACGACAACACCGAATCCATGAAGCGCAAGGCCCAATATGTTATGGATAACAATCTTGCTGGAGGATTTTGGTGGGAATCCTGTGGCGACTATCAAACAGACAAGTCAAGATCGCTGATAGTTACATTCACTGATGTATTGCCAGCGCTGGACAAAAAACCGTCAATTTTTACGCGGACTGAAATGGCAAACTTCTACGCTGCTCACTACCCCAGTGAGCTTTTGTCACAAATTCTAAAATAGATTCATTTTACCGCATGCTTGCTTTCTAAATCGCTGCGAGGCAACTCCGATGTACACATCTAAACGATATATTGCATCCAGAAATAAAAGAAAAATAGTGTTTAACACAATGTTCTAAGGATATAGAATTATAGCAAGGCGTCCATCCGAGAAAATACTTCAAATACCCCTGCAACCACTTCCAATTGCAAGTCAGCACCTGAGTTTTCGGAAACCTCTTGCTGCACTTCCTTATTCAAATTAACCGAAATGCCGTATTCGGTTGGCTTGTCCAGCGCAAATGGGAATTGTGAGAATTGTGCCAAAATCTCGTCTGCGCGCGCAAACGCTTTGTCTCTTTTTTCATAGTCCAAACTCGAAAGAACGTTTTCTAAAACGTTGGCTCCATAAGAACCGCATATCAAAGACAACGTTCTGATTATTTTGAATGTAACACTTTCTGGGAAGTATTCATTGTAGTTAAGCTCCATGTTTCTCGAAACCAATACGGATAGAATTCGACGCTTAATGGCTTCTTTACAACTTGTATCTGTGACAGGATGAGTCGGCATGTCAAAAAGGAAAAAAGTTTTCATTTCAGTTCTCAAAACGCCTTTGTCGACGAGTCCCTTAGCTAATCTTTCTCTTACTTGTTTTAATTGGTAATTAATCTTGAGCAAGTTCCAAGTCTCTCCACTCAAGAGATCGATCCAATTGGCAATTGGCAAAGCCTCGTCGTTTTTCATCAAATTAAGAGCTTCGTCCAGCAAAACTTCACCGGTCTTCGATCCATCACATACTTCTACCAGGCGTTCCGACACATCAAATCTCTTCCTGGCAGGATCATTCACTACCCTTATTTTCCCTCGCAACGCTAACTCGATCATGAGGCAGCCACGCAATGCATATGATATGTTGTCATTCCAAAATGACGTGTATCCTTCTTTGTCCTTCAACCCCATTAGAAGTACCTCCTCCATCAAATTCAACTTAGGTGTGTGTACGTTTTCACCAAGCTTGGCCTCTTCAGGATCGTAAGCTATTTTTCTACTATCCGGTTCTTCATCATTTATGATTGTGATGGGCTCTTCGGATATTCCATCAGTGTCCTTATTAACCCTACGGCGTTGCAAGCCCGACATGTCCGAGGCCGCAGCGTTCAATATTATTTCACAGCTTACAGACACGATTTTGTTTGGTCGCATTCAAGGTGGTCCAATCTCAATTTTTCAAGGTTCGGATTCTGTCAACAAGCACGTGATTACTATGTAGTCGAATTGAATAAGTCAACTTCTTGGCCTTTTGAGGGCCTTGGCTGGTGACAATTTACAGCTCTACAAATTTACCATAATCTTTATGCGTAATAGTTTAAACTCTTCCTTGTCCTCCTATTTAGATTTTTGAACCTAGGTTTGTTCAAAGCCCTTCTTATGCCGACGAAAATGGCTTTTTTTCGGATGTGGAATGGAAAGATGATCGTTTCGGTGCTTAATGCCAACTCTGAACCCAAGTGATCAATAAGTTGGTGCCCCATGAGGTTCTCTCATCATTGGCTCAACCTCCGAAGCCCTGCTTTCTTTCACGTAGACCAAAAAGTACGGGGTAGCTGTGTTAGCTTCGGTAAAATTGAATACCTCGGCTGCTGGTACTTCGGTGACACTCTCGTCGTTGTATTTCCGCCAGATGCCATTTCGTTTCAAGTCCTTGATGTAAATCCAGTAGTGACCATAGCTTGCCTCCCCACGATGAATGAATACAGCGAAAAGCGTGTAGGCCTGTCGCTTAAAATCGGAAAAGCAGTTCGCTATTTTAGGTTCAAGGACATTGAGACGCTGGTATATGTCAGCCAGTTCGTTGTCAATGCGGACTATAGTCGAATCGATTGTGTCGAGGAGATCCGTTTTCGCTGAAATCTCAATGCCGTTTCTTTCAAGGTTTTCTGAAACAATGAGCTTTCGAGTCTCTTGCAAAGAACTTTTGAAAGTGAAGCCTGACTCGTTTCTAGAGAGCAGTCGGCGTTGCTGTGCTTTCAAATTTTCGGCTTCTTCTTTCAGCTGTGAATACTCAGACTTTTGCTTAAGGAAAAGTGGATCCTGACTGTCCATGTATCTATCCATGTAAAGAATTTGATTGAAAGGTAGGGGCTCGATTGACTTGAAAGGCATGAATTTCTCTCTGTCGTAATAAACCCTCTGTATTTGAATTTGAAGAATCGTGGGGAGTTCCGTAATCACGACAGATCTCTTCACTTGTCCATCCTCTTCTAGGCGTAATACGTCATCTTTGAAATACAAGTCGAGGGCTCCGTAGATATCTTTCGAATGATCGCCAACATTGACCAGCAATGAAACAAATCTTTCTACCTTTGTTCTGATCTTTTTAGGATTATCATCGGGGACTAAGTTTTGTTGCAGTTTGCCAAAAAAGAGCTCTTTGATAAGGTCTTGCTGTTCTCCATCCTCATCAAGGTTGCAGGGGTCAGATGATGCTTCGAGTTGAAATAAAACGTTTCCAATACACTCTGTGACATCTTGCTGTCTGCCTAACTCCAATGCATTTTCGAGCTGATCGGGACTAATTTTGGCCACACGTGTGGAAGACGCATGAATATTCCCATCTTCGTCTCTGTCTAGTTCAATGTCTTCTTGTCGAGCCTCTTGAGGAACCTCAGGGCTAGGTTGCGAAAGAAGATCGTTTTGCAAGGATACATCCTGGTTTTCGTTATCTACCGTCAGATCTATAACTTCAGTCTCTGAATCGGCCTTTATTGGACTTTCAAAATCAACGCCGAGATTACTAGGCGAAAACGCCAAATAAGCCAACTCCCTTCTTGGGGTAACAAATCTTTCAGCGGTATGAACCATGCTCTTGAATAACTCCCTAAGCTGATAGACGAATTGGATAGAACGCTCGACCTCAGGTTGACTCACCTCCCTACCACCAATCCTTCTTTGGCGATCGCAACTTTCCTGGCGCTGGAGGTAATCAGCAAAGGTTTCGTGGTATTCCAGAACATACTTTCGCAAAGATGAAATGCAGAAGTAGTATTGAAGTAAAGAATTCAGGTAACATGTGTTACCAATATTGTTGAGACCCGCGGGCCACTTCCCTGCCGGTAAGTATGTAACATCGACAATGCCAGTATCTTGGAAATGTTGTATCAACTTTGAGTTTCTCTCTTTTCTTATTTTGTCGAGAGCTGATCTCATCAGCAAAAAATGGTCTGGTGGTGGGCTTTTCTCAAGTCCCCACATTCTCTGAAAGACCTCAAGTACCACCTCATCCGACGCGTTTTCATTGACATGCAGAAATTTTAGAGCCTCGCTGTAACTCCAAATGTGAGTGCCATAAAACTCTTCGAAGGATGGACATTCTTGGTCGAGAAAAGAGAACAATGCGAGGTTTCTTTTGGCTACCGCGAGGGTATACAGCGCCCTATCACAATCGAGCCTTAAGCCTGGCGAATCTGAAATTTTTATTGTATAGGCCGTCTCTATGACATCA
Organism: Lachancea mirantina; assembly: GCA_900074745.1. Lineage (NCBI taxonomy): Eukaryota > Fungi > Ascomycota > Saccharomycetes > Saccharomycetales > Saccharomycetaceae > Lachancea > Lachancea mirantina. The sequence continues at coordinate 1,210,260 of LT598465.1, forward strand.
ACGTCAACAGACTCGTCAATCCCCAATAAGTGATAAGCTTTTTGAGCATGTTCGTAAGGTTCATGATCGACATAAAATTTGAGCTTACGGCTGTCTTTGAATTTAGCAAAAAGTCTCAAAGCATTTTTTAAATCACTGCGACGTTGGCTTGAGGCAGTTTTGAACTGTTTACGGTAGAGTCCCAAAAGCACATCATCGGAGATCGTTTCAGGGATTACTTCGTCAGGTGAAATTTCAAAGAGCGCCAAAGCCGCACTTAACGATTCCTGACCAACAACGTTTTGTTTACCGCAAAACGCCAGTAATTGATAACTGCCCTTGGTGTTCGCAATAAAACTCAACGCATCGAAATAAACGCCGATATTTTTAGGATCTAAAGACGACTGAATTTCATAGTTCTTGATAATCTCGTGGTCGCCATAGCTTAAACTCGCGCAAAGGTTAATGACGTGGTAATTGGTATCAAAAACACGATACCGATCATCAAATTCAGATTTGTTGTCACCAAGAAGTCGCGGCAGTGTCGTTGATGAAAAAGTTGTTTGATACAAGTTGAAAACACGGGCCTTTGCGTTTCGATTTAAATCTTCTTTCGGTATGAGACTGGCTGACAATTTGCCCAGGAAGATCAATTCAAGACATTTTCTAGTAAAAGAAAACCTAAGAGCCCTGGAGTTTGAATTTTCTTGGTGTTGAGTCAAATCAGGAGGTTCAAATTCAGTCGCAATATTTCCATTTTCTGGATCTTGAGTTTGCAGTAATTTGAAGCCGTATTTTTCGGTAAGCCAGTTTGGATTCAACTGCGAATTTAGAATTTTGTTATCGGCAGAAATGGTTTTTGAAACGTCCTCCGAACTCTTTCGATTCAGCGGACCCTTGAAGATTTTGATAAGAGTATGCAAACATTCGGCTTGTGTCGGGATCGTTTGCGGATCAAGATCTGCATACCTCTCACAAACTGTCAGATACCTTTCCCTAATGACATCTGATTTGAAAATTGATAAATCATCATTTGAAAATTCGGGCTTGAGTATCTCAATGCCAACTACTTTATTCGTTTCGCTGGACACGTAGTATGCCGAGTCCAACACTTTATCTGAGTCAGATTCCAAAAAATCGGGCTCGTCAAAAGGATGAAGTTGTTCGACGAGATAATAGCGTGCCACGCCAAAACTCTTTCTGGTTCGTTCGAGCAATTTGCGGGTTTTCACAGTGACTTTTAGGTGATAAAATTTGGTATCTATCACATCATGAAAGTCTTGCTGGTTCAAAGATTGATTGCACAGAATTCCCATGAAAACTTTCACTTCATTGAAGTCGGGGCATGTAAGAGACTTGTAGTCATATCTGGTTTGCAATGACACCTGATCTAAGAGGTCGCCGATAGCGAATGTCAATTCAGGTTTTTTGGAAGAATAATTCAGAACAGGAAGCTTTAAAATCCCATTGTAAAGACCTTTGTCTGCAATTCCAGCGTTCTCATCTGCTAAGATGTATGCCAGATCGGTTTTAATTTCTCCCATCAGCCTGTCTGCCGTCTTGAACGGAAATCGATTTTGAACGTTAGGGTACAAGAGACGCATTCCGTCGTCTTTCTCGGCATTGGCAGGTACTGCTAGATCATCTTGGTCGAAATTGATCAAATTCTCAGTCTCATCGGAGGCGTTACCCCTACTGGGCAGATCCTGGAACATTGTTCGCCTGATGCACTGACCTAGGAACGGTTTAGAACTTGTCTAAAGATGCTTAATCCTAACATTTGAAGGTTACGTCAATAGTGATTTGATATCTCTGTTGCTCGACGACATGGTACTGATATGTTTAACTCAATCACAATGACAAATCGCTCTTATTCAACTGAGCCAAAGGCCCAATTTGCTCACTGCAAGAGCCTTGAATAATTACTACAAAGAAAGTGTCGATTTGGGTAATGCGGCCCTCAGCTGAATTGAATTCTTTCGTAACAATTTTACGAGGTCGCTCACTAAAGTAACTCTCTTGCAACGTAAATTGAAATGTGACGCGGTAGTTTGTCTTCTTTTTCCTTGTTTCCTCATCCATTGCTTGTCCGGCAGAATTCAATCGACCGGCTTAATTTTGATGTAAGTCTTTTGCCAAGCAGCGACGCGCCCGGCAATTTCCCTTGTTGAATGAGCATACACATTCCAAAGATTTTGATAGCCAATGGAAAGTACATCAAACTTAAAAGCTTAAGCACTTAGACATCTACACTGCCCCCGAAAATCACCGAACTTTACTCTCCTAAATAAAAAAACTACACCCATGTCAGCCGTCACAACGCGTCCTAAAAGCTGTCGTGGAATTTTGGCGGAAAGACTTGGCACCCAATAGAAGCTGACATGCATTTAATTCGCAGAAGCTTACTAAAGCCGTAATGATTTCATCAGTATCTGTTGTTTCTGTATAATTTCATTTTATTAATGGTGTCTAGCGTTGGTAGTCGACAAATTCCTAAATTAGTCACTTGGTTAATTCATAGTTGTTTTTTACCAGTGAATAATGAGATATTGATTATATGCTTCTTAATGATCAAATTGGCAACATGGCTTCTATGAAGCTGAAAAATCTCCTTTGATTGAGATTATAAGTGTAACCTTCGGGCTTCCATGGGTTCCTGTTCGATCGAATTCGAATCGTTTATTGGTTAATATCACTTTATTCTGTCATCTCCATCACGTGATATCTCTCAGCAATAATGTAATGGGATCCTACCACCCAAGAGAAGCTCCTCCTAGCATATTTCAGATTCTCAAAAAGCCCAGTGCGTCGTGAAAATATTGTCGCCTATATCAACATGAAATTAATCTATAGACGACTGATTTGGAAGAAAGATGAGAAAAATGATTCGGGACCTCACCTGTCGGTTTACCAATGGAACGACTACATAAACTAAACATTCATAGTGAGCTCTTGTCTTTTTTTAATTCTGACAATTGGACAGCCTTGAGAACGAAACGAGATCCAGCGCCAAGACGATGTTACGCGGCCCAAGATTAGCGACCGACTATCATATATAGACCAGAAATTTATCAGGAAACTTGCGGTTGGAGCAAAATTAAATACGTACGACAAAAGCTTTTAGCGCTTTGAATCATCTAGGGAGGCCATAAGACAGAAAAACCGTAACACCTATGCATAAAAGTCGCGCGCTGTTGACAAACAGCGCATATAGGTATCTTTAGGCATTCCAGACGACTCTTTTTTCTGCGAAGTAACCCGTATAGAAGTGAAAATCCTCAAAGCACGTGACTTCTGATCAAACGCTTTACCCTTTTCTCACCTCTTATAAGTACTCTTGTCAGTCCCTGTTAAAACAGAATACTCGTGAAGTTTTGAGCATTCTTCCCCATCGCTGTCCCAACGAGATTATATTTCACAGGGTCCGGTTTGACTTGTCATGGAGAAAAAGTTGGTCACGTGACTTAAAAGGATATTACTAAAGCTTCTCAGAGCTTCTCAGCCTCCCTCACGTAGTTAACAGGCTTACTAGGATCGGACGGAAATTCGTTCGTAACGGCAACTTCTGGGTCCCATATTCTACGGCTATCGATGGGTGCAAAGGCTTCCAAGCTATCCAAAGATGATCTCGCCAGCTTGAGGCAATCAACCTACTTCGACCGTCGCGAAATTCAACAGTGGCACAAGGGTTTTCTCAGAGACTGTCCGACGGGCCAACTCACCAGGGAAGAGTTTGTTAAGATCTACCGGCAGTTCTTCCCGTTCGGGTCGCCCGAGCAATTTGCGAACCACGTTTTCAGCGTTTTCGACAAGGATCAAAACGGGACCATCGACTTTAAGGAGTTCATCACGGCGCTTAGCACCACATCGCGGGGCACACTAGAAGAGAAACTAGTGTGGGCATTTCAACTCTACGATCAGAACAACGACGGCATGATCACCTACGATGAAATGCTGACGATTGTCACCAGCATATACCAAATGATTGGGTCCATGGTCAAGCTGGAAGATGACGAAGCGACGCCCGAGTTGCGGGTGAAAAAGATTTTTAAACTCATGGACAAAAACGAAGACGGCTCGATTTCGCTGGACGAGTTTAGAGAAGGTTCCAAAGTCGACCCCTCTATTGTGAGCGCCCTGAACCTATACGACGGTTTGGTTTAAGTCATTCGTAAGAATCCCAGAAATATTCATTGTTATGTCCTCCAGCTGCCTAGTCCTGATGGGAAGCAAAGCAACTGCTGAAGGGCTCATGCGTTTAGTGCTATGTATGCTTTTTGACTGTATCATAAAAGAAAAACTGAAGTTTATCGACATCTCAACCGCGGGCTTCAAACCCTTTCCGCGGTCCAGACTGCCGCTCTACATATAGTCATGATCCCCTCCGTCAGCAATTTGTAAGGAACGGCCTGGTGTGAGTCATGCTCGACTGCTGTGTTCAAGTGCTCCAGCTCTTCGTCCCTGAACTGCGTGATCGTTTTTGTCAAAGATTGCACCTCCTCACTTTGTCCATGAGAGCCGTCTGGTTTTTGCAGTTCGTACTGGTTCGTTAGGCATCGCAATTGATCATTGTAGTGCCGGCCAATTACGGTTTCAACCGCTTCGGTGCAGGCCATTGCAGCCTGTGGTGATATTAGCGAGGTTCCTGCCCCCATAGCAAATGCACCAATCTTCCACAGCGGGGTCAAAAGACTGGGCCTTACTCTCTTTTTGAGCTGCAAGTTGTTGAAAGTATTGTGATGATGAATCTCTTGATCCCACATGTGCTGTAGCACCGGTTTCAAATGGGGGTATTTGTTGGCAAGAACAAAATACTGACCCGCATAGATGTAGTTTGCACCCAATTCTCCTGCTTGATCGACCCTTATCACTCTGTCAAGATATGCAGTCTGTGCTCTTGACATTGGTAAAAACTTCTGCTCATCAGTAGAATTCTCTTTTACCTCTGGTTGCGCTTGTTTCAAACATCTTGAAATGGAGAAAGGACGTACTAGACATCTCTGAGGCGTGATACGGAGCATCGTCACAGGATTGTAGCTTTTGTGGTTCTTTTTGGTGGAAAACTAAAACCAGATTTCATTAAACATCTATAAGATCGTTCAAAGTTAGCGTGTTATCCCATAGTATTAACCCTGCGAAGAGCTATGGTTAACATGGTAAAGGTTGGTCGAGTCTTCTTCTTTCAATCATTTCATCGACTTTTAAAAGTTAATTCATTCTGATGTCAGTTTAGTATGCTGATGTGCTCGTCCTGCTTGCGGAGTATCTTTTTGGTCAATTCAAATAATCATCACATTTTAAGACCCAAAATAGAGGTCCGTCCGGTATCAACTATCGTAATCACAGCAACAGGCATATTTACTTTAGCAGGGTGCGTTCTTGTGAAATGGAGTCTGAAATAGAGTTTTGAGCTTTAATTCAGAAACTTGGTTCAAGACAAACTCTAATTAATGACATTAATGCTCCTATGATAGTATCACGGTCATTTGAAAATACAAAACGCAAATAAATTAATTAACCTTCAGATCAAAAAATTTATAGAATTGGTATGTGTGGTTTCCTTTTTCAATCGTGAGCTATACTGATAGATTGCATCAACTTGATTTTAAGTAGGGTGACAGCTATGTTAAGTTTTCATAGTAATATGCATGCATGGTGTTCCCGCTTGATGATATTCTTCAGCATTTGTGTGACACTAAACCATCTATCAAAGCATGGTTGATTTTTCAAGATCTCAGCAAGTTTTTTGAATCCCTTTCAATATCTGATGCTGATAGCTTTCGGCTGGATAGAAGCGCTGCATAGCAAGGACATCGAGAAACTCGATGTCTTCTGGTACGTAAATATTAAGATCTGTATCATCCACTCTATGCCTTAAACAGACAAGCATCTTGGTAGCCATCATAAATCCTGCGTTGAATGAGAATGAGCGGTTACTATATGTCTCGGGCTGCCATGAAAGTGCTGGCAAATGAGGCCAGTTTTGCAGCGTCTCCGAGCGAGGCTGAAGAGCTCATTCTTGGCGTGGGCGTGGAGGAATACATGAGACAGCTTGTCCAGAAAGCGTGTGAATACGCTGAAAGAGATGAAAGTGACGCCTTGTTACCATCTCACATCGCAAATGCCGCCGAGGACATTTTTAATGGTTAACGGGTTGCTATTTTCCGAGGAATTGGTTTTGTCATCTACATTTCAGAGATCGGGAAACAGCTTGATGAAAAATACAATGCACTTTGACTGTTTCCGGTGTTTCATGCGAGGTATGCGCTTCCAAGATCCGCATTCGGCGAGCTTGATGTGGGCAGACAACATCAAAATACTTTTTGGCGAAGCCTATGAAAGTACACGATTTACTGAATAACAGATTTTGGCAAGGTTCTTTGCGGCCAGAGCCCTTTACGACCTTCCCGACTAAACAGCTAAGGCTCTAGATCTCTCCAGACATTTAAGGTCATCTGTATAGGCGTTAAGTTCAAGAATATTGGCGTCAGCATAGCTATCGTGTAAAACGGTCTTAAAGAGTCCTGCTCGGCGGCCTCCGTATATGAAGCAATAGACAACTAACCTAACAAAGTTGATCATCCATCGAGATCTCCTTCTTCTATGAAGCGCAGACGCTTATTGTGTTCGTTGGTATTGTTTGACCTATTTCAAAGCTCTTGAAATTGGGTTTATGTATCAGATAAGTGTTAATTATTTACAAGATTTACGTACTCGAGAGTAGTGAAATCCAACCAGCCGAGGAACCATCGGCGTATTATTGAACATCGTTAGTTCCTTCCTCTCTTTTTTTGTCATTAATGAAACACATGATCAGGAGATGCGAGTGTAGGGACCATCTCGATCGCGGCCTCTGGTGCATCTTTGCAGAATACGAATAGGCCCTGCAGTTGTGCTGTGCTAATAGGGACACCAAGAGCCATAGCCTTGCGGCAGAACTCTTCACCGTGCTCTATTTCGCCAGGGTAAAATTTCAAGAACATTTGGTAAATTTGATAACGCGTAGCGTTGCCAATGAAAGCCTTGTAATCAACTCTGCCAGGTCTTAGAATAGCCGGATCGAGTCTGTCAGGATGGTTGGTCGTCATAAACGTTATCGTTTCCTCTGAGGATGCAACGCCATCCAAAGCATTTAAAAGTCCACTGAAGGTCACGCCCGATTGGAATCCTTTTTCGGCAGACTGTTTCCTTTGATTGAAGGCGGCGTCAATATCTTCCAAAAGTAAAATGCTGCGTTCTGGAATATTATTCATGAGATGATTGAGGCGATCATCAGTCAAATTGGCTTCAGACAGATTCATGATACATATGTTGTAATCGAGCTCACCCGCAAGAGCCTGGATGAAACTGGTCTTACCGCTCCCCGGTGGCCCATACAACAGATAGCCGCGTCTATATGGAATGCCTCTCTCAAAATACCATTTCCCGTTGTTCATGAATTCTTGAACGTCTTTCAGTATGTTTTGCTTGATGTCTTTATCCAGAATGACGGAAGGAAGGGATCTCTTGGCCTTAGGCTGGCCAAATGGTCTCCATTCTGGTCCCCACGAGGTGAAAACAACGGTCTTACCGTCTTTCGCCTTTACAGCAAGATTTTTCGCCTCAAGAAGCATATCTCCAAATAAGTGTCGATCTCTATAAAGTGTCGTCAGCGTCACAGTTTCGAACGGTGTGCCGCTAGTCATATCTATCATTTTGCCTGATCTCTCACGCTTAATCAACATAAAAGCGCCCTTGTATCGAATGATATGATTTCCTGGCCCCGGTACTAAAGAAAATTTGGTCGTGACGGCACCATTGTCGTGCTGTATGAAATTCGTTTCTACCGAGAGATGGCGAGATGACCTATTTGGATGTTTCGACATCCACTCTAGAAACCAAAGATACGACTTATCCTTTGAAGGAATCTCTAAATCCACAAGAAGCTGGCGGTAAAGCAGTCTGCTGCCTCTTATAATACCAGAACGGGCCAGAGCGAGACCAGACCCCAGGATCATAAGTCCACCACCAGCGGCGAAATATGGGTTTCCTTGCATCACCTGATGGAAAAGTCTCTTAGCCATTCCAGTCATGGATCCATCTGAACTGTTCCTGATCTCATCAAGATCAAATGAGCCATCGGGCTTAGGGGGGGAACCATTTTCCATGTTTAAAGTTCCAACGTTTCTGGCGATGGGCTAAAGAGTTGAAAAGTGAAAAATTCCAGTTAATATTTGATACCCACCCGATCTACATTTAAAAAGATGTTTAACCAGAGATCTCGACACACTCAAGGGCCGTCTATGGCACGCAAAAGCTGAGAAACTGCTAGAAATCCTCAAATGACTATTTCTTGTTTATCGTAAAATCTTTCTTTATATCATATCTCTGTATTTTATTGAGGCAATGACATATATAATCTCACTTCTCGGAATCACTAAAAACCTTACAGACGCTCAAATCAGCTCGTCAAGGTTTGAACCGTCGTTTTTGACCTCGCGCCAATTTGGCAATTTGTATGGAATTCTCTCGGGAGCCAATTCAGGGTACCACCCTCGAATCGCTTTCAAAAGCTCATCGAAGAAGACCTCATAGCCTTTGCCTGAAAAATGGACACCATCGAGTAGGAGCTCTTGCCAATGATCACCTCCCTTTTCAGTGAAAGCTTTGTGCAGATCCACGAACGGAACCTTGTTTTCAGCAGCAACGTCGCTCACCGCGTCAGCATAGATCCTATTGGCCTCACTCGAGCGTACGTAACCCATACTCACTTCCTGTGGTTTGGTTGGTTCCCATACCTCTTTATCATGTAATGCGGGTCCAATGAGAATCGGCTTGATACCCTTGTCCAGCATCAATTGAGTCAACGAATTTATGTTCTTTTTAAACTCACTTAATTCTACTGCCTGTGGACCAGCTTGAACAGCATCGTTGGATCCGAAAAAGATCGTTGTCATAACGACATTCGGTCCCTCATTCTCCAGTATTTTTGGCAGCAATTTTAAACCCCATCTGCTCGTATATCCAGAGAACCCTCTTTGCACAATATCTAGCTTTCTTGTATAGGCATTAACTAGAGCTGCCCCGAGGGAAAACTGCTCTGGTAGGCCAGAGTCGGCTCGCGTATTAAACGCAAATTCCGTAATTGAATCACCAAAAAGCAGGAACTTCTTGTAGTCCAACGACATGGCTCAACGTTCGTCTTGAAAATATCTGAGGTTGATTTGCTGGTAAACATTGTAGTCCTTGGCTACAACATGTGAACAGAGGTAGTCACATCACGTGTAGAATGTGACTTTTAAGGATAATTGATAAAGCAGAAAGCTAAACGATTCACGAATCCCGCTTGAGAAGGATTTGATATTGGTGTTTATCAGCATATTGAACTACGATCACGTTATTTTAATATCTAGTTGAAAAGCTGAGAAGCTTTTCTTGAAGTACCTGAAGAGAGCAACTGTCCGTCACATTGAAATGAATAGCGATCTTATCTTGTAGCCTAAGACATTGGTTTCTACGGGTGGAATATTGTGAGAACATATGAGCACTTGGTTATAAGGGTTGCCAGGGCTGTAGTCTTTTTAGTCTCCTATGCCATGTATCACACGTTCTTGGCACTTATTTTCAAAAGCCACAAGGTAAAAGATTCAATTTTTAACGGAAGCTTTATCTTTGATTTCAAAAATTCATGGAAAAGAGACCTTGAATTTGGGTAGGTTCTAGCCGTTCATTTGGATGACTGGATGTTTGAGGTTATGTTTCTTTATATATCAATCTACTATCACTGCTACCGTGATTCACGTATATTCGTGGCGCTTTATTTTGTAGACGGATACAAATAAGGTTAAAATACTAAGGACAGTCGTTAATTGAAAACTGCAGTAGAGGTTGGTTGCTTGAAGAATTATTCAGACTCTCTATTGGATGTTTTGTTTCGTTCCAGTCGGAGTAAACCTAGTAGACAAATAACGTTTAGAAAGCTGACGAAAAACAACTATATAGCTTATAGAAAGCCCGAGGGACAGGAAGCGAGCGGTACTGGTCTCTTAAAATGACCGGAACTTCAATGCATCCTATTCGGGTATTTGTGAGATGGGCAACGACACAGCGTAAATCCGTGTCGATTATTGGCTCGGGCCCGTCTGGTTTCTATACGGCTTGCAGACTTCTGTCAAAATCGCCGATTCCACTTGATGTCACATTGTGGGAGAAATTACCGGTGCCATTTGGACTCAGCCGTTATGGAGTTGCACCGGACCACCCGGAAGTCAAAAACTGCGAACAAACGTTCACAGAGTACGCAAGGAAGTATTTATATCCGGGTGTTGACGGACATACATTTAGGTTCCGCGGAAATGTCACGATTGGGAAGGATTTAGAACTGAACACCCTAATGAAACGTCAAGATGCCGTTATCCTGAGCTATGGTTGCTCGGGAGACCATAAACTCGGAATACCAGGCGAGGATGATACAAAGGGCGTGTTCACGAGCCGGGAAATAGTGAACTGGTACAATGGCCATCCTGACTTTGCCAAATCCGAAAAGCTCAATGGGTTTGACTGGGAAAGCGTGCGCAAAGTGGGCATTATAGGAAACGGTAACGTTGCGCTTGACCTGGCCAGAGTCCTTTTAAGTTGTCGGGAAAACGACATATGGGCTCATACTGATATTAATCCCTTCGCCCTGAGCGCATTCCGCAGAGCACCCATACAAGAAGTGAAGCTCATAGCTAGGCGGGATTTTGTCCACAGCAAGTTTACGAATAAAGAATATCGTGAATTATGGGAACTGGAGCAATATGGCATTCGAGGCTTTATAAGTGACCAATATTTTGACGCATCGAAAATCGACTTAACCAATGCTGATAGAGTACAGAAGAGACGTGTAGAGATGACTTCAGAATATCTAAAGCCATTTAATGAAAGAACCAAGAAGAATTACCGTAAGTTTCCTCCACCAGCGGCAGGTTTCAAAAAACATTGGGAGATGGATTACTTGAAAACGCCTCTGCGCATAAATAGCGGCGCGGATGGCAAATTAAAGTCATTGACCGTTTGCCCAAACATTCTTTCGGCGGATTCCAAAATCGAACCACTGGCGTACGAGGAAATTGATTATGATATGGACGTGTTAATTACGTCTCTCGGCTACGGGAGCAGCCCACTAGTTGATTTTCCCTCGTTGAATATCGGATTTGCCAAAAATCATGTTTACAATGATCGAGGCATGGTTCTCAATACCCAGGGATCTATAATACCTGGTCTCTATGTTTCTGGATGGATTAAAAAGGGAAGTAGTGGTGTCATAGCTTCCACAATGGCAGACGCATTTGAGGTCGCTGATATGGTAATAACAGACCTTCGAAGCGTGGCCTCATCAAAATCAAGGGCTATTGATATTTCTGGTGTCAGGTTTACAACTTGGAAAGATTGGGAGAAGATCGATTTGGAAGAAAAGGCAAGAGGAAAATTCCAAAACAAAATAAGGGATAAGTTTATCGATACTAATGATATATTAGCTTTCTTGAGAGAGGAGATTCCGTCTTCCATTGAAGACGGTTCTCATATAGGTCCCTTGTAAGAGCCAATCAGAAATCCGGATTACACTTTTCGTACATAATTACCACGGGGTTTTTTTCCAAATAATATCAAGCATGTTAAATGTATAGAGGAATATCTCGGACGAAGACGGTAACAAATTGAACAAAAGCTGCTTCAAAATGCTCGGAAGACGTGCTTTATCTACTTTGATCCCACCAAAGATTGTTTCTGCTAAGGTATGTTAGTAGTGGAAGGGACTTTTCTGAGGCTTTTTCTCTTGTATTATTAGGGCAATGTTTTATTGCAACGAAAAATCTCAAACAGGAGTGGTTGAAAGCAGTTCCTTGTGGGTTACTTAACAAACTCTAAATATTTGGCGTTTGGTAGTCGCTTTGAATCGACTCTGAAAAGTACACGTCCCCCGAGCTGCTGAATCCACTAAGCTTCTGTCGCACAATCAAGCTTATTGGTGCATACACGATCAATACTAACATGAGTTGAACATTCCAGAACCTAGGTTCCGCTCCAAACGCACAACGTATCACGCAAGTCGTTCAATTCTACAAAGCTCTACCTCAGGGTCCAGCTCCTGCCTACAAGCCTTCTGGCTTAGTTGGAAGATACAAGGCCAAGTACTTTGACGGTGACAACGCCAGCGGGAAGCCCTTGTTGCATCTCGCGGGTTTCATCCTCGTTCTAGGTTACTCCATGGAATACTACTTCCATTTGAGACACCACAAGGGCGGAGAGGAGCACTAATTCAACTAGAGTTCTTTTCTTCGTCACCCCGAATCGCCCAGGGGAGGCTCTATCGAAAATTGAATGACTATATCACCGTCCAAGAATGGAATCTGAACAGCTTAAATAAATATTCAAAGATCCTGACAATTTTATGAGAACAAATGCTTTCTTATTATTTTTTATATGTACACCTTCATTCATGCTTCGCTGATATACAGGACCTGCGTGCCTCTCACAAAGACATCACCGTCATATCTATACAACAGCCCGTTTTTCTCGGATTCGTAATGTTCCGTAGCCTGATTGAGCGCGACATTCATGAACCCATCGATTGATTCCAAGGTTCCCTGATACAGCATTCCAGAGTGCAATTTAACGACAACCGGCTTCCCTATGATGTTGGACAAAAACTCCGAAGATGCGGTGGTAACCGTTCCATTACCAGTCGACATATCGAGAGTAATAGCGCTGCGAAGTATAGGCCGGGGTAATAAACAGACCTTGTTTTCGCTTTAAGTGCTTTTTGATGCTGTATCAACAATTTTTTTTTTCATATAACGAAACCTGGTTTCCAGCTTTTGACGTACCCAAACAACTCGGCCTTCATTAACGAAGACCCGGAAATTTGACCATTTAATATATGCTCGGTAATCTACGTATCAGTGTTCGATTTGCCCATAGCGGGTACCTGATTCTTCTATATATAGTCTGATGATTCCTATGAAGCTACCCACACATATACAGATAGATAACAGTTGTCGTAAGGGAAGATATTAAATTCGCGAAGTTCACTAACATCGAAAATTCAATGAAACATTCCTTGATAGATCACTACATGTGCAAAAGGTTGTGAGGAGCCCTGCAAGAAGACCTACGATTTCAAGCATTTATTCGTTAGCTTTAAACCCAAACGTGGAAGACTTGGAGCACGGTTAAATGTCAACTGGCGACCCAGCAGGATGCGTGCGATGCAAAGAACCGTTAATTACGGGACACGCGTACGAACTGGGAGGAGACAGATGGCACACGCACTGTTTTTCGTGTTATAAATGCGATAAACCGTTGAGCTGCGATTCTAACTTCTTGGTCTTAGGAACTGGAGCGTTGATATGTTTCAGTTGCTCTGATTCCTGTAAAAACTGTGGGCAGAAGATCGACGATCTGGCGATCATTTTAGCGACGTCCAACGAAGCGTATTGTTCGGACTGTTTTAAATGCTGTAAATGTGGGGACAAAATAGAAAATCTCAGGTATGCCAAGACGAGACGAGGGTTATTCTGCATTAGGTGTCATGAACGGCTGCTCGAGAGACGGAAGCTGTATGAAGAGAAAAAACGACGATTGAAAAAAGAACTGCCAATGACGCCGAGCGAGGACTCTGTGGTAAGTGCGAGCGTCATCGAACCTGCAACTATCATCGAACCTGCGATCCCTCGCAGATCTGCGCATCGGCCTCTGTCTCCAAGGAAAAGCATAGAAGTGTTGCCCGCGTCAACGGGTCACGAACTCGAAAAACAAACCCTGTCATCTAGTTTGGCTTCATTAGCAGCGCCATTGGACTTTTCTGCTGCAGTGTCGAAAGGCATGAGCAGCGATCCTCAAAGCGAAAGCTCGGTGGGTTACAAAAAAGAAGCTCAAACTGCTTACACTGAGAGCGTGGTTGGGCAATTCTTGCTGGATACCGATTATAATTCAACTGGAGACGAGGTTTCTACAGAAAGGGAAGATTTTAGAGGTCACACAAGTCAATTATCTATCGACGACCTCCTTCGGACGACTTTGGAGAATGACGAGCATCTCGAAAACGAAGCGTCTCGTGAGCTCTTGGACATCCCCAAGTTTGAGACTAAGCAACTTTTAAACAAGACTCCTCTGCGAAACAAGCCCAACGATTTTAGTCAAAAATCGCCAATAACTAACAGACAGGGTTTGGTTCTAAACGAGGCAGACGTCATGGAGGCGTTAAATAGTCCGGTTAGGGTAGGAACTCATGATGAAAGAGAAGCCGGTCTTGGGATAACTACCCCAGAAAAATCTGAATTTTCTGGAGGTGGGACCACCATGGGTCTTCCTTATGATAGTACCCAACCTGTTACAGCACAATCATCGTCTCTTGATCGGAATATTAGCCGCTCGCCTTCTTTATTTGGTCATCATAGAAGATCTTCCAGTGGTACAAATAAAAAACTCGGAAGGTCCCTCTCTATGAGGTCAAAGAGTATAATGATGAACTTACGTCCAAAGTCCAAAGATACGAAGAACGCTGCTGTAGGCAAATCCACCGATTTTGATACCCATTCTGGATGGGGGGTGACTTCATCGAGCATCAACACGTCGGGCTCTCAAAGACGATTTTCTTCAAAGCATCAAAGTGATAGTACGGAGTACTCCACTCATAAGCTGGGCAAAGGGCAGCACGCGAGAAGTGGCAGTGCCAATGGAAGCGTGTCAGTGTACCGCACCCCCCCTCTCGACACACATTCGTTTTCTAATCAATCCTCACACCATGATAGAAGCCTGAGTTTGACTGCGGCGCAAAACTTCGACGAAAAAGAAGAGGAAGACATTAAAACGCTCACAAATAGACAGTTTTTTGAAAAAGACATTACGGAGCTCGAACTTATTTTACGTCGGCTGAAGGTCGAAATTAGTGAACTTCAGTCAACCAAATCGCAGCTGACCACAGATGTGGAATCTTTAAGGTCTGTCAAAGAAGGGCTCAGAAGGGATATTGGAACGTTTGAGAAGGAGAAAAGCAGTGATCGTGGCAAGTCAATTGAGTCGTTAGAACCGGACACATTTGATGAATCGCCGGTACGTCAAGCTGCCACTGCTAATGTAGGCAATGCTGCTAAGCCAAGGTTCTGGAAAATCTTTTCCAGTAATAAGCAGGGCCTAAATGGTCCGTCTTTAAGTGTAGGCAGAGTTGAGATCTCGCAGCCGGTCTTGCAAAATCCCTCAGACGTTAGTGACCTGAATTTAGTTCCAATTGTGAACAAAACCGAGAGTCAATCTTCATCGTCAGACATGTCTCGGAGCGGGCATGCTCTGCATGGGTCAAGCCTCACTAGTCGCTGCGCATTCGAGAACAATTCTATGCCAAGTCTAATTTCTACGTGCATACAGCAAATTCAATCGCGAGAAGAATATCTTAAAGCCGAGGGGCTCTACAGAAAGTCTGGGAGCCAAATTTTGATCGAGCAGATTGAGTCAGCTTTCGCACAGGCGTCTCCTAAGGATCCCCAGCCTGAATCGCTGATAAAACTGCTGAATGAAGATGTTCATGCCGTTACGGGGGTTCTGAAACGGTACCTCAGACGTCTACCGAACCCTGTGTTAACGTACGAGGTTTATGAGCCCTTGATGAAGTTAGTGCGAGACAATCAGCTTCTGAGTAACTTATCGTTGGATTCCAGAGTCACCAAGCAAAATAAGCTTTACTCTGAAACGCTGTCAACGTTACGAGAAATTTTGAATTTGCTTCCAGCTGAACACCTGTATTTATTAAAGCAGCTCGTGGATCATCTCATTATCGTATCTGAGTTTAGTGATTTCAACCTAATGACGTTGAATAACCTCTCGTTGGTATTTGCGCCAGGGCTGATTAGAGATGAGACTGGTGTGAAAGACATATCAGACATGAAGGAACGGAATTACGTGGTTTATTTCATTTTATTCAAGCATTTTGATGTGTTTGAAAACTAACACCCAGCGCAGTGGAGGCAGATCAGCGTAATATGAGGTAACTCGGAGACTTTGGTCTTGAACTTAATGATTTTTTGAAAACTAGTACATAGGAATACTGATAGATGTCAGTTTGAAAATAGATAAATGTTGTGAATATATTATTTACAGAATTTGGAAACAACTTGGCAGCTTTCCTGCGAGAGGGTGTGTGTGTGTGTGCGTCAATGAATATCTTTGACCTCTGGCGACGAAAACAGCTCCAACCTTCGACGACCTACTCTAAGCAGATGTTCAATGGTGCTAAAGTCCTTGCGAGGCAAATCCTTGTATCGCTGGAATTCATACCTAAAGTGTTTTTCAAAGTGAGCTCTATTCTCTTGCGGCTTCTGATACGCTAACCGTATGAATTGCCTGTACAAGTGTAAAATCTGTCTTTGGAGTCCGCTTGGTCGTTTTATCATGTTCGCCATAAGTTAAAAGACAAATGAGGGTCTGGTAAGCAGATTCTGCGATTGAGCTTATAAGGTTCACAAGGGTGAATTTCCCTTTGACAAATTTTATTTCATCGGCATCTATTAATCAAGGGATCAAGAAACCCAATTTCGAAAATTCCACTAATATTGCTGGAATCGGTCTACAAAGCATGCCTTCTATTAATTGCCCGCCATTGAATCAACGTCTTGCACCATATTTCGATATCCTTCATATCATCAATTATTCGTTAGATCTGAAAGTTGATTTGGTTACAGGACCAAAAGTATAAAAGATCAAGATCAAAAGAAACCCGTTACTACTAAGGTCTGAAACGGTGGCAGCGACTCAAGAGTTCCGCTTTCATGCCAACCTGATTCAATGCGAGTCAACTGGTGGGCGTGGGGTATATTCAGTTTATGATCTTTAGCGGTCAGGCTCGAGGTCAAAAGAAAAATTTTGTATGAGTCTGCATGATCATCGGTTCCGGTAACGAAAACACCGCATTATCCATCAAGATGCGTGTTCTTGGCAGTAAGCTGGCAATTGGATTTCGTTTATGGGACATTGTTGAGGCTGAGAAAGCTCTGCGCGAAAAGAGCCAAATTAAGCAACTTGAACCAGCCTCATCGAACTCGGGAGATCCGGGAAAAGACGCTTTTACCAAGGTAGTAGCATTAATTTTGATTATCTGGTACATAGTTGTGCTGCTACTAGCGTATTCCGGCTGGTTGGAGATAGTTCGGAAATTTTCTCGAGCCAAACCAAAATTAACTGGTACCGCTGCATGCGAACCCGTTTCCATCATAAGACCCTGCAAGGGCATCGAGACGGAGATGGAATCGTGTCTGGAAAGTTGCATTACCCAGGATTATCCTGCGGATAAGTTTGAGGTTTTATTCTGTGTCGAAAGCGCGATGGATCCATGCATTGTGCTGATCGAAAATCTCATAAAGAGATATGACAAGTTCAATTTAAAGCTTCTTGTGGGCGTGGAACCCGATGTGGATTACTACGGACCCAATCCAAAAATCAACAATTTGTCGAAGGGTTTCAGGTTTGCGAGTAACGACATTATATGGGTTTTGGACTCTAATGTATGGTGTCCGCCAGGCACGCTGGGCCGGAGTGTCGACAGTCTGCTCAATAACGTCGATAACGGGGATAAAATATCTGGGAAACCTGTTGTCTTGACCCACCATGTTCCCTTGGCGGTAAGCATCGATGAAGCAGTCGATTCGATGCCCTTAAGTGCGCGCCTTGATGAGACCTTCTTGTTCACTTCGCATGCCAAATTTTACGTGGGATTCAACAAAGTCAGCATCGCACCGTGTGTGAATGGCAAGAGCAATTTGTACCGGCGTTCCGCTCTGAACGAGGCTGTCGAGCTCATCGGTAAAGCCGAAAAACCGACGGACTTGTTTAAAGATCCAAAGATTCAGAAAAGAGCCCGAGACGTCGCTCTCAAGAACCACGGGAAAGTTCATGAGAACCAGTGTGCATTTTCATGCATCGAGTGCGAAAACGGATTTCTCAAGAAAAAGGTCGTCGCAGGCAGTGAACAGGCGCACCATCACGGCATCGAGTTTTTCAGCACATATATTGGCGAGGACAACATGATCGGCACTGCGCTCTGGGACATGCTCGGCGGCAGGACAGGCATGAGTCTGGACGCTGTTGTCCAGCCACTTCGCTTCGGACTGCGTGACAACGGTGTCAAGAACTACGTGGATCGCCGAGTCCGCTGGCTACGAGTCCGGAAATACATGGTCCTGGCTGCCACTCTACTCGAGCCAACTACGGAGTCCCTCGTTGCAGGTCTAATGGGTGCGTTTGGCATGAATCGCTTGTTCGGAGTTTCTTTCTCGCTTTTCATGCTGACGCATTTCGTTGTATGGTGCACGACAGATTGGATCCAGTATTGCATTTTATCCCGCACAATCTTCTGCGACACCAGTTTGACGCAACCTCCTCAATTCCTCGAAATACTGCACGAGAGACGCTCGTTTCCAGAGTGGCTTCTGGTGTGGTTACTGCGCGAAACGCTAGCCCTTCCAATCTGGGTTAAAGCCATGTGCGGTTCCGTCATACAATGGCGCAATAAGCCCTTCAAAATTAAGAGCGACCTTACCGCAGAGGAGATGTTGTCGTTCACTCCCACATTCCAAACGTCGTCCATTGTCTGATCCTGATCTTCGAGGCTCCACCCTTCTGTCATTCGCGCTATTCGGAGCCTGCTGAATGACGGGTCTTCATGCACGTTTCCTGCCTGCATATTATCATGCATGGAATCACGTGCTCCAGCATATCGGCATTTGAAAATGTTGAAAACCCAATTAAAGAAATCACCGTTTCTATAGATATGAAATAACCTTCAACAGGGTCACAGTTCGGAAGGAGGGCCTACCTTGGGACTTAACGGTTAAGTTTAGTGGCCGCATGAGTGGGCGACATTTTGATCTTTATGGAAAGGTTGAACAGAAGCGTAAAGTGGCCAGGAAGGCATGTCTAGCTTGCCGGGAAAAAAAGTGAAATGTGACGGAGAACACAAGCAACAAGGGAGTTCAACGGATTCGAAAAGATGTTCCAATTGTGCAGCAGCGGGAATAGAATGTGTTTTTGTGCCGAGTATGCGTGGCGGACGACGTGTGCCCAAGCATCGGAATGGGTCCCTGGCAGTTGACCATGAGGACGGATCAAGAGCATATTGTACGAATGAAGGCAAAGCAGAGAAAGGTGGAATTGGTGGTGGAAAAGAGACGTCACGTGATTGGAACTCTTATCCAGAATTCGCGGCTCGGGTGGGCGCTGGACGCAGAGCTACGGCGTGTCCTCCTCATTTCGAGCCTTACTTTGGTGCGTATCATGGATTTTGGCCCTCAGTAAGGATTCCAGTGCCGCCGTCGGAACTTCACGTAAGTCAAAACCCTACGCCACATCACATGGCCTCAACGTCATCGATGCCTCCGAAATTTCCGCATCACTTTGGGCCTCCCTGTCTGCCCTGCGAATCACCTACACATCATTTTGGTCCGCACTTTTCACCTTGGAACCGACCTTCGCATCCTCCACCACATTTCGAGCATCATCATCATCCTCCTCATCATCCAGGTCAACATCACGGTCCTTACCCTTTTTCGCGACATTGGAAATATCCCCACCATCTTCCACGACATTTTCATCACTCGCGCAACCCTGAGCGTAACTTATATACCTGGCCTCCGCCTTACGGAGGCCCTTGGCCAAATCAAGCCGGATCTGCTTTTCCTGACTCTCGTATGGGAATGTACCGCCAGCAGAGCGACTCCTGTTCCGAGTTTTCAGAGAGTTCTCATTCGCAACCGAATACTGGTGTACATCGCGAATGGCCTTCACCTTCGTCAACCGTTCCTGCTTCTTTCGCAGATATGTCGAAGGCCGCTTCCTCCGATACCGATGCGACATCTACGCCGAACGAAACGCAAGCGTATGAGTCATACCCCGCGGCCTCAAACACCAGTGACGCTAGCTACAACGAAATGTCTTACACTACCATAACTTTTGACCACCGCGAAACAAGAATGAAGACTAAAGACGGACATGATATTCATGCGCATAAGCCTTCAACTGTGAAGTCTAATTTCATGGATCCTGGGTACGAACGACATGAGCTTCATGTAGGCCAGGGATTCAAAGGTAGCCATGTTCCATCACTGGAACGTTATCAGAATGAGGAGACTCGGAATGATGTTCCTGTGACTAGCGTTACTTCCCCGAAGAAACCTCAAAATTCGACTGCCGGTCAAAATTTGAAAAGTAGCACTGGTGAGAAGAGGTTTACGGAAGACGACGCGACCCTGTCTTCATCGAATTCTAGCATTGATGAGTCTAGAAGCTCTTCGAGTACATCTCAGCTCCCTTCTGTATCAATATGGGAGGAAGGCAATAAGCATACTGAGAGCAGAGCCACTGCTAGAACCCTAAGGTATCGCCTATCAAGCGAAGACCTTTTGGATTACGACCTTCCGCCTCCATCCATTTCGTGCCTCCTTCTTGATGTCTTCTTTGAAAAAATTCACTTACAACTGCAGGTCCTGCCGCCAAAGGATTTTTTCATGAGCCAATTTAGTCCCCGAGCTAATACGGCTTTGATACATGCAATGTTTTTGTGCGCTAGACCCTATCTGAATATGTTGTGTCCACTTGATAACAACCACTCCTTTTCTGCTGATCATTATCTGGGTATGATAAAGAAATATCGAGATCGCTTGGATGCTATAACCTTGATGCAAACTCACATTTTACTGTCATACTATTACTCAAAGTATGCATCAGACTGTGCGCAGGTTGAGTATCATTTGAAGGAGGTAGCTCAATTTATATGTTCGATGCCCTTACCAGCACTGTCGCCTGATGAGGCAATACTATCAAAGTTGAGTTCTGTGACTAGAATGCAGAGGGAATCTTACTGCCGCCTTGCCTGGTCTTTGTTTTTAATGATTCGAGTTGGAAAAGAATGTTTTGGAAACAGCGTTTTCATGCATACGGATGAGGATACTGATTTATGCAAACGGCTGAAAACTGCCCTTTTCACACACGTTTCGCTACCTTTCTTGGATGAGGATCGAGCCTCGATCCCAACCGGAATTTCCACGCACTCCAGTTTTGGCAGAGGGCCGAAATTGGAGTCTCTTTACGAAAAATGTGAGACGAGTGGTGGTAGCAGTGGCTGTCTTTACATTGCGGCAAGATTACAGGATGAATTGATATGGTCGTTCGAAAGAGAACAGTGGATGTCACGTCATGATAAATTTGAGAAAGTCGTGAATAGGAAAGTTTCCGAAACTAAATGCGAAGGATCATTATTAATATTAGATACTTCAGCAATTCTGGCTAAAACGTTTCTATTATTGAGTAAATTAGACGTTGTGAATGCTGGGCATACCAAGTTTGACAAATCTTGCCTTTTGAACATTGAAGAAAGCCATATGTCAAACACTTATTTTGAAGGCTTAAAGGAGGCAATTACTGCCTCACTCGTGTGCAAGGATGGTCCTCATCATATAAACCTTTTGTCCCTCTTCCTTGCCATCTTAGATTGCACTGCGCTTTTAAATTTGTGCATGGGTATGAGCCCCGAATCTGAAGTCGGAAGCTCTGCACGAATTACTCTTATGAAATGCTTCTGTCCTACCCCTTGCAAAGACATTCCTGATGATGAATTCTTCTTGCACGATAAGCAGGGCCAAAGTTGGTGGGAGTTTGCTTATAAAGTTAAGCAGCAAGAGCTTAAAAACTTCCTTTCCGAAAAGCAAAGTAGCATAGGATTGAATGCAGCCTTACTGGAGTTTAAATTTTCGGAGTGCTCTGAACTCTGGACTCAATATCCATTTTTGACTTATAAATTGGCATGCCGAACGCTTCCGCTTTTGGCTTGTTTTCATTATTTGGGGACGGCTCATGTATTTACTGAAACAGAGAGAGCTGGGCACCGACTTTTCACCATAAAACCTCGAGAAGAGCCACAATGTGAGGAACAGTCCTGGTCGTTTGAAGACGTGCGAACGGAATTTTCAAAATCTCTCGAATGGGGCCATTTAGCCTCAGAGTTAACTGAGGATGACGCTTGGGAGCTGCTGGTTAGACTCACCGAGCCCAGCTTTTGGACGAATCGCTTCGCAGTGTGCGCAGAATTCATTAAGCGCTATGCGACTATTCTACCAAACAGTGACGGCATAACTCAAAATGTCGACGTCCTTTCCTCCTGTTTACAAAAAAAGAAACCACCTTCTAGTATTCGCCATAGTGATGCTTCTTCTATACCTGCATAAAAAGTTCATACTTTCGAAAAACGTATTCATTGTTGTGGGCTAGACTCTACGTGTTTTCCACGAACTAGAACACACACACTAGTGAATATGAAAAGTACAGACCTACACAATCATCACATCAAAGCTTTTGATAGCTTTATTTCTGGTCAAGATACGACTGGTATCCGATTGTTTCAATCTTTCCCGCTTTCTCTAAAACCTCCTCTTCTTGTTTCAACAAAAACTCTTGCATTTTGCGAAGGTAGGATGAGTTACTAGAGCCAATCATTCTTATGGCCAAGAGAGCCGCGTTAGTACTGTTGTTGATAGCAACAGTTGCGACTGGAATACCTCTAGGCATTTGAACAATGGAGTGTAGTGAGTCGACACCATCAAGCGTTGAACCTTTGACAGGAACTCCGATAACCGGAAGCGGTGTCATAGCAGCTACCATTCCAGGTAGGTGAGCAGCACCACCAGCACCGGCAATAATTACCTTAAGCCCTCGATCTGCTGCTTCTATAGAATATCTGCTCATTCTGTGAGGAGTCCTGTGTGCGGATACAATGGTAACTTCATATGGAACATCGAACTGATTCAAGATGTTGCATGCTTGGCTCATAACAGGAAGATCAGAATCGGAACCCATGATCACACCCACCAGAGGCTTCTGAGAAATGCCTGGTATGACTGGGGCAAGCCTGTCTGCCGCGCTAGAACTGCCATTGTCTTTGCTTTCACCAAGTAGATAACTTAACTTCCGCTCACATTCAGTCATCGATGAGCCTACTATGTTAATGTGGCCCATCTTTCTCTTTGGCCTAGACTCCTTTCCATACAAGTATACGGAAGTACCTGGCGTCCTGAGAGCACGCTCGCAGATTTGCAATTCGCCGTCCTTAGTCTCCTTGTCTCCCAAAATGTTCAGCATGATCGCATTTGTATCGTAAGTTGCCATGGTTGAAAAGTTTCTTGGCAAAGGTAGTTCCAAAACGGCTCTGACGTGGGCTTCAAATTGGGATGTTACACATGCATTTATTGTGTAATGGCCAGAATTGTGTGGCCTGGGAGCGATTTCATTGATCAAAAGTTCCCCGTTATCCAAGTAAAACATTTCAACACCAAAAATACCACAGCCGGGAAATGACTTGATTGCATTTTCAGCAAGTAGCTTGGCTCTCAACTGAACGGAATCTGGAACCCGGGCTGGGGCAAAGCAAGTGTGGCAGATGTTGTCCTGATGGATGGTTTCGGCAGTAGGGTAAGAGAATACTTTACCATCAACAGCTCGCACAATCATAACGGCCAGTTCTTTTGCAAAGGGAGCCCATTTTTCGGCATAAAGTGGTCTGTTGTGCAACTCCTGAAGAGCCTGTGGGATAGAGTCCTTGGATTTGACAACAAAGTTACCACGACCATCATAAGCCAGAGTTCTGGATTTCAACATATAAGGGTAGCCGAATTTAGCTCCAACGGCAGCCAAACTTTGCTCTGTGGCGTTCTCGATGGCAATACTTTCAGCAACGGCAATCCCATTCTTTATTAAGTGCTCCTTTTGAGTAAACTTGTCTTGGATTAATGCAATCGTCTCGGGACTTGGATATATTTTCAGATCGGGATAAGTGGTTTGCAACTTCTTCAAAGTAGGTACATCAACATGTTCGATTTCTACAGTAAGCACATCGCATTTTGCGGCCAGCTTCTCTATATCTTCAGGATTCGCAAAAGAGCCTTCAACATGGTCCCCGGTAGCGTTGATCTGTTTGGCAGGAGAATTTGCGGCGTCTAAAATAACCGTTTTAACGTTCAGTCTGCTGGCAGCTTCGACAATCATACGACCGAGTTGGCCACCGCCCAAAATACCAACAGTGCGAAAATCCATTGCAACGTACCTAACTTTAGATTTAGCTTGAATTTTAGACTGAACTGTTTCAAACAATCGAACAAATGCTTGCAAACAAGAAGACGTACAATTCAAAGTTGAGAAAATGGGATATCCCTGAATTAAATGGAAATATTGTCCTAATTCTAAGCTACTTGATTTCACTTAAGTTTAAGGTCGAGCAATGCTAAAAATTGATCTTCTGTTGAAGTTGTCATTTAGTTGGAACCCGAGTCAATCAAACTCAATTAATTGAAGAACTCAAAAGCTTAACGACCGAGTCACGTGAATCAAATTTATAGAAGGTCACGTGGTGTTTTTAAGAGACGATCCACGAGTCTTGAAATGCAGTTCAGAGGCATATTTTGGCTGATCTGAAGGATATAGTAATGTGCTTACGATTCCCCACGTTTTCGGTTTGAAACCTGCGAGCTCCTGTGTGCTTCTGTGATTTCTTATGGGTCAGAAACGAAACGCTCAGAAAAACGTCGGACGTGAAAACTCAGTACCTGTGGAACCACGCAACGCGAGTTTTCCCTGTGCTTCTGCTAATGTGTTCAAATTGTTCAACAGTTCACGTCGATTTGGTGAAATTTCAAAATTATTTTCATTGATTGGAAACTGTGCATCTCTTCTGTGACTGGGAACGCATGTAGCCTGGTCATGTTTCGGCTCGGTAAAGTGCCTCGTTACTAGCTTGAACGCGAGATTAACCCTTTTTTCGAGCAATTGACTTCCGACAGAATTGCTTTCGATGGCTCTTATTAAAGCAATGCAATGTTCTTTGATTTGATTCACTAACTTTGAGATATCGGCAGCTAGGGAATCGTCAAAAGCACCGATATTCAAAGAGCTGACGAGCATGGTTGGATCACCAGTAGCGACAGTATCGTACCTGGTATCGCCTGTTCCAGAAAAAAAGGAGTTGGAGTCCGACAATGCAGATGAAAGAGGTACATCGTAACCACGAGAAAAGTGATCTTCGGCAATTCGATCGTTCAAAAATAACGGGCAATACAGCAAATTGGTAAAGTAGTCACGCGTGAACCACAGTACAAGATCTTGGCTTTTCTCGATAGACAATCCACTGAGGGTCTGGGCTCTCTCGGCGCAAAGCTTCAGATCCAGTTCTGAAAAGTCCGCTTGCGTCATAATGTCTACAAGCTGGGTGGGAGGATAATTTAAACAGACGTTCAGGAATGTGTTCATGCTTGCCACGTTGCAGGTCACGTACCTGTACATTTCCATTATGGAAGAAAGGATTTGATTTAAGGTGTTTTGGATATTTTCCAACTTCGAATGTTCATTTGTTAAAAGAAAAGCCAGACACTGTTCGAGGTCGAACAGTAATTTGATCATATTCAGTGAATTAGGCTCAAAAAATTCTGGGAAAAGTACGAAATCGTGGTATGCAACCAAATATTCTTCCTTAAGAGAATACTCATAGTGCTGTGAGGGCCTCTGGGCTGCTCTCTTTAGCAAGCTAAGAATTTGTAAAATGGTTTTCCGCTTAAAAACGTTGATAATAGTCTCATTATCGTGCTGATATTTTACCAGCTCCAATGATAACCTCGATGTCATCTGAATATTATGCTCTGCGTGCGACTCATGAGAGTCGCCAAAATCTCGTGTCCAGAGTTTTTGTACTTTGAGAGACTTCGGACGACTTTTTCGAAAACCAGCTGGATTCTTCGTGAGAGGTTCGGACCCTAAAAGGTGCTTATTGACAAGCCGATCTTCGTCTAGATCGTAGTAATAATCCCAGATGTCCTCTTGTATTTCAAAAATAGGATTAGAGACGCCTATGATGGATGTGGAGTGCGAACTTTTGACCCGCTTCATAGCGGCACGTAGTGAATCAATAAATGAAATATCCATGTAAGGGAAAACAAACAATTGAGGACCTTTCCGATCTCGTCTATCAAAGCCTCTCATCAGATTGGAAAGCGCTATGACAAATTGGCACAGAGTATCTTTGGGAAGCTTGCAACAGTTAACTACCAGCCTCCAAGACATACTACTTTGTTTGCATCGATACATTTTTTGTAAAAATCGAGCGACAAACTTCAGTACCAGATCATTATACCTGATTTCGACTGGTATCGGATCGTAAGTTATAAGATCAATTTGAAGAGGTATTTTTGTGAAGTAATTAGGTAAATCGGATGTTTGGAAAATATTGAACTGGTATTCGATGTTTTTAGATTTAAACCTAATTTTATTGCCGAATTGATCACTTTCAGGGAGTATATTGAGACCTATTATTTTTCTTAAACTCTCACTGCTTGGATCTAACAGAGTCTTGACCGCATCTTCGTCTCCAATCGAGCTCAAAACGGCCTGTAAACATTGGTCACCATGAATATGTCGTACCGTGGACAGATCTAGAGAATTTATCATGTTGAAGCATTCGACAAGCATGCTGGTGCCACCGTTCGGCAATCGCAGGTACTCGTGAAGTAACATGACCAAAATGGGCTTGAGTATTAGAAAATTCGACATTTTAGTTCCCATTCCAATTGATTTGATGCGAGCTCCGCGCTTGTTGGTTGTATCTCGTACTGAGCTTGCAATATTGAAGAAAAATAGTGGGGAATCATCACTGGTGCTAAGTCCAAAATCCTCGTCGCTGCCTGCAGCGACTGCATCGTCGTCGTCTCCGCTCAACTCCTGCTCACGTTCCTCGATGATAGTCGACGACCACGAATTTCCTTCGCTTACTTCTTGACTCTCGATGGGATAGATGCTGTATGCATGTTTCCTGGTCTTGTAGAGAATGAATACAGTGAAGTCTGTATCGCCAGGCTTGGACTCTATGCTGTTGGGAATCATCAGACTTGCCAAATTTGTGCCAATTGAGTTGAAATTGGTTTTAAACCCAGGTATACTTTTCGGATACTGAAACTTAACCACGGGACCCAGTTTATTATCGAATTCAGAAGCTATGATATACTGAACGTTGTGATGATGGGACGTGTGTTCATCATAGCTCTGTAGGAGGTGCGCACTGAGACCAGACTTCATAGACTGCGAATGGATCAGCATCAGCCCTATGAAATTTGAATACGTGCGCAAGCCTGGCTGATGGAGTCGTCGGCCTTGAAAACGTGGAGTCGTCGAATTGTAGCTCGCGCGCTAGAAAGTTCAGCTATTTGGTGGATCCAGCACTGGAGACGAATCGGGCGAAATCAAGCTTTTCGTCAGGAGCCCTGTATCTTTTCACGAATACTAACTTTGACACAGTGAGCGAATTTCAAGCACTTATTCAGGCGGAAAGACGTTCACTTTATTTGGCTACTCAATTTGATCATAGTGAACCATCGTCATCTATTCAAATTATTTGATTCGTCGCGGATGTATCAATGATACAGTTGATATCACTATCGACGTAACTTGTTGTAAGTACTCACCAGTATTTCTTTACCTATCAGCATCATTTTAAGCAGCATTTTGTGAAGACCGGCTATATTCCTCTCGTCCTTGTAGCTGTGGTCGATCATGTAAGGAGAATTCGTCACTGAGGTAATTGATAGGTCAAACATGATTCATTATTTATTAGTCATTCGCTACGAAATGGCGATCTTTCCTCCATATGCGTATTAGAAAGATAACTTTCTGCCATTGACTAAGATCTCAGAGGCTTGTCAACGCGATTAACTCTATGCCATTTAACTCTGCATACTATCCGTTCAATTTGAATGTTTGAAGTAGTGCGGTGTCGACTAGGTAGCCCTTTTATTGTTTAAAGAAGTACGACACTCTTAAAACGAAAAATGAAAACCATCTTTACGTTTCTCTTGAAAGGCCCGTCTTTAGAGATGCTTTAAATCTAATATTCTTTTTATTTGAAGACTAAAAGCCTCGGTAATTTGTCTGTGGTCTGTGATCTGAGAATCAGGTGTAGATAAATCGTATAATTTAGAGTTTTTCAAATTCTAGCTTGAAGCCAAATGTCAAAAAAGCTAACCGAAAAATAAAATTCCAATTGTAACTTATGACCCAGTTGAAATGAAGATCTAGTCATCCGCAAAGGATTCACAAAATCACCCAGACTTGCGAAATGCGCAAACATAACTTCTCGCAAGTATAAGCGAAATATGTCCTACTTTGGACGAGGCAAGGAAAATGGCCCCTTAATAATGGCCAATTTCAATGCGTATAAACAATTAAAATCAATCGATCTGGGTTTACTTAAGTGCGCGTCTCAAAAGGCACCAGAATAATTGCCGTCACAATAGTTCAACGCTAGAATCCAAAAAGCGACTCGTTTCCATGTCAATTTCATCAAGTTACCCGGACCACAGAAAAAAGGATATATAAGGAGAGCAATAACGAGAACCCATCATTGACATTTTTGCCACCTTCGTAAACTTCGTGAACAACTTTCAAGAGAAGACCTACTTCACGGTTTAAAAATCAAAGAAACTGTTTTAATTAGCGGTATCTGATCGAAAAGACTCCCGTCGAAAAAAAACCTTATCAATATCAAGCGAAATTTCAAAACATGTCTGGAAACCTAGATAGATCTTTGGACGAAATCATCGGCGAAAACAAGAAGCAACGCGTCAGAAAGGTGAACAAAAACGTTCCAAAGAAGGTGTCCAAGTCTGTTGTCGGCAATCGCCGTCGGGCGACACCCATTAAGGGCGGTGCGCTAAGAAACGCTGCTGCTGCAAAGACAGCGAACATCTTGGAATCTGCTTATGGCACCAAAGTCAACGTTGAGGGCCTACCCAGAGACATTAAACAAGATGCAGTAAGAGTATGTTTGTCGTGGACAAAATGATGTTGTTTTAAGATCTCTTAAGCAAGTAAAGAACAAAACAATGGAATTGGATCGGATCACGTCACAATGTGACTTTTGAGCTTGTGTTCAAACGGGTCAGAAGAGAGGACGTTACCATTATTGAGCGTGGCAAACGTCATTATCAGTATAGCTTCTCGACAAATGCGATCTGAATACGATTGGCATGGTTATTTGGCTGGGACATACAAGAAAAGGAAATTCAAATAAAATTTGGGCCTATTGTGAATCGTGGAAACAGTTCTCACACGCTGTTGGAGCAATTAGATTTGTTTCTGAAAGCTGTTGGAACTAGTGCTTTATTGGTGTCTGTATGAGGGGGAAAGGTACGTTCTTCATCACCTTACCACTGGACCTAATTTAATCAATGAAGAAATAACTTTGCTACTCGTTGTAGCTGAGGTTACATCTCATTTGAAGTAGCAAAAAAAAAGATGGGAGTCTTTTCGAAATTAAGCACATTTCCGCGTTTTAACTAGCTTTCCTGCACCTTGAATTTCGCCTAATGAAACCTTTTAACCTGTCTGCCTTTCTGTGATCAAGATAGCGAACTGGACGAGAAGTCAGGTCAGATGTGGTCGAAGCAGAGTCAAGAGCTATCTAATAACAACGTTCTCCGAAATTTCGTGGGGGTCTCATTATTGCTGCTCCTTAGCATTTATTTAGTGGAGTGAAGTTGAATTTAATTGTTTCCCATGGCAGCTGGCCTTTCAATTTCCAAGTTTTCTCTTCGACGCTCAAGAGATCGTATCAAAATGCAAAGAACAAGAACTAACAATAAGAAAATTTAGGAATTTTTCACAAGCCAGATCGGTGGCGTGACTAGAATACTATTGAGTTACAACGAAAGAGGTTTATCAACCGGTATGGCTACCATCACGTTCAAGTCTTCCGACAAGGCCAAGGAAGCTGTCTCCAAGTTTAACGGCGCTCCTATCGACGGTGGCAGAACCAGACTAAAGTTGAACTTAATCATCGATCCTACCAAGAAGCCTCTTGCTTCTAGGATTCAGCCGCTTGCGCAACGCAAGGTTCCAGCTGTTAAGGCTCCTACTAAGAAGGCTGCTGCCGTGAAGAAGCAAAAGAAGGTTGAGAAAAAGAAGAATCCTAAGCCTGAGAAGAAGAGTCTAGAACAACTAGACCAGGAGATGGCAGACTACTTTGAGGAAAAGAAGGAATAGCTTGTTCTGCTATGACCTTCCAAAAGGCAAAGACATTGTCTGCCGCGATTTTTTTTCCCTTAAATGAATTTTGTTAAGTAATTAGGTCAAGTGCGAGAATAACTTCCAGTGTTGATGACACAAAATGCACAAATCAAGCCAGGTCTCAGTCAATGTCACACCTACACCATTAGAATGGACTCTATTTGGAATTGTCGAGGGGCGAACAAACGAACGGGATATTCTTGGTGTGCTACCCGCCTGGATTAAAGCTCGTGAAGGAGTCGTTTCGTCTCCAATGACTTGAACAAAGTTACGGCCGTAAGCTGTATATACATGTATTATTATCGAACTGCTCGCTCTTCAAAGGAGCGATTCATTCCAAAGTCGGTCTTGATCAATCTCATCTTTCTCTGTAAATCGGCAAGCGTTGCCAGCACATACTGCCCGATCAGGATGATGCGGAAAAGCACGACAGTGGGCCCTACGTACCTGAATCACACGATCTAACGTTTTAACGGTGAGCGCAACATACTCAAATTGTGTTGCAAAAAACAGTTACTCGTCTCTTCTTCTATCCCAAAAGCCTAGTTTGTCGCCACGCTTTCGACTCAGATAACTGAGCCCAGAACCTTGGAAATCGCTTTTCCTTCCAGACCCATCGTCCGCTTGGGAAATCGGGAAACCAGGCCGCACATTGGCGAGATTTTTGTAGTAATCGTCCCTGCCTTGAGATTTCTCCCCAAACCTATCGAACTGGGCATCACGCCGCCCTCTGATGGCGGCCTTCACGGCCAAAACGGATAGGATCGCAAAACCACATAGGTATGCTGCGTTTTTGCTGAACAAGGTTAGTCATTGTTTCTCACGCTAAAAGTCAACGTCGTACACTTCTTACTTACCCGATATTTTGAAAAGGATTAGCTGACATGAATCTCTAGTATGAATCTTGATCTGATGTTCTCTAAGTAACTGTACGGTGATATCGTCCACACTGGTGATATGGTGATTTGGTGATGACGATGAACACTGTTAAAAAGTAGCGATCACGTGATTTATGCATCAAAACTACGAATACCCATGAGTCCACGTCTATCAACGGCAGCGAGACTATGGCGCTGCAAGAAGCATTGTACACCTGCAGGTTGGGGAACTTCCAATCCCCAGGCCGCAGGGGACCCGCTTTCACGTCTTTTAGCGAACGAACATGCAAACTCGGTGAAAAGACCTACAAAGGCTCACCAAAAATTCCCTAAAAATACACCCCAATTCGAAAACCAATTTCTCAAATCCCAGATCAGGTATAACAGCTTTAAACACTATATAAAGCTGCTTTCATCGTGCTCATTTCACTTACAAAACTCACCAACGACTTTATCACTTTGACACGACATAGGAATCAAAAATCAAATGTGGGGATCTCAGGGTTTAAGTGGATGATCAAAACGTCGGGGGTGGATTTGACCTTTAAATACTGTACATGAAAGCGACTTATCTCTGTTTCCACTTCTCCTCTTACCAATATTCCACTCTTGTGAAGGGCATTTGATTCTAGACTAGATAATGTCGGACACAAGTTTGAATCCAAGCGATGCAGATGCATTTACACACGCAGTGGCAGGTGCTGCCGGTGGAGCGCTTTCGATAACTCTAACGTATCCATTGATGTCGTTGACGACCAAGTTACAGACGACCAGCGACGATGAGAAGAAGCAGTCTACACGCGAAGTGGTGAAGAACATGCTTCAGAAAGACGGCTGGAAGGCCATGTTTTCTGGGCTAGAAAGCGCCATCTATGGAATGACCCTATCAAATTTTGTATACTACTATTTCTACGAGCTTTCGTCGGGATATGTCAAGAAAATATTTGGATCCAAGCAGCTCAACACTTTGGAATCGTTTCTAGTCGGCACGGTGGCTGGATCCGCTACCGCCACGGCTTCCAACCCGCTGTGGGTCGCGAATACGCGAATGACCGTGCAAAAATCGAGCGCGGGAACTTTCCAGACCATTTATCAAATATCAAGAGACGAAGGGTTCCAGGCCCTGTTTAAGGGCCTGAAACCCGCTCTGGTGTTGGTCATCAACCCTATAATCCAGTACACCGTTTTTGAGCAGCTCAAGAATACGGTTTTGAACCTGACTGGATCGAAAGTGCTCAGTCCATCGTGGGCGTTTTTGTTGGGTGCTCTAGGGAAACTCGTTGCCACGGGGCTCACATATCCCTATGTGACGATGAAGACGAAAATGCAGAATCAAAAAACAGTGGCCAACGAGCGTCCTTCGGCAGTGTTGTCAACTTTGTTAGAGAGCGTCAAAAAGAATGGGCCGATGTCGCTGTACCGTGGAATCGGTATCAAGCTTGTACAGAGCATTTTGACGGCAGCATTCCTGTTTTTCTTCAAAGAGGGTCTCGTCCTGTGGAGTATGAGGCTGTTCCGCTTACTGCGTACTGCTAGAGCGAGAGCCAAACAGCTGCGCATTTGAACTCGGCGGTCAGTGTTCAGCCTTGATGCAAATAGCTAGAGAGCGATTCATACGTGTAAAATATGATCGCATTGGACGGAACGGCCCTTACCAGAGTGATACCGAGCCCGCGGTAAAAGCCCGAGATTCCTTGGCGGGCCAAAATTGTCTTTGTCGTGTTCATGAAGGAGTCGTGCCTGGTTTGCATTGTCGACTTGATGGTATCTGCGGGGAAAGTGCTGGCGTTGAATCCGACACCCGCGCAGGCACCTGCTACCAATAATTCCCACGTGTGGTTTTCTTGAGACTGTCTTCTCGCTGCCAAAAGCTCTTTGACGATTTCATATGTGGTGAACCAAACCGCACCACCACCTGTCTCACGCACGAACGTGCCGGATTGGCCCTGCCACAGACCTGCAAGTCCCTTTGCGGCCAAAATGGATTTGACCGTGGGCCAAATCTTAGACTGTGCCCCAGGTACTTTCGTAAGGTTCGATACTTGCAATCGGCATTTCACCAGTTCGACAGGTGTGAGCACAAAACTTGCGCACGCACCTGCAAACGCACCGGCCCATACGGATTTTGACACTTGGCTCAATGACGTATGGTGCTCAAGGACATGCGATGCGCGGTTGAAGGCCACGAAAAGCACTGCATTCTCGAGTGCGGCTCCACTCACAGGTGACCCCAAACCTTGGTAAAATCCTCGCCACAAACCCTCGTTGGCGTACGTGTATTTTATACATGACCACGCGTTCGGAAACATGTGCGTGGGCTGCGTCTGCAGCCTGACTTTCACTGTGTCGAATGGATACTCTACAACTTTACCCAAGGCCCCCGCGACCGAACCGCAGAAAATATCTTTGACGGCCTCTTCGAACTCCATTACGTATCAGAATGCAAAGCGCTAATGGGCACCTGCTTAAGCGAATAAGAAGAAGAACAAGAAGAACCAGATCACCGCTGGCTTTAAAGCTCAGATCAATGTACATCATCGAGCCTGCAGGCCAAGTAAAATTTTCCAAGCCACATGACTCAAAGAATCTCACGTGCTTCCCGGCTTAGCTAATCTAAAAAATCGTTTTATTCCGTAATCAATGACTTATAATACGTACAGAATGATTTGGCTTCAATGGACCAATGTTTTCACGCTTGTACCTTTCAAGCGCGAACAACACAGACCAGTAGCTTCGCACGGGCACGCAACTCTTTTTTTCCATTTTTCTCAATTTATGTCGAACTGGCTTCGCGCGATGAGATGGCCTATTGAAGAGAAAAATTTTTCAGTTTCTAGCTTCTTTCGAAGTTTGTTTTTCACTTTCGTCAGACCTAAAGAATAGTCTGCTTAGAAGGCTTAATTTGATTATTCTATTACTCGTCCGTTGAATTTAGCACAAATGAAATACTTGGCTGCTTACTTGTTGTTGCTTCAAGGTGGTAACGCCGCCCCAACCGCTGCTGACATTAAGAAGGTCGTTGAGGCCGTTGGTGTCGAGGCCGAGGAAAGCAGAATCTCTGCTTTGCTCTCTTCCTTGGAAGGCAAGGGCTCCATCGAGGAGATCGTTGCTGCTGGCCAAGCCAAGTTGGCTACCGTCCCAGTTGGTGGTGCTGCTGTTTCTAGCGGTGGTGCTGCTGCTGCCGGTGGTGCCGCTGGTGAGGAGGCTGCCGAAGAGAAGGAGGAAGAGGCCGCTGAGGAATCCGACGACGACATGGGTTTCGGTTTGTTCGACTAAGAAGTTTAGCTCAATCTACGCAAACATGTGTATAGTTTAGTTTCTTTTGCTTCGGTTTAATCGATGAACTCCACAAATAAGTGTGTTTATGTGCCGCTGCGCTACTCTTGCGCAGCGGGGAGAGACGCGACTAGTGTTTTCAGCTCTGCGAGAAGGTCTGGCGGAATTGAACCGTCACGCTTTACCAGTGTCTCGACGAGTTCGCACGTATGTCGCAGTTGATCCGCGACGCAAGCATCATAGTCTCGACAGTATTCTTGGACGCTCTCGCTTCGAGTTGCTCGGATGGCTTCCACGAGGGCTTCCAACTGCGTGCGCTGTGCTTCCATCTCGCCATGGTAGCGCCGTGCAAGCGCAAGAGCCTGTATTTTCTCGCACAGCGTGCTGTGCAGCGAGTCGTACTCTCGCACCAGCGAAGACCCTGGAACATCTGTTGCGTCCACCAAAGTGACTTTGGGCAGATCTCGGAGCGCGTGTACCAATCGGTCTAGCGAAAACATGGCCCTAGTGCCGTCCTGGCCGTCTGCGATCTCCCGGATATCGGGCCCAATTTCTTGTCGCTGGAAATCGCCCACAGTGTCCATCACTGTCTGTAACTGCCGTAACTTCGAGCTGGCCTGAGAATCGGTTATTCGCCGCAACAATGCGTCTCTGTTGCTTCTACTGAAATGCTCTCTGCATCGAGCGTCGAACTTCTCCTGGACCAAAGCCGTGAGTCGCTGCGCTTGATCCTGAGGCATGTCAAGCTCCGGGGCCACATCCGTAAAGGATTGGGTGGCTAAAAGATCAATTTCGCTGTCTATGTACTCTGAAAACTCTTGGTAAGACATGACTGTGACGCCTAAGCTCAACTCTGTAAGATCCCACCCTGATGCCTTTAATCCGGGGAAGTGCTGAATGCTCGAGGTGAGATTTGGGTACGCCATGGTACTGGCAACAGCATATGTATGCTCAAAATAGCTTGTACACCATCCCTCATCCGCGATAGTTTAGTGGCTAGAATTCGAGCTTGTCGCGCTCGGGACCGGGGTTCAATTCCCCGTCGCGGAGTTTTTTTCCCATCACGTCAAGCCGTGCGTGAGGCAGTCGTCTCTAGCAAATCGATTGTCGCTGCGACAGCGCATAAATTATGAACGTAACATTGATTACAAAGGCGCGAGGCTCCGTTTCAGACCGTGGGTGCGTTTGGCATGTAGTAGGCGCGTACTGGGAAATAGCTGTTGCTGCTGTCGGCGACACCGCTGTAAAGGGAGTAAAACCCACACACCGCGCTCAGAATGCCAAAATATCCGCCTGCCTGCTTGACGTGCACGTTATCGATGAAGTAGCCTATGGTGAGCAGCAGGAACGTGAATTGCAGAAAGAAAAACAGCAGAAAGAGGCCCCACGTACTCTTGAGCGTGCACATGAACATCAGAAACGTAAACACGGTCCAGCCCGTGAGATAGAACCCCAGCGCGTTGTTCAACATCGCCGGGTCGTCCTTGTACGCGGACATTATGCCAAACTGGTCCAGCAGTATGGCCGCATAGCTGATCCAGAACCCGCCGAAAGCGCCGAAAACGGTCATTGCGTACGTATTGCCGGTAGCGAAGCACAGAAGCCCCGCGCACAGCTCGATCGCACCGCCGAAAAATAGCCCGGCGCCCACGACTATCTGGTTGTTGGTCACGCCGCGCACGTTAGCGTTCAGCAGCGACAGCAGCAAACACGAGTACGAAAACGACGCGAGCCCGAGCGGAACCGGGTTTGCGAGCGCCACGGGCGCTCGCATGTGGATTCCCGGGTTCAGGTCACCGGCAAACGCGTTGGTGAGCTCGCTGCGGCGGTAGGTCCGGTCTCCGAGATGCACGAGGTCGCCGTCGACCATGACCGAGTGCACGTGACTTTCCAGCCGCTGCGCATTGGCGCCTGCGAGGTCGACGTGGTCGGTGTGCGCACCGCTTTTCTCGGGTCCGCCGTTCGACGGCGTCGAGGTGCCGGACGATGAGGTCGCCAGCTCTATGTTTTCAGCTCTGGTCATTTTGGTGCGGCTGCGGGCTTAAACGGTGTTTGTGTGTCTTGGGTAGTGGGGGAGCGCAGGTATCACGTGATCTCCACGATGGCCTGATCTTCAGCAGTGGTCAATTTGGCTCTAGTCAGTCTTGAGTCTAGAGGTGCGGGACGAAAAACGCAGACTTGAGTAAGTGTGTATATCAACCTCTATACCACTGGAATCTTCCAGGCAGCGAAGTAGCCATGCTCTATACGTTATATATACGAACCGCCGCTGAAAATGGGCCCACTCCTCTCCTCCGCGTAAACCGTCGGCCACCCGCTGGCCACGCGCTCACAGCCGCGGCCTTGCAAGGTCACTCGAGGTCGCTATGCGGCACGGTACGTAGGACTCGCATTTGTTGAGCCTCTGCCAAGCAAGCAGCGCCGATAGATGACCTCGCATAGGGCCGGCACTTTCGTGCTTTCGTCCGTGCGGATCCGCACGGACGCGAACTGAGGGCTAGACCACGCCGTGGTTTTGTGTCACCCGCTGGTGAATAGCCGCTGGCTGCAGGGCGGAAAAAGAAGCGGAGTTGCGTTTGTCCGGGTACATGTCTGGCGGGCGGCTAGGGGGAGAGGAAGAGCAAGGGGAGGCCCGCGGCAGAGCGGGCCCGGAGTTTGCAAAGGGTGACAGCAGGGGTGGGTGACACGGGCGGCACGGGAAGGAGCGGGGAAGGCGGAGGGGTCCATTTGAGCCGGCTTCCGCGGGCCGCGGGTTGGTGGACGCGAAGCGGGGCATGCGTGTATGGGTCCAGATGGGAGCAGGTACGAGGGTGCACGGGTGTGAGATGGGGATTACATAAACGGAAGGTATGGGTGGGTGGTGGATGGGCAGGAGTCACGTGACCGAGGTGTGAGAGCGCGTATTGTCGTCGCCGCAGTCACACGCTCCGTGTCTCGAAGCCGTCCTGCAAGAGGCGGATGATCTCCTCCAAGTCGTCGACTGCGGCGTCAACGAGTTCCGGCCGCGTTTGGAGCAGCTTTGCATTGTGCTCACTCTTGACGAGGATCGTCGCGCAGCCGGCCGCGCGGCCGCTGGCCATGTCGTCGAAGGAGTCGCCGACCATGACGAGCTCGTGCGAGTGCACGCCCAGCGCGCGCGCAATGTGTAGCAGCGGGTCCGGATGCGGCTTGGTGGGGCGGAAGGCGCGCGTCAGAATAACGTCGAAAACAGCGTGGTCACGCGGCACGAAGCTCGCGAGCAAATGATTGACAGGGTCAATCAAGTTCCGCGTGCAGATGTTCTTGCTCACGTTGTTCTCGGCCAGGAACTGCATCAGTTTCGCGAGTCCCGGCTGCGGCTGCATCTCGGCCATGGCCTTGCGCTCGACGTTCGCGACGCGAGCCTCCGCCTCGCGTCGCTTTTCCACGGATTTGAGCGTGTCGATGTAAGCGAGGATGTCGATGGGGCTGTCCTGGATGCCCAATGCCTCGCGCATGGCGACTGCAGCACAGTGTATCTTGTTAGCGTTAGTGAAATTTACGATTTACGGCTTAGAAAAGCGCACATACGGAACATCCAGGCCTGTGGTAGACACAGCGTGCCGTCCATGTCGAAAACCACGGCTTTGACCGCGCGATGCGCGGTCTTGCTCGAGGGCCACAGCTTCGCGATTCTCGGCATTGCCGGAGAAGGAACCTTTGGCATGACGCTGGTTCCTGTGCTAGATTCACGACTGTCGTTGGCTTTGACTTGCATGTTTTCTCGAGGTTTCGTTCACATCTGCAGCATTTAATATATTTTTCAATCCGAGAGCTGTAGGGAAAATCAAAGAACGAGAGAGTGCGAGATACTAGCAACGTTGTTCTGTGTGGAAGCCAGCGTAGGAGCCAATCTAGAGCGAATAATTGTTTCACGGCGCCCCATTTTCTGTCGATGAAGGCCCCATTCTGCCTTTCCGTACTTCTGCGCCTTGAAATCCTGCACTGTTCAAGACACTGCGAACTGTTTGGCACCTACTCACGTAACTCAGAATTGTCGGCTCCATCACGTTACCGGTCAATATAAGCTTCAAAGTGCACTGCGTCTACGTGGATTACGCGGTTACGCCTATATTCTAATACATCAATGCACTAATCAGTCCACTCTATACCACGAGTAGCACTAGAGGGACAAGAAAAACATAAGATGCGGGTGACGGAAATTGTTCGTTTTCGCTCTGGGATACAATCTTTAGCGACACCACTATATAACTGCTCTGGAGAGACTCGTAGACTCGTAGACTTGACTTCGTCTGGTCTTTCCACTTGGCACCAACCAACCCTTCTACATTGCATAGGGGTAAAATATTTCAAAATTAGATTAAAACGTTGTAGAAAAGTTGAAAAACTTTGGTGTCGACAACAAGATCGCGACACGTAAGACGTTCCTGGACGTTTGCATGGCATCGCAGTTGCTATTCAAGTAGCAATTATGACCAGTGCTATTCCTTATGACCCATTTGACGATATAGACAACAACCCGTTTTCTGAGCCGGCAGTTGAATCCGCTCCAGGGACACACGATGCAGACGAGGCACGGGACAATGAAGCTGAAAATCAGCCACAGCTGCAGAAAGGCGATGAAGAGAGATCCGTGACTGCTCCCGGTGAAGATCAAGACACTACACTACAAGAACAACTGGAAAATTTGGTCCCAGAACGTAAAAATACAAAGTTTACTCTGGTGGTCAAAGTCACCGGACTGGAAAGAGTAGGGTCCCTCGCTAACAAGAAAGACAATCCTGCCATTATTTTTGATGCCTCGACTAATTTGCCCACTTTCCGCAAGCCCAAGCACCGCAATCTCAAGAAAACCATGTCGGAATTCCAAAACCTGTTCAAGTACCTCAACGCCGCGTTGCCCGAGACTTTTGTACCCAGTTTGCCCGCGCCCAGTACTAATTACGGGATCCAAAACAACGAGGACTACCAGAAAACGCAAAGCGCCATGCAGGAATGGTTCGACCGGATCTGTGGAGATCCGCTTGTGCTTCGGTGCGAAGAACTCGCTTTTTTCATCGAAAGCGACTTCAACACGTACACTCCAATCGGTAAAGTGAAATCTACCGTTACAGGGCTCAGGCGTAAGACCTTAAAGCAGCTTGCGCCTCCGTTCGACGAATGTCTCGAGCTAGCGCAATTCAGACCGCTAGTCAAATCAATTCACTACA
Source organism: Lachancea mirantina (assembly GCA_900074745.1). Classification (NCBI taxonomy): domain Eukaryota; kingdom Fungi; phylum Ascomycota; class Saccharomycetes; order Saccharomycetales; family Saccharomycetaceae; genus Lachancea; species Lachancea mirantina. The sequence continues at coordinate 1,249,681 of LT598465.1, forward strand.
ATTGCCATGAGATCCAGCTCAAACTCTACAGACTAAGCAAACTTCGAAAAATGCTGTCTCAGGACGAAAATGGAGTGGGTCAGACGTTCACGGAAATGCTTACGGATTCGAGCCAGATTCACACCAAGTTGTACAAGCGCTTCGGTAAGACGCTCACCGCCGTGGGCGACATCGACAGCGTCGTGGCCACACTGGACATGGCGACCCTCTACGATGGGCTGGCATGGATTGTGCAGGACACGTACGTCGTGAAGGAGGCCCTGACGAACCGTCACTTCTTGATGCGTGAGTTGCTGCAGGCGCAGCAAAACACCAAATTCAGACAAGACCAAGCACGCAGACTCCGCGTCAAACGCGATGTCAATCCCTTAAAAGTAGACGAAGCTATCAGAGCATTGAAAACTGCTACCACGGCAGAACACGAACTTACTCTAAAGTTGCAACGCACGACCGCCAACATGCTGTTTGAGAAACAGAGATGGCTCGAATGGTATTCCCATGCACTCACTGCCGCTATCCGAGAATACACACTGCGCAAGATCGAATACGAACGTAAGAAATTGACGCTGCTGGAACGCATAAAGAGCGACGTGAGATCAGCGGACTTGAAGGGCGGTCTTTCTCGTCTGGGACGCGGCGCTTCGACCAGCTCAACCACTGGACCGTCCCAGACGCCTCAGGGTGACAGTTGGACGGGCAACTCGCGTTATCGTCATTTTCAACCGGGCGTACTACAAACGGAATTTGACAACAGCCTGCAAGAAGAACAAGACTCTACCCACCCAACCGATCCAGAGGAGCAACGAGCGCTGGACGCCCGCAACGCCGCCGCTTTACTCGGTACCTCCACGTTCTGAGCGTACTCAGTAGCGATGCGACAGTGGTCACTAGGACGAAGGTATTCAGATCACGTGGTGATAAGCTCCACGCACTACATACGAGCCCATTAGCGTCGGCGAGCATTGTTAACGAATGTACCCGATTTCAACCCATATCGTTTCATACGCGAGAGGTATTCATTTTGATTCCTTCTTTTCTTTTTTCAACCTTTCCCCACGCGCGTAGTTTTCAGAACATTGCGTGTACCAGGTTATACGCCCATATCTCTACACAGAAAACGCTGCGGGTTCTCAGATATGCCTGCAGCTCATGTGAAGTTGCCCCCCAGAAAGCGACGTAGCAGCAGCTAAAATTTTTTCTTGGAAAGAGCCGCCACGGCGTGGGCCTCCTTCGCATCGCTGGAAAATTTTTCGCAAAGCTAATATATATACCGTGAAAGGAGTTGGAAAATTTTCTAGCTCATCTCACCCTATTCATCACTCCGGTAAGCGAGAAGCAGTTTTCATCAATCTCATCAACAATGGTTGCTTTCACTGTTGACCAAATCCGTGAGCTGATGGACAAGGTTACGAATGTTCGTAACATGTCCGTCATTGCTCACGTCGATCACGGTAAATCCACTTTGACCGACTCTTTGGTCCAAAGAGCCGGTATCATCTCGGCTGCTAAGGCTGGTGAAGCCCGTTTCACCGACACCAGAAAGGACGAGCAAGAGAGAGGTATCACTATCAAGTCTACTGCCATTTCTCTTTTCGCCGAAATGACAGAAGATGACGTCAAGGACATCAAGCAAAAATCCGTGGGTAACTCTTTCTTGATCAACTTGATCGACTCTCCAGGTCACGTTGACTTCTCTTCTGAGGTTACCGCCGCTTTGCGTGTCACTGACGGTGCTTTGGTCGTGGTCGACACCGTTGAAGGTGTGTGTGTCCAGACCGAGACTGTGTTGAGACAAGCTTTGGGTGAAAGAATCAAGCCCGTTGTCGTCATCAACAAGGTCGACAGAGCTTTGTTGGAATTGCAAGTCTCCAAGGAGGACCTTTACCAATCTTTTGCCAGAACCGTTGAGTCTGTTAATGTCATTATCTCTACTTACGCCGACGAGGTTTTGGGTGATGTTCAAGTCTTCCCATCTCAAGGTACCGTTGCTTTCGGTTCCGGTTTGCACGGTTGGGCTTTCACCGTCCGTCAATTCGCTAACAGATACTCCAAGAAGTTTGGTGTCGACAGACAAAAGATGATGGACAGATTGTGGGGTGACTCTTACTTCAACCCAAAGACCAAGAAGTGGACTAACAAGGAGACCGACAGTGACGGTAAACCTTTGGAAAGAGCGTTTAACATGTTCGTCTTGGACCCTATTTTCAGACTTTTCGCTGCCATCATGAACTTCAAGAAGGACGAGATCCCAACCCTTTTGGAGAAGTTGGAAATCAACTTGAAGGGTGACGAGAAGGACTTGGAAGGTAAGGCTCTATTGAAGGTTGTTATGAGAAAGTTCTTGCCAGCTGCTGATGCTTTGTTGGAAATGATTGTCATGCACTTGCCTTCTCCAGTCACTGCCCAATTCTACAGAGCTGAACAACTTTACGAAGGTCCATCTGACGATCCAGCTTGTGTTGCTATCAAGCACTGTGACCCTAAATCCGACTTGATGTTGTACATCTCTAAGATGGTTCCAACCTCTGACAAGGGTAGATTCTACGCTTTCGGTAGAGTTTTCGCTGGTACTGTTAAGTCCGGTCAAAAGATCAGAATCCAAGGTCCAAACTACATTCCAGGTAAGAAGGACGATCTTTTCATCAAGGCTGTTCAAAGAATCGTTTTGATGATGGGTAGATTCGTCGAAGCCATTGACGACTGTCCTGCCGGTAACATTGTCGGTTTGGTCGGTATTGACCAGTTCTTGTTGAAGACTGGTACCCTAACCACTTTTGAAGGCGCTCACAACATGAAGGTCATGAAGTTCTCTGTCTCTCCTGTCGTGCAAGTTGCGGTTGAGGTTAAGAACGCTAACGACCTACCAAAATTGGTTGAAGGTTTGAAGAGATTGTCTAAGTCTGACCCATGTGTCTTGACTTACATGTCTGAATCTGGTGAACACATTGTCGCTGGTACCGGTGAGTTGCACTTGGAAATTTGTTTGCAAGATTTGGAGAACGACCATGCCGGTATTCCTCTGAAGATCTCTCCACCTGTTGTTGCTTACAGAGAAACCGTCGAGGCCGAATCTTCTCAAGTTGCTCTATCCAAGTCTCCTAACAAGCATAACAGAATCTACTTGAAGGCCGAGCCTATCGATGAAGAAGTTTCTTTGGCTATCGAAGGTGGTAAGGTGAACCCAAGAGACGATTTCAAGGCTCGTGCTAGAATCTTGGCTGACGAATTCGGCTGGGACGTCACTGACGCCAGAAAGATTTGGTGTTTCGGTCCAGACGGTAACGGTCCTAACCTAGTTGTCGACCAAACCAAGGCTGTTCAATACTTGAACGAAATTAAGGACTCCGTCGTTGCTGCCTTCCAGTGGGCTTCTAAGGAAGGTCCAATCTTCGGTGAGCAAATGCGTTCCGTCAGAGTAAACATCTTGGATGTCACTCTGCACGCCGATGCTATCCACAGAGGTGGTGGTCAAATTATCCCAACCATGAGAAGAGCTACTTACGCCGGTTTCTTGTTGGCTGAACCTAAGATCCAAGAACCTGTTTTCTTGGTTGAAATTCAATGCCCAGAGCAAGCCGTTGGTGGTATCTACTCTGTCTTGAACAAGAAGAGAGGTCAAGTCGTCTCCGAAGAGCAAAGACCTGGTACTCCACTTTTCACTGTCAAGGCTTACTTGCCTGTTAACGAATCTTTCGGTTTCACCGGTGAATTGAGACAGGCTACTGGTGGTCAAGCTTTCCCACAAATGGTGTTCGACCACTGGGCTACTCTAGGATCTGACCCATTGGACCCAAGCTCCAAGGCTGGTGAAATTGTCGCTGCCGCTCGTAAGAGACACGGTATGAAGGAAGAAGTCCCAGGATGGCAAGAGTACTACGACAAGTTGTAAGCTTGCTCGTAGCTATTTTTCAATCATTTCTAATGTCTTTTTGTTAATGTTTGTAGATTTTTTCCCCTTAGAATCCGCTACATGGTAAATAAGGTTTAAACTGTCATAAAAAACAATCTTAAGATTTATTATAATCATCAAATAAGGATTTAAAGGTAGGGCATGTCATGGAAAGATTCGCTTTACAAGATAAGCCCTTGATATGTTTAAATTCCCTTAATTACTACACGGTAACTATGCTTACTTCTTTCTGATAAATTCGAAGGTAAAATGATACTGCGAGCTACCACTTAAAGATATAATTTGGTACTCTTCAACCAGTGAGACGAGAATCTCCTGTGGCGTCCTACATTTTCAAACAGAATATATGTATTAGTATCCAATCCCCTGGTCTTGTTGAACGGAACTGCCTATCGTTGATGTTCGGTTTTCTTAATGCTTTCAAGCTGACGTTCACCTTGTGAAGAAATAAAGAGCATTACAGCGAATTCTTACAACAATAGAGCTCCTTGACTTTCCATAATTGATTGCCAAAATCATACATGATTAAAAAATGAGTACTTCAGGATGGTTTTTTAGTCTACTTTTCTAACATTCATGGTCGACTGACATTCAACATCTCTAATTGAGAATTTATCAAACATCTAGCAATACTGAGCCATTTCCATATGACTGTTGCAGCTAGACGTGAAATTCGTGGAAATGGCGAACCTCGACTGAATAATGGCACTGAGAAGCACCTCATATAAAAAGTGTCAAAATCGAAGGGCACCTGTCATTTATGCACTAAGATGCCAGGTTCAATATGAAAGGCTTATTGTCTTTAGTAGGACTCTCATAGTCAAGTTTCGTCTTGGGCTTTGGAGGCGTCAACAAATGCCGATAGTTGATGATTCGTGAAAGACAACATAAACAAGAAAAGGTTCAAATTGCGCGATGACCTTTGATCTTAACAGAAGTCAATCCTGCTACCAGTGCTGGGAATGCAGTGTCCCTTAGATTGAGACTGTCTAAGAATTGATCACTGGGTTGCTAAGTGGCACCGTTTTGAGTTCAATATTCATATCTTTACGATGTCTCTTCCAGAAGATTTAAAATCCTTGTATGTCAAATGGCTAGAAGAAGAACTTGAAAAGGTGGGAGCGAAGCATGAAAAGCTGGCAATAGTTTACGGGAGGGCGCTTGACAACCTTCGACAACACGATGGGCCTCTTTTCTTGCCGTCGAGTTTGTTGGCAGTTAAAGGCATTGGAAATCGGATAAAAACTGTAATGAAGCAAAAGCTGGCCACTTATTGCAAAGAATTGGATATTCAAGAGCCTCAAGAAAATGTGTCAATTCAAAATGCTACAGAAGCGGTCATTAGGCAAAAGATTCGCGTTGGGCAAGGAGATGACATTCACCAAGAAGAAACACGACCAAAAAAGCGTCGTAAATATGTGCCGAAAAGAAGATCTGGTGCCTATGCAATCTTGTTGGCTCTTTTAGAGGGCTATGCCAATCGCGGAATGACCAAAGATGAAATTTCTAGGATGGGCCATAAATTCTGCGATCATAGCTTTAATCCCAATGTCTCTACAAGGCAATTTCATGGCGCCTGGAGCGCGATCAAAACGCTTTTAGAAAGGGAGCTCGTGCTTGAGAAGGGACGACCAAAACGTTACTACTTAACAGACGATGGAGATGCCCTTGCGGAACTTTTGAAGAAAAGTGATGATATTTTATTTGAGAACGAAGAGGAATATCAAAAGCACAGAGAGAGTTCTGATATTGCTGAAACTAGACCAAAATCAGCTTTCGAAGACTTTGAAACGTCTGCTAATTTGAGTGATCTCGTGGCAGCAACTGCTAATGGGATACTTGCGTCAGATGAGGCTAAGAAAATACAATCCATGGATTTCGATGATGTCGAACCTGCTGCAGATCAGGGTTTGGATATATTTGAGCGACAAAGCAGCATTAGCTCGAAAGGCGGCAAAACTTCTTCAATAAGGAAAGAAAACGGCATTATCAGGGCACGATGGCAAGCAACAAATTACGAAGTTTGGGATGCTGGTTCTTTTGACGTTGTCTTGATTATAGATCACCGGGAGGTCAAATCACAACGAGAAAGGGACTTTTTCGCTAGTGAATTGATGGAAAAGGGCGTTACTACCGAAATAAGGCAACTTGCAGTCAGTGATATGCTATGGGTGGCCCGTCATAAAAGAACGAAAAGAGAGTGTGTGCTAAATTTCATGCTAGAACGAAAGAGATTGGACGATTTTGCGATGAGTATTATTGATAACAGATTTGCAGAACAAAAAAACCGGTTAAAGAAGACGGGATGCAAGAATATTTACTACTTGGTTGAGGAGACAAGTGCCAGCGACTCTGTCCGAATGGAGGAAGCAATTAGGACTGCTGTATGGGTTACTGTGATCTATCATGGTTTCCACGTCAAAAGAACAAAAAATTCCGATGCGACAGTTGCTTGGCTTCATGATATGACCAATGTAGTCAAAGAATGGTACAGTTCGTCTAAACTTCTGGTTATTAGCCCGCAGGATATGAAAAACCAATTGGATTATGAGAGGTCATTGAGAAGTTTTCGCGGACAATTCGAGAGAGGTCTTCAACTAGAATGTTGTCATAGGTTCGATTGTTTTCAAGAAATCATGGGAAAAACTTCACTAATGACTGTAAAAGAGCTGTATTTACGTGCTCTGATGCTAAATAAGGGAGTATCTCTAGAAAAGGCCTTATCAATACAAGCTGAATACCCGACCATGAAGGCTCTCCTCTCGGCTTACCGGTCCTGCCCGACAGAAGAAGCAGGTAAAAACTTGATCTTTGAATCTCTCAGAAATCAACCTGGAAACAGAAAACTGGGGAAAGCCCTTTCTGAAACTTTATGGAAAGCTTTTGGCGTCCGTAGAGGCGAGCCTCCTCATGAGTGATACGTTCGGTAGACGTAATATACGTCAATACCATTTTCGAAAACGCGCCCTACTTCTTCCAGTGATAATCCCTTGACCTCGGGATAGAAGAAATATACGAAAAACCAGCTCAATATCGTAATTGCCGCAAATGTTAGCATGCTAGTTTCATTCCCCAATTTGTTAGTCAAGGAGAGGAAAGTCATTGACAAAATAGAGTTGGCGAACCAATTGGTACAGGAAATGCACGTCGCTCCAAGAGATCGGCGATTGAGTGGGAGAAATTCCACACTTGTCCATGGTATGGTTCCAATGCCCGTAGCATATCCAGCAACAAAGATTGCAGTTGAAACGATAATGAGCGATACCGAGTTACTTTCGAAAGCATAGCTATTCATGACAAGCCCAGCTGTTGTAACGGGTATCGTAATCAAAAGGAGTTTCCGTCTGCCAATCTTATCTACGAACTTGAAGGAGATACCAGTGAAAAGGAAATTTGTCAAAGCCACAGCCATTGCTGGAGCAAAAGGTGCGTCAACTCCTATCCTCTGAAAAATCACAGCTGAATAGTACATGAAAGCGTTGAAGCCGGAGGCTTGCTGGAAAAACATCAAGACGCAGCCCACAAATAAAGCTCTGTATGTTCTGGGTTCCATCTTATGATGCACTTTGCATTTTAAAGGATCTCGAGGTGTGAAAAGTATTCTCATATTTCTCAAAGATAGAGCTCTTCTGAACGAAATCCAGCTGGACCTTCGAAATAGTGGATCTTCGGTGGCAAGCAAAGGTTGCGTTTCGTCTTGGTAGAATCTCAGTTTCGTAAGGTCATGAATCATTTTAGCTAGCTTCTTGTCAATATCATGGTGGTTGGCTAAAGGGTATATCAATCGAAGCGCCTCGCGCGCATCTGCTAGCTTGTTGTTAAGAATGAGCCATCTGGGGGATTCGGGTATGCAATCAAGGAGTAAAATGAATAAAAATGCCGGAATGATGCCCAATGCGAAAAGAATCCTCCACGACTGGCGAAAAGAAAGAACTCCGAACGAGACCAAGTATGCCAGTAATTGACCGCCGGTGATAGCCATTGTATTCAGCGTGATAACGCCTCCTCTTATTCGCTCGGGAGAGATTTCGGCCAGATAAACAGGAACACACTGCGCTGCGATTCCTATTGCGACACCGACGATGAGGCGCCCCACGACCAGAGCCGCAAGACTGTTAGCTAAAGCCATGATAAGACCTGAAGCCATAAACACCATGCTGCATATAAGCAAAGTTTTCTTGCGACCCTGCCGATCAACGATCTTGAAAGCGATTATTGAGCCTGCCAAAGATCCTAAACTTGTGACTCCCGTCACAAGCTCCCGTTGAAAGTCTTCCAACGTTTTACGGCCCAAATCTTCCGGTGTCAATGTCAAAAGTACTCCGGGTATCACTCCTGTATCGTACCCGAAAAGCAGACCTCCGATGGTCGATCCAACGTAAATTCCGATGGTTTTAAGCGTAATAGGGTACGGTTGGCTATCAATGTCGTTACGCGTGCTCGAAGTCATCTGCGAAAAGGCGGAGTACATGTCAGAATAGATATCATCAACTTCAGGCGATCGCGGGCCCTCGTTGCTCATCTTAGTCGCCTGTTTTTTGGTGTTTGTTTCGGTGCAAAATAGTGTGATCTTGGAAAGTAAGAGCTACTAAACATGTCAAAATGATGGAGACATACCTAAAAGACGAAAAACAACTAACACCACCCACTTCGCCCTGAGCCACGTGCTATTATAAAGAAACGCTTGAAACGATAGGCCCACAATCCTGTGCATACCACAGATCATGAATTTACTCGACTTGTCTCGACTTCTTTCTGGCGTTATCATATCACGCAGCCGGAACAAAAATAAAGGATTTGTGGAGCATTCAATAGCTGCAATAGACAACATATCCGCGCTAAACGAAATACAGGCATTTCAAGACCCGATTTCGGTAAAACTACAACCTCATCTCAGTAACTGACAGTAACTTTTCGCCGAGAAGTCTAAAAGAGATCTGAAAAAAACCATATTCAATGAAAGTCAAGCCTTAGGGGCACCTAATGCATCTAATACATCGATTTTACAGCTAACGTACCCTTCCCGGGCTTGCTACTCTTGTAAATGCCAATTTCTTCTCGTAGGAGCTGAAGCTTTGGTTTAATCGGTTGGATAAATTAAAGAGTTTGGTTCAAGAAGCATCATTTCTGACGGTATGATAACGGCTAAATGCCGTTCGGTTATAGATATTCACAGATAACTGAAATTGTGAACGGTTTATACCTGTAATGCTCCGAGGGAGTTGGTATTCGGACTAAGAACTTATAGACTGGATGATCATAAAAGTGCGACGGACACACCGAAAAACGGGGTGTATCCAATGCAAAGTGCGCAAGAAACGGTGTTCTGAGGGCAAACCTAGCTGTGATGACTGCGAACGACTCGGGTTCGATTGCGTTTATTTGGAGAAAAGTTGTACGCGGGATCAGGCGAGCGAGTTGAAGCGACGGGTGGAACACGAGTTGAAGCGGCGAAATTTGCAGTTGAAGAAACGGGCAACGTTTGCTAACCCTAGTGATGAAGAGTCCGAAACACGTGACCTGTTTTCAACGACCGCCGGTGATGGGATATTGGACGAAAACTGTATTGAAGCGGTGAACTTTACGCCCATTTCTGCCTCGAATGATTTGCTGATGATAGCGCAGGATGCGGGTTCGGTATCCGATCTAATTTTGGACCATTGCGAAGAATCGCCGATTTTGCCATTATTTCCGTCATTGCACGACCCAATGATGTCCAAGCTAGACGGTACTGCGTTGCATCTGTACAATTACTATCGCGAACACCTTGCCCAGATTATTTCCATCGCTCCTGTCAGATACAACTACTATCTTCAAATTTTCCTACCCATGGCGCACCAGCACGAGGGAATTATGTACGGCCTGTTGGCCTGGTCCGCGCATCACCTGGCAATAGGAGGCTCAGAAACCTCTGCTAATAACCCGAATCTGAGTCCTGTGTTTCCTGAGAGTCCCGGGAAATACCGGGGTGGCAGTTTTGGCATTGGAGAGCCCGAAGGCAATTCTTCCCATCTTACGCAAAGATTGGCAGACCTAGGAGACGACTCCTGTGACAAATATGATGAATCGGCAAGTACAGCGCTGGACGAATCGAACCTGGAGTCTATAAATCTCGCGCTGAACGACAGGGCCAACGGTTGCCATAACGGTTCTCAGCGTTACGCCGAGCTAGCCAGTTTTTACACGCTGGAGTCTCTTAAACAACTGCAAACTTCTGAATCAGTTCAGGAAACGGATTTTTTGTTTGTCATGGCTCAACTTCTGGTCTTATGTGGAGCCGAAATTTGTCAAGGCGACGTGGGTCGATGGCGCATTTTGCTGAGGCTTGGGGCGAAACTCATACGAGAGCATGTCGGTGACGACATAACTCACATGCTAGTTGATGATTTGAAAGCACCTGGGTCAATGACCACCAGACACTGGTTACTTGCAAATTTCATATATCACGACATAATGGGATCAGAAAGCACGCATTTCCCGATGGAACAATACGCAAGCATACTTGACGCGAGTTTGGAGAATGATGGATCTAGCGTGGACCCGTTACATGGTGTCAATAGACCGATTTTCCGCATTTTAGGAGACGTGATGAATGTTGCTCGCAGTATGAAACGCGAGGGAATCGCCAGCGCATCGCATGAAGCATTTGGTGCCGTTATGAGGCGTGCACAGACGTTGCAAGCGGCTCTTTACAATGCTCAACCGTCCCCCAAGGATGTTGCTTGGTATGATGGGGTTTTGGGCAGCGAACTTTGCCATAAGATGTTCCAAGTATTCCGAACAGCCGCTCTGTTGTTGCTGAAAACCGCTATCTTCCGCCAGCAAAAGAGCTCTTTTGAAGTCCAGTACCTTGCTTCAGAACTTTCGAGCGGCCTGGATTTCTTACTTGGTACTAGACTCGAAGGTGGGCTATGTTTCCCTATGTTCATGCTGGGTGTGAGCTCCACGGAACCTGCTCAAAGGGCGGATGTTGAACACAAATTTGGCGACTACATAAATAGGTACAAATGCCGCAATGTTGCGCGTGCGCGGGCCGTTGTTCGCAAACTTTGGCGCTCAGATGATGATAGCAGCTCGCATGGAAACATGTTTGCTACACCCGATTGGTTTGACGTTCTAGAGGAAATGCAGTGGGATTTGAACTTTGCGTGAATTTTGTATGAACTATAAGCTCACGCAAAGTAGACACAGTGTAATTTTAATCATTTTGAACTTGTAAGCCTCCTAGCCTGACATCTAAGCTGGTCTTTACGATGTATTCACCTGCGTTGCGGTACTCTTCCTGCGATCGCAGACTGTTCATAGAAGTAGACAAGTAACATAACCTCGGCTCCGCAACATCTGCAAGCCATGTTAAAACGGATCACAACCTCTGGATTACCAGACTTGTCGATTTCTAAATGCGTATGTGTTTCAATTTAAATACAGAGAGGGGGATGCGTAAATGAGGATAGTCATTGGGCCTTGACCACTTTATACTGTTCCTCGAGTTTATCCATAACAAAAGTCATGCCCATTCGGCTTCGTTTGATGTTTTCAGCGAACTTGTTTTGAGACCATTGCTCAATTCTGGACTTGATGCCGACCCTAAAATCACTGGAAAATTTGACATTGCTCGATACGTGGGTTTTCCCTAGTTCTTTATCGTATATGTAAGTCGTGAACTCTTCCACTTTTATGATCTTGGTGTGATCCAGATTTCTAGTGTATGTTCTGAGTTGTCCGCTGTGTGGATCGACTTCCGAAATCTCCACGATCCAGGATTCAGAAACACGGCCAAGCAAAGGTTTGACCCATTGTGGAAGTCTTCCCGTTTTCTTTATCAGTCTTCTGACTTTCAGCAAGCCGTTGGAGTCTACTTCTTGCGACAAGGTATCTATTGATAAAACATGGCCAGCATACGGATTTGGATACCTGTTAAAGAAAGCAAGCGAAACTGTACGAAAATCCTTATCGAAGGTGTGAGTGTTGCGATGCCAGAGCACCATCAATTGTTAATTTGTTGGATGTTGGACCTCACGCCTGAAGCCTAACCGCTACTAGGTCATTAATAAGTATATTCTTTTTTTTTCTCTTGTAGAAACCCGCTCGCCCGTTTTACGACAAAAAGGATTGTGACCCGTAAACGGCACCGGAACAATTCTTTGATTTTCATTTCAAACGTAGTTGATACTTTTCGCGTGTGATTCATGCTGTCCAAATCCTTCCGTCAAACTCTTCTTCGCCATGCTTCTGCTAACGTGACACTGGATACTTGGGAGAGATATCACATTTCTCCCAAAATCTATGCACATCGGAATGGAAATCGTCAACAAGTAGTTTCGGTACCACAATGTCATTGTGAAGGTTCAGGCAAGTTCGCAGTTCGGGCTCACTCGATCATATGATCTTGGTAATTTCACATTGAACTTTATGCCAAGTCTTTGTCCCGTAACCTCGCGAAAAAGATGGAGAGAACCTTAAGTCTCCAACCCCCGGTTTGGAGACTGCGATACTTAAAACTTTATCTGATATGTCATGCATCATCTCGGAGCCACACTCATTGATGTCATGTTCTACGAATAGCCGCCGATGATGTAATCAAGTAGACTGAAATTTATCAAAGGCGCTCAGAGGAGTAAAACCCCCTCCTTTTATAGCTTTTTTTTTCTTGAGCCTTGCTCCTTCCCCAATGAGCCCATAGCAATTTAATGTAGAACAAACACGATTTGCGCTTTTGGTAATGTGGCTTATACTCAAAGATATCTGAAATTCTAGCCGCCAGGCTCTTTGCATCGATTTAGCGTGTGAACGTTCTTAACTGGTGTGCCTTCAGCATATTTTTAAAAACGTTTGTCGAATCCAGTATATAATAGGAGCTGATTTGGAATGGAAAGTCAATTAAGATGCATGGTTAGATGTAGATTATTATAAACTAGTATTATCTTGAATTGAGCTATTTTCTGCTCACAGAAGAAGAACTCCGATGGCTACAATTCCGGCGTCAAAAAGGTGGTTTTTCATGAGCAGATCGGCTCCGTTTGTGGAGTTCCGATAGCGATGCCTCGTAGAAGTTTGCGTTAGGACGCGTCCACCAGTGGTGGTCGTCAAAGTAGTGATTTCTATTGAACTAGCCAGATCGCGATCGCTCTGCGTCGCGTCGTGAGATGCAGTAGTCCCTATGTCTCCGCTGGATGCAGCGCCTTGGGGGCTGACGGTGGAATGAGGGGACTGATCAGACGCGTCTGTCTTGCCTTGAGCTTCATCTCCCCCTGTTGCTGAGCCGTGGTTTCCATTACTGGGCTGTACGTGCGGACTTCCTGCTATCACACCAGAGCCTCCTTCATCGCCGTCGGAATTCGATCCCTTCGAACCTGAGTTTCCTTGATCATCTCCGGATTCCGAGTCGCTAGAACTTCCACCTTTGGTCGAGCCTGAACTACTGGATCCCAAGCTTCCTTGATCACTGCTTGATCCTGAAGCTCCTGAGCTGCCATGACTACCACTTCCAGAGCCACTATGACTACTACTTCCAGAACTTCCGTGGCTGCTACCTCCTGAGCTTCCATGACTAGTCACCGAATTGCCGTGAGCGATTCCTCGACTTTCGTATTCTTCGTAATTGACAATCAACTTCGACGCCTCCGGCAACCGTTTATCTGGGAATGGTCTGGAGACATTCTCTAATATTGCTACGGCATACTTTGATCCTATCAATGAGAATAAAAGTGTGGTTTTATTTTGCATATTTTGAACCATGCGAAAAGGTACCAATTTGCCTGCTACTGCTCTTTGCGAATTTTTCGATGCATCTACAGGCACTTGGCTTTGAAGTTTAAATATTCCAAGAACTGATCGCGGAATCGTGGCTAATTGGCAATGCGCGGTTATTCTCGCTATTAGATTTACAGATCCGGGACCCTTAAGCCAGGCGCAGCTTCTTTTTTCTATGACCTTCAAAGCCTCAAGAGGGCTCAGAAAAATCTCTAGCGATCATACAAGTCACGAACCCGCTTATCAAGGCAGCCATAACAAGTGCAGGAACGCCGAGCTTTCTGAGTTCACAAGCCAAGAATATTGCGTACATTGCAAGATCTTAGATTACTACATACGTGCCTTTCGTTGTCTAATTGTTCATTGCAGATCTCTAAAATAAATTTTTGTAAGAGCGGGGTACCTGGACGGTTCCAAGCCCGATGACGTACAATTTACCTAGAGCATAACTACGCCGACGTTACTACGACCCTCTGGATCGAAATCCTTGTCTTCGTTGAGTCCGCCTGCAATTGGAATCGTCCGGTAGTTGAACAGGTAGAAATTCAAAAAACCGTCACCGGGCCCAAATTTCAAGTCTTCCAAAAACAGCGTGTTGTCTTGACTGCTCAGAGCGTTGAAAACGTCCATTTTCAAATCGCGCGCTAAAATGCACACATCGGCCATCAGGGTAGTGATCCTTTTCTTCAATTTCGAGGTTGCCTCTCGGCTAAATCTGTCGCCTTCCTGGAAATCCGCATTGGAAGCGTAGTAGAACAGATACCCTATGCCAAGTTCGTTGTAAAGTGGATTGTCGAGAACCGTGAAAGGCAAGGAGTAGAAGGACACGAAATCGGATATTTCACCGTTGGTCTCGGCAACATAGGCGTAAACGACGTTGTCGGTGTTCAAGAAAGAATGACGAAATTCCTCCTTGGTGAAAATTTGGACGAGGTCAAATCTTTCCTGGTACTTGTTGAACAGCGCAAGAACGGCGTCCAGATCTTCTTCCTGCATGGGACGCAGGCCAGGAGTAGTGGTATGCTTTGGTAAAGTGTACTTGGCTATCATTTGGGTCTTGGTGGCATTGGCGGGGAGACCTGTGAAACCGACATCGTGTAGCTTTGCCCAATTCAAAGGACGGTGCGCGTAGCGGCACGTAGAGACTGGAGATGGCAGAAGAACTCCGCCGGTGTGTAGTGCTTGCCAAATATCGTGTTTATTGACTCTTCTGGTGATTTCTTTAATCAATACGGGCGCCAATCTCTTAGAACGCAATTTCTTATGAATGCAAAGGAAATTGATCTCTACACTCTTGAATTCGCGCTTGCGCACGCGAAGCGTCGCGGGGGCAGCGCTAATGAACGCGACAAGTCGCTTAGTTTGTCTGATACGCACACCGACGTGCCATTCTTTTTTCCATCCGGGTGGTTTGAGAGACCAATTGAAGAATTCACGCGAATAATTGAACCGGAAAGTCGCGTCTTGGTCCTCTACATAGTTCTCGTTAAGCAGAACAAACACGTCTTCCAACTGTGCGGGGTCGGTAATGTCGACGGTGCACCACTCGAAATCATTCAACAGCGGCAGAGGCGCGTCAGGAATGTCTTCGGGTTTCTTGGAACTGTCAATTGGACCCTCGGACGCGATTTTTTCGTCGAATCTAGAAACTGGCTGAGTCTTCCAGAATTTGTATTCCTCGAATTCTTTTTCTTGCTGTTTCGAGAGTCCTGCTTTGTTTTTCTGCAGAGCAAGCAGCTTTAAAAGCTCCTGCAGCTTCTTGGATTGATCTTCGTCCTGTGACATTGAATGAGAAACCCTGGGGGCGTCAGAAGGAGCTGTTGGAGGGTCTGAATGGTAACACTTGTTCTCTTTTTGGTGAGTTCTGAATTGGTCATTTTTTCAAATGTTGGTAATGTTGAATTCACGTGACTTAGATATGATAACTTGACCAAACTTGACTACAGATACCAGGTCAAGCACAGATTGGTCAAGGACCTCTTCCATTTTGACGATTACGACTTGAATTTTGCATGGTCTTGGTCAATTGCTACAAAAAAATTTCAAATTGATTAACGTGTTTTCGATGCAAGGTTCGTTCCCACTTTTCTTGTCCCTGTTATCTGCGAGCCAGCTTTTGGCCTATCTCTCTACCTGAGGCCAGTGCAGATATATTGGGAAATTTGGCGAATTACTATAAATATATTTGTGTTTTCCGGGACGAATGTGACATCCTCGCGTCAAAGACCTTGAGTGCATATCTTTAATTCTCACCACGGGTCAACTGCCATATGTGATTTGGCCGGCAATGATATTAATAAAGTTATTTAAATCAAAAATAGGTCGCTACCCGTGCTCGTCATCGAACGTTAAGGTTTGAGATATTGAAAAATTAGGTCCTCACATTTAATTAGCAATGGACTCATACGTTGGCAGAATGCTTGGTTGCTGTTCGTCTTTGCTCTTTCATCCTGTGTTTTGTCGTTTTCGTTTTCTGACCACCGACAGTTTAATGATTTTACGAAAAAGGCAGTGACGTTGCTGGCGCCGAGGAAAATTCAATAGACAAAGAAGTAACAAGAAAAATAAAGGCTGAAAGGTGATTGAACGATTGGAAAAGTGTATCAATTGCATTAACTAGACACATCGTTTTTGAGTTTAGTGCCCGTATAATACACCGGTTTCTAAAATCTAAAAACAATTTGACACTGTTTTTATTGCAGTTTTGGTTGAACCAAGTAAACAGATGCCAGGATATAAGCGCAAAATTGGCCACCATTCAAGAGTTGTTAACTTGTTGTTCCTTCCTCTCCTCGAGAACGTTTTGTCGAACATTTGACTTACTCGGTGTTGTCTTTCTTTTTCTCTCTATGTGGCTAAAAAATTTTCAGTTAGCGACGCGATGAGATGACCGGGACGCTGAACCAAACAAGCATTGACAATGATTTCGGCGACCACATGGGTGCCAAGAGGCTTCCCGTCCGAGTTTCCGGAGAAATACCAGCTCAACGATGAAGAAATGGCCAGAATCAATCAATTGGCACAACTGAACCTCGGAGACGCAAGAGACGAGCTGGAAGATGCTAGAGATGCGGAAGACGCCGAAGAGACTGAAGGCAACGAAACCGACATTAAAACGTTACAGGACCAAATAGAAGACGACAACGATTTGAAAGAATTCGACTTAGAGCATTACGACGACGAAAACGTCAGCGGTGGCCAAGGTGCAATGATGTTCCCTGGGCTTCCCGACGAAGTCAAGTTCGAAGAAGGTGAAGACGGCGAAGATCAGTATTTGGCGTTGCCCACACAGCAGGACGATCAGGAGGAAAAACAGGAGCTCCAAGTGTATCCTACCGACAACATGGTGTTAGCATCGAGAACCGAAGACGACATCTCATACTTGGATGTCTACGTGTACGACGACGGAGCCGGGTTTAACGACCCTGACGTGCCCGACGAGGCCGGCGACGAACAGGACCCCGACGTTGCGCGCGGTTTAGTGCGTGACAACGCACTTTATGTCCACCACGATCTTATGTTGCCTGCATTCCCGCTGTGCGTCGAATGGATCAACTACAAACCAGGCTCTAACTCGGAACAACCCGCCAATTTTGCCGCTATAGGTACATTTGACCCGCAGATCGAGTTGTGGAACTTGGACTGCGTCGAAAAGGCGTTTCCAGATATGATTCTGGGCGAACCACAGGACAACGAACTATCCACATCTCAGAAGAAGAAGAAAAAGAATAAGAAAAAGTCCAAGCATGTTACAACCCACCACATTGACGCCGTCCTGTCTCTCGCGCATAGCAAACACTTCCGTGCCGTGCTGGCTTCGACTTCTGCTGACCACACTGTCAAACTATGGGATTTGAACCAAGGAATTGCAGCACGTTCCATCGCCTCCACGCACTCTGACAAAAATGTGTCCTCGTCCCAATGGCATCCTACCAGCGGTTCCATTCTTCTCACAGGTGGTTACGACGCGAGAGTTGCATTGACAGACGTTAGAATCGCCGATGACTCTCAAATGAGCAAATACTGGTCGGTCATGTCCGGCGAAGACATTGAAGCCGTTCAGTTTGCTGACGAAAATGTATTTATGTGTGGTACAGATGCTGGTAATGTTTACTCCTTCGATATCAGAAATGGCGAGAGCAGCAAAGCTCTCTGGACGCTAAATGCCCACGATGCAGGTATCTCGTCCTTGAACGTTAACGCATTCGTGCCTAACATGATGTGCACCAGCGCCATGGGTGAGAAAACGGTCAAGCTATGGAAATGCAATGCTCAAGGTCCAAGCATGGTTCTAAGTCGTGACTTTGGCGTTGGAAACGTACTGACAACATCTTTTGCGCCCGATATTGAGGTTGCCGGTAACATCGTCGTTGGTGGAGTCAATAAGGGACTCAAGCTGTGGGATGTTTTCACCAATAGATCTGTGCGCAAAAACTTTTCTGAAGAGCTTTCGACGGTACAGAAAAAGGCTCGCCAGGAAGCCCAAACCATCGGTAAAGCGTCCAGAATAGCTCGCAAATATGTCAAGAACGATAATCCTGACACAGTGGTGACGATCGACGACCAAAGCGGCGACGAAGCAGAGAACGATGCCGAGGAAGAAGATTGGGAAGACACCGATTAAACGAACATAGTCATTTATTCTGTATATTATATTGTAATTCCGTTGCAAGGGCTCATTCTCATTCCAACCCGTCGCAATATACTCATAGTAGCCTATCCTAATTGACTCATAATCAACCTAGTCACTAGTCTCAGAAACCTATCAAAATTTGCCTACCAGCGACTTCAAATGGAGGTTTTCTGGTGTGTCCGTCTCAACATCGATGACGACGGTCTCAGCCCTACGATAATGGCCATTTTTTGAATCCGAAACAAAGCTAATGCTTCGCTCCGAACGTCGTCTGGGACGCGTCATTTCTTCAGAAAGTCTCCTGCGCACTAATGTATCCTCACTTTCTATGTCCTCGTTGTCCCGATCGAAAACGTCGTGGTACCTTGGAGGTTCATCATGCCGTTCCACAGTGTCTCGAACCTTCTGAAGAAGTAACTCCAGCTCATCCTCATGACCATCATACACCACTTTGCACATTTGCTGGTATTGGGACGCAAACAGGTCTTGATTCCAGTGGAATCCTTGGGACTCTGAGGAAGAAAGGATATAATGCGCCGAAGTGTCAGACGGGGAGTTGAACGTCATGGAATAGACAACGGGAGTCTCGCTGCTCATCATTGCTCTAGATAATAGCTTGTTCACCATGGGTGTTATTATATTTACTCGTTTCTCTTACCATCAAGTTTGTCAATCTAACTTAGAGATATTAACAAGATGATTCTTATCATCTATTATCAAATCCGCGATTGGGTAGCGTGACCAAAAAGTCAACGAAACTCATCCACCAAGATATTTCATTCTCAGCTAATTCATTTGGCGAGCTTTGTTGTTCTCTGAATAAAGTAAAGCCTTCTTTCACTTTTTTTACAGTTGTTTCATTCATTAATCGTGATGTTCCATTACCATTTGGTCGTCACTTTGTACTACTTTCTCTTTTCTTCCCGTGCCTTTTAAAGTTTTCAAGCTTAACAAAGTTCACCTCCTTTCTGAAAGTTGGTGATTTGTTGACGTTTAGCCGGGTAAGCTCTTCCTCTCTTCTGGAAAATTTTCACTAAGGTAGCTCATCTCGCTGAAAAATTTTCTTTTACAGCTAAGATGAGCTTGAAGGAAGTATAGACGAGTAGCGTATAGATAGCGTTTCTGGACATCATGGCTCCTATCGAGTACCTCCTCTTTGAAGAGCCCACGGGATATGGTATTTTCAAGGTCAAGCTGCAGCAAGATGACATCGGATCACGTTTGAAAGAGGTGCAGAAGCAAATAAATGACTTCGGTTCCTTCACAAAATTGGTCGAGCTAGTGTCTTTTGCACCATTCAAAGGTGCTGCTCAGGCGCTTGAGAACTCGAACGATATCTCAGAGGGTCTAGTTTCGGACTATCTCAAGAGTGTTCTTGACATGAACCTTCCAAAAGGTTCGAGCAAGAAAACGGTTACTTTGGCCATTTCTGATAGAAACTTAGGTCCTTCCATTAAAGAGGTATTTCCATTTGTGGACTGTATATCCAACGAGCTAGCGCAAGACTTGATCCGTGGTGTGAGATTGCACGGAACTAAGCTTCTCAAGGATTTGCAAGAGGGCGATCTTGAAAGAGCTCAGCTAGGTCTGGGGCATGCATACTCGAGAGCCAAGGTCAAGTTCTCTGTGCAAAAGAACGACAACCACATTATCCAGGCTATCGCTTTGCTCGACCAGCTTGACAAGGATATCAACACATTCGCTATGAGAGTCAAAGAATGGTACGGATGGCACTTCCCAGAGCTTGCCAAGCTTGTCCCCGACAACTACAAGTTTGCACAGCTCGTTTTGTTCATAAAGGACAAAGCCTCTTTGAACGAAGATTCTGTTCACGACCTAGCGGCTCTTCTCGACAATGACGCAGGCATTGCTGAGCGTGTGATTGACAATGCTCGTATTTCCATGGGTCAAGACCTTTCCGACATTGACATGGAGAATGTCAGTGTGTTTGCTCAAAGAGTTGTTTCTCTTGTGGACTACCGCAGACAGCTATACGAGTATTTATGCTCCAAGATGAACACCGTTGCGCCCAACTTGTCTGAGCTCATTGGTGAAGTCATTGGTGCTAGATTAATCTCGCACGCCGGTTCCTTGACCAACTTGTCCAAACAAGCTGCTTCAACTGTTCAGATTCTAGGTGCCGAAAAGGCCCTTTTCAGAGCGTTAAAGACCAAGGGTAACACTCCTAAGTACGGGTTGATCTACCACAGTGGATTTATTGCTAAGGCTTCAGCCAAGAACAAGGGAAGAATTTCTAGATACCTTGCAAACAAGTGTTCCATCGCCTCCAGAATCGACAACTATTCAGACGAACCTACCAGTGTTTTTGGTAGCGTTTTGAAGAAGCAAGTTGAACAAAGATTGGAATTTTATAGCACAGGATCTCCAACTTTGAAAAATGAGGTAGCGATTCAAGAAGCTATCCAACTGTACAACAAAGATAAGCCTCAGGAAGAGGTCAAGGCCTCGAAGAAGAGAAAGCTAGAGGCCGAAAGCGAGGACGAGGACTCCAAGGAAACAAAGAAGGAGAAGAAGGAAAAGAAAGACAAGAAAGACAAGAAAGACAAGAAAGACAAGAAAGACAAGAAGGACAAGAAAGAGAAGAAGGAGAAGAAAGACAAGAAGGAGAAGAAGGAGAAGAAAGACAAAAAGAAGAACTAATGCTCTTTTGTCGTTGAAGCACTTCAATTAGCTTTTGCATTACCTTGTTTATTATAGTTTCCTAACCTTTTTTGTAAAATGTGTATATCTATCTGATCAGAAAGGAAAATCGCGATAAATGCTACTTTTTCACTCTTGCCCATGATCCAAGTCCAAAAGCTATTATAGGCTATATAGAATTTAAACGTATAATCCTGCCTGCGCGCCCATTGCTGTCCCATTAAGCTTCCAATGGCGATGGCACGCTTTGGCATAGTCATCTCTCGCATGCGTCTGAGACAAAGGCCAGCACAAGTCGATGAGCTGATCCATAGTAGTTAAGCGTAACTTCTCAAACCCTGACGGGCCCTCACTGGGTGCTATGAGTGCCTGAAAGGGCACTTTTAGTACAATTAGCTGCGTTAAAATGCTCGCCGTGAAGCTCGTGATAAACTCAGGAGGTATTAACGTCGGTAGGTTCGCATCATAAGCCGGTAAACCCAAGGATTTAATCTCTTGTATTGTGTCAGCGGTACCCAATACTAGTAGTTCCAGTCCGCTGCAATACTTGGCAATTTCAAAACCCAAAATGTTCCATACTATCGGAGACACGCGAAGAAAGTTTTCGTGAATGCATAAAATCAGGGAGTCTTGGCCAAAACTCTCAATAGGTAATTCCAAAGTGTGCTCAGCACGCATAGATCCAGCAATTTCTTCGCTTTGGAAATCCTCGCGAAATTTTTGACTTTCGTTAATTTCGGTGTGCCAAGTTATTTTGAAGCCAGACACTTCACGACGTGCAACTAAGTTTCGAGGAAACAACGGTTCTAAAGTTTTCCCCACTATTATAAGTCTCTTGAAATCGCTAAAATCAATCGATTTGGCTAAGGAAACTTGTGGAAACGGTTCAATCTTTAAAGAATCCAGCTCATCTCTTTCATCAATAGGTGCATCTAAATGATGTCTTGGTTCGGTGAAATTGTTCCACTGTTTGAACTATAGGCGAAGTGTATTAGTAAAATCTGTCTCTGCAATATCAGCGTTAGGTTATCCACGCCCAAGTTGCTCACTTACCAGCATTGTTCGTTTTGTTTAAAGGTGGAGTGTGTTAACTAAATGTCAATTTTTCACTCAGTATTCAACATCTACGAGACTTTTTAAACCAAGGTCAACGTATATAAGCCATAGACCATCAGGATGGCAACTGCCCAGGCTCAAGACATTTCCACCAAATATACAGGTGCTCAGCAAGATTTAGAGAGTCTGGTGATCGCGAGACAGAAGCTGGAAACGCAATTGCAAGAAAACAAAATTGTGCAAGACGAGTTCGATACACTTAAGGATGACACTCAAGTTTACAAGCTGACTGGGAGTGTTTTACTTCCCGTGGACCAAGACGAGGCCAAGAACAATGTTAGCAAACGGTTGGAGTTTATATCTACTGAAATCAGTCGGTGTGAAGAGAACATCAAGAACAAGCAAACAGAACTTGAAACATTAAGGTCACAACTAGTGCAATTGCAGTCTAGCATGCAACAATCGTGATGTGTGGCCCCGGTGCAACTTGTGAGTCAAAAAAGTCAGCATAAATGTGTATATATGGTATACATGCGAGAAGTTAATGAAAGCGCCAGATAAGTTGTTAAGCGGGGAGGTGACTTGATTTAGAGTGAATTTCCATCTGTCTAGGATGTAATGCTTCTCTGGTCATAAAACCTCATCCACGTGCGAGTTGAGATTTGACAAGGTTGATGCTCATAAGTAGTGTGTACCACAGATATTCTTCGGTATTGTTATAGTACTCTCCAAGCTGTGTGACACGATGAAGTTTTTCGCGAGCAAACTCAAACGTTTCGTGGTAGTCTGGAGACTTGTCCTGAGCCATGAACAGTTCTGAGCTTACGTAGGCACACGATATCGCCAAACGTTTGGAATACCATGCAAAATCATGAGAATCGGGCTCGTGAGAAAAGAATACCATGTCATCAGACAGGCGGTGCAGCTCGGGCAAAGCGGAACTGACAAGAAAATCACCCGGAATTGACAGGTACGACAGCAATTGTGACAAATGGCGTGCGATTGGTTTATTCAGGTCGAGTCTGCGCAGAAACAGAGTCTCTAGCGATGGCAATGGCTGTTCACGATCGATATTGTCCACCACGGCGTACCGTTTCTGCACTAAATGAAACTTGGCCAATTCGAGAACAGCGGGCGAAGCGTTGAAGAAAGCAGGCGAATTCGAAGCCCCTATGGCCGACAGCACCGAGGAACCGTGGCCCAGACTCGTCAGACTCGCTACGATCGCTCTCTCATTGAACCCGTACTCCGGGACATTGTTTTTCAAAGCATGGTCCAATACTTTGTATTGCAAAGAGTCCTTGCTGTACGCTAAGGGAACAAGGTTTTTGGCAACCGCATATTCTTTGGCACTTGGATGGTAGAAGCGACGCGCCAATGCGCCCAATTTGATCATCACTTGGCCACGCTTCTCTCCGTTGTCCAAATGTCAAGAGACACCCTCAAGGTCATTGAATTTTTCGTCCTCGGGCTAATATATATATAAGAATAGACATCGCTAGAGAACTATACAACGGGATGCTACGGAAACAAACGCACAATGCCTCATAGCCATGTGTGGATGAATATTTGAGATTAGCTTTGACCACTCAAGGGATTCACATTATGATTCCGCAGTTTCGGTATCGTCAGGCCTTGCCTTCAGAGATCACGTGACTTGCTCGGCGATTCACAACTCAAAGCGGAAGTGACTGACTTCGACTCCCATTGCGGTAATCTCTGTCACTTTGTACTAAAAATAACACTTATTACCAATTCCGGAAGGCTGATTTCCTATTTTACTAACTACTCTTTTGGGTAGTCCAAGTCTTTTCGAACGGAATGAAGCAGCAATTGCCAAAGGTCGTCGATGGTCTTATATATCTGCTATGATTGAAAATTGAGAATTTTCCCTTCTACTTACAGATAAGGTCGTTCGAGAAGCCCATATGTCTACCGTTGGAAAGGCCATTACCTGTACTGCTGCCGTTGCCTACGAGGCAGGGAAGCCACTCACGGTTGAAGAAATCATTGTTGACCCTCCTAAAGCGCACGAAGTGCGTATCAAGGTCGAGTATACTGCCGTTTGCCACACAGATGCTTATACTTTGAGCGGAAAGGATCCAGAGGGTGCTTTCCCTTCTGTTCTCGGCCATGAGGGTGCTGGTATTGTTGAGTCTGTTGGTGAAGGTGTAACGAATGTCAAGCCTGGTGATCACGTGATCGCGTTGTACACCGCTGAGTGCATGAAGTGTAAGTTCTGCAAATCTGGTAAAACCAACTTGTGCGGAGCTGTCAGAGCGACACAAGGTAAAGGTGTGATGCCCGATGGAACAGTCCGGTTCCACAACAAGAAGGGCGAAGATTTGTTGCATTTCATGGGCTGCTCTACCTTCTCACAATACACGGTTGTCGCTGACGTCTCGGTGGTCGCAATTGACCCCAAGGCTCCAATGGACAGGGCCTGTCTATTAGGATGCGGTGTGACGACTGGTTATGGTGCTGCCATAAAGACGGCAAATGTGCAAAAGGGTGACACCGTTGCCGTTTTCGGTGCCGGAACCGTTGGTCTCTCGATTGTTCAAGGTGCTAAAGTAAGAGGGGCATCGCGTATAATTGTCATTGATCTTAACCAAGGTAAAAAAGACTGGTCCTTTCAATTTGGTGCGACGGATTTCGTCAATCCCTCGACGGACCTCAAAGAGGGCGAAACCATTGTTTCTAAATTGATCGAAATGACAGACGGTGGGTTGGATTTCACTTTTGACTGTACCGGCAATGTTCACGTGATGCGTGATGCTTTGGAGGCTTGCCATAAGGGCTGGGGTCAAAGCATTATTATCGGTGTGGCGGCTGCGGGTGAGGAAATCTCTACAAGACCTTTCCAATTGGTCACGGGGAGAGTATGGAAAGGTTCTGCTTTCGGAGGGATCAAGGGTAGGTCTGATATGGGCGGCCTTATCTCTGATTACATGAACGGCAAACTAAAGGTCGACGAGTTCGTTACACATGAGAGAAAGTTCACGGACATCAACGAAGCCTTCGAGGATTTGCATCATGGAGACTGTTTGAGAACCGTCCTGGACCTTTCAAAATAAGGCGCCCGCAGCTTTCGAAAACAACGTAGCTGAAATTCATGACACATTTAAATGACACATTTAGGTATTATTATCTGTGCTCTTAACTACGTGCGTTTTTTCCTTATTTAACGTATATCGAAGTAAACAGCTCTTAAAACCTTCCCAAGAATCCCATGACAACTAAAAAAATGTAATCACTGCAAGCTCGAATAGAAATTAGTTGTGATAGTTTTTGATTAAACGTTTGTCTCTCTTAGAGCCCTGAATTACCACTCAGATTCTGAAAAATTATTTGGTCCCAAAGAAACTCCCAATTCACTCCCCATTCCCTGAATATCACCAAGAGAATTACCGGTATTCGTATCCTTGTTCCGAGTATCGCCGCTCTTTGGCCCTCCGCAGCGCAAACATACGATGTTTTTCGCGAAATTATGATAAGTACAGTTTGGACATTTCCAGTCACCTGCTCTGAATGGGACGTTCGATCCATTTTGTTGCTGTGGATTTTGAGGGTAACGTTGTCCCTGAGTGAACCGCATGCGATGTTGCTGTTGCTGGAACTGGGCATGCTGAAATTGTGGTAATTGTTGAGCAGGCGTCCCTGGTCTTGTCTTGTATGCGTTTGCTGTGTGCTGCATTTGCGATTGAGCAGGATTGGTTGTTTTCATGTATGCATTTTTGTTATTAGCCAAAGCGCTGGTAGCAGGGAAAGAACACCGGAAACAAGCAGTACGTCGTTGAAAGTTGGAAAATCCGCAGGATGGGCAACTCCAATCTCCAGGCCGGGGTTTGTTCTTGCTTTGTGGAAACGGTGACAAAATTTCCTGGGCACGATCAAGGACGCGAGCGCTGGAAGGTTGAATCTCTACGATGTGCTCAATCACGCGAGGCTGCTTTGTGTTGGCAATATTCGAAAGAATTGACCGTCCGTTGAGAGCCAAGGCCTCTGTTGCGTCTTCATGACACTGGAAAACGACAAACCCTGAAATGCTGTCTTGCGCCTCGACATACGTGCTATTGTTGCTGGACCAATTGTTATTAACGTTGGAAGTTTCTTCAACAATGTTTTTGACGGTCCAAAACCCAATAGGCCGCGCGCCAAATTGCGTGAACCAGGACTCGAGTTCGCTCTGGGTAGTATCTGGAGGTAGGTTGTTCATGTAAAGTACTTTCGAGCGCTCTTGCAAAAAATTGCGCACATCCAGATGCGAATCGTAAGGATGGGTCAAAACCATGGCTTTATCCTCAGCAGTGACGCACTTCTTGTGCAATTGCAGTAAAGTTTCCAAAGTTTGGGACAATTGGTCAATCGATTTGGCAGAATAAACATCTGAAGTAGTCGGCTCCGCCTCCGCGACCGTTTCCGCTTCGGCGTCAGACTCACGTTGGTCCAGCTCCAAAACTCTTCTCAATTCACCAATATCTTTAGTTCTCTTGTTGGCCACAACACTGCCCGTACGCAGAGCCAACGTCTCTGGGTGATTCACGCACCATCTATCGTACTCCTTCCACAGGTCAAATACCTTTGGATGCTGTAAATGCGGCGGTAGGATGAAAACTTCGTCCCGCGCCTGCCTTGGAATTGTGACACGGAAGTGCCAAGTCGAGTTTAACGAACAAATGACAAAATCTTCGTTGCCAATAGATTTCGTAATGTCTTCATCTAACCGACTCACCGCCTCCTGTAGCTTGATTTCATTCTCAAGCGTCACATGCTTGTTCTCTTCTAACACCGTTTCCAAGGTTTCTGCGTTCACGAATTGATATGAAAACTTTACGATTTTCGCATGGTCTTTCGGCGCTTCTTCGGAATGCAAGTTGTCCACCTCAATCACCACATAAAACATCCTCGGATTGTCTATTATACCTCTTCCAGAGGGCCCAGCAGCTTGGTCTTCCTGGCCTGTAGAGAGGCATCGAGCATTTTTTTCACTTAAAATTTTTCAGTATTGGAGTCCCCGGCTACGGTAACATTGCCAGGCTTTAAACCACGACTACTCAGTCCATGAGATCGAAAAAAAACCGACCAACAAATGACATCTGGCAAACTCGCTAGTCTTGTGCTCTTAAACCGCGTTGTTGAATTATGCTTGGTTGGAATCCTCGGTCAAACTCGGGGAGTCCTGCGACTCGTAGGACTCATTTTCCGATTCTTCGGAGTTGTCCGACTTTTCAGAGTCTTGGGCCTGTAGTTCATTTGTAACGCCCTCGGGATGCTGCTTGATCCAGTTTTCCTGCCACGCTACGACGCGATCGACGTTCTGGTCCATCTGGTCTGCTGTGTCGCTCGGTAGCTCGACAACAATCTCTTGCGCGTAAGAATCCAGTGCGTCCTGCATTACGACGCCCATGATCTCAGCATCTAGGTTTTCTTGCACTTTCGCGTCGTGATATCCACGTTTCATGAGCCGGTCGTACAAATCGGAGTTGTCACACCGCAAAACGACTACCAGGTCTATCAACCGTTCCGGGAAAATGTCGTTGACGTGCCAATCGATAATCGCGCCTCCGTTGCGCAAAAGCGGTTCCATTTCGTCCAGCAATTTGTCTTCATCGACAATGTGCGACTTGCGGTCCTCATCGTAGCCCTCGTAGCACTTGTGTTCCGCTGCAAAATCGCTGATGTTGTAGTAATTGCAATTGTCCAAACGTCGTTTTAGAAGCTCGCAAGTGTTCGTTTTTCCACAGCCTGGAGTGCCGGTAACGATGATATTTGGAGCAAATCTTCTAGCAGCCATTTTCAATACCGGAATCACCGTATACACGCCCCTGTAAGCTTCTATAAGCCAGTTTCTTGGGTCGTTTTGATGTCATGAAACAGGCTTTAAGAGCGATGAGCCTGTTTCTATATTGAAAATTTTCCTGTTTCTTAGAGGTGGATCTTTAAAGGACTAAAGATAATAACAAACCGACCATTTATAGTCCTTGAAACGATTGAAAATGTCATTAGACAAGTACGGACTGCGAGCCTTAGTGCCTCTTATAAGACGAGGTGAAATGGGAGTCGAATACGACCATTCTACGACGATAGGGATAGATCTTTCGTCGGTGCTTCATTCGCTTGGGATAGACAGCGAAAGTAATAGAAGAAGCCGAGTATTGGACACATTTCAATCGCCATGGGTTGAGACGTCCCGATGCGAGGTGGAACCGAGATTTTTCGTGCCAGACTCGTTCTGTAACATACCGAATGTGCTACAATCCGGACCACAACCTCCTACATTCAATTCGGTGCAACAAGATCATGCCAAAGTAGCGCTATTTCAGGACGAAGCGTTGTTTTATCTGTTTTATAAACATCCTGGCACCGTGATCCAAGAATTAACGTATTTGGAGCTCAGAAAACGGAACTGGAGATACCACAAAACGTTGAAAGTGTGGCTTACAAAAGATCCACTAATGGAACCTATAGTGGCGCAGGACGGAGCCAGCGAGCGTGGATCCTACGTATTTTTCGACCCGCAAAGGTGGGAGAAGTGCCAGAGAGATTTTGTTCTCTTCTACAGCGCCATTATGTGAGCGTAGTTGTTGTTATCATTTAAAGTCATTAATACTTATGTTTGGCGCGGGTTGTGTGAAGTGCGCATGTGATGTGCGCGAGTGATGTACAGCTTTTATATACAGGTATTAATGGAGTACATCAGGGGCCAGAGACCTAGATCATACCTCTATCGCGTGGTACCGTTTACCCCGGAATCCGGCAATGTACATGTTGAACTGGTAAACTTCTTGGGGATTCGTGTCGTTGAGCTCCCATTTGGTGCTGTTGAAAACGTTTTTCACGGGATCCATAAGAAGATCGACCTCCTTCCCAAAAGCAGACTGGACCGCTTCCACGTCAGATCTTAGATCATTTTCGTTGAAACCAGTTGTGAAAATAGCGCACTTGGTCTCCAATAACGCCGCCATGGTTTTGTCCATCCACTGTTTTCTCGACTCAGGCGCGGCAAATCCAGGATGGAACGTGAAAAACACGTCGTTGTAGGGGTCGTAAGGGAAGAAGTCTTGGGCCTCATGGAATACATGGAAGTAATCCGTGTGGTAGACGAGACTGAGAGACTCGTCTATTCTTTGCACGATTGGTGTGGAAGAAGTGACGTATTCGCGTTTAGTGCGATCGAAGTAGCACTCTGGCCCTACGAAATGCAGCTCAATGGCTGTTTCAGGATATAGATACTGAAGTTGTTTCCATACGTGACCCGGAAGCTGGGCCTCAGCGCGAGCACCCAGAATGAAGACCCGAAGCGGACTGTTTCTCGCCGCGGTCGCGACTTTCCGGTTCTGTTCGGGATACAAAGTGTATCGCAGCGCCGCCAGCGACTTTAAGCCCTCCAGAGTGACTGGGCCCTTAGGGTTTAGAGAGTAAGGGGAAAACTGGTGCAGAACAGACCCGATCGTAAGCGGGTAGCTCAGCATTTTAGTGACCGCAGCGAGCTGAAACTCGGTGTCCATCGAATAAAAGCCACGAGTGTAGAAGTACAGGTCCCAGTTCGTCAAGTTGACCATTCTATCGAAGTCCTGCTCCGCTGGGAAATCAAATTCGGGGAAAGCACGTCCGGACCGCAGGTCATGCTCATAGATATTCACTTTGCGCAAAATTCCAGGCCTTTGCGAATTCTGGTAGTCCAAGTCCTTTTCCCACGCCTCTCTCGAGTGATGAGTGGGGATACCCGATTTAGGACACGTGTAATTGATCTCTTTGCCCGTCACTGGACATTTCGCCATCGTTCTGATCGTCGCGGCTCGCTCCCGCAGGTCAGGTGATGGCGACTGATCCCAAGGATGGAATCTATTTTCAGGTGTTGGATCATCAGGGGATGGTGGGGGGTCAAGCCCCAATGCGTTTCTGACAAAACCCATTATGTGACGTTTTTGTGAGCTAGTTGCTCCCCTGAGCACGGATTTTTTCGCCGCTCTCGAGCACGACACGCTAATTCGCATCAATTCTCTGTAAAATCAACTATCAACCAAGCCTAAATCACCTTGGCTTCGCGGCAGGCTCGTTAAGTCGATTCTGTTGTCTATGGTGTGGTTCAAAATTTTCCAGCTGCCTTGACCATGGAAATGAACTTTCGATTTTTGTCGTTGACAATGACGGCAAATTTTTCGATCAAGAAGACATCTGCAAGAGCTTTACTGACGCTTCGAACCTTGGAACTGGCGTTGAAGTAGTCCGAAATACACGGTTAGGACGTTTTCATAAGCCAATTGAAGTCTGCTCGACTCCATTAAGGTAGTCCACTATTGAAGTTACCTTTTCCTGCCGCTCGAAACGCTTGCCCGGTGACCCACAAGCAAAATTATAACATGTTCGGAGTTTTGAGGAGGTCGGTGGGTCTCGGTATGATAAGCCGCAGCATGGCGAGTACTCGACTTTATTCTCTTTCACACAATACATGGAGCCAGCCTATGGTGATACCTACCGTGATATGTGCCTTGAACCCCCAGATTCCTGCGCTTTCCGCTGTGCAATGTTCACCATCACAGGCTGACAAGGCTGACGAGAACGGCATGTTGCTGGACAGCGTGATGCGAAAGAGGAAGCTGAAGATGAAGAAACACAAGCTGCGCAAGCGCAGAAAGGCGCAGAAGGCCGAGAAGAGAAAACAGTCGCAGGGCAACTGATCGCGGAGAAGCGTCCGGCCTACCAGTTTTTAGATCCTGTACATATAAGTATCATGTTATTCATAGTTATCTGGCACAGTGATAGTGTAAGAGTTTGTGAGTTATGCATTCGGTGGATAACAGTTACATAGTTTGTACTTCGAGGATTCCTGTCCCGTGAAGTCAATTCATAGCCATTTGGACAAAATCCAGTATGCTAGGAACAGCTGAAACAAGACGCCCGCGACCAGCACCAGCGTTTTCTGACGTTTTGTCAGCTTGGTAGAGTATTTCCATTCTTCGACGAAAAACGTCACAAGTCGGAAACTCAGAGTGCCCATCAGTTGCGAACGGTTAATTTCGCCGATCTCGGTGACAACACGCATGTTCCACTCAAAAATGTCCTTCGATACTTCCAGGACACGCAATTTCTGGTCCTCGCTCAGTCCGTGCCGCGTCGCGAGCTCGTAACCACGTTTGTATTCTTTGCGCAGCTTGTTCTCGGCATCGACGCCGTCATCACTGAAAGTGAAGAAATTGGTGCCCTTACGCACCACCTCTTGCGGCGTCAGATCCGGGAAATGTGGGAACAAGCCCGTGTGGCGGTAAATGGTTGACCGCATCACTCTGCCGCCGGCAAACAGCGCCAGATACAGCACGTGGCAGTACGCAAGTACCGTTGTAGGCTCTGCGCGAATGCTCGCGTGGATGTAGTCGACAAACGCCTGCTGTTCGCGTGGCAGCTCGCGCTGGTTCAGAAACGCCGTCAGCGACTCGCGCGTGCTGTACACGTCTGCGTACAGCAGCTCTAGGTCCTGGAAGATCTTGGAGCTTCTGCGGAAATCGTCGGCCCAGAACTGTAACAGAATGTCGCGGGCCTGGCACTCTGCGGCGTCCCGTGGATCCTGCAGCAAACGGTCGATTTCCTGCTCTATCGCGTCAAACACGTAGTAAAACGCTAGCAGGCCCTGCCGATAGATGAATCCGTGCTTCATGGCAAACGCAAACCGTACGCTCATCTGCGCATCGATCTTGTTGTGCTGGTCTCTGGTGTACAAATTGATTCTGTTGGCCAGCGCGCCCACATCGGTGGGCGATGGAATTGTCTGTGTCGTCGCCATAGTCAAAGATGATGCTTAACGTCTAAACTTCTTGGTTTCTAGACTTCTCAAACGACTCAGAGTTCTTAAATCTCAAACTTTTCAAACTTCTAAAGTTCCTAACTTCTTAACTTCTAAAAGCTCTCAAAAGTCTTCCTCAACCACTAGTAATTCCACCAAAGTAGCTGCTACCAAAATGACAATTCCGTATCTTCCGTCGAAACGTCCCGCCTATTTATACGGGCTCCTCGTTGGCGCCATCAAGTTTCCTTCGATGGGTGCGGTCTTGTAGAACCGATAACTCCTAAGTGGTCACATGGTGTTTTGGCTTATCTAAACCTAACTGTTAGGTAAGCGAGAGTCGCTATAGCTACCGGGTGCAAGCCCGGTAGCGAGCCCGGTAGCGAATACGAGCCAGGTGCGAGCCAGGCAGCGGACTAGCGGGCTCGTGGGCTAACGGGCCATGAACCTGGGGTGCCACGGGTGCGGAGTTGGCCCGACTGCGCAAGCGTCAGTCTTCTTACGTATTCACTTCTGCATGTGGGACTGGCTGTCGTACAGCTCCACCACTTGCTCAGAGCTCGTTGCGTCTTCGAGGGCCTTGTCGTCGCGGATACGTAGAAAGCGCGGAAAACGAAGCGAAATGCCCTTGTCGTAAGTGGCCGCGCCAGCCTTGTAGACGGGCGAGAGCGATAGGTCCGCGGTGAGCACCTCGAACAGCATCGAGGGCTCGAACCACACGTCGGGGCTGGCGGAATCCGAGTACACGTAGAAGGCTTTGGGTGCAGCCACCTCGGTGGGGCTCAAGTCGTCGTACAGCTTCTGCAGCATCTCGTCCGAAAACCCAGTGCCGATCTTGCAGCAGGTCTCGTATTCACCGGTGTCTTGATTGTAGCAGCCCAGCAAGAACCCTCCGTACCGCCCAGTACGCTTGCCGCGGCCGTGGTACGCGCCCATGACGCACAGGTCCAGCGAGTCGCCCACACCCTGCAAATAGTCCTTCTTGAGCTTGAGCCAGTTCCGAGACCGTTTACTGGGCTCGTAATGCGACTCTGGCCCATCCAGCACCTTGACCATGAGACCCTCGCAACAGTCCTTGACACTTTGGTCCAGATACGCCTGCATTTCGTCGAGACTCGCAGTGGTCATCTCGTTGGCAAACTGCAGCTCGCCGCGCACAGGTTTCAGTGCCCGCTCCAAATACGTCCTCCTCTCAGCGAAAGATTTGTTGATGAGGGGCTCGTCGTTGTAGCATAGAATGTCAAACGCAAACAAACACACGCGAACTTTAACGTCCTCTGCGACCACACCTTTACGCTTCCGCGTGCTGAGCACCTGGAAAGGCAAGATTCGATCTTGCTCTTTATCCCAAGCGACTGCCTCGCAGTCCAGGATCAAGGTGTGCGTTTTGTCCGGCTCCGCGATGAAGTCGCTTATGCGTATCTCTGGGTACCTCTCCGTCATGTTTTCTCCGTTTCTGGAGTATATGCGCATGGTTCCGTCCGCTAACAAATGCGCCTGTGCTCTCTCGCCATCATACTTGTATTCGCAAGTGAATCTTTGGCCCTCAAATCGGTCTAACACTTCCGAAATTGATTTCGATGGCTTGGCAAGCATGGGTTTCAAAGGAATACCAGGAGTTAGCTTGCAATGCTTGTCGATTTCCATAATTCCGTATTCCAGGGCGGCTTTGATCACTATCTCGTAGTTTGGTACCTGGCAAAAGGCGTCTCTAATCTTCTCCTCGGCTTCATCAACCATGTCCGCTGAGGGTTCTTTGCCCTTTTGTTCTAAAGTTAAAATAGCCTTGGACAATGCGATAAGCACGCTTTTCTCCGCTAAACCGATTCGTAATTTGGACTCGAGCGACCTAATTAGGTACTTGGCCTCGACGCCCTCGCACGCGGTCAACATCCGTTTGATGAGTCGTATCTTGCGCAGCTGGGAATCTTTGCCTTCCGATCGGGCGATTGCCTGTAAATTCGAGAAAACCTCACCTGTTGTCAGCGGCTTGGGCTTGAACATGGTAGGTTGTACGGCTCTTGCGTCCTGTGCAATGCGGCCCAGATCTCCCACCTCGCGGTACTTCGCCTTGACTTGCGCCAGCGATTTCCCGCAACTCTCGCTTATCGTTTTCATCAGCAGACCTTCCCCTAGTCCCAACTCCAGGCCTGGCTCGTAGTCGGGACCAAGTTTGTTGATGAAAAGATACGTAATTGGGACAATATCCTGTGGTTTCTTGAGTAAAACTGAGTACAGAAAATCGCTGCATAGCTTGACAATCGACAGCCGCGACGAAGTCTCCTCTATCTCGCTGAAAACCCGACACATGTCCGCGTACAAGATCTTGCTATCTTGGGGCGCAGAGTGCGTTGCCGTAGGAGCAGCGCTGGGAATTTTTTCCACCGAAGTATCTGGCGGTGTTGCTCCTACCCCTTGTGTTTTACTATCCGCATCCAACTTGGCCTTCTTGGCGCCATTCGTCAAGCTATGCGCCGTGGCATCGCTCTTTTCTGCTGAACTTCTCTTCATCGAGCTGAAAAAGCTTCCTAAAGTTGCTTGTTTTTTCGTCGTGGACATTCTTAATGACAACCTTGTGATCATGTACACCAATTGTAATGTGAAAGCTCTAAATTATAGGCCCCACTGGTCCGGATATCCGTCTACTCCCCGATATGTAATAAACCTCAGAAAAATGGTTTGATTTCCTCAAAATTGGTGCTTTTCCGAGCTCGAAAGGAATAACTTGAGCCAAATTGCAATGTCTATTCGTTCTAACCCCCCAAATGGCTGCAAATCGCTTCAATATGCTTGTCTATGAGTGTTTTTTATGTTTTCAAGTCTCGGCAAAGGTATCAACTCAAGCATCGATCCTTTACGAGTTTAACGGTTACCCGGATCTCGTGATAATTAAGAAGTTAATCAACGCTTTCAAGTTAAAGGGGTCCTATAAGAACTCGGCCATCATCAGGTTGAAATCAAGACCATAAGCTCCAGTTAAAGGCCTGTTTCCATAGCGTTTTAAGCAAAGGGCAGTCATTTAAAAATGTCGAAATCCCTGATTCGCAAGGCCAAGAATGTGGTGAATGGGTACTCGACGATTCAAGTGCTTGTGCGCGAAGCAACCTCTAACGACCCGGAGGGCCCATCGCCGGAGCTTCTGGATGTGATCGCTGAAAGATCTTACGACAGTGTTGAGTTCTTTGAGTTGATGGACATGCTGGACAAGAGACTGAACGACAAAGGTAAGAACTGGCGACATGTGGCGAAGTCGCTGACAACACTGGACTACTTGGTGAGAGACGGGTCGGAAAATTGCGTGTTGTGGTGCAAAGAAAACTTATATTTGATCAAGACATTACGGGAATTCATGCACGAGGACGAAATGGGCCAGGACCAGGGACAACTCGTGCGTATAAAGGCCAAGGAACTGACATCGCTACTGCTGGATGAAGAACGTTTGCGCGAAGAACGAGAAATGCGGTCACGTAACAGAAGGCCCAGAAGGCGGAGAACCAGTAACGGGTACGACGATGATTTGCAACGTGCCCTCGAGGAGAGTCGTATCACGGCGGAAGAAGAAGAAGCAGAACGCAGGCGTAGACAAGAAGGCTACGGTGATGGGGAATTGGAGACCGCGTTGCAACTCAGCAAAGAGGAGGAAGAGCTGCGGCGACTCCGACAAATGCAGCAGCAGCAGCGGGTCCAACAGCCCACTGGGTACATGTTCGCGCAACCCACGCAGCCTGCGCAACCCATGTACTACGATATCTTTGGCAATCCGATCTCCGCGGAAGAGTATTTGCAATTCCAGCAACAGCAGGCTCAGCAGGCTCAGCAGGAGCTCGCAATGCAGCAGTATCAACAGCAGATGGCAGAGCAACAGTACTTGGCACAGCAGCAAGCTTTTTTGCAGCAACAACAACAGCAGCAGCAGTTTGCGCAGTCGCAGATGCCGCTACCGACCGGATCCAATAATCCGTTTGCACTTGGAAACGGTGCGAACCAGAACTCGACACCCGTGGTGCCCGCCGCGCCCGCAAGGCCTCCTACTGAGCCCCTCAGAAACGAGCAAGCTATGCTTCAACAGCCTCTGAAGCAAACGCGAACCGGTAACCAGTCTATTTCGGACAAGTACAGCGAACTGAACAATCTGCTGGCCTCGGGCACAGGGATCGACACCTTCGGTAACACGGGCGATGCGAGGGTTCCAGCGCAACACACTAAAACTGGCACATTCATCAATTCCCAGGGTACAGGTTATAAGCAAGTTTCGAACGAACCGAAAAACAATCCTTTCTTGGGCACCCAGTACACAGGGCTCCCCAGCACCAGCATCGCTCCTGCATACACCGGTTATGGCTTTGGGAACCAGTCTTCCCAACCCTCTCAGCACAACCGAATGCAGCAGGGCCCGACGCCTGATCAGGGTGTCAGTTTGATTGATCTGTAGTATATATAAATATACTGTTTTCAATGACTTGAGACGTTTACCTACCGAATAAAACGCTCCAAATTTTCACATGTCGAGCAGCAAAACGCCCAATACTCTTTCTAGATCTTTATGCGTTAGGACCGTGGCTTCCCTTAATGGGTTATTCTCTTCCTGCTTGACTTCTTGTTCTTTATTTTCAAGTGATCGTAGAACTGCTTCTCGAACAAACATTTCTAGATACTTGTCTACTAGATTGACCGTAGACTCTGTGATCCGTGTATCTTCGCTTTCGAACGAACAAGTCTCAAGCACACGTGCTATTGTGTCCTGGGGTACAATATGGTGCATTGGTTTGTCTTTATTTAAGCTTGGGACGACTTTACAGCTGATATTAGTTTTTCAACGTGAGGTACTAGCGAGGAGTGTCTTGTTATATAATACAAGAATGACATGGGGGAGTCTATAGCTCAAGATGAGTCTTTGAATGTGCGACTATTGCCTCCTATTTTCTGAGTTCAAGGTTTCTTAACTACGTATTTGGGTGCTCGGGTAGCTAATTTGATGGGATGCTACTCTTCAACCGTTACAACTGAACCGCTAATACTCATCTTTACAGAAAGCAGCAAACCTCGACCCATAGATTTGGATTTAGCTGCGGATGCAATAATTCTTGTCATAGAGATAATCATCTCTGAGTTTCATGTAATATGAATACTTTCGCTGTTCGATCACTTTTATCAGGGATGCAAGTTTTGTGCTCCAGGTGACTGAAAATCGGGGGGAAATGGTTCTCTACAGGCTAAACAGATTCTCAATATTTTTGGCGTGGTTCAGAGTCCTCTACGATTGTAATTGAAGCTTTTAACGGTTCGAAGTTCTTGACATTCGTAATATACGCCACATAGGCCGTTTTATTCGCATTTCGATCGGTAGAAAAACGGCTCAAAAAAGTCTCAAAAAGTCTCTTGGATATCTTGAGGTTTTTCTCGCAAGATTTCAACTTAAGACTTATGGAACCAGCCTTCTTCATCTTGGATTACTATTGAGCGACGTTTACCTTGATTTGCTGGCCTTCGTTCGTAAGGTATATAGAACAGAGTATTTGAAAAAGACACTTTCCCAACCCATTTATAAAGTATAAAAGAGCATGAGGAGTAGTGTTCTATGGCCTTTTATGCTCCTCGGCGAAAGCCTGGTGCAAGGTCAAGTGGAGCCACAAGTTTCGCGAAGCGTTGATGAGATTTTGAGAGACTTACCGAGAGAATGGGACCCCATTTTGAGATCATCACTGGACAAAGATGCCATGCTCAAACAACCTTTCGATGGAGTTCAAATGACGATTCCGATGGATTATTACGAGCAAGAGCAAGAAATACGGTACCAGCATTTCTGGGATTCACAAGCAAGTGATTTGCAGCGAAAAGCGTACGATGAGCTCGCGTTTGCCAGCGATGCGTTTAATGATAGTGCAGCGACATATCAGCTCGCACAGATCAACTTGTTGGGCCTGTTTGGTTTCCCGCACAACAAAAGCGTTGCATTCGCATATATGAACGAATTTAACGAAATGACGAATTTTAGCAATGCCAGTGCACTTTTCGAAGTCGGTGTAATGCATTCCACGGGATTTTTTGGGCAACTCCCAGTAGACGACGCGCAGGCGCTGTTGTATTATGAGAGAGCTGCTGCTTTAGGTGATATTCGTGCCAAAATGGCCCTCGCCTATAGAAGCTTTTATGGGATTAGCGTACCGAGAGATAGTGACCGTGCACACTTTCTGTACAGTTCAGTGGCCCATGAAGTGCGGAATCACTTCAATGACACCCAGTGGTATGTCTTTCCACCCTACGTGGAATCTTACAACGTCAGAATACCTGATTTTAATGGCGGACTTTTGGGCGAAAAACTCAATACCATGTTCACATCAGCCAAACGCAAGCGGGCAGTACGTCCGGACATAACTTCTTCTTTTCTGACAGCGCTGAGTAACGGCAACGTTGTACTTCGCTTCGGGGAGAGCCGGGACTCGAGTAATTTCGAAGATGACGACGAAGAGACCGATAATCAGATAGTAGATGCCTACTATATGGCCATAGACAACTACATGGGCACCTATACGCAGTATAGAAACGTTGACATTGCAGCCGAGATTCTGAAAAGCGCTCTTGAGGAATACAA
Organism: Lachancea mirantina; assembly: GCA_900074745.1. Lineage (NCBI taxonomy): Eukaryota > Fungi > Ascomycota > Saccharomycetes > Saccharomycetales > Saccharomycetaceae > Lachancea > Lachancea mirantina. The sequence goes on from LT598465.1 coordinate 1,288,070, forward strand.
AGATAGCACGCATTTTTTAGACAATCTGCAACGATTTTATTACGGGAAATGCTGCGCGCTCCTTGGACGTATTTATCTGCGAGGCGAAGGAAGCGCTCCTACCGATATTCGACTTGCCAGAGAATATCTGGAGAAGGCACTTGATTTAGCAGAAGAAGCGGGGAGTGTGGCGATTGACGCCCATACAGACCTGGGTATCATCGAGCACTATTTCACGGGCAACTTGGAAATTGCCAAAACTCATTATCTAGAGGTGACAAAGCACCAAGGTACAAAGGAAACTGAAACTGCCGAATTCCAAATGGCCGTTCTGCTTGGTGGTGGTGCGACCGATGGCGCACCTGCCACTCATGAGAGATCAGGTGCTCTCATGGGACAAACAAAACAGGGAGGCAGACTTACACATTTGGAGATCGCAGCCCTCATGGGTAACACACCAGCTATGTATGAATACTCGAGCCATCAAGAGTCGGGTACAGGGAAGAAGGAATACCTCGACTCTATTCTGACGTTTAAAAACTTTTTGGAAAAATGCGAGGACAAAGTGGCTCCTCATCTTCGCGAAGCATTTGCCAATTTATTGCGTGACAAATCAGAGGTGGCTCTCTGGCAATACGCCCTTGCTGCTGAGCAAGGTTTTGAAGCGGCCCAAATCAATGCCGCGTACCTACTATACCAGCCACCGCTACAACTCGAGGATCCGCCTCATACGCCTGAAAGCAGGGCAATGTTGGCGGTAAAGTATTACACTAATGCATTTTCGCAGTCTAATCGAGATGCTGGTGTGGTTGCCGGGGATATTCTCTACAGGCTCGGCCAATATGAGCAGGCTGTAGCCGCATACCGAAGTGCCGCAAAGAAGCGGTCTGCGCAAGGCAGCTGGAATCTGGGATATATGTACGAGTATGGGCTTGGAGTCAAAGAAGACTATCATCTTGCCAAACGTTACTACGAGCAGGTTCCAAATTTTATTCTCGATCGCTTCCATTTAGGCGTTAAGCTGACTGTTTGGAAGCTGCGTGCCAAGTCGTGGTGGGCTCGGTTTCGAAACAAGGACGTTGACGGGTTGCCTTCTAAGGTACCAAATACCACATTTTTCAATTTTAAAGCACTGTTTTCCAAACAGGCGGAAATTGAATCCGAAACTAGCGAATTAAGCCGCACTGGTCTCCTTCAAGATTTGAGGTCTACTCTAATTGTCGTGCTTGCCGTCTTCAGAGATACACTTTTACTCCTACTACGCAAGTGCGCTGCTTTATTTATAAAGGTGGACACACAGCCCACTGCAGAGCCTGAGCATGACGAATAAGACAATGCGAAACTGATTTTGCAAAATGCTCGAAACTCAAGAAATAAAATCTTTTTTTTACAAAAGACACACCTCGCATAATCAGCATTTCCTACTTACAAAGCAGTCATAGGCTTAGGACCAAAAAATAGAATGAATTACAAAATTTGAAAACCGCTACCAGAACTTATCTCCTAAAAGTTTTATCAAGAAATTGGTCACTTCACTGTCTGTTCAGCCGTGTCAGTCTGTTTATAGCGCTCGTTAGATGTCTCGATTTCTTGCTCAATCCTCCCAAATTCATGAGATTTCAAAAAGTATGCTTGCTAAGATGTTATTCGTATATAGCGCTATCAACACTTTCAAGTAACCCGGCTTCCCAGAACAACTTGATTTATTAGAGAAAGCCCAATTGCATATTTGAACTGTTAGCAGTTATAGCAGTTAATCGAATTGCTATTATAAGCCCTCACGTGAGTTCAATTGCCACGATGGTGACCATTTCTAATGCGCACAATGAGCTCATCCATGATGCTGTGCTTGATTACTACGGAAGACGTGTGGCGACGTGTTCGTCGGACAAAACAATCAAGATCTTCGAGGTAGAGGGAGAGACGCACAGACATGTCGAGACGCTTCAAGGTCACGAGGGACCCGTCTGGCAGGTGGATTGGGCTCATCCTAAGTTTGGTACGATTTTAGCATCGTGTTCGTACGATGGTAAGGTGTTGATCTGGAAAGAAGAAGGTGGCAGATGGTCTCAGATCGCAGTACATGCAGTGCATTCTGCGTCTGTGAACTCGGTACAATGGGCTCCTCATGAGTATGGACCGTTGCTATTGGCTGCTTCATCGGACGGGAAAGTGTCAGTGGTCGAGTTCAAAGAGAATGGGACCACCGCGCCCATTCTCGTGGATACACACGCGATCGGCGTGAACACCGCGTCGTGGGCTCCTGCCACGATTCAGGAAGGTGCTACTACTACGCCTCAACAACTGCGCAGGTTTGTAACGGGTGGTGCTGACAATCTTGTGAAAATCTGGAGATATAATAGTGACGCCAACACGTATCTTTTAGAAGACACTTTGGAAGGTCACGCGGATTGGGTTCGCGACGTTGCATGGTCTCCATCCGTTCTGCTGTGCTCTTACGTTGCCAGTGTGTCGCAGGACCGGACTTGCATAATTTGGACCCAAGAGAACAATCAAGGTCCATGGAAGAAGAGACTCTTGACACAAGATAAGTTCCCAGACGTTCTGTGGAGAGCCAGTTGGTCTTTGTCGGGCAATATTCTCGCTGTTTCTGGTGGCGACAATAAGGTAACACTCTGGAAGGAGAATTTGGAAGGCGATTGGGAGTCTGCCGGTACCGTCGAGCAATGAACTGCCACGATATGCATGCTTATTATATCTAAGTTTCTATGTATATCGAAAAACAGAAAAATACGGAATTCGCAAGTCGTCTATAACTCTTGAACAACGGCTTCCACAAGAGCCTGCACGTCAAGCGAGGCCAAAAACCCTTCTTCAAGAACTTCTTCATGAGTAGCTTTTCCCTTCTCGATGGGCACGGGATTTTCATCAAGAGCGCTGGCTGGAGGATCTTCGACAACTGCGTTGGTCACTAAACTGAGTGCTAGAACACGCAGGCCACAATGTCTTGCAATAATCACTTCCGGAACTGTACTCATTCCGACCACATCGCTACCAATGGCCCGTATGTAGCGTGCCTCAGCTCTGGTCTCGAAAGTGGGTCCAGAGACGTAAGTGTATGTGCCCTCGTGCAGCGGACGTTCTAAACCGAGTTCCAAACGCTTCTGAAACAACAGCTTGCGAAGCTGGAGATCATATGCATCACTCAATGCCAGGAATCGAGGTCCAGTTTCATCGAAATTGGGACCACGAAGGGGATGTTGGCCAGCAAGTCCTGGAATATTGATATGATCGATCAGACACATTAAATCACCCACCGCATACTGGGTGTTAAGTCCACCGCACGCATTTGTCGCAATGAGATATTTGATAGATTGCAGCTGATTCAAAGCTCTTATAGGAAAAGTGGTCTGGTGCAATGCGTGACCTTCGTATGAATGCAACCTTCCGCACATTAAAACGACCGGAGACCCATTCATAACGCCAAAAACAAGTTTACCCTTGTGACCAGCAACAGTACTAGTCTTAAATCCTGGAATTTCATGGTAGTCAATGCTCAATGGCACTGGTCTGGGTGCGATCCTTTCTTCGATTCCTCCTAATCCCGATCCGCAAATAATAAGTGTTCGAGGCTCAAATCTTGTGAAATGCAAAAAGAGTCTGTGTTTTAGAAATTCTGCAGCGGAACCAATTAAGAGACGTTGCTCGTCGATGTTGAACGTGCTCATTTTGGTAAGATCTTTGTTTTTTGAAAGTTCTCGAGACCTTGAGTTCTCACATCTGCAATATCTTCTACGTGAAATATATATTAGACAACCGGTCTTCGAATAATCAAGTACAAAAAAACGCCAAAATCCTTCTTTTTTGTCGTTAACTAGAACGGGTTGGTATTAGTGAACTTTGATTTGACAAATCTTTCAACCATCTCAATTTAAGACGTTCCTGCTTGAGAATACCTATCTCCTCGGCCAACTCCGAAATGCTGATAAAATTTGATCGAGGACTAATAAAATGCTTAAATTTTGAACAAATTTATTTCACAATATAGAGTTTAGATCGATTGTAGATCTTAGTGTTTTCGTGAACTGCTCTTCCATGATTTCAACTCAATGTTTATAAACCCAAACTTATTCACCGGCATGTATATTAAGTCTCTTAAATCCAAAATTCCAGCAAATAATAATGAAAAATTGCACACGTATATGGTCTGTCCTTTCTTATTCTGTACTCTTTTAAGATCGTCAAGCGAATGGTTTTAGATTTCTCCTATTGGGTTTTCAAATAATGTATTTAATAAACCACTGGATAACTCAAGGTCTCGAAATTGATTAAATACAACGATATAGGGTTCAAGACTTTCATAGAATTCCGGTCAGCAAGACCTAAAAGCTATTAGGTCATTCACAAGTGTTTCTAAGAGGTTCATCAAACAGCTAAATTTTAAACTTGAATGCCTCATCAAATGTCACATGTAATCTTGAAAACATTGAATGGCAAAGATGCTTGTTTTCCTATTATATATCTGGAGTGGAGTAATACGTAAACGAGGTTAGGATCTATGACGGTGGTACCTTCATCGATTCCATAAGAGAAAAAGCTCTCCGTAAAACCTCTAATAATATAACCGAAAGAATCGGAAAATGCAGCTGCGGCCCGCGCAAAAACATCGAATTTTTGAACGAATTTTTGATAGTAGCTTCCACAATTTGCTCTCTCATAATGAGTAGCAATAGGTGTTTTGTTGGTTGTAGACCTGTATCAAAATGTGACAAAATGCGCAAATGCAACCATAAGTGAAGAAAACACGTTTAATATATCATGCATTACTGTAACAACAGCTGTGAGATCTCCAATCTTTCAGTTCGTAACATGCTAGAAAACACAAAAAATTTGGTAAACTCCGTTTTAAAATGCGCGATCAGCATGCAAAATGCCCCAAGAATAGTTTTATAAAACAGGTCAGCTCACGCATTCTTTTTTTTGTATTTTAAGGTTCTTTGTTCGGTTGGTTCTTCCAAAATTTCTTCCCATCCTCGCCCCGTTCTTCTTCTCTTTCATTTTCCCCTTCTTTTCACCATCTCATTCTCATCAACTCTCCAAGGAAGCCTTTCGATCGCCACCCATTCAACGCATTAGCTTTACCCTAATATGGTGTCTGAGCGACGTGCTGTTGTGGAGGAGGCATAGCTTGTGAAGGGTATGCATGTGAGTAAACCTGCTGTAACTGCTGAGGTGGCTGAAATTGCTGAGGGTGTTGAAATTGTTGGGGCTGTTGGAATTGCTGAGGGTGTTGAAATTGAGGATGTGTCTGTTGTGGAGGCAAGCTCTGTCCTGGAACGTTAGGAGTAGTATTTGGTAGAGAGGCCAACGGGAATGGAACGGGAACAGCCGAATTATCTTCTGCAACGTACAAAGACTTGTCGATCTGTGCGGGAATGGCCGCGATCTCTGTGCCCAACTCCTGTTCGATCTTGTAAAGGTTGAAACGGTCATTCCAGTTGATCAAGTTGACCGCTAGACCCAAATGTCCAAATCTGCCGGATCTACCAATACGATGTAGATAAGTTTCGGCGGTTTTAGGGAAATCAAAATTGATAACAACGTTTACGGCTTGAATATCAATACCACGTGTCAAAAGATCGGAACAGACCAACGTCCGGACTTTACCTTGACGAAATTCGTGAAAAACTTTGTTCCTTTCCTCTTGCTTCATTCTTGCGTGGGAGTAGTAGCAAGAATAGCCTAGATCAGTGATCTTCTTGGCAAGCAATTCCACACGATTGGTGGAATTGCAAAATATGATAGCTTGATTGATTTGCAGTTTGGAGAAAAGCGTGTTCAAACAATGCAGTTTTTGTCTTTCCTCGACGAAAGCGTAGTACTGCGTGATACCTTTCAAGGTCAATTCATCCATCAAATTGATCTCGTACGGCTTGTTCAAATGCCTAACCATAAACTCTTTGACCGTCATAGGGAAGGTCGCACTGAAGAGCAACGATTGATGAATTTTGGGTAGAAAACTTAGAATTTGTTCGATGATAGACTTGAAGTCCCTTGAAAGCATTTTGTCCGCTTCGTCCATTACAAACAGCGGGCATTCGCTCAAATCCGCTACTTTACGCGACGCGAGATCCAGCACGCGCCCTGGAGTGCCCACCAGTACGTGTACTGGCTCATTTAGTCTCATAATGTCGTCACGCAAATTGGTACCCCCAGTGCTTACCATGCACGCTATCCCGCAATGTTTACCTAAAGTCCGCACCACCTGCGATGTTTGTAGCGCCAATTCTCGCGTAGGGACCATAATAAGGGCCTGGATCTTCTTTACCTTGGGTTTCACGCGCTCTAGCGTAGGAATCACAAACGCCGCCGTTTTACCTGTTCCGTTCTTCGCTCTGGCAAGAATATCACGCCCAGCCAAAGCAATAGGTATAGCCTCCTCTTGAATTGGCGATGGCTTCTCGAATCCCGCTTCAAAAATGCCCATCAGGAGCTCTCGCTTCAAATAGAAGTCTTCAAATGTGTTACCCTTCGTATTGAGCACATCGTCAGTCTGAGGACGCGTATCCTTCTTAGGTATATTAAGCTGTGTTTTCCAATCTGAATCCATCCTTCAATGAGCTATAAAACTGCACTAACAATCGTTTTTGGTGCTTGTAGAATCCTGTTTGAATTAGTACAAGTCACTTCTAGTTTGTCAACTTTGGCCCCTTGGTAAAATTTTCATCTTCACTAAACCCGGGTAACAGGCTCAAGAGCCGGAATGGATGGGACCCTTCTCTGACATTTTGAGCTTGTTAGAAGCTTAGGATGTGAGATGCTATACGGTGGTAGTTGGGTTCAAAGAGTCATTGAAACAGGGTGCATCAGTTCAATTAGGTCTAGTTTTGCGATTTACACTTTTGAATCATTTCTGAAGGGTCACTGTGTCAAAAATTAGACCCCAGCGATGGCGCAAGAACCTTCACGGCTGTTCCAGCCATCGTCTCTCAAAAGAAAGAATCTCAAGCACCTTACGTTGGGTGCTGGGAAGAGAGGAAGTAAAGGAGAGACATTCGGGTCTTTTGTAGAAAGCAACAGCGCCAGAATACAGCCGAGGGTGTATGTGTCAAGTCTTCAAACTGGGCCGACGATCGAGTCGCCTAGAGACCAACATATGGTAATACAGCCCAGCCCTACCGTGTCCGATATGTCGTCAGCTGGGGTAACGCCCACTGAAGACCTGATAGGCTTGGCTTCAGATTTGGAGCGGCTGACGCTTCTTCAGAATCATGGGATTCAATTGGAAGATTTGGTGCAACTAGGCAAAATTGGGTCTGGGAACTCAGGAACGGTAATAAAAGCACTGCATGTACCAGACTCCCGCGTAATTGCGAAAAAAACCATACCCATAGAAAATAAAGAGGCGATCAAAAATCAGCTGTTGCGCGAACTTTCCATCATGCACAGCGTCAAGCCCCACGCCAACATCGTGGAATTCTACGGTGCATTCTACACGCCATCTTCTAGCAACGAGATAGTGATTTTGATGGAATACATGGACTGTGGATCTCTAGACAAAATTTTGGCAACGTGCAAGAGAAGCATGCCAAGGGAAAATGGCGCGCACACTAACCAAACGTGGTTTAATGAACTCTCTATCTCACGAATCTCTTCTGCGGTATTACAAGGTCTGTCTTACCTGTATCAGGACTACAAGATTATTCACCGTGACATCAAGCCTTCGAACGTGCTGATCAGCAGCAAAGGCAATGTGAAAATTTGCGATTTTGGAGTTTCGAGGAAACTCATCAATTCCATTGCCGACACTTTCGTTGGAACATCCACATACATGTCTCCTGAACGTATCCAAGGTAACGTTTATTCGACAAAAGGAGACGTCTGGTCATTGGGGCTCATGATAATAGAGCTTCTGACGGGTGAATTCCCGCTGGGCGGGCACAAAGACACTCCCGAAGGAATTTTGGATCTTTTGCAGAGAATTGTAAACGAGCCGCCGCCGAGGTTAGCTAGTACTGGACAATTCTCCAAAGTGATCGTGGATTTCGTTAATCGCTGCTGTGTCAAGGACGAACGTGAGCGCTCTTCGCTGCAGGAGCTGATGTGTCACGATTTCATTCTGATGGGCAAGTCTCTGGAAGACCGGGAGTTCAGGCATTGGTGCAAACGCATCAAGAGAAAAATAAAAGAAGACAAAATGGTTTTACGCGAAGAACAAGAAAAGGCGAAGCTTGTCAAGCGTCAACTGGAAAGTGCTGCCAATGCGGCAGCGGCAGCCAGATTCAATCGCTGAGCTTTCTAAAAGAGCATACCTAACAAAAAAGTCATACTCTCGACGAACCGTCAAATTGTTATCCTTTTGTTGGCGAAAAAACATATATGTAACTCACATATATCTCATCGCATGCACATCTGTTATAATACATGATATTCACGTGTCCGTTTTCCTCACCTTTCAGGCGTATTTCTTATAAATCTTTCCACGGTTCCAGAGCCAACCCTCAGTACCTCTGAAAAGCCCGAAAAGCAATAAAATGCCGCCAGCACTTCTTAGCGTGATCCGCCACCACTGAGGGTTCAAGCGATTGAACTCTCTCAGAGAAATACCCTTCTTCTGATCTTTTTCACAGTATTCAAAGGGTTTTCCACTCACCAAATAACTTCCAAATCCCAAAGAAAATAAGGTGCTCATTACTTGGCAGGGAACACAGTCTCTTGTTTCTGATTCATCAAGGTCTCTAGAAGGAGCCGGGTTAAATACGGATAGGATATTGCTGACCATCTCACTTAGTGCTTAGTGGTCTACAACGAGTCAATTGATGAAAATACAGTTAAAAAATTGAAGATTTTGAAAGTTGATCTTTTTCTATGAAATAATCGAGGGAACAAGACACTACTTGACGTTTTATGGCGGAACTGAGTGATTTCCAGAAGCGGAGATTGGAAAATATCAAGAGGAATAATGACTTACTCAAGAAGTTGAATCTCAATGCGGCTTCTCGCCAGTTAAAGAGAGACGCAGGTATAGATGGGCATCGACAACCCAAGAAAAAATCTATCAAGAAAAAAGAGGTTAAGCGAGAGCCAAAGGAGCCCAAGGTTCCAACCAGAAGGTCGAGGAGACTAATGGGAGAATTGGCCGATGGAAACACTCCTTCTAGCTTGAATGAAGATCAACTTTTCAAGCAAAACCGGGAAGTTGAAGATTTGAAGAAAATTAAGGAAACACCAGTGATCGGAGACATTAAGCTGAGCGATTTGATCAAGGACGAGGATGAAAACAAACTGGAAGCGCGATTTGTGGGCTATGGTAACAAAAACTTCTCAAGTGGAGATTTTTTCAAGGAGCTTCAAAAATACCAAAAACCGCCTTCAGATGTGCAAGAATTGCAGCAGAAATTCGATCTGCAGATGTATGATATTTTCCAACCCAATGAGATTAAGCTCACACAAGATCGCATCAGTGCCATGTTTTTCCATCCTTCAGAAGATAAAAAACTTATAGTAGGAGGAGATACGACAGGCCACGTCGGACTGTGGAATGTTACTGACACAGACCCACAAGACCAACTCGTTGAACCAGAGATCACCAAGTTCAAGCTTTTCACCAAGAATGTAGGGCGTATCGACGTGATGCCCTCAGATTTGAGTAAAATATTGACAGCATCATATGATGGAATTCTTCGTTCAATTGACCTGAACACTTTGAATAGCGAGGAAATCTTAACTCTTGAGAATGAATACGGTGAGGCAGTGGGAATCAGCGACTATCAGTTCCAAACGAACGACCCCCATCATATTCTCCTTACAACTTTAAGCGGCGAATTTGCAACATTTGATGTAAGATCGAAACCAAGCAACGTAAGTCTGCGAAGATTGGCTGATAAGAAAATTGGGTCATTTAGCGTTAACCCAAGAAGGCCTCATGAAATAGCGACTGGATCGCTTGACCGTACCCTAAAGATTTGGGATCTTCGCAAAATCGTTAAAAACCCAGAGTGGTCTCAATTCGAGAATTGCTCGAGCTATCATATTGTTTCAATCTACGATTCAAGGCTCAGCGTATCCGCCGTTTCGTATTCTCCTAGTGGTGAAAGCCTGGTCTGCAATGGATATGACGACACGATCAGACTTTTCGACGTTCGACACGAACCTAAGGAACAACTAGAGCCTAAAATCACCTTGAAGCATAACTGTCAAACGGGAAGATGGACGAGCATTTTGAAAGCTCGCTTTAAGCCAAATACAGATGTTTTCGCCATTGCTAACATGAGTAGAGCGATCGACATTTATAACAGTGAAGGGCAGCAGCTGGCTCATCTTAAAACGGCCACAGTGCCAGCCGTTGTGAGTTGGCATCCTTTGCAAAACTGGATTGTGGGTGGGAACTCTAGTGGGAAGGCTTTTCTGTTCACTGACAATTCAGGGAGCAGTTGACTCTGAAAATGGCCCACAAGTTCTTTCCAAGCTATGTAAATTACTTCACCTATCTAGTTCTCAATAGCACCTGGTAACTCGTCTTTGTAGTAAATCATCAAGTATCCGACAAATCCTTTCCCATTTGGATCCACATGACCTTCGGAGTCAACTTCTCCTTCACCGAAATGGAAGGTGTAATAGTTCTTGAACCCAAAGTACTCATAAACAGACTTAGCGCGGTCAGAGATAGCTTCAAGTACCAAAGCGACACCTCGTTCGTCAGCCAGACGCTTGTATTCATCAAAAATAGCTCTAACGGAGCCTCTCACTTCTGGTTTGGTCAAATCCTTGCCGATTATGAAAAGGTAGTAACAGTCAAGTCCAGAGGGCAAAACTCTTTTCCTAACCTCGTAGAGATCATCGAAAAAGACCTTGTTGAACTTCGCATCGTTGGTTTCGTCTTGGTGAAAGTGCTTACCTGGCGCGGTCCATACGGCGACGGCGTCGAAATCGTTGGCCTCAACAATCTCCCCGCCTTTATCCATATAAAGCGCATTAAAATAGCTCAAAATAGAGTTAATCCTCGCCTTCGAGACATGTTCATCAATCTTCAGATTGAAGAACTTCTTCATGAGATAGTCATTCGCTGGACAGTTCTTGAAAGCCTTAGCTAACGTATCAGTAGCTCTCAAGATGTCTGCGGTACTATTTACCGGGACGACTGCTCTCGTGTGCTTGCTTTCGACTGAGGTCGCCTTATCGCCGGCCATGGGTGATCTTGGAGGTGTAATCAAGGTTGTCATTCTTATCTTAATTAGGTATCTCTGTAATTGGTGGTAAAATAGGTTAAAACGCTTGTATAATTTATGTTCACTATAACGTTCAAATTGCGATCTCGAGGACTACAAGCAGCAAACCATTGGGCTCCTTTTATATACTTATTCTTTAATCTATCATAGAACCACTTCGGAGTTTCCGACCCGAATGCCGCTTGGAAAGCTTCGGTGCTTTTTCATCTTTGCTAAGCGACTCTAAGGATATTGATACGAGATAAGAAATCCTCAGGGCTAAAGGCAATGCAAGGCGAGCCATGTCAATTACAGCATCAGAATTCATGAGCCAATTGCTTGAGAACTAGAGGGCACTAAAATGATTGACAGAGTTCAACTACCGATAACGTTAATCAATTAGTTTCGATCAGATAATTAAATAATAACTTGACTTACACGATCTCTAGAAAATAGGAGATTCAAGTTCTCGCCTTCCCAAATAGACAGCAGTAGATGGTTAATTTTCTCCGCGCCATAGGAATGAATTGTCTCGGAGGTACTTTTCAAATATTCTTTTATCACAAGTCGATCTCCAGGATCGACTGTGAATGCTCCAATGACAAGAAGAGACCATAGTAGAATGCAAAGAAGAGGGTTTCCCTTTTCAATCTCTTGAAGACTTTGAACAGCATAGTGCACAACGCCTTGAATTTGATGCTCGCGAAGATTAAACTCTTCGTATTTTAAAATCTTGCTAACCAGCAAATAACAGGCTTTGCTGATGATGGAACCACACAAGAGGCCCGGTCTGTATTTGGCATATTTCCCAGGGCTCTTGCGTATTTCAGGCGGTAAAGCTGGTGGCGTGTAGTAGAGACATTCATTAAGCAGGCCCTGTGCTTTTTCTTTCCAAACGTTTTCCCTTAACGGTAATGGAAGCCGACTCATATATGACACCTGGGCCAACATCTCAAAGGCATCGACCGACGGCCCCAAAACTGGGTTGTTCATCCATTCGACGTCGCAGTCGTCGAATATGGGCGATTTCAGCATAAGCACCAGCTCATGAAACAATTCGCCAAATGGATCAGGCAATCTCGATACGTCTTGCGCCACGAGCAGAGACACAGCGTAGTTGTATATGAAACTTTCGATCAGCATTCGCTCGGTAGGCGAGGACCCATTGTTTTTGATCGTTTGACGCTTATGTTTAATGATTAAGAATGAATGTCCGAGATTATCTACTGACCGATCGACCATCGAGGGTCCTGATCCATTGTGTAGCTTATCGGTTAAACAAAGTAGTTGAAAACATGCAAATGCCCATGTTTCATCGCCTCGGGTTCGATTGGATTCCAATTCTGCAGTAAGCTCTGCCCTGCTTTCTTGATATAGCGCTTCCGCAACGTCAGAATATTTGTCCGGCTGGCACCATGCAAGAAACGTGGCACCGCAGCATAAAAAAACTCTTGTCACAATTGGATGTTCTGCTAGAAGTGGAACGAATGTTTCGGTGGTGGTTAGTGCGGGCACAGTGTGCTGGGGACCCACAGCAGGCAGAAAATAATGGATACAGGTGTAGTAAAGTAGTAACTCGTCGCCAGTTAAATCCAGTCTATCAGCGGCTTGTGACTCTAAACCCCGTTTGCCTTTCCTACAAGAGTCGGACCAAAATACGAACTGCTGCATAAGCCTTCGATAGAACCGCTCCGTTTGCTCCTCGTCGAGGCCATGAAATTCCGTGTCGTCCTCTAAATGTACTGTGGAAGTGCAAAAGGTAAGTTCTGGAGACGATTTGTACGATTTGTGACCAAAAGTCTGCTCATGTTCGCTGATCGACTGCGGGGTCGCTCCATCAGCCGGCCTTCCGTTGTTTGCCGAGAAAAAATCATCGTTTTCGGACATGAAAGTAACAACGCTAGCATTGTCGTCGTAATTGGCCGTATCGAGTTCATATTCGGTTTTGATGTGGGGCTCGTCACCCAATCGCACAAACTTCTTGCGCCGTCCCGTAGTGTAGTTGACGAAAGTTGTAATGCGTGGCGATTCGATCTTATTCGAAGTCTCTACAGCAATAGAGGCGTACTCAATGGTATCAGAATTTCCCGAGATCAACTTGGACTCTCGAGGTCCCGAGATGCCATTTCGGCTAAACTCGTCGTAGAAATCGACCTCCCGCTTCATCCTCTCGCGCATCTCTTTCGTAAGTCTCCCGTGTCCTGCCTCGGGCCAGATACACTTGAGCATGTTCTTGGAACATACATCGCATTTTGGGCGCACTTCGTTGCACTTTTTTCTTCGAAGTCGACAGGTATAACATCCGGCTCTCGACCTCGTGCGCTTTATGCTGTTCTCGGACGGTGCCAAGCCTTCCATCTTCACCTTACCAGCGCTGGGGTGTTTTCCTTTGCCAGGCTATAGCAGTTGAAGGGCTCTCCGTTAACAAGTCAAGACGCATACCTCGTCTCTTAGAGCCGTGTACATCCAAGAACGTGCTACTCATAAGCGACTGTCGTTCTTATCAATTTTCTTATCGCATTCGCATCTTTGGAGAGGCGCTTATCAAAGATCGCATTTCCGCATCGGGCAACAGACCCGGCAAGAGCCTTAGAGCCATTCCCAATCTTCGTTCATAGTGATTGGAGATAACAAGACTAATAACATCTAACGAAACAAGGAGGTTCAGGTACCTTGCGAGTTTTCGTGCATAGGTATTAATCATTCCTGCACGCGCGTAGCACGTGATGTTGCCAACTATGTTGAGTGCACGTTTCTAGTATAGCTTCTGAAAATGGAAAACCAAGAAAGGCATATAACAAAAAATAGTAGGAGGAAGCACGGCTTTACTACCAACTACCTTCAAATCCATACCTGATCATAGAACTACTTCTTCCATTACCGCAAAAAGGGAAACATTGTTTTTCGTTTTTTTCTCTACCTTGCCTAGCTCCTCGTGAGGCTGCCTCCAAGTCCCAACGGTCGATGCTTGGAAGACGCTTCGCATGAGGGCGCTTTACGGTATTTGGCAACGGAATCGATGAAAAACGGCAGCCTTCCATGCATACGATGTTGCCATTAGATACAGGAAACTACAGGCACATCTGCATGCAGTCATTCAAAAGCCGTAAAACACAAAAAAACTTCCAGAAGGAAAAAGCAATATACCGTTTTCCTAGAGGCGAAAAAATTTCGTCCCTGCTCAGAATTACTCAGGATTACGGCAGCACTACAGGCTTCGCAAAACCACGTCAAGAGCCAAATGCCAGATGTCAGAAGCCAGATGTGTGAGTCGCCCAGCATAATGTCCTTACGGCAGCTTCTAGTACTGTAAAACCTTCGCATCGATGCTAAGCGGAATCGAGCACTAATGCTATATTCTTGGTTAGGAAAGGAATTAGACCCGTAAATATATTCGAATTTGCTTGCAAATTCCAGGAGGTGGAAACTAGAATCGTGTGTTCCATGAATGGTGACTTGCTTTTCTTTGCGCTTCTTCGCCTTTTGGCGTCATCTTCAGCTTGTCTGTATGAGCTCTGAATCGAGTACCGCGCTTGAGGGCCTTGCCTGTGAGGCTCGCAGGCACACGCACGATCGAAGTGCTGACTTGCAGGAAGAGGGACAATATCCATGCACCGAATCAGGTACAAAGATGCAGGCACGTATTACTTAACACGGTAATGCATGAAATTACAAGGCACGCAAAGGAACGCTCTGCGTGCCTGAGGAACTGTAATAGTAAGGCATGGATATCAGTTTAGCGGGCCAGCGGCAAGTACTTTGGGGCGCGGTTCGAGCCAGAAGACGTTGGTGCGCTGGTATATATAAGGAAGGACTAGATGCAGGTCTCAAAGGCGTTGATCAAGTTATATTAAAAGACCAGATCAGCCGCTGCTTTCGCCTTACGAATAAAGTTCCTTGCCGCATACTCAACAATGAAATTCCAAACTATCGTTTCCTCCGCACTTCTCCTTGCCGGTGTCTGTGCCAAGCCAATTATCACCGAAGTCATCGTGAACACGATCGAAGTGGTCACAACAGCGACTTCGACCGTCACGCAAGTGGTCCAGACAACAACCCTCAGTGACTACCAGTTCGCCTAAGTTTTTTGACAAGATCGACCTACATCATCGCATGGTTACTACACCTCAATCGCATGTGCGAAGGGCCACTTGGCGCCTTCGCCACGACCGCATAGCACGCATTCGCATCATCGATATTCTAGCATAGCATTTCATACTCAAAATTAAGCTTTACAATTATTGCCTTCACTAAAAATTTATACGCTACGGCGCCAATGCCGCCTACAACCCCATTTGAGATCTTGAATTTTCCATTGACCGTGAAAAAGTTTTAACCGTCATCCAAGAAAGCGGTGGCCCCACTCGACAACACTGCTTGAAAAAAGAACTGAGCCACCCCACAGGTGAACTTTTGACGCCCAACAGGACCGCTCTGTTCAAAGGACATATCGCTCCGTCCTATTGTCGCGCCTTTGTCTGTACAGTGTCTCGAGCGGTGCCTGTCAGGCACATGCTTCGTGCCTGATGAAATTTCAAAAGCTCTGGAACTTCCGTTGATCGCTGACCGGTAAAAGGCAGCAGCAAGTTCATGTGGGCACATGGATCACTAGTAGTCACAAGGCACATGTTAAATGCATATGCAACATGTGCTCGCATCAAACCCTAGCTTCCCGCTTTCAAGTTCCTGTGGTTAACTTTCCTGTGCCTTTTCTCTTGCAGGACGACTCAAACCTGATCGAAGTTTCCGAATCGGGAAAGAACAGCCTCACGTGCAACTCACCGGACGCACTTGGCGTAGTCTGACAAGTTAGCCAATAGCTTTGCAGGAACCACTTTTTCGACTCAGCAAGAGCGTTGCTTCCTGTATGTCCTGATTAGGGAAATTTGGGCTGGAGATGTCGATAGCGCCATATCTCAAGAGTAAGACGTGCCGCCAATCGTTATACATCTGGTATAACCGCCAAATGAACCACAGGGCACAGTTATTAGATAAGGAGACAGACTCGCTGTTACACACACACATCTCAAAAGACGCTGTCTGTTCACCTCTCTGGGGTTTCTTCCCATGCATAATGGTGCGACGCATTGAAAGCTCCGTACTTCTAAGCCGACGTCATCACGTGGCATGGCAAGGCCTCAAGAAGTGGCTTCGCAGCATACAGCTGTGCCTCAAGATTAGATAAGCAACAACGGTCACGAAGGCACTTCTAGCATGACTGCAGAGTGCCTACCGTTCTTTGCTATGCAATCCAAGGTGCCTATATGTTCCTACAAAGTAACACATACATTGCAGGATATAAAAATGGTGTGCAGAACAGGCAAGCCTCGCAGAACAGTTAAAGTATGACAAGCGTTCCGCAGCTGTACCTATGGTCTACAGGCAAGAGCGGGGTAGGAAAAAGCAGCACGAGATGCACAAATTGTTCGACCACCTGCGCCTTTATCGGTGTTGTTGCCTGAAAAGCCCACGGTTGCAGACCGCCGTGACAGTTACGAGAATATGGATACATCGTTGTTAGCGAAAACCGATCAAAGAAGTTTACCTTTGCATTTGCCTTTGCAATGCGATGCAGGACATTCGTTGTTCTAGCGCGCTGGAACGTCTTAAGTCTGAAAGGGTCGATGTCTGCTGATGTCACGTGACTACGATCGACACGATCCAGGTGACTGAATATTTGAGTATTATTTGAGTAGTGACGTACAAAGCGATGTTTGAATTCTGGTTTGTTTTCATTTCTGAAGATGTTCCAAGAGCTGAAAATTTATGTTTGTGTTAGAGTGTTTTGACCAGTGCATCGGCTAAGATATCGTCAGGCTGAAGTGCTGAGACGTGTAATTTAAGCTTCACTTTAGCAGATCTCACAGGTGTGACAATTGGAGTCCAATTGGAAGTAGAATTGAACCCTGTGTGAAGGCCAAAACAACATCAGATTGAGCGTTCTAAGGCACCACGCACAATATGCAAGACTACGTACCGCAGAACCTAGCGGCACTTAGCGATGAGAATAGTTCCATGCCGTCAATAGCGGCCGGGAAAGTTGATGCGCACCACACGCTGAAACCACGGTATTTGGAGGCTAGGGTTGCGTTGAGCGACGTCACTTCCCAAATAAACAAGACAAACACAGCGGACACAAACACGATAATGTCCAAGCACTCACAGTCAAACACCACAGGACCTGTAGCACGGGCTGATGAGAGCTATTCGGAAGATGGAGAACAGGAACCCAACGAGGACGAAATAGAAGAATTGGGGTATGTGGTGAGGCGAGCTAGTCACGTGACCATAAGTTCTAGTGAATCATCTGCCCTCGATGCAGCTCCGTTGTCACCGCAGCATGAAGCCGCTTGCAACAATGACGGCACCTCGTCGCTTGAGTGCGTTCCGCTTCAGCTCCTCGTTACCGAAGACTCTCGACGGACAGTACGCCTTGCGTACGAAAAGCTCCATCGCAACTCACCGGATCTATTGGATGAGGACACCTACGATGTTGTCATGGTAGCAGAATATGTCGATGACATTTTTGATCACATCAAATATCTGGAACAGGAATACAAGCCGGATGGCACCTACATGAACTCTCAACCGGAGCTTAAATGGTCCTATAGAGCAACACTTCTCGACTGGCTCGTGCAAGTACACTCTAGATTCCAACTGCTTCCCGAGACCCTTTACCTCACCGTTAACATTATAGATCGATTTCTATCCAAAAAGACCGTTACTTTAAACCGGTTTCAATTGGTTGGTGCTGCGGCCCTTTTCATTGCTGCAAAGTTTGAAGAGATCAATTGCCCATCTTTGAAAGAAATTTTGTACATGCTCGACAATGCTTATAGTCGAGAAGAGCTACTGAAGGCCGAGAGTTTTATGATTGACACGTTAGGGTTTGACTTGGGGTGGCCAGGTCCAATGTCTTTCTTAAGAAGAGTGAGCAAAGCAGACGATTATGAGTACGACATACGAACTCTGGCGAAATATCTACTTGAAACGACTATTATGGATCCTCGATTAGTTTCTGCTCTTCCTAGTTGGCTGGCTGCCGGAGCTTACTACCTGAGCAAAATCATACTCAAGTCGCACGAATGGACTTGTGAACATATTTTTTATTCGGGCTACGCAGCGGAACAACTCATTCCTTTAGCAACTTTGATTTTAGGAAACTGCAGACTCGCAATGAAGCGCCATCAGGCTGTTTTTGAGAAGTACTCGGAACGCCGGCATCGGAGGTCGGCACAGGTTGTGGAACGGTGGATAGCGCTGGCAGAACAAAGGCCAGACTAAGGTAAACATCTAGCGCCCCTTAGCGACATAAAGAAGTGGAAAAGAATAGGCGTAAACAAGACGCATCTTTTTCTAAAGGCATTATCTCACCATTAAAACTTAATGTAGAATATAGAGTCGGTCCGTTCTAGCCTTACCGTAATCCGGTATTGATTAGACAGTGACATTATCAGCATGACATTTCAATAACAAATGAACTATTAATAATGAGATAGGTACAATTTCTTTCAAGATCCGCATAGCTTTAAGGCGAATTGTTAATATAAAAGAAAGACTCTCACAAAAAGCGCTTTTTCTGAGTAAGCTTACCCCGCGGGAAATGTTACTTGAAGAATTATGCGAAGAGTAGTTATCACGACCGGAATTTGACCGACCGCGTAACATTCTTTTTGATACCTGTCTTTTCACCTTCGTAAGCACTGGATTGACCACCTGAGTAAACAGCACGCACGGATTTGAGCTTTTTCTTTGCTTTGTCGAACTTCTTCCGCTTCTTAACACGAGAGTTTCTGTTATCCTTTTTTCTCTTCGGCGTAAGACCTTTGTTCTTCAATATTTGATAGTTAATAGCACGCTTGCCATCTTGCCCAACAACGTCTGCAAGCTCTGCCAATCCGCCTTCTCTTGCGGCAAGGAGAGCCTGTTTATGGGCCTGCTGTCTAGAATCTTTTCTATCTTGTCTGGCCTTTTGTACTTGAGCATAATAATCTGTTGAAAAGGCCCTCTTAAGAGCACTGGCTGTATTCTCGTCGTCAGAATCGAGATCATTACCGTCAAGTTCAGCATCCTTTGACCCTTGTTGCCCACGCTTTCTCGCTTCTTCCAAGAGTCGTTGTTGCCTCTCGAAGAGTCTTTCCTTGTAGGGTATGTCATCGTCACCTTTAAACTTTTCCCCTTTCTTGTTTTCCTGCTGATCAATTTTCGAAGTGTAGAACCGTAAGGTCTTTTTTCTAGCCTTCTTGTCTAGAGCATCAACGTCTGCGATCTCATCTTCAACAAAATCGTCCATTTCGCTATTGAGAGCTCTGTTATCTGGAGCCTTTGTCCAACGTGGCCTGCTTACATCTATTTCAAAGTCTTCTTCATCGTTGTCAGATGCGACCTCACCTTCGGCCTCAGCCTCAGAATCAAGCTCTCCCTGATCTGAGTCAGTTTGCAAGAGCTTCTCATCGAGCTCTTCAACAATACCGCCATGTTCTAAAATTTCATCCTCAGATAGCTGCTCCTCGTCGTTATCCTGACTTGCGCCATCATTTACCTCCGGAAGTTCTTGTGCTTGCCTCCAAATTTCTTTGCAGCTCAAAATACTCTCCATTAATGGATGATGCTTCATTGTGTGAAATTCCTCGTTGGTATCGAATTCATGCCTTAATATTGAAAAATATGATACCACAGTGCCCAGGTAAGCGGATAAAGCCAATGCTTTGATTCTGCTTACTGCAGATGACCCAGTATTTACCTTAAGGTCTTCTAACAGCGGTACCAGACTTGCCAACTCGTTGGCTAGAGGGAAAAACTCAGGAAATGACGTTTTCAACAGTTCTTGCTTTGCTTCAGTTGACATCTTGAAAACATCCTTTCCTACAGCTTCAGAAGCGCTGGCTGCACCCGAAGCTTGAAATTGCGCCACATCGAACTCTTTAGCATTTTTTTCCCACTCCTCATCCAGACCCTCGTCCAGATAATCGCCCATATTCAAATCCTCGAGATGCTTTTTCTGCTGCCGAAGTGCTTCCTGTTCAATTTCTTTCGCATCTTCTTCATCCTCCAAGTCATCTGCACCGTAGTACTCGTTCTTAGTACTACCCCAAGCATTTTCGTTCTCCAACATGTCTCCTCCGTCTTCGTTTTCACTTCCATCTACTTGCAGATTTCGACCAAAAACTTCCCTGTATGCCTTTTGTCCATCAAGCTCCTCGTCTTCCGAACCAGAGTGCTCCTCGACACCCAAAACCTCTTCCTCTTCGTCGTCTTCCATCAATCTTTCGTCGTCTTCCGACATTTCATCTTCAATTCTGGCCTCATCTAACAGAATCTTTTCTCGTTTTTTAGCAAAGCTATCAACTTCGTTAAAACCGTAATCATCCCCAGTTGGTCGATCCTCGCCACGCTTCGATTTATTAGGTTTAACCATCCTTTCAACAGCTCTAACCTAAATCAAATCTCTACTTTTGTAACTTATTTTGGTAAGTCGATGAGCTTCTGGAAAATTTGATGATGCGATGAGCTACTGAAAAATTTTGAAAAATTAGATCAACATCAACAGATCGAAGAGTGCAAATTGGTTCAATCATCAACATCTGAATTGTCGAACTATGAGTGGTACAGGCCGGTTACCGTCATTAAATCAGCCCAATGGGAAAACAGGACTGAAGTTCAAGCCCAAAGTGCTGGCAAGAAGATCTAAGGAAGAGCGAGAAGCGTCTGTACCCAAGACGGCCCCAGAGGAAGTGGGCCGCGGCAGGAATGATGACGGGAAGCACAAATACAGTAAACGAAATATAGGTAACAACATGCAACGGAGGACGCCGCGGTACCTCAACAATACGCATGTGATCAACAGCGGGCCGTTTGCTGCCGGCAATTTTAGCGGTGGTGGCGGTGACATGCGAAGAGGTTTTATCAAATCAGAGGGAAATCAGGCCAACCTGTTGAAGGAGGGCCTTAAGGAAGTAGGTGATGATTCGGACGGTGAAAATGCGACTAAAATAAACATGGGGAAGGAATACAGGAAGAATCGTGCGGATGACAGTGACATTGACAGTGACCATGAGGACGACGCAGCAGCTCTTCAATCTAAACAGCTTGCAAGCTTGTTCCCTGTACGAGCGACGCGGGTGCGACACGAGGACGTCGAGGCGGTGAAAAAAGAGCTACAGGAGTCGATGTCGGACGCTGCGACGCGAGAACCCACACCGGGGGTACCGAAATTGGAAGACGAAGAAGAGGACAGGCAGAACAGCGTGAAAGCGGCATTACAGAGCATCTTAAAAGGAAATGACACCGAGCTTCAGCGGAAATTGGACGGACTGAAGTTACAAGGCGAGTTCCATTCCGTTAACTCCCACGAGGCTGAACAAGAAGTCCATTTATTGAACGAGGACCACAAGCATATTACCAGGAAGCTGGTGAGACTGAATAACAAACCTAATAAATTTTTACTTTTCCAGCTTCCGAGTGTTTTGCCCGAATTTGAGGCAGAGATGATACCGGAAGCGTCCGGCACTGCAGTTGCTACAGCGTCAGAGACATCTGCTATGGACGAAAAACCTGTTGAGAAACCTTCTAAAATTACGAAACTTGAGCAAGAACAGAATAAGCCAAATCCTGTTACAGGAAATATTGGTTCTTTGCGAGTTCACAAATCAGGCAGATTGTCGGTAAAAGTCGGCAACGTTGTCATGGACATCAGCAGAGGTGCCGAGGCATCGTTTCTACAACAACTGGTGGCGCTCGATGACAGGGAAGAGGAAAGGGCCGTCGAATGTCTCGGTCGAATTGACGGAAAAGTAGTCGTTACGCCACAGTTTTGAAAACTAGAAAAAAAGCCAAAAAAATGAGATAAACACCACACTGCTGCATCAAGATTTTAGGGGTAGGAGGAGCTCGTCAAAGCTCGCAGGGTCTTGGGCTTAACGCCGTCGATTGTATGGTACTAGTATCTGAGTATGATATATCACTATGTACGGAGAAAGTAGCCCATTGATCGAAAGGATGAACTTATGCCTAGGGCACCCTAATCATGAACTGAACATTACAATAAATGGTAAGGACTTAGCATCTGATAAGCAAGAATGGATTCAAGTGGGCCACTTGGCAATGGTCATGAAAGAAATACGTTTTTATCCCGGGTTTTTGGAGCGAATTCCGCTGACAATGGATCTATGGGATACACAGAAATGACCCAGATACCGCTACTAGAAGAAGAAGAAAGGTCAGTTGAGCAGGACAATGACGTGAGATTTCTAGAATCGGATGGTGCATCAAGCTCAGAGGAAGATGAAGTCAGCGAGGGTGAGATAGAGCCTACTCATGTTTTCGATGGGATGACGAGTGTGGCGTTTGAGGACGAATCAGACGATGCAGGATTTAGTCGAAAGGGTTCAATGGGCTCAATACCAAAAGCAGGTCAAGGGGAAAGCACGGAGGATGAAGATGATGCAAGAGGAGCGGTAGATACGGATCAAAATCGCTCCAGGATTGCAGAACGACGGCACGATGTTTATCAAAAGCGAAGGGCCGAAGTAGATTCTGAAGGTGATGACAACGACATTGACCAAGAAGAATCTCCTCTTTTTGCGCAAGAAGATAGAAAAAGTAGAGGACAAAACGCAACACCAGCGTTTGCAGATGCCTATTCCAATATTCCCTTCGTGAAACAAGCAACACAAAGAAATTGGCGCAAGTCGAGCCACGGTTCACGTCTAGAAAAAGACAGTTTTCTATATCGGAAAAAATCCGTCTGGGATGAAGAAAATCAACGGACGGGACCTGCATTGCGTCCTCCTCGATTTCTACACAACATCACAGCCGTAAGCAAAACTCCTGCTGCGAGAGTAAATACCTTAAGTCCTCGTGAGAAGGCTCTGTGGAAATGGGCCAATGTCGAAAACCTGGATATTTTTCTACAGGAGGTATACGCTTATTACCTTGGCAACGGATTTTATTGCATTTGCATTTCGAAGATTTTAAACCTTGCGACGCTGGTTTTCGTCACTTTTATTTCCACTTACTTGGGTAGCTGTGTCGACTACTCTAAACTGCCTAGCAGTCATAAATTCTCACAAATACGCATAGATCAGTGCTATTCCACTCAAATCACTGGATTCACGAAATTTTGCCTGTGGATGTTCAATAGCTTTATTATTTTGAAATTCGTCCAGCTTTATTACGACATTCGAGCCCTTCAAGATATTCACAACTTTTATGCCTACCTTCTGAACATATCCGACAAAGATCTCCAGACAGTGCCATGGCAAAGTGTAGTGGAGCAGATCGTCCTACTCAAGGACCAAAATGCGATGACTGCGAATGTCGTCGAGGTCAAAGCTAAAAGTCGCATAAATGCACACGACGTGGCAAATAGAATAATGAGGAAAGACAACTACCTCATTGCTCTTTTCAACTCAGACATTTTGAATCTGTCCCTCCCAATTCCGTTGTACCACACGAGCACGCTGACAAAAACATTAGAATGGAACTTAAACCTCTGTGTCATGGGGTTTGCTTTCAATGAGCAAGGCTATTTGAAGCACAATTTTTTGAAGCACTCTCAAAGGGATTACTTGAAAAACGAGTTGGCAAAAAGATTCATGATTGCTGGATTTCTGAACATAATTCTCTCACCATTCCTCGTGGCTTATTTTGTTCTTCTCTACTTTTTCCGCTATTTTAACGAATTTAAAACAACGCCCGGCGCCCTCAGCTCACGGCAGTACACTCCTATAGCAGAATGGAAATTTAGAGAATACAACGAGCTGTATCACTTGTTTCAAAGAAGGATGGGGTTAAGCGTTGAGATAGCAAATCGCTACATCGATCAATTTCCAAAGGAAAAAACAAATTTAATCTTGAAATTCGCGGCTTTCATTTCGGGCTCTTTCGTCGCAATTCTAGCTCTGCTGACAATTCTTGATCCCGAAAACTTCTTAAATTTTGAGTTGACGCAAGATAGGTCTGTGCTGTTCTATATCAGTATATTCGGCACTATTTGGGCCGCATGTCGAAGTTCGCTTTCGGATCAATACAAAGCATTCGATCCGGAGCAGACCCTCAAGGAACTTATTGACTGTATACATTACGAGCCTAAAGAATGGCGTGGCAGGTACCACTCCGAACAGGTCAAGCTGGAATTTTGCAAGCTTTACAACTTGAAAGTTATTCTTCTGTTAAGGGAGCTTGCGAGCTTGGTGCTGAGTCCTTTCATTCTCTGGTTTGCTTTGCCAAGCTCGTCGGGCAAAATCATCGATTTTATCAGGGAAGTCTCGGTTTATGTTGATGGTCTCGGTTATGTTTGCAAATATGCCACATTCAAAGTAAAGACAAGAGATCATGGAAATGCTGCACATGCCGGGTCAAGTTCTCGAGTAGGACGAAGGAACTCACAGGAGAGTGACAGCGGAAGCTTATCTAGCTCTTCAAGTGCTTCCAGCGACAAAGGTGTCGACAAAATGATGCAGTCTTACATGTATTTCATTGACGACTATCAAAATAAAGATAACGCTGTCGGAAAATATCAGCTTCCAAGAAATAGGTCCAACAACTTGAAGGAATTCAATGATCATTGGCCGCATACGAACTACTCATGGAAAACTCAATTTGAATTGGGCGGCCGCAGTACCAAGAGCACTGAAAACTCTTCTAAGTCAAGGCATGCAGACCCATCGGGATCCCAGAAGCGACATGCAAGTACCACCAAAACGAGACGTAATCTACGTTCATCTTCGCCCCTGAATGGAGATAATGGCCTCGGCGAGTCATTTATTAATTCTATACCTCTTCAAGATTATGGCCATAAGACTAAGACTGAGGAGTTACGTCGCGGAAATGGAGTGTTAGGTCTGATCAACCAGTACTACAAAAAATCAGATGTAGGTCGCTGATATACAATGCATGCATCAAGTATTTTAACCCTTGCAAAATCTATAAATGTTAATTCAAAAGTGTTCTGCTCACTTTTTGGCGTTACGAAGCTTCTTTTCTCTTTCGTACTTGCTCTTCTCAGCGCCTTCCTCAGTGCTGATCGTGTTGATAATACGTGCCATTTTAGCATGATATTCAGCACTTTCTCTCTTCTTCGTATCAATCTGTTGTCTAGCCTCAAATTTGGTATCTTTCCGAATTTCTTTCATCGTAAACTTACGTTCTTTCCTCAATTGTGCCTTCATCTTGTTCATTTCGTTCCTTGCGCTATCAACGTCATACGATCTCTTCTCGGGATTGAAGTTCTCCTCGAATTTAGGGGTATGTGAAGGAATTCCAACTGGCCTGTGGTTTTGCAAAGCTAGAGGGATATGCTCTCGATTCTTCTTGAGTTTGTCAATCTTTTGAAGAATTTGACTTGGGCTATTAAAATGCTCATAGCTATCTCTGAAAGTGGCCAAGTGACCTTCAAAGCGACTAATTATTTCGGGAAACGCAGATAATTCTTTCCAAACCAGACTAATAGTCTCATCAACTAGGTTTATTACTGCAGATAAAGCGCTTTTCTTCAAGTCGTCTGTGATATCTCTATTGCAAATGCTGAGTGTGTTTAGGCTGATAGGGTGCGACTTTGCGGAGGCGAAAGAAGCAGGATCGAGCACAGGAAGGACCCCCACTTCAAGTGCGCTCTTTGAGGAAGCATAAGTGTCTGTTCCCTGGGATGAAGGTAATAAGCTCATAATAGCTCTCTCCAAGAAAAATACCAACTCAGGGGAAAATCGCTTCGATAATCGCTGATACTTCAAAAATATTTTGCAAAGGATGATGCAGAATAGCAACTTTTGTAAAGTATCTGGTTTTGTCTGTTCTAAAATCTCACCAATGACAATATTGCATGGTGTTATCACCAGGTGATAGTGATCAGACGCCGAAAAAATGGTTCCCACCGTTGCGAAAAAAATCAAATCTCCTCTTGACAGGCCGTTGAGTTGCTGCGTCTTAAATCTTAAGTGAATGTCCTGTATGATGTCCCTACATGAGAGAGATAAAGGCTCATTATATTTCTGCGCCAAATTTCTTAGGATACTGACGAGAGAATTTATGCTCTCACCCACCCCTCCAGCTTCGTTTCCCCCATAGTTGGAAGCCAGGAACATGATATGATACAAGAGCACTCCCGTGAACTTGCCTAAACGTTGTTTGTTTCCCTCTGCAAGTCTGGGTTGGCAGGCTTTTATAATATCCTTCACAATCTTGGAGTGATCCCCAACTTTATAGCCATTAACAACAGCCAAAAGCTCTTCATGAGTTGATGGACATGTCCTAAATTGCGCCGCAGCCTTGTTCTTGCAGGAACGCGATTCGCGTTCATCATCCGACACCGACACGGAGACATCATCATCAGAGTCGGCGATTCCCTCATCGTCAACACCCATACCATCGTGCTCAGAATCACTGCCCCTCCAAAACTCGTCGCCCAGGTCCTCAACTCCGCGATCTTCCTCGAGCATTCCTGCCATTCTATTTAGCCTGTCCTGTTCTAGCGCCAACCTTTTTTGCTCTTGTTCGGATTTGATCTCTTCCTCAGTTTTGGTCCTATCAGCCGGAGCTGCACGTCTTTCCAGTATCAACTCTTTCACCTTCATATCGTATTCCTTGTCAGCGTCGTGATTTTTGTCAAAGACAGCTGAACGAGCAGGTTCCGGCACACTATGCAACTGAGAAAGAATGTCATCAAAATCATTGTCCAGATTGTCAATTTGATCTTCTAATTGTTCTTGCGCCTTTTGCCTTTCTTGCTTGTAAAATTTGGATTTGGCAATAACTTCCTTCATGACTTCAGCTTTGGTTTTCTTTCTCTCTGGTTGCGGCTCTTCATCCCCAAGTAGCTCTTCATCCATTAGACGTTTCGAAGTCCTTTGTGCCCGTTTTTCAAGCATTGCAGCGTCATCCTCGTCATGCAAACCCAAATCTCCCCGGTCGAAATCGTCTTCCAGGGCCAACGACTTGCCGAAATGTGTTAATTTTTCTCCATACATGTCACCGTCATCATCGCCGTCTTCTAAATTGAAGATAGAACGACCAGCACCTGAGTGATTTTGACGTTCTCTTGTAAAACGCTCCAGCATTTTCTCTTCGGCCGTCATAGTCTTATCCTTCTCACCAAAACGCCTATCAAACACCCCACCAAGCTTGTTTTTCCCGCCCTTTCTCAATTCATGTGCCTTTTGCCGCTGCTCTTCACCAATCTGTTTCGAAATACCAGGTTTACCCACTGGCCTCTGTTCACCTCCGTTGTGCGTGCTTCGTTTGTCTCGGTTGACCTTCACATCGAATGGATTAAATTGTTCTCGAATTCTTGCCACCGTCTTAGCCCGTTCCTCGCGGTCATATTCTCTGGACTGCTTCTTTGATTTTTTGGACCCTTTCACATTAGATTGACCGGTAAGACCATTATCTTTCAGCGCTTTTCGAAGGTTTTTCAGCTGCGAACCCGCCATCTCTTGGAATAGATAGAAAAGTAGGGGTAAATAGGCAAAATTTGACCAAAAAATAACCGAGAAACAACGTAAAGCTCCCCAACTCTTGATTCAGATTCTCGGACAACAAACGATTCAATCGAATAGTAGTTTAAGGATCTTGTTTAGCGCTTCTTTTTTGATTCCGAGCGATGCGATGAGCTGCCTGAAAAATTTGCCCATCAATATCTCACCCATCGATTAGTGATTTTCGTACAAGAGTATATAGGAATAAGCCAAAAGCGGTGGCAAACCTGAACCATATCAAGGTATTCTTATACTCGCACACTCAAGAGGTAACGATCATAAGAGATTCCTCCATTAGGTTACCAAGATGTCCAGGGACGCTCCAATCAAGGCTGATAAAGACTTTAGTGAAACTCTGCATGATGAGTTTCCCAAGATCGAGATTTTGGCTCAGAAAGACGTAACAGGAGCAGTTGAAAAACTGCTGGTTTTGGAAAAGCAGACGAGACAAGCGTCGGATTTAGAATCTTCGAAAAAGGTTCTGGTCCGGATTGTAGATCTGCTGGTGGACAATAACAGATGGGATGAATTGGACGATCAATTGATGCTGCTGTCGAAAAAACACGGGCAGCTCAAAATGTCGGTTCAAACCATGATACAGCAGATAATGGAGAGACTCAGGGATGTGAAAGATCTCAAAACTAAAATAAAGGCCATTGAGACGATAAGAACGGTGACCGAAAACAAGATCTTTGTTGAAGTCGAAAGAGCCCGCGTTACCAGAGAGCTAACGCATATCAGACGAGAACAAGGTAAAATCGACGAAGCTGCCGAGCTTTTATGTGCTTTACAGGTAGAGACGTTTGGATCGATGGAAATGTACGAAAAAATTCAATTTATTATGGAACAAATGGAATTGAGTATCTTGAAGGGAGATTTCTCGCAGGCCGCAGTATTGTCACGCAAAATATTGAAGAAGACTATAAAGAATGATAAGTACGCTGCGCTGAAGCTCGAATATTATAATTTACTTATTAAAATCGGACTTCACAATGCGGATTACTTGCAAGTAGCCCAGTACTATCAGGAAATTTACAACACCAACTCGGTGAGACAAGATGAAGCTCTATGGAAAGATGCGCTTTCACACGTGGTTTCGTTCCTGGTTTTGGCCCCTTACGACAATTTGCAAAATGATCTCATTCACAAGATACAGCTTGACAATAATCTGAAAAAACTAGAGGACCAGGAGTCCCTTGTCAAGCTTTTCACAACTACGGAGTTGATGAGGTGGCCTATTGTGCAGCAGAAATACGAACCCATTTTGAAAAGCGACAGGGTAGCGTTTGGGTCCAACTCGGCTCATTGGAGCGATTTGCATAAGCGTGTAATTGAACACAACTTGCGAGTCATTTCCAAATACTACACCAGGATTAACCTTTCGAGAGTAAATGAACTCCTGGATTTGAGCGAAGCCGAGACAGAGCAATTCATCAGCACGTTGGTAAACCAGGGCATCATATATGCCAAAATTAACAGACCTGCAAAAATTGTGACATTTGGCAGACCCAAAAATTCGAGTCTTCTTCTGAACGAATGGTCTCAGAACGTTGACAACTTACTAGAACAAATCGAGACCATTGGTCATCTGATCACCAAAGAAGAGATTTTGCATGATCTAAAGAGTAAATAGTTGTTCAGCAGCCAGCACGGAATATCGTGACGAGATATGCGCATGTAAAATCATGTTTTTTCTTGTTTTCTTTTCTGACGAGCGCTCTCAACGAGACTCCCCCAACGTTCTTTCAGCTTAACGATTTGATTAGACATTTTCTTGTTTTCCCGAGCAAGATGCTCCACTTTTGCCTCATATTGTGCGACTCTACGTTGTTCTAACATGCCCATATCGCTTAACAACGAAATGACGTTTTGGTTCACTATATCTTCCAACGTCGAAAACCGGGAATCTGTCTCCAGTTGAACTTTCAGTAAATTCAGTAAACTCGTTCGATAAGTTTCAATTACGGTTGCAAAATTACTATCTGTCCAGGACTTCTCCCTTAATGCCGTCATAGCGGTGATTTCCGAACGATCGCTTTGATTTTGACTGTCTTGAGCTACTTCTTGCGCTGCCTGTTCCAACAGTTTCAGCTCTTTGACCCTATTTTGAATATCATCTCCTACAAGACTCAATGCCTGCCGTACATGCTCGCTATCTTGCTCTTTTTCACTGATTTCTTGCAAAGTTTGAGTCGATTTCAACGCCCGTTCGTACATGATCGTTGCCTTATCATATCTCCTGTCTCGAAGTAACAATTGAGCTGCTTCCAACTGGTCAAAAATCTTCTAAGCCGTTAGTCTCATTGATAATCTCAACAAAACCATCTGAACAAATCTTACCTCTGTTAATGTGGCCATTTTCCAGTTTTTGGGATGTGAGGATAGTGAAGAAAGGCGGGCTTTTTTTCTAAACATTAACCCTGCAATTCACTCTCATAGTAGAGATAAACATACATATACAGATTTAAAGGCATTTTGATCGTCTTTCTTGGTCAATGCCATCAGTGATTTCCGCGGGCGGAGAACATAATAGCACTGATGATGAAAGAGCGAAATTTTGGGATGATATGGAACAAGTATTGAGTTGTAATGATCGGAATGATAGTACACAAGTGAATTCGTGCTTGGTGTCGTACGTTGCTAAATGTGCGGAGTCTTACAACAATAGGATAGATTCGGAACAGGATATTTACAGATTGGCGTTAATTTTGACGCATTCGAAGCTCTTTGAGGAAAATCGGGAATTTTGTGTGAGTAAATTATTGTCGCTTTTGAGTGTAGATCTTTTGGAATCGACTTTGAAATTTATCATTAGCTACATTATGTTGTGTGCTGTTAAGATAGATTCGAGTCTGTTGGAACTGCTACTGAATTTCCAAGGCTTTACGGTGGTTTACAATAATCTATACAATCAATTTGCGTACTTAAGCCGATACGGTGACGACGCTTTGGAAGATCAACAAAAATCTGAAATTGACGTGGAAATTATCGAGGGGATGAAGAAAACCGCGACTATCTTGATCGATATATTATTTCAGGAACTCAAGTTCTCCAAGTGCGAAATATCGAACATACAAATAGTGGACGATTTTTTCGTTTACTACTTGATGAGCACCTTACGGTCGGACACAACAACGGACATTTTCAATAATGCCAAATTTAAGCTATTGTTGGCACTCAGTGAGCAATACATGATATCGTCCTACAAGTACGAGATCGAAAACAAGGTAGCCAAGTATTTGATGAACCACGCAGTTTCTCAAAATTTTATTGGGCTTCTCTTACTGAAATTCAATCGCATTACTGACCGAGCGCTCCAAATAATGATGTGCAAAGTCGTATACTTGATACTGACTAGCAAAGACGACTTGGCCAAAGATTTCTTTTACGTTAATGACCTCCATGTTTTCGTTGATGTCTTGATTAGAGAGCTGATGAACATTTCTGAGGACGAAGAACTGACAAGGAACACTTTTTTGCGAGTGTTACTACCTTTACTGAGAAATACGGTTTTGGCTACTACTCATTATAGGAAAGCCGATCTAGTTCAGACCTTGGAGTACCTGTCATTGCCCGACAATTTTTGCTCAAGTTCGGAAATAAAAAATGAACACAAGACAACGGCTCGCTTAGCAGCAAAATGTTTTGATTCTGTCAGCTGGCTCAATAATTCTGCCGAAGATTCAGCTGTTTACGAAGGGGATAATAGTCGAGATTCAAGTGTGAGTGAGGGATCATTCCTACAACAATCTTTAACTGAACGTAATGCTAACCGACTATACAAAAGTCAAAATAGTTCGCATTCAGCAGAATCCATAAGTAAAAGATATCAGCCACCGCCGCTACCTCCCGCAAGAAAAGTCCCTTCAAGGCTTGGAAGCGGACAAAAGATAGCTCAATTCAGACCTTAAATTAATACGTCTATATAATACAAAAAATGCAAGCTAAACTAAACTTATCCTATCGGCTTTATCTAACAGGAACAAGAAAAAACAACCTATGCTAAATTATATTATCACCATTAACATCCACGGCGTCCTCAACACCAACCATGTTCTCTTCATCTATGAGAACCTCATCCAGGTAATTTTCCTGTTCTGCAGCTGTGTACTCATCGATGACAAATTGGATGGTTTCTCTCGACTCTAAAAACTCTTCCCAATCGTTTTGGAACATTCTGCCGTTTTGGTACATGTGCAAGAAGGCTCCCTTTTTGAATAGCACATCAAATCCACTACATGCCTTTTGAAGAAGCATTGTTACCGAAGAAGTGTTAGCCAACATCATACCGCTTACACAGTCAGAGTTCGGCGAAACGTTGTAGATAGATTTTTTTCCAAAGTTGACATGCAAAGCAGTAGAGGACCAAGCTGGGAACTTAACTCTTTGTTGAGATTTTAAAATCGCTCTAGTAACATCGTTTTGGTCAACAGAGCCCACGAGAGAATCGAAAATGCCTAAGTATACCGGCGTTTCATTGCTTCTGGTAACCATGGTGTTCGTTTTGTCAAACAAATCTAGTATGACATCGTAAGCAGTATTTCGCTTGAATTCTTTTGCCTCGGAAATAAAATCACTAGTAAATGGAGTGAAGCTTGGAACTAGAAAATGCAGATCGGCCGTTGGAACGATAGTCGAAAAAATGCTGGATAGCGAATTATACATGTAGCTTGGGAATCTCAGACTGTTACTGACGGACGACTGAACGCTCGCAATCAATTGGTTTGTTTGCTGATAACTTGTGTTGGGATCCCTAAAGACTCTGCTTGCGAGATTCATTAATGCGTTGTTGTCAAATACGACTGACGCGTCGCAGTTCTCGATAAGCCTTCGCAGAGTTAGAATGGTGTTATAGGGTTGTATCACCACCTCAGACTCGTTGCTTGGGAACACGGAATATGTTGTCACGATTTTCTTGTGGTATCTATCCGAGAGAGCCTCCAAAATGCTTGAACCAAGTCCGGAACCTGTTCCGCCTGCAACGGAGTGCAAGAGTTGAAAACCTTCGAAATTTTCTGTTGCATCAATTTCTTTGTCAATCATATTCAAAAAGTCTTCTTGGCTCTCTACCCCATAATCATATCCCTTGGACCACGTATTTCCTGCTCCTAATTCGTCTTTCGAAACCCAAATGTTTCTTTCATTAAAAAAACCTGGAAAATGAGTTTGCACATCTCCAATTGCACTAGGTTCTAAATCAAACAGAAATGCCCTAGGCGTAAAACGGTTTTGACCATCTTTTCTGAAAAAAACACTCGTGTCATCTTCTCTTACAGAATCAGCTTGTTCTTCTTTAACGCTTTGCCCATTTCTGTCAATACCGTGCTCTTTGATCAATTGAGACCAGAATTCCTTCCCTATCTGATTCCCGCATTGCCCAATTTGCAATGTTATAATCTCTCCCGTCATTGACTGCCAAAGTAACTCAAAATGGAGCGTTATTCTCCTCAATAGGATTCCATTTGTTGATGCTCGTTGATTTGATACAACTATGATTTTGAGATATGTAAACATTGAGAAGCTTAGATATCAACAGCCACGTGACCACGGTGCCACACATTCAACAACGATCAGTCAGCAGCCTTTTTAATTTACAGAAAATGAGTATGTAGACAGACCTAGCCTATCGAGCTCAAAAGTTCGAACTCTCAAAGGCGAATTCTAAGCCCCGACGCCGGTGAGCCAATTTTAGAGACCAACGCAATCTTGTCAACATTTCCCTTCTGCGACGCATGATATCTGGCACCTGTCAGAGGATCGACAACGTATGGTGTATCTTTGTAAATGGGAGTGAAAGTGGCAGCACAGATATCAAACTCGGCGTAAGGGTCGAAGTCGATTTCAACAGCGTCGTGAGCCAAGGAGTCGGCTCTGTCCTTGATTTTTTCTGCTTGCTCGGCACGTGGACCTGTTGTAACGATATTCAAAAACTCACTGGCAAATAAAGATGCTTGCACATAGTTCTTATGCTTAAATGACTGTGACATAGCCACCTGGAGTGCGGTGCTGCGATGAACAGGGAGCAGTTTTGTGCGTGTGAAATAAGAGGCTAGCTCCAGGTTGCGCTTCACATTTTCCGGCGCCAATGAACGACGACTTAATTCAATAGAAAGACCCAATACGTACTCCCGAGCTTTTGAAAGAGCATTACGAGCGGCTTCTTCGTCCTCGTCATCATTGACAGCGAAAAGTGTCACAGTGTAGATCACATCTCGGAATGCCTCAATTGCTAGCTCCAATTTGTTTGATTTAAAAAGCTTGAACCCTTCATGCATCTTTTTCGTCACCACATCGATGCCAGCAACGTATGGGATAATCTTGTTGTGGGACTCTTCCTCGGCATCTTTACGGACGTAACCTGTGATAGAGGGCAGATCATTGGAAGCTGGTGGCATGTAGGTTCTGCAACTTTCATAGACGTCTAGGAAACGTCCTTTTAAAGGACCAAAATTCGAAACGCCAGCTTGCTTATTAAGAGCTTGGGCAGCGGCATCAAATGCGCCAGCAGCGACAAGAACATAGGGAAGTTTAGAGTTCTTCACCCAGAGGGCAGTCTCGTTATCCTCGTTGGTCCCTGCTTCAGGTTGGGCTTGATATTGAACCGATGGCTCCTCAATGTCCAGCTCTTCTTCGCCTAGGTCCCAACCTCCTTCATCTGCGGCAAGGTTTTGATCATCGAACATTTCTTCTTCCTCATCTAGAGCTCCTTCAACGGCTCGTGGTTCTCCCTGATGCATCACAGCCTTGTCTGTCTCTTTGTCTTCAAGAACGAGATCTTCAACCTGTCCTGACAAAGCTTTTTCAAAGAAAGATGTCTCGGCCTCCTTCAAAGGCCAGTTGGCAACGGGTTGGGAAACCACAGGTTGTTTGACGTGCGTAGAAGCACGAACAGTCTCTGGTAGAGAGATATCGCTCTCGTTTACACCAGCAGAGTCCAAAATCCTGGCAGCACTTTCATCGTCGCCATTTGCCTTGGCGACCGCGTACGCCAGTGGAAGAGACCCCAACTCTTCAAAGACTGAAGCTCTCTTTTGGAAAGAGTTATTGTAGAAGGTGTTCGAGAGCAGACCAGAGATATCACTTCTATTTTTGGCAATAGACTCCATTTTCAAAAGTTTTGTTTTGTCACCAGTCAATAGGTATAAGAAGGACAGCTTGTCAAATTGCTTTTGAGCCTGGTAGACGATTTCCACAAGCTTAGTGTTACCTTGAGACAAAGCCACCTTGCCTAATCTCTCCCAAGCCACAGCGCTATCTAATTTTTGGGCCTCGACGAATGCGACCTCTAAATTTCCATCTTCGATAGCGAGATCAAATCTAGTCTTTGGATCTTGAACAAATTGAAGTGCAACGTCTGGGTAGCCGGATTTTTGCAAGAAAGAAATGATGTTCTGTCCCACCAAGTTAGAGTTATTGATAATCCTGAGGACTTCAGGGAAGTTTTTGTTAACCAGTGCTTTCTTGAATCTGTACTCCGTTGGGTCAATCGTTACAATCTCAACTTCGCCATCTCTATTCAGAGCATAAACAGATTTCCCTTGCACTTTAGTAATGTAAAGGGTGTTCTCGAGGGTTTTTATTATACCGTTGTCTCCATTGAGAAGGGTGTATTTGATATGGTTGAGGGTGGAGTAAACTAGAACCCCAGTCTCGTCCCAAGCGGCGCTCTTAATACGGATGGTTTCGTGCATAGAAGTCACAACCTCCAGCTGCTTCGTAACGATCGTGATAGTATGTTTACTCATCAAAGCTAAGTATTGGCTATCAGAAGACCAAGCCACGTATTTCACGTTTTTCAAAGCAACTTCAGCAAGTTCCTTTGATTGCTGAACGTCATAGAGAATCACGGTTTTCGACAATAAAATGAGCACTGCACCTGGTCCTCCATATACAATATCCTTAACAGTCCCCTCTCCGCCGATCTTGACTGATTTGGTTGTTTTGTTATCCAAGGTGCGGACGTCCAGAGTGCCAGCCGATGCGTTGTACACCACGAACCTATGACGCGCAACAAAAGTGGCAAAACTTCCAGAATCTTCTATGATATTCGTAGGGTCAATAGCGCCAGTAGGCTGTTTGGGCAAGGTGCATAATGCAAACCTTTCGCTCTGCCCGTCAATACTATTGACGAGGATGGAATGTTGCGATGGGTTGTAGCTTATACTTCTAAAAGCATTCCAGGTGTTACCAATTTTTTTCAAAGAAACGTAAGGTAAAGTAGCAACCCTTTTGTGGTAATCAAAAATCTGGACTTGTTTTTCCTTGTTGACAAAAATGAGTTGATTTTGATTCAGCGCGCTGCAAGGTCTTTCACGGTCAAGCTTGAAGACCATGATACCCGAATCGTGCGCCGCCCCAAAAAGGTTGATGTGAGGATGTGCCCTTACAAGCCAGAAACGATCATTCTCTCGCTTGAATTGCTTGACTGGAGTGCGTTTGTCAAGATCCCAAATGCGGATTGTCTTGTCCTCACCTACAGAGATGATTAGATTCTCGTGAGGGTGGAAGATTACACTATCAACATTGTTGGTATGACCACGGCATGTGTCCACTTCCCATGCTTTAGTGGAGCTCATTCTCCAAAGCTTTACTTGACGGTCGTCACCTCCGGAAACGACTAGCGGTAAAGTAGGATGGAAACTAGCCCAATTGACACCACGAGTGTGCCCCTCCAAAATGAATTTGACAACACAATCACCAAACCCGCCGTCCAGCAGATTCTGTTGAGATGATAATTGGTCCTCCATCGAAAAGGAACTGGGCGCCGAATGTTTTTTCCTTAAACCAGAAATGTCCCAGACACGTACGGTTTCGTCTAACGACGCTGACACGACCAGATCCTCGGTAGGATGGAAGTCCGCACACATCACGAAATGGTTGTGGCCGGTGAGACACGCAATTTCTTTTCTATTTTGCCAATTCCAAATTCGAATGGTTTGGTCATCCGACGCGGAGATGATCCAGGGCAATTCAGGGTGGAAAAACACGGTCCGAACGTAGTCCAAATGATCCGTTAGCGTGAATAGACATTTTTTGGTTTCTAAAGACCATACCTTAATTGTATAGTCGTCACCTGCGGACACAAAAAGAGGTTGCGTTGGATGGAAGTCTATACCACGCACCGGACCCTCATGGTCCTCAAATCTATGGAGTAATGTTCCCATTCTGTAGTCCCACAATTGAATTGTTGACGAGAACAAAGCCACTAGGATCCATGGTCTGGATGGGTGAAATGCCACGCCCTTGGCCCTGGTGGACTTCGACTCAAACTTCGTCAGCATCTTCATCGTGCCTAGAAACAAATCGACAACTCAATGGCTCAGTTTAGAGGTCAATTTGCCTCAATTCGTCCTTACTTTGCCACCTTGTTTTGGTGTTTTAAGCTTCAGAGAGTTCCCCTTTCAATATAAAAATTTTTGATCAGGGACGTTACCCGCCTTCATCAATAACTACTAGAGTCTACTATACAGCTGATTCAATGCTAAAGATGCGATCTCTAGAGCACATCCTGGGCCATGGTGGCCATGGTGACAAGCCGATTCTTGTTGATTCAATGCATCAAAAACGAATTCTTGTTTCTGCGAGACCTCTCCTTGCCGTCAGGTCCGTTGGCTTTAAATTGGTAATCGATAGTGATGTCGAGATCCCGATTGTTTGTCTTGTTAGGTGTACACACGAGCCGGCCGCTAAGTGTGTCATTGGGCTCTGCCTCTAGGTCGTCTTCGAGGTAGAACACCGTTTGCTTCCAATGTGTGTAGGGTGCGTGAGCGCCAGTAGAGAAAGTGACAGGTTTTTTACCCTTTGGAGCAGGAAACTCGATGTCAAACCAGGCAACAAGACCGTTAATGAAATCTTGAGTCTTGACGTTAAGCTTGAAAGATGCCTTGAATGCAAGGTCTGCAACGCTGATCTTGTTTAAATCGAACTCGATCAGTTTTTGTTTCGTCGTATTGACTGCTCCGTGTTCAACTGTGTCAACTAGCGGCTCTCTCTTGACAAGCGGCACAAACGGTGTATAGTCAAATCCGTACACATCCTGCCAGTAATTGAGCTTTTCGTCCTTGTATTGAGAGTCCTCGATGCCCGCTATGTGGATCGAGCACTTGTCTGGGAAGATCAGACCGTTTTCGACCAAGTAGTGATCACGTGCATATAGAACCGTATCAAGCATGGACTCATACAACAAGAAGTAGCCCATCCACTCGGAAATGATGATATCAACCTTGGGGAATGGTAGCTCAACATCTTCCAATTTGCCTCTCAATAGTGTTATCTTGTCAGAAAACCCATTGAGGCTCACGATTTCACGGGCCATCTCTATGATGCTGGACATGTCGACACCGATGACATGCTTGGCACCGTTTTTCGCAGCAAACATCGACAGAATACCAGTACCACATCCCACGTCAAGCACGATCTTATCTTTGAAAAGATCTTTGTTCTGTACGATTGCATTGCGGTAGGAAAGCGTTCTCACAGAGTCCTGGAGCATTTCCTCGTGAATTCCATAATGATCATATGAGGTGAAATAATGCTTCTCGTACTCATTGAGGGTACCTTTGTCAGTCGCAG
Organism: Lachancea mirantina; assembly: GCA_900074745.1. NCBI lineage: Eukaryota > Fungi > Ascomycota > Saccharomycetes > Saccharomycetales > Saccharomycetaceae > Lachancea > Lachancea mirantina. The sequence goes on from LT598465.1 coordinate 1,326,261, forward strand.
ACTCTTCAACTGACGTCTTATTCATGCTTAAAATTCCTGTAAAAGGTAAGTGATGAGCCCGGTGGATTTACTCTGAGGTGATGACTTCTTTGGTTCTGTTTCTCCATTGGAAAATTTTCTGCTTTTTCTTCTCATATTCGACTGAAAATTTATAGCTTAGATGAAGGTAAGCCCTGACGGAACCACCACTCGATGAGTAGCGTGTTATCAGAGGAACCCAGGATGCATTGCCACAGCTTATCTAGGAGTTGAACTCGGTGGTCCCTCGATTTAAGTATCAGTTCGTAGCAATTGTCCAGCCAATCCCACACGTATTTGTGAGATACAAATGGAAGCTGACCTATTAAGCATTCGATTAAAACGGGCCTCATAGCGTCATTCTCGCAATTTAATACTGCTAGGTAAATGGTTTGCAGAATTTGTCTGGAAAAATCTTTTGCCACTCGTGTAATGGACGCAAATTGCGATGCAATGGTCTGTGAAATCATGGTGAGCTGTCCGGAGTTCAGACGCCCCTGTCGGAACTGGGACAGGGATACTAGCAGGTAGCTTTTGCAGCCGTGCAGTTTCCAAGTCTGGATGTAAGGCACCGTTTGGTTTGAGATCAATGCGAGGCAGGCGGAATGGGCAGCCTCAGCGATTCTGGTCTGAGGGCTCGCAATAAACCCAAATATAAGCGGTAAGAGATACTCGTCGAAATACGGTTTGGGGTAAGCGGCATACGGTAAAACGCGCTCAAGAAACGTGAACAAAAATACCATTCTTGCATTGCTGACTTCATTTTGCGTGTTCGACCTTAAATTGGATCTCATTACCTCGGTGACACTTAGTAGATTCAAATTGTCACGCAAAAGACCAAGAGTTGTGACTTCGTAGCTCAACTCAAACTCCTCAAACCCCACGGTGCCGAAACTTTCCGTAATGAAGCTCAAATTGAAGAGAATGAACATGACTTGACGGCAGACTTGGATGTGGGGCTCGGCTCGCACGACAGTAGCTTTGAGAACGGATACCACAGTCAACAATAGGTGTGTATAGAAGAGTGATTTGTAGTCGTTCTCCCCATCGTTCAACTCTTTTGTTGCCAGATTAGAAGTCGCAACGCATAGCTGGCTTAGAATGCGCGAAATTAAGGTGTCAGGTACGGAAAGAAGTGTGACCTGCAAAACATGAGATACTTGACTTAAATGTCGGGACAAGAAGGAATGCTGAGATATTTCTCCGGAAAGAAGCCTCACACATAAGTCCATCAAAATTTGCGACAAAAGTGAACATGGAATATTCTTTGCATCCTCGCCTGGATACTGTCCGACAAAAATAAGAGCAAGCTGCTCAATGATTGCTGGTGATTGTGGCTGCTTCGTGATTGCAGCGGTCCACAAGGGCATGAAAATTTTAAACCGCCAAGCAACGTACCTCGACGCAACCGTATCGCTACCGTCGACTGCGTATCGTTCTTGGAACTCCTGGAACTTACCGTCAGTGCTCAAAGCGCCGCTTAGAAGCGCCAAATGCGCCACAGACCAATGCTGACATTTTCGTAACGCCTCGTCCCAAAATAAGAAGAAATCGGCCAACTTGATCTGAGGTTCTGATATATCTAGCTTCCATGTAAAGATGGCCTCACTTATTTCAAACCAAGTCGTAATATTATCGACAGATACTGATTGCAAGAATGGTGAGGTCCATAGCGAATCAAACAGCATCTTCTGCTGTCGCCTCGATCGGATTCGGGGGCAGTAATGTACGAGGTTCTGGGAAATAGCGCCCCAGCTATCATGAAAACGGCTCGATTTTAACTCTCTAATTAACAATTCAACTGCAGCGGTTGTTGCAGGGTCTTGGACTTCCATCTCTTAATGAAACTCTTGAAATGGATCTTGCTCATCTTCGACACGTCCGTTAGCTTTTTATATTTCGAGATTAACCTTGAAATTGAAAAACTTGGCAATCTAATTGTTTAAACAATCTTGTCCGTAAGCTTTAAATGTGCAGCGAGACACCACCTGGACTGTGGAATTTCCCCATATCCAAAACTCTCATGATAGCCACGATTGCTATACCATTAGTAGCATCTGTGGCCGATTTGAAATACTGGTTTTTGGTGGAATATCAACCCTTTATTAAAGAATACAAGCAATACTACAGACTGGTAATTTTCCAGCTAGGTGCGATAAATGAAAGTGATGCTGCCCTTTTGGCTCTACTATGGTACAAATTTCGTCATCTAGAGCGTCTTTTCGGCAGCCGCAAATACCTTAGCATCATATGCTTGTGTTGGGTGTACACAACTGTCCTTCTGGTAGCAGCTAACGTAGCGATTAACATCATCCCGTTTGTCGAATGGAACAGATTCCCCACAGGAGCACTACCAATAGTTCTCGCTCTTTTTCATTTTTACAAAGAGTATACTCCGCAGCTGTATGAATTTGACATGGTTCTAACCCGCCCGTTTGGATCACACTCGAAACAGCTGAAGTGGAAATTCAACAACCAGTTTGTTCTGAACGCATTTATCACCCTCCTGCTGATCAATCAAGGCTTACCAGGGATAGGGTGTGGCTTCTTAAGCTGGCTGACAGGCGTCCTTGTCGATAAGGGCCTGTTTCCGGGGCTAGCTTCCTTTCGCGTACCGCTTCATTCAAGATTCATGCTACCAGGCTTTCCAAGGCGAAATAATGATCAAAATGTTTCACTCAGGGCCTCAAACAACGAGAATTCCATGGGTGGTAGCGATGAAACAGAAGCTACGGATAACGGCGATGAGCCAGCACGCCCCTTGGGAGTTCAATTTCTCGATACGTTCAGGCGATAGTTTTTGGAGTTTATATTATTAAAAACAATTTTTACGTGTGGATGAGTTCAGAATGACTAGTTGAGACTAAATCTTTAAGTTTTCTGTGCCCTGTTGTGCTTGTTTTAACTCTCTTTTCTTCTCAACGTCCCAGTTGTACAGCCTTGCACAATTGACCTCCATGGTTGTGATATTTTCTCTCAAGAATTCCAAATCTTCCTGCGCAAGATTGAGATTATCTTTTGCATCAGCCAGCTTCTGTTGTAGCAGTTCAATTGCCTCTTGAATTGGGTATTCTAGCATTACATCTGCTCCGAGCCAAAGTCCGACTTTTACATCCTCTGATGTGTCTACCTCTGCCCTAGAGAATAAAGTTTCGTTAAGCTGATAATTGGTCTCGAAGTACTCCTCGTCTTCTTTTCTTTGCTCCAATAGCCGACACATGCTCAATGTATTCTTAATGTCGGGGATCTTACTCTGTAATTGCTTGAGCGTCGCCAATTTGGCTTCTTGCATGAACTTATACTTGGACAAGCGTTCCTGAAATTTATTAAAGCATAGCTCAAAATCATTTGGGTCTTTCACAAAATCTTCTACCCTTTCTACAAATGGAGCACTGGGTATTCCTCGCGGATTGGTCGCTGTCGAATTGAATATGGAGTCCATTGTGTTTTCCGACGTCAGCGTAGTGGAGTAAATTTTTCAGTTCAAAGTTTCGAATTTAATCTTTAATCAGTTCAAGATCTAATTCCTATTTAAATAAGCAAATATCATAAACCGCTATCAATCTGGGGTTCCTAACTATACACCATATAGAGCTGGATTACGCCGCTTGAAACATACTTTTGAGAGGCTTTTTAAGGCCGTTAGGGGTTTATTTGATAACTTAGTTATTGCTCAACTCGATTCCTTTAACAAATCGAACAAGCTTGATAGATTAAACATCAAGATTTTGACTAATAAAATACTCGCTTCTTTACATCCAAATCAACCGCGAGTTTAATTTCAGACTTATGACTGATTATGAAACTAAGGAGAATGAATTATCTTTTGCTTCAACCACTAGGGCATCTCTGCAAGTACGAGGCCTTTCAGTTTTAGCTTCGACAGGTTCTACGATTGTCAATAATATTTCGCTGAATGTGCCAAGTGGATCCATTTTGGCTATTATGGGTGGATCGGGGTGTGGGAAAACGACACTCCTAAACGCATTGGCGTGCAAAAACTCCCGAGGCCTTCAAAAAAATGGCATCCTCAAGATTATACCCGAAAATGCTGAAAAAACTGATAATAAAGTAACCACGGCGTATCTAACCCAGCATGACATTCTAGCTTCCAAGCTTACCTGTAGAGAAACACTAAATTACGCTGCAGACTTGAAATCGAACAGTCCGAAGCAGGAGAGACGGAAGCTCGTGGAAGAGCTCATAGCCGAACTGGGTCTTAAGGACTGTGCAGATACTTTTGTAGGAGATAGAAGAAATCCGGGGCTTTCAGGTGGCGAAAAAAGAAGACTAAGCATCGGTATCCAGCTTATTTCTAACCCATCCCTCATGTTTCTCGACGAGCCCACTACAGGACTAGACGCTTATTCGGCATACGTTTTCATCAAGACTTTGAGAAAACTGAGTCACACTGGAGGCCGGACTTTTGTCATGAGTATCCACCAGCCTAGGGCTGACATTCTTTTTTTACTTGACCAAGTTTGCATCCTTTCTCAGGGCCAGGACGTGTATTGTGGACCCGTTAATAAGATGGTCGAGTATTTTGGTGACTTAGGTTATGAAGTGCCACAACACGTCAATCCAGCCGACCATTTTATTGACTTGTGCAGCATAGATTCGAGGACCGAAGCTGCGGCTACGTTCACAGAGCAAAGGCTGCGAGATTTGATCGCAAATTGGTCAAAATTTGAAAAGGCTCTCGAATTGCCCAGCATAGATTATGAGAGCGAACTGGAAGTTTCAGCCCCAAGCGTTTCATTCAGAGATCAAGTCAAGGTATTAACATTGCGGTCATCGAAATTAAATTTCAGAAACTCATTGGCTTTCCTTGGCATTTTACTAGAGCCCGTTATTATTGGAGTGATAACAGGTTGGATTTTTTACAAACCCGATCAAACCACTTTGGCTGGCCTCAGAACGATTACGGGCGCATTATATTCAGCAGGTGCTCTACAGGGCTATCTTTTCTTGCTTTACGAAACTTACAGGCTATGTGAGCAAGACATAAAAATATACGACAGAGAGAGAGCAGAGGGCTCAGTTTCAGCGTTAGCATTTTTGCTTTCACGAAGATTGTCCAACTTCTTCTTCGAAGACCTCGCTGTACCTTTCATTTTCTCTGTGATCACCTTCTTCATGTATGGATTAAATGTGAACGCGAAGGGCTTTTTCATTTACTTTTCGGTCGTATTTTTGATTCATCAGACGTCAACGTCAGTGGCATTCCTATCGGTAGCCATTTCAAGAGATTTTTCTCAGGCTTCACTATTTGGAAATCTTAACTATACGCTGCAGTCAATGGCATGCGGGTTTTTCGCAAATGCTAAGAAATTGCCAGTTTATGTCAGGTGGACCAAATATATTGCTTACCTTTGGTACAGCTATGGCAGCCTCATGTCTAATGAGTTCACAGACCTCGGATGTAGCTCGACGGATTTGGATGATTGTACTGGTAACATGCTTTTGGCCACGGCGGGATACCCTCGAAACTGGAGAACGGTACCAATTGTTATCATTTTTTTGTGGGCTCTTGGGTTCTATGTCGTTGGCGTGGTTATCTTCCACATCAACAAAACCGACGTGAGCCTTGCAAAGAAAATTAAGGCCAAGAAGAAGACATGCACCGAAACCAAAGAAATTCATTTGGATCTAGAGGCAAACAAGGCCATTTCCTCTAAGTCCAGAATGGCGTCTGTGGATTTTGCCTTTGCGCGCTTAAATCTCACAGTACAGATGAGAGATATTAGACTTGGACGGCGGAAAATGCTTACTTACTCTCATAAAAATCTTGAGATTCTAAAAGACATTGATGCGACCTTTCAATCCGGCGTGATAAATGCTGTTATGGGCCCTTCGGGATCGGGAAAGTCCTCTCTCTTAAATTTGGTTTCTGGCAAACTAAGATCTACGATCAATCGCTCTTTTGCATCCCAAGGTAAAATTCTTTGCGGGGGGGCTTTATTATCATTTCCAGAATTTTCCAGTCTTTGTTCATTTGTTCCTCAAGATGACGAACATCTTTTGTCGAAGCTTACAGTGAGAGAGACTCTTTCATACGCGGCTGAGCTTCGCTTATACGACTTAAACTCGAACGAAAGGAATGCCAGAGTTGAAGAGCTAATTGGTGACTTGGGGCTGAAGCACTGTGAGAATACCTTGATTGGCGATGATCTCACGAAAGGTATTAGCGGAGGAGAAAAACGGCGTGTTTCCATGGGCATTCAATTATTGACAGATCCTCCCATTATTCTGCTAGATGAACCAACTTCTGGTCTCGATAGTTATACGGCTTTCAAAATCTTAGATGTTTTAAACGGTCTATGTCTCCACAGCGGAAAGACGGTAGTTCTGACTATTCATCAGCCGAGAGCAGAGCTGTTTCAAAAATTTGGCAATGTGCTGCTCCTTGCCAAAGGTGGGGAGGTTGCGTTTAATGGATCCCCGCTGGCGATGATCCATTATTTCGCTTCACTCGGCCATCATTGTCCACCTTTAACTAACGTCGCAGACTTCTTCCTTGATCTGATTTCATTGAACACTCAAAATGAAGAGAACGAGGCTAATTCGAGACACAGGGTAGATAATCTCGTAAACGCTTGGAAAATTTCAAAACCTCAATTGATAGAGAACGACCGCCCATCCGCAAAATTTGAAGTAGCTGGCTCTGCTAGTGCTCCCTTCAGAATTGCGTACAAAGTCTGCATAAGACGTCAATTCAAGACGATCACCAGAAATTTGGAATCGCTTTCTGCGCGACTCGCCCAAATTCCCGGCGTTGGAATAATTTTAGCGCTCTTTTTTGCGCCCATAAAGCACGACTACACCAGTATTAATAATAGACTGGGTCTAGTACAGCAATCCACAGCGCTGTATTTCACCGGCATGTTGACAAACCTTGCATGCTATCCGAAAGAGCGGGACTATTTTTATCAAGAGTTTAGTGATAATGTCTACGGTGTGACACCCTTTTTGCTTGGATACATGACCATAGAGCTTCCGATGGCACTTTTAGCGTCCGCATTGTATGCAATTTTCACAGTGTTGGTCTGTGGATTGAATAGAACGGCTGGAAATTTCTTTGTGACAATGTATTGCAGCTTCATTGTAGCCACTTGCGGTGAGGCTTTGGGAATAATCACAAATACACTCTTTGAACAACCGGGATTTGTTGTTAATGTGGTTTCGATTATTCTTTCCATTGGAACAGTGATGTCAGGTCTCATGTCCTTGCACATGTCTAAAGTCCTGAAGGGTTTTAATTACCTCAGTCCTCTAAATTATACTGCGATGATTATGATCAATTACGCATTTCCTTCCTCTTTGAAGCTTACTTGCAAAGACGGCGGACAAAATCCCGACGGGTCCTGTATGCTTTCTACCGGTTCTGAAGTGTTGAAGGCCTATGAATTACAGAGAAACACTCGTGAATATTTAGGAATCATTATATGCGTATGGTTCATTTACAGATTTTTGGGTTATTTAATTCTTCGCGCCAAACTGGAGTGGCTCAAGTGGTAATCGACAGTTTGTGAGGCAAGACTGACAGATATGATCATAACAATTGTAGCAATGGTGCGAAAAAATGCTAAGGTAATGCAGAAGTGTGATGTGGCCTCTATTACAATGACAAAATTGTCGCCAGCGTAAGTAATATGGAAACCGTTTCTTATATGCAAACAATCAAAAACGGTCCTTCTGACTGGCGAAAAATTGTGGAATCAAACCTTTGACACGCCACCTCCATCTGAGTTTCCTTTTGGCTTCCAAGAACCAAAGCATTGTTTTACAGTCCACCCTTTCCTTTGATAAATGAATGTTATCTTCAAGCTGTAAGTGTAGACCGTCAATCAGCATGCATGAGAAATTATTGAACTTCAACCTCTTATTTGAGCTGCACACCAATGGCTCGGGCTCCTCTCCCAAATCCTCATTTTGAAAACTTGAAGTTGGTGTATCTGCTTCATAGGACGTTTCGAACTCATAATCTTCCAGAAGTTTTGCTGTCTGTTCGTACTTTGAGGTGCAGCTTTCGCATACAATTTCCTGATATTCTGCGTCTTTCATGAATTGACTGACCTCGTACAGTGGTCGTTCGCAGAGAACACAGTACTTAATTTTAGACTTGATGTCTAAGGCTTGTAAATAGCGGTCCTTACTTTCGTCCTTGCTCAGATGGACAATATTACGCAAGGCGTTTTCAACTTCTGGGAACGATCCAATCGGCATCTTCAGAGATTCTCCTTCGCAAGTGTTCCTGCCCTCACATGCCATTACAATGGCTCCGTTCGAACACGAGTTTTCGTCCTCTAGATGTGGTGTTAAGGTTAAAGAAGACGTGATTGACAACTTCCGGTTGGTTAGAAGCTTTAGTGGGAGCTTCGTATCATTGCGCTTAGACACTTTACGACGAAGATCAGAAATCGACACTGCTTTCTTGGCAAATTTGGTTCGGGCCTCATCCTGCTTGATATAATCTTCAATCAGAACAATGGGGTGGCTCTCGGGCTCCTGTTGTGTCTGAGAGTTCATAGGAGCATAGCTTATACGCCTGTCAGCTGTGTGGACCCGCATATGCATCTCGTTTGCAGGATGGTTAACTGACACTGAAGCTGCCCCGATGTTCAATATCGGAGGCGGTATGGGAAAACTGGTGAGAGTTTGATCGTCCAGAAGATCCAATTTGGAGGAACACTGTTGCAAATTGGAAGGTCGTGGCCGAGCCCCGCTCAATGTGTTTCGCATAATTCTTCTCTTCCGCATAAATTTGTGAGCCGGCTGATCATACTTAGACACTTCGCATTTCGAGGGCGTGCTGTTACAAGTGAATTTAAACTCTTTGCTGTTTATTTGCCATTGTACCGGTGTGTTCCCGGTCGCCAACCCACTCACGTTGCTCTTGCGACTGCTGTTAGAGAAAGCGCTCGAATCATGAAGCTCCGACCCGCGGAACAATTCCGACTTCTCATTGCACTCTCCGCTCTCACTCGCAAAGGAGTTCATGCCTCTCCAGTGCCAATACCTAATGAGGTTTCTGATCCACTTTACACAAGGTTTTTCTATCTGACGCTTCAATCTTAAACTCATCGCTGTGTTTATGACTTTCCTCTTCGGGCCACAAGCTTCGGAGTCGCCGCAGATAACAGGGCCCTAACCCACTTGTCCAACGTCAAGGGGAACTGTTACCATGGTACCGAGACGAATAAGAATGGTTTCAGAGTTTGCCCCATTAATCCCGTGCATGTAGTGACGCCCATCATATGAAGTTATTTAACTGTCATTAACACTTTACAATTGTCAAATCCACCCGGGATGCCTTTTCTGGACGCTAAGAAATTACTCAGTATTTTTTGCAAACTATAGTGAGCTAAATGCTCGCTATAAATTAGCTTTTTGGATGGCTTTCGCAAAAGTACTCTCGACATCCGTCGGACATCTCTTTGATTTCATGAACTTGATTAAAAATGCCAGTTTGAAAATGTTTTTTCTGTGAGAAAAAACAGCCCGCACTGTCAGTTATAGACTTTGAACTACGAAACTCAACTAACAAAAGGCGAAACTTGCTATATCTTTAGCGTACACATCTTCATCATCAGCTTATTTCTCAAACATTTGGGTATGATAAGGCTTTATTTTCTTGATGCCTTGGACCCCTTCGAATAAATCATCGTTTAGAATGACATCGACAAATCCTGGACTCGTTTTATAGCACCTTCTTGTCCTAAGCCCTGCTTCATCACGTCAGTTAAGACCTTTATATAAGGGACGGATTTAGATGTCAGCGGCCGATTATTATAACGGAGCTTCTGGAAATAAGCAAGAGGTATGTTACTGGTGAATCAGGCGAGTGTTTTTTTCTCGGGAATCAATTCAACTAACGAAACTCGTCATTATTTCAGTACTCGAGGCCTAACATGGCTCCTCCAGGAGCATACCAGCAACAGGGTACGAGGGGTTACGATCAAGGGTTTCAACAACAAGGTGGAGCGCCGCAGGGACAATACTATCAAAACCACCAGCAAGGACAGCAGCAGTACTACGGAAACCAGCCCCCACAATACTACAATAACCAGCAGCCTGGATACTACCAACAACAGCAACAGCCCATTTACGTGCAGCAACAGCGACCAACGTCGAACAACAGCGACTGTTTAACGGCGTGTCTGGCCGGTATGTGTCTGTGCTGCACTTTGGACATGCTTTTCTGAATTAGCTTGATTTCAAGAGTCGCCCGAGCGGTTGCACGGTCAAAGAGGAGTACTGCGCTTGATTTATGTTCTATAAAATTCGTTAAAGGCCAGACCATGTATTTTCGTAGTTTTGAAAAGATTTTATATGTAACCTTAGAGCCTTGCCCACCCGGCCTAAGGTTTCTATGAAGATTCTCCCATGCGACGTTCTCCTTCCAGAAGGTCTGGTTCTTGTATGCATTTCATTGATAGTAAGTTTCATGGCTTTAGAAAAAAACTTCCCGCATCTTGCCCTTTGCCCGAATATTATTATCACACTGCTCCGCTACACAACGCTTCGGTCCGTAGTTGTCTGGATGCGATGCCCCGTAGAACTTACCTAACGTCTTTTTGGATGCCCTATTAAACTCCCTGGCCGAAGAAATTCGAGCGCGACACCTCCCACAATAAGCGTGACCACATGATGCGACGAAAATTCGTCTAGAAAGGTCCCTGTCGGCCTCCGTAGGCCTCGCGAGAGTCCGATATGGACAGTGTACATCATATCTAGCCTGTAAAGCTTCGAATGACACGCCTTTATCACTAGGACCTATACCAGTGAAACTTTCGGGAATACCAAATCCAAGCTCGACTCCGCACAAGGTGCAAATCGGAATATCCATGTATTTGGAAGCTGCTTCATCATCGACTAACGAAATTTGTTCTTCCTTCCCATTTTTGAGTATGCTAATTTTCATTCTGGGAGTTGTGTCAAAAGAAGCGCTATAGCCCTCGGGAACTTCTTGGGCCATCTTGTTGAATTTCTCCTGTTTGGGCTTGGTGTCTTCCATATACTTTCTTTTACGAGCATCATTTTCCCGTTCTTCTCGCGCTTGTATCATCTCAATGATGTTTTGAGTTTGGCGATCTTCGTCGAAAGCATTGAAAGCTACCTGATGCATGCCCATCGGATTTACCAGGTGAAATCTTGATGCATGGGCACTTCCATGGAAGTCAGCAAATGCCGCTGGGGGAGCTATGGGCATGTGGTAGGGATGTGAACTTAGCCCCCGGGGCTGACCAAAAGCGCCACTATTCCCAAGACGCCCGGGAAATGCATTTATCCGTGAATATAGGTCACGAAGATAGTCAAGTTCCTCATAAATTCCACTGTCTCTCAATCTGTGGTTCAGTTCATTTAGAGAACCCACATTTAAAAGGATATTTCGAATTTCAGGAGGCAATCGCCCGATTCTGTGTCGTAGGTCCTGTTCTTCCATCATCCGTCGTCTTCGCGGATGCCGCTGTTGTCGTCGCCTGTGCTGTATCGCTTCAGGAATACGAAAATGATCGCTTTCAGTATCTTCCAGCACGTAGTCCGGATCATCATCGTCTTCACCGGTGTCGGAAACCGGTAGAAACAAATTTTGAGCAGCCCTTGCCGAGCGCGCTAAAAGTCTCTGACGTGCTTGCGCCGATCGTACGTTCACTTGCATCCGGTTCTGTTGATTTTCAAAAGACCTCCTGGGCGGCTCTTCGTACTGTGTACCAAGTATCTCCATGTGCTGATCTCCTGGAAGCCTCATAATCAAGTTTGGAACCCGCGATGACTCCCTCACCACCATAAGGTCAGCTGCAGATCCGTGTCTGGAAGCACCATAATTCCCGGCCTCCAAGTCAACATATTCTGCGTCAGCGTTCAATGGGCCACTGTTGTTCGTAAACGTTTCCCCCACGAGTTCGATGTCGTCGTCAGCATTTTCGGAAGCCTGTTCCAGCCGTGACAGCCCGTTTGAACCCGCAAAACGTCCTAGAACATCCCTGCTTCTTGAAAACACATTTTCAAACCCGTCTCCACCAGTAGAGTCCACCAAATTCCTACCATCTGCCTCCTCATCACTGATAATTTCAATAATCTCGTCGCCATCTCTCACATTATTTCGGTGTACTGGCCCGTCCACCTCTGAGCCCATTTTCGCCGGTGTTTTTCGTCAAATACTCAAAAGTAAGCGCAGATTCCACTGGAATGATCAAATCCTCTTATTTCCTCCTTAATAATTGCCCTTTTTCACAGTTTTATACATTTGCAGTTAGTTGAAACAGATATTGATACCTCTCCCGGTGATGATGCGTTCATGATGATATTAATGAAGATCCTGCAAGATAATGTCTAATAAGCTAACACTCAATTCAAGCGAGTCAAGAGGAATTCAACAAGACCAAACCATTACAAAGGTTTCACCAAGACACTACAATTCTACTTGATTGATCAACACAATGAAAAGGAGATTTAATAGTAATTTTTATACAAAAAAATGGTGTCTTCGAAGTGCCGTTTTCTCTCAGGAAAGTGTTTCTATTTTACAAGCATGAGGGCGGTGGGAAGAATGCGAAATTACAATCCACTTCTCATATATCTACCGATAACAATACAGTGGTCTCTTTCGTAAGGTTCCAAAGTCAATTGTTCGAGAGGCTTGATGCGTTCCTCGCGAAGTTTTTGGACTTCTCTGGCGAAAACGGTTTCGGCATCGACTGTGGAGTCGATACAGTTGGCCTTGATGGAAATGACGACACCACCTTGGTCCTTCAGGAACATGTGGGAGTTCAATGCGATGATACGTGCTTGATCTGGTTGGGCTACATCGGCAAAGACCGCGTCGACCATACCGATGAGCATTCTGTACTTCTGTGGGTGTCTGGCGTCCTCAATGATAGGAATAACGTTAAATCTCTTTTTGGCCATGGAGATCAATTCTCTACCTGGTCTGTGAGAAAACTCGACAGCGTAAACGAGACCCTCAGGTCCAACCACGTCGGCGACGTGAGAAACGGAAGTGCCGGAAGCAGCACCCAAATACAACACTTTCTTGCCTGGAGCAATGAACAATTCGTCCAAACCACCCATGATACCGGCAGCGAGCTTGGATCTGAATGGGTTCCACACACGGTATTCGACCTTTGTTGGAGGGACACCTTCTTCCTTAGAAGGTTCTTCAATAGAGACTCTCTTCTCTCCGTAAACGGACTCACCGGGTGCAACGTTTTTCGTCACCAGTAGATCTTCTTTGCCTCTAGCAATGAAAACACCAGCGTGCTTGTGAGGCTCGATAACGACCTTGGCACCGCCTCTAGCGCCGCCTCTGGCACCACCACGGCCACCGCCGCGTGGACCACCGCGAGAACCACCACGGCCACCTCCACGGGGGCCACCACGGCCGCCGCCGCGCATGCCACCTCTGCCACCGCCACGAGGTCCACCTCTGCCACCACGGGCACCACCTCTGCCACCTCTGGAGCCTAGTATTCAGGAAGTTAGTAACTCGACTTTCCTAATCATGAGGTCTCGATGATCGCCAGAAAGGAAATGAAATACAAGTTGACAACAGCGGACTTGCGCTGGAAATCTCCCAAGTTGCATACAAGGCCTTTTTAGCTTTCTTGAATCTCTTTCAGGTTCTTTCACTCAAGCTGCTGGTAACTTGTTTTCCTCCCACCTCAGCGCTCAGACACGCACCCTGTAATCACTTAAACACATACCTCCACGGCCTCCTCTGCTACCTGGTTGAAATGCCATTATCTATACTGAAATGCTAAAGCGATGATGCCAAAACAGTACACTGCTGGTGATAAATGGCTCTCGATCTAGATGAGATGAGCTTTCCATAAAATTTTTTTTCTTGAGCAGAGTAGCGATGCAGAAAAATTTTCAGCGGAAAGGTTAAGTTCGTGCAGACTGATGTACCTTTTTACGGATAACTTCGAGAGGGTACAAACAAAAGAAATTCAAAGCCTATATCATTTATTACGTAATAATCATGTCTTACGAGTTTCCTGAATTCACTTGTCGTGTGTGATGCTTTACCATGGTGTTATACGAAATGTTCTACAAATGAGTAACTCATTTGGTTCGTATGCAGTGCGATAAATGGGTCCCATAGTCTCTGATATTAATGAGAAGCATTTCTCCTCCTGTCAGAAACCCTTCAAAGTTAGAATTGGAAGCGAATAGTGGGCACATTTACCAATTGCTGAGATCTTATCCCTAGCATGACAGTGGCAGTGAAATCTAGATCAAAAAGTCTTAAGGACATGGAGCTCCCCGGCGGGACCAAGACCGTCGAGGATGCCCTTACGGCTATATCCAAAGCGAACCGCAACATCAGCAAGAATCGGATCAGACTCACCTACCTGAAAGAAACCAAACAGGTAGCCATTACTTCGGATGATTTTTTCACAGATGGCTGCGAGACCCAGGTTTTCGTAAAAGACATTGGCCCACAAGTTTCGTGGCGCCTTGTTTTCTGCGTCGAATACATCGGACCAATTCTGGTGCATTCGTTGTTCTACTGGCTTTCAACGACCGATTTTGGCGCTAAATTACACTCTCCCTCGCGGCGCCCCAACCCTTTTGTCAACCAGCTCGCGTACTACATGGTTATCGCGCACTACACGAAGCGAGAACTAGAATCTTTATTCCTGCATAAATTCTCGCACGCTACAATGCCACTTTTCAACATCTTCAAAAACTCTTTCCACTACTGGGTTTTGAGCGGTGCTATTTCTGCTGGCTATTTTGGGTACGGTTTCCCACTTACTGACGCACAGCTTTTCCGCATCTACTCCATGCTAAAACTCAACAATCTTTCCCGTCTGATCGGGCTTTTTGCTCTTTCCGAGGTATGGAACTTTTACGTTCATTACAAACTTCGCAAGTGGGGTGATGCTCAGAAGAAGAAGGGCGTCATCCAGCGCGTTCCATTGGAAGACGGCATTTTTAAGATTTTTGTCGCCCCTAACTACACTTTCGAGGTTCTATCCTGGTTTTTCTTTACCGTCGTATTCA
Organism: Lachancea mirantina; assembly: GCA_900074745.1. Classification (NCBI taxonomy): domain Eukaryota; kingdom Fungi; phylum Ascomycota; class Saccharomycetes; order Saccharomycetales; family Saccharomycetaceae; genus Lachancea; species Lachancea mirantina. The sequence continues at coordinate 1,341,291 of LT598465.1, forward strand.
AGTTGAACCTGTTTGCCGTGTTCTTCTTGTTCGTCTCGGCGGGCCAAATGTACCTGTGGGCAATGAAAAAGAATAAGAAATACGGTACGAAAAGAGCCTTTTTGATTCCGTTCGTGTTTTAATGATGATCATGATGATGGTGTCTCATGGTTCAGAGCGAGACCTCTCATTTTTAAATTTGAATGCTGTTATTATTTGTTCGATTATGCTAAGTATGTGTTTAAAGCAATGCTAAGTGCGTTTCGGTACCAAAAGTTCAGAAATCTTGGTTTCCTTAGTCGTAAGCGCCACCGTCGCTATCTACAATGCGGGCAACTTCGTTGTCGTCTTCGCTTTCTTCCTCGTTCAAATCCTCATCCTCATCCTCATCCTCGTTTTCGGTGCGATCAGAGTCTAAAAGCTCGTCAAAAAATGGTGTGGACAACAGCTCATTGGCTGTACCCCTCTTATGTGGGTCCAGCATGAAACACTGTTCCAAAAGGTGGAAGCACCAATAATGATCGCTCCATGATTCTTCGTGATATTTTTTTAGTTTGGCCAACTTCGCGCCGTCTATGTTCGCTTCTGGTAGGGTTGGCGCTATTCCCATTCCGGAATAGCTGTGTCGCAGATAGTCAAACGTGTCGAAAGCAACAGAGTAGGCTGGAAAAGTTCCGGCATCGATTTCTGCTTGAAGAAGGGTGTACACAAATTCGCTAATCCCACCTTTAAACCCATCTTCGCTGATTCTGTCGAGGCCGCTCACCTCGAACCCCAGTCCGTGCAATGCAGCACATTTTTTCATCTTTTTCCACCCGAACACGCAACAGAGTTCTAGTAACGAGTCCGTGTCGTCAAGACTTTGGAACATTGGGAATCTTCGCGACAAAAAGCTCAAGAGAATAACGCCCACCGACCATATATCAATCTTAGTATTTTGATTGGAACATTTGAGCAAAACTTCAGGTGCTCGAAAGCCGCGTGTTCCGGCTCTATTGGCTCTTTTGTTTCTTCTGGTCTCATGTTTCGGAAACCCCTGGCTCAAATCAACAAAATTGTTTTGCCCACTCTTGGGCGCTGTCGTCGCACCTCTCAGGGCTTGTTGATCGGCTCTCATTTGGCGAGAATCGCCTGGAGTGCACGGACAATAATGCTCTAGCGTACGCAAATCTTTCCCACCATTAGATTCAACGCGTCGACTCTGTTCCATTTCAGCGAGTCCAAAATCGACCAAAACGCCCCTACCCAATTGAGGATTGTAAAGAAAATTGGTGGGCTTGATATCGCGATGCATGATGCCTTTCGAATGCACGAAACTCAGCGCCTGTAACATTTCAAACATATATTTCTTGACACCTTTAATAGGTAAATCTCGGTAAAAATTTCTAAACTCTTCGTGTGGATACCATGGAAGCACTGCAACGACTTGATCCTGAAATCTCATCGCGTCGCACAATGGCGCAACGCGTGTGCATCCACATAACATGTAAAGCAGATTCAATTCGTTATAAATTCTCTGGGGCGATGAAGTTACATAAATACGTTTCAACGCCACGTATTTCTGATCTTTGTTCCAGTAATGATTCGAAAATCCACTCGTTGTGGTCCCATTTCGATCTTCTGCCTTGTATACAGACGAAAATGTGCCCTCTCCGATCTTGTCTATAAGTTTGTACCTCTCCTCCAGCCCTGGTACACTTTCACAAAGCTCCCGCATTTCTTCCACGACTTCAGACGGCACATCGCTCATCCTTTCCTATATATGCTGTTTTCTTGTTTGGTTCACTTGGCCAAGATCATCTCTAATTAATTAATGACAATTTTTGATATACTATATATAAAAACCTCTTGATGTTAAGCCAAAACAAACTATCTCGATGGCCAGTAAGCTCGCTTTTTGGCTAATCTGGACGCTTGCTACAGCTGCCCCAATCACGTTCGAGTTGAAAGCCGGCTTCAGAGAATGTTTCTATCTCTTGACGCCTGACATTGATTGTAAGATATCGTATTATTTCGCTGTTCAACGCGGCGATGAGAACAAATTGAGCGTGAATTACGAGATATATAAGCCTGACAATCGCGACAAAGCCGCGGTGGTCAGAAAAGGTGAAACTCAGGGTCAATGGTCGTTTATAGGTGAACATAAGGGTGAATATGGTCTGTGCTTTTCAAGTGGTGATGAGGGCAACAAAATCATAGACGTCGAATTCAAATATGACGAGAAATTTACGAGTCGAGACAAAAGGCGAAAGAAACATTTCCCACAGGGGTTGTTTGGTCAGGATCCTTTGCACGAGTCTCTGGAAGATTCTATCGACGACATTGAGCGTCATATGAGCGTTTTGGAGCGCAAATTGGACCATTACAAGGCAAGAAGCATTAGAAATCAGCAGACGGTAATGTCAACTGGAAAGAGAATTGTAGGTTTTTCTTTGTATGGCATTTTGTTGGTCGTTGTAATGGGAGTAGCTCAATGTCTTGTGCTCCAGGCGTTCTTTAATGAAGCACGAAAATATGCGGTTTAGTTGTAGCTAAGTATGACGCACTTGTATCTGTATTTACCTATGTGCGTGTATGATATTGATGACATGCTAATAAAAATGGGGACACTCTGTGACTCGCTGTGACTACTACAATTTCCTTGGTTCGAGCAGCGTCTGTCCCATAGGATTAGAGGAAATACCACTGTCGTCTTCGAAAATGACGCGACCTCTTAGAACGGTCGTCAACACGCGACCGCGCAACGGTAGCTTATGGTACGCCGTAATCTTATTCCGGAATTGAACATTTTCATTTCTGATCTTCTGTTCTTGGTACCGATCGAAAATAATGAAGTCAGCGTCGTGACCCACTTTCAAAAACCCCTTCCGATCCTGTAGCCCGACCTGAATCGCCGTGTTCTCGCAACACCAGCGCACAATATCACAAAGCGTGATACTTCTTGAGAATTTCTGGGCCTCAGTGAAGATGATCGGTAAGCCCAACCCGACAGAGGAAATTCCACCCCAGGCTGCAAAAAAATCACCATTTGCCAGATTCTTCAGCTCTGGAGTACATGGAGAATGGTCGCTGACTACAGTCGAAATTATACCGTCTGTTAACCCCTCCCAGAGACCAAGCCTGTTGTTTTCGTCCCGAATTGGAGGACAGCATTTCATGACTGTTGCTGATCTTTCTATGCGCTCGGCAGCAAACGTCAAATAATGGAAGCACGTTTCCGCAGTAATGGGGAGGTTGAAATCTCTTTGAGCCGATGCCACTAACGGGATTGCCTCGCGAGAAGCAAGATGTACGATATGAACAGGAGTCACCGATCCCTTTTTTTGCATCATTTCCTTAAGGCAGGATATGATAAGGCCAATGGCATTTGTTTCAAAAGCGTCCGGTCTCGACAACAGAAATGAGAGATAACTTTTCGGGTCGATGTTGCTCAGATTATCGTCCTCCTTGGCAGCTTCTGTCAGAGGTGCACTTATCTGGTCGTCGTGGTGCACTATGTGAGAAGGTTCGCCGCGACGTGGTTCTGCAGGTGACAAAACTGTAGACAGGGCAAGAGCATTGGACTGTTCCTCGGTCATGGTTTCGGTACCATCTAGGGAGCGTATGGACCGCAAATTCAACCCGTCGTTATTAACCACAGTGTGATGGTGACTTGAACTCTGCAGTTCCGCATGGAATAGTAACACCGTCTTATGGCCCTCGAGGACGTCAAACGCGGCTTTAATATGCCTTTTTTCGATCATCGGGAACTCGTCCACACCAGAATCTATAAGAAATCCTTTAAACCCGCGAACACCGGCTTGCACAAGCGGCACCAAGCTTTCGATGTTGTCGGGCACAAGTCCACCCCAAAAGGCCACGTCGCACCACAGTTGGCCCTCGGCTGCACTGAGCTTTATTTCAAGGTTTTCGACCGTCGTAGTTGGTGGGATCGCGTTCAAAGGCATGTCAACCACTGTGGTGACACCTCCGGTTGCTGCAGCTTGCGTCCCCGTGGCAAATCCTTCCCATTCCGTGCGCCCAGGTTCATTGAGATGAACATGTGTGTCAACCAATCCGGGCATAATCACATGAGGCGACACAATTATGTACTCGGAAACATTCAATGAAGCGAGCCGACTGTCTTGAAGCCTAGGAACGACTTCATCAAAGATCTCTAGTATCTTCCCGCTTTCGGTCGAATAAACAATAGTAGCAGGTTGTTGAAGACCCTCTAGGATAACGTTCGACGAGGAGATCGCTTTAATACTCATAGTTTCTATGCTGTAGCTTCTTTATGCTATTACTTCCCGCGAAGTACCGATGAACTGCAAGATGCGTATCTGATTATAGGTTATTCAAAGAAACTTTGTTCTTGCAGTCCCCTGGATCACCGTGGTATCCTCAATGTTCCCCGGAGAAAACTAAGCCCTTCTGGGTGCTGCTTCGGGCCCATCATGGTCAAAACCTCCCACCCATCTGACATGCTTTTTAACAATCATCGCTTATCGGCGAGCAGTGCTTATCGGGAAGCTGATTAGCTCGGCTATCTCCGAAGGGAAAAAAAAGCATCGTGAAAAATTTTCGTCTTCCTTAGATTACGTGAACTGCTGGAGAAAGCTTAGCTCATCATCGTTGAACTTGATGGATTGGAGCGCGGCAAGGTTCTTGAAGAATAGACCATAGAGATCGTCAGAAAAGTCCGTAATGTCAACGTCAGTAGCCAGACCTTTAACTAGCTTGTGTAGAGTAGCATTAGATATCTGGACCGTAGCGTCTGTGAGGTTGACGATTTTTACGAAACCACGGAAAGCTGCGGTTTTCTCGTCAGGATCTTCGAGGCGCATAGCTCGCGAGCAGTAGAGCGACCAGACGGTGTCGCTGGCGAACTGGCCTGTAGCAAATACCTCTGGATGGAACAAGGCCATGCGTCCGATCGTGATTGCAACGTTTTCAAGGACGGATCCATTGTAGTGAGATCTTCTGTCCGTAAAAATGTCAAGCATAATGCGAGACAGGTCTATAATAAACTCGGACAGGTCAAGACGCTCGCTAATGAGTCCCAGGGCCCAGATAGCATTGTTCATGGAGGCTGTGGCGGAATCGTCCCGGTTACCGTCGTCGCTGGCGTGCACGATTTCGACGCTGATGCTTTGTAAAAACTCCACCAGAGGAGACTCCTGCTGCAGAAGCCGCGGGTCGTATAAATAGGCGATGTCGCCTAGTAATGCGAAACAGCTTTGGCGCACTTCTGGTAAATGGTCCTTGAGGCATTGAAGCATCACTTGGAACATGGCGCGGTCGCCGTGGGGAAACAAAAGCGCTTGACTCTGGGAACCAAGTCCCTGTACTAGTCCGTCGATCAGATCCAGAGATGTGACCATGAAATCTTTGTCGAGGACCTCGATCGTTGGATCGACCTGTGAGCGCGTTTCCAGGTCCACCGCTTGGCACAAAATGCGCCAGGCTCGTGAGTACACATCAGGCGCCATTGGAAGAAACTTAACGCCTAGGGATGCAGCCACGTAAGAGAGACATTCCAGCAAAGGCCAGAGTTCTTTATCGTTGTCCGCAAGCGAGGTCCATTTTTGTATCAAATGGGGCAAAATGAGGTCAATCGCGGACTCGTCAAACTCGCACTTCTCCGCTAGTCTTCCTACTGCGTCATACAAGATGATCAGGTTTTTCTTCTGGTACAGCTGAAAACATTCGCTAAATTTGACAAGTAATTCGTTGTAAAGTAATGTCTCTAAAAGTTCACCGTCGCAATTTTCAATGAATACGGCCACACTGCTAATGGCGGCCTCTTGAACGCTTTTTTTCATGTCCATGAGGGCTTGCAGAATTGGTTCCATTACTGGAATCAAAAACTGAGTATTATCGTTTAAAATCCAAGGAGAGAATCGCCCCAACGTCCAGCATGTGATGGTCCTTACAGGTGCCCATGGATCCTGAAGCTTTTCGACTAAAAATGGAATCAATGCTGGAAGCTGATCAGTAAAGTAGTTCATACCACCTTCAGCCATGGCACCTAATGCAAGGATAGTCGCCTCGCGAATGTACCACTTTTCAGCGACTAAATGATCCCTCAAAAGCGGAAGGGCAATTGATAAAACGTTTTTGGGTAGAGTGTTCGTCACACTATCAAGAGTTGCGGCCGCACATTTTCTCACATTCCAGTGACTATCTACTTCATCCGCCCCACCATCTTCTTCGTCCTCATAGTCGTCATCATTCGCGGGAGTGTCTCTTTTATTACTTGTTCTTGCGGTTGAGGGTCTAATCTCCTCGTCCTTATCTTCCAAATTTGCATCGTCGTCGTTAGACGCTTCCAAAATGAGGATTTCGTCCTCGTCATGGACCATTTTAGTCAAAAGGGTAGGGACGAGGTCCTTTAAATAGGGCTGCATCACATCCCGGGGCATTTCTCGACTATTGGCCAGCGAGAGAAGAAATTCACATGCTTGTAATGATACTTTCTCTTCGGATACCGTCTGGATTATATGGAGCATAAAATGCACGATCCCTGGCAGTTGAACTATTATTTTGTCAGGCCTCTGCTCAAGTAGTATGGTCAAAGCGTGACAGACCTGAATTCGAACCGACCCATGACCATCATTCTGAGCTAGCACAAAGATGTTCTGCAAAAAATCGTCTAACCGCGTTAGCATTGATTGACTCTCAAGCGGAATCAATGTATTCAGCGATTTGACAGCCTCGGCTCTTATAACATTACTTTCAGACAGCATGAATTCTAGTAGCTTATTGACCAAAATTTCCATAGGTCTAACTGAGTTGGCCCATTCCAACTGAAGAAAAGTCGCATTGTCCTCAACAATTTTAGAAAGGGCTTTGGCACCAGCCTCATTGCCCTTGGATATCAGTTCTAGAAGCTCCGACAATATCTGTATACTGGTTGGATCGTTACGATTTTGTCTGTAAACAGACGAGAAAAGCGACGTGATGACAATGCCGGTAATATTGGACAGCAGAGGTTTATCAATAAATAGCCCTTTCATTATATTCGATTTCACATAGTCATATTGAGAACCTCCGTGATTCTCTAGTATCGTGTTTTTAAGCATCATGCCAGCAGCTGCCCGGCAGCTTTGAATGTCGCTATTGGATAAAACTTTGCCCAAATCCAACTCCTCATCAGTCGAAACCAATATATAACACAGGTAATTCAAAAATTCTGGCTGGAGTTTGAGGGTTTCCAATGATTCCATTGCATCTGCGCGGTCCGACTGTGAAATTGACAATGCATTCTTCAATACAGATGCAAGTTCAACAACAGATAAATGTTGTGGTTTCCACAATGACATATTGCATTCAGGTGACATCAAGCAATTGCAACTCTGTCAACCTGTAAAGTACTTTAGTTTTTGGCCAAGCAATGATTAAAGTTAGTGCGATGACCTATATATTCGATTTTCTTGGAGTTAAAGGTGAAAAATCTGTTAAAAAAAATGGAAGGGCCAGAGGACACTCCAGTATACAATACGTTTCCCTAGTTAGAGAACCCAGTTTACCCATTTTGTACTATATACTACCCTATGGCCTCGCGTTGATTGCGGCCTTGAGGTCTTTCTCTTCTTTAAGATGCACATTAAGTTTATCGAAATTAAGAACATTCGATTAGATTTCACCTTCGACACTCTAAGGCGAAATAACTATTTGAGAATCATCGGCTTCAGTCTCGTCCCGCTACAAAATCGAGGTCTGAACTTTTCTTGGTTTTCCTCTTGACAAAGCTCGAACCTGCAGGGCTCTATCAAGTATACGTCACTACCGTATGATAGGTGACGTGTGCGGTTCACCGCCACTTGCGTCTTCTGTAACCACGACGAGCTCTTGTCGACCTGGACATTAAACTCGGGGATTGGAAGTATCATTCTGCAACGAACTGATCTAGTTTCTTCATTAAATCGTCGATGCGGCTGAACAATGGACTGTAAAGTTCAAGTACCACGGGGTGATGTACGTGTTTGCCGTCTGGCAAGGACATCGTGCTGTTGATCGTGGTGGCCGATGTGCCACGCTCCTCATCTAAACAGGAATCGTCAGATGATGCGGATATGCTTTCACGCTGTGCGGTGACGTCGTGCTTGGAGGCAGCTTGCGTTACTTGGACTGCCTGTGCTGATGTAGGGCCTTTCACAGGTTCTGCAAAGATCTTGGATATGTCCTGAATGGCTCTTGTCGATGGAATCGCGTCTGCGTCGTTGGTAGGTTCCAAATCGAAACCGCCATTGCTTATTTGCGGTGAGTCATTGGTCCATTCGGAAGAAGACGGAGAGTACTCTCCTATAGTTGATATGGAATAGTTGGAATTGGACGTCGGCATTCCCTTATTGTTGGACGCAAAGGGCACTGCGGGTGCTTGAAATATTTGGCGTAAACCGTCATCTGTACTTTTGGCCGAAGCCACGCTTTCCCGTACAGGCGCTTCCTTTAGGGTTTCGGCCTGAGTGCTTTGTGCTGTCTCGCTGTCTCCCTTGGGTCTTGTCTTTTTCACCTGTAAGGGTGCTATATTAGCGACGGTGAACGACGCGTCGCTGACCACCTCGCTAGTGTCACCGCAGTCATTAATTCGAGACTCGTAGGTCTCGTCGAGAGGAGACCCCGCTGCAACGTGTTCTGTACTCTCGTTGTCACTACCTTCGAGATATCTCTCCGCATAGCTGACCACGTCGTTGAAGCTGACGGATTTGTTGCTCTTTTCGTAACTCTGAAGGAGGTTTCCCTTCTTGGCGTCGCCATCTTCCGTAGATGTGTCGCTGGCCGCCTCGTCGGGCTTCATGTTTTCGTTTTTCCAGCAGTTCAAACGCGCCAGTCGTTCGGGAAAAGTCTCGAGTATCTCGGCGGGGGCAAACCCAATTTTGCCATCGTTGCACCGTTTTACGAGCCACCAGTATGAATCCTGATCGTTGAGCAGGACACAGCTTTGATCTTGGTCAAGCTGGCAGTGCGAAGGGTCCGGGCCTTGGAATTGGTACAGCGCGTAGAGTTTGTCCGGGTCGATCTCCTCTGGCGGTGGCAGCGGTAGAAGGTTGCTGTCGCTATCGTCATCAGGGTCCAGATCGTCATCGTCGTCGTTTGCGTCGCGCTCAAGCCCTATCCGGCCGCTCGTTATGTCCAGGTCCTTCTCGTCCTCCTCTGCAGACGCGTCCACGGACGCGTCTGAAAAGTACGCCGTTTCTGTTTCTCCCTTGCGGAAATCGGACTCCAGGTCCTTCAGCCGAGTTTCGAGGTTGTCTTCAAACTCTGAGTCCGAGTATTCATACGCTTCATCAAGCAGACGCGCGCGGTCCGAAGTGCTCGTGGCGCCACTGCCACATTCTGCCGCCTCAGTGGCGGAGGCAGCTGCACTCGCGCCCGCGTCGTCCTCCCGCGAATACGTGCTCGAAGTCCCGCTCACGCGGCTCATGTGGCTCATTCTGTACTGTTTCGACGGCGATCCAGCGGCTCCTGCTGCTGGGTTGAACACGACGCTGCTATTCACGCTGTGCTCCTCGTCGTCACGCCGTCTCTGCGGAAACGTCTTCACCACGTCCGCGTAATCTTCAACCAGCGTTGGATCGCACAGCAGGTCTCCGTGCTTCAGGCTCGATTGGTCGATGTTTCCACCCACGTACTTGTCATACGCCTTGTCCAGAATCTCATGCATGGATCCACCTCGAGTCGAGTCCTCAGCCGTATTCCTGGCAAATCACTAGATGGGATGCGCTCTTCAACGTCTCAGTGGAGGAATTTTTCCCCTTCGTAATCAATGATCCACTTCTTGTTTTAGATTCTTCGACGCGACAGACGCGTCTACGCATCTGTCGCTTAAGCGAGCAGTTCTGATTCGTTGGCTGTGCTTGGCGATACAAGACATCTACAAGCCTTTATATACGTGCTTCTGTCCTGGCGTCAAAGACTGAGGTCGAAAAAGCGGTGCAGAATGGGCACCGTCGAGGGAGCGTCAATTAGCGTAGAGCTTAGCAGGCTTTCCTAAGCAAAAAGTCAGATCTTTACACATATCTGCCTATCTTCACAACTCACCAGTGTGGCCTGTGTATTGCCTACATGCTTAATATTGTCAACGTGTCACTATGTCGACTCATTTCCTCTTCTATCTCCAATTACTCACATGGGTAACCCAGGGAACGAGTTTCGCTGAGAACGGGTTTTTGACCAACGATATAAGGACGGGTAACTCAGTTCTGTCCAATTTCGTGTAACATGATATTGAGGGTTCTGTTACATATCTTTGTACGGCAGGGTGCATTATACGATCATAAATGTGACAGTAATCATTGTGTACGATTCAACTGCGTCGTAAATGATATCGAGAAGAAAGACGCACTATATACGGGAGAGTATCTAATGAGTTTCGGCGTCGATGGTGATGTATGGCTAAGCTCACTGTGTACGGTCTTACGTGGACATCACACTCGTACAAATTGATCATTCACAGATCAAGATTTGTATGAGCGAGACATGTACATACATCCAACTAAGAACAAACAGAGAACGGATCACAGGAAAAGCGGACTAACGGCAATCAATAGGCCGTTAAAACAGTGTAGTATAGTTGTAGAGTTGTAGATCTTTTTTTGTTGCGATTGCACAGCGAAAAGCTTGTGGTACGGCGCTCCTCTCTTTTTCTCGAGATAGACACTCTGACTCTGGCTTTCATTAAATAGCGAATCAGTAATATAGGCTTGCAGCAGCCATTGAGAAAAATTAGGCCAAATCGGCCCAGTGCGAGATATAAAGAGAAATAATCACAGCGCACGCGTACGAAAAAACCAGTGGCTCTTCCGAAATCCAACAGAGTCGTTCATCAATTGATCAATTCTTAGCAATGAGCATTCGCGAGACCAATCTCGACGGAATCCTTCCTCTCGTAGCCAGAGGTAAGGTCAGAGACATCTACAAAGTGGACGAAGAGACGCTACTTTTCGTGGCCACGGACCGGATTTCCGCCTACGATGTGATCATGGAAAACACGGTACCCGACAAAGGTGTCCTGCTAACGAAACTGTCAGAATTCTGGTTTTGGTACTTGAAAAACGACGTGCGCATCCATCTGGTGGACATCCCAGCCGGCAAGACAATTTTCGATTGCTTGCCTGCCGAGCTCTCCCAGCCCAAGTACAAGAGCCAACTGGATGGTCGGTCGCTTCTCGTGCACAAGTTCAAGCTCATTCCGCTCGAGGTTATCGTTCGGGGCTACATAACGGGCTCTGCCTGGAAGGAGTACCAAAAGCAGGGCACAGTGCATGGACTACCCCAGCCTCAGGGCCTGCAGGAGTCCCAAGAGTTTCCAACGCCCATTTTCACGCCGTCTACGAAGGCAGAGCAAGGAGAACACGACGAAAACATTTCTCCTGCTCAGGCTGCTGCGTTAGTGGGACCTGAACTCTGCGACAGAATTGAAAAATTAGCCATCCAACTCTACTCTAAGTGCAAAGAATACGCCAAATCCAAGGGAATCATAATCGCAGACACCAAATTTGAGTTTGGGATCGACAAGTCAACCAACGAGATCATTTTGGTCGACGAAGTGTTGACGCCAGACTCATCTCGTTTCTGGAGCGGGAAAAATTATGTCGTCGGAAAACCTCAGGACTCTTACGACAAGCAGTTTTTGAGAAATTGGCTGACCGAGAACAAGGTCGCTGGCGTCGACGGTGTCAAAATGCCCGAAGATATTGTTCTGAAAACAAGAGCTAAATATCTTGAGGCTTACGAGGTTTTGACGGGCGATAAGTTTTAACATAGCATACTCGTCCTCTTTCACAGATGATCTTTTTTGGTGTTCTTTTATTAACTATCGTATATGCAAACAAAGACGGCCGTTATCTGCCTCTCATTCTCCAAAGCTGTTCGGGTCTATGCAAATGTTTTCGGCCCGTTATTATGTCCGTTGGGCTGTTTACCCTCTTGCCGTTCAACACTGCTCTGACGCGTTCCTCGACGGCAGTTTCAAACTCTTTTCGATACTGTGCTCTTATGCTTGCCATTTCATTTTCGTATTCTCCGGCTTGCTGCTCCAAAATATTACCTATGTTCATGAGCTCTTTCTCGTAATTTAAAAGATTCTCTTCGAATCGTTGTAATTGAAGTGACTTTCTGGCCACCCTGAGCTGGAAATTTTGCAGAAGTTCAAATGTCGACGACCTCCTCTGGATATCGCTTTCAATGCACGATGTTAGAATATTCTGCAACTCATCAGAGTAATACTGAGGAATGCGTTCAAAGTTAGCAGCTTTTATGCGTCTCTGCAATTCTGAGTAAGTTTTGGCCTGAAACGGGGGATGCAGCGAGCACATTTCGTACACAACACATCCCAGAGACCATATATCACTCAGCGGGGAGTATGGCTGATCCATCAGTACTTCTGGAGACATGTAATATGGGGTACCCACATAGGTCGTTGCAAACTCTATACTGGACTCCAGCGATTTCGCTAGACCGAAATCGCCTAACTTCACCAAAGCTTTGCTGTAGTCCAGCTTAGAATTCTTATCCGCAGAGGACGTTAGATTTTCCCCACTGAGAAAAATATTCCCCGGCTTGAGGTCCCGATGTATAACCAAGTTGGCTCCTTTGACTGGAAGCTTCATTTTATCATAAATCGTTTCAAGAGGTTGTGGATCGCTTCCATAATGACATCTATACAGCGCGGTCAAAATCTGTGTCATTATATCCCACACCAGTTTTTCCGGAATATATTTCCTTTCCTTTTTGTAATGATTTATCATTTGAGACAGGTCCCCATTGCTACAGTACTCCATGTACAAGTAGAGCACATCCTTGTCGTAGTCCCAATTGTAAAATTCGACGATATTTTCATGCTTGAGCTGGCCCAAGATGGCACATTCGGCAATTAGTTGTTGTCTTTCCTTTGAGTTCATATGCCCAAACTTGATTTCTTTGCGGACCATGGTTCGACTACTTGGTGTGTGAATCACCTTGCGAACACATCCGAAAGATCCTCTGCCAATTTCTTCCAGAATCTGGTACTCTTGATTTCGGAGCGCCCCGGCATTGTCAGGGTCCTGCAACTTTCTGGAGTACATCAGCAAAAACAGGTTTCAAGATCCATTTCAGCCACTTCAGCTTCAAACCGTATTATGGCCATTGTCAAATTGCTAGTTTAAAAGAACTGCTCTGGTAAAAGGTTTAAATGCTAAACTTTTCGATGTTTAACTTTTACCTCTTTGGTACTTGACGAACCGTGAAATTCACGTCTACTCGTTATCGGTGACTTTATATCGGATTAAATCTGGGAATGGTGAATTCGTCCTTATCAGGAGGGCGGCTAGTTCCGATGTTAACCGCCTTTAAAGCCTTGATGTCTTCGCAAAGCTGTTTGATTAGTACGGAATCGGCTCCCACTTTATGAACGTCGCCTTCAACAGGTGTCCAATTCTCTTGGAGAAACGCAGCAACTTGAGAAATCACGTCTATATTTGGTTCTGAATGGGGCTGGTTCAAAGCCCCTCTGATAATCTCTTCAGTGGACAGGGTACTTTGATTTTTGTTGGAAATCGAGCTTGTATACCGCGTCAAAATTACCTTGAGAAATTTGAGAAGATCAATTTGTATTATTAAACTGCTTCCGTAAACTTCAAATAGTGACCTTATCTTATCCATAAAGGCTGCGTTAGAGACTATCTCCAAGGCCAAACTCTTGCATGGCGGCAAAGAGCAAAGTTTCGTGATTTTGGTGATATAATTCCCAAACTTGGCCTCTTCGGAATAGAAAGATTTCAAGAAAATGGCTCTCGGTATTGGTATCTCTTTTGAGCGTGGAGGTCTGATAATCATGGAAGTATCATTCTCGATAACAGGAAACCTTGCTCTCATGGCAAACTGTAGGCAATGTAATAGTATATCGGTTCCGCCCGTGGCGAACTCTGCTGTCCCAGAAAACTGAAGTCCTATCTGCACCGTATCTGCCAAACTTACTTCATCAAGCTCTTGAGAAAGTTCTACGCAAAGATCAACAGCGGTGAGTAAAATTGACTTGATGTATTTTCTGTTGTGGTAATCGGTATGAAACCCCGACAGAACCTGTTTAATCAATTTCAAAAAAGAGCGATGAGAGGCAACCTCGCTGATAGCTTGGGTGTTTAAATGCGCAACGTTGAAGCAGAGCTCAATGAAATTTTTTATCAAATGCAAATCGTCATCTTCACCTGGAATAAAGTTAAAAAGCCATTCCAAGAAGCCCTCAGAAATTGGAGATCGAGCTGAGAAAGGTGGAAGAATTAAAGAGGATGCACTGCGCGGTCTAGACGACTTGAAACTCATCAGCGGAGGCCTTGATTCGAAGGAGCCGGCTGAATCTATGCGGTCTTCTTCTCTTCTAAGCAAAATGTTGTTAAAGCTCTTGAAAATGATATATTTCAGCCTGGAGTTATCCAACGGAAGCTTCATCAGTTCTTCGATTAGTTTCTTGTCGATTGGATATTCTGGAGAGCTAGATAACCTCAAAAGGAGATCTTCGGCAATGCGATCCCGGGACCTTAATCCCCTCACTATGGCGGTCATCAAATTTGGAAGACCTGCACACCATTGACACCAATAATTATGTCTAATCAGCTCTGAGTAAGATGAAGCAATGTGAAGAATCAGGCGAGGATCGGTAAGTAGTTTGCAAATCGACAAGACGTTGCATTTGATGAGTTCTTTGGCATCGTCTAAAAATATGTCGGCAAGGATGGGCTCTGTGACCGCAGAGTGCGTAGTGAGATGTGGTAACCCACCTAACGCGATGAACAAATCCTTCCCCTCTGCTTTGTTGTAATCCATGTCATATCGAAGAAGTTCTCGCACATTTTTTGTTTGGCCACGACTGCATAGCTCGACGAGACACATGATGACGCTGTGAAGATCGCATTCAGCGAACACCAGATGCGGTACACAGTCGGACTGGGCCCTGCTTAGCAGCTCCAAATGATACGATGCATCGCAGACGTCAGGCTTTTTTGTCGGGGAGACCTCAACCTCAATAAAATCTCTATCCCAATTATCAGCGATTTTGTCATCTTCTCTAAAGCGGTCTAATGCAGCATGCCGCGACTCTGTAAGCCACTCATGATCTAGCAGCTCGCGTGCCGGCGGCCTCTTGAAAAGATTTTTGTTAAAACATGTTCGCAGAAATGCCTGACACTGCTGCGAAAACGATTGGGGCGGTATGTAAGTGTCGTGTACGATCGCGTAGCAGGCCGCTTCGTTAATCAGATTGTGGAAGGGCGGATTACCGGTGAGAAGCTCTACCAAAGTCGCTCCAAGCGACCAGATGTCGCTCACGGTCGACGCTCCGTTGCCTGCCATGACCTCGGGAGCCATCCAATTCGGAGATCCAGCGTACGTCATGGGCAGATAATTGACTCGCGTGGAAACCCCAAAATCCGCTAATTTGACAACATATTCAGAATCGAGTAAAAGATTCGCAGCTTTTATGTCTCGGTGTATCACACCTTGGTCGTGCAGATATTTCAGTCCCTCCAGCGTCTGTCGAATATAGGGTTTCGCCTGCGACTCGTCCAGTGGCGTGCGCTTGACGAGGTCACGCAGCGACCCGTGCGCACAATACTCTAGCAAAATGAATAGCTGATGCGATTTCTGGATAAAACCATGATACTTAACGATGTTTTTGTGGCGCAAATTCTTGAGAAGATCAATCTCCAGCATGTGTTCATTCAATTCTTCGTCCTGATCGTACTCTATAACTTTGATTGCCACTTCCTTGCTGGTATGCCTGTTGATCGCTCGATACACAATACCGTAAGCACCCTTCCCTACAACCTGCTTCAATGCATAATGGGTAGCACCTTTGGAAGCAGTTTTATCCCCAGCTCCTGGTGGTCGCTGCGCCGGAGTTAAATTAACGCGCGTAGCCATTTCAACAGTTCACAAAGCTCTGTGAACTCGTCACCTCCAGTTTTTTTCTATCTCTGTGGTGTTTCGCTGGTGTCTTTCTCAATAAACTTACTACAGGAATCACTTAATATACTACAAGTGAAAAACAATAGCCTGTACCAACAGCTAACAAAGTCTTCCTAGACAACAACGGGCTTCTGGGTGCAAAAATAATTGAGCAACGAGTCGGTCGGGTAGTATCACCAACATCTTCGTGTTCGCAGGTTCAAAGTATACAAGGTCGGGGTTAGCGTTCGATCACTCAAAAAAACTGAATGTTCAAGATGTTAATTTCACTAGACTACTATGACATTCCCAGAAATGTTTAAGTTGGCATGAATTGACTTCCACAGAATGGATTGAACTGCGTCAAAATAATCGAGTTCCATTCCCGTGGAATGGCCCCTCGTGTTATCCCTTGGTCATGGCCCGTGGTGGCCCCGAATATGTTGTCGTGACCATTTAAGGTCACTCTCATATAGCAAGGAACGGGCCAAAAGGAAAAATAACAGTGATAACACTACAAAGTGACATTGGCCCTCAGGGGCTTGACATATAAGGACGACGATCCCAATGATGTAAATTGAGTAGTCGGACGTCTGAGAGTGACGCCGAAGAGACATATCGCAGTACACATCATGCCGTCAGTCATGCCAGCTTTATCTAAATTGCTGCCACGATTGCCCATTCCTCCGCTGGAAGAGACGCTAGAGAGATATTTAGACCGCTTGGAACCGCTTCAAAGTGCTCAGAAGCACCAGGATACCGTGCAAATTGTGCAATCGGAGCAGAACAAAGAGGTCTTGGCGAAATTGCATGAGAGCCTGGTGAATTATGACAAAGAACTGGCGCACACGTGGCCAAAATCTTCCTACATACAACAGTTCTGGTACGACGCTTATTTGGAATTCGACGAGTCGGTCGTCCTGAATGTCAACCCGCATTTTCTACTTCAAGACGACCCGACTCTACGAAATCTAGCTGCTAATTGGCTCGCTGAAGGGCAGGCAGTGGGGCCCTTTGGTCGGTATGCGATGATGATCACTCGAGCAGCAAAACTCGTGTACTCGACGCTCAAGTTCGTGCGCGAGATTCGGCAAGGAACTTTGACGCCCGATTCGATTCGTGGCAGGCAGTTATCCATGGACCAATACGACCGTTTGTTCGGTTCTGCCCGTGTTCCGCCCTTGGCGCCCGGCGGATCATGCCAGCTTCAAACGGACCCCACGAGTCACCATATTGTAGTGATGTTTAGGTCACAATTCTATTGGTTCGATGTGCTCGATCGCGACAACAATCCGATCTTCCAAACCTATGAGCAACTCGAGTGGAATTTGTTCTCAATAGTGAGCCATGGGGCAGAGCAGAACCCTGCCGAAAATTGTGCCGGCGGAATTTATCCCTGGGGTGTTTTTACGACAGAGAATCGTCGCGTTTGGTCTAATGTGCGTGATTATATCGCGCAAAGCTCGAATTCTACAAACAGACACAATCTCAGGATTATTGATAGTGCTCTTTTCGTCCTGTGTTTGGACGACGTTGCTATCGAAGACCCTGCGGAGCTTGTCAAATCAATGCTGTGCGGTACGTCAGAAATCAAATTGACTGAGACCGGTGGTCTCAACGGCCCCTGTGCTCCAAAATCGCATCATAAATCTGGGCCTCTTGGTGTGCAGCAAGGCACTTGTCTCAACAGGTGGTACGACAAATTGCAGCTTATCGTCACTTTGAATGGCAAGGCAGGATTCAATTTTGAGCACACCGGCATTGACGGCCATACGGTGTTGCGGCTCACTACCGATTTATACACGGACTCGATCTTGAGCTTTGCTCAGGGAATCACTAAAGATGTGCCGAGCGTGTTTCATGCGCCTGCAATTTCTCATAATTCGGCTGCAGCACATGCAGAGCCAAACCTCATCACAATACCTCGAAAGCTGGAGTGGTGCGTCGACTCCTTTTTGCTTTCCTCATTGCACTTTTCCGAAACTCGGGTGTCAGATCTGATATATCAATTTGAGTTCGCAGTTCTCGATTTCGATAATTACGGCGCCAGTCACATCAAAAGTGCGCTCACCTGCTCCCCAGATGCTTTTATTCAGATGGCAATCCAGGTGGCCTTCTATGCACTCTACGGTAAGTTTGAGATGACGTATGAGCCCGCAATGACGAAATCTTTCCAAAACGGCAGGACTGAAGCGATACGCAGTGTGTCGCATCAGTCAAAGGCGTTTGTGCGGTCTATGTTCAGCACTACGACTTCCGACAAGGAGCGTGTCAATTTGCTTCATGCTGCTTGTCGCGAGCACTCTCGCATCACTCGAGAATGCTCAGCGGGCTTCGGACAGGATCGTCACTTGTACGCCCTATATTGCACTTGGAAGGCCCAATTCAGCACAGAGATGGAAATGCCACCTATTTTCGCCGACCAAAGTTGGACGCAGTTGAACACCAACGTGATCAGTACCTCTAATTGCGGCAATCCGTCTTTGAAAAGCTTTGGTTTCGGGCCCGTTTGTGCTAACGGGTTTGGAATCGGTTATATCATAAGAAATAATTCCATTTCCATTGTCGCATCGTCAAAGCACCGGCAGACTAAGAGGTTCGTGTCTCTAATTGAGTGTTTTTTGAAAGAAATCGACAAGATATGTTCTAACAGTCGAACTAATACCAGCAGTATGCATTCCGACGGTTTGGGTTCTCTTTTATCCGGCTACGACTATTTCGACGTCAGCACCCGTAGTTAAGCTATTTACATCAAAAAATAGAAGATCTCATTATAAAAGTTATCCTTCTCGTTACTCTTTGCTTAAATGTGTGGGCAATATTTGATCAAAGGACTGGTTTCTCGTCTTTGGGAACCGCGCCACTTATGTACTAACGCAATATCACGTTGGGCTGATGGCCCACCGGTAACGATGGGGAGTTGTGTATACCTTTGCACGAATCACAAAAGATCAACATACCCTAGAGCAAATGGGGGAAGCTTAGGGATTTTAACGAGGTATGAAAACCTATTGGGGAACAGTTTTTGAGAGCCAATATCTCGTTTGTTAGCTTGAGTTTGATCAGTTAAGGCTTCATGGCAGAAGTCGAAGTCAGCAAGCCTTTGCTGAAGCTGAAGCTTCTGGAATCACTTCGTAAAGCCGACTTTACGTCGTTGGAATCACTCGTTAAGACACAATTTCAACCACCTGAAGATCCTAGTGTAAAGGAAGTAGAGCAGCTAATTCTACACTATGCGGTGCAAGTGGCACCTTCACAACTCGTCAAAGACATTGTGGAGCGGTGGACTGGAGACGGTGGATTGCATTTGAACCTTAACTTTCAGGATAACGAGGGAAACACTCCGTTGCATTTAGCTGCGTATCAATCTCGTGGAGACGTGGTAAATCTTCTTTTGAGTCGGCCAGGCATCAACGATTGCATTCTTAACAACTCGGGCCTCCAGCCAATCGAAATGTGCAAGAACTTGAATATCGCGCAGATGATGCAGGTCAAGCGCGCGGAATACGTCGCCGAAGTGGCCCAAGAGTTCCGGATCGCTTTCAATAACCGCGATTTTGGACATTTGGACCAGATCATGAGCAACGCTCGAAACGCAGAGCTTCTTGACATCAATGGGACCGATCCAGAAAGTGGAGATACCGTATTGCATGAATTCGTGCGGAAAAAGGATATTGAGATGTGTCGTTGGATTTTAGGTCACGGAGGAGATCCCTTCAAAAGAGACCGTAAGGGTCGGCTGCCAGTAGAACTGCTAGGCAAAGTATCGGGTACGGAGCAAACGTCTGGGAAGCCCTCTGTTGAGGTCGAATTAAAGCATCTCTTTGAGAAGGCTGCACGAGAACAGAGCGTTATCGATGTTGCTAGCAATCTTCACGAGCCTCCCACTTATAAGGGTTATTTAAGAAAATGGACCAATTTCGCACAAGGATATCGGTTGCGATGGTTCATTTTAGGTTCCGACGGAACTCTTTCGTACTACAAGGACCAAGCTGATACCAAAAATGCATGTCGCGGTTCTTTGAATATGTCTACTTGTTACTTGCACCTTGATTCCTCGGAGAAATTGAAATTTGAGATAGTCGGTGGCAGCGATGGGGCTGTCAGGTGGCATTTGAAGGGTAATCATCCAGTCGAGACGAATAAATGGGTTTGGGCTATTCAAGGAGCTATTAGGTTTGCGAAGGATAGGGAAAAACTTATGAGGAACGCCAATGGATCAACCCCGCCGGGCCAGCTTCTCAATTCCTCGGCGGGACACAAGGTAGGTGGACTTAACAAAAGCATGACGGCTTCCAATGCTCAGGCTATGCATTCTCTTCATACTAAATCCGGTAAGCATCAGCATCATAGATCTCTCAGCTCGATATCGTCGGTTTCGTCAAGCGACTATGACCTCAATGAACATTTGACCGCCAGCGGCAAGGACTACGTGGCCCGAGTTAGATCTAGGACCGGAAATTCAACAGCCGCCTCTTTGCGTACCTCTGTTACAGGTGGGCAAAGCGCTAGATCAAGTCTCTTCAAAGGCGGATCTGGTGGTGAAGAAGCCAGCGAGACGGGCTTGGATCCAGTTTCTGACATGAACAAGACTGCATCAGACTACGATGAGGACCTCAAAACAGAATACGGTCCGCACAACCAAGAGCTTGAAATTTTGCAAAGATCAATTTCTATTGAGCTTGCGTCTTTAAACGAGCTTTTGGAAAACTCTCAGCCTTCTGAGGCTGCAATGGAAGCCATAAAAAAGACCCTGACTGCCTTATCTCAGAACTTCAATCAACTCAACGTTTTATCTTCTACTAGGGATAAGAAGCTTATTAAAATGCTGACTAAACAGCGGGATGTTAACAACCTTTGGATAAAATCGGTCAAGGATCTTGAACTAGAATTAATTGAGAAAACCGAGCGTTTGAGCTCTCTTGATACAGAGAGAAAGAATTTAAAGAAGTTGCTTCAGAGAAAACTTCTAGAAGTGTCGGAGGCCGGTTATGCTAGCGAGAATTCAAGTGGTGCCCAAGACCCTGATCATCTAGCTCAGGAATCTGCAACTACAAAGCCCTTGGAGGAAATTGCAGACTTTATTAAATCCAACAAGGAAAAAGAGGAAGACTCAGAACTCGATGAATTTTTCGACGCTGACGATCTAGATGACCTAGATAGAGAGGGAGAGAATGAAAGCGCTGCTCAGGACAAGAGATCACATGGAAGACCTCAATCAAAGGATGCAAGCGAGCAGTTAGAGGTCCCAGTTGCGAATTATGAGAACCAGAAAGACGAAATTGTGAAGGAAAAGGATGTGCCCTCGATGGAAATTAGCGACAGTACTAAGAAAGATGCTGACGTAGAATTTACCGAAGCACAAAAGGAAAAAAGGGAGATGCTACTCAAAGAAGGGTCGTACTTGGGCTACGAAGATGGCGTCAGAACAAAGCTGAGGATAAGCAAGGATAATCGTCCAAAAATGAGTTTATGGTCTGTTTTGAAATCCATGATTGGCAAAGACATGACCAGGATGACTCTGCCTGTGACATTCAATGAGCCTACGTCTTTGCTTCAAAGAGTAGCAGAAGACCTTGAGTATTCCAATCTCCTTGATGAAGCGGCCACTTTTGAGGATTCAACCCTCAGAATGTTACACGTGGCTGTATTCTCAGCTTCTTCTTACGCATCTACCATCAAAAGGGTGGCTAAACCTTTCAATCCCCTCCTGGGTGAAACTTTTGAATATTCCAGACCCGATATGCATTACAGGTTCTTCACAGAACAAGTATCCCATCACCCAGTAATATCTGCAACATGGACAGAGTCCCCTAAATGGGATTTCTACGGTGAGTCAAATGTGGACTCAGACTTCAACGGCAGATCATTTGATTTTAAACACTTGGGCTTATGGTATCTGAATATTAGGCCCGACTCGCAAACGGAAAGCGATCTCTACACATGGAAAAAGCCTAACAACACGGTTGTAGGTATCCTCGTGGGTAATCCGCAAGTTGATAATTATGGTGACGTCGAAATTGTGAATCATACCAATGGAGATCGATGCTGCATCCATTTTAAAGCCCGCGGGTGGCGCTCATCGAGTGCCTATGAGTTGAAAGGTGAAGTTTACAATGGCAAAGGCGGAAAAGAATGGATATTTGGTGGACATTGGAATGAGGCGATTTATGCAAAGAAAGTTTTGAAACCTAACTCTTCAGAGGAAATGCAATTAGAAAAAACAAAGGCAGGAATTCCAGCAACAGCAAGGAGTAAAACGGGACCCCAGTCTGATGGGTCCAAGTTTCTAGTCTGGCATGCTCATAGTAGACCAGAAACTCCATTTAATCTGACGCAGTTTGCAATCACGTTGAACGCTCCACAACCGAAGTTGCTTCCATGGATCGCGCCGACGGACACAAGACACAGGCCTGATCAGCGCGCTATGGAAGAGGGTCGTTACGATGAGGCTGGTGACGAAAAGCACCGTGTAGAACAAAAACAGAGGAAGGCTCGACGGGAAAGAGAGCTCAATCACGAAGAATACAAACCCAAGTGGTTCAAACAAGAGACTCATCCTGTGACCAAGCTGAAATACTGGAAATACCAGGGAGAATACTGGAAGCGCAGAAAAGACCATAAGCTTGGTGATTGTCCTGATATTTTCTGAAACCTTAATATTAAATTAAAAAAATTACTTAATTGACCTAGGCTTGACGCTTGACGCTCGAGGCTCTCTGGAGTGAAATGTAGCCATCCTTTAGCACTTCTGTGGTCCGATGCCACCTTTAATCTTCAGCTGCAATATAGTTGAAAAGAGCCAGACCAGCAAAAATATGGTCTCTAGCGGGATCGAACCGCTGATCCCCGCGTTATTAGCACGGTGCCTTAACCAACTGGGCCAAGAGACCAGAACTTGTTATTGGAGGTTATGCAAGTTGTTGATAGCTGGCAAAAATCGCCCCAGATCGTCCCCTAGATTTACTACTAGTATTCTACTTCTCTATGCGATGGCTCCCGGCTAAGTAGTCTAGTTTAGAAACCAGATAAACCGCCGTCCTGGTACTTCAATTCAGTGAAAAAATTCTGTATAGTGTAGGTTTTCTCTAAGATATTTTCGACTGGCTCGATTTATTCTGTCTCATTGCCACTTTTCATGTTTAAAGCTATGAGCTGGTATTCAGAAAGTTAAAAGAAACGGGTATCTCATCTCAAGACGCTACATGAGATCGTCGATACCTCCCATTGGAAAAGGAAAATTGGCCAATGGCCACTATATTTGCAAGGTGTTCATTACTTGAGAGCTCTTGTTCATTAACATTGAGACCTTAAGTCAATCGGGAATACCGTCAGAAAGATGCGTATGACGTAGATTTGATAATGCAGTGATAAAGCACCGGTAAAGCCGCCGAGTAATATCTAAGAAGACGCCGAACTCGTCTATTATCGGACAATGCGTTCCTGAAGTATCTTTCGCTCATATCGGCATCTTGGGCTTTCGCATGCTTAAACGAGAACATACATCGATATCTCGTATAAGTCTTTTTTCTTTCATTTCTGCTGGCACGCGGCACGATACTATAGAATGAAACGCGAGCGAGCGACACGGTATATAAGGACAGATCTTATATTTGTGAGAATCGGCTCGAGTACTGCGTTCACATAGTTGAGCAAAGCTTCATATTCGTTGAGAATTGACCAGCTCTCCAAACCGCGTCAAATTATTATATATTCCTTCATGACGGAACAAAACCAGGTTAAAAGACAGAAGACTGAGGAGTCGTCAGCTAGACCCCAAAACGTCGGTATTAAGGGTATCGAAGTGTACATACCATCCCAATGCGTGAACCAGGCAGAACTGGAGAAATTTGATGGCGTTTCCGCTGGTAAATACACCATTGGCTTGGGTCAAACCAACATGGCTTTTGTGAACGATAGAGAAGACATCTACTCCATGAGTTTGACCGTTTTGCACAGATTGCTAAAAAACTACAATGTCGACCCCAACAGCATTGGACGTCTGGAAGTCGGTACAGAGACCCTTCTCGACAAGTCCAAATCGGTCAAGTCGGTTTTGACGCAACTTTTCCCCGAAAACAAGGACTTGGAAGGTGTAGACAATGTTAACGCCTGCTACGGTGGTACCAGCGCGCTTTTCAACTGTATCAGCTGGATCGAGTCGTCGTCTTGGGACGGCCGTGACGCCGTCGTGGTTTGTGGCGACATCGCAATTTACGACAAGGGAGCCGCCCGTCCCTCTGGCGGTGCCGGTACCGTGGCATTGCTGATCGGTCCTGATGCTCCATTGGTATTCGACCCCGCTAGAGGAACCTACATGGATCATGTTTACGATTTTTACAAGCCAGACTTCACCAGCGAATACCCTTACGTCGACGGCCACTTCTCGTTGAGTTGTTACGTCAAGGCGCTCGATCAAGCCTACAAGTCCTACTCCAAAAGAGCTATTGCCAAGGGATTGGTCGCGGAACCAGCTGGAGCCGAAGCTGTCAATGTCGCCAAGTATTTCGACTACAACGTTTTCCACGTTCCAACCTGCAAATTGGTGACTAAATCTTACGGCCGTTTGCTGTACAACGACTTCAGAGCGAACCCATCTCTATATCCTGAAGTCGATGCCTCACTAGCTCAGGTCGATTACGAAGCAAGCCTTGTCGACAAGAGCATCGAGAAGACCTTCGTCGGCGTCGCCAAAGCTCTTCAGAAAAAGAAGGTCGACCCCTCTTTGATCGTCCCCACCAACACCGGTAACATGTACACTGGTTCGACCTACTCATCCTTGGCATCCTTGATCTTCTACGTCGGGTCAGAGGCTTTGCAAGGAAAGCGAATCGGATTGTACTCTTACGGATCTGGCCTTGCAGCTTCTTTCTTCTCTTTGAAGGTTGTCGGCGACGTGTCGCACATTGTCAACGTTCTCAACATTGACAAGAAGTTGCAATCCAGAACTACCGAGTCTCCAGTGGACTACGAGGCTGCTATTAAGCTAAGAGAAGAAGCGCATTTGCAGAAGGATTTCGTTCCAAAGGGAACCACCGATCTGCTCCAACCTTCTACCTACTACCTAACAAAGGTTGATGATAGATTCAGAAGAGAATATGCTCTCAAAGAGTAAGTACCGGAGCTCCAACGATCACAAAAGTGTTCGCAGCTCGTACCTATATAATATTGCTAAGCAAGAAATTTCGTTTCTGCTTCCAACGTCGTCGTTTTCGTCACAGGGAAGCCGTGAAAATCTTAGGAACCTCCGAAAACTCGGTAGACTCCAAAACTTGGCTCCTACTCAGTAGGAGACTCACTGCATGGCTTTGTCTATTTACCCTCTGTTCTATTGTGAGTTCTGTCTTCAAACCAGTTCAGTTTTGATGGCTTCTCGATACTTAAACGTCTATTGGCTGACAAGATGACTGGGATCGGCGGAAAAAATTGATTTATCCGGTTCGGCCTTTTGGCCAAGAGAGAAAAAAAAATAACCCCGGAGCACTCATTGAGCTGAACGTTGCATCAAAGAACCAAAGTGAGACGAAGCATCAAGGTATTGTGTCCATACAGCGCGACGACTGTTAACAGAGTGTGCTCAAATACTCGAGATTAAATCACACTATTGGTGGACTTTTCTAAGGGGAACGTTACGATCTTTCGTCGTTGATCGACAGTAATGGCTTTCCAATCTTTCAAATACAAGTTTTACTCTAAGGGCTATCATTGCTCTGCCCAAAAGTCTGCCACAGCGTTTTTTGAAAGTTCGTACCAGTATTTGAGACGCAACCAAGGTCTTGTTAGCCAAGAAACTTGGATTCCGTCGCAGCACTCTGGAGGCGTGAATCCTCATCCTGTTGTGGGTGCAAGCGTTAATTACAACACAGTTGAATATGTTCTACAAAAAGAAGCAGCCGATGAGAATGGTCAGAGCTTGAACAAAGAGGATCACGAACAAAACGCAGAGAGACTCGAACGACGCACACGCGAAGGACGTAGACAGAGCTTTGGCGCGACTTCATCGCTCCATCCGCATAATGGACAGAGCTTAATGAGCCGAGTCAAGCCCGAAGAACTCTCGTACTTCCACAACCAGAAGAACGTGGTAATAAATCAAAAACTCTCCCAAAGCTATTACTCGACAGCTACAAATACTGAAAAGGCGAGTGCCGAGCACGTGAGTTCCTCAGCAGTGGCGCCCGTTACGCAGCATCGAGCGCCAATTCTCGAGGAACCCCCGTCTGAGACGCTCTCGCCTTGGGAGCCTGACACGGAGGAGAGTTTGAATCCACAAACATTTCTTAGAACTCAGGAAAAAGAGATAAGGAGGCATTTCGAGCAGAAAAACTTCAACAAGATAAATGCTCTATACCAGTCTTTGAAAAGAAATGAGATCGTGCCATCGTTGGAAATTTACTCGATGGTAATAGAATCCGTTTGCAAGCGGTCTCTTGACAACGATAACCTCGACAACAGAATGTTTCACCTTCTGAGCTGTTATCAAGACTTAATCACTAATAAATTGCGGCCCACGGAACAGATCTACAACATGGTGATAGGCGCTCTTTTTGAAGGCTCTATAATGGCAAGTGTCTCGCACAATGACAACGGGCTTGATTTCTATAAAATTGCCGTCGATCTCTTTAGGGCTTCGAATGCCCACAAGAATCATGAATTTTCAAAGAGCGTTCTAGATTTTTCCCTTCTCGCCATGAATTTATACCCTGGATATGTTCAAATCGATTACGTGAGACATGCCTTGAACAACTCAAGCTTTTACGTCAAAGACGCTTTCTACTATGTGGCGATGTTACTTTACGCAAGATCCTTAAATGACAACGCAGAAGTTAAAAGAGTATACGGGGAGTTCAGAAACGCCTGTGCACTAAGCAAAGAACTTAGTCAAGGACAATACGAAGTTTACAGTGCGGCGTTAATGGGACTTGTAGAAACTGGGGACTTGCCAGTGGCTATAAAGTTGTTAGATAAGGTTTTGTCAGAGATTAGAGAGGAAGATGGAAGAGCTTTTAATATTGCGATGATTTTGAGCAATTTTATCCTCTCAGTCAGTAAACTGGACTCCGAGAAAGCTTATAACTTGCTGTTAAATTTTGCGAAATTGAGATGGGTTCCCGATTTGTCGTATGAGTTCCATTTGGCATTGTTGTCCAATAGCATGGAAAATTGGGATCTCTCCAAAAAAATCTATGACTACATTTACCCCATGAGGAGAGTACTCAAGCGCGAGAGACATGCTTTGAGCGATTATTTACTATCACCTGCGGACACTCACAACACATTTAACGTTTTTCTAGGCCGTGCTCTCCAATTGAATGAAACCGAAACCGTTATGAAAATTGTGGAAGAGTCAGTAGTAAAGTCATTCAAGTTTGATGTTTCACTTTACGGTGCGATTTTTAGGTTTTTCAAGGAGATCAAATGCCCGGAAGACTATCTCTTGCGGTTCATATCCACTCATGGAAACCTTATGGAGGAAGGTCAAGAAAGATTTGAATTTTTGAATGGTTTGATTGAAAGCTACCAATCCCAAGTAATCTTAACAAAAGTGACCGAAATGCCTTTTTTCGCTGACTCTTGCAGGTGTCTTAAGATATCGGATAGCAAAATCATTAACCACAGTGGTCTTATTGCATGCTTCCAGAGCTTGTGGCGCTCTCCTCAGACAATAGAGAAGTACGGTTACAATTTAGAACTTCATGGTATTGTAATATCGAGGTTTTGCGATCTCGAGAGCTATTATGCAGTGATGGAAAACGAGTTTCTTTTGAAGTTCAAGGAAGACATGACCGAGAGGTTCCAGAAGTTGGTCACTAATTATAGACGCCTCAATTTGGATCCCACGCAGGTCTCGGCGACTGTTGTCCAAGCAACGAAAATGATTGACATGCCCGAAGAACTGACCGAATATTTTGCCCATCCTGGTGATTGGGACAAATCTTACCCGCTCAATCTCGGATCCATGATACGCAACTCCTATAAGACGGGCCTGAAGTCGTTTACGCGACTACGTGAATCTGGATACTGTTTTGACTATGACACATACCGAGAACTCATTCACAAAAAAAAAGTTGATGAAAATATAATCTCCATGTCTTTGAAACTATGCACCGATGACCAAGAGCTGAAATACTTGGCTAACTGCTTAGTCGTCAAAACCTTTAACCAGGACTTGGAAAGAGTCTTGTTACTTCATGCTGACTTCAGAGATAAAATACTTCCACACTTGAAGGATGAGTCGCTGTTGAGAATTGCTAAGAACACCCGTGATATTCAAACGTTTATTCAAATCATTGACTTCCCAGCTAGGTTCCAAGGGATTTCCTCTCGAGTCGAAAATAGGTCTACTGTTGACTACATTTACGACACTCTCTTCAAACAGAAGAAATACGAGCTGGTTGTTGAACTTAACGACCAATGTCCCGTCATGAACATACCGATTTTACTCAAATCAGCAATCAGAAGCGGGGACTATGCTCGTTACGAAGTTTTCTGCAAGAAGTTCCAATCCAAGCTTGGCGATGAAGGTACTAACATCAAGGCAGAATTTTTGATTAATAATGGGAAAGTTGATGAAGCTCTGAAGCTTCTGGAATCAGCTTTGACGAAAACTAAGCACCAAACTGGTGATTTATACACATTTGCCTTGTTTTTGAAAAGCTTTGACCGGCCTGTTTCATATTTCCCAAAGATTGAAAATACATTGCAACTTGCTAATATTTTATCTGCTCAAGACTCATTTCAGTCACAAGTTGCTTTGTATCAAACAATGCTATCCGAAAATGCCGGTTTAGGAGGAAGGAACTTGTGCAACGCGGTGGCGGTAGAGATTTCAGACCAGTTGCTAAATAACTTGAGCGCTTCTCTTCAATTCATCGACTTGGGGAAGGAGAAGATGCTTGAAAAGATCGCCATGAAGCTCGGAAACTTTTATCGGATGAGAGTCTTCATGAAATTACCTGTACTGGAGGAGTCTACTATGCAGAAGCTTCTGCACATCAATAGTATTGCTTTGCCCGACGAAGTGGATAATCTTTTCAACAACATTGTCGAGACAATCTATTTGAACCCCAATACGCGACAGTTATATTTGAAAAATGATCTCATCTTCAATTTCCAATCGCAACAAATGATAGACCTTATAGACCAGGTTCAAACGTATTACGAAATTGAAAAAAATGATGAAAATGCTGCCAAGGCCAAAGCATTCAGCTCGGTGTTGAAGAAACTTTACTACACATCTTCTACTGTTTGACGCCAATACTTTACAACTTTTAATGACCAATCACTTATCTTTATCTAAAATACAGATTGGATTTAGGGTTACATATATACTTTACGAATTTATGGAAATATCTTGCACGACATGACTTACGGAGTGAAAGGAAGGATCTTGAATCCATGGTCAAGGTCATGGTTGTTGTCATACAAAGGGAACATTGTCCATATATTCTGATAAAGCCGGGTTCAAAGGTGGGACATCTGCCAGCTTGTGTATAATGATCGGCCTTAGTTGCTTGCAAAACGTTAAGCCTACACCCTTGACATCGTTGGAGACCAAGCACAAAAAAGTAGCACTTGCCTTGGAGACGTCTGAGAGTCTTGTTGGGAACTTGATTTCTGGTAAGGATATTTGCGTTGCTTCCTTTAATTGAGGTTGAAATGGTTCAGAAGGTTGAGGAGCAGGCTCCTGGGTTCTCGTAGCAGCAATTTCTCCCTCTGCTATGGAAACAGTTCTGAATCTCGGCTGGACACCTTTTATGACGAAGCGTTTTTTACCGGTTCCCTGATCTGTGATTACCATTGCTGCTGCGTTTTTGAACGCATTCGAGACATTTTTGATGAATTCGACAGCGGGCAAAAGCTTTCTGCCTGAGTCTTTAACCGCTTGCGAGAATTGGGACTCATAACCGCGCCATAAGCCAATCTGAGTGACCTCCGATTCTGGCTGAGGCTCGAAGCAGCATCTCAACCAAGCCGTCGAACGCATAGGTTCATTCAGGGCCAAAAGCTGGCCGAAAAGTTGTGGGTCCAGGCCGGGTGGTTCCGTCGGTGCGGGCGGCTTGACTCTTCTCGTTAACCGTATCTTGGTGTTACTGAAAGCCGCATAATCCGGCATTTTGACGTCGTACGTCAGGAGCTTTGGCAGGACGGCAGTCAAAAGAGAGTATCGGTCCTGATTCTGGAGCAGTATTGTAATCCGCTCGTTACCTGGAAGCACATATTGATATAAAAAATCAAGCGACGCCACGATCAGTTCGCTGTCGCAATCAACCAGCAAATAGGAGCAAATTTGGTTGAGTACTTCGTCGTGCAAATTGTCAGCGGCGCTTTCATCGTCAGCCTTCGATCTCACGAGCAGACGCGAAAGAGACCGCAAGATGGATATCACCATGTAACGATCGTTGGTGTCGCCCAAAATAGAGACCAGGTTTTTAAAATAGGGATCGTCCTTTTTTGCAGGCGCCAAATACGACGAGATGGCTTCCATAATGTCGACGACGTAGTGAATGAGTTCGTTAAAAAACGCGGCGTTGTTCTGGTAGAGTGAGAAAGTGCTGTTGTTGATGCTAGTGAAGGTTTCAAGTACGGTCAGGGTGAAAGATTTGGTAGCTGCGTCTGCAGCAAGTATCTGAGAGGATTCTGGATCCTGAGCCATATTGCGGAGTATGAGCACCGCGTTCAGGCCCCGCTGTAGGATTGCGAGATCTTTACGGTCGTCGACCGGCAGATCGAGGCGAGAAAGCTCAGGGGCCAGCGTAGTGAGAAACTGAGTGAGCAGAGGGGGCAGATCCGGGTTCTCGCGGAACCGGATCAGGTAGGCGGCCTTGTTGCTGTACGCCAGGTACTTTTTCAGGGCCCATTGCACTTCTTCGGGCACCCCAGATATGAGAGCCATGCGCATGCGCGTGAGATCGTCAACGCCCTGGTTTGCGTGGCGGGGCAAATGCTGAAACACGCTGAGACTCGCGATGGAGTGCTGGAGCGCGCTCAGACCGTTCTTGCCCGTAGCACCGCTGGACTGTTCTTTGGTGACGCAGATGGGCTCGGGTACAACGGTCGCGAGCACGCTCGATTGAGTGGGCTGATCGGCCGTAGGATCCGTGGGGAACACTTCGTCCATGAGAGAGCTGGACATGGGCTAGGAGTGACGAGCGCTGAAGGGCTATATACGGCGCGACGGGTGTGGACAGTTGACGTGAATATTTTAGAATGAGATGCGGGCCGCGCGTCGTACAAAGTGCGGGTCGCCAACCGGGTACAGTCGCTGCATACGAGAAAACCGATATCCCACGCCCCACGCTTCCCCCACGCTTCCCCCACGCTCGTCCCTACGAATTATATCTGTTGCTCGATGCCCCACCGCAGGCTTGTGACTGTTTTTCACAGTGCCAGACAGTAGCCAGACAATAAACAGACAATAGCCAACGCTACTACTAAATCCCCATTATAACTGAGCATCGCACAAGGCAAGACACCGGCAAAATAAACGTAAAACAAACGTAAAACAAACGCAAAGCACATAACAAAACACATAACAAAACACATAACAAAACACATAACAAAACACACATCACGTCTTACACCACGTCTTACACCACCTCCATATCGACCTCTACCATATTCTCTCTTTTTGTTATAACGCTTTCGTTATGTATCTGTCGTTTCCTATGTCACAATGTCCACTACTACCATTACCAGTTCTCCCCCAGTGAAAAAACCGATGGGGGATGCCAGCAGACAAGGTAACCATTTTGTACGAAAACCCAAATCTTACTCACTCCAGTGCGTACAAAGCGACGACCCCTTTGGCTCGGGGTTTTTTCGTGTATCACTAGTCACGTAAACCATCCCGTCTTGCGGTTTCCATATCACCGTGTACGCACCGTTCGAAGCAATAAGGTTCGCGGCCCAAAGAGCAAAGGCTTGCTCCCCTAGAGCGGCGGATTGCTCTGGAGAGCCTGTTAGGGCCCTCCGGGCCCTAACGGGCCCCGTGGGGGCCCCGTGGGGATCCCCGCGGGATCCCGGAGGAAGCGTGTATATAAAGAGCGGCAAATTGGTATAAGGATCGGATAGGTTATGTGCCCCTGGTGAACACTAGAAGCACATCATCTAAGACACCAGCATGAGACTCAGTGTGATGCTAATGGCCGGACTGGCCGCCGCTGAAGTGGCAAACATATACGACAGGTGGACGACGTCAGACCTGGAACAGTTTTTGAAGGACGAGAAACATGGGGTGCAAAAATCGGGGCGAGAGACGCTGGAATCGCTCCGGAAGAGCGCTGCAGAGGTGTGGGACAAGAGCGCCAAACCAGTGCCTTGGTGGAAGTTTTGGGACCAGGGCAACGCTGCGCAGCGCGCGTGGGCGCGCTACTACGCGGCGAAAGAGCCTGTCGCGGATTGGCTCTTTTCGACGTGGTCTGACAGCCAGCTACGCCAGCTGTTGAAGCGCAGCAAGGTCAAGGTGCAGTCGGACATGTCGCGCGACCGCCTGGCGGCTCTCGCGCGCGAGAACTTTGACAAGATCTCGCACAGTGTGGACAGCTCCGGGCTGTATCCGTCGGAAGGTTACTTCAAGGACTGGAGCGACGCGGATCTGAAGAATTGGCTGCGCGAGTACCACGTGTCGTTCGACGACGCGCGCGAGAAGCGCGACGCGCTTCTCGCGTCCGTGCGGGAGCACATGTACAAGGCGTCGGAGTACGCAGATGACGAGCGCAAGAACTTGCTGGAGACTCTTGACGTGGCCAACCAGCAACTGCTCGACAAGGCCGGCAACGTCAAGGACGCTGCGTTCGACAAGTGGTCAACGCGTGAGCTCGAGGAGTGGCTCCAGAGCCACAAGGTGGCCATACGTGACAAGGCCGCGGCAGAGTACGTGCACGACCGCGACTACCTGCTGAAGCAGGCCGAGAAGCACAAGAATTACTTGAAGGACGACTTGGAGTGGTATGCGAGTGCGCTGCAGAAGCAGGCCAGCCCGATCCTGTCCAAATCCGAAGACGCGGTCATGTCCGTGTGGGAGAGCACCAAGGGCCGTGTCAGCGACTGGAAGAACTGGTTTGTGCACGACGACAACATTGTCAATCACACTTTTTTGATCGGCGTTGAAACGTGGCCCAAGAAGAAGCTGCGCGCGTTTTTGGACGCGCGCAACGTGCCGTACTCGATGTTGAGCACCCGCGCGACGCTTTTGGATCTTGTCAAGCAGTATCGCAATCGGCCCTTGACCAACGTGGCGAAGTCACCACAGGTGGCCGAGTTTTTCGACGGCTGGAGCTACGAAAACGTGCGCAACTGGGTACAGGCCAAGAACGAGGACTCCATGGAAGTTTACCAGAAGGCGAGCGACAAAGTCTCCGAACTTGTTTCGCAAGCGCAGCAAAAGGGTGCCGACGCAGTCGACTATACGCAACAAAAGGGCAAAGACGCTGCCGACTACGCGCAGCAGCTGGGTAAAGACGCCGCTGACTATGCTCAGAAAAAGGGGAAAGACGCAGCTGAATACACGCAACAGCTGGGCAAAGAAGCAGCCGATTACACACACAAAAAGGGCAAGGACGCCTTGGATTACACGCAACAAAAGGGTGCCGACGCGGTCGATTACGCGCAACAAAAGGGCGCCGATGCGGCCGACGAATGGACCCATGTTTTCAAGACTTGGACCGTAGAGGATTTGACCGACTACGTCAAGAGTTTCGGCATCAAGCCGCAGCCAACTTCTACGAAGGACAAGTTAGTGGAGCAAGCCAAAGAGAACGCTCAATGGTTCTTTGGATACAAACCAGAACCTTTCTACAAAAGGGTTCCCAAGAAACTGAAGAACGCCTTAACGAACAATGTCGTTTTGGGTTAATTCACCTTCCGAGCGCTTTGCCGAATTGCTCTTTGAAAAGGTGAGTGTGGTCAGCAGGACTCTAGGCTCCTACACCCCGTCATCTTTCCAGAGCTTATATAGTTCTATATAACCCTGTATAGTCTTTCTTTACGACCGAAATGAAATTTTACATCATTCTAGAAATATCACCTAATACCGAGTGTTTAGTTGAACAGCCACGGATTTGTTCGAGCCAAGAGGTTTTCCAAAGGAAACAGCACAAAATATCTCCTGATAATCAGTTGCCCATACTTGCAAATCGTTACAGAGATTTGGCTAAGATTCGTGTAATATCGAGCTCCTGTTTCCTATATTCTCGTACATCGCCATGGCCAAATACGCTTGGTACACCAGAGTGACTGACGCTGTTCACCGTCTGACGGTTTTGTCTCTAGTAGGAGGCACACTGTACATGACAGGAGGTCTGATGTATTCCATGTACATTAATGGCAAGAAATACGAGCAGCAGCTTTCGCAGAAGAGCGTCGAATCTGAAAAGAAAGAAGGGGACTTGTAGCGGGAAAACGCCCTGCCTTCAGTTGCTTCCTGTTAGTTCCAATTAATTCTATTTGCCACCACTCGGGTTGGTCCTGTATATATAGCTATGTATGTCAAAAATTAAGACCTTGACACGAAGCAGGGTGAGACGAGCTGAGACTTCCCCAAACCTGTGCAACAGCCACTAAGCGTGCTCTTGAAGTGCACCCCCCTCCTTCTAATGGTTTGTAGCGATCCAGTTCGCTCGTTTGTTCATGTGTTCTTCACTGCCGATGTGATGTCTCATCGCATGGGCTAATCTTGAAAAACTGAAAACACATCTCTAGCCGGAACAGTATCGACAGCACAACGCGATAGCGAAGAAGAGACCATGTCCGCTTACGAGAACAGGGAGAAATGGTATGCAAGACGTCTCCGAACACGTAAAAACTGCTCTACCACAGCTTATACTAACTACTACCTTTTCGCCAGTCATTTTTACTACAAGATCGGTGCTTGCCGACATGGCGACCGGTGCTCTAAAAAGCACACGCGTCCCGTCAGATCCTGTACCATCGTGATCCCAAACATGTACCGCGCAGATGCGTCGGAACAAGACCAACAGCGTGATTTCGACGCTTTTTTTGAAGACGTCTACATCGAAGCTTCCAAGTTCGGCGAGGTCCGATCAATGGTCGTGTGCGAAAACAAAAACGATCATCTCAACGGGAACGTCTACATTATTTTTAGCAGACCCCAAGATGCACAGGCGGTGCGTGACAGCTTCAACACGCGCTGGTACGACTCGCGCCCGCTCTACTGCGATCTCTCGCATGTCTCGGGTTTCCACGACGCCATTTGTCGCAAACACGACATGCAAGCTTGCGAACGCGGCGACGAGTGCAACTTCATGCACGTCCATCGGCCCTCGCCTGCACTGCTCCAGGATCTTGAGTGGGCCCAGCAGAAGAAGTACCAAATGGGCCTGAGCGTCGGTCAGAGCCGAGCAGAGGCTAACCGTGGAAGGTGATGGTGATGATACTAAATCGCCATATACGGAACTAGGGCTTTCTTCAAACTGGAACAACTATATCGACAATTAACACCTCTTCGGTGGCAAACGGCTAAGACAAGTAGCTGAGAGAGGACTTCGTCTATATCTGATATTGGTGGGGAATAAAAGTGACGATCAATGACTGACAGATATTCTTTTTCTCTGACGACTTTTTCGCCAAGGTATGGATAATTTGCGCGCGACTTGGACGCGAGTGCGTTGAGCACGAATTCAGAGTTCAAAGTATTAACTTAAAGCAATTTTAGCGGGAAACTGGGCCAGATAGACTACGCATTGGCGGCGGTTAAGCAAGGTGTAACGTCTTTGGGTATTCGGGCGACCAATGGGGTTATCATCGCCACCGAGAAGAAATCGAGCTCTCCGCTCGCACTTGCCGACACGCTCTCAAAAGCAGAGCTGATCACACCAAATATCGGAGCGGTGTACTCAGGGATGGGTCCAGACTTTAGGGTGTTGGTCGACAAGTCACGCAAAGTGGCACACACGCACTACAAACGCGTTTACAACGAGTATCCGCCTACCAAGATCCTCGTGTCCGAAATTGCCAAAGTCATGCAAGAAGCGACCCAATCGGGTGGGGTACGGCCCTTCGGCGTGTCGCTGTTGGTAGCCGGTCACGATGAGCACCACGGCTTCAGTTTATACCAGGTAGACCCCTCCGGGTCGTATTTCCCTTGGAAAGCCACGGCGATCGGTAAGGGCGCCACGGCGGCCAAAACGTTTTTGGAGAAAAGATGGAATGACGAACTGGAGCTGGAAGATGCTATTCATATCGCGCTACTAACTCTCAAGGAATCGGTCGAGGGCGAGTTCAATGGTGACACAATCGAGATCGCCATTGTGGGTGACGAAAACGAGAATCTTCTGGGCTTCACTGGCGACACGAGCGTCAAGGGACCAAGATTCAAAAAATTGACGTCGCAGGAGATCAACGATAGATTGGATGCTTTGTGAAGTGATCTGAGATGACCACACCACAGCAGCGTGGATGCTATAACAATAGCTTCTTCCCGGCTATGTAATGTACGTACAAAACAAACGAGATCAGAAAGTAAACCTGAAATCACTTGAACGGTGCTTTGAGTGGATCAATGACAGACCCAGGTTTTGTCATGATTCTAGGCTTAATGGCATCCTGGTATGCTACTCTAGATGTCCACTCTTGCCCCAAAGGCATTCTCAAAGATCTTTCGTATTGTTCGCGGGTTTCGAACGGGAATGGAACCGCAGACGATTGAAACTTCAGATTTTTCTTATTCACTTTCTCATTTATGATCACATTCTTCAGGTTTCTGTCGCGCCTTTTATCTTTGGTCACAGTTCCCTTGATCTTCTTCAGTTTCCTCCTTTTCGGGGGTGCAGCGCCAGCACCAGCCCAATCACCCCATCCAGGTAATGTCTGATCCTCTATTTTGTCATCCTCATCGATCGCAACCCTTTTCTTCTCCTGTTCGAATTTGTCGACGACATCGTCTCCAGCAAAGGCCTCAGCTATGAGGTCCTGCTGCTCGAACACGGCACCTCCACCTGCCTTTTGTGAAGAATCAATGATGTTTATTTTATTGCTGCTGTCCAGGTCGAGAAGCATATCCTCCCGCTCCGCCTTTTTCCTCAGTTTATTCTGTGTCTGTTTGAGCTTGTGCTTGTCTATTTTCCCAGCACTCTTAATGCCAATCCCACTGTTTGCGTCGACCACTTTAACTGTGCTTGATTTCTGGACCATTGTTTCATTGTCACTATCGTCAAGCCAAGGATTTGAGTTTCCATTCTCAGCTATCTCAGCCGTCGGCGTCTTTGCTCCCTGTTGTCTCTTCTTTTCCGGCTTCACTTTATAGTGCGATTTTGTGAGACGGTCCTTCAGACTATCATTCTCCTCTAACGGGTTCAAGTCTTCGGTTTCTTTTAACGATTGCTCAGACTTTAACGCACCGGGAGTATAAAATCGGCGTCCACTATTAATGTTCACATTGGCCCCAGTTTGATCCTCGGCTTCTTCCCCGTAGTCCAAGTCCTGACCATTTTCGAGAGCTCGAAGTTTTTTTAGGTTTGCTCTGTTGTTCTCCGCTCTGCGCGCTTCCGCATTTTTCATAAAAGCCATGTTCAAAACTCCAGTTTTGCCAAGATCATCTCTCAATTCAGCCTCGTCAGAATTTGAAACTAACTGCTGATCGTCTTCTATGTCGCTTATACCACCTTCGCTTTCACTTCCCGATTCATGTCCCATGACTTTTGATCTGAGCCTATCTCCCTGCCTGAGCATTTCTTCGATTTCCTCTCTGGTATCCTGATCCTTTGCCATGCCATGTTTCACCATGTCTTGCGCCCACTTGGAAGAAGCCTTATGTTTTAAGCTCATCCGCTCTTTTGCTCTGGCAACATTGCGGGCCTCTTCGTCTTCACTGAGATCATCAATGAGCTCTTGATTTTTCAAAAGCTCTTTCTTCTTGATGCGGTGATAAGCCTTGGATTTAATCTTCTTGATTCTTTTCGCCTTCCTTTCCTCTCTAAACATAAGTTCCCGCATCAATCGTACCTCAGCAGTTCTTTTCTTCATTTCTTCCGGCGTAATCTTGGCGGTGGCAATTCCCTCGAATGTTGACTCCTTCAAGGGATCAGCCAAGTTGCTCTCTTTCAACAACTCCCCGACTTTCTGTTCTAGCTTTCCATCTGGTGAGTCTGAACTCTTGACAAACATCGAAGCCTCATTGTGTTGAACAGATGAATTCATGGGAAATGACAAATGTTCTGCTTGCCGGTTGACCTGAACAACGTCTTTCCACTTGTTAACCTCATCCTTGGATATCTCGTACGCTGCTTTACGCTCATGTCTCTTTTGGATTCTCTGTGGCAAAGGTACTGCGAGAGCGGTATTCTTGTTTTTCAGTAACGTCGCTCTTGAAAGGGCATCAGGATCATCCACAGCTTTCATCATATCTTCCAAGTTCAAGGCCCTAGCACCGCCTGAAGAGGGAGGGATGGCATATTCATTTTCTTCTCCG
The DNA here is from genome assembly GCA_900074745.1 of Lachancea mirantina. Classification (NCBI taxonomy): domain Eukaryota; kingdom Fungi; phylum Ascomycota; class Saccharomycetes; order Saccharomycetales; family Saccharomycetaceae; genus Lachancea; species Lachancea mirantina. Next base: position 1,379,608 of record LT598465.1, read on the forward strand.
AGGGGCTGTTTGCTGAGCTTGCGATACCTATCCTTCTCTGCCTTGTTTTCTAATCTTGACGCAACTGTTTTTAACTCGAGATCGTCGTCGTCGGCTGAAATCTCGTCAAAGGGATCTTCCTCCGATTCCTCGCTTAATGCGGCATCTGAGGAGTCGCTGTGATCGCTAGAGTCGTCAGATCCCAAAGCCTCGGACGAAGAGTCCTCTTGCAGTTGCAAGTCCTCATGTGACCTTGTTCCACTCCTCTTGGAAGATGAATTTTCATCCATATCCCAAACCTCTGACAACGGCATCAAATCGCTTTCGTCGATGGAAGTGTACCCTTCCTCTTCATCATCCAACTCTTCAGTAGCGATGCCGTTACCCTTGCTTTTCTTCTTCTTGATGTCTCTGAGAGTTTGGGAAAACTTTGAATTTAAAACATCGTATTCATCAGAGGATCCCAGAGCCTCGTCTGAATCTAATTCTTCATCCTCCATTTCCTCGTCTTCTGAGTCCAACTCGCCTTTTTGAGCATTAACGATGGTTCCATTTTGCCTCAAATCTTGACTAAAATTTCCTCGCTCGTCGCTCGAATTTGCCAAATCTCTTGAAGCTATGTCGAAGGCATTTTGGGCTCTTCTTCTGGACGCCTTACGACCAGCTTTTTTGACCATTCTTGCGTTCCAAACTACTTTTCCAAATGCTCAGCTCATCTCATCGCCTAAAATTTTTCAGTTCTAAAAAACTGTGCAGAGTTGAGATCCCTCTCATCGAGAAATATCAACAAGTCACGTGGTTATATAGTACAACGCATAGAAACGTCGAATATCCATGGCGAGGTAGCTGCAGCAAACCGCTGAAACGAGGGACCACTTTGCAAAACCCTCTTCTTACTGTGACTGTTGCTGCTGCTTCGCTTGCTCTTCATGACGCTTAATGGCCGCGAGTCTTAACTGGTTTTCGATCGCCACGGACGACTGGCTCTTTTCCTTTATGATAGCTTGAATCTGAACTGATTCTTTGTTGAGTTTCTCTATCTTGGCGTTATAAAATGCCTTCGCTTCTTCTGCGCTCTTGTCGACGTAATAACCTGTTCCCACATCGACCATAAACTTAGAGTTGTCTTTGATCCTTCCCTTCACATAAAGAGAGCCTGAAAGTGGCACGAATATCGACTGTGAATTGTTTTCAGGCTTAGAGACTGAAACGATGTCGTCTATACATTCCTTAAATTTGCCCCTGGCCATGTTCAATGCTTGGAGTGATTGCGTGAAATGCTGCAATTCCTGGTCGATTTGTTGCTTGACGACAGCGAGCTGTTCCGGATTGAGCTTGGCAAGGTCGACTATGGGTATGAAAAGTTAGCAAAAGTCTCAATTGATGTGAACTCAATGGTACTGAAGCACAAAAACGCGGTACATACTATGCTGGGCGGACATTGATGGTACTTGTAGACCTTTTATAGCAGTGTGTTGTAGGTTGTATGAGGTGGATGTTGGATTCGTGAAAAAAAAGTTAAATTATGTCTATTTAGCTTTATACCAAGTCCAAGTGGAATGGAAAGGGGCTCGAGCTCAAGCTTTGATAGCATTCTTGCTGGAGTTCAACGTCTGCGAGAGCAAAATGGAGCAGGTGAAGTAGAAGAGAGACCAAAACCGGCTGAAAGCGATTCTATCAAGGGTAGGGATTTTGGGATACGTGCACAACAGAAAAGTGGATTTCAGAAAAAGCCACCGATAAATGCATTTAATCAACAGCGTGAGCAAGGCTTAAATACTTTCGGAGACTCAAACGCCAAGAAACGGAAGTCTGGTGGTTACGGTACTGGTAAAACGGTTTTGGTTAGCAGTTCGCAAAGAGGTAACCCGCTGCTCAACAGCTTGACAAATACCAATTGGAGATATGTGACGGCAGCCGCTGGCACCAAAATATTTTATGATTACTGCGTTCATGGACGTAACGTGCTGTTTCTGTCACTTAAATATCACAGGCTACATCCAGAGTACATCGCGAAAAAAATGCAACCGCTGGTGAAAAACGGTAACAACATTCTTCTGTGTGTGGTTGACATTGAAAGTTCGGAGAGCATTCTCCAAAACCTGAGCAAAGCATGTATGTTCGGTGGGTTTGCGCTGCTACTCGCATTTAATTTTGAACAGGCTGCCAAGTACCTCATCTTCCTCAATCAATAGCTCGCAGCATATCTGTACCAAGCTTGTTCCCATCTTTAGTCATTTTGGCACTCTTTGCTCCAAACTGAATGGCTCTTTTTGGCTCTGTGCTTATGTCTTCCATATCAAGCAACTCCGATGCCATGTTTCGCAAAATCAATTTATTGACCTTGTAATTGATCGGTAACCTGACTGAGAACTCGATGACTTCTTCATCTAAAAAAGGATACCTCACCTCAACGCCATGTGAGGAAATGATTTTATCATCTCTATCGAGATTCCTATCATGGATATTCCTGATTTGACTTTGTAGCTCAGCGCAGCGCTGTTCCTCTGTTTTGTTTGCCAGCTTATGGTACCCTCCATAAAGCTCGTCTGCCCCAAGACCGCTAAAGAGAACAATTCCAGATCTTTCGTAAGGAACGGTGATACCGCCTTCTACACGTTTGAATCCACGTCCACGCGATGCAAAATAAAATGCCGCTGCAATGGACAGATCCATCTCGGTTTGTTTTGGGTATATGAGATCGATAATAGCATTTCGATGGTTTAAAAACTCTTCATATGAAACGTCTACCTCAATCAGAATTATTTCAATATTTGGGAAAAGTTCTCGCAATTTGAAAGTCGACTGACGGGCCAAAAGTCTATCGGGCACCTCACCGGGCTTTAGGCCCGTTCTAGGATTTTCAAAGCCTACATTTAAAAGTTCTACCTTTGTATTGCATTTGCGCTTAGAAAGATGTCGACATATCAAGGCTGCTATTACGGAGCAGTCCAGACCGCCAGAAAATAAAATGCCAATCGGTTTGTTTTCCTTGTGCAGCGGATGTATCGACTCAATTCTCAAGCCTGTAGCTCGGCTAAGAACGTCAAATAGGTCCTGTGTGGCTGCACTCAAATACTCCATGGAGGAATCACTTGTTCTGGACACTTCGTAAGGCGATAATCTAATTGTCTGATCGCATCTGACATTGCCGGTGCGCGTATCATAAACGTAGATAGCGTTTGCCTCGCAATTAGTGAACCCATCTCTCGAACCACTGACACTTGAAACATATAATTCCTTACCGGGCGTTACTCTGTAAGACAAGCTTCTCTTCCCGACGGAATCACGGCCAAAATATAAACAGTTGGTCTCCTTGTCAAACACCGTAAAGGCAAATTCACCCCTTAGCTCCCGCAAGGCTTGGACAACGTTTCCAGTAACAGACAGAAGATGAGCGAAATACTGTGTATCGTTAGTATAATTGCCAATATTGTAAATTTCGCCGTTGTACTGTAATATGAACCGGTCAGCGACATCGATACATTGTTTGGTGAGAGGCTCTCTCAAGGACAGGACAGCAGAAAACCAACTTTTATCGCCGAATCTTGTAAATGATGCGTAATTGGGTCCTCTCGCTGCGACATAGGGCACGAGTTCCTTGAATACCGGGTGCTCATCGAATATACTCGTGTCGATACCTCTCGCCAACGAGTCCTCATCGAATTCGAGGAAGGTTTCTTTGCCAGCAAAAGCATTCGCACAATGATGCCATAGTATACCGCACATAAATATTTCTAGAAGGCTTATCAGGCTTTGATCTATGCCTATGTTTTGAATATGAAGAGATCATCAATGATTACAAGAAACTTTCTATCTTAGCAGACTAACAACCCAAAGCCAATGAATAAAACGAGTGAGGGAAACAGGGGCCGCGAAGTTGGCCAGCAGCTCAGAACAGAGAATATGGAGAACGGGAAGGATGCTGGGCTTGAGAATGAGGAGGACGAGACCTTTTATGACTTTCAGCTGTTCATCACTCAGATGAAAGACCCTAGGGCGGAACCAATTGTAAAATACACGCGATCATTTTTGCATAACTTTGTCACTCAAAAGTCCCTTTGGAGTGCATCGGAGCAGGTTAAACTCATCAACGACTTCAAGGAATTCATTTACAGCAAGTTGGCGCTATATGAGCCCTTCAAAGGTTTGGACAAGGCAAAATTCCACAATGCCAAGGAGGGCATAGAAAAACTCATAATGAGCAAACTATACTCAAGGTGTTTCTCGCCTTGCCTCGCCGATGAAAGCGAGGCGCTTGATGCATCCCACGCGAGAGACCTTGAAGAGGATAAAGAGCTGGCCGACAAGGCGCTCGAGTATCGATTCCTCCTTCCCAATCATCTTGAGGTTTCCGATAAGTTCCTGCCCAAGATCGATGCTTTCGCGAAAATGGCAGGCAAGGAACTGGGACGTGTGAACCAGTACAGAGCACCTCGCGACAAAATGGTGTGCATTTTGAATGCATGTAAGGTCATTTTCGGATTTTTGAAGCATTCTAAACTGAGCAATAAGGGCGCAGACGCTTTCATCCCGATGCTCATCTACGCCGTTTTAAAAAGTGATGTGTCCTGTCTGGAGTCTAACCTCAACTACGTCGAGCGTTTTCGCTCCCCAGACTCCATGCGCGGTGAAAGCGCGTATTATCTTAGTAGCTTACAAGCCGCCGCTGATTTCATTTTGCACCTTAACCGTGAGTCTCTTAGCATCTCTGATACAGAAGAATTTGAAACACTATATGCAGAAAACAAGCTACAAGCAGATCAAGAACGCGCGAGACGCGATACCCATGAGGGTCCCGGTTCTGAAGCAGAACACTACCGGAGAGTTCGTAGTCCTTCACCAACACGTGATATCATGGGCTCTGTATTTTCCAAGGTCACAGAGATCTTCTCTCCTTCGCCTACACCGGCACTTCCTGAAACTGATGAATCGGTAACCGCGCCGGCAACATTCGTATCTCCGCGAAATTTGTCTACCGCAATTGCTAACAGTACTGCTGCTGCCAATTCTACCTCAGATAATGAGGCTGCCGCTACGGAGTTAGCCCGCAAAATGGAACAAGAAGAGAATACCCGAGTTTTTGACTCGCTACAATCTATGTTTCCAGAAATGGATCAAGACCTCATCAGCGATGTATGCATCGCTAAAAAATACCGTATTGGTGTATGTGTTGATGTTCTCCTGACACTTTCGAATTGATGAGCTGGATCTGATTTGGAGAGAGAAGTTCGTTAACAGCGAGTATTCTGGAAAATTGTGAGATGGCCTGACAAATAAAAGAAGACAGGCTGTTCAAATACCCTTTGATTATAAACGATAAGAGCTCCTTACAAGCAGCTTACTTCACATATATTGAGAGGTTGAAAGTCTTCTACTGTATTGGATCAGTTGTTTTTTGGGACGCAGTCAATTTGTGTTAAAAATGAAGGCAAACCGCTTCATAGAATTACTTCTGGGTTTGACGATAACGGGCTCTTATGCCTCTGATCTGAGCACCTCAAGCTCTAAAACTGATTCATCTACCAAAGATCTGGTGGCGCAGGCAGTGATGCCAGATTCGTCTTCGAATTTTTGCCAGATCGACAAAGACGAGCCTGTCGGCGCGACGTGCGACGTCACTTTTAAGGAAATCAATGAAATTAATAGACAGATCCGGAGCGATCTTCTCGCTCTTGTGCACAGCGACTTCTTCAAATACTTCAAGCTTGATCTTTACAAGCAGTGTCCGTTTTGGAATGACAACGATGGTTACTGCGTTAATCGAGCATGTGCTGTGGACGTAGTTGAGGAATGGGACACTTTACCAGCATACTGGCAACCAGAGGTTTTAGGAGGCCTTGACAATGAGAGTTTCGGGGGTGAAAACATCGCTTCCGATGAGTGTGCGTTTCTGGACCAGCTTTGCGAGGGACAAAAAAATGGTGCTTTGAGTAAACCAGATGTCAACTATTGTGATCTAGAAGATTTTAGCAATGAAAAGAGTGTTTTGGTGGATTTGACTGCTAACCCTGAACGTTTCACAGGCTACGGTGGTATGCAGTCAACGCAGATCTGGTCTAGTATATACAAAGAAAACTGCTTTTCCTCTGAACAGGCTGGAACCTGCCTCGCTAAGAATGCATTCTACAGATTGATATCTGGTCTACATGCCTCGATTGGCACACATCTATCAAACGATCATCTCAATACCGAGACTGGTGCCTGGGAACCTAACTTAGAACTTTTCATGGCAAGAGTTGGAAATTTTCCAGATCGTGTTGCCAATATTTACTTCAATTATGCTGTTATTGCCAAGGCATTGTGGAAAATTCGGCCATACTTGTCTCACCTGGACTTCTGTAACGCCTATCACGAGGATGTGAAGTCAATGATAAACAGCGTTATTACCAGATTAAACTCAAAGATTTTCAACGAGGATTTGCTGTTCAAGGACCAAGTCACCAGCACATTGAAGGACGATTTCAGAATGCGTTTCAAAAATGTCACTAAAATCATGGACTGTGTTCATTGTGACAGATGCCGGCTATGGGGAAAAGTTCAGACGACGGGATATGCCACCAGTTTGAAAATACTGTTTGAGTTTGATTCTGAAGACGAAGAGGGGAAGCAAAATGTTGTGGACAAACTAACGAAATATGAACTTATTGCTCTGTTTAACACGTTTGATCGACTTTCAAAATCCGTGGAAGCCATAACTAACTTTGAGAAAATGTATGACTCAACTGTGAACAGTATGGCCGGCAAATTAGCGTCTTTTCTCAAATCCAACAACTTCTTCAAACTTATCAAGAGCTCTGTTATCAGCAGCACGGAGAAGGAAGAGCCATTGACACGAACTTCGATCGATTCTGCAACATCTTCTGAAAAGACACAAGACGGCATTTCACAAGAGAATGAATTTAAGGACTTGAAGTTTATGCCAAAAAAGGTAGTAAACAACGTCACTAAGACTGGTATTAGACAGGCATGGGACACTGAGCTAAACAACGTATCTGAGGCGTTGCGCTTCATCTTCCGAAGCTATTGGGATCTTCCTCGCAATATAATTAAATTCATGCTTTTGAAAGTTAATCGCATGTGGAACAGGTTCGTTGGGGTGCCTGAATATCTACAAGAGGCAGATCAGGATCCAACCGTATATCAGCTTAACATTCAGTAAAGCTGCATGACTACAATCAATCGAACTTTGCATCGCGGTCTGTCAAGGTGAATAAAAATCTACAAATAAAATTTACCATTCATCTCGTTCATTATAGATATTTAAAATTAGGGAAGTGTTGTATAAAAGCCAGCTCTCAGGTAATAGACGCAGCTTTGTTGTTCTTACGTTTTTTGCGTTTCTGGGGTTCTTTCTTCACTTTTTCTTCCTCCTCGTGTGGCTCTTCTGTATCGTCGTCCACTTCTTCATCTCCTAAACCCAACCCATCTCGCATTCTCTTCAAAGATTTCCCCTCAGAGCTCTTAAACAGCTTTTTAGCGTCCGTAATTATTCTGCTTAATTTAATCAATTCTTCAGCTCTCCCAAGTTTGACTGGGTCGTTTCGCAGGACGAATTTGAAATCTTCGACTTTGATCTTGTTCCTCCGCACCGTTTGTGCGGTTTTGTGCGCTGCCATACAAATGTCCACTAGATACGACGAAACCAGCTCGTCTAGACATTGCACTGTCTCTGGTAAAGGTTGAGGCGAGTCACCGTATGCATACATCAAGGATGCTACGTCTTTGGAAAATAGATTAGTCTTCTTCAATCTACGAGACATTTCTGCTTCGGACCTCTGAAGTTACTTATGCCGGTAGTGTTGGTACGGAAGCTGGTTCTACGTCCCGTGTTCGTCTTGTTTTCAAGTATTAAGATGTCAAGGTTTCGTCGTTAGTTACCAATAAAGTTCGCCATCTACAATGCCTCATGAATAGATAATCTTGAAAGGCTCGTTTTTTCTTGCCGCGATGACTTTATTATGTACGGAAAAATTTGTAACTTCAATCTGAAAGAGTTAGCGAAAACCTCGAATTTGTCCAGAGTAGCCGATGCGATGAGAGAAAAAGGGAAAAACCCCGCGAAGAGAGCCAAGACCTTTACTGGTTGTTGGACGTGTAGAACGCGCAAAGTTAAATGTGATTTGGGACGGCCTTCGTGTCAGCGGTGCGAGAAATCCGGGTTTGAATGCGGAGGTTATGATATAAAACTGCGGTGGTCACAGCCGATCAGTTTCGATAGTTTTGGACATCAGACGCGAAACGAAGGAGCAAACGTTGGAGGAGGAGGAGGAGGAAGCTCTGCCGAAGAGCCACAATTTCAACGACGTAACGTCGCCTTTGTACGTTATCAGGAAGAATATGAGTTTTATGAAGAGATGGACGACGAACTATCAGCATTACATTCACCGGGTCTAGACAAAATTGCAGAAGGGCGCACGTGGATCATAAAGAAATTTGGCGTGTTTCGAGGGACCGACCGAGTCAAGAAAAAGTATGCGCCTCGCAAAAGGCGACGGCAGAATTTGTCAGGATTAGTTGGCAAAAACGGCAGCGGTTTGAAGCGAGGGTCACCGCCTGTAATCGTCAAGGAGGCTGATCCGAGTATCTACGGATTCCAGACTGCCGAAGAGCCCAAAATCAGCGACGATAGTGGCTCCAAGATATCAAACTTATTCGACTTTGATTTCTCCAGCATAAAGCTTCGCGGCAACGAATGGATATCCAACGAGTTGAAAGAAGATGCACTTGTCTCTGCGTCTGCTATGCGTGGTGCCTCGACAGACGGCCTGATGATGCAGCTTGGCTTGGCACCACGCGTAAGTGGCGGCGGCGGCGGCGCAACGTCGCCACCCATCGCAAACGATTTGAGGCTGGATTCGAGGAATAGTACCGGAAGAGACCCAAGCTTGGTCGATGATTGTTCTCACATATACAAACTTTTAAATCACAAGGATGTGGCTCGAAATAATGCTACCAAGTCTCCATTTCCCGATCTAAATTCGTCCAAGTCACTCAAACCCAGCATAGTTCCTCTTGACAACGAGATTTTAATTGACGCTCCCGGTGGTGAAACGACTATGCCGCGCGACGTTCTGGAAGTTGTACCGTCAGAGGTTCCGGATATCACAGTCTTCAACAGAGTCGACAACGATAATTTATTGTTAAGAATACCCACCACCGGATTACACGTTCATGGAATGACGAGATTTCTACTGAATTATTATCTTCAAAACGTTGTCGACTTGATGACTGTTGTGGCGCTCCCAACCAATCCTTGGAGAACAATATATTTTCCCAGAGCTCTTCAAGCGTTAGGCGATCTGGCTGGAATCGGATACACGTCAAACTCGCGCAATTCTTTGCTGAATGCATTGCTCGCAGTCTCTTGTTTCAATCTTCTGAGTAAATTTCCTCGCAATTCTCCAGAAATGAAATTTTACTTGCAGATGGGCATCAACTTTCGTGGGCAAGCTTCAAGATTTCTCAAGCTTTGTCTGGAGGCGACAATCAAGCAAGAAAGGTATAAGGATATTTTGACTTCTATTTTGTCAATGAACTCGATTGACGTTGTGTGGGGTACAATGGCCGACTGCCAGTATCATTTGTCTCTTTGCGAGAATATCGTTGAAGATCGCATGAAAGTGAGGCCACAAATCTCTAGTAAGGCCAAGTCGTTGCACCGGATATTTTCGTTTTTAAAACTGATTCAAGACAGTACTGCTCTAGATACGGTCACAGCCAAAGAAATTGTAATATCAGATGAGGAAATTGACAAGGACGGCGCTACACCATGTGAAGGCGAAGATGGTGAGTTCAAAGAGGCTATAGACCAGGTTGACGGCAAAATCAAAATACAGTTTGTTAAGCAGAGCATAAGTGCTGGCAGCACGCCCATATTTAGTGACATCGCCAGTCAGACATATTATTATCCACGGAAAAAACTGAACAGCAACGACATTTTGAGTACGGACGCGCTTTATGGCCTGCCAAACTCCATTATTCTTCTGCTTTCAGATTGCGTTCGGTTAGCGCGCCACAGAGAGTATTTTCGGTCGAGAAGCATGCCACTTCCTCGAACCTATAATGATATATGTTCGCGGCTAGATTCCAGACTCATGAGCTGGAGTTCCGAATGGGATTTCCGGCGTCCTAATTCGGACGAATTTATAAGCGATACACTGGAGGGTGTCTATCATCACACCATGAGCTTTTATTACAGCTTGATCATTTATCACCGCACCATGGCAGCTGAAGGTGGTTTGTCCACTCTCCAGGGCTACGTCAGAAAAGTGCTGACGCACTTAAACAAGCTAACTACATTGATCGATGAGAAAAACGTAAAAATCGTGCCGCTTATATGGCAAGGGTTCATTGCAGGCTGTGCCTCGGTTGATTCAGACCTGCAGATTCAGTTCAAGAATTGGGCAGCAAAGTTGGCCAATTCGGGCATGGGGTCTTATTGGGGAGCCCGACAAGTGATGTTCGAAGTCTGGCGCAGAAGAATGAACGGCGAAACGAGCGACAGTTGGTATGCCGTTTACAGGAGCTGGGAAATGAATCTTATGCTTACTTGACCGTCAGACTATATAGGCTGTGGTGTACCTGTGCTCATCCTGTAAGCCGGATTGATTATTCCGGAACAATAGTTTACGGTATACGAATTAATGATAACACCAGATTATTCTAAGCGAGATATGTCGTCATTTCGTTCACCTTTGTCTTGCTTTCACTGACAAGCTGGCTTTTTTTGCCGCACTGGAATTAACGCCGGGGTTAGGAAATAAACCGTTTTTGGGACTCTTGCGTAGCCTTGGCTACCCCGGAAAAAAAATCAGTATATAAAGTCAAGAGGTTAATGGGTCTACATCAACCCTCGAACTATTCTTGTTCCCAAAGTAATTAACCACAGGAAGGAAATCCATTACAAACCACCATGCCAAATACTTTGAACGTTGGAATTGTCGGTACCGGCATTTTCGCTCGTGACAGACATCTCCCATCGTACCAGGAAATGCCAGAGCACTTCCGAGTGACTGCGGCTTTCAACAGAACAAGGAGCAAAGCGGAAGCTTTTGCAGAAGTTGCTGAAATCTCGAAGGATAAGGTCTATGATAATTTAGATGAAATTTTGGCCGATGAGTCTATCTCCTTTATCGATGCGCTTTTACCAGCTCAATTCAATGCCACAACAGTAGTAAAATGTGTGGCTGCGAACAAGCCTGTCATCTTAGAGAAACCAATTGCTGCCACGATTGCACAAGCCAGAGAAATTGTAAAAATTGCGGAGACGACCAGTGTCCCCGTCGGAATCGCTGAAAATTGGTTGTTCTTGGAAGTCGCGAAGACTGTCAAGAAATATCTGCCTAAAATTGGGCCGCTAAGTGCGTTCACCTACAACTCAACGGGGCCATTTATCTTCCACAACAAGTACTTAGCAACAAGCTGGAGGAAAAACCCTGAACATATCGGCGGGTTCCTATCAGATGGTGGTGTCCACCAACTAGCCTTCTTGGTTGATATCTTGGGCGAAGTTCACTCGGTCTCGGCTCACACGAAACAAGTGCGTCCACAGTCAGGAACTGACGATGTTGTTTTCTCTACCGTAAGGATGAAGAAAAACGATCTTATCGGCACTTTCACTTACGGTTCCGCTTTTGGCTCTTGTGAGAAGTCTGTATTCCTCAAGGTTTACGGCTTGAATGGCTCTTTGCTTGTTAACCTCTCTGAAAAGAGGGCCCCAAAAGTTACTGTTATCATCGGTGACTCCGCTGAGGCAGATGCAAAGACTGAGGAATTTACTGTCAAGGAAGATGGCTCTTTTGGAGTCAATGCTGAATTTTTGAATTTCTATGAGGCGGTGAGTAAGAAGGACAAATCCCTCGTAAAGGGATCCCCAAGAATTGCTTTCCATCATTTGGCCATCGTCGCTGCATTCTTAGAGTCTTCGGCCAAGAATGGTGATAACGTCGTCATTGAAAACCCATGAAAAACTGACGAAGTCCGTATATATACTTAGAAAGACATCCAGAAACAGCAGGGATCATTACTTTTAAAATGACATACTGTTACTCGCTTCAGAAGCCTCATTGGTGATTGCTTTTGAAGCAGCAAGACCTCCCTTTATAAACCTTTCCAAACTTGAGATTATCAGGACAAATGATGTATCTTTAACTTACTGGTCTATTTCTATTAATTTGTATTTAATACATGAAGTGATGCAATAACGTTTCATTATTTAAGCAAACGCATTGTAAGTTCAAAGGTAGCGAAGGTGGCTCCATTAACTGGTAAAGACCTCAGCATAGCTGGGGTGAAACCTCTAATGAAAGCACGCGCTCCTCTTTCCTTATAGATACTTTTCGCCACCTGCCAGGGATTGGAGCCATAAACCGGCGATTTCAGGTTATCACTTTGCATAACGGATTTGATCACATCAAAGGGATAAGTCATCGCCCAGAAACAAGCACCTGATGCTGCTCCATATAAACACACTTTCCATGAAGGAATATCCTTCCGTTCGACCCCTTTATGCGCTTCGCGTGCGATCAGGCTTTCGTATGTCAAAAAGTAGACCCCGAAGCCATGGGATGTTCTCATAATGGTAGCCGAGAACCCCCGCATAAGACTGCCCCGTTTTAAAAGTTTCTTAAAGCAGTCCAGAGATCCACTATAGGCGGCATTCGCTGCTGTCTTAGTCTGTAATTGCAATCTAATTCTAACATGTTCGATGGGAGTAGCCAAAAAAGCATTCGCGGATCCACTGACAGCACCGCATACGTAATACTGCCATAAATTCAATGTTTGGCTGTCGCCATCATTCCTGCGGCGAAAGAATCTTTTCATGGCTTCGTTGGTACCAAATTGGCATGACACGCACGCACCTACCCCAACCAAAGGTGCCATGGTGCCCTTGTAGAAACCCAAAATTCCCTCGTTTCTAATCAAACTTTTCACAACCTCCAGGGCTGAAGTATTTTGAGTTGAGGTTTGCAGACGAACCTTGGTGATATCGAATGGTTGTCCCACAAGGACCTGCGCAATTCCACCTGCAGTGCCGGACAGGACATCCTTGAGAGCGCGCTTGGCCTCATGAAAATCTGTTAAGTCATCCACGACCTGCGGAACGGTTAACTCGTCTGACATTGCTTCGTTTCCTCGTTTTAACTTTGCTTGGTGTGCTTGAGTCAAGGTCTTTTCACCTTAAAGTCATTTGATTTTCTTGAAAAAAAAAAAGAGCATGATCATCGAGTCATCTGTAAAAATCCAACGCGAATATTAAAATCCTCAAACGGTCTGACGAAAAGTATAACAAACCGCTGATCGATCACCATACAGAGTTCTTTAGGTAAAAACAACACGAGCATTATAATACCTCCTCGAATTGCAGAACGTGTCCAAGACATTGACTTGGCTGACAATTGGTCAGAATTTTGGTGGTTCATCACACCGAACTCTAGTTCTCTTTGATCCTTCTTAGCGATTCAGATAAATCTCGGATTAAATCTTCAACTTGTTCAACGCCTACCGATATTCTGAGAAGTCTTTTGTCAACATTTTTATCGCTCAGAGCTCGCCATTCGATCAAGGATTCGACACTTCCAAGTGAAGTGGCATGCTGAAAAATTTGCAGATTCTTGACGAACTCCTTACATTGTTCAGGTGAGTTTAAAATAATTGAGAATACAGCTCCAAACCCATTAGGCCATTGTTTTTTTACAAAACTCTCAGTTTGTAGGCTTGCATGATGAATTGTTTCGAGAACGCCCGCGTACTCCTCTTTGTGATCATTTAAATACTTGACAACCTTTGTGCAGTTCTCGGACTGGCGAAGGACCCGTAATTCCATCGTTCTCAAGGACCGCAGCAGAAGAAAGCTTTCAAGACTAGCAGGTATGGTTCCTAAAACAAGCCTGTCGTTCATGAGGTTTTCGGCTATTTCTGGGCTTTTAACAGATACCATCCCGCTTAGAAGGTCCGAATGGCCACCGAAGTACTTTGATCCCGCGTGCATAACAATGTCAACATCGTATTCCCAGGGATTTCTCAGCGGTGGTGGACCCAACGTAGAGTCCAGGAGGAGAAGGCCGCCAGCGGAGTGTGTGAGTTCGATATAGGCTTCGAGATCCGAGACTTCCCCATAGGGGTTGATGGGGTCCTCCAAATGAACGATATCCCCAGGTTGGCATTTTGTCTCGATTTCGTCCAAAGACAAGACCTTCATGCCTGACACGCGCGAAAACTTCTCGGCTGCTATATGACATCCGTGATAGCAGTCGTCCTGAAACAATCTTTTAGGGTTAAAATGCATCAAAATCGCGTAGAAAGCAGAAAGCCCGGACGAATACGCTACTGTTGGGTTTCCCAAGATTCCCGCAAGAACCGTTTCAAGCCTCTCAGCATTCGGGTGGTTAATTCTCGAATATACTGGTCTACTTTCGGCACCTTCGTCAAGGCCTTTTTCATCGGCACTTTTCAAATTATCGTTGTCAAACCGAAATGTGGTTGACACGTTTATTGGAGGTGCCACATCGGGAACACGATTACATTGATCATCTCCGTGAATTGACCATGTGGAAAACCCGAAAGGAGACAACGTCGGGGACGACACTTTTTTAGATTCAATCGATAAGGAGGCCTCGGGTTAAATACCGTCGAGACGATGGCAATGCAGTAGAGTTACAAAAAAAACTGCCCGAAACTTCTATCCTCTTTTATTTGAGGAACGGGCGTTGCCTCCCTTCTCCGGAAAGCACCTGTCGGACAAGATTCTCCGACGCGGTCTTGCCTAAAAGTAGAGGAGCAATTGTCGCGTGATAATCTCCGATGTGATGTAAGCAAAAAAATACTGATATGGTCGCGTGACGTATTTAAAAAGTTCATGAGCCCTTGTTCCTCCAGTTTTTAAAAGAAGCGTCAGACTACTATTTAACTCTAGGTAACGTCCTAGCGTCACCATTCCTGATAGCCCATAGCCGCAATTGAAAAAAACGTGTGGCCTGTGCCAAAATGGAATTTGTTAATTTAATATCAACTCCAAAACTCTCGAGTAAAAAGTTAGGTTTAAATGGATTAGTGTTTAGTGGTAGTAGAGCTGTGATCGTTACTATCTTTTCCGTCCTCGTATTCCATGTGCTTCTTCTCGTGATGTAGTAGCTTTGCCACACGGTGTTCTATATAGCCGTTGTCAGGATAATTGACTGGTGATTCGCAACCGGTAAAAATTAAAAGATCGTAGACGAGAGCGCCTGCGATGCCTCCAGCAATCGGACCTCCCCAAGCACCCCATGTCCACCACCAATGGGTTAAATGGAAGGCGTGCGGCCCGTACCCAATCATAGAAGCAAAAATTCGAGGGCCTAGATCTCTTGCAGGATTGATAGTGAAACTAGTCTGAAAACCCAGTGCCATACCAATGGCAGCAACAAGTAGTCCAACAATGAAAGCTGTCATACCGCTCGCTGGTGGGGCATTTGTATCGTCCAAAAGAGCCATCAAACAGCCTACCAAAATAGACGCACCGATAAATTCGTCGAAGAACGCATTCCGCCACGTAACATAATCCTTCGGATTTGTAAACAGGCATGCGCCGGACGCGGCAGTTCTTATATGGGCACCCCCTTCATACTCAGTGATACTACTCCAGAAATAGCCATATGCCATAGCACCTCCAAAAAATGCCCCCCATATTTGAGCAAAAAGATATATTGGAACCTTCTTCCAGGGAAACTTCCTAAAGATGGCCATGGAAATCGTAACAGCCGGATTTATATGTCCTCCACTGATACCACCTGCAACGTAAACGCCCAGCATACAACCAAAGCCCCATGCGAACGACAACGATTCGTAAGAACCTCCTGCACCCTTGGTCA
The DNA here is from genome assembly GCA_900074745.1 of Lachancea mirantina. Taxonomy (NCBI): domain Eukaryota; kingdom Fungi; phylum Ascomycota; class Saccharomycetes; order Saccharomycetales; family Saccharomycetaceae; genus Lachancea; species Lachancea mirantina. Next base: position 1,395,438 of record LT598465.1, read on the forward strand.
CAGTAGCTTGAAGATTACCACCGACACCAAAAATGACAAGAATTAGGGTCCCCAAAAATTCAGCAAACGGTTCTCGGAAATAATAGCGGATCTTTGCCCAGAAATTAGGAAACGTTGTGGGCTCGGCATCGTCACTATCAAGCTCATCGCATAATACACCGGCATTGTCAGCGTCTTGCCGAAGTTGCTCTTTTAGTAGGAGCTCAGCGTCTTGAGTTGCAGGCGGCTGAGTTTTTGGAGCGTCATTTTGGCGATCAGCAACGGAGGGAGGATAGCTGTCGGCGCCCAAAGAAAAGGTTGCCGGGTGACGCTGTTGGTTTTCCCTGGCTACCTCAGACTGCGATTGCGTAGGTTTTAAATCTGGGATGAAAGTAGCCTTCGATGAAGCTCTGCTTGCCCGCCCTTGATTGAGTTGCGCTTCCACATCATCCTGCTTGCGACCCGATGCCATACCTTTAAGACTTCTGTACCAGTCGCTTGCGGAGGTCATTGAGTTTTCTCGAGACATATCGCGAGAACCAGGCTTTGACGATGGGCGCGACCGCGCCTCCATATTTTTCTGAATCATCTTCTCGGCCAGAGACGGGTTCAAAACGTGAGGAAGAGGCTGATTCAAACTCCAAACAGGCTTATTTTTCAAGCCATTGACCGATGGGTTTAGTTGTCTGTACAGCGGGTCCACATAATTTGTATTGCCGCGCGGAACACCTGAGCCTGAAAGGTAGTAATGCATCATACGAGCTCTGTCATAAGCAGGTGCAGCATTCAATGATTGTAGATTTGGTGAAGAATACGCATATCCTACGGAGGGTTTGGCATTTGAGCTCGCGAAGTTCTCATTCTGACCTGGTTTGGTAAGGGGAGTCAGCGGCGCCAGAGTGCTTCTCGCAAACCCACCTAGCTCGCCTAATTTCTTACCTCTAGGCCCTTGGCCGCTTGCGTTCTGCTTCCGGTTCAAAGCTGATGCGTCTTTTTCGGTATCCGCGACATTCTTTCGGAAAGTAACACGGCTGTTCGATTGCTCGTTGGTGGCTCTAGGTTGGTGTCTATCCACAGTCTGTTCCGAACTTCGTGAAGAAGTGGAAGATGCTGACGACTCTGACATCTTGATTCACTCAGTAAAGCAAAAAAAAACCTAGCCTTCTATTTCCAAAACATGCATCCGATGATATATACAATTGAGCAGCATCCTAATTCGATTGGGGAAGTCAAAGTCAAAAAAATGGCGACAGATATTGCATAAATTATGCATACAACCATTTCATCAGACCATTTAATCCCTTGTCATCCAATGCATTAGTCTTGCATACACTGCTAGCATCCCTAAGGCGCCTCTGTTCCGGATAAACAATAATTAAAGCCATTGTCGTATAATTAAATGCCTCCGGATAAACCCCGGATATTTAGGAGTACCTGGGAAGCGGATTTTCTCTGCGTAGCGTTTTAAGGAGATCATAGTGTGCAGCAATATGCAGCAGCATGCACAAAGTTTTCCCCGCAGAAATAGAAGAATTTCGTGGTAAGATCAACATATCGTACGATTCCACGAGTCGACAGCGAGAAATACGATTCTTCTCACTACAGCTCGTATAGTTACTCCTCCGGTTTCTAGCCCCAAAACTAACAACGGTAAATCGATACTTTTACTGCATTGCTCACTTTTTGGCAGATCTTATCCCGTTCTTAGCACGAGGAGGACATGTTGCACGGTGTTATTAAAAAAACAATGTGGCGACTGCAAATAATGCGCTGCAGAGATCAAACCAGGCGCACTTGGCGCTACACGTACGTGAAGTGGAAAATGCCGCAAATCTTAAAAATTGTGGTTCCACTAATACTACCGCATCTCAATTGAGATATAAAGGTGCTACTCGAACGTCAAAAGTAGTCCTCAGAATTTCTTAATGTAACCCTAAAACCAAATCATAAGAGCATTCATACGAAATGTCTCACAAACAATTTAAATCCGATGGAAACATCGTTACCCCTTATCTCAAAGGCCTTGCTAGGAGTAATCCTGGTTTGACGCTAATCGAACATGACAGGGTAGTCTACCGTACGGCGTCAGCTCCTGGCTCGGGAAATCCACCTAAGGTCACACTTATTTCTGGTGGTGGTAGTGGCCACGAACCTACGCATGCGGGATTTGTGGGGGATGGTGCCCTTGATGCAATTGCGGCGGGTGCTATTTTTGCATCCCCATCAACTAAGCAGATTTTTTCCGCCTTGAAAGCTGTCGAATCTCCCAAGGGTTCTCTTATTATTGTTAAAAATTACACCGGGGACATCATCCATTTTGGGCTTGCAGCTGAGCGCGCAAAGGCCGCAGGCATGAATGTCGAGCTTGTTGCGGTCGGTGATGATGTATCTGTTGGGAAAAAAAAGGGATCACTCGTAGGCCGCCGTGGCCTGGGAGCGACGGTTCTGGTGCATAAAATTGCCGGTGCCGCCGCTGCTCATGGGCTGGAATTACGCGATGTTGCCAAGGTGGCGCAATCGGTCGTTGACAACAGCGCCACGATTGCTGCTTCCCTAGACCATTGTACCGTCCCGGGTCACAAGCCAGAAAACATGCTAGGCCCCGACGAATATGAAATTGGTTTGGGTATCCACAACGAATCAGGTACCCAAAAGCTGTCTCCTTTGCCTTCCATCCCTGAGCTTGTATCCAAAATGCTACCTATTGTTCTGGGCAAAGACGAAGACCACTCGTTTGTTAAATTCGAGCCTAAAGACGATGTAATTCTTTTGGTTAACAACATGGGTGGTATCTCCAACCTCGAGCTTGGATACGCTGCCGAGGTCATTTCGGAGCAATTGATTAAAAATTATCATATCATTCCTAAAAGAACCATTACAGGCACTTTCATCACCGCCTTGAATGGCCCTGGTTTCGGAATAACGCTTCTCAATGCAGGAAAAGCAGGTCCCGATATCATTAAGTATTTTGACTACCCTACAACGGCAAGTGGTTGGAACCAGACCTACCACAATGCTGCTGACTGGAAGGTTCTCGCTGAAGGGAAAGTACCAACTGCCCCTTCTCTGGAAACCCCAAGAAATGAGAAGCCGTCTGGCGTCAAGGCAGACTACGACACTTTTGCCAAGATTCTAAAAGCAGGTATCGAACGTGTTAACGCCGTTGAGCCAAAAGTGACCTGGTATGACACGATTGCTGGTGATGGTGATTGCGGAACCACTCTTGTTTCCGGCGGTAAAGCTCTGGAGGAAGCTATTAGCGATCGTACTTTGCGCTTGCAGGATGCTGCTCACGGTATTGAAGACATTGCTTACATTGTTGAGGATTCGATGGGCGGCACTTCGGGAGGTCTTTACTCCATTTATCTTTCTGCGCTAGCCAAGGGCGTTCAAGACTCGGGTCACAAACAACTAACCGTGGATACTTTCAGGACGGCCTCCAAGGACGCTCTCGATGCACTTTATTGCTACACGAGGGCTCGCCCGGGCTATAGAACTTTGATTGACGCCCTACAGCCTTTCGTTGCTGCTTTGAATTCCGGTAGTGATTTAAGAAGTGCAGCGACTGCAGCTCATGAGGGAGCCGAAAAGACGAGAAAAATGGATGCTCTTGTTGGTCGTGCGTCTTATGTTGCTAAGGAAGAGCTGCGTAAACTCGATAGTGAGGGAGGACTTCCAGACCCTGGTGCAGTGGGCTTAGCAGCTTTAATTGATGGTCTTGTTACCGCTGCTGGCTACTGAATGTGGTTCTTGAACAAGCTTTCCAATTTTATGCATGACCTTTTAATGAAATTTCATGAAATATGACAATAAGCCGAAACAGTGATATAGTTAGATAAATAGTTCACAAACCTTTTTTTTATTCAAGAGAAGCCTTCAAGATAGAGCCATATCGATTAAATTCTCTCGGTACCCACTATCAGATCTGCTCTAAACTTATCCCTGTGTGAATGATGATAAGAGCTTGGCTAAGTCACAAAAGTGTGAGCGATATGCCATGTCAGATGGATACCGCTCTCATCAAACCTCTTAGAGAGATGAGGTAACCAAGTTACATTTTCTTTTAAGTTTGGTTCGAGAAAACACCCTTTCTTGTAACTTGAAGGCTCTCTCTGAAAGATGTCGGCATGATACCTATGCCTGGTCGGGTTCGAAGAAGAGAGTAATTTACATATTTCAATTGCGAGGCTGCCAAGGCAGAGCACAGCATTATCAGCATTTACATGAAGAGAAAGGACAATGAATCGTTTGAATCATGCTCGGCTGCGTCTACCTTAGAAATGTTCGGGGTCATTCAATCATCATCCTTAGGGTCAAAGAAAAAAGTCCGTCTTGTCTGCCAAGTTTTTTTCTGAGGTTGAACAAACAACCCTGGCGGTACTGGCGCCACGAAAATAACGGAAAAAAGAACCATGATCCATGAAATGATTCGAGCTCTTCTTAACGAATAAAGCCGAGAGAGAAAAGTTCAATAATGGTTATGAGTGTCGGATGGTGAGTGAAAATTTTTCTGAGAAGTCGTGAAGTACAAATTGGCTGAGATGAGCATCGATGACATCTTACTGAGTTTTACTTTCTCAAAGCTAACTGTGACTACAAAGTTGTAATTTGAAATGGTGACTACTACTATCCAGAAGCCAATTCCGGTAACGATCCTTTCTGGGTTCTTAGGCTCTGGTAAGACAACATTGCTAGAGAAGATTTTAACTAACGAACATGGGATGAAGGTTGCCGTGATTATCAACGACATGTCAGAATTGAACATTGACGCAGCGTTGATTGAGAACCACAAAGTTTGTAACAAGGAGGAGAAGCTTATTCAGTTGTCGAATGGTTGTATATGCTGTACACTTCGTGGAGATCTTTTAGAAGAACTGGTTTATTTGGCGGAACAGAAAACGTTTAACTATATCGTAATTGAATCAACAGGTATCGCCGAGCCAATGCAAGTTGCTGAAACATTCTCGACAGAATTCTCCGAAATGATGTATGATAATCCACAGGAGGTAAGTCCTGAAGAAGCGCAACTGCTTGAAAAGATCTTGAACTATGGTGGCTTGAACAAGCTAGTCAAGATCGATACTTGTGTCACGGTTATTGATGCTCTAAACTTTTTTTCCAACGTTGAGACGACAAAGTTTTTGGTCGACAGATGGGGTGACAGTGGTCAAGGTGAGAGCGACCGTACTATCACCGATTTGATGATTGACCAAGTAGAGTTTGCTGATGTTATCATAATTAATAAAAGTTCTACCGTGAAGAAGAAGCAACTTAAGAAAATCAAGAAGGTTGTTAACACTTTAAATCCAGTTGCACAGGTCATTACAAGCGACTTCTGCAAAGTCCCACTGGACAGGGTCGTAAATACGGGACTTTTTGACTTCGAGAAAGCCTCTACCTCGGCCGGTTGGTTGCGTAGCATCAACGAAATGACCGTCAGGGATTTTGCTGGCAATACTCGCCGGACGTTGGCGCCTAAACCCGAAACAGAGGAATATGGTGTCAACAGTTTTGTATACAGGAGGAGAAAGCCTTTCCACCCTAAGCGTTTATATGAGATGATGCGCCAACACTTTTACATTATAGAACAGGTCGAAATGGGAGGCGATATGGACGACGAAGTCGAGGATGACGATGAAGAAGACGGGACGGACAAAGCCGAGATAAAAAAGGATAGAGAGCAAAATGAGGAAGAGCAGGAAGAAGACGAAGATGAAGGGAGTGGGGATGATGATGACAGTGAGACTGACGATGATGATGAGGAAATAGAAGAAGAGTTGAGTGAGGACCAAATCCTGATTAACAAGAAAAACTCTCCCTTTGGTCCACTTCTGCGGTCCAAGGGCTTTTTTTGGCTGGCTACTCGCTACATATTCAGAGGCGAATGGTCTTCTGCAGGTCCAACTTTGACGGTAAAGGGTGGTCTTCCTTGGTTCGATGTGTCTGGATTTGATGAAATTCCTGAGGAAACTGTCGCTTTGATAAAGAAAGATTTTGAGGGAAAATACGGTGATCGTAGGAACGAAATCGTCTTTATTGGACTCAAAATTAATGTCAAGGCGCTATCGGAACAATTAGATAGCTGCCTTCTAACAGACGAAGAATTCGAAGAGTTCGAAAAGAACGCTAATACGAAAAATATTCTCAAAGCCAATAAAGACTTGAGCGTTTTGTTCGAAGATGGTTTTGAGGAATGGGGGGTTGCTGAGATGCTTGAGGTTGAAGAACCCGCCAAGCAATAAGCAGGGACCGCTTTACTTTATTTTTAAGAAAATATTTATCGATCTCGAAAAGATGAACTATTATTAAAAGCTTTGATTTAGAAACATTGCCCTTGTATTAAATGTTTAGTTATATCTTTGCTGATCTGACAGTATTGTTTAAGAGTGATAAGGGTCAGCAGTCATTCGGGAACTTTAATCCCGATAAATTTATCTGTGTTCTTTCTGGCTTCAAAGACAACCTACGGCCGCTGCACGTCTAGGTGCCTTTTTTGATATCAAATAGTTTTCTACATATTTGGTTGAAACACATGTTAAAATAACGGATGCCCGCTACCATGATTCTAGCGCGATGCAGCGCTCTCATATTTGCTTGCCAAAGAGAAGGAATTTTTCACCTTCCCAAAACAATTTATTTTACCAACACCCAAACAGAGCCTCTGGGAAGATAAAATATTGTCGGTAACCGAATATTGGGCGTACTTCCAAAAGCGTTGCCATTTTTGGGAAATAACTACCGGATAAATATCAATCGACTGTAAAGACTAGATCGAGTGCTTGAGCAAAGCTTCAAGCCCCAATGGCGAGCTAATTCAAAAAAAAAAACAAAAATAAGAAAAAAGAAAAAATTAACCGCCCATGCATGCTCTTTTTCGCAAATACAGATTCCAAGACATCTCTAGTTTCCTTCGATAAGAGAGTCCTCCTTGGGTTTTGATTAACAAACACTTGTTCCTTAGACTCGACAACAGCATCTTGGAGTAAAGTAGCATAATTTTCATAAATCTTATCACAGACTTCTTGGGGGTTCTTTTCCATCAGAAACTGGCAGACCTTGTCGATCGACTCGAGTGTGATATCACTGGCCTGCATCGTGGCCTTGCCACCCTTCAGCCACCGAAAACAATTCCAAGAAATTTACGCTTTTTATGATAACATAACTAGCTACAAAATCCGCGGCAAGATGCGACAGATCCTATACAAATCTCCCACATTCAAGCACGGCAGCTGAATCGATTACGCATGTTAAAGGAGCCGGGGGAAATCAAAAGAAAATGTATGGATCAAAAAAGTGGATCGACAGAAAATAAGAATGTTGAGGGCCGCAGGAAATGGAATGCAGGAAGAAAGAAAGTGAAAAGAAATTGAATAACAAGAAAGAATATAAGAGTGTCAAGAATGAATCAAGAAATTTAGAAAATAAATCAAAGAAATTATGGCGCAGAAAATGACGAATTTTTTACGGACCTTAGAATGCCAGCTCCCCAGAAAAAAAGCTGGCAAGAAGATCAGGACAAGTGGGGAGTTTCCATCAACCAAAGGTAGTTCACCGGAAGTCAAGAGTAAAATAATATTTGCGCATTCTAATTTCGTTGGGAAACAAATGGGATTACGGTCGCGCAATAAATTCATTCTCATGCGTAGTCTGCTGCACAGTGCGGTAGTGCAAAACGGCGAAATTCACTCGCTTCGAGATGTATCCAAACTGGCATCTTGGCTGTGGCGCAACAACCGGGGCCGGCTTCACATGTACTATGAAATACTCGCACTCTTTGACGACAAGAGTAGCACGCACAAGCATAGCGGCCCCGCCTTTAAAAAACTGACCGAAGCCATTGGAAGAAAATGCATACCATCAACCTACAGTTACGAAACGCTGACCAATGCGGCAGACACTACAGCCATCGAGAGCAAGAACACCTACAAGGCCTTCTGTGGCAGATTCTCTCTGAAGGACCGCCCTCCTACCCGCACCAACCACTCCCTGCCACCTCCCATGCTTCTCCCGTTTGGGCTATTTCCGTTGGAAATGATCAAAACAAAGTTTTTCACAGGCACGTGCGTTCCTGGAAGCGGAAAAGTATGGTGATGGAGGTAGACAGTATGAAATGTCTCCTTCGGTAGGGATCTTAAACCTAGTATTTGCCAACAAGAGTGAGGGTTTGCAGACTTCGGGTAAAAACGTTTACTATTCTTATCGCTGGGGGACTAGTGAGCGACGCGAATGATTTTACAATAACGGAACGGGGGGCAATATGGCCAGTCCCTAAGTTGCTGCACTTCTCAAACTAGTAACGACGGATGTAAGTGCTCGGTATTCGATACACATAACAATTGAGTAAGGCTGTGAGCAAAATTAATGGCAATCCGAATAATTATATCCTGGCGACGTTGCTCAACTTCGAACTTTTTTAATAACACAAAGTTATTGGGCTCTAGCGGCGTCGGCGGCTGTAGGCCACTGAAAAAGTTCACTTAATTTATTCACCCTTTTTTGTAATATAATCTATCGAATGTAGGATCTTGTATGTCTTCATTATTACATGACGATCGCTCATGAAGCAGCCGCACAGTCTCCTTTGACACAGCTCCTATGATATCGTTTCTATAGCCCCTTACCGTCCGAGCTAGCAAACGGTTTGATGATTCCTTTGCACCATCCATCATACTACCAAGAGTATAAGTCTAGGGTTGTGATGGTTCCATGGCCATAACTTGTATCGCTTGAACTTCTGCGACTTCCTAGAGGATGCAAACCATCCGCTCAAGCCTCATGATTTATTTTGTCACCATGAGCACGTGATACTAGCGTGCGATGATTCAACTCGAGGATATCCTTCGTCGTGAACTCCTTCCAACATGAGTTGATCTAGTGTAGCAAAGATTTGGAGAGTACACACCACAAATTCGATAGTGCCTGCTTCAGTTGACTACATGTTCCTCGTTTTCGTTGCCTTCATGGTTTGGAGGCTAACAACGATGGTGCAGAAAGCAGGACTGCGAAAACTTCAAGGTAGAATGATATCAAGGCAAGTATGATACAAGTGATTTTTATTCTGACTGCTCTTTTGAAAAGTCAGAATAGACGTTAATAAATATTTAATACAAATTGCAAAACATTTTTTACAATACGAGAGAGATAGCGAAAATAGCGGCAATTGTGAAAAGGCTCAAGCGCCCGTCGACCGCGCTACCTTGTCCGTGGGAAGCAGAACTGGAGCTGTTGCCAGAGGCGGATGCCTTGGAGCTCGAAGCAGAACCAGAGACAGAGCCAGAGGCGGAACCAGCGGCGGAACCAGCGGCCGAAGCTGAGGCGGAACCAGCGGCCGAAGCTGACGCAGACTTGGCAACCAATGTGGCACCGTCGGTGATGTAGCCAGAGACCGTTGTGGTGGTAGCAGTGAAGTAGCTCGCAGAGACCTGGGCGCTGCATTCAGAGGACCATTTGCTCACAATGTCGCTCAAAACACCCTTACCGTTTCTGTTGATAGCGGTAACGTTTGGGGCTGGGAAAGCGATTTGGTCGTCGAGAAGGTAGCCCACATAAGTCTCGTTGTTTACCATATACGTGGTGTCCACATCCTTGTTGGTAATGTTTGTAGCGTTGGCGACGACTTGGAATACATTAGCATCGACGTCATGTCTTCCCAAAGATGGAAGGTTCCAGTTAGCCTCGACGGAGGAAATCTGGGAGTAGTGGTCGTAGAATGTGGAGTCATTAGTACCCTTCAAGGAGTCTGGAATGCTGCCACCGAGCAAAATGGTGAACACCTTGTTCTTAATGCTGTAGGTGTCGTTTTCGTCGAAAGTCAGAACAATAAGGGTGTCGTTCATGAAATACTCGTTAGATAGAAGAGGCTCCAAAAAGTCTCTAGACCATTGACCTGCAACCTTGATGGTCGAGTCATGGCCATCATTGGTCATGTTGGGTGTAATGATAAAGTATTGTGGCAAAGCCTTGTTGTTCAAGTCGTCGGTGAATTCGGTGAAGTTTTTGATTCTGGAGAGTCTTTCGGGATTGTTGGTTACACTTTCATACAACACGAGTGGGTTGTGCTTTCTCACATAGTCGTTGGCAAAGGTTTCCTGGTTAGAATAGTTGAAGCCTTGGAAGCCGGTGTAAGGCAAGTGCTCTTGGTATTCGGCCCAAGAAATGTTCTTCGTGTCAAGCAGGTCTACAATCGTCGACACATTTTCAGGCATTTGAATAAACCTGTCGTCGTTGAGACTGAAGTAGTCACCACCCACCGAGGCAAGGTAGTTTGGCTCCGAAGGGTGGATCAAGGCCCAGTAGTTGTCCAACGTAATACCTTGGGAGGCAAGCCAAGCAAGATTTTCATCTTCCGCGGCTTTGTCGTAATCGGTATTTTCAAGCCAGATGATACCAATTCTGGAAAACCCGGAGCCCTTGACGTTCGAGCTCACATGACTGGTCTTGGCATCGGCGGCATCGTCTGCAATTTGGGAAGCGCTTGGCATGATCGTTGAGTACGTACGAGGCACATAGCTTTCGCTTGAAGCCCCGTAAACTGTCAAAGCAGTGAAGGCAGAGGAGAGTAGCGTGGAAGTTTTCATTGATGCTCACCGAATGAAAGCCAAAAACAGATCGAGCTCTGGAAATTCATCAGCGCCCTTATATATCCTTTGCGACCTTCATTGATAAAAAAGTTTTTCTGTCGGGAACACATTAATGTCTACCACGAGGTCTTAATTAACGGAGGACAATTTATGACCGAGAGCCAAGAAAATGATGCTGCATGGGCCATAATCAACCGTAAGCACGAGGACTAGTGACCCACATGGATCAAAATCACGCTATTAAGTATTCCATACTGTGACTCGCTGTTGATAAAAGAGTAAGGAATTCAAATTTTTCAATTGCTAAAGGTACAGAAGGATAGGACGTGATGGATAAAGATCATCTCATAAGCGCCGAAGCCCTTCGCGACCAAAACTCTGATGAAGGTCTCAGAAATAAAGAGCTGACCGCATCGGGCCTAGATATAGAGGGGAAACGCACTGGTCTGCGATCATACCCTGACAGACGTCCCTTATTATATTTCATGATACAGTTTGTCTTCCTGATTCTGATTCCATGCTTAGTGATCGGGCTGTGCGTGGGCCTCATAAAGCCTACTCACGCTCCAGGTAGCATCGAACCATCGTGGCGCCTGGACACTCAAACAAACTATACCATTGATATAGGATACTGGGATACACATGATACTCCTCAGGATAGGCACTATTACTTCAACATTTCAAAGATAACAAATGTTTCTCCTGATGGCATTGAACGGAATATGACTCTCATCAATGGTGCTTATCCAGGTCCGTTGATGGAGGCAAATTCCGGCGATGTTCTGTACATTCACGTTTTGAATGAGCTGGACGAGCCCACGACGATCCACTGTCACGGTCTTTTTTTCAGTAAAGAGAGCTACAATGATGGTGCCTCCTCGATTAATCAGTGCCCAATACCTGGTGATGGGGGAGAGTATACTTATCGGATTCACATTGACGAAGATCAATGGGGAACTTACTGGTACCACTCGCACTATGGGGCTCAACAGGCTGATGGAATTTTCGGCCCCATAGTCATACATTCGGAACAGGAACGGAAAATCCTTAATACGACGTACGATGAGGACGTTGTTGTCATGGTCAACGACTACTACCAAGACATGGCTAATGTTTACATGGCAGAATACCTTGGCCCGGACAATGAGAATACGGAGCCAGTACCTGACGATGGCCTGATACAAGGAAGCAATAGCTATGAGTATAATCCCGACACCTATGTGGCGTCTGACGGCAGCTCTCGCAATATCACCTACAAAGAGTCTTATATCTCGGATCTAAAGTTTCACAAAGACAAGACGTACAGGGTGCGGCTAATCAACGCGGGTTATTTTGCTCAATTGAATTTTGCAATCGATGAACATAAGCTGAAAGTCATCGAAGCTGATGGCACTAACACCGAGCCCCTCGAGCTAGAGTCGGTTGATTTGTCTGTGGCTCAGCGGTACTCGTTCATATTGGAGCCTCCGAAAGGCACGCTCACGCAATACTGGATGCGCGCAAGGTTCAACACATTCTGTTTTAATACAGACAATTCCAATTTAAATCCTGAGTTCCATGCGATCGTTCGTTACAATGACGGAAACACCACGTTGCCGGAGAGCGAGAGCTGGCCTTACAACGGCGGAGACGTACGTTGTCGGGACTTGGACCAGAGTCTTTTGAAGACTCTGGGGTCTACTGTTCCACTCCAAGCAAATGGATCGACACGACCAGACGTTTCCGTAGATCTTGAAGTTTCCTTTCAAATAGGTGCTTACCAGTTGGACAGAGGATACTTCAACGACATGACATGGAAACCACTTGTTAACTCCTCTACTATGACGGAGCTTGCTCTCAACCCAGGCAACAATTCATTGAGAACACTTTCCCCAAAAGCGCTCGAATCAAAGAACAGTGATCAGTATCTTCTCAATTTTGATCAAAGGGGGCAAATTGTTGATCTTATCATTAACAATTATGACGATGGCGCACATCCATTCCATATGCATGGCCATAAGTTCTGGGTTCTTATGGTCAACGATCGCGGCTACTTTCAAGAGGACTTCTATGATCAAGGCTCTTCCCCAATGAACTTCCAGAATCCAATACTTCGCGATACGGTTAGTATTCCAGGTTTTGGGTATGGTGTCATACGATTTGTGGTGGACAATCCTGGGGTATGGCCTTTCCACTGCCATATCGGGTGGCACATGGAAAGTGGTTTACTTCTTCAGATTAACGAACTGCAGGACGAATACTCAAGGCTAGAGTTCCCAGAAACATGGAAGAATCTATGCGTATCCCAATAGGGGCCGTCATCATCCTTATAAGAAGATTACCTGTCAAGATTATGTTTCCTTCAGAGGCAAAAAGGTGGTAGGCTCACTCGTCTGCACAACAATACTACAAGCATAAAATTGAATTAATCTGAAGTCAGAGGGCATCGGAAAGAAGTCTCTAAGAGATATTCAAATTACAAGTATCAGCGCATGTGGAAACTGATGGGATACCCCCAGGCAACTGATGGGATACCCTCAGGCAAGCTCTTCAAAACTTAAAAGGAGGAGCAAATTTTGCTTGAAAGCTGCATGCCACTCAGGAGAGTTTTGGGACACTTTCGATATTCCTAAGGATATGAATGGCATCAGGAAGTGTTGCTCTGGGAACCTAACTTTTAATAGTCTTCCGAAGATTCTTGGTATTTGACACTGTGTGTGAACACACATACTCTCATTGAAGATACAGGATACTGCAATGATTGGTGGTTTCATTGGTGACCCGAAGGTAAATTCCATGACCACTCTGAAGAACTGACATATTGCCGAGCAAGCCTTACTTAAATAAGCATTGGGGGCAGTTAACAAAGTGTTGAGTGCCCGCAAAAGATCCTTAGATCATTAATACCAGTCTGTAATGTTATAACAATCTAAACTAAATAATTAAGTAGCGCAGAGATCAACTCTAGGCTTTCAAGAGATTAGAAATGGCTTATAGATAAGAATGCGAATCTTATCTGCAGAGGTAACATGTGGCCGACGACTTGGTCCACCTAAATTGTCCCTCCGGTTGCTCAAGCATCTTCATCTCTTTTTTCAGCGATTTGCTCGATGACCGACGCTTTACCACTCGAAGCTGAACCTTCAACCTCTTGGCCGTACAAAAACACTTCGGTGCTCGCCTTTTGTTCCTTCCCAACGACTCTTCTGTAGAAGTGTAACAAAGCGGAACGGCTCTCATAAATGGGGTAGAAGGTGATGTAAAGGAAAGCAATGAATAGCCAGATAATGCTTACAACGACCCATCCTCTGAAGAACGATTTGGACATAATATACTTTTGACCGTACATTGGGAAAGGGAGCACAAACGTGAATGATATCCAGATGCCAAATACGCCAAGAGCAGCCCACTTGAAAATTCTGTCCAATTTTGCCTTCGTCTGCTTGTCTAGTTGCATGAGGCTTTTCTCGTGAGCGGTGGCATCGTCTGCGACTCTGAATTTGTCTTGGAGCTCCTCCAGTGAATTGCCGGCTGGGAAGAAAAAGCTTATTATAACGCAATAAAGGACAGTAGCGCCAAAGGTCGAAAAGTTGGCGATAATGGTCGAATTTACTAGACCAAGGTTGTCCTTGTTAACGGTCCCATAGAGGTGCTTGCATGCTCCGAGCCAGCATCCGAGGCCAGTGAAGGAGCCTAATGGCAAGGCATAATAGAAACAGTACGTGCTCATCTTTGGCCAGAACAGTGTCAGTGTGATACCAACGGGGGCGGCGCCCAAAATAATACCAATAAACGTCAAAATCCATGAAATGGTAATTCCAATGTAATTGAACATAATCGTCAACCCTGCAATAAACAAGGCAAACGCTACCACCGAAATATGAGAGACGGTGACCAGTTGCTTACCGGAGGCATCTGGCTTAATGTAAGCTCTGTACACGTCATACGTAATGACCGAAGAGAAAGAAACAAGTTCCGCGGAAAGAGAAGAAGTGCATGACAGGAAAAGGACCAAGATACCAGCAGCGGCTCCGGATTTTCCCATTATTGCGTAAAGGCCATAAAGTAGCGGCATTCCCATGTTAACTTCTTGTGCAGGAATGAGATGTGGATAAGTGGGGGACACTGGATTGTTTGTGAGAGCTAGGGCCGCCAAAGCAGTTCCTAGACCAAAACTCCATGGAATGATAAACCAACAAAGAGATCCGATGACATAGCCAGAAATAGTTGACATAGGCTTCGCAGCAATTGCCTTTTGACCGTAAGATGGGTCTGCAAACACTGTTGCCCATCCACTCATAATCTGACTCCAAGCCAACATTACTAGGGCTTTGTTAGAGAAAGTCAAATAACTTCCCTCATGACCGGCTGACGGATGAGTTTTGGACACTGTATGCAAAAGGTCCCACATTCTATCTGTCGAGCCAATGAGATCAGAGGTGCAATAGCAGATGAGAAGAGATGCTATGATAACCAAATAAATCACAACCGTGTGGATCCAGTCGCTGAGGAACGTGCTTTTGAGGCCGCCCAACATTGTATAAGCAGCCACGCTGACAGGAAATAAGAAAGCGCAAGCCACGATGTGTATATTCGCAATGTGCGCAAAGGCCTGTGAACAACCCAATAAAAGCATGCTTGCTATAATCGTGTTGGTGCCGCAAGAATAAAACAGATAAACGCAGTGGGCCGCCTTGCCATAACGGGCCCTCACAATTTCCACAATTGTGTGAGCGCCGGTAGCCTTTCTCTTCATTTGCAGAGCAATGAGCGTGAACAACATCGAGTGACTGATTCCACTAATTCCATACCAATAACCGCCAGCAACGCCATATCTGTAGGTATACACACAGGACGAGAGAAGGGTACCAGGCCAACACCATGATGACACCACGGCTGAGGATATCAGACCAGATTTTATAGACCTAGAAGCCGTTGAGAAATGTTCCGAATCCTGAACCTCTCCCATGTACTTGGTCAAGACCCTGGTGACAAATATCATAATGAATGCGAATGCCGCACCCAGTCCGACGACAAACCCATAACCGTATCCTGCATCCAAGATGTGATGCATTTTCTTGTAAAGTCTTTGCTTGTCCGTGGTTGTGGACCCTAGCCGTTCAGTCAAGGGAAGCCATTGTTCTATTTATGTGGCCCTGTTCCTAATCGTCGACGATCCTTCTTAGTCTGCTGATATCTTGCATGCCAAGTTCTTTCCGACAAAGCTTATCTGCATATCAAAAGATTCCGAAATTCTTATCTTGGTCTTTTAGTCAGGAGTTCGGTGTTGATCCGCCAAACCTATACGGTGTGTGCGTAGGATGTTAGTCAGACCTTCTCGTGTCCACCCTGAAGGTCCGCTAAAAACCTGGCAATCACGAACGTGTGCATGTGCCTCCTGAGTCGCGAGTTAACTTTGATCGGCTTAGGGACCTTATCTCGTGAAACAGCCATTTGCTTAGTGTTAGAATAGCAGCATCAACCCTTTTTCCGGTTAGCTGTCGCTTATCAGAAGCGACTCAACTTGATTTCATCTCGGACCGAGTTGCCGATCTTACGCTATCGATAAGGTTACTACTAGTTACCGGTGTAAAGTTGTCGGATGTAAAAGATATTTCAGTACCAGTAAGGGTTCTCAGCTCAGTCAAACAATGGCAGGAGTTGATGAAGCATTGAACATGTCAATTGTGTCTTTCGCAGTTTCAGAAGACAATCCAGTCACAAAGAAAACTGTAGAAGCGCAGCTCAATAAGCTCGGGGTGTCGCTTCTGCCAGGGGAGGAAGATGAGTTCCATAAGTTTCTAGCCGCCGCTCATGAAACTGCGAGAAGCGTGGAAGCCATGTGCGACTACAAGCCTCAAACAGATCTAGTGCGGTTTCCCAGAAAAAATGTCCAGTCGATTTTGGGAAAAGACGCGCTCGGCGCTTGGGTTTACAAGTTTGATCTGCAAGACACAAACGAGAACCATGGTCCACTAGCAGGGGTGTCAATCTGCATAAAAGACTGCATTGGTATTGCTAGTATTCCCCAAGTCATGGGAACAGATTGCTGGGATCCATGGGTTCCTTCTGCCGACGCGACAGTAGTGACGCGTTTGCTAGAAGCGGGTGCTAAAATTGTCGGGACTTCAAATTGCGAGCAACTTTGTGCTTTTACGGGAAGTCACACCTCATGCCTTGGAAATGTGCACAATCCGTATCTGCATGGTCACTCTGCAGGAGGAAGCAGTTCTGGCTCCGCTGCGCTTGTCGCTGCAAACGAGGCCGATATGGCTTTGGGTGCGGATCAAGGAGGGAGTATCCGTATTCCAGCTGCAATGTGCGGCTTGGTGGGACTTAAGCCAACTTTCGGATTGGTGCCGTACACTGGAATAACCAGCAATGAGTATACACTCGACCATGTTGGTCCTATGACGAAAACAGTTGAGCAAAATGTTACATTATTGCAGGTATTAGCTGGTAGTGATCTTCTGGACGATCGTCAGTCTGCGGTTCCTCTTAATGTGAACTTTGAATTTAAAGAGCCTCGAAAGCTTACCATAGGCATTTTGAAAGAAGCGTTCGAGGCTCCCTTCTTGGATGAAGCGATGAAACAAAAAGTATTCTCTGCCATTGATAAATTTAGAGAGGTTGGATATAATGTGGTGGAGGTTTCAATTCCAATGCATGCCCAAGCGCCAGAGCTGTGGTCAGTTATCGAGAGAGTTTCGGGACTCCACAGCCGTTTGGGGCACGCTAGTGGAAGACGTTTGTATTCTGATCCGGAGTTCTTTAAGCACACAAATGGTCTGGGTGACAAGTTTTTTTCAAAAGCGCCGGTGAATGTTCGAAACAGTATCATCAATGGCTTGTACTTTGAAGAAAACTTTCCCGGCATTTTTGCCAAAGCAACCAATTTGGTATTGAAGCTGCAATCTGAGTACAATAAGGCCTTATCTGAAGTTGATCTTTTGGTTCTGCCAACGACACCATTTTGCGCGCCACAGCACGGCCCTCGGGAAGGCTTGCCGACCGAAAGGGTCAAGAGCACTTTTGGGGTCAATATCAACACATGTCCTTTTAATCTCTCCGGACACCCTGCTCTCAGCTTACCAATAGGCTTTTTACCTTGCAAGACGTCACCGTCTCAAAAGCTTCCAGTTGGTATGCAAGTTGTCGGCAAACATTTTGACGAATCAACAATTTATACTGCAGCTTTCGCATGGGAGCAGCACTTTGACTGGCGATTAAACTAGTGGGGTGAAGATTGTTATTCTTAAGTCTTCAGCAGCAGTGTGGTTCTGGTATACTCAAGCTCAGTTGAGATTCGCAGACGCTAAGGGAGTAACGAGGTGATTTTTTCCTGACTTCCGTCTATACAAAACTATCTAGGCCACTGTGCCATATTATGTAACTACTTTTAGGTATCCGGGAGGTACCCTGCTAAGGTTGATTGGCATTGACAAGTGGACTAAAGTTTCATCGATGAAGACCAACGTCGGGAGTTGATAGTTTTTCAAATCGATTATTCAGTTCATTCATGGCTCTTCTTGATAGTAAAAAGTACCGGGCAACCTATGCCTTCTCAATCATATTGTCGGTGTGATTAGGTGATGATACATACCAAAGCAACTTTACAATGTCACCCACCGCCAAAGGCATATTAGACCGTTAGTATCACATATGTGTAAAAGACTGTTAAAATGTTTGAAGCTGCTTGAAGAGCACGGCGTCAAATGCCTAGCTTCGTGGGTGTATGGGTTTGAAAAAGATTTACTTTCATGGTCACGTGAAAAGATCGTTTTGGTCTCGCAGCTTCGAGGAGGATCAGCTGTCTGAATTTAGCAGGGTTCCGAGGCAAAAATTTCCCCAATGCATATCAAACGTTATAAAGCGGCGGAAATTGGCAGTCACTCATGTGGTGTTGTTCGTCAAATCGAGGGGAGTTATAATCGACAGAGGTTTGAATTGGAAAGCGCGGCCAAAATCTACCCACAGCGAACATTCTGTCACGAATGACGGTGACTTCTAAGCGTGCTCTCACCCGCAAAACGGCGTGCTTGTGGACTTTGGAATGGATATGTTGGCCTGAGACCTTTCTTCTGAGACAGCACGAGGAAAACTGCTTCGAAAGAGCAATGCCGGTTCTGAAAGGGACGGGGATGACTGGCTAACCTCGTGGGTGTCTGGGTGTTGAAAGTAGAGTCGAACGTGAGCAGATTGCCTCTGTAATTCTCCCGGAGAAACCAAAATATGTGGCAGCGGATCATGGAAAGAGGGGGCGTGACGCGGCTTTATCAGATGGTCTGCTCTGCATGACGCTGAACTTGGCATGTTTAGTTTTTGTGAAAACACCCAGAAGTTTGTGTCTGTTCCACAAACAT